>CM072551.1:25360249-26610249 GCA_036898215.1 Platycarya strobilacea
TTGTTGGCTAAAAACAAAAGGGAAACATAGGGGACAAGTTTGCTGCTGGTAGACAACTAAGTGAACTAAGTGAGTTAATCTCGAGTTTTCTTCCAACCAGATCCTGGAGTGGGCTTATAGAACATGACCTT
Organism: Platycarya strobilacea; assembly: GCA_036898215.1. Classification (NCBI taxonomy): domain Eukaryota; kingdom Viridiplantae; phylum Streptophyta; class Magnoliopsida; order Fagales; family Juglandaceae; genus Platycarya; species Platycarya strobilacea. The sequence continues at coordinate 25,360,381 of CM072551.1, forward strand.
TGGTCTCTTGGGGAGGTATGCACGTGGTCCTTTGGAGTGAGAAGGATCTAGAGTGTCGTGGGGCACTAGAATACTTGAAGAGAAATGGTTCTTGCATGTAGGAATATAGCCAGCACATTGCCAGCTAATACCCTTCTATATGCTTAAATTTCTTAACCAATGATCTTGCTAAGCTGCCAAGCAACTCAATATGAACCCTTATATGAAGATTGTTACAGCCACACCTAAGATTTAGAGTGATCATTAAGCTAAGTAAGCTGGACACTACATCACCTATCGGCAAAAGGCTGAACTAGTTTCACCCTTGGTTGTTTACCCTCCCATTTCATGCAAGTGTCGTCCTTCTTCCTATAAATAGACATCTACAGTTTCTAAGGCCTCTTTTGGATGAGTAAACCCACGCCTAACACAAGAAAATAGCAAAGAAAATAGCCTCTTAACCCATTAACCTCAAACCAATTTCCAAGTGAGATAATTGAGTGATTTTGAGAGAATTCTTACAAGAGCTTAGTTCTATCATCAATTCAAGTTTGGAGAAAATTTATAAGTGCATATATTAACTTAATCTTAGCATATAATAATTGATTAGATGATTAATTCATATTTGGTATATATTTGATATTAAACTTTACTTATGTGTTGAAATAAAGCCTATTAGATTTTGGATTAGTTTCTATTATGGAAAAATATTAGGAAAATTTGTAGGGCCATAGAAATATGTTCTCTGTTAATATATGAAGAGTATTTAGTGAAAATGTGAGGTCTTCAATTGAAAAAAAATGAGAAACCAGCTCCAGTAAATTTCATTCTTAATAGGGTTATTATTGGCAAATTTAACACATTTTGGTAAATCGGACATAACTTGTTTGATTGATGTTGGATTTAAATGATTCAAAAGGAAATGAAAATATAAGATAAAGATATACAACTTTTATACTTTACATTTTAAGACATAAAGACTCAATAAAGTATGAAATCGGGATTGAAGTGACAGAACTGAGTTTATCATGGTAGGCATTGATATCATTAGTTAATTTATTTTATTTTAAATTCTTAGGGACTTGGTTTAATTATTTGAATAATATTTGAATAATTGTGTTAATTTTAGAAACTCTAATTTACTTAAAAAATTTTCAAGAATTCTTATGTTAGAAATTATTAAGAAAATATTCAAGAAAACAAGGTAAATATACTTAAATTAATTATTGAAAATTAAGAAAAATTTGACAGGTTGTATATGTTGGTTTTGGTTTGATTTGAATAAGAATAAAATAAGGTTTAATCCTTTAGGAGTTTCGGCCGGCTTTGATTTAATGATATTTTAATAGTTTATTTTGTTATTTAAGCATTTTTCGTTATATATTGACGTTATAAATTGATATAACGTAAATGATTGTACGCGTGATGTGTCTTACTATGATATGAATTCAAATGTTATAAAATTCATATGGACATGAAATATGCATATCATAAGTCTAAAGTTATACGTATATTACACTACATCACATGTATTTGCTGTCATAAATCATGATGTCTATTTTAAGAGAATACACTAAGAAAATTTCAAGAGAATACAACAAGACTAATGTCATGTCATGGCGGGAACAACGATAAGTAATGCTCGTATGATGGATATGATAAGACTCGTCATGATGGGGATGATGATATGTAATGTCCGGACAACTGACAAGGATAAGAACCTGGTAGGGACGACAATACATATGCCGATCGAGGTACAGAAAGTGGATATGGCCCAACTAGGAATAACAATGCTGGATATAGTCCAACCAAGAGTAACAATACTGGATATGGCCCTACCACAGGTAATAATAATGGAGAATTTGAGAGTGAAGGCGATACGTAACTACTGTCAAATTTAAAAAATAAGTGTGACAGTAAAGGCAATACATAACTGTTGTTACCTTGTGAATAAGATAAAAATATGGAAAAATAAGACTAAGTCTATAAGGAAGAGAAACGAATATGGTATGTTCTAAAAGGAAAAAATGACGAGTTTTGATAAATGAATTTATAAGCTAAAATGAAATTTCAAGACTTGTAAGAGTTTTAAATGTTTCAAGGTTTTAAATAAAGAAATAAGTCTAAATCATGTATGAGTCACATAAAGCATATCATAAATGCATACGTTGGTTGTCTAGCTTATATATGATTATTTTATGATATCTATGCTTTTATTAAGTTACGTATGTACTTACTGAGATTTCCAAAAAAATCTCATTCTTGTACATTTATTTTCTTTTTAAGAAATTTAATCTTCACTGCAGGGTTGGATGATGGTCGTGGGCTAAATCCCAATTGTTCGAGAGACTCGAAGAAACCCTGAGGGGTCCCTAGAGTACTCTCTCTCTCTGTATAATTTCTAATTCAGTTAGTAGTAGTAGGGACCGGCATCGGTATGGAGAAAAAGTTTTCCAAAGAGAAAAATGAGCCTAGGCGGCCCTAAGTCGAAATTTTGAAAAGTTTGTATATTAATTGAAAAAACTAACTAGGTTACGCATATAAAGATACAATGTTATTATAAGAATGGATCATTTAAATATTATGGTTTTATTTCACCATATGATCATTAGAAAATTTTAGTCAGAATTTTTCCACTGAGATTTGCATTGCATGTACTAGTAAGTTTATGTGCATGCATTAAATTTCTATGAGTACGAGTGTGAGTAGCCTAGCGTTATTTACCCTGACACTTCAATTTGTGTCAAATTTTAGACGTAAATTGAGGGTGTCACAATATACTTGAGGAGGTACGTAAAAAAGTAAGGTTGTAAATATTATGAAATAAGAGAAATAGAAAAGATAGAGTGTATGACTAATACAATGCAATATTAAATTATGAAGTTGGATACAACTTGTCTAAAAGAGTTATGTTACACAGAAACCTGCATACCCTGCACACCAAAACTTTTAAGTGTAAAATAAAAAAGGGTAAAAAGGTAAAATCACATTTTTAGTGGGTATGCAGGGTTGTGGCATCCTCAATCTACGTTTGGGATTTAACAAAGTGTTGAAACACATAATACAAGGTCACATACCCTTTCATTCGCGTCAAAAAAATTTATGCATACGCCTAACTTACTAATAATATGCAAAAAATACAGCAGCGGTATAAGGTCAATTTCAAGGAATTAGCAAAGAAATCTAAATTTTTGCGAATATTACATGATAAGCTAATTTAAAAACCCCTAACTTTACAATTTACATATCATTGTTGAATTTTCCCAAATATAAATATAAAACTACTTTTTTTTTTTCAATTGCAGAATTTCTTCATAATTTCACCAAATAGAGGATGGTTCGTATTATCATAAGAGGAACGTTCTAAAGGACCCTTAAGGCACTTCAGAATTTCCTATGACGTCGGGTCTCATGCTAGGCTTTTCACTCCTGAAATCATGCCTATCTTCCATAAGGAATGATAGATAAAATTAAAAATAAAATTTCGAGAAATCTCAGTAAGTACTCAGTTAATAAAACAAAGGCATTGCTAGCATACACAGATAAATAAATGCATACACCATGATCATAAGACTTTAGACATGATTTGTGCATGACATTTATACAAGACTTATGCATCATGCTAATTCATAAAAGATTTTCTTGCTTTTCATTAAAGAGACTTCCATATTTCTTTGACTTTTGCTGACAAGTACTCAAAATTGAACATGAACTTGAGACTTTTCAGAAAATGTTTCATGTTTTTTCTTATTCTTCACAGCTTTACGCGTTATTTTTCTTATTCATATCTTTCTTTAGGCTAGCCATTCTTCTCATAACTTGTCATATTGGATACATCATGCTCCCTTATGCACCGTGTCTTCCCTGCTTGTTACCACATCACACTGAAGTGTGTACGTCATAATTATAATCAAAATCCATATGGCAAGTAATAACACATTTGCCGTTCTTGGCATCTACCAACATTAGGTGCGACCACAATCCGTGAACCTTTAAAAATGAACTATTCGTGGCCCGTCGATTGTTATTCGTCAACCCAGGGGTTACTACTCTATTTTTAAACACTCTAGAGTGGACGGAGGAGTTCTATTGTGACAATACCATGTTCTAGCTTTTGGAATTCTTATAAAAATATTTCTTATCTTATTTCTTTGAAAACCATGATATTTCAAAACATGAGACTTGTAACATAATTAGACATACATGCTAACTTGGACTTATGTATGGTATATGATTCATGAGCCATATGACATATGAGACATGCACTTCCAAATCATGACTTCTTGTTAAACATGCAAACATGAACTTTTTGAAATCAATCATGAACATATCTAAATTATATCTTGGTCATACTATATTATAGAAATTAAACCATTTTTCCAAAAGTAATAAATTCATCCAAGCCAACAAAAGTAGCAAATACAGTAATCCTAACTTGTGTATGCCGGAACTTAGGGTTCCCAAATACCAATTTATTCATTTCTTAATCTAATCAATTTCAAGAAAATCTTATTCATTCAATTATCAAAAGTTGATCCATTACAATTGTACCCTAAATGACCTAGGCCGAACACCTCATGGGTCTTAAACTTAATTCTTTTCTTCTCCTCATATCTTGTTATTAATTCCTAAGATCCTTAAAATAATCCAATTAATATTCAACCATCAAAATGTAAATAAACCTTAAGGAATACTTAGTCTCATCAATCTATTTTCCACTTTCACATTAGAACTCCGAATTTAAATTAATATTCCACCTTTAAATCACTTAAGGGTTCAAATCAACGTTTTATTCATACTTAAGAGATAATTCTTTTAAAATATTTATTTGTTCATTCTTCAATCTCTATGGCCGAATCATATTCACCCTTAAAGATTACATTTCAACATCTATCATCCCAAAACATGCATGGTTTAATCTAATCTTAACCGAAATCGTCAAGTCCTACTAGTAAGGTCTATTCTTCCCAACATCACCCAACTTCATCAAATATAATTCAAGATAACACCTAGCATACAATCTTATCAAAATATAGAAAATCAAAGCTTATCCATTCAACAAGTACCTCATGTAATCAAATAGAATGACCAGGCACAAATTTACACAAAAAATACTAAGTTGGGTGAAAGGAGTACTTACCACTAATTAAGCAATATACTAGGAAAATCTTATTATAGTATGATGTCCACTGAATTTTCTTAAGAACCTTCACCCAATCACTAAGGAAAAGTGTTTGAAAGATGAATGAAAGAAAAAAAGGAGATAGAGGAGAAAATGGTGGTCTAGTCGAGAGCTTCAAGGGGGGTGAGGAGAAAATATTTTTTCTTTCTTCTTTGCCTTGGATGACACCTACATATCTTAGCTTAGGATGTTTTAATTTCTTATCATTCAGCCATGTGTCCCTCCTAGAAATAGGTTATATCATCTCTATTTTTAGACTTAATTGTCTTAATAAAGTCACATGCTTATCTAAATCTTTTGAGGTGAATAAGACAGCATATCACTTGGCTAATCTAGTTCTATCAACTTCATGCCTAATTTTGTCCATGATCACTCTGTATATCTAAAAACTCAAAACATAAAAGTTATATATATTCCTCTTAGTATTTTATAGAATTTTGAATCATCTTATTTGGAAATCGAATGAGAAGGTTATGTCCAATATACCAAAAGATGTCGAAACTGTCCGAGAGTTATCCAATCTGGTTTTATCATATGGTATATTCCTTTCTTGCTTCCCTTAACTTCCTTTTGCCACCTTGTCTAACTCTTGTTCCTAAGCATTATCTTTTTGAATTTCCAAATCAAACCTCCCATTTTGCTAAGTGTCCATACACATGTCAAACTATTAGGTTGATTGTATAGATTTTTCAAGATGAAATATGACAAAGTCGATTACTACCTAAATCCAGTTCAGATGCATCCATTTTACACCCAATTTTAACCTTAATTGAGACCGTATCTCTTAAAACTCAAAATATAAAAATTGTAGATATTTCTCTTGGATTTCTACAGAATCTTAAATAATCTAATTCGGATATCATATGAGAAAATTATGCCCAAATTACTAAAATATATTGAGTGTATCATATAATATTTTCCTTATTTGTGCCATTTGTCTTCTTTTGTAAATTTTTCTAACTCTAATTTCTCTAAAATATCATCTTAAACTTCTAAAAACTATATCTTCCTATCATGATACTAAAGCATCTAAGTATTTCCCAAACATTTTTCCTCCAATACATATATGTTTAATATCAAAACAAATTCTTAAGAAATTTCCAAAAGTTTCGAGAATTTACTAAAATAATCTTAAAGTAACATAACCATGCCAAGCATGAAAATAAAAAATGACACTTAACATTTAGGTTATCACAAGGGTGCAGGCTTCTCTTTAGAATTTTGCCTGTCTAAAATAAACTTGGATCACACGCATATTTGTACTTAGGGAAAGTAAGACATTTCAGATGCTTTAAGAAGATTGATGCTTGTGTGACTAAGAGGCTTGAAATGAATGGCGAGGCAGATATAGGAGTGTCAAAAACCTTCAAGGCTATGGTTGTTGAGGCGAGAGTTATGGGAATGTGTCATTCGGGAAGGAGTGTCGAAACTACATTAACAAAGCATGTCAGCTTTGCCTTGGGGTTGGAGGTGTTGAAACTCTATGCAACTATTTCAAAGAAGTGAAAAACAAAAAGTCCAAATTTTTATTATCAGATAGACTTGGACCATGAGTTACAGTTAAAGAATATATTTTGGGTAGACACTCGAAATATAGTTTTGTAGAATCATATGGGGATGTAATTGCATTTAATATAACATACTTGACTAATGCTTATAAGATGCTATTTGCACCATTTATTGGTGTGAATCACCATGGTTAATCAATCCTATTTTGGGGCAGATTGGTATCCCATGAGGACCCACATATCTTTGAGTGGTTATTTGAGGCATTGAAGTGTATGAATGACTAACCGCTAAAATGCAATCATCACAAATCAAAACAAGGCTATGAAAATTACAATTTCGAGGGTATTTCCGACGTCTAGGCATCACTTCTGCTTATGACTTGTAATGAAGAAGATTTCTAAGAAATGTGGATCACATTTGATATGAGGAGATCAAGAGTACTCTATAGAAATGCATTTATGCTTCTTTAAGTGAGTATGAATATAAAGAACAGTGGTGCAATTTGCTCAATACATATGATCTATATGAGAAAGTATGGTTGGGATCACTATATAATGAATGGCATTCTTAGGTGCCCACCTAACGTCAGAGACACATTTTTGACAGGAATGTCAAAGAAACAATGGATTGAAAGTATGAATGCATTCTTCAGTGATTACGTTAATTCTAAGACAATTTAAAACAATTCACTGATTAGTATAATCCAGTCATTAGGAGGAAGATAAAAAATCAAGCAATTGCCAACTTTAATTCATTTAATAATGAGATTCTTTGCATTAGTTTATATGCTCTTGTGAAGCAGTTCAAAAGGCATACACAATTGCTAAATTTAAAGAAGTATAAGAGGAATTGAGAAAATTTCTATATTTAACTACCTCGTTATTTGATTGTGAGAGTTGTAGATATTCATTCATAGTTACCGATGAGATTCAAGTGCATGATGACTTATTAGAACTTGCAAACTTAATTGTTAAGGTTGATGAAGATCTCCTTGATGTTAAATGCAATTGCGAGTTGTTCGAGTTTAGGGGCATATGATACAGACATACTCTTTGTATCTTGACGTAACTAGGCAAGAGTACAATACCACCAAAATTCATATTGGATTGAAGGAAAAATGATGTAAAACGAAAATACACATTCATTAAAAGCACTTATGAAAAAATTAGCATGCTTGATGGCTGGAGGTACAATAGGTACAAAATAGCTCCTATGAGTCGTGTTCCAATGCTTCAACGCTTGATGGCTTGATGCTCACAATATGCACTAGCTAAGTATACACTACGACCTATTTTGGTATTAGATTGACTACTTCTCCATCATAGGTAATCCAAACTACATTACAACTTAACATATCTAAAAAATTCATTGTCTAAACTCTTTTACACAAGCTTCTTAATTGCATCTAGCAAACCAGGATAATGATGTAGATATTCATTTATAATTGATGCACTTTGATAGAGTTGGATATTTTTTGATGAGTTGCTAGTTGGATTTTTTTTTAATATTAGAAAGTAACTTTTGTAAATGACTATTATTTGGAAAAATATTATTGGTAGAAATTTTAGTTTTTTGGTGGAGATTTGAATATGATAGTTTTTTGAAGTAGTATTGGCAAAAAAAAAAAAAAAAAAAACTATTTGCTCTCTCTGTTCGATGTACACAATATGTATGGCTGGAGGCATTCCTTTCTGTAATTGACTTGCAATTTCTAGTGGTTGCAAGGATCACGAGTTACATTGACATTTCTTGTAGAATAATATTAAAACTAGATGATTTATTGGATTCATATACTTAGATTTGTATATGTGTGTGTGTGTGTGTGTGTTTATGAGATTTTACTTGATTGTCCCTAAGACTCATTAGAGATACTGAGACATGCAGGTATTAAGAGTAATTTTGGTTGAGACTAGCAGTTCAAGTACTACTTACATGGGTAATTTTTAAATACATGGGTGCTTACTCATCATACACGTTGAATCAATTTTTTCAAGAGGTACACAAGTTAAATCAAATTAAGAATATTTCTTTTCAAATGGAACAATATGTACTCACTCTCAAGATATTCAACAACAACAATAATGAAAACCAAAGTTAGGTGATATTACACTTAGAAAATAATGAGCACACAAACCATAGTCCCTATAAATTTAAACATGTCCAAACAAAGTGTAAAAAACATTGATAGCAAAGTGATTGCGGTTACGAAGAGTGTCCTCTAGACCAACCAAAAGAGGTTGAGCTTGTAGGGATCAAATATCGAGATCCATATTTTGATTTCTTAATATCGATTTCTCAACCATGGCAAAAATGGGTTGAAAAAAAAAATGATATTTGCCTACATCTTGGATTACCATGACAGCACTCATTATGTCAAGTAGTCAATCCGGTTATAGGAGCTGTCATGATGGAATTCGAGGAAGCCCTATCCAAAAGCAACATAACTCATGCATGCATGAGTCTTGAAAATAAAGGTTATGAATGCAACGCTATGTCGAGTGGCCTTCTACATTGTATGGACCTTTGATGGTGGGGATCCAACTGTGTTAGTTTTACAATTGGTTATATTCAATATATAAATCATCTGAAGAGAATAAAAGATATTGGAAGTCATACATTTTGGACAAATGCATACCTAGATTACCTGAATTCCAAGGACATTGGAGAAGTCATATGCTTGAGCTATATCCCCAATCGTTGCAAAAATCATCTATGTCGTTTGGGCTTGACTCACTTGATTAGAGCCAATGCTCATTACAATCAAACTTCCTTTGATCTTTCCATTTTCTAGTAATTATATATGCATAATAAAGCATAAACCATCAAATTAAGTTTACAAAATAAAGTTGGGATTTACTTAAAAGATGATAATAATTATAGTACTTATATAAACCTGCTACTTTAGCAAAAGCAAGGGCAAGACCAATTGATGAATAAAGTAGGAACATCATAAGACAGAGAATCGTGAGCCACCATAGCTAATGAAAATTGAGAATTTGTGAGAGAAATATTTGAAAGATGCCGAATGGGTGTAATTTAATTTGTGATAAATATAGCAAGGCTATTCACCATCACTGCTGCGGCATTTAGCAAACCAATTGGTATCCATGTTCTAGTCAAAACGGCTAAAAGACGCATATGTTTTTTTTTTTTTGTTGGAATTGGGTTGCTTCAAAAGCTTTGCCTTCCCACCTACAAAACCCAAAAAATCACTAATTTCTTTTTCACATATATGCTTTCATCTTCCTCCTAACTAACAAAAAAATAAAAAAACACACGACCTTTCTTGGTCAAACACAGGTGAGGAAACAAGAGAAACAATTGTGTAAAGAGAGCTGGACAAAGAGGCAAAATGAAGGCAAAAGACAAAAGGCACCTGATTTTGGAAGAGATGAATGGCGTCTAATTTGGAAAAAATGAAGGCAAAAGGTAATATATGATCTGATTTTGGAAGATATGAGATTCATCTTTTAATTTCAAATTTGCTATCACGTGAGCATGCCACATCGGGCAAGAATTTAAATCAAGAAAATGTAGATGTGGGAGTAACATTTTTCTAATGTGGCATGCTCACGTGGCATCTAGTTTAAAATTTTTAAAAAAATATTTTCGTGTCTTCTAAAATTAGATCTCATTTTGTCTTTTACCTTCATCATGTCTTCTAAAAAGAGACCATCAATGATCTCAAAATATAACCACTACTCCTCTCATTTCCCTCTATAATGGATTAGCAAAAGTTCTCAAAAAGAATCTTGGATACTAGTTAACAAAGACTTTAAATTGACATATTGATTACAACAAAAGAAAAAGAAAAAAATTCTTCAAGTTTGTTGGTAATAGAAAGAAAATAGAAAGACCACACCTTCAAACCAAATAATAATAATAACATTCGGTAATAGAAAGAAAAAGAACTTGAAAACCCCTAATAGTTTGCGTATCAAACACACCAAAATAAAAATCACACAATTTGTAGATAAAAATATCCTAAGAGGAAGATATGGAATATTAATAGAAAATATACCCATATAAATAGGTTCTCGAATTTGTGGTAGTAGACGTTGAAAATAGAGTTGCGTGCTAGAAGTGGTGCTGTGTGCATGAAGACGACTCTAGAAATGCTGTGGGTAGGTGTCGGATTGTCATGGAACGTCGATTGATGGACTCACGGAAGGGGAATGAAAATGAATGGCCTTCTCGTACGTTTTCTACTTTTGTTTTGTTTCTTTTGTCTTTCGTTGATTTTTCTTAATTATGTGTCATTACACGTATTATTACACGTCATGCAAGAAAGAAAATCGAAAAAAGTCTTATGTGGTTGTAGAAGGACTTATATATTATTGTAAGGGAAGGCCTGCTTGTTGAAGATTGAGCCTCAGGTCCAATCTTATGAAGAGAGGCCCGATAGAGAAGAGAAGGCCCTGAACTCAAAGAAGGCCAAGACTCATGGGAGATCTCATCCTGACCATCCCGGTTGGGACAAGTAGCACGGGACTTGGGGACAGGCGGCGAGTCTCTGAGAGACCGGGTGAGAGGCTACTAGTACAGAAGGTCAAGTGATGACCAGAGCTAAGTCAAAGGGAAGCAGGCACACCTGTTTCTCATTAAATGTAGGGTGTCTGCCACAACCGCATCACATTTAATGTAGGTGCTTGCCACGGCTACGCTGCATTAAATGTTGAACCAGGCAGAGACGTCTGAAGTCCTTGCATGCTGATCCCAGACGAGGTCCCCCTTACTATATTAAATGCAGGTCAGAAGCTCAGACATGCTTTTATGGTAAAGTAGGGGCTAACACGGTACGAAAGGAGTGATAACTTGCCGGGTCAGAATCAAGGTGGCATGGAGATCTGCTCAGACCCAGCAAAGGGAATGATGACCTGACAAATTGGTAGGACAACATCCATGCCGCTCGGGCGGTGCACCTAAAGCATCTCAAGTCCTATAAATAGTCAGAAGTTTCACAGTTCACAGGTGAATTTATCTATTTCTATTGTCATTTCTAGATTCTCTATATAACCTCACTGACTTTGGCATCGAAATGATTTCAAAACACCACCATTCCACTCATTCAACCCTTGTGCAGGCCAAATTTATTTGGATGTCGTCTAGTAGTCCAAACCGCAGAATAACAATTATAAATCATAAAATTTTGCGAACGTAGAGATGTAATAAATGCACATTACAAAGAATTAAATTGTATTTTTTTCATATTAGAATTTAAACGGACAAATATGAGACAAGTTATAGATTGTTCTCTCGACTCAAATGGCAACAGATGAGAGTGCTGTATACAATTGGTTTGTTTGGTAAAGAAATGGACCTTACTACTGTAGAAAGCTCAGTCCACAAATAAAGACAAAGCAAGCAAGCAAGCCGGGCCAACTTGCAGACATGTGAAACCTTCCCTTCACTACAGACAACTCAAGCTTTCTTGGCCCATTTTTAATTCTGACAACAAAAGTTAATGCCTAATGTTCTCTCCCCATGTTTTTTTTGGGGAATGAATCTTCTCGTACTATATCCTTAATTTTCTTGATGATATTTAATATTATGTAGATTACACATGGGACAATGCTAAGAATAGTATTAAACTACATTTTCTTAATCATGGTCCTATTATTAAACTACACATAGGGCAATGCTAGAACAAAATTAATGGTTTTGTTGTCTAATTTTGTTAGTGTAGTTTTTCGTCCTTTTTTTTTTTGAATTTTTAATACTTTTAAATATTAAAAAAAATACAATATTATTAAACTATACTTTCTTAATCATTAAGCTAAAAAAAATTAAAAAAAAAAAGGGTAGCGGGACTGATCAGAACGGGATCCCCAAGCGCCTGCCCCGCACGGGGGGGGGGGGGGGGGGTGTGGTGCGGGGTTCCCTATCTTTTTCCTTACACATATTATATATCTTTCTTCTAATTGAAATAAATAATTCTAGAGAATCTTGGTCAATTATTATAACCTTTGTTAATATAATAGTAAAAATATATGGAAGATATATGGTGTACTCATTTCTTACACTAGAGCAGCATAATATATAGCTCAAATTAAAACATGCAAAAAATGATAATCACAATAAAAGTTAAAAAAGAAATAGAAAAAGAAAAAGCACTTTGCCATTTTGTCGGCTGTCCAATTTATAGAGATAGAGCTATATACAAACACATTTTCAACATCATCGAAATCCCATCTTTCTCCAACCATAAACTTTAAGAACTCGCCACCCCCCTTCTGTCTCTCTCTCTTGCAAATTAACCTCTAGCCAGCCATCACTTCCGTTCAGGTTCTCAATTGGCCCAGAACTCTCTATAATTTAAATGGAAATTAAAGTTTATGATCAGTTCTTCACCAAAATGGATCAATAAATTAAGAAATTACAGACTCATACACATGCAGCTTGCAACCATCCTTTTTTTTTTTTTTGGATATTAACCCCAAACCACACAATTGCCAGGTCATGTAGTCAAGGGTCCAGATGAATATTTTACTCCTAGGTTGCCAGTTGTTTCATCTGCCAAGAAATTATAAAATAATTAGATAATATGAGATAAGATGAGATAAAAGTTAAAAATTAAATAATATATTATTATAATATATTTTTTTAATATTAATTTAGTTTTGGAATTTGAAAAAATTGTTTTGAAATTTGAGAAAGTTGAATAATTTATTATATTTATATGGGACTTTAAAAAAATTAATAATAATAAAATGAAATGAGATTATTTGTAAAAACAAACTAGACTAAAAAATTAAAGTATAGAATAAAAAAGAGATAGATATATAATATGATCAGTCTAGGGTCATTTATAACTATCCGAGTGAATGGCAAAAAAGAATATAATTTTTAGTGAATTAAGTACTTACTCAGTGGTATGCTATCAACGAAAAAGCAAGCACCGATAACAAGGTAGCACAGGAAAAGGACTACTCCTTTCATATAATGTGAAGTTCCATCCTGAAAAATAATTGAATATGTATTGGTTTTATTGATCATTGAAGACTTGTCAAAGATATCATCAGTTTGATGTGATCAAGACATATATATATATATATATATCTATAAGAATAGATAAATAATGAACCTGTAGAGTGAAGGCTGTGACAATTATCGAGAAAGCAAGGCAACCGGTTTCAAGGAGACTGAAATCTAGATCCATGCGGATACCCATTATCCAAGCAACAATTACGCTTAAAGGAACCTGAAATTGATAGATCATATCAATTTGGTGAAGGATTTTTCTTCCTAAATGTTCAATTCTTGAGAGATATGTACACATTAATTATCTGGAATTTACATTCATTTAATGTTGTGATTATCTCTCTATGCACTGGATTGTCCTGCAATCCGATTAAGTGCAGAGGATCTCGATGCTTAGTTAATTAAAGATATTTTTGCATGGGTTAATTCGGAGTGCTCACCACAAACATGGAAATTTGAGTTGCAGACCCCAAAGCTACACCTAGAGATATATCCTGCATTATAGTCACAGTATTATGAGAAATATGCAAATGCCACCATTGTTTTGAAAAAAGTAAATTTCAAATGAAAAATATTAATTTTTTAATACTGGACTCCACTTTAGATCTTTCTTAGAGTAATTATGCGCCTATTTGTAAATTCTATGACTGTTTATAGCATTCTTGCAATGTTATATATATATATATATATACAAATCAAATAAGGAAAAATCTGTATCAGAAATCAAGCATGCATACCAACTTGTTCTTCAATGCAAATATGATTGACCCAGCATGCTCTGCCGCATTTCCAACGATTGGTAGCAATATTATGCTGATGAAGCTAACAGAGATTCCCCAAGAATCTGATGCTGCCTAATATATTGATCACAAATTCAGATGACAAAGTTAAAAGCATGCATGCATGCATGCACTATATACCTCGATCCATGGATATATAGATATATTAATATACCTCGATGGTTCCCACAACATACTCGGATAGCACAGCTATGATAATTGTCATTCCTACCAGCCAACCAAACGCACTCCAAAATCCTATCACTGCCTTTTCTTCTTGATCTTCTTCCTCCTCCTGACCATATTATATTAATCATGTGTCAAAAGTCTATAGAAGGCATATATGTACGTATGTATTAGCTAGAGAAATGATCTATGCGCGCAGTCTTAGGATGATTATGTGCTGCTCCCGTGTATTCTTTCTGAAAAAAAGTAGATAAATCTATGATCTAGTACATGAAAATAATTATTTATTTACTGGTAGATTTCAATTTTTTTCCAAGAAAATGTGCGAAGCTTGCATAGTAGCTCAACTCTGGACCATATCTTGTATGTACTATATATATGTATGGTAAAGTTTTCAGAATATGGTTACTGGGGAAAAAAATAGTAGATCATGGTCATGAGTGAACTCGTGAAATTAATAGAAATTTATCACAAGGGTAATATGGTACGAAGATAAAGATTCAATATTAATTTACGCAACCGTTAATTAATATCATGATAGTGACTTTCACGTGCATGTTCACGAGAAAGCAACCGTTACATGAGATCTACATAAGAGACTTCTATATATAAATTAGCTTTATTCTAATTTATTTCTACCAAAATTCCTACCCTTCATCTTTAATAATATCAATTATATAAGTCAATAATTATGACTTACACACTACAAAAAATAAAAATATTCTTGATATTTTAATTATAACCAAAGGATTATTTGTGACTGAAACAGTCTGATTAAAATAGACTATTTTAATTGCACATAATCATTTTAATTATAATTAAAATATCATAAATCTATGTTTTTATTATAGTGACAATTATATAATTTATTAGTGATCATGAATAACTAGTATAATATATATAATAATCTTTGTGGTGAACAGGAATAACAAAATTTAAGATGAAGATAACATTTATCTTCTCTATATGGTCCAGTGGATATAAGATCAGTAGAATAATGATAAATTATTACTCCTACTAAAAGATTAAATAGAAAAAATCTAAAGATTGAATAGAAAAAATGATCTAATCTTTTAATTAATATTCAAATGACCAAAATAATATTCCTTGAAATTAATAAATAAAATAGGGGGAATGAGAAAATGATCAATCAGGTTGAACATTATTAATGTTAATTAGGATATATATAATCTTTTATTTATTGAGGCTATAGAATTTTACTAATCACCTCTTGTGAATCAAACAAGTCCCGATGGGTTTTTAACTGGAAGAAGATGTATGTAATATACGCTATGAGCATGATAATGCTGCTTGCTCTTGACAGCTGAAGGGTGCAGAAAGATGTGGAATTTCCTATCCCTGAGGCATATTTGAGCATCAATGGCAGCAGGTGGCACAGGAGTCCAAGCAACAGAAGGAGAGAGTTTACATCGGCCTGTTTCTGTTCAACCAAACAGAATTTAATTAAAAGAGAAATTAAGGTACGTTAATATAAATTTGGAAATTGGTTTTCTTAAAAGGGCCCAAAATAAGTTAACAAACAGGATTATTAATAATTGATATCTTACCCTGTCATATGTTTGTTCCTTCCTAATGTTTGCTAAGCCTCCACAGAGGAGAGAGGTCCCAAGAACAAGAAGAAGGTTTGAAAGGATGGAACCCAAGAGGGAGTACTTCACAACATTTACTTTGTTTTGGTGAAGTGCAAATAATGCAATTATCAGCTCTGTTGCATTCCCACATGTTGCATTCAGAAGCCCTCCAACTGCAAATCCAGTGCTTAACATTAATTTTTAGTAGTTTTCTCAATGAATTTGGGTTCAAATCCGAATTAATACTGAGCTATAAGGATTAATGGAGTTCATGATAAAAATAAAAAAATAAATAAAAAAATAAAAATTACCCGTTGGACCAGTGAAGTATGCAATTTGCCTGAGTTTTGTTGAGGGAAAAACAAAAGAAATAAAAGTGTTAGAAAAATCTTCCCACATTCTTCATATTAATGAATATGATTAACTTTTTAAATTATTAACTTACTCAGTGAGGAAGCTGACACGTTCAGCAAGCGGGGCGAGTCCAAGCAAGCTCAAAGCAAATATCCAAGGCTAAAAAATTAAAGAGCTATCATACCAATCAACACCATTTATATTTAATTATATATATATATATAATATGTGTGTATAATTTCATATATAAGATGAAGATTTTCATGAGTTTCTGAAGATCATGAAGATTTTTGAGTTTCTGAATTAAGTTTGTGGTGAGCATGCATCCACACCTTGACCTTATCCAAAAGTGGGAACTGCAGTACTTACTCGGCCAAAGTTATAGAAATCTGCAACGATTGCCAGAGGAATGGCAGGGAAGAGCACCGCAAGCTTGGTGCCGAGGACCACCTCTTGTAAATTTGCCAACATCTGTCTCAGCACTCTGAACCTAATTTTCGACACAAGCGCCGGATCCGACTTCTTGCGTAAAATGGAGGACGAAACGTTCTGTGCTGACCTGATCCCGCCATTGCTGATCATGATCGAGCCCTTAATTGGATCATCTCCATTCTCCATGCTGTTCAAGGTGGACTCATGATCATCAGGTTGCAAATCCATGGCGGAATGGTATAATCTCAGAATCGATAGCCACGTGATTCTGAGAAACGTCGAAAGTACTACTACTAATCTCCGTTTGTAGTATTATTCATGGTTGTTATATATATATATATATATATATATTTATTTATATAGGACAAGCTTGTTGTAGGTTGAAAGCTTCGAGGCACTGTATTTTTGTGTATATTATAAGGTAGTTTCCGGGAATTTTCGTAGTCATTGTTTCGGTTCTTGCATGAGGCTCCACGTACTTAACATGATCCTGACGTTGCTACAACATGTATTGCTACGTGCTGAATTAATCGAAAGTTGGCAAACAAATTAATAGACAGCACTTGTTCTAAGTTTTGTGGTATAAATTAAGCATCCTAGAATAACTGTGTAATTAAAGAGGATGAGTTTGTTTGTATTCATTATATATGCAGTAGTACTACTCATGTACGTACGTGTTGATACCTGAAGGCCGTGGCTGGCTGCAATTCTATCGTAATTTTGTGATGTACCAATCGATCGAGCTTTCACCTAATTAATTGAAGAAAACTATTAATGATTTATTAAGGCCACACTACTACAAGAAAATGGATATTTACGGTCACTTATTTGAAACGAAAAATATTATTTACAATGAAAACAGATTTATTTTGACTACAAATACTAATTTCATTGGATAAAAATGGTCGCATTTCAAGTGATATATAGGGAGATATATAGAATCTTACATGATGAACATGAGTAAGCATATAATAATGTTTTTTTTTTCCAACTAAGCTAGATCATCCAAATCAACTAGATATATTAATGACAATTGCTTAGAACCGGTCGGGCTGATCTTCCCCCAAAAGCAGTCCTACAATAACCTAATGCCAGGTAGGCATTCATAAGAAGTACAATGAGACCACATCCCGGAAAAAATTCCAAGAATCACAAACATGCAAGATCTGTTCATCTCTTTCTCGACCAAAATATTTAAAACAGCTTTTTTCCGATGCCGAACATCCTGGACTTCCAAACCTAGAGGTTGTCACGATGGCCCTCTAGCTACGACCAGAGCCAAGCAGCCGGTGGGCCACGCTGCCAAACGTCTCAAGTTGAGTTCTTTAGGTTATGCATGGTATCAAGAGCTCAAAAAAGGGAGAAGCACCTATCCACGAAGAGGGCAATAAGTTCTTCACCAAAATTTGAAAATGCAGAATTACTGGTTACAAACCCTTTCTGGGTAGATGTCATGGTAAGGTGCATATGGAATTAGGTCAAAATGCTTTGTTAATAAGGAATGGTTACTCCTCTTCTAATGATTCAGGGAAGAAAAGTTAATATGTGACACTTTCACATCCTTGGATTCGGAGGTGGTCCCATCTCCTTTCTTCTCAGCCAAACCTGACTGACTCGTGTTAGACCCCGATCACCACTACCGCCGCCATTACCGAATCCCTTAAAGGGCTTCCTCGCCATTACTAGATCCCATACTAGTTCCTAAGCTGTCAAGCATTACAATCTTTAAACTGGATTTTTAGAAGCTATGGAGTTCGACAGGTACTTTTTTCTTCTATATGTATATGCATACAGCTCAGAAACGCTATTGATTATTTGTTCTGTAGGGGGGTTCTGGGGGAAATTTTTGAGCAAGCAGAGGCTTTTCAGGTTCTGTGAAAGAGAAAGAACTGAACTAGGGACTGGTGGCGGTGGAAGCTGCTTTTCTGTCGTGCGGTTGTGAAACTAGAAGCACAGATCGATCTTCCATGTGTCCTCGTCGATTTCCTTTTATTTTTTTCTTTCTCTTTTTTCATGTGAACGAGGGTATTTAGAATTTGGTGTAATTTCTGAGATGGCATATTTTAAATGGAAGGCTGTTGAACAAGAAAAAATAGCCGGACCGCTTGGAAGCGGTTCTATATATTAATTGGAAAATATATATTGTTAACGGCCAGCTTGGACCACATTATTCAGGGGCGGACATGTTGATGCTTGGGGTTACCCGCCACCCAAAACTTTTTCAAAAATTTACTTTTAATATAAATATATATAATTTATATATATATATAATTAAAATTCTCTATTAAATTGTTTTTTAAAAAAATTACCTCCTTCAATTTTTTATTAAAATTATTATTTTTTTAATTTTTATATACATCTATTTATATTTTAACTTTTATTTTTATTTAAATCTAAATTTTAACTCATGTAATCTCGCAATTATACTAACATTCTAATTCTAGTAAAAAAATTGATTACAAATTTATATGATTGTAAAATTAATTGATTATATTCACTTATTTAAATTTACTCTAACTTGTATAATTGTGATATATAGTTTGTTAAAAATTTAATAGCGTTACATTATTATTTATTAAAAAGTTCTCAAATATATTCTTAATCTATAAATTTTTCTTAAATCATAGAAAAATATAAGGAAGTACTTAAAGGCAATTGATTTTTTTTTTAAAAGACGTAGACAATTTGAAAATTAATATATGTTTAGAAAGTTTGATAACAATATAGCATAATATTTCTATCACTAATGACCATCCTTCTAAAATTTACATGTACCGTACATTTTATCGATCATTCCCCTAAATATAAAATTTTAGTTCCCCCTGACATTATTAATCTTTAATTTTCCTTGTATATTTTAATCGTACTCATGATACATACTACTTTCCTCTCTTAATTAGTTTTCATTAATTAAGAGAGGAAAGTATTTTTCATTAATTAGTTTTGAAAGGAAAACTCTACGTGAACTAGTTAATTAAGATCAACAAGGCCCATAATTAGATCGACAAACGGCGTGCCTCAGCTGGCCAGGCTTCTGCATTCAATATATTATTATTAGTGTGTGTGTGTATATTTCTTAATTTGGGAATGGACAAAAAGAATTATAATTTCCCCGGCTAGTTAAGATCACCCCAATTAGTCAAATATAAATGAGAAATATTATGTCTCGAAATTTTTGTTTTGAGGATTTTTCTCGAATTGTCAAAAAAGTTATTGTTTTATTTTTTTAACTTAATAATTAAGAATGTATTTTTAAATAATTTTGTACTTTTGTATTTTATAAATTATTTATGAATACCAAAAGATACATGAAAACAAATTGACTTAAGAATTGACAGAAAATAAATAAATAGAATACTTGTTTTCACGTACAACTTAGTTCGTGCGTTTTCTTCATTTGTTGCTGCTTAAATCTTTAATTATAACGAGTGATCATGTCCAATTACTATAGAAAAAGGACAAAAATAATTAATTTGATGCATTCAAAATGGGCAGTAACCAATTATTTCTGCTCATTTTAAAGTTATTTCTACCCCTTTTAAATGCATCAGATTGGTTATTTCCAACTCTTTTTCTTCTAGTGAATATACAAATAAATCATGATATAAATTACTTGCACATTGTTATTTCTACCCCTTTTAAATGCATTAGATTGATTATTTTTGACATTTTTTCTTGTAGAGAATATACAAATAAATCATGATATAAATTACTTGCACATTATATAGTTACATAAAATTAGATTATTACTTCATGCTCATACAATATATATATATATAGGACATATTTCACACCATGTATATGATATATATATATATATATATACTAACTTCACGGATGACCTGTAACAAACAAAGGGACAGTACTAGGGGCCTCAGAGAAATTCAGATTCCAAAATCAGAGAAATAATATAAGTGTAAATGTATCCAGAAGTGAAGTAAAGTATTTACTACTTCCAAAGATTATTTATAAATGGACATGGAAGTGCTGGAAATGTTGATAATTATCAATCTCGTATGTTTATCCTTCATGATCCCTTAATAAGAGGAGAGAATAACTATCATGTTTTATAGCCGTTATTCTATCCAGGACGACTATCTCAATCTTTAGGCTTGAGTTCATTAAAACTAAAAATACCTCATATTATATTTTGAAGACATTTAAAATATTTGAGAGCATTAAAACGCTGAACGTATTTTAAAATCAACTGTTATCTTTTAAAATACGTCATCGAGATTCAGCATGTACATCGAGACTCATGCCCATAAAAGAGAAGAGGGGGCGAGCTGTCATATCATCTCCTCAGAATTTGCTAAGTACTAAGAGAAGAGGGCAGATGTTATTGTCAAGGAGGTTATCCTCGTTGTCCTCCTCCCCCCTCAGCTCCAATCGAAGTGATGGTCAAGTCAATATTTTGAATTTCATTTCAGTGATTGTTTTAATTTAAGTACTAACAGAATATTTTGGTATCGGTGTATTTTGGTTTATTGTTTCTGGACTAATTATATATTATGTATAAATATTTATATGTACATATAAACTAACAACTAATAGAATAAATACATATACATGTAAGTGTGATCATATATATGTACATATATGGATGAATTGAAGATTTATAAAATGAATATAGGTTAAAAATATAAAAACTTAAGTTGAGACACAAAAATAAATAATAAATAAATAAAAGAATAGAAAAATTATTAAAACATAATGATATTTAAAAAAATTGAGGGGATATATTTAAAGTTATAAAAAAACTAAACTATATAAGTAAATTTTATATTCTAGAATTAATTAAATATCATCTAGATTTGAATTTTTAAAAAATTTCATTCAAACACAAAACATTTACAAAAATAATATGAAATGGAATAGGGACCGAAATGTTAATTATGGCTAGAATGATCGAAATTTGACTAGAATGGTTGATACATATTGGAATTTGGAGTGAAACGGAACAAAGGGGTATAGTGTACCGAATACTAGATCGAAACGGAAAATTCTAAGGGAAACGAAACGAAATTCAAAACTATGTGTCAAGCGCTTCAGGAACCCCTCTTTTTAATCATTATGTTTGTGCAAAGTGTGGGCAACTTGGACTGTGAGTGATAGGGCCCATCAAGAGGAGGAAGTCCCTGAGCAGCGAATATATTGTTTTTTTGCAAAGAAAGAGATAGCTCACCTACAAGCTGAGAAGGAAGAAGTGGAGTGTTACTTGGAGTAGGTGGATTGGTACATCTGTGCCTTGGAAGCTGATTTTAAGTGCCTTCGTGATGAATCTTGCGAGCTGTGCGGTGAACTTCTTCGCACCCAGTCCCTTCATGCTAGTTATAGTTTTATCTTGCAGGTGGTGGAGAAGGAGTGGGCTTACATGAATGATCAAGTGTCCCGTTTGATTGGAGCATTAGACTCTTCTCAGTGGTCCTGGGTAGATGCCGAGCAGTAGTGTTAAGAGTCTACTGAAGCCTTGACTACCTCTAAGGAGTGGTGTGAGCAACTCGCCCGTGAGTTATCATAGACCAAAAAGTCCTTTTAGCGGAGCGTAAGGAAAAGGATACCCAAATATACAGCTGAAGGGTGAGCTTGAAAATGAGCATTAAAAGTTTGCCACTTATCAAAAAGAGCGGGAAAAAGTAGATGCTAGGCAAGACTGACCCTTGAGCTTGTGGCCAAGTTGACTGAGCAAGTAGCAAAATAGAAGAAAGAGAAGGAAAGGCTTGAGTCCTAGTTTACCTCTGCCAACGATGAGTTAGTTTGCTTGCACCCTTGACTGGTCATTGCCAAGGATGTTCAAGACCGAGCCTTTGGGTACAACTATAGACTAGCGTGGCTCGCTTGAGAGGACTTGCCGGCCAGCACTTGGATTGATCTAAGGAGGTCAAACCTAGACAAATTTAAGCCTAGTGCAACCTCGTGCCAATTTGTAGATGCCTTGGGGTGCGTTGTCATGCCCAAAGCCTTCCCGCTTTTTCCCCTTTTTGTTGGGCCGAGTTCTGCTCTGTTGTTGTTGTTGTTGTAGAAATGAGATGCATTTTTTTCTTTGTAATTTCTTCAGCTAGCCACAGATGACTTGGACTATTTCTTTTTTGTTGTTTTTGGCCCTCTGGACTTTTGATATACTTTGGTGTTGTTGATCCTTGGTTTGATCTTGCGATATACTTCGCTACTTTTGGTCATTTGGTCTAGCCATGTGATGTACTTTTATTTTTATGTACATGTTGTGATTTTGTTCTACTTATTGGACTAACTATTGAGGAAATTGTGGGACCTTCTAACCTCCACGTCATTTGTCTACCTATTTGTTTTCAAGCTTGGTAGCTTGTTGTTGGGGCTTGTGGAACCCTTTGGCCTCTACATCCCTTTGTTTGCACCATGAGTTGAACTTGACATTGGTGGCTAACTTTGTGGGGGGTCGTGGGATCTATGACCTCCTCGCCCTTTTGCTTGTACCACTAGTTGAACTTGACACTTGTGACTAACTTCATAGAATGTCAAAGGTATTTAACCTCCACACATTTTGGCTTGCACTGTGCGTTGAACTCAACACTAGGGGGGTGGGGGTCATGGAGTCTTTGACCTCCACGCTCTTTGGCTTGCACCATGAGTTGAACTCGACAATAGTGGTTAACTTTCTTGGGAGGTTATGGGGTATTTGACATCTACACCCTTGAACTTGCACCATGAGGTGAATTCAATACTGGTGGCTAACTTTGTGGGGAAGGGAGGGTCGTGGGGTCTTTGACCTCTATGCCCTTTGGTTGGCACTGTAAGTGGAACTCATCACTTATGGCTATTTTTGTTGGGGTCATGGGGTCTTTTGACTTTCACGCCTTTTGGCTTGCACTACAAGTTGAACTTGACATTGGTGACTAACTTTGTGAAGAGGTGTTGAGGTACATCCCAAAAGGAAAAATGCTAATGGAAAAACAAATGCTTAAAATAGATGCTTCAGGATAAAACTTTTAAATGCTCGGTACTTTATGGATGTTGTAGCTCCTTTCCTTGTCTATCATTGAGTCAGTACGAACCTAATCGATTGCTGGCAACCACTATGTAGAGCCCCTCTCATCGTGGGTTGAACTTTCCTCGTCCTGAGTTGTCATGCCCATTTCTCTAAAGACCAAGTCGCCGACCTTGATCCGGGCATGACTCTTTTGTTAAAATAGTGCTCGACCTTCCTTTTTCTATGGACATTCCGGACCTCTGCCTCCTCCTTTGTCTCTCCTCTAGTAAGTGTAAGTGCTCTCTGAGTACTCGGTCATTCTCAACTTGATTGAAATGGCTAGTTCAATGCGTGGGAAGATTGACCTCCACAAGGGTGACTTCCTCACTTTTGAAAGCTAAGGTGAATGGTGTTGCTCCCATTGGAATCTTTATTCTAGTTCAATAGGCCCAAAAAGACTCTTGGGATCTCCTCTGTCCATTCACTCTTCTGGTTATCGATCTTCTTCTTCAAAATGTTGAGCAAGGACTTGTTCATCGATTCTAGACTTGTTCATCGATTCTACTTGTCCATTAGCTTGGTGGTGCCCTGGTGATGAGTAATTTTCTTGAATGTCTAGCTCCTGGCACCATTCTCTATAATTCTTCAAATAAAATTGATTCTCATTGTCCAAGATTATGTTGTTAAGGATGTTGAATCTACACACAATGCTCTTCCATAGGAACCTAGTGATCACCTTGGTTGTTATGGTCATGGGAGCCTCTACTTCTACCCGTTTTATGAAATAGTCTACTATTACGATTATGTGTTTTACTCAACCCTTTCCTGTTGGAAATATGCTAACTAGGTCTTACCCTTACTAGGCAAAGAGCCATGGGCAGTGATGGAGGATAGTTTCTCCAGTGGTAGTGTGGAACTGAGACATAAACTTGGCAAGGGCTTTCCTTGCCAAGGCCTTCCTACCCAAATGGTTGCCGCAAATGCCCTCATATATTTTTGCCAAGACATGCTGTACTTCCTCAAGCAAGATGCATCTTAGCAAGGGGGTCATAAAGCCCTTCATGTATAGGACCCATCAATTTTGATGAACTGTGGTGCTTTTCTTCTCACTTTGCTTGTCGCTTCCTTCTCTTCAGGGAGTTTGTCGGCTTCCAAGTAATCTAATATCTCCTTGGCCCATTCTGACCCTGAGGGGCCCATGTGATTTATCTGGGTCCCAATTGTTGGGACCTCGATCATTCTCATCTGCACTTCCCAAGGCAATTTTGTGTCATCCCTTACTAAGGCGACTTTGGCCAGCCTATCTACTATTACATTGTCCTCCCTTGGGAGTTGTTCTATACTAACATCTGATTAAGATACTAACACTTAATCAAAATACTTTTTTAGCTTTTCTCACTTTGTGGCTTAGACTCCTATCACTTGGTTCACCACTATCTAAGAGTTAGCTTTGGCTCCGATTTGGTGGCACCCAGAGCCTTGGTGATTGAAAGTCCTACTATTAAGACTTTATTCTCTGCCTCGTTGTTAGTAGTCTTGATGGTGAGCGTAGCCATGTAGTGATATTATTGGACTATCTCTCAGATGATATAGATCCCAATACCTCCGCCCATTCGGTAGGCAGATCTATCGACAAAGACTATCTAAGGTCGGCTAGGGGGTGGTGCTATGGTGTCCATTAGAAACTCGATGAACTTGGCAACAAAGTCTGCTAAAGCTTGCACTTTTATTGCACTCTTGGGCACATAGTTAATATCAAACTTGCTAAGCTCCATTGACCACGCGATTAGCCTTCATGAGGTATCCGTATTCTACAATAGCCTCCTGATGACCTACAACAAAAAAGGGCTAAACTGGGCGCCATGGAGAAACTCTGATGCCAATGTCAAAGAAGTAGTAGGATTGTAGCATCCCAACACTTCCATGGAAGTGTTGGGATGCTAATAATCATTTATCTCATATGTTTATCCTTCATGATCTCTTAATAAGAGGAGGTGATAATTGTCCTGTTTTATAGGCGTTATCCCACATAGGATGACTATCTTAATCTGTAGACTTTTATCTCAAATTCCCTATGAAGTTATCTGTCACGTGGTTGTGACCGTGGGACTTCAGGCAGTGGGTCTCTCAACTGCAATTAGCAACTTGGGTTTATCCTCTGGTCATAGGTTTTGCTACTGTGAGGACCTAAATATCCCTTCGAATATATATATATATATATATGTAGTCCACATGGAATTGCTCGAAAAGTAATTAGGGATATATATAATTTGAATTAGTTAAAAGTAAGATTATGTTTGAATGCTAAGGCGATTTGAAATCATTTGTGAATACTAGAATACAAATAGTAAATAACAAAAATGCATTATTAATTTATGAATCTAGATACATATAATATTATTAAAGTAAAAAGAGTGGAACAGGCGAGAGAGTTATCCAGATAGTGGGAAAGGCTTAGTATAACAGAGAAGGAAAATGAGGAGGTGGTCCTCCCGTACTCTTCAATCGCCAATACTATTAAACTGAGTCCATTTTGCTTATTAGTTATGATTGTTGTTGACAAGAGTGTTAACAAAGATGCCTTCAGAACCATTATGACTAAGGTTTGGAGATGTGAAAGTTGGCTCCAGTTCATTGAGGTAGGCACCTAACCCATTTCTTATTGAATTCCATAATGAGCATGACATGTTAAAGGTGGTTAAGGCCAAACCGTGGTCCTTTGATCGATGGCTTCTGTGCTTAAAGTAGTTCAATGGTTCTATGTCCATAACTCAGATCCCTTTCACCAAGGAGATCTTCTAGCTTTAGGTTTATGATCTCCCATTCAGCTGTATAAA
The DNA here is from genome assembly GCA_036898215.1 of Platycarya strobilacea. Taxonomy (NCBI): domain Eukaryota; kingdom Viridiplantae; phylum Streptophyta; class Magnoliopsida; order Fagales; family Juglandaceae; genus Platycarya; species Platycarya strobilacea. Next base: position 25,387,158 of record CM072551.1, read on the forward strand.
TAAGGACATTGGTACTTAGTTGGGAAGTAGAGTGGGAAGGGTTGTGGAAGTCCATGCTGATGAGTGTAGCATCAGCTTAGGGAAATTCCTACGCATAAGGGTAGCAGTTGACAACACCAAACCTATTCTTAAGAGTACCTTTCTCATAGTATATGGCAAGAGGTCATGTGTGCACTTCAAATGTGAGAGATTGCCATCTCTATATTTCAAGTGTGCTATTATAAAACACCTCCAAGGCTTTTGCTCCAATCCCTCACATAGGGCATTGAACTCCAGTACAAGGTAGGCTTAAGGCTCTTGCCACTAGGGAAAGTGGCCTTCTAATTAAGAAGTATGGAGAAGGGGTTCCAAGAAATGAGCAAGAGAGACCTCAACCATGGAAAAAGGAGAGGCAGAATAGGGAAGAAGATGAAGAAGGTAAAGAAAAGTCTCAGGAAGGCTATCAGACAGTTGTCAAGGACCTTGTTGCATGTAAAGAAGAAGCTGCTTCTCAATAAATTTGGAAAAATTTTGGGAACCAATCTACACCAACGATATTACCTGGAATGGAAAGGGAAGCAAAACTGGAAATGAAAGTTGTTGTCCCTTTAAAAAAGAGGCACCTACTGATATGATAGGAGTGGAGGTAACAGTCCTAAATCTGGAGGGTCCTAGCACCAAAAAGTCTTCATCTAAAGTTAGTTACAACCAAACATTGGCTCAGACTTCTGCAGATCTGAATGATCTCCTACACCAGGTCAACTCACTAGACCAATTCATCATTGAACAAGTCTCAGCTCTGGAAAAATCGAAGAAAACTGCCACCTGAAAAAGAACAAATGAATTGTATAAGCCTTTATACTCTTCCTTAAGGATGTCACCCTTCATTTAAAAGAATATTTCTTATATAGGAAGTCTCAAATTCAAGATCTTTTGTTGCACGTATTTCTTAAGAAATGAAGTCAAAGGCATAAGCCCTCAAATAATTTGTTCAATTACGCTTTTAACCGTAAAGGCAATGTAAGCATTGGGTTCAGTACTAATTATACCCTCAACATACCAAAACTGTTCAGATTCCTTATGATATGCAACTAAAATAAGTTTTTGCTAATGATAAAAAGGGAGATTTGAATGTAGGGATTATTCTTATTTTACTTGAGGGGTTTGAATTAGACAAAGATGTGTTTGATTGGACTTATGATGAGATGCCTAGTTTAAGTACTGAACTAGAATGTCATTCTTTATAATCTGGCATGTACAGAATGAGAAGTTCATTCTCAATTCTACAAGAGTTTTTATGAAAGCCTTTCATTTGCTTCTCTTCAATGAAATTTTGATTTTTCCAGAATGTAACCTAATTTCTGGCCTAACTCTTCTTCTGATGACACTCAAATTAAAGCACTTCCAGTAAAATAAGAAAGACTCACTTGGGCTCTTATAAGCATTGCAAGGTTCGCTTGAGTATAATCATATCCAATCTTCTTGCTAAGCCAATCTCTAGTACAAACAACTAAATCCAGTTCATTTCGAAGGAAAATGGCTAACTGAATTCCCCTTCTCAAGTAAGAGTTTGATCTGCAAGTTTCATGTTTCCTTCATGCCTTACCTTCACGCTGCAACTCACTTCAAGCAGATATTCAAAAAGCTAGCCGCAACACCTCTAGTAGCTAAAGAAGGAGATAGGTGTCCACCTATTTGTGTGAGAAGGTGATAAAAAAGAACCCCATGTTCTAAGATAAGATATATTCTTAAAAGAGTAGTCTGTAAGTTTCTGGTCTTGACCTTGACCATAAAGCAAGAACGAGAGACTTTTCGTACCCTGAATTGAGTATATTCTTAGGCTTTCATAGTTTTGGTTTGTAAATTCATAATAATACCATGAGAGCTTTAGGTTGTCCCCAAAATATGTTTTCAGATACCGCTATATAATTACAACTTGTTTTTGCTCAATGAACACAAAACACCCATGCTTTAGCACTCGATGCAACAACCCCTAGTGCATCAACAAGCACTGCTCTCCTGGTTTGGCTCGATAGAACCTCCTTCTCTAGGCCTCTATTGACCTGCTTCTTCCTTAACTAAAAGCGATGATGATGATGACAAGGTAATTCCTAGCAGGGCTACTAGAGACAACTTGCACAAAAGGAAGATTATGGATCACCCCTTTTGCCCATTTTTTTCCCGAGAACCAAAAAGTTCATACATGCTATATGGAGTTGCGAGGCCTTGAGGGATGTATGGAGTCAATGTTCAAGGAGGTTGCAAAAGTCCTCTCTCCCCCAATAATCTATGTTACACCTTTTTGAAGCCATGCTCAAGACCATGAGTACTCAGGTAATCCAGAAATTTGTTTTGGTGACCCGAAAGTTATGGTGGAGAAGAAATTGTTTTGTCTTCAAAGATGAGTTCTCCCCTCCTTTCATCATTATGAGGAAAGCTCAAGATACCCTTGCATAGCTAGCTGAGCAAGTGAATCAAAGAGCTTATAACTCAAGGCTAGCCTACTCTTCGATGGACACCTGGAAAGCACCACCTCATAACTTCTTTAAGTTAAATTGGGATGGGGCCATAGACAAGGTCCGAGACTAGGTGGGTGTGAGAGTTGTTGTGAGGGACCATTCATGCAAGATAATTGCAACTTTGAGAACTAGCAAGCCTCTATTCTCGTATCCTCTACTTGCTAAGGCCTATGGTGCCTTCCAAGCTATGCAACTTGGCCACCAGTTGGGTCTATCTCAAGTTATTCTAGAAGGAGATTCCATAAAAGTCATAAAAGCTCTATCTACAAATAAAGAGGTTTGGAATAGTGCCAGCATGTTTATAAGTTAGGCTAGGCATTTACTTCACGATTTTGTTAAATGAGAGATTTTTCGTGTTAGGAGAAATGACAATTCTATGACCTATTTATTAGTAAAAAATTCTCTTTCCTTTTCGGACTTAATAGTAACATTGGAAGAGATTCCACCATGTAACTCTTCTTTGATTCAATAGAATGGAAATGAGTTATCCCTTCTAAAAATATATATATACATATATATAACTAGTGTTTTTAAAAAAAATTATACTATACAATACTCACGTGACATGATTTGATTTATAAGATTCAATTTTTAAAATTTATCATTCAAATCAAATTATGCATCCTATGTAACGTAAAAGCCTTCAAATATAATTATTTATTTATATATATATAGTACTAGTGCTACATATAATCATAGAGTGTACTGCAAGTGTCGTGCTATATATATTTATATATATGTTAATATGATAAGCTTTTTGAAAAAATAAGAATGTATTTAAATTTCCATTAATATCCAATGTAATTGAAAAATATACCCTCCAAAGTTATTACCACAATCAAATGAAAAGCGAAAACAACCATCCGATAGATGAAAAACAAAAATTAATCTCGAGCTGGTACGTAGTAGTCTTCCCCTTGACATCGATCCTATGAAATTTACCCCGATCCTCCAAGAGACAAAATAAAAAAGACAATAACTAACGAAATTAGGACAATGAGGTCGGATAACCAATAAGCTAGTGAGCAGCATATTTAGTACCTTAAACGGCACCCAAAGTTAGAAATTTCGTGGAATTTTCAGGGAATGATGGAGTATCAAGATCAGAATCAAACGGCTGTGCTATTTTTTCTTTCAGATTAATCATTAAAAAAAATGGACAAAGAGGTCTATTGCATGAACTGCGTGCCACATTTCATTCAATGATTTGTATGTCTAGACTGAAGGGCTTGATGATCCGGCTTGACCTTTGAGATAAACAACAAATTAAATGCTGGAGGAAGTTTCCTCAAAACATTCTTTCTCCTATATATACTAGCCGTCCAAACTGGGTGACCCCTATATTACACAAAATATATATACATATATATATTAGGCTAATATTCCGATCGAGTGGGGTTTTCTGCATACTGCCGTTTTAACAACGTCGGATCTGTGCCAGCCAGTGGATACACTACGTACGTAGCTTTTACTTTCATTTGTGACGGGGCTACTTTTTTATACTAAAATCATCTCAATTTATCTTAATTTATCTAATCACATCATTATAATTTTTACAAATTTCTTCATAAAATATAATAAACAATTTTTTTTTAAATAACATAATTATAATAATATTAACAAATAATATTCTAACAATATTTTATTTAATTTTTAAGTTTCATCTCAAATGATCTTATCTCATCTTATTATCTAAACAAACCCTTAATTATTTGTGATTTAGCTCAATTGTTACCACGAATTATACACATCGAAGAATATACAGTTGCTATGGAGTAATACTAGCTAGGCAAGCTGAAATCCATTTGTGAAAAAGTGGGTCTCACCTAACATTCATTTTATTAGCACCGACCAGACTAATTATCATGATAACCATCTCAATGATTCTCGATATGAGATTTTTCATATGATCTAAGAGTGTGAATGGAAGAACGTGTGTCCAGTTCGCTAGAGGAGTACCACTACGCCACCCCTAGCTAAATAATTAGAGCTGACTACATGAATTAAGCTAACATATGTAGAGGAAAGATGAACATGAGATTAAACACTGTATTTGTTGGATACCCTTTTAACTAAGAGAGCACTGATCAATTGATCATTTAAATGTGATTAATATTGTACATTGAAATTATCATTGATCCCTTCATGCTAATGAAACGTGTAATTAGCTGCAAATAATCTCCTTTAGACATTATATTTATACTTGTACATGTATATTTTTATAAAAAAAAAAAATACTACTTTGGAGTAATAAAATACCATAGCCCATAGTTGAGTCCAACCCACCAGGCCACCACTAAAGACAAGAGAAGAAACAAATAGAAGACAAGAAAAAACGTAAGGGCATGCATGTGTTAGGAGAGGTCAGAGGCCAATGAGAGTAAGTCAGACACGCCAAAAAGCAAGTCACCTCATGCAAGGAGTGGTGCGAGGAAAGATTAGAAAAAAGTGAGGGATCACCAAATGATTTTGAGGGGGCTTCTCCTTCTTCTCCTTCTTCTTCTTCTTCTTCTTCTTCTTCTTCTTCTTCAAATTCGAGAGAATTCCAAAGAGAGTTCTTTCAGTAAGTAAACCACCGGCTTTTCTTGTACATTAGTGAAATATGAGAAGTAATAGGAGATTGTAAATAAATGTTGTGTGTCTATTTCTCTTTATTTTCTCTAAGCCTTATCTACCATGGACGTACGCACCGTCATTATACATCCACATCAGAACATCGTCGGGAGCTCCAAACAACACCAATCAGGACTCAAGTCATTACAACAGACCAAAACTGATTATTTCTTTCTCTCGATCTTGTTGATAGATTTTTTCTACATCAACAACTACAATAAAGAATTAATATATCATGACGTATTTTGATTGCATGTTTAATGTGGTCTTGGATGTTTTTACAAAATTTATAATGATGTGATTTTCATTGCCTTTGAAATTTCATCAAGACAGGAAAACGAACAAAATGTCCCGTGTGATATTTATGTGCCTCATGAGGAGAGGCATTAATTAACACTTTGGGAGTTTTTAACAGTTATGATATTGGATATTGGAGATTTGTTACAATCCAAATATTGGATATTCCTTTCCAAATTATAAAGTTGTACATTTGATTAAAAAGGTACAGAAGATGTTAATGATAGCGCTCAACGTAATGGAAGCTAGAAGCATATTACTAATAGTTTGTCATTTTCTGTATATATATATATATATATATATATATTATGCCTTACATATAATCTTACGGTAGAAATAAAGTAGATTTAATGTATCACATCAATACACGTTATGAATTTGTGAATTTATTTTTATAAAATATCTTTATAATTAAAGTATTTCTCTATCAAATTATATTATTAACGTTTATCTAAATTCACTTCATTATTATGTGAGACAAGCAACATGTGCAATCCTTTGTAGGCTTCCATACTTCTTTTGTCGGCTTCTCAATTTGTATGTTTGCCTTTTTAAAAACCCCATCAATGTGGATTATGAACACACGTAAACTCGCCATAATTAGATTGTAAAATTTTCATTCAATCAACAAGAAACTTCAACAACAACAACAAATGGCAAGTTCATTTTTTAAATTCTTTTAGCCATTTGATAACGTCCCAAACCTTGAGCATTACTCTTAACACAAAATGAAAATGATAGAGAGTTATTGATTTATTTAATTATCTTAAAGAGAAACTAATTAAAGAAGCATACCACATCTTACGTCTTATTGTAGTACAGATGTGATACTACTCATAGCATAGTCTTTGAGCTAATTTTTAAAACAATAGCATATTTAAGGCTTGATATATATATATATATATATATATATATATATGGACGGTGCTATAGGATCAATGATTCAACTAAACTGATAAGTGCAAATGCATTATTTTTATTATTTTGTTCTTTTTTTTTATTTAATCATTTTTTTATACATCCTTAAATATTTAAAAAAAAAATCAACTTATTAATATTCACTTCCTTAACTATTAAGTAAAAAGATAAAAATAAAAAATAAAAATAAAAATATTTAATCGATCACTTTAATAGGTTAGTTTTTTTATAGCAAAAGATATTGAAATTCATTCTAAACAAATTACATCAAAGCATCATGCCAAATGACTTGAGAGATACAATTCGGAATGGACTCCCACCAAATCATAAGATCATCTAAATTCCATGAATACTTAGCTAAACAATGAGCGGCATTATTAGTGAATCGACTACCATGCCATATCTCTACCTTTCTAAATATGGCAGCAATATATGGATCTCATTCACAATGTTATCCCATATAGATTTTGATTCTTCCACCTTATTAAGCTCATTAACCACCAACAATGAATCACTCTCTATGTATAACTCATGGATTCCCATAGTTACACAGACTTAAAGACCTCTAAGCATTGCTAGGAGCTCAATCTTCATTGGATTCGTGACTGCCTGTTCGGGTTTGCTTCCTGAGGAAATTACCCTCCCATCACTATCCCTCAAGATTATGCCTATTCCGAATTTTCTATACCCTGGGAAAATTACTCCATCTATATTGAGTTTGAGAGCATTTTCTAGAGGTGCCTGCCAATGCAGTTCCGGTTTAATAACTTGCTTCTCTGCTGTATCAGCCATTTGATATTCATTTATCGTTGACAGTGCATGATTTATAGTAGCTTCAAGCGTAAGTTTATTTTCCTCAAAATATAACTAATTTCGGTGCAACTAGATACCCCAAATACAAACAACTAGCTTATGTAAATCTTCTATTTTCTTCCTTCGAATCAACTGCAGAAAAATCTGGGTTACTTTTTCTGTATTTGATATTCTTCCAAGCAACTCACCTATTGTCTTAGAACTTAAAACACCGTGGGACAATGTATAAGGGCATGGTTAATATCTTCGATTCCCTACTGACACCATTTGCACATAGTTGTCGAAACCACCTTCTTCACTTCCAAGTTTTTCAACATGGGTAAACCATTTGTGCAAACACGCCAAGCGAATATTTTTACATGGTTAGGAACCTGTAGCTTCCATATGGTCTTCCATAGCTTGCCATATTCATCTATGTTTTCACCTAATTTAAATCATTTTCCATTTTCATGAATAGACGATACAGACTTCGGACAGAGTATTGCCCATGTGTTTCCTGCTCCCACGCCAATTTATTGGGCCTGCCATGACCAGTTAGCATCAAGTTCAAAATCGCATTTGCTTCAGTTGGGGAGAACACAGTTCGCACCTTCATCATATCCCACTGTCCAGTTTCCTCTTGTATCAAGTCAGAAACGTTCCACTGAAGCTGGTCTTCTATTATGGACTCTGAAGGGTGGAAGAGCTTATGGTTGGGTAGCCAATAATCAATCCATATCCGTATGGATTTGCCATCCCCCACATGCCATCTGCATCCATATAAAAGATATTTCCTTGCTTCCCAAATACCCCTCCACACATAAGAAGAATTGTTATCGAGCTTTGCCTCCTAAAAATTTGAGTTTGGAAAATACTTTGCTTTAAATAACTTATGGAGCAAAGAATCCTCCTCCCTCATTATCCGGCATCCTTGTTTTGCTAAGAGAGCCATGTTGAACATTTTAAGATTCTTGAAACCCAATCCACCATCGAATTTCGTAGGGCATAGTCTCTTCCAGCTTTGCCACCTAATCTTCCTCTCTTCCTTCTTTTGCCCCCACCAAAAATTTGCAAGCATCTTCTCCAAATCATCACATAACAAATCCGGCAATTTGAAACATGACATGGTATATGTAGAAATAGAAAGAGCAACAGCTTTTATAAGAATCTCACCTTGAGATAAAAGTTTTTCCTTCCATCCTTGTAGTTTTTGCCAAACTTTTGCTTTCAAGTGCGAAAAAGCTTGTTTTTTCCTTCTACCCACCACCGACGGTAAGCCCAAATATTTATCATAATTGTGACATTTAGAAACTCCCCACAAATCCATAAGTTCAACTTGTAGATCAGGCCGCATGTTTTTACTGAGGATCATATTTGTCTTCTCCTTATTAATTTTTTGCTCTGATGCAAGCTCATATTTCGCCAAAAGTTGCATGATTAGTATCTAGATTGGCCCTACAAAAAAGAATAGTATCATCGGCAAACTTGAGGTGATTCACCATTGGAGCTCCTCGACATATCCTTACTTCTTCAATTCTTCCTTGCAAGGTAGCTTGATTAAACAACGCAGTCAACCCCTCCGTACATAAAAGAAATAGATAGGGGGAGATTGGACCCCATTGTCTAATTCCTCTAGTAAGGTAATAGGGTCTTTTGGTTGACCATTAATCAAGATAGAAAAAGATACAGTCCGCACACACTTCATAATCAATTTTATCCATTTTTTCGCCAAATCCCATTTTCACCATCACCTTCTTCAAAAAATCCGATTCAAGGCAATCATAAGCCTTACTCATATATAATTTTATGGACATATATCATTTCTTACCATATTTATTTTTCCTAATGAAATCAACCAATTCATATGCTATAAGAATATCAGAAATTAATTTACCTATTACAAAAGCACATTGAGTTGGTGAAATTAAATTAGGGAGAACCTTCTTCAAATGATTGGCTAAAACCTTTGACACAAGCTTATAGATGACATTATAAAGACTTATTGATCTAAAATCCGAGACCATTTCAGGCGTACTCTTCTTCGGAATCAAAGTTACATATGTATGATTTAATTTTTGAGGACCCCCATTTAAAATGGACAGCACAACCTTAGTGACTTCAATACCTACTATGCTCCAATATTTTTGGAAAAAAATCTGACATACCATTTAGTCCGGGGGCTTTGGTGGGGTTCATCTCCTTGAGAGCATCATGTACTTCTCGGGCTAAGAAAGTGGACTCAAGTTGATCCTTCATCTCTTCAGAAACTCTACTCGAAAGAGACTCCAACAAAACTAGGTTGCCTCTATCCACATTAGACCTTGTAAATAAGGTTTTGAAATAGTTCAATATTACCTCATCACGTCCTCTATCAGTCTGCCACTCCCCTTTAATATCTTTGATACCCTTAATGAAATTCTTAGACTGTTTTTGGGAAGCTTTATGATGAAAATAAGCTGTGTTTTTGTCACCTGCTATCAACCAAGATACTCTGGACCATTGTCTCCACATTAGCTCATTTCTTTTCAGCCATTTATGCACTTCGTTCCTTGCCTTCTTTAAAGCTTATTGATAATGGCCTCTTGGATCAACTTTAGAGATAGCCTGCAAAAGTTGCTTGGCTCTCTTCAGTTTAACTTGGACATTACCAAAGCTTGTTTTATTCCACTGCTACAATTGTTTACTGCAAGCCTCTATTTTTTCCATCACTGCATCATCGACCGGTGGTCTTTACACCCATGCCAAGCTCTCTCAATCACTGAATGACTGCCCCTATCCTCAGTCCATATGGCCTTAAACCGAAATGATTTTTTCCTCTGCTTAGAAAGATTAATCTAATCCAGTTGTAAAATCAATGTCACATGATCAGAGTAGGCGACGCACACGATCAGAGTAGGCGACGGTTCCATGTACAACATTAGCTTTCGAATACAACCCTTTCCATCTTAAATTAGTGAAACAACGATCAAGTTTCTCACTGAAAACCCAAGTCTTGTAACTGACACCCATCGATGGTGTCTCTGAAATCCTACATTTGTCTCTCAATCCTATCTCAGCCACCATCTTTCTCATTTAAGCAAACGATCTCATTAAAATCTTCCATTATCAAACAAGCTTCATTACTAGGAACAACAATGGATTTCAAAAGGGACCATGTTCCATGCCTGTTATTTGTTTCCGGATGCCCATACACCCCCGTCAAAAACCACGTTTCATCACCTCCTTGCTCTTTATGGCAGCATGTATATGAGTCTTCAAGAAGCTCTTAACATTAACTTGAACATCATTCTTCCAAAACAAAACCAGACCACCACTTCGTCCAATACTACTCACACCTAAACAACCATCAAAACCCAAACGTACCTTCAACTTTTCAACCACTTTTTGATGCAATTTAGTCCTTATAGAAACAAGAGTTAGGGTACTTTCTCTCTAATCAAATTAGAGAGCACTTGAACACTTCATGGGTTTCCAAGCCCACGAATGTTCTAACTAATGAGATTCATGGTGATCGGTAAGGCTGGTCAACAACACTTGCCGCTATAATTTTCTTATTTTTGCCAATCCGTTTTCTGCCAGCATTTTGTTTTGGAGCTGCTGTAATAGCAGTTATAATCCCCTTCAGTTTCTTAACATCATTCTCCCACAGCACTATCCTCCTCTTCCTTCTCCAATTTGTGCTTGACCCCAGAAGTTTGATAGGGGAACTAGAGGGAGAATGTGCAAGGCGTGCACATTTCTTCTAGGTTGATCGTGTTTGCTTCGGCTGCTGATCTTGTTCTTGATAATAGGCCTGAGTCATAACTTGGGCCACATCAGAAATCATGCAGGCCTGAGTCATAACTTGGGCCACATTAGAAATCATGTAAGCCTGGTCCACCACATTTGCTGCCAACTCATCACCATTTAACAACTTAAAAGGGCCGTTAAGCATCTCACCATTTAAAGAAGTTGAATTTCACGCCATAGTTTGTAACAGCCCAGGATTATGATCAATCGGTATTAATCACTTGATTTTTTTGCACTAAATTCTCATCATCATTGACACCTTTTTCTCCTGGAGTCATGCTAGAATTAATACCCTATCCTTGACTAACCATTTCTATTCCAGTGCCACCATTCTCCACCCCTAATTTGTCAGAATTCTGCTCTAAAGCCGAACTACTGCTAAAGGGAGGTAGACTTCTGAACCACCAGTTTCCAATCTCAGCTCGCATCCAACTTCCAACCTACAAAATCCCTGTATCATCTATCTTCTTCACAGGGCATCTAGACGTTTCATGAATTATGCATCCACACCTATGACAAAATTGGGAAAGTTTCTTATATTGAAAAGGAACCCACGTTTTCACCCCCTGGAGTAGAACCATACGTCCCCTTGCCAGGGGCTTCTTTAGATCCAAATGTATTTTAACTTGCAACACAAAGCCCCATCCCACGTCGTCTGCATCAACTTCAACGTCCTCCACCGTGCCCAAGGAACTTCCGATTTTGTTTCCACATTCTCTTGACATTGCAGTCAATGGGAGATTATGGAACTGAATCCACATTGGTGTATTGTCAAATGACATCTGACTAATAGGGGCTAAACCATCAAATGAATTAAGGATGAACAGATGGCCATAAAAAAACCATGGCCTCCCCTCTTCCACTTGGTTCTTATCAGCATGTGTAGCAAACGTTAGGATGAAAACATTTTTCCCCATCTTAGTAATAATCGTCGGTTTACTTAGCCGCCAAGCCTTTGTCATTTTCAATTCAACCACTGATTTTCCAAAGTAGCGATCCGTATATATTTTTCCTATCAAACTGCGATCTCCCTTACGTTGTACTTTAGCAATTCCTTCCCCATCAATGGGAATAACTGTTTCTCCACCTTCATCTAGTTGAAAATTCTTCCACATATCATGCAAAGTATCCATGGGAAAAACACTCACTGACTACCTCTATTTAGTGGGAATAGAGGGACTCACACCCCTACTATTGTGATCTCTACAAAGAATAAAGAGCATTGAACTCGGTATTTACCCAAATCTAAATATACTTTAATCAGTCACTTTTATGAGTTTAACTAGTATAAGAAAACTAGGTTAGGATTAACATAAGAATAGTATAACGTACTAGTCAACCTCTTGACTTTAAAAGATGATATGAATATTTTGAAGAAAGAAGAGAAAATAATAAATAAATAAAAGTGCATAGAGTTATGAAATCTAGCCTTCACTAAAAACACGAAGAATTAGTTAAAGTTTGAATGCATTTGACAATTTACAAACCAATGCATTTAGCTGTCTCCACAACCTAATACTTGTGAAATATTTTGCTAAAAACAATGCTTATTTTCAAAGAAGAGACTTTGCTAAACAAATATGTCTTTTATTTGCTACAACTCTATATAAAAGATAATTATATTTCTCATCACCCGTGATTAACTATGTTTTCACTTTGCATTACTTCCAATTCAATGCACATCCTATGTAATCTATAATTTTAACTAGCATTCTCAATTAGGTTTTGATAATGAAATTAGACGCAAACAAATTAATAGTTTAATTATATCAATTTTTTTTTTGTGCAGCTATTTTTGCATATTTTTTTAAGTATTGTCCTACTGTGATTTGTTGCATGATTTTTTAACATAAAAAAAATTAATTTTCGCTAATCACATTAATAGAGTATATAAAAAATACACAAAAATGACTATATATAATAGGACTCTAACTATATGCCTCCAAATGAGAAAATTTATTCATCATCATTTTTCTCATCATCTCCTCCCCATTTCATGATGTATTAAATGATATGTTCACAAGTAAAACATAATAAATCATTTTTAATAATCTAATACCACATTGTGAGATGATAAAAAGGTGATAAAAAAGATATAATAGGTAGATCTCATAAGGAAAAAAAAACTACTATAACCACAAAGAGATCCCACAAAATCAATCCTACAAATTAATATAGTTTTTTATGATTTGTTAGATCTACTTTACAATAAAAGTAATTTTATAATTTGATAAACTACATGAAATCACATTAATTTGTAGAATTTATTTTATAAAATTTCTTTGTGACTAAAAATTTCTAAAAGAAAACGATTATGAATAACATTATTTATCTCCAAATATATTCTAAGAGTATCCTACACTCATTTGGTGTAGAAAGTCTTGATTTATAATTTGTGAAATTGTCAAACAACAAAATGGAATTAGAGAGACAAAAAAGTAAAAAGGCCCACGAAATTTTGGGCCAATTCACAAATATCCAAACTTACGCAATATGAGCGAAAATCAGGCGAAAAAAGAAATTAGGAAAAAAAAAAGAGGAAGTAAACCCTAGAAGAATGGCGGAGAAATTGCACTGGAGAAACACCATAGCTTTGTCCACAATGGTCTCTCTCTCTCTCTCTCTCTCTCTCTCTAATCAATCTCTTGGTTTTGTTTGATTCTAGTTTCGACGATTGAAACAGTGTCTGAATTTTGTATAAATTCTCAATTTTGTTTTTTGTTTTTTTCTTTTTCAAATCAGAAGGTGTTCGAGTGGGACCAGACTTTGGATGAGGTGAACTTGTACATAAACCTTCCACCAATGTTCATCCGAAATGATTCTATTGTAAGATACAATCGAAGCACGTCGAAGTCAGCATCAAGGGCAATCCTCCGTACCTCAATGTCCATTTCCATTTCCGCAAAAGTATTTATTTCTTTGGTTTGATTTGAATTCTATTTAGTGGGTTTGTGTAGGTTCATAACGTTCATTGATACATTTTAAAAACTGGGTTTAATGTCTCAACATGAGCTTATTGTTCGGTGAGGACGAACTCTTCTTTCTGGACCCTAGGTAAAACTTTTTGTTTTTTGTTTTGTTCTATACTCTTTTCCCGAAACTAAAAATAGGAACATAATCAGAACATAGTTTCTAGAGGATTTTGTTTAGCTCAAGTAAATTGAGTTTTTGTTTTCTTCGAGGTCTCCAATGATAAACAACCTACATTTGTTTCTATTGCCCTGAAAGATTTCAACAACTGATTATTGTAAATTAGTTTATTTTGACATGTTAAATAGAGTTTGTTGCTTGCAGAGGGTGATATACCGCACATAACACTAGATAAGAGGGACAAAGGACAGACTTAATCTTCACCCATATTTGGTCAGGGTCAGCTGGATCCTTATGCCACTGATCTTAAGCAGAAGCGTCTCATGCTTCAGAGATTTCAAGAAGAGGTACATCATGCTTACTAATGTTAGATAATGCTTGATGAATATATGTTTGGGTCCATCAGTTGGTTTATATCTTTTGTGAGTTTCATCTCAAGTATTGACATTTATTGCTTGTAGTGCCAGTCCAAGAGTGTTGTAGTTACTTTTTCCCATTTTAATGCCATGCCCCTCCTCTCTACACCCTATGGATACTAGTATGAATGATCCTCCATTAATCTCATTTAACACATTTAAGACTTAGGTGTGACTTTAGCTATTCAATTATAGGTACCTCAGATTAAGAAGACTTATTTTAAATAGAAATGGAATTTTTGAAACATCATTGCAATCAATTCAATGTTGGCCAAAGATGAGTTAGAATGCAGGTAAACATGGAACTAAATAAACTTCTGAGGCCTGGTCCACTTGCACTATTTTCACAACTAGCAAGAGGCACCTTAGAGTACAAATCCTTGTGGTAACTGAAAGTTCTTGTACACCTTCCTATATTTGAGCTCATTGGGTTAATGTATTTGAATGATTTGCTTTTTTGCCACTTCTGTGAGTTCAATAATGCTGTGAGATTGTTATTATAAAAAAGCAATTACTCTCTTCTTTCTCATGTTATTCGTGGTGAGAATCTTACCCAATGAAGTTGTCTATACAAAAATGAAGTTTTAGGAAGTGCCTTTTGTCTTCAAAGCCTTCTTCACGAAAATGAGTGTCGGGTTTTTGTCTAAGAACCTTAGAGAAAGAGCAAACAGAAAAGACACATTTCCCTTTGGGTGACCACCATAGACCGTCCTCTTGTTGACGGTTCAATCTTATGGAGTAGATAAGGTTATAAAAATTTGCGAAGGTGCTCATTTTTCAATCATGTTCTGCCCTACTAAAGGTATTATTCTTATGAGTTTGCCCTCCCGATATTCTCATGACTTCAACCACTATGACATCTTTGGCAGTTGTAATCTGAAAAGGTGAAGGAAATAACTCTTGTAATGCACTATTACCACACCAAACATCTTTCCAAAACTTAATCATGCACCTGATCCCACACCCACTTGAAGTTGAGAGTGTCTAAAGAAAACCCCCCACCCTTTGTGATATGTTTCAACAAACCCACCCCATACGCCCCTCTTACCGCTCTAGTACTCCATCCTCCCTATAAGCCATCATATTTTTTTTGCAATCACCATTTTCCACAAGGCTTCGGGTTCCTTAGTATATCTCTACAACCATTTATCAAATAGTGCTCAAATAAAAAACCTTTGAGTTTTGATACCCAACCCACCATTAGAAATAGGGTGACACACCATCTCCCACTTGACTAGATGGTATTTAAACTCCTCCCTTATACCTCCCATAAGAAACCAAGTTGGATGCTATGTTGGTCTTCTATACATGGCATGTGACAGATCAAAGTCGTATGGAAGATGATCCTTATATGTATCATGTGGTGTCTATGGTAGGAACACAACGACAAGACTTTTGAAGACAATGAAAGATCAAGAGAGAAACTGATTGTTTTATTTTTTAGAACTCTTTATACATTGTCCATTGCCGTAGACTTTAATGGCGTAGAATTTCATGATTTTCTTGTTTCCAATGTGGCTATTTAATAGGCCATGTGTACTTCGTACTTAGTTGTTGCCCATTGATTGATTATTTAATAGGCTAGCCTGCGATGGGTTGACTCAGGTGAACCTGTCTGTCCAACATTTTGATTTTTTCAAGGCTACAAACTCAGACGAAGACTCAAATGACCTTATGCACTCGGTGGAGGATGAATTATTAATGTTAGATTCAGTTGGATAGCAAGGCTTGGACGATATTTTCTTGGAAAAGGAGTTTCAAGACTTCCAGTATAATAAAAGGGGGAATCGTATCCCTTTGAACTGTTTCTTTCTAGACCAAGGTTCAGATTGGATAATGAATAAGGTTACAGTGCATCATTATTTAGGAATTGAATGTAAGGGGTACGAAAATTAATTTATGGCATTACTTACAGCTCTTGAGATGGGACATAAAGAAAAAAGAATAAGGGGCACGAAACAAAATCGAGAGCTTAAAAAATTGACTTGGTTTTTGAATGAGGGTAGCTTAAGCAAGGGAAGGAAAGAAAGGAAGGGGCCGACCGTTCTCCAATGAAACCAAAGATCGTGTCTTGGAAGGTCTGGGGATTGAATGAGGTTAATAAGCATCTTCAAATTTGTCATTTGCTGGAATGGAAAGCAAACATTGTGTGTTTACAGGAAACAAAGTTAAAGACTATCAATAGAAGGATTGTGTGTAGTCTTTGTGGTGGCCCTTATATGGATTGGACATTCATGGCATCTTCATGAGCTTTGGCGGGAATTGTGGTGATGTGGGATAAATGGGTGGTGGACAAACTGGAAGATTATGTGAGACGGTATATGGTAGTTTGCTCCTTTAAATGCATTTCTGATAATTTTCTGTGAGTATTTGAAATTATTTATGGTCCTAATGTAGATGCAAATAGAAGATTACTTTGGGATGAATTAGTAGGGATGCACAATTGGCAAAACATCCTATGGTGCATTGGGCGGGATTTCAACGTAGTTCAATTCCAGAGTGAAAATTTCAAAAACAGAAGAGTGAGGACCCCAAGTGTAGAGTTCTTATAATGTATCAGTGATCTGAATTTGGTGGACCTACCTACATCTACATTAGGACTACATTGCTAGGGGCCCCGCAACTTGTTCAAACAATTAAACTTGGTCTAGGATAGACCGATTCTTAGTTCCTTCTGAATGGGAAAGTCACTTTCTTGATGTCTGGCAAAAGCGGTTGGTATGGGTAACGTCGGATCATTGGCCAATCATGCTCGATTGTGACTCAGTAATGGATGCCACTACTTTAAGTTCGAGAATATGTGGTTGAAGTCAGAAGGCTTTAAGGATATGGTTAAGCAGTGGTGGTCCTCTTACTAGTTTATTGCGACTCCTACCTTCATCTTTGCAAATAAATTAAAAGCCCTAAGAAGTGCCTTGAAGGTGTGAACACTCAGGTATTTAGGAACATCCAAGAGAACAAAGACTGAAAATGGATGGACCTTCAAGCATTGGAAAGCCTTCAAGAGCGGCGACTACTTACTCAGGAAGAACAGCTACAAAAGACCACGTTGGGTGTAGACTTAGAAAAGATAATTTTGTTAGAGAAAGTGTGTTGGCATAAAAAATCAAGAACTTTGTAGCTCTAAGAAGGGGATCACAATACAAGGTTTTTTCATAGAATTGCTAATTCCCATAGAAGAAACAACAATATGAGATGCTTAAGATAGATGGGGAAGACTGTCATGATAGGGGAGTTATTCAAAACCATATCATTGATTCTATGAGAAGCTCATTTCTGAATAGGTCGGATGGTGGCCCACTCTCGACGGGCTGATTTTTTATACTATTGAGCTGAATGATGTAGATCGTATGGAAAGGGCCTTTGAGGGTAGTGAAGTGTATGTGTGGTAAGGAAAATGACTAAAGACAAGGATCTCGGTCTTGATGGTTTTTTTATGGGCTTTTTTCATGATTGTTGGGGAGTGATTAAAGAGGACATCGTTAAGGTTTTTTAGGAATTGCACTAGGTTGGAAAATTCAAGAGAAGCCTCAATAACACCTTCCTTGCCCTCATCCCCAAAAAGGCAGGGGTTATAGAAGTTGTAGATTTTCAGCCTATTAGCCTAGTTAGCAAACTCTACAAGACTATTGCCAAAGTGCTTGTTAACCATTTTAGTGAGGTGATTGGGAAGCTTATCACCAAACCCCAAAATGCATTCGTCAAAGGTAGACCAATCCTTGATGTGGTTCTCATTGCCAATGAATGCCCTGATAGTAGACTGAAGAATGGCCTTACATGGATCTTATGCAAGTTAGATATGAAAAAGGCGTATGATCATGTCAATTGGGACTTCCTTCTATGTCTGCTTGGTAGTGTGGCTATGGGGAAAGGTGGAGGAAATGGATCTTCTGGTGCATTTCTACGGCTAGATTTTCAGTGTTGATTAATGGTTGTTTAAAGGGTTTCTTCTAGAGTTCTTGAGGCTTGAGACAAGAGGATCTGTTATCCCTTTTACTCTTCGTCATTGTTATGGAGACACTGAGTAGAATGGCATTGGCTACGGCAGACAATGGTTTTGTAAGTGGATTTCCAATTGGTACATCTATTAGAGGCATTGCTAATATTTCTCATTTGTTGTTTGCAAATGACACTCTTATCATTTGTGAAGCTGACCAGGAACAAGTGCGAGCTTTGAAGACCATGCTACTCTGCTTTGAAGTAGTCTCCGTCCTAAAAGTGAATTATGATTGAAATGGTACCGATTGGTGATGTTCCTCACATACAGATTTTGGCAAGAGACTTTGGGGTGCAAGATTGCTTCCCTACCTATGACTTACTTGGGACTTCCACTGAGAAGAGCTTCAAGATCGTCCGCATTCTGGGACATGGTGATTGAAAAAATGAAGAGGAAGTTAGTTGGGTGGAAGATAATGTATCTTTCTAAAGGGGACCATAAACTTTGATCAAAAGTTTCCTATTCCAGCTAGTGTAGCCGGCCGCATCGAGAAGATACAACATGACTTTTTATAGGGGGTATAGGGGAGGAATTTAAATATCACTTTGTCAAGTGGGAGACGGTTTGTCGCAATTTGAGGATGTTCAATCGAGCGTTATTGGGAAGTGGTTGTGGAGATATCACAAGGAACCTAAAGCCTTATGGAAACTTGTGATAGATAGCAAATATGTGAGTACTTGGGGTGGTTGGTGTTCTAGTGAAGTTAGGGGGTCGTATGGATTAAGGTTGTGGAAGTACATAAGAAGAGGGTGGGGTGGCTTTCAACATCATACTAGACTATAAGTGGGAGAAGGAACCAGGGCTAGATTTTGGAAAGATAATTGGTGTGGGAATGAAGCTTTACAATATGTATTTTCGATACACTTCCAGATTGCAAGCGACAAAGATACCATAGTGGCGAAGGCTATGGAATTCATGGTGGGCGGTTACATTGGAATGTAAATTTCAATTGGGCAGCTCAAGTTTGGGAATTGAGTACCTTTGTCAACTTTTATAGCCGCATTATTCCCTTAGACCAAACACACAACATGCAGAAGGTTTGTGGTGGTTACCTGTAGAGAAAGGTGTTTTTAGTGTTCCTTCCTTCTACAAGGTTATTGCACAAGGACCCGACCTTCAGTTCCCGTGGAGGAAGCTTTGGCATCATAAGGCACCCTCTAAAGTGGGGGTTTTTTTTGTGTGGATAGCTGTTAGGCAAGATTCTCACCACGGAAAACTTGAGGAGAAGACAAGTTATTATAACAGATTAGTGTTGCATGTGCTGCAGAGGAGGTGAGACGGTCAACCATCTACATCTGCATTGCGAGACAGCTATGATTTCGTGGAATGAAGTTTTTAGCAAATTGAATATAGCATGGGTAATGCCGGAGACTGTGGTGGCTATTGTGACATATTGGACTTCAATTCGAGGTAGATGATAGATTAAAGCAGTATGGAAGATGATCCCTACCTGCATCATGTGGTATTTGTGGCAGGAGCACAACAATCAGACTTTTGAGGACAAAGAGAGATCAACGGAGGAGTTTAAAGTTTTATTGTATTAAACTCTTTGTACTTGATCCATTGTCATAGATTTTAATGGCATGAACATGCATGATTTCCTTATTTCTAATGCTCCTACTCGATAGGACATATAGTCATTGTACTTCGCATTTTGCCTATTCTTTCATCATTAAGACAAGTTTACCTATAAAAAAACAGTTATAAAAAAAAAATCATGTTCGAGCATCTCAATACGAGCTGACACACTTCTTGGTATTGGGAAAAGAGATCAAAAGTAAGTTGGTAGATTAGAAAGTGTACTTTTAATCGGAGTCAACCCACCACCTTTCGACAAGTACATTGTCTTCCAACTCGACAACCTTCGCTCTATTTTCTTGACCACGATATTCCCAATAAAACGTGCTCTCGAGGCCATCTCCAAAGACAGTTCCAAGTAAGTCATAGGAAATGAAGCTATCTTGCACCCCAACATTCTAGCCAACTACCTTGAGTTGAGAACATCACCAATTGGCAAAAACTTTGATTTATCAAAGTTCATCTTCAAACCAAATGCAACTTCAAAACAAAGTAGCTAGGCCTTCAAAGCTCGCATCTGATTTTGGCCAGCTTCATACAAAATAAGTGTATCATCTACAAATAACAAATGGGAAATGTTAATAATATCCATAGACGGGGTCCCAATCGGGAAACCAGCAACAACGCCATTTTCCACCAAAGCCAAGGGCATCTTGCTTAATGCCTCCATAACTAAAACGAACAACAAAGATGACAACGAATCCACTTGTCTTAAACCACGTGAACTATGAAAGAAACCCTCTAGATGACCATTAATTAACACAGAGAATTTTGCCATAGATATGCACCAATGGATCCACTCACTCAACCACTCCTTAAATCCAAATTGACATGATCATATCCTTCTCCATATCTAGCTTGCACATGATCCCTATATTACTAGACTTTAGTTTACTATCAAGGCTTTCATTAATAATAAGAATTGCATCAAGAATTTGCCTACCTTTTATAAAGGCACTTTGGAGCTTAGTAATAATCTTCCCTACAACCTTGCTAAGTCGGTTTGTAAGAATAAAAATAATCTCATAAACATCATTTATTAAGCTAATGGGCCTTCAGAATTGCATCAAGAATCTGCCTACCTTTTACAAAGGCACTTTGCGGCTTAGTGATAATCTTCCCCACCACCTTGCTAAATCTGTTTACAAGAACAGAAATAATCTTATACACACCATTCATTAGGATAATAGGCCTAAGGGCGGTGCTACAGCCACTGTTCTAGTGCACCACCAACATTCACTGTTATTGCAAATTTTTTTCCCTCTTTTTGGTATCATTTTTTAAATATTCTAAAACATTTAAAAATAAAAATAAAAATTCAGAATATTATTCAATAATACTTACTAAATCGTTAAGTCTTAAAAAAAAAAAAGAACGCCACACATCAATGGTGCATTTAGTACTTTCCATGAGCCTAAACTCCTTAATTTCCATAGCTCCCACCTTCATAGGAATCAATGCAAGAGATGTGGTATTAAGAATTTTCTCAAATTTTCCGACCGAGAGAAATTCTTGAGTAAGTCTTCCTTTAGGATTTCCTAACAATCTTGAAAAAATCCCACAGAGAATCCGTCAAGCCCGGGTGCCTTATCTTTGGCCATTTTCCTGACTACATCATATACCTCTATCTCATCAAAAGTCCTCTCCAACCGTGTCACGTCACTCTCTCCAATAGTATCAAAAACCAGTCCATCATGTGTCGGCCTCCATCCCACCTGCTAAGTATGAACATTCTCAAAGAAATAAACTACATGGTTGTGTATTAAATGTTCTTCTCTACATTCAACCCCATCAATTTTCAGCATCTCAATGTTGTTTCTTTTATGAGAGTTTGCAATTCTATGGAAGAACTTTGTACTCAATCCCCTTCGTGTTTCTTCCAGTAGTATCATCCCCTCTAAATTAGCAACTAGCAATGTCTTTTGGGCTTGTTATTCTTGAGTCATTGTCCACCTCACTTAGAGCTTCTCTAACTCTTGAATTTCCAACAACTTATTTTTCTTGTAATCCCTTACATTTCCAAAAGACTATAAATTCCACAACTTTAAATCTTTTTTAAAGGTTTCAATTTATTCACAAAAATGAAGCTGGGTGTGCCTTGGAACTGATAGAAAGTCCACCACTATTTGACCCTATCCACAAAGCCATTAGATTTCAGCCACATATTCTAAAATTTGAATTACTATGAAGACCTCCACAATCAAGCAAAAGTGTGGCAGACACTTTTGCCGTTAATCTAGAAAGTGACTTTTCCAATTTGAAGATAATAGGAATTGATCCAACTGAGACCAAGTCTGATTATATTTGACTAAGTGGCAGAACCCCTTATTACTGGCAAATCCACCAAGTTCAAGTCGAAAATGCACTCCAGGACTCCACCATTGCAGGCCTTACCCTCTTACTCTGAAGCATTCACTTGGGAAACGAACTACATTAAAGTCTCCCCCAATACACTAGGGAGCTCCCACCAGCTGTGAACCCCTACTAGTTCTTCCAACAAAAATATTCTATTAAAGTCTAGGTTTGGACCATATATACCTACAAAAGCCTATAAGTTATCGGACACACTTTTAAACTAGCATGCAACCGTGAATTGCCCTATGAATTCCTCCACTTTCTTTACCAACGGCATATCCCACATCACCACTACACCTCCTGAAGACCCATTAAAGACCATAAACACCTAATTCACATAAGGACCACTCCATAAACTTCTCACAATTCTCCTATCAATTATTTTCAACTTTGTCTCTTGTAAACGCACCATGTCTGCCTTCCACTCATGAAGCAAATTTTTAATCTGAAGATACTTATTAACCTTGTTGAGTCTGTGAGCATTCCATGATGTTTACTTGGATTTCATCAGGGATAAGCCAGCCTCTTCCCTTTCAACCTGCCCCTACTGGAGCATACCTTCGATTCATCGACCACGTTAATCTTTTAAATTCACGTTATTTTTTATTTCACCTTTTATTTGTTGATGATGCTCCACTTCAATGGTTGTAAGCAGAGCCACGAACTACTTCTCCCTTCACACTCAATCCCCATAAATATTTTTAATATCTTTTACCTTATGTGTCATCCACTCTAAGGCATGAGAATGGTCAGGGAATAGAAAATTGAAAGGGACAGGGTCGCCCATCTAATAGTCTTCTTGCATTTCCTTAACCAGAGAGGGCTCATCTAACCCAAACTGCCCACAAACCTCAGGAATAAACAGTTCAACGTCCACCAAGTGCATAAAGTCATTTTGGCCCTCCCAATCTTCTTCATCGAACTTGACATCAACAAAAGGCCATGTAGACAGGTTTGTCGGAGGTAGAGATTTGTTGTCCCACCTCATTGACATTGTCTGGCCACCAACAAAGAAACACCACCCAGCCCCATCGGATTGCTCATATTAAGCTTAGCCAAAGCATTTTGTTCAACCATCGCCGATGAGGAGTCATTGGCAAGCTCCATCGGCATCGTCGACGATTTCTGTTCAGCCACCGCCTGCACAAACATGCCTCTTATCCCGTGTTAAGGCTCGTAGGAGATGACGTTGGAATTAGGGCAAACATACCTCTTTGAAGGAGAATGGGCTTGGAAGGCCTGAGCCCAAGCCCACTACTGGAAGAACCCCTGACATTACCTTTATGTTGAGCCTTAGGCTGGGAAAGCCTAGACCCATCTCCTGCAATTCTGCTTAAACCCAACAAATCCAAAAGCATCTTGGGTTGAGGCCCATCAATTTTCCTCCAAACCTTATTAACATTAGGCCTAGCTATTTTCTCCTGAAGCCTCAGCCCCTTCGAGCAACCTCCCTTTCTTTTATCCTTTTTAGTCCCAACACCAGCGAGAACTTCCTCCATTTTCGACTGCAACTTCTACATTTGCCTGTGCATATCCCACAACAAAATTCGTTGCACGTCCCCCTCCTCCTTGCTTGCACCCTCCCTGCCATCGCTCATCTTTGCATCTCTCGAGGACCTCGATGCAAGTGCCTACAAAAGAACCACTCCCTATTGTCGTTATTGCCCTGTTTATGGAGTGGCGTCAACTGCACCAAAGCATCCTTATAGGACAAGAACTTCACCCTCCTTCTCTCGGCTCCTCCAAAACTCCTGTCCCTATTTCTACCTTCTGACGACATAAACTCTAACATAGCCCCTTTCATTTGCCTCCATCCCCTCCCTCCCCCCCCCCTTCCTTAAGCATTCCTCCAAAGCTCCCCAAGCCATTTCACTATTTTTTATCCCAGCAAACTAGTATTCTCTCGATTCCACCCTTTCTCTGTTATACGCAGCAATCCGCCTTCCTTTACAGCTAAGAAAAAATTGGACTCTCTCGCAATGTCTCGTGAAAATCCTGTACCTGCACCACCCCATAAATTCTTACGCCATTAATGACCTACCATCAAAAGATGAAAGCAACATAAAATTTTGCATGTGTACGGAGAGAAAAGTGTTTTGCTATACATTATTGAAGGCATTCATGCTAACGCTAGTTGTGGTACTTTTACTTGCAGAAATACCCAATTTACAGTTGGGTAATTGGTGTTATATTTTATGACTATTTATGTTGTATATGGTTGTACATGATATTTCCACTTTTGAATCAAATTTGGATCTATGCCCGTTTTTGTTTGGTAGACTAAAATTGTAATGTGTTTGCTTTGGTTAGCATGCTTCATCAAGAATCTTAGTTATGAGCCATGCCATGTGTGTCAAATGACACTCTGACATACAATAAATGATCTTAGAAAGCAGATATGAATGAATTTGCCAAAACATTATTCTCTTCCACTAACGATTATTTATTTCTGTAGAACCCAGGCTTTGACTTCTCACAAGCTCAGTTTTTTGGGGCTTGTTCTGATCCAAGAACCTTCATGGATGGAATATGCAATGGTTAACAATCCTAGTATGATGCATTGATTGCTTGGAGTAGTGTGCTTGAGATAAATAAACTAGTTCCACGTGCTTATTTTCCACTTGCAAATCTCTATAACAAGTGAATTAACATCACCAATATTTCTAATTGCTTATATATTTTAATTTCATGTTCCTAATTATAAATGTAACATGAAGCATTCTGATGTGCCATTCGTTATGCATGTTTGTAGCCCTACGATCCTCACAACTAAAGTTAATTTCCTGTCTACTAGAAGTCATAAGTTCAATCCCATAGAAAGAGTTAGCATTGAGAAGGTAGCAGTTATACTCGAAGGTGAATAAGTACCATGTACCTTTGTGCCAAAACAAGAAAATAAAGAAAATATTGTTAGATACTAAAATGAATGTTGTTTTATTAATTAGTAACTTTAAGTTCTATACTAAATTAAAATAGTTTACTCCAAATAGAGGCAGCTTAACTTCAAGTCACCCAGAGGTTACGAGAGGATCATAATTATAAGATAAGTTGACTCAAATCAAAAGATTGAAAAACAAAATCAGAACTAAAAGATGATCAAGCCAAGAATCATGGACTAATCTCTGCCATCAATAGCTAGGGAAAATCCTGAGAATTATTGTTTCTAATAGTTACCATGTTTTTGTAATTAGTAACTAATGTAACTAAGTGTCTTTAGTATGCATATTTTTAAACTGTCGAGTCCTCTATATATACACTATACATAATGAATACAATTGTGCTTGAAGTTTTCATTGATCCACTCCTTGGTTAATTTCTTTATATGGTATCAATAGTTTAATCTCCAACGAGAATCCGACCCAAAATTCAACCATGCCTTTCTTAAGCAACCCAAACACTCAACCATCCTCAACCAATTCGCCACTTGTTGTTTTCAATATTACTGCTTAAATCAATGAGAAACTCACACCCTCAACTTTCTTATGGTGGCGTGCCCAATTAGTAGCTCTTCTAATTGGGTATGATTTAATGGACTACGTCAATGGTGACTCCGTATGTCCAACTTTTGTTGGTACCTCATCTTCCAACTCCCACAAAAATCACTAGATCAGACAAGACAAACTTATCCTAAGTGTGGTTCTTGTCTCTACATCTCCCGCAATCACCCTTCTAATCGTCACTGCCAAGACCTCTTATGAGGCATGGAAGAAATTAAATAATTTGTATGCAAACAAATCCCGTACAAGAGTTATGTAACTCAAGGAAGAATTCACCTTGATACAACATGGAAACCATTCGATTCAAGAGTATCTCCACACTATCAAAGCCCTCGCTGATGAAATCACACTGATAGACCATCCAATTTTTGATGATAGCATTACACTATATGTCCTCAACGGCTTGGGTCCTGAGTTTAAGGAAATTGCAGCCCTTATTCATGCAAAAGAAATATCACTTGCATTTGAAGAATTACATGATTTGCTAGTGGGGAAGCTATCTTTGGAGATTGGAAGTTGCAACTCAAAACCTTGTTGCTGTGGCCAACTAGGTTCTTTTGGAAGGCAACAGTCGAAAGGAGCTCAAAAATATCCAATAGGTCTTCAAAGAACCAACCCTTAAACCACAACTTCATGGGCTCATCAAAAGACCAAATAAATCTCAATTCCAATTAGCATAGGTACCACCCCAAATGCCAACTTTGTGACTAGGTGGGCCACATAGCAAAACATTTTCCAAAATTGCAGTAATCCAAAGTCACGGTCAGCTGCGCCACTTCATTAATTGGGACTAAGAATAAGGTGGCTAATCGATTCGACAGCATCTCACAACAATATGAGTGACCTTTAAAACTTATCTGTCCATTCCAAATATGATGGAACAGATGAAGTTGTCGTTGGTAACAATACATAGGTTTGGCAGCTACAAACATTGGTTCTATAGCCTTACACTCATCAAAGAAAACCTTTTACCTACATGACATACTTTGTGTTCCAAATATTCATCAAAATTTAATTTCTGTTAATCATTTTAACAAACAAAATAATGTTTTCAATGAATTTCACTCTTTTTTTTATGAATGAACAAAACAGGGGGGCGATACTACTCAGAGGTGCATGCGAAAATGGTGTCTACATGTTTTCGACATCAACAGTGGCTTTTTCTTCTTCAAAAATGGTTGCCAATGTGCATGATCGAACTTCGATTGATGGATGGCACAAGCATCTTGGACATCCATCAATTAAAATAGTTTATAGTCTTGTTAATCATTTTCCTCTTACACTTTCAAACAAAGTGTCATCTTTGTGTACTTCTTGTTCCATTAATAAAGTTCATCAACAATCATTTCGTGCCACGAGTTTTAAGAGTCATGCTCTTATTGATATTACCTATATTGATGTATAGGGTCCCACACATAATATTAGACTTGATAGATCACGGTATTATCTAATTTTTGTTGATCACAACACTCACAATCTTTAACCAAAATCAATTACATGTCTATTTCTTGGATATTCACAAACTCAAAATGCATATAAATGCATGGACCTCACAAACAACAGGCTTTACTTGTCACGGAATGTTTTGCTTGATGAGTCCAAAAGCCCACTATTGGTCCACGACCCACTACAAAGTGAAAGCTTAAGCTCAAATTAGCCATCTTACTTCTAAAGCTTAAGCTCAAATTAGCCATCTTACTTCTTTCTCTCGTAGAACACGCAACAAAAAAACATATCTTCTGCTTCCTCACCTCCAGAAATCAAGTTCGTCTCTCCATGTGCATCCTCACTAGCGGTGATCTCGGAAATGACTATTGCCGCTGTCGCATCACCTACAGGTAATATTCTACCCTCAATTGTTCGAGATCATAATGATTTTCATGTTGCCCTAGAATTGCATGATTTAAATTCGCATTTAGCTGCTTCGAATTTCAATTCAATGGTAACTCAAACTATCCATCATCTCTCAATGAATCTAAACCACTCTCTACTCTGATGCATGTGATTCCCATTGAAAATCCACCAAGCCGAGAAAATTTCTCTTCCTAAACTCAAAACATGACCACTAGGTCAATGAACTATGTTCTCAAGCCCAAATAGCTTCACATAGTCACAAAACATTCAATCCCACCCACCCTCGAACCAACGTGTGTGAGCCAAGTGGTATTGGATCCAAAATGGGGTGAAGCCATGTCTAGTGAACTCATTGCTCTCATGAGACATGGCACTTGGAAGCTAGTGCCTTCACCCAAGAATTGTAACCTAATGGGTTGTAAGTGGATGTTTAGAGTCAAAAGGAAAATAGATGGCATTGCAGATTGGTTTAAAGCCCGTCTCGTTACAAAGAGATATAATCAACGTCCTGAACTCGATTATAAAGAAACATTTAGTTTCATGTTCAAACCAGCCACTATAAGATCCATCCTAGGCATTTTCGTTATCAATGGGTGGGAGTTAAGACAAATGGATGTGAACAATACTTTTTTGCATGGATCATTAATTGAGACAATGTATATGATTCAACCTCCAGGGTTTAAAGACATGTTCAAACCTGATCATGTTTGTAGGTTGAGAAAAGTCATTTATGGCCTAAACAAGCTTAACTTTAAAGAATGCCCTACTTGCATTTGGATTTTACAAGTCAAAAGTTGATTCTTCTTTGTTCATCTATCGACATGATTCTATTACATGTTATTTCCTAGTTTTTGTCGATAATCTTGTTATTATGGGAAGTGACAAAAAATTTGTGGACTTTGTCATTCATAATCTCAGCAATCAGTTTCCTTGAAAGATATAGGCAATCTTCACTTCTTTTAGGAGTGGAAGTCATTCCAACTTATGCAGGGTCATTTTATCACAACATTAATATGTTTGTGATTTCTTGGAAACAACAAAATTGATTGGTGCTAAGGATGTCTCCACCCCCATTTCCACCACCACATCTCTTCATCTAGTGGATGGTTCAGATGCCTTTGATAGGTAGCATGCAATATCTTTCTTTGACTCGCCCTAACATCTCATTTGCAATCAACAAGTTATCACAATTCATGCATAAGCCAACTATCACACACTAGATAGCAACCAAGAGACTTCCTTGGTATCTCAAACAAACCATCATCCATGGTGTTCAACTGAAAAAATATAGCTCCTTTCTTAACAATGTACAACAATGTGGATTGGGGTGGAAACATTGATGATCGGACCTCCACATCAGCTACATAAGCTTTCTAGACTCCAATCCAATCTCATGGAGTTCAACAAAATAAAAAGCGATTGCACGCTATTCTACGAAGGCTGAATATCGAGCTCTTGCAAATGTAGCATTAGAAACTATGTGGCTTCTTTCATTATTTCAAGAACTCGGTTTCACACTCAAGGAGCAGCCCTTTCTTCTTTATGACAATCTTGGAGCAACTCACTTAAGTTTCAATCCGGTTCAACACGTATGGATAAAGTATATCCAAATCGATCTCCACTTTGTTTGTGATCTCGTTCAAAAAGGAACACTTAATGTAACGGCTCGACCCTCGGAAGGGCAGGACTGTACTTACGTGCCATTTCTTTTTCCTAAAACAGTTTTAGAAAACATGACTGATTTCGTTCATTTTAAAACCTTTCAGTTCATTCTCAGGGGGCCAGACTCCACATTCCTATTTTCTATTTCCTACTCTTTCTAGTTTCATCTTATATTTTCAAAGAATACATACAATAGTTACTACGTATAGGTATCCAATCACAAACACATTCTTACGTATTTGAGGTTCGATAAAAGGGGCTACCAAGAATGTCCATACGTACATAGGTCAGCATTTTCAATCCTCTTGTCTTTCTTTACTAGTCCGGTAAATACTAAAGTGTATGAATATAACACTTACTTAATCTCCATGCTATTCTCATACCATGCAGTCCAGTCATTAACGCATCAAAAAAATCAACCTACAAGCATACATATAACTAGCATCTATATATATATATATATATATAAGACAAGCAATTAAACTAGAAAGACCTTACACTTCACTTAAAACACTCTCTGGCTATCCCCATGTCCTAGGGGTCTTACTCCGCTTAGACAATCGGGAGACTTACTAGAGACATTAGGACACCTTTCAATATCTCTATGTCCTTGAAGTCTTACTTCACTCAGACCATCGGAAGACTTACGGCAGACATTGAGACACCTTTTGATATCTCTATATCCTTGAAATCCTACTTCACTATGCTAAGACTGTCGAGAGACTCACTCATGGATAGTCTTCAACTATCCTTATGTTCTTGGAGTCCAAACTTACTACACTAAGACCATCGAGGACTCCTTCATGGACACTCAGATACTTCTCTTCAATCCCTGTGTGCTCATGTGACCCTTGCTATATTTCACCTTCAAGGTCAGCTTATGGCAATACTCCTGTCACTCAACCCTATACTGACACATGACTCAGACCGGCTAGGTCACTCATCCCAGCCTTAACAGTGCATGTCATCCTTGCATTCGTCATCCCAACCACGGATCCTGTGTGGCCTTAGGAGAGCTTTGAGGCTTGACATTGCATACCCTTACTTTGGCTAGAATATCCTTTACAAATGGTAGCTCATCCGGTACACCTCATTGGAATAGATATGTACCCTACCCCAGACCCTTTTTACAAGTTCATCCCAATACTTAACACGACAAGGTCCACCTTAAAGTACTTCTGTCACATCACGTCGTTTGAGATTACTATCGAGCTACACCATTATTATTGACCACTTCACCTAGCATTACGTCAGATGACTCCCATATCACCTTCGACTTGACATATGTACAGTTCTTAACCTACTCAGAAACGTAACACGGTCACACACACTGCACAATACATCACTCCGCCATACGGAGTACACTCCACGCATACCCCCAACATAACACCTTCCACAACATCATAGTTGCACATAAAGCACTCCCGAGTTATACAGCACAGTCCACAATCCTATTTTATGACTCCCAATGACTATACAGCGAACTCCACAATCATAACAGTATAATCCACAAACAATCAATAAACATAAATACAAGGGAGATAGGATTATACCATAGCGGGGTAAATTTGTACGTCGCTAGTACCCTGGCACAATTAGTGGCGTCGAAAACCACTAACTTGACCTTTAACTGCTCTGTCAAGGTCAGTGTCATGACCTCGGAACGAGGATACATCAAGGTTCAGGTCAAATGTTCTGGTTACTCAAACTAGGTTATACAAGGGTGGCCAATATGGTGGGGAGTTTAGTGGTGGTGATGGTGAATCAAGGTGGCTGGTGGTGGCGCCGGAAAATGGAAGAGAAGCAAAACAACCCATTTCGGGTTTGATGCTCACACACCGGTGTAGGGGAGGTCTCCGGCAGTAGTGGGTCCAGGTGGGACTGGTGGTAAGGCGCCACCAAAGGCTGGAAGCCAAACGGTCCAAAAAAGGAATGCTGTGCACGGGAGAAAGAGGAGATAGAAAATAAAAATTAAAATGAAGAAAGTGAGGGATGTGGGACTCTTTAGGCTATTTATAAGCCCTACACATTGGAATCTTTAAATGGACAAAGAATGCACTTAAAACACTGCTTTGAAAGCTCATAAAATTAATTTAATTTTAAAACAATTCAAAATAAATAAAATACAATATTCCTCATCATTAATTAAAATGATGAAGTTTACTTATTATTTAAAAGAAATAAAACCATGTATTTAAATCAAAGATTTAAAGCGTAATTAAAATCTCACAATATCATAAATAACTGAAACCAGGTTAATAAAATGATTTTATACAATTATAATATTTTGGAGCTCTTCAAAATATTATAATTGCAGTTACTTGTAGTTCAGGCTTGAGTCTAATAATACTAGAAATACTTCATATAATATTTTCGAGATATTTAAATATTCGATAGCATTAAAATACTGAGTGTATTTTAAAATTAACTATTATCTTTTAAAACACGCAGTCGGGATCGGGCATGTGCTTACACTTGCATCAAGACTCATCCCAATTGAACGAGATGAATGAACTGTCACATCATCTCCTCGAGATTCGTTAAATCTTAAGAAAAAGAGGGACGGGATGTTATACTTAATGTTCATCATGTTTACACTCAAGGCCAACTTGCAAATTTAATGACAAAGCCCCTGTTCAAGCAATGCTCAAAATTTCTAAGAAAGACCTGCTAATGAAAGCACAATCTTGCATAAATGTATAAAAGAAGTTGACTCAAATCAAAAAACTGAAAGCAAAATCAGAATTGAAAGTCAAGTGGAGAATTATGGACTAATCTTCTATCACCAATAGCTGGTGTAAGTTTTAAGAATTATTCTTTGTAACAATTACTATATTTTTGTAATTAGTAATTGATGAAATTAAATGCCTTTAATATGTATATTTTTGAAAGTGTCAAAGTCTTGTATATATACACTACATAAAATGAATATAATTGTGTTTAAAGTTTCCATTAATCCACTCCTTTGTTAATTTCTCTTTGAGAAGTACGGCATCAAGTAGGATCAAAATTGTTGATTGTGATAATAAGGTATTGTTTGAATTTGAAAATGAGATGAGTTAAAATGAGTTTCGTTTATTTTTTAATATTATTATTATTTTAGAATTTAAAAAATATATATTAAAATTTAAAAAAATTTATATAAAAATTTATATTTTATATAAAAAATTATAAAAATATAATAATAAAATAGAAGTAAGTTGAACACTTGCAAGTTTAAACGGGATTTAAAAATTATAATGTGAATAAGGTTGTAAAGTATCAGAATCCAATTCCTCGGAAGTGTATCAAATTTAAAGATTTATAAATAGGTGCTGTCCAAAGTTAAGCAAACAATGAAAGACAGTCGGCCAACTCAATCACATCCCAACCACTTAACAAAAAAAAAAAAAATTCTAGACCCCTTGTTACTCATCGTATAAAGAAAGATCAATTCCTTTAATTTCTTCTACCCGTGAAGTCTATCCTTTACAATGTTACGGCTTATTAATTTCTTTAATTTCTTCTGATTGGTATAAATTTTTTGAGATGGGAAACTATAAATTCTTGTTCATAAATGAAGTTATATATTCTGAAAGTATTTACTTTCATGATTTCATCCTCTAATATTTAGGCATGATTTCACATTATTATTTTTATATAATTATTATAATCTTTTAAATTTTTTATATAAAATATAATAAATAATTGAATTTTTAAAATCTTAAAATAAAAATAATATTAAAAAATTAAATATTAATAATATTTTATTTAAATTTCTAATTTTTTTATTAAACAATTTTTAATGACATGTTAAAATTAGAAAAAAGTTAAGCATTGTGAAACACAAAAGATTTTTTTTTTAATGTGAAAACACCAAAAAGTTAGAATATGTTTGAAATTATATTTCGAGAATTGAAAAATATCTTTAAATAGTTAAAAATAATTAAAAAAATGGTATATTTGGATAATTTTATTAAAAATTTTTTAATCGATTAAAAAAAAAGTTAAAAATCAACTTTTTTTAATAAATACTAAATTAAAATTTTTATCAAAAAATTGTTGTAGATAACTACATATTTTTAAAAATTACTATAAATAATTTTAAAAATGTTTTAGATATATAGATTCTAAACGTAAATAACTTTTTAATAATAAAATTTATTATATTAAATTTTATATTATAAATTTTAAACTAAAAATAATATTTACAATTTTAAATTAAAAATAATATTTACCATTTTAAACATCTACTTACTCTATACAAAACCCCTATGCGGCACGACACATATTCCAATCTTCCAAACAGACCCGACCACGGCAACACGCAAGCGCGCCATTTTCCGTCTGTTTTCTTTCGTTACATAAAATTTCTTTCATATTTCCTCTGGACTGTCATGGTCCCTCATGCCAATTACCCCTAAACTCACCCACAGATCACACGGCTGAATTACAATCCCAATCAGGCATGGTGAGAGGCCACAAAGACTCGGACATCACGCAGCCAAGCCTTCTCTCTCGCCCTGGTCTGGTTGTGGGCAACTTCTGCCACAACGTTCTCATCCGGGACGGCGTTATCGTAGGCGAGACCCTCGGCGGGGCTGCCTCCATCTCCGCCGTGTTCGACGGGTTATCGGTCCCGCTCTCTCTGGTCTCTAAGGTTGGATCGGACTTTGCCTACATGACCGATTGTAGCCCGATTGTCATACCCACCTTGAGAACTACTCTCTTCCACGTGCATTTCGACTCGGAGGCTAACGGAGACGGGCTCGGGGACCGGGTCTTGAAGTTGAAACTGGTTTCTGCATGTGACCCAATCCAACGGTCAGATCTCCCTCAAACAAGTTTTGATTTTGGGATGGCGGCGAGGTATCGCCCGAGATGCTGGAGCAAATTTGAGATTTGTAGTGTGGTGTTCATGGATATCTAGGCGCTAATTCATGACTTCAAAGGCGTCGATTGGACCATGAGGCTCTTGGAGTTGAGGGAGAGCGGATTATTTCGCCTCTTGCCGCGTATTGGGCTCCTGAAGGCTTCAGAGGACGAGGCCAAGTTCATGGACTTGGAGGAGGTGAGGAAGTGGTGTTGTGTGGTGTTGACGTGTGGGAAGGACGGGTGCACGGTGTATTGGAAGGGCGGGGAATTGGAAATTTCCTTGTTTGCCGCGAACCAGGTCGATCCGACGGGAGCTGGGATAGTTTTTTAGGTGGATTTGTGGCAGGGCTTGTTCATGGACTGTCCACTAATGCTGCATTGGTGGGGAACTTGTTTGGGTCGCTGACTGGGGGCCAAATTGGGTTGCCCATATTTGATTCGAGGTTGTTGCAGGTTTGTTTCTGAAAGTCCTTTTTCTTCTTTTTCTTATGTATCCAATGTTTTTGTTGCCGGCATGTGTGTTTGGTTGTTTGCTATCTGATTAATGTTTTGTTTTTTTTCAACTGTGGGGTGACGAATGGAACGGATAGATAATATATATCTGAACGAAGAAATTAATGGATTTTGAGCATATAAGTTGAGCAACATCTGTTAGAAATATTATGACAGTGGAAAGAAGACATGGAACCTAGGAATGTAATAAAAATCCGCCACCACCATCGTTAAACGACTCAATTTTTGGTCTAACTTCTGGAGAGGCACCTTTAATGAGAGCTGCCATTTTACTTAGAAGTCATCTTATAGCCAAAAAGCTTTTAAACTATCTGGTTCATTCGGGCTAGATTCTCATGCCATAGAATTCACTCGAATAGAAACATACCATCTCAGAAGTTTATGGATGGGAATTAGTCTCAGATGTTTGTGATGTGGTAACTTTTGGTATTTGGTATTTAACATGATATTATATAAATGACTTTTCCTTGTTTCTTTTCAATTTGGCCGATTTATATAATTGAGGTTGGTGGCTTAGTGTGCAAATTACTACTGTTGCTCATTACCATATATAGGATTGTTGGAACAACACATCGCCTGATTCTAATTACGACGTCTACCATTGAACTTCTACAGAGGCTAGATATGTTTACTCTCATAACTTGTCTCTAAGAGGCATAAGATGTTCAATATTAAGCATCACAAATTTCTTATGGGTTCTTTGTTTTTGTTTTTAGGGCCTGTTTGGATATCTCTAACTCATTTCAACTTAACAATTTCATTACTATTTATAAATAATCTCAACTCATCTTATCTTATTATTCAAACGGGCCCTTAAGCTTTGAATAATGGCTTGAGAAATGAGTATGATTCACTCCATAAGCATGGTCTAACTCAGCAGTGTGTTCCTTTCTTCCTTCCAGAGAGTTAAGGATGAAGTGCATAGGTGGAAGATGCAGTGTTTCAGCAGCAACGAAAGACACGATGATGAGCGGATGTTCTTGAAGCCAATAGGGCATGAAGAGTTCCACGCATCCCTTGGTGCAGCCAAGTTAATACCCACATGTTTGGCTCAGGAATGTGAATGGGATCTTCCAAGCTCTCTTTCCAGAGCAGTAGAACTGTAGAACAGGCTCTTCTTAACTCTATCATGAGGAACACATTAATTGCCTTGATGATAAACCATGACACGGAGATGGAAGAGCCAAAGGGCATAGGACATCTCTCTTTTCTGTATCAGATACTTGAGTTACCTACCCATAGAGTGGTTTTATTGGTTGTTCAATCAGAAATTTTGAAATCCCTTATCACAACTTGAATCTGTAAATAAGTAAATGCCTTTTAAAAATTGAGAAAACCTAGAGACCAGTCCATTTGGTCTCCCCCCATAACCAGCCCCCTAATTGCCTCCCGCAACATCAACATATTATTTTACTGCCCATACACTTGCCTCCCACCCAAACTCATCTCTTATCCAAACTCCTGCCACTTTTTTTATTTCCTTCTAAAGCTTACCCAAACTCCCCCCTCATTCTCGGAGAGAAGCAAACCTATGAGAAAAAAGCAGCATTGAAGATGAAACATCCCACAATCATCGCCAGCTTCTTGGCCGTTGTGATTGTGCAGCAATTATGATGAATATATGGAATAATAAAAAAAAAAGTAAGAGAAAAAATAGTACAAAAATTTACGTGGTTTGACAATGTACCTACATCCACAATAGCGAGGGGTAGTAATTTCACTATCATCCAAAATATGGTTACATCATATGTATTTATACTAATCCTAGGTATACAGATGTATTTAATAAAATTTATAAAAATATTTCCATACCATACCACGGGAGTGATGCTGTAGTAGCCTAATTTTTTATAAGATAAAGCATTTACTTGAGAATATTTTAAAGTAATTTATTAGAAATATATTTTATATATTTTTCTATGCAAAATAGAAATTGATACCTAGATGATAATTGTGAGCTATAAAAATGTGAAATTATGCATTCTAGGATAAATTATAGATGTATCTTTGGGAATTTTAATAAATCAACTAAAAATATTTTATTTGGACCTATAAAAAAGTGACTTTTTGAAAGTTAGAGAAGAAATTCAAGAGGAAATGATAAAACTAAAAATCAAACACTTGATACTCTAATTAAGTGTTTTCGGGCTAGTCCGTCGAGTTTTGTTAAAATGAATATAACTTCTTCATATGAGGTCCGAATGAGATGATTATAATTTGTATATAACCTTAAAAGGCAATCTAAAACTTTCATGTTTTGGATTTTTTAAAATTCTGACAAGATTAAGGACTTAATTGGGCGTGAAGTGGACGGCCCTGGATTGAGCCCAATTAGTAACTGACTTAGATGAGTTGTCTTATATTTGGCCTTGTGACGAAAATTTTAATTGGCTATCAATTTTTCTGAGATCTTGACATGTTTAGGAGTATGTGGCATGTGGAGATGAAGTGATCTAGAAGTTTTTGTTGGCTGAAAATAAAAGGAAACCGTAGGGGGCAAGTTTGCTGCTGGCAGACAACTAAGTGAACTAATTTTGAGTTTCTTTCCAACCGGATCATATAGTGGGCTTCTAGAACATAACCTTTGGTCTCTTGGGGAGGTATACACGTGGTCCTTTAGGGTGAGAAGGGTCTGGAGTGTCGTGAGACACTATAAAACTTGAAGAGAACGGGTTAATGCATGTAGGAATACAGCCAGCACATTGCCAGCTAATACCCTTCTATATGCTTAAATTTGTCAACCATTGATCTTGCTAAGCTTCCAAGTAACTAAATATGGACACTTAGATGAAGATTTTTACAACCACACCTAAGATTTAGAGTGATCATTAGGCTAAGTAAGATGAACTGGTTTCACCCTTGGCTGTATACCCTCCCATTTCATGCAAGTGTCATCCCTATCTCTATAAATAGCCATCTCCAGTTCCTAAGGCTTCTTTTGGATGAGGAAACTCATGCCTAACACAAGGAAAAAGCAAAGAAAATAGCCTCTTAACCCATTAACCTTAAAACAATTCCTAAGTGAGCTAATTGTGTGATCTTGAGGAATTATTGCAAAAGTTTTGTTCTATTATCAATTCAAGCTTGGAGAAAATTTTTAAGTGCATATATTAACTTAATCTTGGTATAGAAAAGTGATTATATAATTAATCCATGTTTGATATTTATTTGATATTAAACTTTGCTTATGTGTTGAAATGAAACCTATTAAACTTTAGATTAATTTCTATTATAGAAAAATGCTAGGAAAATTTGTAGGGCCATAGAAATATATTCTATGTTAATATATGAAGATGATTAAGTGAAAACGTAAGGTCTTGATTTGAAAAAAAATGATAAATTAAATCTAGTAAATTTCGTTCTTAATAGGGTTATTATTGACAGATTTGACACATTATTTCGTAAATCGGCCATAACTTGTTCATTTGATGTCATATGTGAATAATTCAAGATTTTATGGAAAGTTAAGAGAAATATCTACAACTTTTATGTTTTAAGTTTTAAGAGATAATGACTCAATAAAAGATAAAATTGGAATTGAAGTGGAAGAACCGAGTTTATCATAGTAGACATTGACTTCATTGGTAAATTTCTTTTATTCTAAATTCTTAGTGACTTGATTTTAATTATTTGAATAATATTTGAATAATTATGATAAGTTTAGAAACTCTAATTTATTCTAAAAAATTTCAAAAATTATTATGCTAGAAATTATTAAGAAAATATTCAAGAAAACAAGGTAAAAATGCTTAAATTGATTATTGAAAATTAAGGAAGATTTGACAAGTTGTATATATGGAATTTTGGTTTGATTTGAATAAAAAGAAAATAAGACTTAATCTTTAGGTGTTTTGGCCAGCCTTGATTTAATGATATTTTAATAGTTTGTTTTGTTATTTAAGCATTTTTCGTTATATATTGACATTATGAATTGATGTGATGTAAATGATTGTAAGGTTATGTGACGTAAACGTTATGTGTCTTATTATGAGATGAATTCATATGTTATAAGGTTCATATGGACATGAAATATGCATGTCATAAGTCTAAGGTTATATGTATGTTGCACCATGTCACATGTATGTACCGTCATAAGTTACGATGTCTGTTTTAAGAGAATATGTTAAGAAATGTTAAGAAAATATAATAAGACTAATGTCACATTATGACGGGGACAGTGATAAGTAACGCTCGTGGAACGGATATGATAAACCTCGTCATGACGGGTACAGCGATACGTAACGCCTGGATGACTGACGAGGATAAGAACCTGGCAGGGACGGTGATATGTAACGCCTGTCGAGATTTAGAATAGTGGATATGGCCTAACCAAGGGTAATAATACTAGATATGGCCCCACCACGGATAATAATAGTGGAGAATTCGATGGTGAATGCGATACGTAACTACCGTCAAATTTAAGAAATAAGTATGACAGTGAAGGTGATACGTAACTGCTGTCACCCTATGAATAAGATAAAGACATGAAAAGATAAGAGTAAGTCTATAAGGAAGAGGAACGAGTATTCTATGTTCTAAAAGGGAAAAATGACAAATTATGATAAATAAATTTGTAAGCTAAAAATGAAATTTTGAGACTTGCAAGGGTTTTAAAGGTTTCAGGGTTTTAAAGAAAGAAATAAATCTAAGTTATGCATGAGTTACATAAAGCATGTCATAAATGCATACTCTGACTGTCTGGATTGTATATTTCTTTTTTTTTTTTGGAAATTTGATTTTCCCTGCAGGGTTGGATGACGGTCATGAGCTAAATCCCAATTGCTCGAGAGACCTGGAGAAACCCTGAGGGGTCCCCGAAGTACCCTCTCTCTGTAGAAGTTTTGACTCAGTTAGTAGTAGTAGGAACTGGCATCGGCATGGAGAAAGAGTTTCCCAAAGTGAAGAAGGAACCTTGGCGGCCCTAAGTCGAAGTCTTGATAAGTTTGCATATTGACTGAGAAAACTAACTGGATTATGCATGTAAGGATAAAATATTATTATAAGAATGGATGATGTGGATATTATGATTTTATTTTACAATGCGATCATTAGAAAAATTTTAGTCAGAAATTTTCTGCTGTAATTTGCATTGCATGTATTAGTAAGTTTAAGTCTATTTATTAAATTTCAATGAGTACGGGGGTGAGTAGCTTAGCATTACTTATCCTGACACTTTAATTTACGTCAAATTCCAAATATAAATTGGGGGCGTCACAGTTGCCTCCACACCTCCAACCTAATCAGCCTCCCAACTAAAATAAACATGTCGGGCAGATTTTATCGCTCGCTCCATCATCTGCCACTTTGTAGCTGCGTACACAATAAACACGTAAGGTAGATGTCATCGCTTACCCGCTCGATCCATCCCTTAGGAGAAAAAATGAAGCATAATCGAAAACTCCACCTAGGACACTAGGTTAGGGCACCTCCCATCTAGTAACTAGAGACATTAATCAAATCCAAGCAGTGCTTGAACTTATCAGTAGTAATAGGCTTTGTCAACATGTCTGTTGTATTCTCAGAAATGTAAACTTTCTCAAGTAGTAGTTCACCAAACGAAACCAACTCCATGATCTTGTGAAACCTCATATTTATGCGTTTGGTTCTCGCATAATATACCTAGTTCTTTGCCAAATAGATATTACTCTGGCTATCACAATGTAACTGAACTCCACCTTGCTAGACACTCAACTCTTTGACTAACCTTGTAAGTTACAAAACTTCCTTGGTAGCCTTAGCCACTGCCATATAGTTTAACTTAGTAGTAGATAGTGCAACTAAAAATTATACCATGGACCTATAACAAATTGGCCCTCCCACAAGAGTGAATATATATTCTATGGTAGACCTCCTATCATCCAAGTCCTCTACATAGTCTGCATCTACATATCCCACAACTGAAGGATCACATTGTTGTCTGCTGAACATGATGCCATAGCCTGTAGTGTCCCTCAAGTATCTGAAATCCATTTGACTGCATCCCAATGCCATCAACCTGGATTTGATAGAAACTTGCTCACCACACTGACAGCCTATGCCAAATCTAGTCTTGTGCAAACCATAGCATACATCAAACACCCCACTGCACTTGCATATAGGAACTTTAACATGTTTTGAACCTTTAACATTGAACCTCATAATTTGTCTTTGAGCATTGTGCGGTAGACATTCTAAAGTGATGCGCCAACAGTGTACTCATTGGTTTTGTATTACCCATGCTGAACTTGTCCAACACCTTCTCAACACAGCTATGCTAAGATAGCCATAATCTCCTGGAATCTTTATCCCTGCAAATCTCCATCTCAAGAATCTTCTTGGCTACACCCAAATCCTTCATGTCAAATTCTTTACTTAACAAAGTCTTCAACTTGTTGACTTCACTCATACTCTTTGGAGCAATCAACATATCATCCATATAGAGTAATAGAAAAATAA
The DNA here is from genome assembly GCA_036898215.1 of Platycarya strobilacea. Classification (NCBI taxonomy): domain Eukaryota; kingdom Viridiplantae; phylum Streptophyta; class Magnoliopsida; order Fagales; family Juglandaceae; genus Platycarya; species Platycarya strobilacea. The sequence continues at coordinate 25,428,316 of CM072551.1, forward strand.
TTGAAATCATCAAGGCTTATTATATAAATACAGCAATCATACTCGCATTGCTTGTAGTCAATCCAGATCATGTAGGAGTTGAATCGCTTGTACCATTGCATCGAAGACTGTTTTAGCCCATAAAGTGATTCCTTCATTATAGACTAAGTGCTTTTGTCTAAGATGACTGAACCCCTCTAGCTATATCATGTAAATTTGCTCTTCCAAATCACCATGAAGGAAAGTTTTCTATACATCCATTTACTCCAACTCCATGTCTAAATGTGCTACCAAGTGTCACGGATTTAGAAATTCTTCACACGTCCCGTGCGGCCTTAGGAGGTTTTGTCTCAGACAAAACTCCCAAGTAAGCCTTCAAAACGACTCAAGACAAGAGAGAACAAATCTAGAGAGAGAGAGAGTAGAGAGAGAAGCTCTAGAGAACTTGTTATCTCTTATTACTTAGTGATTTACACAAATGAGACTCCCTCTATTTATAGAGAACTCTTGGTACAAAGAATGGATAGGATTGTGACAAATGTCACAATCTTAAAGGCAAAGAACATTCTAGACTACTTCTAGAATTATGGCTAAGATTGTGACAAGTGTCGCAATCTTAAGGGCAAAGAACATTCTAGACTACTTCTAAAATTACCTATACCATTCTAGGGTTTTCTGTACAACTCTACAACAATCTACTACATTCTAGAATAGTCTACATTCTAGAAGGTGGTAGCATTCTCTAGAAAAATCCAGGTGGTGACATTCTCCCCCACCTAGCTTCGCGACGTCCTTGACGCGGTGTCTTCATGGAACCTTCGGATTTAATCTTCAAACTGCCACAGTGACTCCTTAGGTTCACAGATCGTCTCACTTGCGGGCAATCTCTTCCACTTGATCAAATCTTCTTGCTGTGGCTTATGACCCATTCGTCTGACTTCCCAATCCGCCAAGATTTCCTCTACTTCTGTATCAAAAGTGGTGGTTATACCCAATGGAGCCCGCTTAGACTCTCTCCGTGTTGGCTCTTCATCATCACCATGATAAGGCTTTAAACAGCTTACATAAAAGATAGGATGAAACTTGAATTTAGGGGGTAAGTCTAGTTTGTAGGAGACCTTCCCTATTTTCTTAATGATTGGGAATGGTCCTTCGTATCGTCGTACAAGTGCCTTGTGCAGTTTTCTTGTAAACTTGTGTTGGCTTGACAAGATCTTTACCATCACCAAGTCTCCTATATGATATTCCATTTGTCACCTCTTCTGATCAGCCCATTTCTTCATCTTCCTGGTTGCTTTATCTAATTAGGAACGAGTCACATCTAGCTGTTCGTTCCAAGATTTAGCAACCTTGAAAGCTATTGGGCAGTTCCCCTCATAGCTCGTCTCCAATGATTGAGGAGTGAGTGGTTGTTGTCCTATTACAATCTCAAATGGACTTTTGTTTGTGGATTCACTCCTTTGTAAGTTGTAGGAGAATTGAGCCACATCCAACAGTATAGCCTAGTCAGATTGGTTAGCACTTACAAAGTGCATTAGGTATAACTCCAACAAGGCATTCACCCTCTCAGTTTGCCCATCTGTTTGTGGGTGAAAGCTGGTAGAGAAAGTTGAACAGTCCTGTCCAGAACTTTCCTGTGAAACGAGGGTCTCGATCACTGAAAAATAACCATATATTTGAAAAATAACTTGGCTGTATCCTCAACTGAACAATCTTTGGAAGCAGCAATGAAAGTGGCATATTTGGAAAACCGATCCACCACAACAATGATGGTGCCACATCCTTCAGATTTAGGGAGAGTTACTATGAAGTCCATACTAACACTCTCCCACAGACGGGAAGGAGTGGGTAGCGGTTCTAGCAAACTCGCAGGGCTTCGGTTCTCCACTTTGTCTTGTTGGCACACAAGACAAGTCTTCACGAAAAGCTCCACTTCATCTCCCATCTAAGGCCAATAATAGGAGGCTTCCAACAAGGCTTGAGTACGACATTGGCCAGGATGTCCAGCCCATAAAGAATCATGGCATTCCTTGATAAGGTTCCTCCGTAGCTTTCCCCACTTTGGAATATATAATCGTCGCTTAGTGGTGTAGAGTAACCCATCATCTACCCAGAATCTCTTGGTTTTTCCCTCTTTAGCCAAATTCATCAGATTCTTGGCTAGAGGGTCGTGCTCCATGCCTTCACGGATCATCCCTAGTGTCTCCTCTTGTACACTAGTGATGTGGGCCAACTCACCCTTCCTACTAAGGGCATCGGCAACAACGTTGGCCTTGCCAGGTTTGTACTCCAAGATGTAGTCAAATTCCGCTAAGAAGTCTTGCCACCTGGCTTGTTTTGGGCTCAATTTCTTTTGATTTTGGAAGTAACTGGTGGAAATATTGTCGGCCTTGACTACGAACTGAGAGCCAAGTAAATAGTGTCGCCAAACCCTAAGGCAGTGGATAATGGCCGTCATTTCTTTCTCCTGCATCGTGTATCGCCTTTCAGTGTCGTTGAGCTTGCGACTTTCATATGCAATGGGATGTCCTTCTTGCATAAGAACTCCCCCAATGGCGAAGTCTAAAGCATCCGAGTGTACCTCAAAAGGCTTGGTGTAGTCTAGTAGGGCTAAGACCAGTTCCTCCATGATGGCGGTCTTCAAGTTATCAAAGGCTTCCTGACACTTTGATGTCCACTCCCATGCCCTGTTTTTCTTGAGCAAGTTAGTGAGGGAAGATGCTCTTGTAGAGTATCCCTTTATGAACCTTCTGTAGTAGTTGACGAGCCCAAGAAAAGATCGGAGCTCAGTAACCTTGGTGGGAGGGACCCACTCTTTAATAGCCTGCACTTTCCCTTCCTCCATGCTGAGTTTTCCTCCTTGGATCTTGTGGCCAAGGAAATGGATTTCATTTAGTGCAAACGAGCACTTGTCCTTCTTGACATATAGTTGATTTTCCCTTAAGACATGGAAAACAACTTTTAGATGCTCTACATGCTCCTCGATGGTAGAACTATAGATGACGATGTCATCCAGATAGAACACCACGAATTGATCGAAATAGGGGTAGAAAATCTTGTTCATGAGGGTGCAGAAGGTGGCTAGAGCGTTTGTGAGGCCAAATGGCACCACTAAGAACTCATATGCTCCATATTGAGTCACACAAGTCGTCTTGAGTTCGTCTCCTTCTACGATCCTCACTTGATAGTAACCCGATCTCAGATCAAGTTTAGAGAAGTACTTTGCATGACCTAGTTGATCAAACAAATCAGCAATCAAAGGAATAGGGTACTTGTTCTTGATGGTTACCATATTTAGAGCCCGATAGTCGATGCACAGCCGCAAAGACCCATCATACTTCCGTTGGAACAACACCGGTGCCCCATATGGTGCCTTGGAGAGTTGAATGAATCCGGCATCAAGCAACTCCTTAAGTTGTCTCCTTAGTTCTTCAAGTTCTGGAGGCGACATACGGTAAGGCGCCTTGATAGGTGGTTTAGCACCAGGTTCCAGCTCAATCATATGATCCACCTCTCTCCTAGGTGGTAATTGCTTGGGCAATTGTGGTGGCATGACATCCTCATAATCCTTGAAGACCTCTTGGATCTCCTTAGGTGGAGGGGAGGATATCTTTACTTCACCTTCCTCTAATGAAGCCAAGTAAGACACCTCTCCTTTCTTCCAACCCTTCTTGAATTGCATGGCAGATAAGAGCTGGATGGTGTTTGGCTTAGACACAGTGGGTATCATGCAAGGACCACCTTCTAAGATACACACTGAATTGTAGTGGGGAAGAGACACTACATTGAATTGTCTCAAGAATTCCATCCCCAACACGACATTGAAGTCATCCATGGGTGCGACAGAAAAGTCCACTTTCCCCTTCCATGTGTCAAGTTGTAGCTCTACGCCATGAGCTACACCATCAAGTAGTCTGGCTTCAGAATTCACAGTCTTCAGCCATCCTTGACCCTTCTTGAGAGGAATGCCTAGTCGTGTGGCCTCTTCCTTCTTGATGAAGTTGTGAGAAGCGCCTGAGTCGACCATGGCATGGGTCTTCTTCCCGTTGACGATCACCTCGACAAACATCAAAGACCCAGCCTTGGTGGTTGGCTTGGTGTTTGCCTTGAGTGAGTTGAGAAGTTGCAAACACCCCATGTGTGACTTCTCTTGAACTTCTTTTTCCTCCAGAATGGCATTGAGAGCCTTCCTCTTAGGACAATCTCTAGCCTAGTGTGGTCCGTCACAAAGGAAGCAAGCATCATTTGGTTTCTTATCTTTGGAGTGCTCCTTCCTACCTTCCCTTGATGTCGAAGGCCTGTCTCCACGCTCTTTGTGCTGTGGGGGCTTGAACCCCTTTGCTCCCCCACCTTTGTTGTAGTTATCCTTCGAAGACTTGGGCTTTGAAGAGTTATCACTCTTGTGATACTACTCTTCCAAGGTTTCAGCTATGGTTAAGGCGGTGGAGATGTTGTTGACCCCACGACGCTTGAGCTCTTAAGCCACCCATGACTTGAGGTCATCGATAAAATTGAAGAGGAGATCTTCTTCACTCATGTTTGTGATTTGAAGCATGAGTGCGGAAAATTCCTCAACATAGTTGCGGATGGAAGATGTGTGTTTCAACTCCTTCATTCTTTTCCACGCATGCAGGGCCACATTTTCAGGATAGAATTGCCTCTTGAGTTCATGTTTGAACTCCTCCCATGAGTTGATGGTACACGTACCCTTCTTTATTTCACTATGCTTACGACGCCACCAAGTACCAGCAAGATTAGTGAGGTAGAGAGAATCAGGACGTACCTTTACATGCTCGTCTTGCATGTTTAATGCTTCAAAGTAGCGTTCCATATGCCACAGGTAATTGTCAAGTTCTTTGGCATCCCGCTTGCCGTCTAACTCCTTCGGTTTGGGGGTATCTACTCGTGGTGTAGCCACCATTCCCGCTCCGATGGTGCCCCTATTGGCCACAACACGCTTGCACATGGCCCAGTCTGCCCTGGTCTCCTCCAGACCGACGCGGTGTTCCTCTATTTGCTCCTGGAGTTTGGTTAGTTCCCCCAAGACCCAGTCTTGGAAGGCAATGTTCTCAACACGCTGTGCTTCGAGGGTGGGGTTGATGGTGCTCAGAATGGACTCCTTGAGTGATTCAGATTGGCCCTCCAATCCTAACTCCTCCAAACTTTGCTCCACGATGTCAAGATGGTCCTTAACATCCGCCACAGCCACCTCCACCCTGGTCATGGTGTGATCAAGGGTGCTCACCTCCCTGTGAGACTGCTCCCATTCTTCCATCTTGGCCAGTATCTTGGCCATGGTCTTCTCAATGCTATCGAGGCGAGACTCCATGGACGAGATCAACTCCTTCGACCTCTTGCTCTTTTAGGTCTCGTGGTGCTCCATAGTGATCTCACTTGGATTTGCATCTGCCATCCCAAGCTCGATGCTCTAATACCAACTGTCACGGATTTAGAAATTCTTAACACGTCCCGTGCGGCCTTAAGAGGTTTTGTCCCAGATAAAGTTTCCAAGTAAGCCTTCTAAACGACTCAAGATAAGAGAGAACAAATCTAGAGAGATAGAGAGAGTAGAGAGAGAAGCTCTAGAGAACTTGTTATCTCTTATTGCTTGGTGATTTACACAAATGAGACTCCCTCTATTTATAGGGAACTCTTGGTACAAAGAATGGATAGGATTGTGACAAGTGTCACAATCTTAAAGGCAAAGAACATTCTAGACTACTTCTAGAATTATGGCTAAGATTGTGACAAGTGTCTCAATCTTAAGGGCAAAGAACATTCTATACTACTTCTAGAATTACCTACACCATTCTAGGGTTTTCTGTACAACTCTACAACAATCTACTACATTCTAGAATAGTCTACAAGGGACTAGGAGGCTCTAGAAGGTGGTAGCATTCTCTAGAAAAATCTAGGTGGTGACACAAGGCTAACATTGTCCTGATAGAAGTGTATCTAATTACAGGAAAAAAGATCTTATCATAGTCAATCCCTTTCCTCTGTGAGTAACCTTTTACTACTAGGCGATCCTTGAACTTTTTTCCTCTTTTTCTAATACTGCTTATTTCTTCTTATACACCTTTCTGCATCCTATCGCTCTATTCCATTCTGGAAACTCCACAAAATCTCATGTCTGGTTCTTATATAGAGACTCTCATAGCACCCATCCATCTACTTTTCTTTTGGTTAAGTGTTGCCTCCTAAATAGTAATAGGATCTCTGCTAGTAGTAAGTGCATAAGAAACCAAATTCTCAAAACCATACTTAGTGGATGGCCTGATAATGTGTCTGGACCTGTATGTGGCTGTAATGTGATGCTCCTGACTCTTTGAACTTGACCCCTCTAAACAAAAATGTTAGGGACAAATGCCAAGGACAAACGGCGAACAAATGCCAACTGATAACTTGTGGTGTTCAGTGCATGCTATGTACTGCACAATATTTGTGAGTTAAGAAATGAAGAAATGTATCTGAAATTGAAGGAAATGAAAATGATGCATTTTGTTTATCATACTATATCAGTTGGCATTTGTCCATCATTTGTCCTTGGCATTTATCCCTTTCTGAATCATGTGCATTATCATCTCTATCATGAGTCTCTAGCTCCACATGCTCATTGCTGCTGTAATTTTTTGGCATTTGTTTCTCTTCTCCCTGAGTACGTTGTAACATGGATTTTTCATCACATCTCTACTAATCACCACCTTATTTGCCTTCGGATCTCATAGCTTGGAGCATTTTTTCCCTTTTTGATAACTTAAAAAGATACACTGTCTAGATTTTGCATCAAGTTTCAATCTGTCCTCACTAGAAACATGCAAGTAGGCTGGACATCCAAACACTCTCAAGTCAAAGTAGTCTACCACACTATCTGTCCACGCCTCTTCTGATACTTTCTCATCTAGTGCTGCCCTCGGTGATTTGTTAATCAATAAACATGCCATATCCATTGCCTCTGCTTAAAATTTCTTTGCAAGCCCTGCATTCAGCCTGAGACACCAAGCTTTCTCAGCTATTGTTCTGTTCGTCCATTCTGCTACACCGTTTTGCTGTGGTGTCTTGCGAACTGTGTAGTTTCTCTTAATCCCATGTTGCTCTTACAACTCCTAAAATTTTGAATTTGTGTACTCAATACCATTGTCTAATATGAGGCATTTAATCTATTTGGTCATTTACTTTAGCTTTCCACAACTTGAACGTGGCAAACGTTTATGACTTGTATCGCATGAAGTACACTCAAATCTTTCACGAGAAGTCATCAATAAAAATCACAAAATACATATGTCATCCCCATAACACTAAGCTGACTGGTCCCCAAAGATTTGTATGAACATATCAAGAATCCTTCGGTCTTATGTGTGGTTGTTCTAAACTGTACCCTATTCTGTTTTTCAAGAATACAATACTTGCAGAAATCGAACTTGCATGTTTTAACACCGTTCAATAGATTTCTCTTATGAAACTCCATAATCCCATCTACACCCATATGACCCAACTACATATGTCACAAGACTATACTATATGATTTAGACACTGTAGCAGCAACTCCACCTATAACTGTGGTACCTAACAGTCTATAAATATTTCCTGTTAGTTTTTGTCCTTTCATCATTGTCAGCACACATTTACTCACTTTCATTACTTCACTTACAGACTTATAAATATATCCATTACATTCTAAAGTGCCCAATGAAATCAGATTCTTCCTTAAAATCGATACATGTTTAACATCACCCAATGTTCTAACCACACCATCAAACATATTATGATATTCCCTACTCTAAAAATTTTGCAGGATGCATCGTTACCCATCAAAATAGATCTAGAATTTACTAACTATAGGTGTCAAACCAATCTTTGTTGGGTGTCATGTAATAGGAGCATGCTGAATCCATAATCCACGAATTTTTTAGATGATCTGAATCGGATGAAACAGAAAACATATCACCATCGTCGCTCTCTGAATCTTATTCTTTCACTACATTCGCTGACTTTGATGGACCCTCTTTGTTTTCTACACTCCCTTCTTTTTCTCTGGATAGTCCTGATTACATCCAAAGAATAACGCGGTCATTTGCAGTATAGTTTTGGGGTGTCGATTCCACAGGGAGATGGATTGAGAAATTGAAGAACAGTAACGAAATTAACAAAAAGATTTAGATGAGTGCGAAAAGTAAATTTTAGAGTGTGACGTAAATTAAAACTAAATGAGTAATTTGAACAGTATAAAAATGAGATGAAAAGTAGAGTATCGGGAATCCTTTGTATATAATTGGTATTTTAATTATTTTCGATTCATTAATAACTCAATTGAAAATTCTATGTCCAAATTTTCAATTGGAAAATAAAACATTAATAACCAGATTTAAATCAAATGTAATCTTTTGAAAAATCATTCGTCACAATATAAGAATAGGAATTCTTATCGATATTAAGGAAATTTAACGTCGACAATATACTCGTAGAGCAATATTGCAGCAGAGAATTAAATTAAAATAGATAATCAATTGAACCAAACATAATCAAAGAATTATTGCATTCAATAGAAAAAGCATGACTGAATCTATAAATGAAATAAATTCTAAGATTATTTGGTGATGAAAACATTTATAATAAATTTCGAATAACTAAACAAAAAAGTTTAATATTTGAAGAACACATATATGAATAAAAAACAATTACAAATACCATCATATATACAAATTCATCCCTAACTCTACTAGAAAATTAGTTATACATATTGAAAATATGCAACAAAAATTCTTTAAGGGATAATATGGAAGAGCCAACCATTATTTTCTTCTCTCTTCTTTGGTTTTTCTTTTCTTTTCTTAAGCTCTCAAAAACAATGTATCTTCCAAGGCATCCAAGCACACTAAGCATGGTCTTAGAACACGCACCCCTCCCTTCTATTTATAAGCATCCTTCATGCAAGTTGTCATGACAAAATCATCACAATTTCAACTTGTTTTGCCATGTGCCATTCTTAAATCCAAGTGATTTGTGAGTTGTCATTTTGATCATTTGTCTTCCCACTATGCATGAGCTGGATTTTGCTTGTAGGTTGAGTATTTCAATTTTGCTTCTCTATCCATTAGTTGTCTTGTATGACTTAATATCTTGTGATCAAATAATTTGTCTTGAAGAAACTTGAGTGCACTTCATCTTGCATATGAATTGATCATTGAATTTTCAAGTTGGTGTAGGAGTGCTTGCTGGAAAATATTATGATGACATTTGGATTTGATGCAAGTGGCTGAAAAATATCCAGGAACGTCAAGTGCAGGTGCGTCCACTTGATGGTCGATTTTGTCTTAGATTGAGTGGATATCTCTTCAAACATAAAACATAAAAGTTATAGATATTTCTCTTGCGGTTCTAGATCATCTTGAATCAACTCAATCGGAGATTGGATAAGAGAGTTATGCCCATATTACGAAAAGATGTCAGAACTGTCTAAAATTCTGCAATTATCTTCATTTGCTCCTAATGCCTCTATTTGTGACCTAAATCAAAATATAAGAATAATGAGTATATTTAGGTATCAAATAAGAATAAAGTATTAAACATTAAGAGAGGAAAATATGGCATTTTATATTCTCATCAATATATTAAATCATGCTTATATCTATCTCAAGATAAATGACCATTAATTTTAATAACATGAGTTATATCCATTATTTTCTCATTTCTTTTAGTATTTAAATAGATTATTTAGAGTACATTTTTTTGCACTCATTACACCCTCCAACTTACTCATTGTTAGTCCCTAGCAATTTTCATGCAAAATGATGAGAAAGACCAAAGAAAATCACACATAGGGGCCATCAAGACACATTTTTCAAATTTACATATCAAAACAATCTTAGAAATTCAATAACCCTTTCACAAGTAATTCAAATATAGCAATCCACAGAGTGTGTATGTGTTCCAAACTATTTTTATCAAATCAGAGGTTTCGACACATGCAACATTAGAATATCTTAAGCAAAAAGGTTCAACTCCATAACTCACGGGTATAGAAGTGTTTCATGTATGGGTTCTCTCTATGGAGTTGACAAAGGTGTACATTTACTCTCATGGAAATTTAGCCAATTATATATAAGTAACAAGTAAACATTGATCTTATGATAGGAATACTAACAAATGAGATTTCCACCATTCTTTCCACAAGCATACTTAGGATCGGAAAAATCAACACAAAGGGTTATAATGTGGTTTAGGGTTGGGGTTCATAAGAAGAAAAGGTGAAGAGATTTCAAAAACTTCCAAGTATACACAAAAAGGAATCTGTTAAATTTTTCAGTAGACTATACTTTCCTTTTAATGTACTTTTCAATTTTTTAGATTTTTGACTAAGTACACTTTTCCATCTTCTTTTGTCACTGGTGTCTTTACAATTTGATGAACTCTTTCATGAATAATTTGATGGACACATCTAGCACCATGCCATTTTTGTCATGGTTTTCTTTTTTCTTTTTTCTTTTTTTCTTTTTTTTTTCTTTTTTTTTAAAATGATAATTTCACACTTAGTACACACTTGGAAATAAAATGGTAAGAAAATATAGTGTATAAGCTATACTCTAATGTGGAGAGGTATGGATGATGTAGATATGAAAAGAAAAGGCCATATGTGTATATAGGCTCAAAATTGGCTGCTAGGGATTTATGATGAAAATGCTCAGCTTGAAAGGCTCAAACGTTAATCCTAAGTTGACTTTCATCATATCCCAAGTATATCTACCATCTTATCACAAACCATGTAATGATATTCTCAAAAGATGTGTCAAAATTAACAGATCAATGGATACTTATCACAATGTCTGTATTTGTAAACTCTCAAATCTCACCAAAATTCACATGAATACTTAAGCAAAATAGTTCTCTAGTTACATGTGTCAAATCACCATATTACCACAAAGTTTGGATAAGTGCATACAAATTTTTCTGTGGATGCTTTAACAAAATGATTTAAGATGGGTTTGTTGAATTCACCAAGATGAATGAGCATAAGTATCATGTGTGAAAAGATGCCTGTGTGAAAAAACAAATTTGGCAATTTTTTATATTTTGATTGAAATATGCCACAGAGTTTAAATGATAAATTTGTATTCCCACCCCCCAACTTAAATGAAACATTGTCCTCAATGTTTAAGAATCAGAATTGAATAACTAAACAAGGTAGAATACACCTGATGTGGGATGTGGGTGGCTTGCTTGGCATCAAAGATGGTATTTGTCAAAATAAAATTAACCTATAACAAAATAAAGTAAACAATAAACAAAAATAAAATGAACGAAAATAAAATAAAAGAAAAACATACCTGGAGATGGTCAAGATTGATATACTGGGTCCATAAGTGGAATGTCTTCCACTTCCGGAATTTGTCTATCAATTAAAATTTTGAGGCGCTGACCATTTACTTTGAAGATACATCCATCTTTTGTATTTTCTATTTCTACCGCCCTATTTGTGAAAACGTTTTTTACTATAAAAGGGCCGGTCCATCTAGATCGAAGTTTTCCTGGATGCTTATGGAGTCTTGAATCATATAAAAATACTCGATCATTAGGCTTAAATGTTTTTCTCAAAATATTTTTATCATGAAATACTTTCATTTTAGCCTTATAGATCTTAGAGTTTTCATAAGCATCATTTCTCAATTCTTCTAATTCCGTCAATTGGAATTTTCTAAGTTTTCCTGCTTTTTCCAAATCAAAATTAAAATGTTTAATGGCCCAATATGCTCGATGCTCGAGCTCCACAGGCAAGTGACAAGATTTTTCAAAAACAAGTCTATAAGGTGACATGCCTAAGGGTGTTTTGAAAGCTGTACGGTAAGCCCAAAACGCATCAATTAGTCTCAAAGACCAATCTTTCCGATCCGGGTTGACCGTTTTTTCTAAAATTTGTTTAATTTCCCTATTCGCAAGTTCAACCTGTCCACTTGTCTGAGGGTGATATGCAGTAGAAAGCTTATGTATCACCCCATATCTTTTCATTAAAGCTTCAAAAGAATGGTTGCAAAAATGCGTACCTCGGTCACTAATGATAGCACGTGGGGTACCAAATCGAGATAATACATTTTCTTTGAGAAACTTAATTACCGTCCTGTTATCATTGGTCCTGCAAGGTGCTGCCTCTACCCATTTTGACACATAATCTACTTCCACAATAATAAATAAATATCCAAAAGAAGGAGGAAATGGTCCCATAAAATCAATGCCCCAACAGTCAAATATTTCAATTACCAAAATTGGGTTTAAAGGCATCATATTACGACGGGTCATAACTCCTAACTTTTGACATCTTTCGCATGAGCGACAATAGATATTTGTATCTTTAAACAAGGTGGGCCAATAAAATCCACACTGCAGGATTTTTGCAGCGGTTTTCTTCATCGAAAAGTGGCCACCACAAGCTTGGGAATGACAAAATTCCAAAACGCTTGCAATCTCTTCATCAGGGATGCAACACCTTAAAATTTGATCAGGGCAGTATTTGAAAAGATAAGGGTCATCCCAATAGAATTTTCGTACCTCAATCATGAATTTCCTTTTGTCTTGGGTGCTAAAATCCTTTGGTATTTCACCTGCAGCTAAATAGTTTATAATATGAGCAAACCATGGTAGAGAAGTAATAGAAAGTAAATGCTCATCGAAAAAATCATCTTTGATTGGTATGTGGTCAGAAGTGTCCTTGAATGTGAGTCTAGAGAGATGGTCTGCCACTACGTTCTCCACTCCTTTCTTGTCTTTGATGGTGATGTCAAATTCCTGCAAAAGCAAAATCCATCGTATTAATCGTGCCTTAGCATCCTTCTTTGTAAAAAGGTACTTAAGGGCTGTATGATCTGTAAAGATAATGATAGGAGAACCAATCAAATAAGCACGAAATTTATCCAAAGCAAATACTACAGCTAACAACTCTTTTTCAGTGGTGGAGTAATTGATTTGTGCACTATTTAGAGTTCGACTAGTATAGTAAATAACAAAAGGTTTCCCTTCTCTTCGTTGTCCAAGAACAACACCTACAGCAAAATCACTAGCATCACACATAATTTCAAAAGGTAAATTCCAATCAGGTGGTTGCATTATGGGTGCTGAAGTAAGCTTGCCAATTAATGTTTTAAAAGCCTCTTGACAAGCTTGTGTCAATTCAAATGGGGCATCCTTAGCTAGGAGGTTACATAGTGGTCTAGATATGGCAGAAAAATTTTGTATGAATCTCCTATAAAAACCTGCATGACCAAGAAATGATCTTATATCCTTGACTGTTCTAGGTGTAGGCAATTTAGAGATTAATTCAACTTTTGATTGATCAACCTCCATTCCTTTGGAAGAAATAATATGCCCTAAAACAATACCTGAAGGTACCATAAAGTGACATTTTTCCCAATTTAAAACCAATTCTCTTTCTTCACAACGAGTCAGTACTCTTTCTAAACTCATTAAACATGCATCAAAAGAAGATCCAAAAACAGTCAAGTCATCCATAAAAACTTCCATGCACTTTTCAACCATATCACTAAAAATACTCATCATGCAATGTTGAAAAGTAACTGGAGCATTACACAGTCCAAATGGCATTCTGCGGAAAGCATAAGTATTGAAAGGACAAGTAAAATTGGTTTTATCCTGATCTTCTAATGCAATTTCAATTTGATAATAACCAGAATAACCATCCAGAAAGCAATAAAAAGGATGACCAGCCACCCGCTCGAGAATTTGATCAATAATAGGAAGCGAAAAATGGTCTTTTCGTGTGGCGGCATTTAATTTTCTGTAATCAATGCACATTCGCCAACCAGTCACCAGTTTTGTAGGGACTAACTCTCCGAGGTCATTTTTTATCACAGTTACCCCTGATTTTTTAGGAACAACCTGCGTAGGACTTACCCATTTACTATCAGCAATAGGATATATCATTCCTGCATCTAATAGTTTCAATACTTCATTTTTCACAACTTCTTTCATTGTGGGATTAAGTCTACGCTGGGGGTCTCTTCGAAGATTAGTTCCTTCCTCTAAATTTATTTTATGACTACAAATCAGGGGACTAATGCCTTTCATATCAGCAATACTCCATCCTAGGGCTGATTTATACTTGCATAAAATCTGAATTAATTTCTCACCTTGGGACTCAGATAATTCAGATGAAATAATAATAGGAAAAGTATCACCTGGACCAAGGAAAACATACTTTAAACCCTTAGGTAGGGATTTTAATTCAACTTTAGGGGCTTCCCTACTTGAAGGAATCTTTCTTTCTCTTTTTTCAAGCAACTTCTCAAACTTTGGTTGCCATGCCTATGTGCTATAATCATGAGTTCTGTCAAAAATAGCACAAATGTCAACTACATCAGATGAATCACTTATAGGATTAAATTCAGAATTAACAATAAAGTATTCAAGGGGATCTGAGTCATGAGTTGTAAGAACATCCCTTTCTATAAGTGAGTCAATCATGTATGTCTGATGGCACTCGACATCCTCTTCTGGCTGTTTTGCAATATGAAAAATATTTACCTCAAGAGTCATATTGCCAAAAGAGAGTTTCATCAATCCATTTCTGCAATTGATAAGAGCATTAGAAGTAGCAAGAAAAGGTCTACCTAAAATTAATGGAATTTTAGAGGTGGTTTCTACAGCAGAACTAGTGTCTAGAATTAAGAAATCAACAGGATAGTAAAATTTGTCAACTTGAATTAAAACATCCTCTACCACACCCCGTGGTGCTCTGACTGAACGATCAGCCAATTGCAATACCACAGAAGTTGGTTTGATTTCTCCCAATCCTAATTGCAAATAAATAGAATATGGCATCAAATTTACACTAGCCCCTAAATCTAGCAAGGCCTGTCCAAGCTCATGATTGCCAATGTTGCATGTGATGGTTAGACATCCAGGTTCCTTGTACTTAAGGGGAATCCGCTGTTCAATTAGAGCACTAACTTGCTCTGTCAAGAATGCAGTCTTCTTCACATAATGCTTCCTCTTAACTGTACACAAATCTTTGAGAATTTTTGCGTAAGTAGGAACTTGTTTAATTACATGCAAAAGAGGAAGATTAATTTTTACCTGTCTAAGATTTTCCAAAATATCATTGTTATGATCTAGAGTTTGTTTGCTTGACTTTAATGCTTGAGGAAAAGGTACCTTACCAGGATTTTTTGTTACTGCAGGTTCCTCGGGTTTTGTTACCTCAAGTTCTTTGGGAAGCTCAGGACTGCTGCTATCTTGATCTTTCTCTACATCTTTTTTTTTTGTCTATTATTGGATCACGTAGAGACTTACCACTTCGTGTCACAATAGCGTTTACGTCCTTCAGGTCTCTTTGTGCCATATGTTGACCATGAGGTACAGATTGAGTTTGGGAAGGAAACTTACCTTTCTCATTCATAGTCAATGAACTCATTAGTTTAGACACCTGGCTCTTGATTTCCTTATTTTCTTCAACAACCTGCATAATCAAAGATTCAAATTTCTGATTAGTCTTACCCTGTATTTCAATAAAAGTATGCAAAGTATCTTCTAAAGAATTTCTAGAAGATTGAGGTACATGGTATGGTGCAGGATATGATCTAGAGGGTTGTGCAGGCTGCTGGTTTTCAGACTTCCAGCTGAAGTTGGGATGATTACGCCATCCTGGGTTGTAGGTTTCAGAGTAAGGTGTGAAAGGCTTTTTGTACATACTCAGAGCATTACTTTGTTCCTCATACATACCATTCATGTTAGTATGTGTAGGACACTCTTGGGAATGATGATCTATCCCACCATAGACAACACATGGCCCAAAAGATTCTACATGATTAGCCGTGTGTGTTGATTTTGAGTTTTTGGTTTTTAATAACTCTAATTCTCTGGTGAGCATTTCAACCTTAGCCTTAAGGTTATCCTCCTCCCTTAGATGGTAAATACCACCACTCAAGTTTCCTATAGGTCGTGACTTGTTTGTGCTATCAGTAGCACTAGGTCCAGTCCAAGTATGAGCTTTTTCAGCAAGCTCATTGAGGTACTCTATGGCCTCATTGGGATTTTTCTGTAAAAATTCTCCATTGCACATCATTTCCACGAATTGACATTCCCTGGGCGTAAGCCCTTTATAGAAATAACTCACTAAGCGCCAATTCTCATATACATGGTGGGGACACATACTCAGTAATTCTTTAAATCTTTCCCAAGACTGGTACAAAGTCTCACTATCCTTTTGTACAAAAGTAGAGATTTGTCTTTTTAAAACATTGGTCTTATATTGGGGAAAGTATTTATTGAAAAACACTTGAGTTATCTCACTCCACGTTCCAATAGACCGTGGTCTTAGTGAATACAACCAACTATTAGCTTTATCTTTCAAAGAAAAATGAAAGAACTTTAGCCTTACTATTTCGTCAGTAGTATTTTGACTGTGGAATGTTGCAACTACTTTCTCAAATTCCCTAATATGAACATAGGGGTTTTCATTTTCTAGACTATGGAAAGTCGGAAGTAATTGTATCATTCCTGTTTTAAAATCTACATGACGAACATTAGGTGAGAACATAATACAGGATGGTGTGGCTGTTCGTGCGGGATGAAGATAATCTTGGAGGGTTCTAACAAGTTGGTCCACGTGTTCACTCATCGCGTCAGAATTGGAAGAATTATCAAATAAGCGATTAGAAAAATTAGATTCTGAATCTGATTCTAGCACGGGTCTACTAGCAAATCTTCCAAAAGTGACTCTGTACCTGCGCATGCAAAGTAAAGAAAAGCGTAATACTAAAAAAAAATAATTACAAAAAGAAAAGTAAAATAAAATAAAAATGCAGAAAGCTAAAAAGAAAATGAACGAAGCTACCGCTCTTTTTTTTTTTTTTTTTTTTACAATCTACTAAAAAAATCTACAAATTTTTCTACCATCTCCCCGGCAACGGCGCCAAAATTTGATTACGCCCAAAGAATAACGCGGTCGTTTGCAGTATAGCTTTGGGGTGTCGATTCCACAGGGAGATGGATTGAGAAATTGAAGAACAGTAACAAAATTAACAAAAAGATTTAAATGAGTGCAAAAAGTAAATTTTAGAGTGTGATGTAAATTAAAACTAAATGAGTAATTTGAACAGTATAAAAATGAGACAAAAAGTAGAGTTTTTGGAATCTTTTGTATATAATTGGTATTTTAATTATTTTCGATTCATTAATAACTCAATTGAAAATTCTATGTCCAAATTTTCAATTGGAAAATAAAACATTAATAACCAGATTTAAATCAAATGTAATCTTTTGAAAAATCATTTGTCACAATATAAGAACAGGAATTGTTATTGATATTAAGGAAATTCAACGTCGACAATATACTCGTAGAACAATATTGCAGCAGAGAATTAAATTAAAATAGATAACCAATTGAACCAAACATAATCAAAGGATTATTGCATTCAATAGAAAAAGTATGACTGAATCTATAAATGAAATCAATTATAAGATTATTTGGTGATGAAAACATTTATAATAAATTTCGAATGACTAAACAAAAGAGTTTAATATTTGAAGAACACATATATGAATCAAAAATAATTACAAATACCATCATATATACAAATTCATCCCTAACTCTACTAGAAAATTAGTTACACATATTGAAAATATGCAACAAAAATTCTTCAAGGGATAATATGGAAGAGCCAACCATTATTTTCTTCTCTCTTCTTTGGTTTTTCTTTTCTTTTCTCAAGCTCTCAAAAACAATGTATCTTCCAAGGCATCCAAGCACACTAAGTATGGTCTTAGAACACACACCCCTCCCTTCTATTTATAAGCATCTTTCATGCAAGTTGTCATGACAAAATCATCACAATTTCAACTTGTTTTGCCATGTGCCATTTTTAAATCTAAGTGATTTGTGAGTTGTCATTTGATCATTTGTCTTCTCACTATGCATGAGCTGGATTTTGCTTGTAGGTTGAGTGTTTCAATTTTGCTTCTCTATCCATTAGTTGTCTTGTATGACTTAATATCTTGTGGTCAAATAATTTGTCTTGAAAAAACTTGAGTGCACTTCATCTTGCATATGAATTGATCATTGAATTTTCAAGTTGGTGTAGGAGTGCTTGCTGGAAAATATTATGATGACATTTGGATTTGATGCAAGTGGCTGAAAAATATCCAGGAACGTCAAGTGCAGGTGCGTCCACTTGATGGTCGATTTTGTCTTAGATTGAGTGGATATCTCTTCAAACATAAAACATAAAAGTTATAGATATTTTTCTTGCGGTTCTAGATCATCTTTAATCAGCTCAATCGGAGATTGGATGAGAGAGTTATGCCCATATTACGAAAAGATGTTAGAATTGTCTAAAATTCCGCAATTATCTTCATTTGCTCCTAATGCCTCTATTTGTGACCTAAATCAAAATATAAGAATAATGAGTATATTTAGGTATCAAATAAGAACAAAGTATTAAACATTAAGAGAGGAAAATATGGCATTTTATATTCTCATCAATATATTAAATCATGCTTATATCTATCTCAACATAAATGACCATTAATTTTAATAACATGAGTTATATCCATTATTTTCTCATTTTTTTTAGTATTTAAATAGAGTATTTAGAGTGCATTTTTGTGCACTCATCAAGTCCCGTTCCATGTA
This sequence comes from Platycarya strobilacea, assembly GCA_036898215.1. Taxonomy (NCBI): domain Eukaryota; kingdom Viridiplantae; phylum Streptophyta; class Magnoliopsida; order Fagales; family Juglandaceae; genus Platycarya; species Platycarya strobilacea. The sequence continues at coordinate 25,446,932 of CM072551.1, forward strand.
CCATTTTTTCCCGCACTTGTAACACATGATGTTCTTATTCTTCCTAGATTTAGACCGAACTTTGTTGTTACCCGATCCATTTGGAGACTTGCTTCTTCCACGTTTTTGATTACCTCTCACCATAAGTCATTCACCTTGTGAAGTCTCATCATTAGGTTTCTTCCAACTCGAGGGTTTATTTCCCCCACATCAAAGTCGTAACCAAATTCTCGTACATAGGAGACGCCAGTAGGGAATTCAATAACATCAATGTTTTGTCTTCATCTTCAAACTTCACATCAACTCATTAGATCACTGATGATCTAATTGAACACGATGATGTGCTAGCTTAAATTCGAGCCCTCTGACATCTTAAGACCATACAAATATTGCTTAAAATAAACCTTGTTCGTCAATGACTTGGACATATACCGATTTTCCAATTTCAGCCAAACTACTGCCTGTGATTCTGCATCCATGATGTGATACATCACGTCATTATCCAGACAAAGCTTGATATTTGCCACAGCTTTTGCTTCTAGTTCCTTCTAATATGTCTTCTCCATGCCTTTCGATTTCTTTTTGCATAACGCCTGCACCATGCCTTGGTGCACTAACAGATCCTTAACTCTCTGCTCCCATAATTCAAAATTACCAAATCCATCGAACTTGATAATATCATATTTCGCATATAAAACCCCAGATATCATAATCTAAGCTCTTGATACCAGTTATTGCGATTGTGCAACAATTACGATGAATATACAGAATAATTAAAAAATAAAGCAAGAGAAAAATATCATAGAGATATACGTGCTTCGACAATGTGCCTACATCCATAGAAGCGTGCGGCATTAATTTCACTATCATCCAAAATAGGATTACATCATCTGTATTTATACTAACCCTAAGTGTATGAACGCAATTAAGAAAATTTACAAAAATACCCATGTACCGTACCGCAAGGGCGTTGCTCTCGCACCCCTAACCTAATCAATGTTCCAACTAAAATAAAACATACTCATAGAGATATTGTCCCTCACTCGCTCACTTTGCCATTTGTCATTATGCACATAGCAAATATAAGCCACATACTCCAATATTCGTTAAAGGAAAGCAAAACTCCATTTGCTTAACTAGGCCAACTCGTGGGGACTCTATAGCACAAGTCCATGGCTTCCTAAAAAACAAATTTGATGTCTTCCTAAAGATTTAGCATTCCCATTGTTTGTTTAATAAACTCATGTCTTAATGTGATGTAGGTTGGGTCGAGTAAGAATGTTAATTGGGTACTGGAGTTGACCATGGTTTGACTTGCCCCTATGATGGTACAAGCACGAATTTTGGAAGCTCCAAATTTTTATCCAAAATTTTAACCTCTTAGAGCTAAACTATATACGCTACCCAATCCAAACAAGGTAACGGGTCTGAGATCTAAACTAGAGATGTGACAACTTGGAGTTTTTCTTTCTCCTATTGGATCTTGTGTATGCTTAAAATGAATATTATATTATATTTATATTTATTCTAGAGATGTGTGGACCAACCTAGGTCTTTTCTTAGAGAAAGAATATAGGAGTAAGGCCAAGAATAGTGAAACAAGGCCCATGGAGAAGGGTGGTGGCCGCCATACGTTAGGTGATGAGTACCTAGGAAAGTAAAAGATCTCATGTGACACTTGGCACACTAAGAAGATCACATTTTTGGATTCCCAACAAAGAAGGTTTTTGGGGAAAAGAGAAGGCATGGTGTGGGATGATTAAGTGTGGAATATCTCTTAAAAAATGTGTGATAAGTGACAAGCGAGATTTTTTGGGATTTGAGAGAGAAGGTTTTGATTGGAGAGGAAGATAGGGGGGAGCTGACTATGCACTTTGAGTTTCCCAATTAAGTTCTACATCTTTACATATGACAAGTAAGATTTGTGTAAGAAGATCTTTAAGAGAGTGATTGACAAGTGATAGTGTGAGTGACATGCAAGCAAGTGAAGGAACTTTCACTCTTGAGGAGTTTCAGTTAGGCTAGGATTTGGAAGGCAAGATCAAATCTTTGAGTGTGTTTCTCTCAGCACCATCCCATCACTTAATATAGAAGTCTTTGATGTGTCAATCATGCTTTATGTCAATTATTTTCTTATGTCAATCAATCACTAGGTGAGGTGGAGTGCTCTAGGCACCAAGACATCCCATGGCCAACTATTGTAGTACTTTCTCTCTTCACTTGTTTGTCTCAACTCCCTCCAAAAATTTCAGCCAAGGCATTCTCTCTATATCTTCCACTTTTTCTCTACACTTTCTCATCATCCAAACAATATTTTTCTAGCAAACCTAAGTGTTTTCTTCAAAAATTTTTGTGGAAGCACCTACTTTAGAAGGTAAATAATCTTTTGAATTTCTTTCTACCATTTTCATGCAAAGATTTATGGAGAATGTCTTTCTAAAATTTTAGCCTTTAGGTTTTCTTGCATTTTGTTGAATTTACATGAAAAATCAAAACTTTTTAGTTCTTCTTAAAACAAAGGTGAAAACTAGAGTGCTTTTAAGAAAATGATCATTTTTGTTTTCTCTTGAAAACCAAACGGTTTCCTTCTAGCAAACAAACTTTCGGTTGTGTTGAGTTATGGTTCCCTAGACTTAATATTGTTTCTTTGTATGCTTCTTTTCAAAATTTTCTTTTCTTATACTTGGAAGTTTTATAAGTACATACTTAACTCAATCTTAAACATTATTCATATATGTAGTGTGGACTTGTTGTTGTTGTTATTTTACCTTATTGTTTGACATGTTTATTGGATGATCTTATCGTACTTTCTCTATGTTTTACAAGATGATATCTTATGATTTTAATCTAAGAGATGTTAAAGGAATATAGTGATTGTTTGTTGAAAGAGTGTAAATAATATGCCATGGTGACTTCGGCATGTGAAGTAATGGTATGACATGTTTAAGTGACAAAAATCTATTTTTGGAGTCTATGGATTTCGGCTATGGTAAGATTATAGAGAGAGATTTTAGGCTTTTAAATCTTGGTTGATGCATGATAATGATTTACGACATTGGATGACTTCTAAGAGCATGAATCCTTGATTTCTTGGATGCATGGTTTTGGGTATGTGCTTGGTTGGAAGTGAGGAATTATGTTATGTCAAGATATGGTGGTAAATAAAATAACTAAGTATATTAAGATTTCAGCTATGCCATGTTTAGACCATGTCATTAAGTTTTTGGTTAGTCCTTAACTAATGCATAAGTGGATGGAAGAAAAAGAGAAGAAAAATCTAGGGTTTAAACCCCTAGGGTAATTCGGCCCTACCCCTTTTCTAGTGTTAAAGTTGTTTGAATGACTCTCTTTTGTTTGAATGTACATGTGTGCTTGAAAGATAATTTATGTTTACATGCCATGCTTGTACAAGTTATGGTTTAAAAATACATGTCTCATATGTCTCATGAACCATATGTCCTACATAAGAGAGTCAAAGTTTTCATGCATGTCCATTCAAGTCATGAGTTCCATGCTTTTTGGGTTGCTATGCTTTTTCAAAAGGAAAATGAGTTGAGATTTTATAAGAACTCCAAAAGCTGGGACGAAGTATTGTCCTAGTGGAACTCCCTACTCACTTAGGAGTGACTAAAGTTGAATGAAATCCCTAGGTCAACAAATGGTTCCTATTTAAATGATTTCGGAGCGTGGTCGCACCTAAAGCTATTAGGTGCAAAATTGGTGAGTGTGATTCAAACTGCCGTTAAGAATATGTTTATAACATAGTCACCTCGACTAAAGTAGTCGTACTGTGATGTAGTAACTAGCAGAGAGCACACGGTGCATAGGAAAACTGTGAGGTGTCTAATATGAAAAGTCATGACAAGAATTTATATGAACAAGAAAAATGGCACACAATGATGTGAATACTGTGAAAGACACAAAAAATTTACGAAAAGGTTTTGATTATGAGTCAAAGAAGTTATGATATATAGAAGCTTTTTTATGAAAAAGCACATGCATAAATCATAAGGCATAAGTCTCAAAGAAAACAGTATTATATGAAAGTCTTTTCATGAAAGTGCATGTGCATAAGTCATGTCATAAGTCTCATGTTCATGATACATGCATTTGTTTTCAGTGTTTACCTATATATGTCTGTGATGCTTTTATTATGATAATTGGGTACTTACTAAAATTTCTCGAAATCTCACTTTTTTAATTTTCAACTATCATTCCTCTCCTGAATGATTGAAGTGGTTGTAGAAGGGAATGGATTCTAGGAGCTAGAGTCCCCGAGAGACTCCTTGGACCCTTAAGGGCTCGACTGAGTATTCTCTTTTTGACGAGGTGGCCCCATTTTAGTATGACCGTTTTATAGATAAGATGCAGAGGAGCGCTCCTAGGCAATCAGAAGACCAGTGACCCATAGGGTGTTGTCTCATTATAAGGACAGACGAGATAAGTGTTCAAAGGAGACACTGCTTGAGCTTAGGGCATTTTCATTTTGGACCTAGATACAAAGAGGTCAAGAAGGAAACCCTAACTTAGGAAAGGGTAATGAGACTATTTTCTTTCTAGTATTGGATTAAGTTATATTTTGTAAACTTGGAGAAGTTTGTATATTTTTCCATGTGTTGGGAATTTGGTCTTTTGCTGGACTTGATACATTATGACGCATGTTTATGAAGTTTTCATTTGGAGTATTTCTAGCTCTACCATATGATGTTGGCAAGTTTTATATTTCTTGCCTATATTAGTCAATTTGACCTTATTCCGTTGTGATAATTATTGCATACTACTAGTAAGATAGATGCATGCATTTATTTATAACATAAACGAGGGGTATGTAGCCTTGTGTTACGTATCCTTAAAGTTTTCGTTTATGTTCGTTCCCAAAACGTAATCTAAGGGTGTCGACAAGAGTAGTGTAGGTCAATGGTTGGAGCCATGTGAGACTCTTTTGGCCAAAAAGCAAAGCACCAAACGAGTCACTCCCCGATATGCAGTAGGAGGATTGAGGGAAACCCATTTGGGTGATAAAACAGCAAAGACTCACGGTTAAGACCCATCAACCCGATGGTATTGAAGTCCTCTTCAAAGTTGGGGCAATAAGAGCGATTTCTGAGCTGCAAAGATAGAAACTGATTTATTATAAAGAAGAATGTGAGCTTAAGAAGAAGAACGAGACGAGGTGGATGGGGAGTTTGAAGGTAGGTCATGGAGAAAGAATATGTTAAAGCATAAAAATAAGAAAATGTGACCCAACGATGTGTTTCGAGTTTCACAAGAAGACTAAAAGTTGGGGGAGTCTTGAGTCGTGAAGATGGAGGCTACACCCAAAAGTCTCTCTTTCCCTTTCTAGTTTTTGGTATGAATCTCCTGCATCTTGGTTTATGGTAGCAATTCCACAATTTCTTATGTATCTAAATATGGTTGGAGGGCTAGTTTTCTAGTAATATCAGATGGGTTCTCCTGAAGATAAACTAGCAAGAGAGATAAACCAGCAAAAGAGATAAACGACTGGTGAGATAAAGGAGAAAGAAGTGAGAAAAGTTAAGTTGAGTGAGAAATAAGTGTAAAATGCAAGTTTGTAACTTTCTATTTTTATTCTTTTGCTTCATTTTTTATTTTGTACTTATCCACTTGGACAATTTGTGACTTTTGTGCTACATAGGGAGCTTTTCTATGTCACTTCTCATTATACACAGTGCTACACCTAGATAGTTTACCTTTCTTTTTCTCTCTGAAGGCAAGTGATATAAATATAGAAAGAAACATCTAGTGTTACATATTACGAAGCAAATGAAAATCAAAAAGCATCAAACATGAACAAGTGCCTTAGCATCCTGGGGGATCTTTGCCACTGTGAAATCGCAACAAGCACAGCGGGAGACAGCCATATATTTTGGTAGAGGCTGCCTTTGTGCAACTGAATGCATGCATCGATTAAAGTCTCGATGTATTTTTCCTATATTCCAATTTTCAAAAGACTGCAAGAAGAAGTGAGTGTCACGGGCAATGGGTTGGATGAACCAATCCATTGCAGCTTCTAGATTTTTGGCTGCATCGATGGTAATTTGAGAGTCAGTACAATTACTATGCTCTTAATTGATCTTGCAATAGCTTCTTCGACACCTTCAAGTAGAGCATAAGCTTCCCCTTGGTTGGGGTTGGTATTGCGAATTTCTTTAGTGCAGACAAATAAGATATCAGCTGTCTGTGGAGCAAACCGCAGTTGTAATGCTTGTATTTCCTCTTGTCAGCACATCAAAAGTCAAATAATGGTGATTACTGGGTAGGACTACCCGACTAGGAGCTTGAGTGAGCTCAACATTTTCCCATACTGCTAAGTGGTGATGAAAAGTTTTGTGGACATATTTAATAAACCCATTAATGTTGGGGCAAATGTTTTCATACACGACTTTATTCCAGAGAAACCAAATGCTATCCATGACAATGATTGCGAAAAGCTAAAATTGATGGTGCTCATTAATAGGTATTTTGAGAGGTTTAGGGGACAAAATACACTCAACCTAGTACCCCACCTCTAGATCATGAAGGTTTTGGATATTCAAAGGCCATTGAGATTGCCACCAAAGTATTCGGGTGATAGGGAAATTTAAGAACAAATGGCTTGTAGTTTCCTCGTCCGAGTGGCACAATGGACAATTAAGTTGGTCATGGTCAAGTAAAGAGAATGTTTGAACAAAGACGCAGTAGGAAGAATAATGTGAAGGGTTTTCCAAACAAGCAACTTGAGCCTATCCTGAATCCTAAGTTTCCACATCTTCTTCCAACTTGGAGTTGCCCCATCAAGAGCATTGAGAGTAGCCGAATTGGAAACAATCTCTACATAAGCCTCTTTGACTGTGAATTTCCTTGAAAGTAGGGGTGGACAGTAGGTATTCGCACCGGCTGCCCCGCCCGCATTCTGCCTCGTCCCGCATGGCTAGGGCGGGTTAATCCGGCCGGCGATGGGATGGGGTAGAGGTTTGCCACCGTCCCACATTACCCTGCCCCACATTTATATATATTATATATTAAAAAAATTGAGATGATTCAAAATGACGTCATTTTATATAAACAAATTAAGTTGAATTAAACCCCCCGATCGAACTCTCTAGACTCTCTTATTCTTTTTTCACTCTCATCTCTCTCTTGTCTCCCTCTCACATACTCACTCTCTCTGTGAAATCGCCGAACCCTAGTCTCCAAAATCACACCGCCACAACCTACCGCTTCGCATCGTTGTCGCAGCTGCATGCCACCGTCGCCTTTGACTTCGTCACCGTTGCTGCCAAGTGCCAAGAATCCCTCTCCGTCTTCCACTATTTCTCCATGAAGGTAATTCCGTTTCACCTAAATCTTGATCTCTCATTTTTTTCATTTTGATTCTTGAAAATATATGGAAATGGAGAATGAAGATGGTTGATGGTTGATGGAGGATGAGTTTGCCATTTAGTCCCTAATATTTAAGCATAATTTATGGTACATTGTCTTTAATATTTGAATCATTAAGGTCCAAAAGCGAGAGCTGAAATGTTACTAACTTTATAGGGATGTTTAACCAAAATTACAAAATTCTTGGATATATATTTTTTTATATGAAAAAAAATCTTGGATATTAAATAAAAGAAATGTTAATAACTTACTATGTCTTTAATTAAATCAGGTTTGATTTTTTTTTGGTCAAAAATAGTTTAGAAATTTGATTTGGGCTGAAAATGACTGATAAGTGTGAATTAGGCCAAGGCCCAATAGAATGGTGGTGGGGGACGGGCAGATGAACCCTCACCCCCGCTACTTCACTGTGGGACGGGGTATCTCGCCCCCGTGTAAGTGGGGGTGGGGTGCAGGATAAAAAAAATCACCCTCTGCCCAAGCGAGGGTGGGGGGCAGTAGTAGGGGGACCCCGCCCCAGTAGGGCAGAGATCACCCCTACCTGAAATACTGTTCTTCTCGACCAATTTGTTTTCAATAACAGTGAGATTCTATTTAGGAAGGGAAATATTCTGAATTTTCACAACAGAATGCTCATTGAAAAGAGTTTGTAAGAGAAGAGTGTTCCATCTCCTTAGGTTTTCCTTAGTCAGCTCCACCACCTTTAAAGTAGGGTCCTAAAGAGTGTTGGCATGTTTGGTGATAGGAAGGAAAAATGGATTGGTGGTTATCCAGGGGTCCCACCAAACACAGATGATGGTGCCAATTGTTGATTTGGAAACAAGTGTTGTGCTTCATAATTTCTTATTGATTTAGGATTCCTTTCCAGAGCCAAAAAACAACACTTTTTGCATGAAGTTCTAGAAAGGGGGTGAATTTTATGTATTTGGAAGTGAGGATAGAAAATCACAGGGACTAATTTCCTAGGACCATATTCCAACTCAGCTTTGCTAAGAAGAGCATGGTAGAAATTTAATGAAAGTTTGAAGCCAAGATCGCAAGCAGCTTTCGGCATACCAATGTTGTTTCAAGTTTTAGGAGTAAAGTTATGCATTTTGTTGGGTAGAATTCAACTTGAAAGTAGTCATTGAAAATGTCATTTGTTAATTATTTTTTCATGTATTTTTTTAGTTCTCTTAAATATTTTTTAAAAATTTAATTTTAAAATATTATTAAAAAATACTTACTTAATTATTAAATAAAAAAAAAACGTGTTCCAGTATCACAAAGTATTCTCCTTTTCTTTACTTCCTATATATTTTTAGGTTTGATTTTTTTTTTTAGAAATGAGATTAAATAAATGCTTAAAAAATAATAAAATATTATTGTAATATACCTTTTTAATATTAGTTTTATTTTGAAATTTGAAAAAATTGAATTGTTTATTTTATTTTATATGAAAATTTTTAAAAATATAATAATAAGTTTAAAAAAGATAAAATTAGATAAAATAATCTAGAAAAACAAACAAATTCTAATGAAAGTAGATTTAGATTTGGTTTGGATTGGATTGAAATATGAGATGCATTTAATTTATTTTTCAATATTATTATTATTATTTTAAAATTTAAAAAAATTTAATTAAAATTTTAAAAATATGTATTGAAATTTTAAAAAATTGTATTAAAATTTATATTTTATTAAAAATTTTAGAAAATATAATTATAAATTTAAAATGAGTTGAATTATATGATAAATTTACATTTCAAATAGAATTTGGTGTAGTTGTTCTCATTAATGTTTTGAATACCGTATCGGAAAACGTATCATTTTTTGTACTGGTACCGTTTTGTGTATCGGAGAACGTATTTTAGCACTAGAATGAAATATTTCAATATCGATACCGTTTTGTGTACCATTTTAAAATAGTTTATACATAAAAAAAATTAATTATATATATATAATTATATTTCAAAATAATAGTCAATACATAAATAAATTATATATATATATGTAAATAATCTAGTTTAAATTAGGATAAAAAAAACAAAAATTGAAAAAAAAAAGTAAAGTCTCAAAATTTAGTACAGACTGATACACATGATTGGTACGACTAAAATATTAGTCGATATAATCGAAACTTGAACTAATACGAAATAGATCCAATTCCTATATTGATCACCGTTTCGATATATTATGTATTAGCTGTACTAACCAATATGATCCAAAATTTAAAATTATGGTTCCCGTGGCCCTATGGACATGGCGTGTGTGGGTTGTGGCTGACAATGCCAACGTGGCCCACCGATTGGTTGAAACGTGTGTAGTGTGCGAAGGTCAGAATATTGATATTGAATTAATTAAATTGTTTTTAAAAAAGTATAATTTTATATATATACTAAAAAAATTTTGATCATATTTAATATTTAATTAATAATAGATAGAAAAAAATATAAAAAATTATACTAAAATGATTAAATATGAAAATATTTAATTAATTTTATATATATACTAAAAATTTATATTTTTTTCTATCTATTATTGATTAAATATGATTAAAAATTTTTAATATATATAAAATTATATTTTTTTAAAAAAAAATTTAATCAATCCACTCCCAAAAGCCACTTTTTGTTTGATAAATAAAGGAATCTTTTCCCGAGTTGTGTCCCAGACAATGAATCTCTCACTCAGCTTTCGAGCTCTCCGCGCACTCTCTGACTTCCACCTCCTAGCCGTTATTTATTTCCTGCAATCCTAAATTTACCCAAACTTCTCACTTTCCCTTGCCGTTTCACCATCCTCGACTCTCCTATCTGCTCCTAAATAAAGGCTGAAAACAACTAGTCCTCTTTTGGCATGCTCACCACCTTGGTGTTTCAGGCGGTTCCGGTCGTTGAATCTCGGCCGTCGACCTTTCATCAGGTGCGAAGATGAAGAACGCTAAGCAGAAGAAGAGAAGGAGGAGGCATGGAACGTCCAATCCCGTCAGGAACGATGTTGCGGCGAATGATGAAGACGAAGGGGGAAAGGTACCCAAGGCGTTAGTGGAGGCCTTCTTTGGCTTCTTTACACGACACTATTTCTGCCCACCGCCAAGCGAATGGCGATCGGGCCAAATCTGCACACGTATTCGGAGAGAGATTACCGGATATTGCCGATTACCCGTCGGCCAGTTGGACTTCGGGTGCGAGCTCGTGGGGTTCATCAGAGGGGTTTGTTGAGACAGGCTGTGTTCAGAACGTGGTGAATGGGAACGGCTTCCGAGGGAGTAAGCAGAAGAGAGTGGTTGCGGCGACAGGAACGGTTTCGACGGTGTTGGGGAAAGAGTACGTGAAGTCGAGGCCTATAAGATGGGACTCGACTAGGTTCAAAGGGCTTAAAAATGGTTTCTTTAAGACAGAAGAGGCTGAGCAGTTTCTGTGCTCGATGCTCGGAGACGAGTGCGAGCTTAGCATGGCTGTTATTAGAGACGTGCTCTGTGAGTACCCGATACGATTTTTTCTTGCAGGACTCCCTTGTTTTTTAAAATCATCTATCTAATTTCAAATTATTTAGTACACTTTTTAAAATTTTTATATAAAATAATTTAAATAATTCAATTTTTTTAAATTTTAAAATAATTTTTTATTTAAAATAATTTTTTTCATTTTTAAAATAAAATTAATATTAATTCTTATCTCATCTCTTATTATTTTATAATTAAATAAATTCGAATTATTTTATAATTAAATAAATTTCGAATGAATTGAAAGACACGAGTTTAGTTGGGTTGTTGCTAATGATTTAGATTTCCCATGCCATGTGTTGAAAGCTAGTAATGCTATTTATTTTTATTTGGAATTCGAGATTGAGATTTGGATTAACATTTTTAATTTTTTTTTACTTCATAACTAAGTAATATATATTTTATATAATTTTTTTAACATTTTAAAATATATTTTAAAAAAATAAAACATTATTTAAAAAGCATTACTTCATAATTTTTTTAACTAGCTTTTGAAAAGGTAGTTTGAGTATTATGAATTAAATTTTGTTTAAGTTCTCTCTGGTCAATAAAATTTATCTTTTATTTATCCAAAAAAAAAGAAATGATTGGCTGTTTATGTGTTTCCTAGGCCTTGAATTTTCTACTTCCACCCTTGAGCAGTCCGGGAATGGTAGATACCTTTACGATATCATTAACTATAAGGAAGATATAAGATTTCTTATTGAGCGCAAAGACAGTGTAAGTATGTTACTTGACTGCTTGATATTTTTTTGGGGTTCTTGATTAAAGGTTCCTGTGCCAATTTATTAATGAATAATGCTATTAATCATTCTTTTATCTATCATCCTTTCATAATCCTTTTATGTGACATTAAATAACTGATATATAAATAAAAGATAACAAATAGTTTTTCATGTAAAGATTTCTTGTAAAGGGTATATATATAAAGTAATATTAGAGAGCAATCATATTTAAATATATACACTTATGTAAACAGTAATACAAATAGTAATATTTTACTGTTTATATAAGTATATATGCTTAGATGTAGTTGCTCTCTATTATAACCGCCCGAGTTAAATTTGGTTACAATCCGGATGAATAACCAGATCATATCCGGATACCCGGATTTAAAACTGGATAATCGGGTTTTTTTCCTTTCTCTTAAAATTCGGGTATTCGGATTTTGCTGCATTCTTAACAAAGTAGAAATATATTATATACATTGGTTAGTTATCTAATTTTTCTTCACAGAGTTTCTATACATTGTCCAATATTCTTGTATGAACAAAAAAACAAAAGAACAAAAGAAAAAAAAATTACAAAAGAACAATATCTATTATCTATATATGCTGCTACAAGACCAAAAGAATGTTTTGATTAGTCACTAGACACCCAACAAACTTCTGCAATATCTAACAATGCAGCAAATGAATTCTTCACTCAGTTCTCTTTTCACCAACTTCAAGATCTCAATAATCTGCACAAATAAAGGAAATTTGGAAAATTTTTAAGCCCCATAAAACGCAAGAAGCAAAACAATGGCTAAATCTTAAACCCCACTAATCAACTGTGACTTTATCCATCCCAAATTTATATTAAACCCCAGAGACATTGAAATTGCTGCTTGTTTACCAGTACATACTTCACAGGGCATGAGGAATCTATGAAGCTCTAACAAACCAAGAAAGTGGCAAAAAAAAATGAATAAAGCTCCCAAACATGATTATTAATCAATTCGGTTCTTTCACACATGCACAGACAAGAAGTTAATCAATGGAGTTTTCACCGATTCCCAGCACTTGAAGCCAGCAACTCTTCCCAGACCTTGCCAAACCTACAAGAAGCGAAGGAATCCAAGCAGAAATCAAACACAAACCCAAACCCAAACCCAAAAAAAGGAATCTAGCTGAATCGAGAGAGAGAGAGAGAGAATAACATATCTTAGGGTTTCGCCAAATCGAGATATGCTTCAAGAAGCCAGCGACTCTTCCCAGACCTTGCCAAACCTACAAGAAACGAAGGAATCCAAGCGAAAATCAAACACAAACCCAAACCCAAAAATAGGAATCCAACTGAACCGAGAGAGAGAGAGAGAGAGAGAGAGAGAGAGAGAGAGAGAATAACATACCTTAAGGTTTTGCCGAATCGAGATATGCTTCAAGTCGTCGCCGATCGAGAGATGATTCAAGTTGTTGTCAGATCGAGACTTAGCAATTGAAGAGAGCTAGGGTTGTCGAATACTCGAGACGAGACAGAGAGAAGGTCGAGCGTGGTGAAAAGTCTGGATTCCTTATACTTTAAGTTCGCTCGGTTACGGATATCCGGATTTAAATCCGGATCCATAACAGATTCGGGCGGATACACTTATATATGTATCCGATTGGATTAAATCCGGGCGGATATCTGCCCGGATATCCCGATTTTCCGAATTTAAAATCGGATTCGAGAGAAATCCAGATCCGGTTGAACAGTCCTAATATATATATATATATATAATCACTCAAGGCCAATTCAATTCGGCTATTCACTAAATAGCTTGTGTATTGACGTGGTATCAAGAGCTGTTAGTTAAAAAGAAAAAAAAAACTAGAGGTGTCAAATCGTGTTAACGGATCGTATTCGTGTTGTGTCAAGACATGTATATTATACTATTTAGGTCAACCCTAACCTGACCCGTTAAGCTTATCGTGTCAAAATGTCAAACCCTAACCTGACCCGTTAACATAACGTGTCGTATCGTGTCAACCTGTTATGACCCGTTAGTAAATATTAAGAAATATATTAACACGACATAATATGATTCGTTTCAACCTGTTTATGTAAATGAGTTGAATATGTCCAAAATTAACCCGTTTAAATTAATTAAATTTAACATAATTTTATATAAATATTAAAATCATAATATCTATAAAACTAATAATACTAATTATAAGTCTAAATTACAATCTAAATAATAAAATATCAAAATTAAAATTGTAACAAATTTACATTTAAGTATAAGAATATAATTGTAATTTTAACTTTCTTAGCGTGTCATAGTGTGTCATAACGGGTTAAAACAGGTTGACCCGTTATCAACCCTTTAAGCAATCGTGTAATAACGGGTCAATCCGTTTTGACTCAAAACTCGTTAAGATTAAACCCTAACCCGTTGTTATCGTGTCGTGTTCGTGTTGGGTTAACGGTTCGTATAAGAAATTGCCACCCCTAAAAAAAACCTAGCTTCCTTTATTTTTTTTCAGTTTCAGTGGTTTATGTGATTTTTCCGGTGCGCACTACTCATTCTCGGTGGCTTCTGTGTCGTTTTTTGGGTGATGCCGACGTGAACTCCTCAGTTTCTTAGTGCTTGCTTCCTACATGCTTGCTTATTTTTTGGAGCACCTGACATATGCTTCTCATTTTTTGGGCCTTCAGTTTCTGGTTTAGAGTGATTCGGCACTCTATGTTTCACTTGCTGCCCATTGCGACTTCGTTTGGTGCTTTATAGAAATCTGTCTCGGCTTGTGGCTTGTTTCTGTTTTTCGGCAAGTTCTATTCTGGTCTGGGCAGTTTCGGTCGTTCCTCAGACTTTCGGTGCAACTTTTCTGGTTGGGTGTTTCGACACCTTCGTTTGTTGGGATATTTGCGGCATATCTTAGTGGCAGTAGCAAAAATTCTTGTGGGATTTTTTTTTTTGGCTTCTCTGATATTTTCAGTACAAGGTCCCTTTATTCATTTTATTTTGGTCTCCTTTATTTTCTCTTTTTTGCTGCGTTTCGGGTTACTTTTTGATTGTAATGGATTCTGCACCAATGTGCGTCAACTTCATGGGACAAAATTACTCTACTTGGGCCTTTTAGCTTGAACTATTCTTTAAGGGAAAAGATTGTTAGGACCTTATTGATGGAACTGATGTAGTACCATCATCCATTTTTGATAAATCTCAAGATCTCAGATCTTCTCCTTCATGGGTCATGCTTGTTGCACGAATCATCTTGGTTTCTTGGTTTAGTAGAACCACATATTGTTACAAACTTGCGGCGTCAGCGCTCGGCTCAATCTATGTGGAATTACTTGAAAAAGGTTTATCATCAAGATAATAGTATTCATCGCTTTCAGTTAGAGCATGCGATTGCCACGTTCCAACATGACAGTCTTTTAATCCAAGATTATTACTCAGCATTTTTTACCCTTTGAAACGAATATTCTGATCTAGTTATAGCGGATGTTCTTGTTGTTGCTCTTTCGACTGTTCGAAATCTTCATGTGACTAGTCGGTGTGATCAGTTTTGTATGAAACTACACCTTGAATTTGAATCTGTTTGCTCCTCTCTGATGAATCGATCTCCGGTTCCATCTATTGATGTTTGTTTCGGTCAATTTCTTTGTAAAGAACAACGTCTTAGTACTCAAGCTATTTTGGAACAATTTCATGATAGTTCAGGATTAGCAACTGTAGCTTATGCTATCCAAGGCCGAGGACTACCTAAGAATTAATAACCCTTGCAATGTTTTTGTTGCAAGGAATATGGGCATATCGCTGCTAATTATCCCAATAAATATTGTTCCTATTGCAAGAAAAAGGGCCATATTATCTATCAAAGAGTGTCGTATCTACTTCCAGAATCGTCAACCTCAAGCATTTTAGGCCTCTCTTACTGTACCTCCAGCAGCGACTTCTGCAGTCAATGGCTTTATTTTAGATGCTTCCTCTGCTCTCGCAACTTCTACAGCAAATTACTGCATACCTGAGATGGTGCAACAAATGCTTATTTTGGCATTATCAGCCATGAACATGAGATTCCAAGGTAACACTCCTATTAAAATATGGTCTGTGGACTTGGGGACCTATGATGGAAAATTAGCCATACAAACTGCCAATGGCAGTTCTTTGCCCATAACTGCTATTGGAGATGCCCCATCTAAATTTATTGATGTGTTACTTGCTCCTTAACTTTCCACGAATCTTATTTCTGTTGGTCAATTAGTTGATAACATTTGTGCTGTTAACTTTTCTGGTGTTGGTTGTATTGTGCAGAACTAGGTAATGGGGAAGCCGATCACGAAGGGATCTAAAGTGGGGCGCTTGTTTCCATTATTTTTGCTTGTTCCAGCTTGTTCTCCTATTTTTCGTAGTTTTTTTTTTTGCTTGTAATGATATTCTAAATCTGAGTATGATGTGATATCGTCGTTTAGGCCATCCCAATACTCAGATCTTATCCTATGTATTGAACTCTAGTTTACTTGGTAATAAAGAAAGTTGTCATTCCTCTCTTGAGTGTTCTTGCAAACTTGGTAAAATCAAAACACTTCCCTTTCCTTTGCATGCAAGTCCTGCTTTCTATTGTTTTGATCTTATCCATAGTGATGTTTGGAGACCTTACCTGGTTAGTTCACATGAAAAATTTAAATATTATGTGACGTTCATTGATGATCATAGCATATTTACTTGGGTCTATTTTCTTTGCTCTAAGTTTGAGGTTTTCCGTACTTTCACTGTGTTTTTAGCGTATGTTGAAAATCAATTTTTTACTTCTATCAAATCATTGCGTATAGATTTTGGTGGTGAATATTTGTCTAATAAGTTTTAGGAATTCTTGGTTTCCTGAAATGGAGTGGCCGAATGCAAAAATTGTCACATTCTGGATGTGGTATGTACTCTCTTATTAGAATCCTCTGTTCCATCCATGTTCTGGGTCAAGGTTCTGAAAACTACTACTCACTTGATAAATTGTTTACCTTCCCAAGTCCTACAAATGTAGTCTCCTTATTTCCACTTGTTTGGTAAGCAACTTAGTTACGATAATCTCCGTACTTTTGGTTGTGTCTGTTTTGTCCATTTACCTTCTCATGAGCGATGTAAATAATCTGCTCAATATGTTAGATATGTATTGTTGGGATATAATGTGTGTCAAAAGGGATTTGTTTGTTAAAATCCAACATTACATCATACATGCATTTTTAGGAATGTTATTTTTTTTTAAAATCAACATTTCTTTCTTGTATCCTCTGTGTCCTCCTCTACTACTGTAGTCCTCCCCTCCTTTGATCCGCAGTTCTCAGATTCTCCTTCTGTTAGCTCTTACTTTAAACTAGGTATAGTGTATACGAGACGTTCTTGCCCACAGTCTCTTTCGATGGCTCATCCGATATTTGATCTTACCACACTCTAGATTCAGTCTGTTGTAACACCTTTAGTGCCATTGGTATGCTGCTTTTCCCGAGCATCTATACCCCCAAATAGGTATGGGTTTCCTTCTAGTTCTGGCACTTCTATTTCAGCTCTTACTAATGTATTGTCCAATTTTGATATTCCCACATTATACTCACAAGCTAGCAAGCATGAATGTTGGCAACAAGTTATGCAGAAAGAAATTGCCACTCTACAAGCCAATCACACTTGGGACATTGAGTCTTGTCCGCCCACCATTACTCCTCTGCGTTGCAAATGGGTCTATTCAGTCAAGGTTCAATCTGATGGCAATTTGGATCGTTACAAAACTCGGCTTGTTGCACTTAGGAATAATCAAGAATATGGTGTCAATTATGAAGAAACTTTTGCTTCTGTGGCTAAGATAACTACTGTTCGTACTATTCTATCTCTAGTTGCTTCTCAGGATTAGCCACTACATCTGATGGATGTCAAAAATGTTTTTCTTCATGGGGATCTTAAAGAGTGTATTTATATGAAGCCACCCCCAGGATTGTTTTCCTCTTCGACTTCACAGGTGTGTAAATTTTGTCGCTCTTTTTATGTTCTCAAGCAAGTTCCGAGGGCCTGATTTGATAAATTTCGAACCACTTTATCACAATTTTCATTCAAGTAGAGCAAGTATGACACTTCCTTATTTCTTCGAAAATCAGACATGGGTATTGTTATTTTTTTGATGTATGTTGATGATATTGTGATTACTGGTTCTGATTCTATTTTACTTGGTCAGCTCAAGACTCATCTCTCAGAATCCCTACATATGAAAGATCTTCGATCTCTCACTTATTTTCGTGGCCTTGAGGTGTGTCGTAGTTCATCTGGTATTTCACTTAATCAACATAAGTATGCTAGTGACTTGGTGGTTATTGCTAGCCTACAAGAAGCCACTTTTGTTGATACTCCCATGGAATTGAATGTCAAGTTTCTCAAAAAGGGTGATACTTGCTAATCCTAGCTTATACCGGAAGTTGGTGGATAGCCTTATCTATCTCACCATTACTAGATCGGACATTTCTTTTGCTGTATAGCAAGTTAGCCAGTTTCTTCAGACTCCTCGTTATCTTCATTTGGTTGCTGTTTATAGGATCATATGCTATATTCAAGACACTTCTGCTCGTGGCTTATTCTTTCCTACAAGGAGCTCTCTCTACCTTTTTGTTTATAGTGATGCCGATTGGGTTGGTTATACTGATATCTATCGCTCCATCACTGGTTGGTGTGTGTTCTTAGGTGATGCATTGATCTCTTAGAAGAGTAAGAAGCAAAATAGAGTTTCTAAGTCATCCACGGAATCTGAGTACTGGACAATATCTCTTACTTATTCCGAAATTATTAAGCTTCGAGGTTTGCTTACAGAGTTGAACTTTTTTGAGACTGATCCTACTCCTTTATATGCCGGTAATACAAGTGTTATTCAGATCACAGCCAATCCTATTTATTATGAGCGCACAAAGTATATTGAAGTCGACTGTCATTCTATCTGTTAAGCCTTTGAAGCTCGTGTTGTAATAGCCCAAAATTTTCTAAGGTAAATTATTTTATAGAAATTATTTTAAGGAGATTTATTTAATGCATTTATTTATTAGGAAATTAGAGTGGGAGATTTAGTTGAGGAAATGTGAGATTTTACTTAGTATTGAGAATTATGCACTTTCGGATCAATCTGTCGAGTTTTAGGAAAATGATCATAAGTCAGCCATATGATGTCTAAATGAGGTGATTCCAATTGGTATAGAACCCTAAGAGATAGATCTAAAACTTTTATGTTTGAAGTTTCCTGCTATTCGGGAGGAATCAATAGCTTAATTGGGAATCAAATAGGCAGTTCTGGAATGGGCTTAACTGGAACCCGAGTTGGGTAATTGAACTAGATTGGGGTATGTAACCAAATAGGCAACTGATTTTAGGATTCTCTGGGATTAGGACATGTGTAGGAATAGTTAGGAATGAATGGAAAGTTGATTTGGAAGTCAATTGAATGGTTAGTGTGATGGGAACTCAAGGGAGCCAAAATCTGGTTGATTGGTGACTAATTGGATCAAAATTGGCTCTACCTTAACTAAACTATGAAGTAACCTTCTAGGACTTGTTGAGGGAAGACCTAAGGGAGTTGGGAAGGAACCAAATGGAGGAGAAAACCTGATGATGGGCGTGTGACACAAGGGGAGAGCTGGAGATGAGAGATGCATGCATGGTTAGGTGAAGTGCCACCTCACCTCTTATCCCTTTAGCTTGCTTCTCAGCCATGGATCAAAATGGGCAGCCAAACCACCTCAATTGTGAGCCCTTGGATGACTAATCCAGCTGCAAGGCCTAGGATTTGGGAGGCTTAATCCTCATCATTAGATTTTGCCTAGATGGACACCTCATCACATGCAAATCTGCCAACTAGGGCACCTTGGCAATTCCTTTTCTCTCCCTCATGTTGGTCGACCACCACTATATATATATAGGACCTTGAGAGCTTCCTAAGCTCCTTTAGAAGGAGAGAGCACTTGCCTTGTGAAGCCAAATCAGAAAACCCTCTCCAAACCCTCAAAGTGATCACTTGTGAGTGAAGTGGGTGTGTGTGGGAGCAAACTTGGAGAAAGTGGGTTGGATCAATTCTCTTAAGCTTGGAAGAAATTCTAAGTCCATATTCTAGCTTAAATTAAGCATGGAACTGGTTTTATTGGCATGATTGAGTTGTATTTCATAGTAGTGAACACTTGAGAACATGTTTAAGTGGAAAATGGATACATGAGTAGGGTTTATTTTATTCGTCTAGTTTATGTGTTTAATAAAATTGTAGAAACTTGGATTTAAGCTTGTAAGAAGATAAATAGAATGTATGAAAAAGATTGGCATGGTTTGAGTGGAAAAACCCTTAGAGCCGTGAGTTCGCTCGACTCTCGCTCGACAGGTGATCGAGCGAAGGCAAAATCTGAACCCTCGCTTGACTGTCGCTCGATACCCCGCTCGAGCGAGTCTCAACCCGAGACTTCGCTCGATACTCGCTCGACAGGCCGCTCGAGCGAGATACCCTGTTTTGCCTAGACTTAGGGTTTCCTTAGAATGGAAGTGGTGTTTCAAATGGGAAGGGTTATGAGTGAGATGACTCATGTGTATAAGAGAAGAATATAAAGAAAGAAAATAATATCTAAAAGATGAGTTAGTCACGTCATGACGGGGACGGCGATACGTAACGCCCGTATGACTGACGTGCCGGCAGGGACGGCGATACGTAACGCCTGTCGAGATTAAGTTAGTCACGTCATGACGGGGACGGCGATACGTAACGCCCGTATGACTGACGTGCCGGCAGGGACGGCGATACGTAACGCCTGTCGTGATATGAAATTGTGATCTCCACGGGGACGGCGAGACGTAACGCCCGTGTGATTGATCCTTGCGGGGACGGCGAGACGTAACGCCCGCAGTACTATGTGTATATATTTCGTGTCATAACGGGGACGGCGAGACGTAACGCCCGGATGATTGACACCAGACTCATCATAACGGGGACGGCGATACGTAACGCCCGGATGATTGATGAGTGTATGTGATGGGGACGGCGATACGTAACGCCCATCAGTAATATGAATGAATAAGAATTTTTAAGAGGGAAAACAATATAATTTAATATAAGACAATGGGTGAGTTGAGAAAAGTGTCAGTTAGACAGTGGTCTTGTGAGGGGTATGTTAGGGTAATTTCCCTTGTCAGTTGTGGTTTAACTTTGTGGTCGTTTTCCCTGTTTCCTTTAAGCTGTTTATGTACTTACTGAGATTTCATTCGAAATCTCACTCTTTTGTGGCTCCATATATTTTGTGCATATTATTTTATACAGGATTCGATGACCAGCAGGGGGACAGCCCCGATGAGGCAGGAGATTTCGGGGAGTCCTGAGGGACTTTCCGATTATAGTCCCTTTTTGGATATTTCTTTTGTTTCCTTCGGACCTCCTACCAGTAGTCGACCCACCGGATCTGGGAGTCTTGATTGTTGCCCAGATGACTAACACAAGAGGGGGGTGAATTGGGTTATATTAAAAAATTAATACTTATAAACTAAATATACAATATAAAATATAACCAAAATATAAAGCAGTAGGAAATATAAAGAGTAGGGTAAGAGAAAGCAAACTCAGTATTTTTACGAGGTTCAGCCCCACTGCCTACGTCCTCGCCTCAAGCTACCCCTTGAGGATTCCCAAATCCACTATTCAATCTCCTTTAGGTGGAGATAGAAACCTATTACACCTTTGAGCAGCACCGCTCCAAAGATTCCGTGTAGAACACCCTCTACACTTCCAATCACCTCACACTTGGTGATTCAACTATTCCCTGTGTAGAACACCTTCTACACACACAAGGGTTATACACACCCTCTTACTTCCAATCACCTCACACTTGGTGATTTAACTATTCCCCGTGTAGAACACCTTCTACACACACAAGGGTTATACACACCCTCTTACTGATACAAGAATTGATAGTGGGTAGGCTATCAGAAAACACTCCTCAATGAGTGAAATAAGAACAATACAGCACAAACTATATCTCTCTCAACAAGAATAAGAATTAAGGCTCAAAACTTTAGAAAAGAGAGAATGAGAGCTTTGAAAGAATGATGCAAAATTTAGCAATAGATGTGTAAGCTCTTGTTGTGAATTTTGTAAAACTCAAGTGAGCTATTTATAGGCAAATGAGTCTTCAATTTCAAATTTGAAAAGATTCCCATGTCAAATAAGAGCACTATTCACTTTTCAAAAAATTCAAATAAAAACATTTCCTTTTTGCATTTGTCAAAGACAACTCCATTCATTTTTCAAAGAAATCAAACCTAATCTTTTGCTTTTCATACAAGACAAAATGAGCATGATTTATTTTTCAAACCAAATAATCTTCTTTTTGCATATGTCAAAAAAACACACAACCACCCTTTAAGATTTTCAAACAAATCATCTATCTTTTATATTTGTCAAAAAAAACACACAACCACCCTTTAAGATTCTCAAACAAAATCATCTACCTTTTGCATTAGTCAAAAAAACACACCACCTCCCTTCAAGACTTTCAAACAAAATATGCACATGTCAAATATGATAATCAATCATCTTATAAAATCAAGTTTTTATAAAAAAAATATAATTTTCGAAATTATTTTGTTTGATGGTGTTATGCACATGTGAAAAACATAATTTTCAAAACTAAGACATTTAAAAATGTCTTGCATATGTGGAAAAAGTAATTTGATGTTTTATGAGAAAAAAGAGTAATTTGGAGCCTTAATCCAATTTCTAATTTTATCAAGAGATGTACAAAAATAATCTATGAGCTTCATTTGTAGACTTGATATCTTTCTTGCTCATGCTTGATTTCTTGATGTGTTTAACTCCCTTCATGCATAGACAACTTGAGCTTGAGTTTTCAATATTATTTGTTATCATCAAAATTTATACGTAAATACGAGACTTGAAACCTTGGGTTCAACAATCTCCCCCTTTTTGATGATGACAAATACTTAGTAGAAATCTGCGACCTGCAGTAATACTTAAGCTCCCCCTGAAAATATGCGTTAGTATTTCAAGAAAAATATAAACATGATTCTAGCATATATAACAGGGTAGTATAATACTAGTATAAGACTTCTCCCCCTTTTGGCATCATTAAAAAGGAATCATAATTAGATCAATAAGATATATTCCTGCAATAACCAATAGACAAATAAAACGCTGCGTTAGTAGAGACTGTAGAAATTAGAACCACCCGTGTCCGACAAAAGTTGCAAACGTTGAAGCCGAATTTTATCATCTCGGTGCGGAAGAAGATTTAAATCTGCTTGATGTTATTGACGAATTAGATGTTTCGGAGATTTGAAGATGAATAATTAAAATTATTCGTGTCCGACAAAGACAGCAAAAGCTGCAGGCCTAGCTTTGGCAATGCGGTGCGGAGCCATGCATGTCCGACAAAACCTGCAAATGTTGGAAGTCTAACTCTGGCAATTCGGTGTGGAGCCACGCGTATCTGACAAAACCTGTAAAGGTTGGAGGCCTAGCTCTAGTAGTCGGTGCGAAAGCAGATCAATCGCCTGATGTTGTTGACAAACGGATTTGAAGGCTCTAAGTTTCTATAAAAAAAATCATTTTCACCTATCGGATACCAAAAAAAACATTTGTTTCTTGACCTAAGTTCTGTTTCTCCATAACGATAGAATGGCCGAAAAATTCTCTTCCACTAATGTTCCAGACTTGAATCAGGAACCCTTGACGCATCAACCATCAATCTTCTCTCCTAAGGCCGTCAATGCCATGATAGGAGCAGAGAACCGTTTTTCTAGTAAGAAAACTTTTGACAATGTGTGTCCAGCATATCTTATATTTCTTTTGACTAATAAGATTTGAAGAGACAATAGTTTGTCTTGTTCTTTATGCTATCTCTATAAAATCAGTTTTAAAGTTCATCCGATTTGCATCAAATCTTATTCTCATCTCTATAACTCATCTGCATTCCTTCAATATTCTCGCTTTAAGTTTTCAATTCTTTTCTCAATGGCTTATTCTTCTAACATTCCTCTAGATGCATCCATGAGGTATTCTACATCTCAATCTCATGTCCTTTCTGCAGCTACTATTGGCGCTATGTTGCAGCAAGAGAACAACAGTTTGGCTAATAAGCCAGACTCCGATGCTATCTACGACTTGGTGAGTCTCGGGACTCGCTACTCATCCTCTATTGTCGCTTTTTCCCAGCGGCTACAAGTCAAAAATCATGAGGTTGAAAAGCTTAAAGAACAAATTGTTGTACTTCAACGAATTGTTCAAGAGTCTCACATAAGGGAAGGAATCCTTCGGCAGAAGAATAAAAAGTTGAAATCTCTTTTGGATTCTTCATTCCGCTTGCCAGTTCCCATGGATAGGGATGACATGATATTGTATGAAGAGAATGAGCGTCTCAAACATGAGGCTAAGAACCTCAAGTTTATGTAAAAGTATTTAAAAAAATATCTCTCTATTTTTATGAACTCTGATCTATCTTTCAAGAGATATTCATAACATGCATCATACCTATTTCTCTTCTAATCATAAATAATCTATCTTCTGGTAAGGGTTTTGTGAATATATTTGCTAACTGATCGTGTGTGTTTGTGAACTCCAGTACTATATCGCCTTTCTGCACATGATCTAAAAAAAATGATATCTTATTTCAAAGAACCAATATAATCGGTACCTGAATAACTAATAAGATCGAAATAATGTGTTTAGGATACCATAACTCTAAGTCAATGGTATTGGCAAAATATCTAAAAATCCGCTTGACTGCAATCAAATGAGATTGTTTCGGAAATGATTGAAAACGTGCACATAAACATACATTGAACATAATATCAAGTCTACTAGTTATCAAATATAATAAACTACTAATCATACCTCGATATACATTTGAGTCAACTGGCTTACCGGATTCATCTTTATCAAGTTTAGTGGATGGACTCATTGGTGTTCCAGTTTCCTTAGCACCTTCCATCACAAACTTCTTCAGCAATTTTTTAATATATTTTGATTGATGAATATCCCACTTTTTGCTTGCTTAATTTGCAATCCGAGAAAGAATATAAGCTCTCTATCATGCTCATTTCAAATTCTTCCTGCATAGTCTTAGCAAAAACTTGGCACATATTTTCATTAGTAGCACCGAATATTATATCATCAACATAAATTTGAATCAAAAGAATATCATCATTTTCGTATATAATGAAAAGAGTTGTATCAATTTTTCCTCTTAAAAAGCCTTTTTTCAATCAAGAAACTACTGAATCTCTCGTACCGCGCTTTAGGAGCTTGTTTGAGTCCAAATAGTACTTTTATGAGTTTGAAAAGATGATTTAGAGAAATATGATTTTCAAAACCTGGAGGTTGCTCAGCATATACTTCTTCATTTATAAAACCGTTTGAGAAAGCACTTTTAACATCCATTTGAAAAAGTTTGAAGTCTTTATAACAAGCATATGTAAGTAGCATTCGAATAGCTTCTAATCTTGCGACTGGTGCATATGTCTCATCATAATTGATTCATTCTTCTTGATTGAAACCTTGGAACACTAGTCGAGCCTCATTTCTAGTAATGACTCCGGACTCATGTTTCTTGTTTCTAAAAACCCATTTTGTTCCAATAATAGTATGATTTTTGGGTTTAGGAACAAGTGTTCAAACATCATTTCTTTCAAATTGATTAAGCTCTTCTTACATAGCTAGAATCTAAGATTCATCAAGAAGTGCTTCATCAATATTTTTAGGTTCAATCTAAGATAGAAAAGCAGTATGATTGCAAATATTTCTAAAAGATGATCGAGTACTTACATCTCGTGAAGGTTCTCCCAGAATTTATTCCGCTGGATGATCTTTCACATGTTTCCACTATTTGGTTGCATCTTGTACTAAGTCTTGATGATCTTTCCTTCTATTTCCATGATCTTCCCTTTTGAATTATCTCCAAATATCACACATCCTTTTTCTTTAGAAGTGAAGTCAATGAATTTAGTTTTGTCTTCTGTCACGTATCTTGAGCATCCGTTATCTAAAAATCATTTATTTTTACCTGTAGAATACTTCATGCATACCTACAAAAGCAATTAAAAACAATTCCTGGTACCCAAGTTCTTTGGGTCCTTTATTTATTAGTATTAGAAGAAATAAGATTTTTAGGTACCCATATGGCCCTAATAGTCATTGTATGTTTTCTTCTAATAGGACAAGCAAAATAATTATGACCATTTCTATTACAAAAATTACAAATAGCATGTGACATATATGAAGAACTTGAGTGATTATAATAGTATCCTTTTTTAACAAAATTATTTTTATGAAAAGAATTTTGAATATTGGACTTTGATGTAGAAGGATTATCAAAGAAGTTTTTATAAGGTTTGTATTTTTGTTTTGGCATATATCCCAAGCCTGCCTTATCAAAAACACATCTTTGACTACCAAGAAGTTTTTCAAAATTTCTTTTTCCATTCGTAAAGTTTTCAATAATATTTTCTAAATCAGTTTTCTTTTTCTTCAACTCAAAATTTTCATCTTTCAAAACAATATTTTCTTTTCTTAAAATATCAATTTCGTTTGTTAAAGAAGAATTTTTCTTTTTCAAAACAGTATACTTGATACCCAATTTTTCAAATTCCTCATATACCTCTTCTAAAACATTTTGCAATTCTTCATATGAAGGATCTTCAATATTATCAAGATTTGTTACCTCAATGTCATCTTTAGCCATAAGACAAAGATTTGCTGATTCTCCATTGCTTGCTTCACTATCTGAGCTACTTGAATCATCATCCCACGTAGCTTTCATTGCCTTTTTGCCTTTGTTTCGATCTCTCTTTAGCAGAGGACAATCTGGCTTGATATGACCAGGTTTATTGCATTTATAACAAATTAAAGTGTCATTTTTACCTGAATCTTTCTTGGAAAACTTATTGAAGGATTTCCTTGGAGGAGTTTTATTTTTCTTTAAGAACCTCTGAATTCTTCTTGTTATCATCGCAACTTCTTCATCTTTGTCGTCATTTTCCTCATCTTCATCACTTTCACTTTCATGTGGAACAGCTTTAAGTGCCAAGCTCTTCTTTGACTTTCCTTCTTCTTCTCCTCTTTTCAATGTGTACTCATGGGTGATAAGTGACCCGATGAGTTCATTCACTTCGAGCTTCTTGAGGTCTCTAGCTTCAAGAATCGCTGTCACTTTTGATTCCCAACGTTTTGGTAGAGAGTTGAGAATTTTTCTTACTATCTCCACTTTGGAATAGACTTTGCCAAGAGCTGTCAAGCTATTTATGATGTTAGTAAAACGAGTGTACATACTAGAAATAGATTCATCATCATTCATCTTAAACATTTCATATTCATGAGTAAGAATATAAATTTTTGATTCCTTGACTTGAGAAGTTCCTTCATAAGTAACTTCCAAGTTATCCCAAATTTCTTTTGCTGTAGCACAAGTCATTACTCTATTAAATTCATTACCATTGAGAGCATTATATAATAAATTCATAGCAGTTAAATTCAAAGTATAAAGTCTATCGTCTTCACGATTAAACTCTTCTTCTTCCTTTTTGACCTTTACTCCATCAACTACTTTTGTTGGAATATAAGGTCCATTTACAATACATTTCCAGATTTCTCGACCTTGAGCCTGAAGGAATATTCTCATTCTAACTTTCCAGAATGAGTGATTGTCTCCACAAAAGAGTGGAGGCCGACTGCTAGATTGACCTTCACCAAATGAAGCTGCAATGTTAGCCATAAGATCTTAACTCAAAAGATAGTTAATCTTATAATAGAGCTCTAGCTCTGATACCACTTGTTGCCCAGATGACTAACACAAGAGGGGGGTGAATTGGGTTATATTAAAAAATTAATACTTATAAACTAAATATACAATATAAAATATAACCAAAATATAAAGCAGTAGGAAATATAAAGAGTAGGGTAAGAGAAAGCAAACTCAGTATTTTTACGAGGTTCAGCCCCACTGCCTACGTCCTCGCCTCAAGCTACCCCTTGAGGATTCCCAAATCCACTATTCAATCTCCTTTAGGTGGAGATAGAAACCTATTACACCTTTGAGCAGCACCGCTCCAAAGATTCCGTGTAGAACACCCTCTACACTTCCAATCACCTCACACTTGGTGATTCAACTATTCCCTGTGTAGAACACCTTCTACACACACAAGGGTTATACACACCCTCTTACTTCCAATCACCTCACACTTGGTGATTTAACTATTCCCCGTGTAGAACACCTTCTACACACACAAGGGTTATACACACCCTCTTACTGATACAAGAATTGATAGTGGGTAGGCTATCAGAAAACACTCCTCAATGAGTGAAATAAGAACAATACAGCACAAACTATATCTCTCTCAACAAGAATAAGAATTAAGGCTCAAAACTTTAGAAAAGAGAGAATGAGAGCTTTGAAAGAATGATGCAAAATTTAGCAATAGATGTGTAAGCTCTTGTTGTGAATTTTGTAAAACTCAAGTGAGCTATTTATAGGCAAATGAGTCTTCAATTTCAAATTTGAAAAGATTCCCATGTCAAATAAGAGCACTATTCACTTTTCAAAAAATTCAAATAAAAACATTTCCTTTTTGCATTTGTCAAAGACAACTCCATTCATTTTTCAAAGAAATCAAACCTAATCTTTTGCTTTTCATACAAGACAAAATGAGCATGATTTATTTTTCAAACCAAATAATCTTCTTTTTGCATATGTCAAAAAAACACACAACCACCCTTTAAGATTTTCAAACAAATCATCTATCTTTTATATTTGTCAAAAAAAACACACAACCACCCTTTAAGATTCTCAAACAAAATCATCTACCTTTTGCATTAGTCAAAAAAACACACCACCTCCCTTCAAGACTTTCAAACAAAATATGCACATGTCAAATATGATAATCAATCATCTTATAAAATCAAGTTTTTATAAAAAAAATATAATTTTCGAAATTATTTTGTTTGATGGTGTTATGCACATGTGAAAAACATAATTTTCAAAACTAAGACATTTAAAAATGTCTTGCATATGTGGAAAAAGTAATTTGATGTTTTATGAGAAAAAAGAGTAATTTGGAGCCTTAATCCAATTTCTAATTTTATCAAGAGATGTACAAAAATAATCTATGAGCTTCATTTGTAGACTTGATATCTTTCTTGCTCATGCTTGATTTCTTGATGTGTTTAACTCCCTTCATGCATAGACAACTTGAGCTTGAGTTTTCAATATTATTTGTTATCATCAAAATTTATACGTAAATACGAGACTTGAAACCTTGGGTTCAACATTGATGCATCCACTTTTGTTGAGGAGAGGCGACGTACGGGATGCTGCTTAACCTTAGGAGCAGACGGCTCCTTGTCCATGTGTGGAGTTTGTGTGACTCCACAGGGACAACAGCTCCAGCGAGACTTTAGTATTAGTATGGATAGGTTTCGCTATGGGAGAGAATATCCCGAGGTTAAGAGGGAGAAAGAGTGAGGTGAAGGAAAGTTTTGTTTGGGATGAATGTAAAATATTTTGCTACAGTTGGGTTGTGTATATGTATAAAGTACAATGTTTAAGTTTAATGAATGTTGTATATATATTTCCGTGTGATCTTTAGAAAGTTTTATATCTAAAACCTGATCTGCTGCGAATTAAGTGATTTATACTTTTTAGTCTTGTTAAGTACGAGGGTGAGTAGCCGAGTGTTGCTCATCCAGACACCTTAATTTACGTTAAATCCCAGACGTAAGTTGGGGGCGTCACAGATTGGTATCAGAGCGATTACGTCTCTGGGTAAAACCTACGTGTCCTAGGAAAAATGGATCACATGGTACTAGTATAGGCTTAAATCTTTATCAGATTGGAGTTTGGAGTAATATGGATGAATGTTTGGATTTTAGAAATTTGGAAGTTTCTAAAGTGAGTATAGCTTATGGTGAAATTGGGTGTATTGCAGGAAAGCAATATGCCGAGAGGTCGTCCTCCCTTGAAACGAGTAGACGCAGTAAACCAGAATCCTTCTCTGGTTACCCCTCCACGTACTGAAGAGCAAACGGCACCGAGCTCACCGTTGAGAGAAGGACAGACGCCATCGAACCCACCGTTGGGGGAAGGGCAGACGGCACCGAACCCATTATTGGGAGAAGACCAGAGGACACAGAATCCACCCTTGGAAGGAGGACCAGTAGCGCAAAGCCCCCCATTGGAAGGAGGCCAGGCAATAGCTGAAGCTATTCGGCAAATGGCGGAAGTGGTGAAAAACCAAATAGAACAGAGCCGTTATCATCAGCAGAATGAAAATAGAAGAGAAATTCAAGGGTGTCCGTATGAAAAGTTTTTAGCGTATCGATACCCGCCCTTTATGGGAACAGAAGGAGCATTAAAGGCAGACAAATGGATTGTAGACTGGGAACGCACCTTCGAAATTAGTAGTTGCACTGAAGTTCAGAAAGTGCAGTATGCAGGACATCTGTTACAAGGAGAAGCAGGACTGTGGTGGGACACAAAGCGAAAGCTGTTAAAGTTAGAACTGGGAGAAAATGTAGTGCCCACATGGGAAAGGTTCAAAAAAGAGTTCGACGATCGATTCTTCCCGGAATCAATGAAGCGGCAGAAAGCTTTGGAGTTTACTATGTTAATACAAGGCAGTATGTCGGTGGAACAGTACTCAGCACGATTTATGGAATTGGCGAGATTTGCTCCGCACCTGGTAGCTACTGAAAAGATGAGAGCCCAGAAGTTTCAGGAAGGACTACAGCCACGAATTCGTATGCAAGTGGCATGTTTGCAAATTGAGAATTTTCAGGAGCTAGTGAATGTAGCAGCCATAGCGGAAGCTGAACAGAGGAGCGTTATGGCGCAAACTCAAACATATGGAAAAATAAGATTTCAATTTTCTGGAGGAAATGATGCTAGGAGGAAACCAAATTTTAGATCCACGGATAGAGGAAAAGGAGTAGCAATTAATCCAAACGTACCGACTTTATTTCCGCAATGTGCAAAATGTGGACGTCGACACCAGGGAGATTGTCGAGTGGACCATAGAGTTTGTTATAGA
The DNA here is from genome assembly GCA_036898215.1 of Platycarya strobilacea. Lineage (NCBI taxonomy): Eukaryota > Viridiplantae > Streptophyta > Magnoliopsida > Fagales > Juglandaceae > Platycarya > Platycarya strobilacea. Next base: position 25,477,555 of record CM072551.1, read on the forward strand.
TGCGGTCGGCCGGGGCATCTGATCAGAGACTGCCTTCAGAATACCTCTCAAGGAGTAGCTCTACCCGGAGGAAAAGCCAAAGCTCCTGCGAAAGCGAAAGTGTATGCTATCACGCCTGGAGAAGTAGATATGGAGGCAGACGAGGCAATAGATGCTAACGTCATTACTGTAAATTTCCAAGTCCCCTCTTTTAGTTAATGAATGAATTCTTTGGGAGTGGTAATGATAATAATAGTAGAATAAAATTTTCTTTAGGTAAGCTTAAGCTGAAGCAATGCGTGGTTTATACCTTATTTGATTCGGGAGCAACCAGATCCTTTATTTCCTATGATTGTGTCCAAAAGTGCGATTTAGAAACGGAATTGTTGACCCAAAAAGTTATAGTAGTCATGCCTAATGGAGAGGTAGCAGGATGCCATCGGATGGTGAGAAATTGCCCCTTGGAAATTGGAGGTTCACAACTGGTCGCTGATCTGATACTATTCCATTTGATGGAGTTCGATTTAATTTTGGGAATGGATTGGTTGGCCAAGTATTATGCCAAACTGGACTGTCGCAGAAAGGAAATAGTTTTTAGCTTACCTAAGGAAGGGGAATTTTGTTACAAGGGGGAAATGTTGAAGGCAGTTTCCTCCATAGTAACTGCTAAGCGAATAAAGAAAAGTATTAATAAGGAGACTAAGGGTTACTGGGTAATCATGTTAAACTCCTCAGAAGTTGTTAAAGGTATTCAAGGAATTCCCGTGGTGGAAGACTTTCCGCAAGTCTTTTCTGATGATCTACCGGGACTACCTCCCGACCGAGAAGCAGAATTTGTTATTGAATTGGAACCAGCCACAACTCCAGTTCATAGGGCTCCGTATAGGATGGCACCAGTGGAATTAGAGGAATTGAAAGTGCAGATTGAAGAACTTTTGAGAAAAGGATTTATCAGGCCTAGTTCATCCCCATGGGGAGCACCAGTGTTGTTTGTGAAGAAGAAAGATGGGACAATGCGGATGTGCATAGACTACCGGGAGTTGAATAAAGTTACCATTAAGAATAAATATCCGTTGCCACGGATAGATGACTTGTTGGATCAATTGAGAGGAGCAACTGTGTTTTCAAAAATAGACCTTCGGTCTGGCTATCATCAGTTGAAAATCAGGGAGCAAGATGTACCTAAGACGGCTTTCCGAACCCGATATGGGCACTTCGAATTTTTGGTTATGCCATTCGGAGTGACAAATGCACCTGCAGTATTCATGGACTTGATGAACCGGATATTCAGACCCTATTTGGACAAGTTCGTGGTGGTTTTTATTGATGATATTTTGATCTACTCGCAGACTGACGAAGATCATAAAGAGCATTTGAAAATAGTAATGGAAATTTTACAAAAACATCAACTGTACGCCAAACTTAGCAAGTGTGAATTTTGGCTACGAGAAGTTAAATTTTTGGGTCATGTTATTTCAAGTGAAGGAGTCTCAGTGGATCCGGCAAAGATAGAAACAGTGATGGAGTGGCAGCAACCAACCAATGCACATGAAATACGAAGTTTCTTGGGATTAGCTGGATACTATAGAAGATTTGTGGAAGGATTTTCCAAACTGTCTGCACCTCTGACAGCATTGACTAGAAAGAATGTTAAGTACATTTGGAGTGAACACTGTGAAAAGAGTTTTCAAGAGCTAAAGGAGAGATTGTTTAGCCTTGCCAGAACCTCATAAACCTTATGTGATATATAGTGATGCCTCAAAAATGGGATTGGGGTGCGTGTTAATGCAGGAAGGAAGAGTAGTTGCGTATGCATCCCGACAACTTAAGGATCATGAACAGAATTATCCCACGCATGATTTAGAGTTAGCAGCTGTAGTATTTGCTCTAAAGATTTGGCGGCATTACTTATATGGAGAAAGGTGTGAGATATTTACGGACCATAAGAGTCTCAAATATCTTTTTAGCCAGAAAACCCTGAATATGAGACAAAGAAGGTGGATAGAGACTATAAGTGATTTTCAATGCGAAATCAAATACCACCCTGGAAAGGCTAATGTGGTAGCCGATGCCTTGAGTAGGAAAGTTCAAATAGAAGAACTTTCAGTGCTGGCAATGATGCGAGAAATTCTGGTGAACAGATTATCACAGGACCTCAAGCTAATGGAGATTCAAGAAATTGTTCCTTTAACAGACAAGGAAATTAAGGAAAAACAACAAGAGGATGCTAAGCTGGAGAAGATAAAACAGCAAATGCTGGAAGAAAAAGGGTCTCCACACTTTATGATTTCAGGAGATGGAATGTTATACTTTGGGAGAAGGAAGATCATTCCGGATGCCCCAGAATTGAAAGAAAGGTTGATGAAAGAAGCTCATAGTACACCATATAATGCTCATCCTGGAAGTACTAAGATGTACCAAGATTTAAAGGAAAAGTTTTGGTGGGAAGGAATGAAGAAGGACATTGCGACTTTTGTAGCCAAGTGTCCAGTATGTCAGTTAGTAAAAGCTGAACACCAAAGACCAGCCGGTAAGTTGCAACCCCTACCAATTCCTGAATGGAAATGGGAAGATTTATCTATGGATTTTGTGGTAGGATTTCCAAGAACATCTACGGGAAAGAATTCGATTTGGGTGATAGTGGATCGATTGACGAAGAGTGCTCACTTTTTACCTATTTCCAACACGGATTCTATGGAAAAGTTAGCAAAAATTTACGTGAAGGAAATAGTCCGTTTACATGGAATACCCAAGACTATAGTGTCGGACAGAGACCCTAGATTTACATCTCGATTTTGGCAAAGTCTACAGAAGATGATGGGTACCAATTTAAATTTCAGCAGCGCATATCATCCTCAAACGGACGGACAAACAGAAAGAACTATTCAGACCTTGGAGGATATGTTGCGAGCCTGCGTGTTAGATTTTGACAAAGATTGGGAAAGTCTGTTACCGTTAATTGAATTTGCATATAATAACAGTTTTCAAGCTACTATACAGATGGTACCATATGAAGCACTTTATGGGAGGAAATGTAGGTCTCCTATTTATTGGGATGAAGTGGGTGAAAGTAGTGTTTTGGGACCCGAGTATTTACAAGAAGTCAAAGAGCAGATCACAAAGATTAGAAATCAGATAAAGACAACACAAAGTAGACAGAAGAGTTATGCAGATAATCGTAGAAGGGCTTTAGATTTTATGGTGGGAGACTGGGTATATTTGAAGATTTCGCCACTAAAGGGAGTCATGCGATTTGGTAAGAAAGGGAAGTTGAGTCCTCGTTATATTGGACCTTATGAAATTCTGGAAAAAGTAGGTCCAGTGGCTTACCGTTTAGCTCTACCTGATGATTTGCAAGGAGTTCATAACGTCTTCCATGTATCTTCTCTGAAAAAGTGCTTGAATGATCAACCAGTGGCAGTAATGGATCCGCGCCCTAGTAATTTACGTTCCAATTTAACTTATGAAGAATGGCCTGTACGAATTGAAGATCAGAAAGAACAAACCCTTCAGAATCGTACCATAATGTTAGTCAAAGTACTTTGGAACAATCCTGTTTTTCAAGAAGCCACTTGGGAACGTGAGGATATAATGAGAGATAACTATCCCCACTTGTTTGAAACATAGTTGTAATAATATACATTATAAATTGAATTAATTATCTTGCATTTGTATGATATTTGTGTTTTCTTTATATTTATATTCATTAATATTTAACCTTATACAGGATTATGGCTCCTAAAAGAACCGCACGTATGTCGGTTACCCCCGTAGATCAGTTAAAGAAAAGATCTGAAAGAGTTAGGGAGAGATTTCGTAGAGAAAAATTGAAACAGTGGAAAGCTGAGAGATTGAACTGGTTAAATAAAAGTGAGAAGCACAGAACTCACATTATGGATATAGATGAAAAAGATAACCCTATAAGTAGAAGAGCGTTACCAGGTGAGGAAAGACAACCCGCTAGAAAATGGTTAAAAGCAGAGAAAAGATTTTTGAGAAGAGAGGACAAAGGAAAAGCTGTCATGATAGAGTCATCTGATGGATCTGAAGAGCGTAAACGCCAGTGTGAAGAGGGACCTATAATAGAAAGGACAGAGGAAGAGAGATTCCATATGTTGCAAGAGATTAGTGTGAATATGTACTATGACCCCGATGTTGACATGATATTTTATCACTCTCAGGATTCACTAATTAATGAGGAAAAAGTACCCACCTCTTCAGAAGAATCTACCGCTAGTCACCGAGGTATAAATTCCTTAAACCCTTAATTAATTATATCTTAGCGATTTCGGGGACGAAATCCTTTTTAAGGGGGGGAGGATGTAATAGCCCAAAATTTTCTAAGGTAAATTATTTTATAGAAATTATTTTAAGGAGATTTATTTAATGCATTTATTTATTAGGAAATTAGAGTGGGAGATTTAGTTGAGGAAATGTGAGATTTTACTTAGTATTGAGAATTATGCACTTTCGGATCAATCTGTCGAGTTTTAGGAAAATGATCATAAGTCAGCCATATGATGTCTAAATGAGGTGATTCCAATTGGTATAGAACCCTAAGAGATATATCTAAAACTTTTATGTTTGAAGTTTCCTGATATTCGGGAGGAATCAATAGCTTAATTGGGAATCAAATAGGCAGTTCTGGAATGGGCTTAACTGGAACCCGAGTTGGGTAATTGAACTAGATTGGGGTATGTAACCAAATAGGCAACTGATTTTAGGATTCTCTGGGATTAGGACATGTGTAGGAATAGTTAGGAATGAATGGAAAGTTGATTTGGAAGTCAATTGAATGGTTAGTGTGATGGGAACTCAAGGGAGCCAAAATCTGGTTGATTGGTGACTAATTGGATCAAAATTGGCTCTACCTTAACTAAACTATGAAGTAACCTTCTAGGACTTGTTGAGGGAAGACCTAAGGGAGTTGGGAAGGAACCAAATGGAGGAGAAAACCTGATGATGGGCGTGTGACACAAGGGGAGAGCTGGAGATGAGAGATGCATGCATGGTTAGGTGAAGTGCCACCTCACCTCTTATCCCTTTAGCTTGCTTCTCAGCCATGGATCAAAATGGGCAGCCAAACCACCTCAATTGTGAGCCCTTGGATGACTAATCCAGCTGCAAGGCCTAGGATTTGGGAGGCTTAATCCTCATCATTAGATTTTGCCTAGATGGACACCTCATCACATGCAAATCTGCCAACTAGGGCACCTTGGGTGCAATTCCTTTTCTCTCCCTCATGTTGGTCGACCACCACTATATATATATAGGACCTTGAGAGCTTCCTAAGCTCCTTTAGAAGGAGAGAGCACTTGCCTTGTGAAGCCAAATCAGAAAACCCTCTCCAAACCCTCAAAGTGATCACTTGTGAGTGAAGTGGGTGTGTGTGGGAGCAAACTTGGAGAAAGTGGGTTGGATCAATTCTCTTAAGCTTGGAAGAAATTGTAAGTCCATATTCTAGCTTAAATTAAGCATGGAACTGGTTTTATTGGCATGATTGAGTTGTATTTCATAGTAGTGAACACTTGAGAACATGTTTAAGTGGAAAATGGATACATGAGTAGGGTTTATTTTATTCGTCTAGTTTATGTGTTTAATAAAATTGTAGAAACTTGGATTTAAGCTTGTAAGAAGATAAATAGAATGTATGAAAAAGATTGGCATGGTTTGAGTGGAAAAACCCTTAGAGCCGTGAGTTCGCTCGACTCTCGCTCGACAGGTGATCGAGCGAAGGCAAAATCTGAACCCTCGCTTGACTGTCGCTCGATACCCCGCTCGAGCGAGTCTTAACCCGAGACTTCGCTCGATACTCGCTCGACAGGCCGCTCGAGCGAGATACCCTATTTTGCCTAGACTTAGGGTTTCCTTAGAATGGAAGTGGTGTTTCAAATGGGAAGGGTTATGAGTGAGATGACTCATGTGTATAAGAGAAGAATATAAAGAAAGAAAATAATATCTAAAAGATGAGTTAGTCACGTCATGACGGGGACGGCGATACGTAACGCCCGTATGACTGACGTGCCGGCAGGGACGGCGATACGTAACGCCTGTCGAGATTAAGTTAGTCACGTCATGACGGGGACGGCGATACGTAACGCCCGTATGACTGACGTGCCGGCAGGGACGGCGATACGTAACGCCTGTCGTGATATGAAATTGTGATCTCCACGGGGACGGCGAGACGTAACGCCCGTGTGATTGATCCTTGCGGGGACGGCGAGACGTAACGCCCGCAGTACTATGTGTATATATTTCGTGTCATAACGGGGACGGCGAGACGTAACGCCCGGATGATTGACACCAGACTCATCATAACGGGGACGGCGATACGTAACGCCCGGATGATTGATGAGTGTATGTGATGGGGACGGCGATACGTAACGCCCATCAGTAATATGAATGAATAAGAATTTTTAAGAGGGAAAACAATATAATTTAATATAAGACAATGGGTGAGTTGAGAAAAGTGTCAGTTAGACAGTGGTCTTGTGAGGGGTATGTTAGGGTAATTTCCCTTGTCAGTTGTGGTTTAACTTTGTGGTCGTTTTCCCTGTTTCCTTTAAGCTGTTTATGTACTTACTGAGATTTCATTCGAAATCTCACTCTTTTGTGGCTCCATATATTTTGTGCATATTATTTTATACAGGATTCGATGACCAGCAGGGGGACAGCCCCGATGAGGCAGGAGACTTCGGGGAGTCCTGAGGGACTTTCCGATTATAGTCCCTTTTTGGATATTTCTTTTGTTTCCTTCGGACCTCCTACCAGTAGTCGACCCACCGGATCTGGGAGTCTTGATGCATACACTTTTGTTGAGGAGAGGCGACGTACGGGATGCTGCTTAACCTTAGGAGCAGACGGCTCCTTGTCCATGTGTGGAGTTTGTGTGACTCCACAGGGACAACAGCTCCAGCGAGACTTTAGTATTAGTATGGATAGGTTTCGCTATGGGAGAGAATATCCCGAGGTTAAGAGGGAGAAAGAGTGAGGTGAAGGAAAGTTTTGTTTGGGATGAATGTAAAATATTTTGCTACAGTTGGGTTGTGTATATGTATAAAGTACAATGTTTAAGTTTAATGAATGTTGTATATATATTTCCGTGTGATCTTTAGAAAGTTTTATATCTAAAACCTGATCCGCTGCGAATTAAGTGATTTATACTTTTTAGTCTTGTTAAGTACGAGGGTGAGTAGCCGAGTGTTGCTCATCCAGACACCTTAATTTACGTTAAATCCCAGACGTAAGTTGGGGGCGTCACACGTGTTATCTTTCTTCTACATAATTCCACCGAAGTACAAATTGCTGATTCTTCACCAAGGCTCTTACTTGCTATTGACATTGCTTCCTAAGTAGCAAAATGATGCTTGTTGATCAACCCACATCAATTTAAGGGGGGGCTGTCAATGGACAGCTTTACTATCCATAAACTTTCCTTACAAATTGCTTCCTTATTTCATGCTCTCTTAATTTACTTAGAGGCTTGTACAATTAGCATATTTTTTCCATGTAAAGATCTCTTGTAAAGGGTATATGTAATATACATGACTCAAGTCCAATTCAATTTGGCTATTCACAGAATACCTTGTTTATTGACATTGTTATCATTTTTTCCCCAGTTAGAAGGGCTGCAAAGGGCATGCTATTATGGTTAATGGACTTGGCGTTAACCTTAGAGTGAAATAAGGGAGAAAGTTGATGAGACATACTATATGGCTTGATCATGCATGTACGCTGATGAGACACTTGATCATGCAAGTTTCTTATTTTTCCCCAAATAGAAGGCTGCAGAGAGCAGGCTATTATGGTTAATGGACTTGGGTAAAATAATAGAGAAAGTTGATGAGGGTTTTAGAAATCACAATATGGCTTCGATCATGCATGTTTTCATAGTTTGAGAGGCAAGTAGCTGAAAGTGTCAATTTTATTATTTTGAATTAATTAAAATACAGGTTAATAAAGGAAATTTGAGTTGTGGTCTAAACAGATGTCATTAACTGCAGTTTGTGTGATGTTCTTTGTATTTGCTGAAGGCTGAGGTTTATATAAAGGTTTTTTTAGAAGAGGTTTATATAACTAGGCACAGATCAAATAAGAATTAAGCTCATAAACAACAGAAAGATGTTTCTTTTAAGGATCTTTTAGATCCGAAATAATTTATGGAGAAAACGAGTGAGTCCTCACATTTGAGTTTTGTATCAAATCCTCAAGATTGTGTGACCCGTCTGGGTGCAATCTAGTGGTCAAAAGGGTGGGCTTGCAATGAGTTGCAGACTCAAACACCCTAGGTTCGATTCCCACTAGGAGTCTCACTGGATCACTTGATAGACGGTTCTAGTGGATAAGATCAGATATCTGGGGCTTACTCCCCAAGTGTAGGTCCAAAGGGCCCTGCTTTGGTGAGGTTCCATATCACTGGAAAAGAAATCCTCAAGTTTGTGTGGACTGTGGATGTGTTTGGTTAATTGGTAGTCCTCCAATGTTACTCAATGTCATGCACAACTAATGCGTACTTGCTAATCTCAGTGTTCAAATTGGGTTTCATGTAGGATCTACTAGCTTATGCTACTTATTATGATACCAAATTTTTCATGCTTGTGAAATGAGAACATCTTTGCATGGCTCTGTTGAAATAAAAGAACTACAAATTGATTCGGTGGTCCTCATTAATATCGATCAAAGTGCAATTTCAATTCTCTCCCTTGAGGATATTTGTGATGAGAACCTGATTCTACAAGCTATGTTGTTTTCTTCACTTCAGGAATCATGCCAAGGTTGTTGCCAGTCCTGTAGCTGATTCTACACCAAGTGAAAGAGGTACTGAGTTAGATCTACCTCAAAAGGTGTTGGAAACTTTGTTTCACATCTCCAAGAGTCCTGACCATGAACCGAAGACAATGAATTGGAAAAATGTAGTAAAGAGACTCCAGTCACTGGGTCCTGGGTTTGGTGTTTGTCCTTCTAGTGTTGCAGAACCTCAGCAAGATACTTGTGGTACTCATCATAGCTTCGTAATGCTTTAGTGCACTTGCTATTGTGTCTCCATATCTTTAGTTTTCAAAAATAATTACTCGTATCGTTTTATTGTCATTTCACTATTTACTGTTCTTATTTTCTTCAATAAAACCCATCCCTAGTTCTCATCAATAAAATTCTTATTTACTGTAAAAAAGAAATAATGTTATCCTTCATTACTTATATTTAGAAAAAAAAACTATCTTGTGTTTTATCAGCAGAAGTGATTAGGTACTTTGTATTTTCTGTACATACACTCAGTAGCAGCATGGATGCACAGTCACTCCTATTCAAAAGTTCTTCTTTTGTTATAATCTGAATGTTGGTATTCAATAGTTGTTTTGGAAGTTAAAGCACTTCTTTTTGGTTGAAGTTTTAACATTTATTTCTTCACTGAATGCAACCAATTTAATAGCACATTTTTGTGTAATAAGTGCTTGTCAGCCATATCAATCTTTACTATTGGGATTTTCCTGGAATTGTAGCTAAAGGAGACAAATATCATATGTTCAGAAAGACTTCGCAGCAACACTAGGATTTCATGTGGTCTTACAATCAGAAAGTATGGTGTTTTTGGTTTTCATGGCAATTCTGATTAATTATTGACTTAAAGAATCTTATGAGGACATTCTGCAGGCTGCAGTGGCATTTTCCAAGGGAGAACGACACCATGCAGCCTACCTTTCTGAGTAGGTTTGTTCTACTTCATACATTGTAAATTTAATGTAGCTATGCTTCGGTGTTATTGGAGTTCATTTTATTTAATTTTTTATGATGGATTTATTGTACACCTAGAAACATTATTATAATGCAATTTCAGACGTTTACAGCTTATCTACACCAAAAATCCAATGGCTGCCTTGAACTCTTGACCTTTTAGATTTGGGTTCCTCTTGGAGCACTCTCGATGCCAATTAATCTGCAGTTTTGTTAGTTTTGTCTTATATGCTATTGTAATTTTAGTTTTTAGTTGATTTGCTAGTCTAATGGTCGTGAGGACCAATTGTTGCGTATCATGTATTATGTTCGGGCTTTTGGGCAAAAGGTCTTGGTTTGTCATGGCCATAATTGTATGTTTCGTTTGTCTCGACACTTGAGTATGTTTCATAATAAAATGTGTGAATGACAAGTCCATGTATCAATCAAATGAATAATATTATGATGGGGAGCCAAGGTATGCTTGCTTGCTGTCTTGTTCTCTGCCTTGAACTTGCCCTTGTTATTAATAGTTCATCTCAGCATTCATTCAAAATGAATATAAATATAGAATAGAACTTCAAGTAAATATATGAATTAATAGACTATGGAATATAATGATTAATACTCTAAAAAGAACTTAATTGTTCTAGTTAGAGTATGAATGGTCTTTTTTGAACATGTTGGCTCATGCCACGAGTGGTGGATTTCTGTGTGTTGGAAAGCGTGGTTTGAGAGTCTTCTAGGCAATATGCTGTGGAGAATGATTCTCGTCTTGTTTAATATGGCGTCTTTGGGAAGAACATAGCCTAGGAGTTTGCCTGGATTGCCTGATGCATGGTTCTTATCCGAGGAGTTTTATTTGGGATTTACTTACCACAGGTACCCTCCTAAGGCTACCATGGTGAGATTCCTCAACATTAGAGAAAAAAAGGGGGTTTTGAAGAATGGAGATGAAGGTGGTGGAACTCAAGGCTTCCTTCAATTCTAGATTTAAGGATATATTTTAACTTTTTACTTCTTCTAGTTAGATATTTCTTTTGTATACTTCCTGTATACTTTGTCTCACTTTTTTATGAGAATTTTATTCTTTATTAGAAATTACTCATTTCTTATAATCCAGATGTGGATAGATCCTTATTTTTACATTCTAATTTGAAAGAATTTACAGAATTCAAATAATTAGATTTTTTTTTAACTTAATAGATTTTTTTTCTATTCATTTTTAGTTCTATCCTAGGTGGTTAACCAGATAAGTTTCATTTGCCTAGGGTAAGGTACAAACAAAATTGGCCCGAGTGGCGGATGAAAGGGCAAGCCATGATATATTTAAAGCTAGGTTGGTGCATTGCTTAAAAGAGCAACATAAAAGTTCTCTTACCATTTTACATATACCTTTGTTCTATATTTAACTAAGCAATTGCTTCCAATCTGCAGAAACAAGGGCATAGAAAATGTAATTACAATTGATTTACATGGGCAACATGTCAAACAAGCAATGCAGAATGTAAAAGCTCTCCTCCTACTTGGCACATATGTGCCCTGTAAGTGTCTGCTGCTCCATCATTATTTATTGTATTCTCTCTTTGTTTCACACAAAATAAGGCTTGCACTTTCTGATGTTCTATTTATTTGATTACCAGCGGTTCAAACCCTCAGGCTTATTACAGGATGTGGGTCCCATGGTGTAGGGAAGTCAAAGGTGAAACAATCAGTATGGGTTCCCAATTCATCTTACTTTCTTCTATTTTGTTGGATCTTACTCTGCAAAATATTGGCAAAAAAGTTAAGAGGGGCTGCATATTTCGTAATTTGTATGGCTGTTGCATACCGGAATCATGGTTAAACTTAGGTATACATTGTAGCAAAACGACTAAATTGGATATTTTGGAGAATTATATGTGCTCCAGATTATTGTAGTCTTTCAATCCTGGAATACGTTAGATAGTGCCGATAGCAGAATAGTTAGCTTCTTTTGGTGTTACCATCATGCAACCTAGTGTTTTAACACGAATGTATTGGTTAGCAATGCTATAGATAGCCAGCCCAACCCAGCGAGCATGAGCGCTCACGCAAACTTTTAGTTACACAGATGCATACCTTAAGAGCTTAAAATAGTGCCATCTAGGCTCTTGCTATTCATAAGTGAGCTAAACTCCTTTTTCCCATTAATTTTGATTTAACTGGTAAAGAATTTATTGAGTTATGCTGTATGGAATGAGAATTCATTTCATTTACCCTTGACATATTTTCCTTGATGTTTACTTGAATTAATAAATAAATGAAGCCTATTCCTGATAAGTGGCAGGGGGATCAACAGTGTAAATTAAGTTTACCATGTTGGCCTTCTGGAGTTGACTTAGTGGTTATAATTTCTTGTTAGTAATCTTTTCATGGTTTGCCCGTTAGATCTTGCTTCATCGTCTGAGAGAAAAGAACTTGCGTTTATATCTTTACTCTTATCTAACCCCGGATGCTGTGGGCGGGTTATCAAACTGATGCAAAAGGAAGGTATTAAATGGAGTGAGGAGAACCAGGGACGTTGCTAATCAAGCTCAATGGATCCAGAGAATTCACCTTTATGGATTCTGAAAGTGATACCGAGTAAATTTACCAACTTACTTAGCAGTTAGCACTCACCTCTAGTTTTTCCTTTTATTTGCAGAGTTTGTTGTCTAACAGTAGAGAAGCTCATGTCTCATAGTGCTCTTGCTTAGGGTCCAAATTGATTATAATAACATAAATGTAGAAACTCTTTCTTTCCATAAAGTTGTTAAAAGAGAGTTGACAGTTTACTAGTAAATGTGCTGGGAGGTTAAAGCTGCGATCACTGAGTTATTGACCAAAACTCTAGGGCCTAGAGTGATTTCTTCGGCCGGCATTAAATACTTTATAAATTACGTATGGTTTATTTCATATGTCTATTTTTCTCTTATTCTAAGATGGGATCTAATCCGTCTTTATAGTTAAATTTTGTGTTAATCTTAAAGTTTTTATTGACAGGATACTTGACCCTGATCACTTTTTAAGTTACACTAACCTATTGGCTTTTCCTATCTATTGTTCGTTTTTTTTTATCGAAGTTCTAGACTCCAGTGTGCATTACTTTTGTCACAGTTCCATTTGAAATCCCATATGTTGGAGTTTTTCCACTTCTTTATTTAAATTGATTTTTCGAATCATAAAAAATGACAAGATCTGCACTATATATATATATATATATATATTTTTTTTTATAATTAGAACTGAATGGTTTAGATTGTGTCACCTTGCTTGCCTCAATAATTTGTTAAATTTCTTTATTTTTCTATAAACTAAAGTCGTCTTTTAAAAAAAAAAGAAAAAAAAGAGGGCCCGAGTGTTAGTATTTTAAAACTTTCTGTATACTAAGAAGAATCTAGATATATAAAAAAAACTGAATATTCCATCAAATTCATTAAAAAAAAAAATTTAATCTTTCTTGGGCAAAGATTGTTCATATCCTCAAAAATTCTATAAAATCATAAATTGCTTTAAAGTTCAAAAACACTTCAAAAGGAAAATTTTGATTGTAAGCAATTTTGTGTACAAATATGCATATTCATCAAGTGTGATTAGTCAGAAAATCACACATTAATGAAAATGTTGCGGATTTGAATTTTAGATATGCAGACAGCGATATTGAAAAATGCAAAATTGATGATATCGATTCTAAATTTTGTCTAAAATTAAACTGAGACGGATTGTTAACCCCCTACTGCTAACCACGCAAAGCTACCAAATCACAGCCCTTTAAAAAAGGAAAAAGTGATACTAAATATAAGCAATATTGTGCACATATACATAAACCTGTGCATTCTCATTGGTTGTTTTCGTATTTTTCATTTTAAATTTAAGTATTTTATTAAGTTCATTTTTTCACTTCAATAATGATGCACATATTGGTGTCCAATGTTGCTTGTATTTAGAGTTTTCTAAAAGAATGCAAGAGTAATGCTATATATAAGTAATATTGTGCACTTAAAAAATGCATACATATATATTATGATTGGTTGTTTTCATATTTTTCATTTTAATATATTATTTTCTCAAGGGCTAGAATCTAGTTGCGCGGTCATCCTGTTAGGGATCTTGATTTGGTCCCTAAACAATAGGGTCTTATAAGTTCATACCTCCTTATAATGACCGATTATGTCTTGTCAATTTGGTTGATTTAGGTCATTTTCTAACTTTCTTGAGTTCCTATGGTTATGGGGTTATGGTGTTTATGAATAGATTTGGTATGGATAAGGAGATATGGTAGTCTAAATGATAGATTATGGTAGAAAAGAGTTAAAGGAATGACCTTTGGATAGACTAATGTATTGTGGTTCTTTTTGGTAAGGTATATGGCTTATAAGGTGTAGGGAGGTTAGGGTTTTAGTGGAGACTTAAGGGGATTTCAAGATTTGGAAGATAGGTCTAGGATCTTGATATTTGGATAAGGTTTAGGGTATAAGAAATGTTGACTTTAAGTTGGTTTGGGTCACTTCCTATATTGTGGGAATTGGATAAGGTTGGATGGGGTTATGATTGTAGGATAAGGTTAGGACTCCTCAGTTGTAAGAGTCCTTATGGGAAGTAGGGTTGGATAAGAATAAGTGACTAGAGTTATATGGTAAAAAGGATATGACTTAGGAATTTGTATTGGGATATGAATATGGGATAAGGTATTGGAGTTGGGTAAGGATTAGGAGTTGGAGTTAGAGTTTGGTTAGGACTAAGAGTTGGAATTGGGTTAAGTTTAGAAGTTGGAGTTGGATAATGACTAGGAGTTGTAGTTGGGCTATGATTTGGTTTAGGGCTTGGTATAGGGTTTCCAAAATGTAGGAAACTCTAAGGCTAGGTTTATGGAATTCGGTCAAGGATTGTTTGGTAAGAGGAAAAAAGTTTTCTTAGTTAAAATTGACAAATGGAAGAAGAAGACTCTTTTTAGTATTTTTTGGATTTATGAAAGGAAAACTCATTTTGGTATTTTCGAATATATGAGAAAATAAAAAGATATGAAAAATAATATTTATGGTATTTTTGATATAAGAGAAAGTGCAAGAAAATACTAGAACAAAACTAGAAAATAGATGAACAATGAAAGCTAAATGTAGAAAAGAAACTATTCATAAAATTGATAGATAATTCACCACATATTCACGAATAGTAAGGTGATAAAAAAAGATAAATGGAATACACCAATTCACGTATTGCATGGTGTAATCCTCTTCGAGGGATTTATGAATTTCACCCTAGAAGCCTAAGTGCAAAGCACTAATAAAAAATATCCCCTAGCATACTAAATCATTCCTCTAGGAAAATATGCCAAAAGATCGAAAGATTCAAAAGATTTAAAAATAACTATCTAAGGTCCTATTTATAAGAAAACAAGTTGGAGACTCCTAATGAATCCCATAAAAGATAGATCAAATCCTATTTGAACTACAAAAAGATAAATTAAATCCTAATTGAACTAGAAAAGATAAATTAAATCCTAATTATATTAAGACTCGACTAGACTTGGCCCTTGGATGGCCTAGGATGGCCCATGGCATGGGCTATAAGCATGCTGGTACATGGTTGGGCTGGCATGGCCCAGGCATGGTGCCTGGGCGCTAGTCTTGTTGGCCTGGGGTGGCCCATGCGTGGGCATGGCCACTAGTGGGCTGGGCGCATGGTACATGTATGAGCTTGAGAACTGGCATGCACTTGGTGCTTGTTGAGTGCGCACTGGGCGTGCACTAGGCATTACCCACATGCATGCATGCAAGCTGTGTGCCTGTTGGGGCTCGTGGCTGGGCCGGGGGCCCACTGCGTGCATGGGGCTACTGTTTGGGGCCTTGGGGCCTACTGTTGTGCTGCTAGATTGTCACTAACCTCGTTGGGCTGCGAGGCAAGGGCCACCATGTTGTCAAGGGCTGTCAGCGACGGTGTCAAGGCATGACCCATGGAGCTGTTAGTGACAGTATTGAGGCATGGCCCATGAAGATGTCTGGGCTTATCAGCAATGATGTCAAGGGCATGTCATGGCATGGCTTTGGGGCTAACATGGGCATGTCATGGCATGAGCCATGGCAAGCTTGTGGGGCTGACTTGGGCATGTCATGATAAGGGCCATGCATGCCTGTGGGGTTGTTTGTTGACTTGGGCATGTCATGGCATGGGCCATGGATACAATTGATGTGCTACTGGTGGCATGTTTCAGGTGGCCTTGGCTGGTCTATGGCAAAAGCCATGGACATGACCAAGTGTTGGTCATGGCTTTGCGGTTGGTGTGCGCATGGTTTGATGGTGCTGCTAGACTGCACGTGGGCATGTCATTGACAGTGTCAGGAGGCTATCAGGCCTGAGCTGTTACACTATCATGGTGTTGTCAGGGTCGAGTCGTAGCACGGTCAAGTGAGAAAAGGTGAGCCAAGTCCCAATTGACCTGTGCGACTCTTCTGAACTTCCTAGGGCATACTCTAGACCCCTAGGAGAGTCCTCCAATGCTGTGCTTATCCCCACAAGTGGTGTAATCTCAGATATCCATATGTGTTTAGGACTTTGTCCATGGACGATTTTTGATGGGATCTTAACACACCCATTTCGGTCACCGTGAACGCACTAAAACAATAAAAACCCAGATTCATAGCACAAACCACCACTTCGAGTTGATTGGTTATCTGATCACTGATGCCTCAAGATATAAAACCCCATAACTTTCATTTTCTCTACAAAAGCCACGCATTTATTATATGCATGTAGGACGACACTACCACTGTAAAGAAATCTTGGAGCCGCCACCCCTTTGCCAAAACGAACAACAAGGAGCGCTCTGAAGAGAATGAGATGGTCTAGGATGAAGAGGAGGAGGAGTGCGACATGGAGGTCTGGGAAACGTTAAGCCAGGACGTTTTCTAGGTCCAGTTCGCATTGGATCAAAACCTTACCTTGATCCAGCAGGTCAACGAGAACCACCACTCGAGGATTCCAGACAATCTTGCTAAGAATGTTGAACTGATTTGCGAGATCAATGGCAACATCTCCAAGGTCCTTTCTATGTACTCCGATCTATCGATGAATTGCTCTAGAATTGTTCATATGTGGCGTGCGATCATGTTGTCAAGGAACCACACAAAAAATAGCATTGATGGCAAGGAAAAGAGCAAGGAAGCCTGAAGACATCTTTTGGAATTTTAGTAATTTCAATTTACCTTTACTCTCTGTTCATGATAGTGTTGGTTGTGTTAGTTATTTTAAATAAACTCTGGTTTTGTGTTCGGTTTAATGTGTCAATGAGTTTCTCTATCCCATGTGGGAAATAATTTGGTGTCTTTGAGTCAGTGCTATTGTGCTATGTTGGGGGGGGGGTGCTAGTAACCAAAAATTGTGGTTAATTGGTGGTTAATTGGTGTTTAATATGTGTTTTTTATGTGTTAAGGAAGAAGGCTGCAGGACTACTCATCTACATATACGCGTGCCCGCAGACCTATTGAGATGCTTATGTTCTGTTTACAATTAGATGTTTGCTTAGGATCAACCACTGTATATAGCCCACGTTACACACCCTACGTGGCTTCTAGCATTTCGAACGCCCATCGAACCCATTTCTATTTGATTCCATTCCGCGTCCCCCTCCCTCTTGTTGCCCAGTATGGTAGCACCCTCAAGCATCACCCAACACCCGTGAGCGTCATCATCCCTTTCGTCAGCCAGCACCAGCGACTTGTTGGCCAGCCTCTACACATCACTATCCAGTCTTTTTTCATCACAGTCCATTTCAAACAAGAGGGTTTGTTCACGGGACCACTCGTCGCCCAGCAGCCACGTCGCCCTCCCTCCACCAACACCTATGAGCTTTCCACTGCACGGTTCAAATCCTTCCCCTAGTTTTCTTCTCAGCTCACATTTTGGAAGAGTTAAAGCAAAATGAAAGGCTCATTTCCTTATTTTTTGGGTTTTCTTTCAAGTGAGAAATTGCTCTAAATTTGGTCTTCGTAGCTCCAGCTGGCTTCAAATTCTTTCTAGGTTCTAAATTTGGTTGCTAGGGGTTTTAAGAAAGTAAAATCTCTGATTTCTAGTTCTTTAAAAGCCTTCTACTACAGTGAATCTTGTACATATAGCATTTGTGGAAGTTTGCTTATTTGTTTGTATTTGCGTCTTATAAATAATGAGAGAAGAACAACTATCAAAAAAGCAAACAAAAGTGTCGAAGTTTGCCGATCAAAATCAGATTCCAATGCCTCAGAATACCAAAGGAAACAGCGACCCTTGAAGGCTCTGATCCGCTTTAAGCCACCTTTAGACGAGTGGTTTATTTTTCAAAATTTATCAACAACGAGTACAAAAATGTTATGTAAAGCTGCTCATCCTCAATTTCAGACTACCTCTGCTTCAATTTATTTTCCTCCCAAAGTTTAGACCTTGGTGTGCAAACACTTGTTTTGTTGTGGGGATGTGGTGCTGTAATTTTTGTACACTTTGTTGATGCTATAAGTTGGCCCATTTTATTCTGTCAATACTTGCACACATTCTTGACACCAGCAAATTTAGGGTTGTTATACCGTTATGTGAATGGTTTGTCCAGCTAATTATATTTATAAATGTTATATGAGCAAGTTTTTATACATTTCCAAATTGATTGCACAAATTTAGAAGTTATTGTTTTATTTCTCTTTCCTAACAAGTATACAATTTTCATATGCAAAAACTAGTTGGTTCTATTGAAAGTGGACGTTTGTTTCAAATTTCAAGTTGAAAACCGTAACAATCAAGGATGATTAAAGCATTTTGGTAAAAAAAAAAAAACATGATTAAAGCACGAGGCATGAGGAAACCGTAAAAATCAAGTAATGATATTTTATTTTAATAATCTAATGTTTCTATTGTTTTGTCAAACTCAAACCAGAAGTACATAAATAAATCAACAATAGCTCTATTAGTTGAGGACTGGTTGATACTACTATTTATGAGTAAGGATCATTACATAGTGGGTTGTACATTTAAAACATACAAAGTAGATGCTACCCAGTTAATTACATGTTACAATTTATTCAAACTATGTAAAAACTATTACAATTGATATAACTCAGTATAAATATAATAATTTTCGATTTCACTTCTAAAGATTTGCCTCTTACTTCATTTTCTTTTTTTCGAACTTCACACGTGCATCGCAACACGTCATCCACCTCTTCCAAATTACATTCTTTCTTGTATGATATCCAACAAGGAACATAGAGTGAATGGGCACAAGAACCTGCTATAACAATGATAGATAAAATTATAATGGATGTAAATTAAAAACCAGTAAAAGCCACTTCAGAGATTCTTACACTTGAAATGAGTTCAAATGCAGCCTCTTTCACATGTCACTGTGATATTTGATATAAAAGAGCTCTCAAGATTACAAGAAAAAGCAATGCTGTATAGGTCAAGGTGAAATCCCATGCAACCCTAAGACCATAGATAGAGAAACCAACGCTGTAATTGAATGGACATTATGTCAAGAAAATGCATAGACATATGTCATACTTTTAAACCAAAAGCTCCTGATACAATAAAGACACAAACCTAAAGCACCTATTGCAATGAATTTATCATCTAATTATTTTTGTAATGGTGTATAGGTGTACACTAGGCACAGGGGTGGGGGTTTGCTTTCAAGGCAAACCTGTCTAGTTCTAGAAGGTCATTTCAATTTTCAGATACTTCTTGGCTTCTATCCTAACAACTATTTCTATTTTAACTTCTTTAAAATGTAATAGTAAAGTTCAATAAACAATGGTACCATTTAGGCTAGCAAGAACCATAAGTCACTCATTTCTATTTTTGTTTTCTAATCCATGCCATTATCAACATTTTGATTGGGTCACGAACTCTCTTCACCAAAAAGTTCATTAGCTTATATTTTCTTAAGTCTTGAAGTTTATGAGGATACCCATATGGAAAGTATCCAAATAGAGAAACAATTTCCATATGCAGCATAAGTGTACAGTGCTAGTTAGCTTTCAAGGCAAAGCCGCCTGGTTCTAGATGGTTACTATTTTCATTATAGAATGTCAATGAATTTAGAGACTAGACAATTATTACTACTCTTTGATGATACCAGTGATGCAGATGATGATGATATAGAATACAACAAAATCCATTTTTTCTAGTTGAAGAAATTAAATACACCATGATGCAATCAAGCCTATTTCATAATTTCATATATAATCCATAGGAACAGCAGTAAAGCGGGAATTAAAATGAGAGAAAAATGACCAAGCTTTTTTAGAAATATCCATATATCAATTCAAACCCATAAGAATATGATGATGGTTGGTATTTCAAGAAAACAAAAAGGCACAAGATTTCCACAAACGCCAACCAAACTCTTTGGGGAAAAATACACAGAACCCATTTGATATAGAACAAAAATTAGATAGATAAACAAGAAAAAAAACAGATTTCGGGTTCAAGCACAGAAGCCTTATGCGACGACGAGCCATGCGTCAGATTAGTGAAACATAGAAACAACAGAGAAAGTAAAGGTACAAAGTCATGACCCGGATATTTGTGTAAGACCCGAAAGCAGTATGGTTTAGCCAGAACAAACTCTTAATAATAGAATAGAAGAATGAGAGCGCACCCATTACCTCTCTTAGTAGAAAGCAATAGTTTTGAATCACTTGCTCAAACACACGAATTCCATTTGGTATGAGCCATATTTGTACACCCAGGTTCTTTCTATTGCACATCCCTGATTTACATTTTGGGAGAGGGTGTTGGGCAGAGGAGAGGCTAACAGCAAATGTGCAACTTTGTAGAGGATGGGTGACGTCGGGGGTGGGGGAGAGGGGGGAGACCAGGGGGAAAAGTTTGGAATTTGCAGATGGGAAGGGAATCGGTCCATGGTGTGTTTTGGGGGCATTTTCGTCATTTCACAGGCACCATTAATGGTGTGTAACGGGCTGATCCCAAATAATGGCTGATGCCAATCGTTTTCCTTACAATTATTCTCTCTGTTAACTGTTTCTATTTTTTGTTTTTGTTTTTGTTTGTTTTGGTTTTTTTTATGATTTTGTTTGCCTTTGATTTTTTAGTTGTAGATGGTGAATAATTGATTAATGTGTTTGATAAAAGTCTTGCTTAGGTAGGTAGATACATACATACATATACATATATACACACACGAGATGCTCATCTCTCAAGAGATATACTACATTTAATGTATATTCTTGGGAGGAAGTAGTAATGTTTAGTTTGTTGTATTTTCTTCATATCTCTCTCAATTTATCTTGTATATTGACTAAATTATGAAATGTATTGATGAAGGTTTTTAATTTTTTTTATATATTAATTACCATTATGTGGAGGACCCTGAATTTGGAGTTGAGAAAGATGACAAGGAACAATGAGATGAACTTGCTGTCTTATATAAAATAAAATAAAATATAAATTGAGATGGAGAAGGGAGAAGAATGGAGATAGAGTTTGAGGGCTACATCTATTGCTATTCTCAAATGTTAATACATGACGTAAGTCCCTATTTATGAGGAAGATACATTGAGATATAATAAGGTAAGTATCTTAATCATTATGAAAAAGTCAAGATAATTTCAAATCAAAGTGATTTGATCATTACAAAAATCAAATTGAAATAATATTAAATCAATAATTTGATTGATTTTATATTATCCAACATCTCCCCTCAAACTTAAGGTAGAGGATTTTGAAATTGGAGTGTAGTCTTCATATCTGTTGGTTGGTTGTTGATGAGATTATGAAAGTGGCATTGATGATAAGGTGGTTGCAGCTGGAACATCAAAACTAGAGTTGAGCCAACAATAGGTTGATAATGGGCCAAAGCAAATAAAGAGCTAACAATAGGCCGAAAGATTAAGTTGACAATGGGCTATATATGACCTTGGTCAACAATAGGACCAAAATTCAATCGGCAAAAAATGGGGTTAGAGTTTTAAACAATGCTCACAACAAACCAAAACCTAATAAAAAGGCTTACAACTAGTAACAATGCCCTAACTGCATGAAATATGGTTGAATGACAACAATGACAATGATGAAAATTTGTAATAGGTAAAAAACTAGCGGAAGAACTTTAAAGGAGATAATCCATAAGAATGAGCCTCACATAAGCAAAGGCTCTGATACTATGGAAAAAAATAAAATACAATACAAAATGAGATGGAGAAGGGAGAAGAATGGAGATAGAATTTGAGGGCTACCTCTTTGCCATTCTCAAGTATTACTTTATATAAGGCATACATCCATAATTATAAGGAAATTACATTGAGATAAGATACGGTAAATATCTTAATCATTATGAAAATTAAATTAAGATAATATTAAATCAAAGTGATTTGATCATTATGAAAACCAAATCGAGATAACATCAAATCAAATTCTTGATTTGATGTTATCTCCAACATTAACAAGTTAGCATTAAGTTGTAGGCCGTGCTTTGCTTTTTATTGTGCTAACTGATATATTTTTCTTCATTTGAAAGTTTCACACTCCGTTAGGAGGGCATGAGTGATTTACCACACTCCCCATCTTGTTCTCATAAAGGGGAGGAGTTACACTTTTGTGCCAATACTTATTGGCAATTGTTGTTTTTCCTGTTGCACTACAAGTACATACACTTGTTTGCCTTTACTGTCATACAAGGAAATTTTAAGTTTTCATTGTTGAAGCCGTTATCTAATTTTCTGCAAGATGTTGTCACCATCAGTTTTGCATTTCGGCCTTCTTAATTTTTAGTTCCATTTGTATTGGGTAAATAGTTATTTTTATTTTTATTTTTAATTTCTTCACTTGTAGTTGATATGGAATTTTAAATTTGTTCATGCGAAATTCCTATAAGAAAATTTCCTGTATGTAGTAGAACTCATAAAAAGCTAGTGGGAGTTGCCAGAGAGAGAACACTTTAAACTAGGTACAAGTGCCCCAAGTGTGATGGTATTCTTTATCTAATTTTTATTGTTGAAGAAGATAATAATGATTAGCTTGTGGAAGATAATATGAGCAAGTAGACACAAATCATCTATGGTATATTAGTCACTTCCAACATGTATTGATCAACTGCTTTTACTGCAACTACTGTTAAATGGTATCTCAGAAATTGTAAGGAATTGCTGATTTAGGAACATGTTTCTGTTATAGATCAATTTTTGTTAGAACTTGTGTTTTTGGCACGGCTTTGGATAGTTCAGCTGGTTTATAACAATAAAGAAAATCATTTTCAGTTACATTGCTTAGGCATAGGTTAGGACCATCATTTAGGACTATATGTTTTCTGGCTGTTAAACACATTCTGATCCGTTAGAATGGTTGATTATGCTAATTGTACAATTTGAAGTAGGATTCTGAAGTAGAGATTAGGTTATAGGGACCTAAAATTCTTACTATAAATCTTCAAATAATAAATCTTCTGTATATGCTGCATCTGAAAACCTTAGTAGAGAAATTTCTTGCTCCAAGTAACCTCCCATAGAGAGTTTTCGCATATTTCCACTATCAACTTTCACATAACGTGTTATGCTTTTGGTTGCTTCCACCACTATTAATAAGATCCATCTAGGCTGTGGTTGAGGTTTATTGTTACTATTATGTTATTGAGAATCTAGTTTATTCTTGTTAATGCCATGAATATCAACACGGGGACACATTTATTAATTTTTTCTGTTAATTAATGGGAGCAATAGGCTGTAGTGGAAGGAAAGTTCAGTTTTGCATTGTTTTTAGGCAAACTAGATAAGGATAGTGAATGGTCGATTTCCTGAAAATGGAATTTCTCATCTAGTTTGAGCCTAGAGGGTAGTGGTCCTTGGGAGTTGATGAATACAAGTGCTGGTCTTGATTTGATATGACTGTATCATATCGTTATGAGTTTGGTTTCACATGTGGTAAAGCAAAATGGGGCATTTTCCCTTATTTTACAAATTAGAGGATGAGGAAAGTTTGCCATGCAAGATTTTGTTTTACAGCTGTTTTATAGTAGAATATGCAGAAGTGGAATCAATAACTTTAATTTGGAGGAAAGTTTTTTTTTTAACCTAAGTTATTTAAAAGACCTTCAAAATTAAATTTTTAGGAATTGCTGGGCTGAAGTCGAGGGAGTTCCTTTTTTTCCCTTGAAAGTATGAGGGTGCATATAATAAAAAATAATTTTAAAACATATAAAATATGTAGTGTAGGATGATGAGTAACATTTCTCTATGCAATTTGGTCTTATAAGATTTACTCTACCTGGCCATAGAGACTTCATCTTTTTTCTACTTTCTTGTAGTTATGATTTTTGATATGATTCTGCTATGAACAACTCACCAGTTCTCGATCTTTAATGTAGCAAGAATGTGAAGTAATTCTAGTCCTCTATTATATTGCATGGTGTGAACAATTCAAATATTTGGAGAATTGTTGCCTTATCTTAAATGCAGGAATAGGTGTGTATTTATAGTGATATAAAATATATTCTATTACAACCAAGTTATGGAAAGATAAAATAGAGGAATACATTTGAATTTAAACTGATTACATATCTAAACAAATGCATCAAAGATCCTACGAAATATTTGAATTGGTCTTCGTGTAACTACCTTTGTTAGGAGCTGTTGGTTGTTGCTATGGATAAGTTTCTGTAACTACTTTGTGAGGAGCCGCTGGTTGTTGCTGTGGATAAGTCTCTAACATGCCCCCTCAAGCTTAATTGTGCAGAGGCAATGTTTAGCTTGTCACGATGGAGAGAGAACCGAGATGAAGATAGCGGCTTGGTGAAGATGTTAGTTACCTGACCTTTGGTAGAAATGAAGCGAATGTCTAATGTCCCACGAGCAACCATATCTCGAACAAAATGAAAATCTATCTCGACATGTTTGGTTTGAGCATGAAAAACCGGATTTGAGGATAAATATGTTGCACCTATTGTCACACCAAAGAATGGTAGTTGGAGAGGGAAGAGACTCAAGCTCAGTTAGAAGAGAGCATAACCATGTGATCTCAGCAGCGGTATTTGCTAAGGCTTTATATTCAATTTCGGTGCTTGACCAAGCTATAGTAGTTTATTTCTTACAACTCCAAGAAATTAGATTGCCCCCAAGAAAGATACAGTAGCCACTTGTGGAGCGTCCATCGTCACTATTACCAGCTCAATCCGCATGGGAGTAGGCTTGTAGTGAAAGGGAGTGTGACTTGTGAAATCAGAGATCGAAATCCATGGTTTGCTTGAGGTAGCGCAACAAGTGCTTGGTTAACTGCCAATGGAGTGTTTTCGGCTTGTGAAGAAATTGGGATGGTTTGTTAATCGTAAATGCTATATCTAGTTTGGTGATGCAGAGATATTGAAGAGCACCAATAGTGCTTCTGTAAAGTGTTGGGCCCAAAAATGCTTCACCTTCATAAGCCGGAAGTTTTGTGGATGTGGTCATAGAAGAATGAACCGGTTTTGCTTCTAGTATATTGGTGCATTTCAATATATCCATGATGTATCAATGTTGAGATAAAATGAAGCCTTGGAATTTTGAACTATTTCAACACCAAGAAAGAAATATAGAGGACCCAAATTTTTAACAGCGAATTCATTGTGTAAAGCTGATAGAAAATCATCAATAGCCGACTATTTATTGCTTGTGATGAGAATATCGTCCACATATATAAGCATAAATATTTTGACTATGGAAGATGTATAAACAAACAAGGAAGTGTTGGATCGAGTACCTTTAAAACCAAGAGCAAGAAGCTTGTTATTGTGTCTAGCAAACCAAGCATGTGAGACTTGTTTAAGACCATATAAAACTTTTTGTAATTTACATACATGGTTTGGGTACTGGGGATGAAGAAAACCAAGGGGCTAATACATATACACTTCCTCTGATAAATTCCCATGTAAGAAAGTATTTTGAATATCGATCTAATGAATAGCCCAACCAGTTGAGATGGCTAAGGGAAGAACAGTTCGATAGTGCCATCCGCTTGTTGTTTGATGTGAAACACACATTTCGAGCCAATGATGTTAGAAGCTGAATTAGGAGGAACTAGTGTCCATGTTTTAGCAATGCATCAAATTCAACGTTCATTGCTTAACGTCATAGTGGATCTTTGATGGCTGTGGTATAGTAGGTAGGCTCACTAGGCTATTGGGAGGATTCGGTTAGGAGAGGTCGTGGTATTGGATATCAGATCATGCCTTTAGGAAGGTGTTTGGGTTTTTGGATACTGTTTTTGGACATGGTGATCATTGGGTGCACTGATGTTATTTGGGTATCAATGTTGGAAGGAGGAGAATTTTCTGAGTGCAGAGAAGGTTGGGGGGTCGAAGTGGAAGAGGTTGGGTTGGTGAGGGATGGCTCAATAGGGTCAGTTGCACGTGGTGAGGTTAAGGAGAAATCTGGACTAGGCGCATGGGTTCCATCTGTGGGTTAGTTGTGGGGAAGAGTGTCTATATGTTCCAATAAGGGACGACTTTGGGGTGTTGCTACTGTCGAGACCCTTGTATCCGATAGACTTAGAAGATGACCATGATGGAATTGAGATGGAGGAAAGTGGCACGCTGTGATGTTTTTGAAAAGGAATGTAAATTCATCAAATTGCACATCTCGAGAGATATAAACATAGCGAGTGGGAACATGAAGACACTTATATCCTTTGTGTAAAGGGCTATATCCGATAAAAACACATGGGAGAAAACCAGGTTGAAATTTGTTGGCATTGTATAGCCGGAGGTTAGGCCAACAAGTGCAACCGAATACTTCGAGAAAGGTGTAGTCAGGTGGAGATTTGAAAAGGACTTCATATGGATTACAATTTTGAAGTGTGTGAGTAGGCATACAATTAATTAAGTAACAAGCCATGAGGAAAGCATTGTCCCAAAATTGTTGAGGAACGTTTGCTCGGGATAATAAGACAAGGCTTGTTTCCACTATGTGGCAATGTTTGCGCTCAATAGCACAATTTTGTTGATGCGTATGAGGGAAAGAAATACGATGAACGATACCTTGATCTTGAAATTTTTTATAAAGCGAGCGATATTCACCGCCCCAAACAGATTGCACAGCTTTGATTTTGGTATGATTGACCATTCAACAAATGATTGAAATTGGAGAAAAATACGGCTAACATCACTTTTTTGAGAAATGGGATAAAGCCATGAATATTTGCTAAATGCATCCAAAAAAGAAACATAATATATAACCAATGTTTGAACAAATAGGAGCAAGGCCCCATACATCAGTATAGATTAATGCTAAAGGTTCTGTAACTTGAGTTAAAGAAGTGGAAAAAGGTAATTGCTGACTCTTTGAACTCAAGCAAGCAGAGCCTTTTTGAGAGATGGAGTGCCGATGTACTGGGACTTGCATTTGACGAAGGATGCAATGAACAAGTCGAAATAAAGGATGACCCATGCGAGCATGTCATAAGAAGAGTGGAGTGTTCACTTGAGAAAGCGAATGAAATACATTTATTTTGAGTGGCTGAAATTTGATAGAGTCCTAGGTTACTCGGGCCTTGGAGCAGCAGCTTCCCAAAGCTCGATCCTTCAAAAGAAAATAAGATGGGTGGAATTCAAAAAATGTATTAGTATCTTTTGTAAAGTGTTGGATAGAAAGCAAATTTTTGCAAATATGGGGAACATTAACACATTATTAAGTTGAAGTTTGAGTGGAGTAGTGATTTGGGTGGTTCCAATATGGTGAATAGGGAGACCATTACCATTGCCTATACAAATTGTGTCAGATCTAGAGTATTCTTAAGCTTTAACATTCAGATTGTCAAGCTCGGAAGTGAGGTGGGGTGTAGCATCTGAGTCTGGGTACCAATTTGCATCAGTCGAATTTTGGGGAGCTTATAAATATGCCTGGCCTTGAGAGGAGTCCCACTGGTAAGATTCATCATACCTGTAATAGCAATCCAATGCCACATGACCCATTTTGTTATAAACTTGGCAAACAGGATGGGAGTTATTGGAGGAGGATGAAGACTTCGACCACGCCCCCTGCCTCGGTTGTTCTGAAATGGTGAGTTCTGATAATTTCCTCGTCCATTTTGGCTTCGAGAGCCGTAACGATTGCCAAGGCCACCACGATTTGTGGTGTCGTGGCATGTGAAATTAGTATTTGTGATAGTTAGATCAACTGCGGCTTGATGCTACTCCAATCGCTTTTCATGAGCAAGGAGATGACCGTAAAGGTCTTCAATTGATAGGAGTTCAACTCTAGTGATAACAAAAGTGACAAATGAGTCATAATTTGGTCCAAGTCCGGTAAGAAGAAAAGAAACAAGCTTATAATTGTTTAAGAGTTGATCAACGGTAGCGAGGGTATCGATAAGGTTGGTGAATTGTGGAACGATCTCAAGGGGAGGTTTGCTTAAAGCAATCGCCCTCGCATTTTTCAGATCCGTAAGAGTATTGCTTCTTTAAATCAAGAAACTTCATCTGTAAGTACTTACTTCACCCATCTAAAGTGTTCTTGGGAGGAGATGATACATCTCCGCCCTTTACCTACTTGTTCTTGTGGAGCTATCAAGAAAATTGTTGATTTTCAACAAGAAGACTATGTTATTCAGTTTTTTATGGGGCTTAATGAGACCTATGCCCCTTTAAGAAGTCAAATTTTACTTTCTGATCCATTTCCACCAATTAATAAAGTTTTTTCTCTCGTTCTTTAAGAAGAAAAACAAAGAGAAATTGCATCTAATTCCAATGCTTCTGTTGAACCTGCTGTGCTGTTTTCTCATCGTGATGGTAATCGTGATGCTAATCGAGATGTTAATTGCAGATCTAGTGCATCTAGACAGAGCAAACCTACTAGTAATAAGAAGGATCATCCTTTTTGTACACATTGTGGCTTATCTGGTCACACTATTGATAAGTGTTACAAGATCCATGGATATCTTCCGGGATACAAGATTAAATCTCGTAATCCTAATATTAATCAGGTCACTGTTAACCAGTCGGTCTTTGATTTAGTTTTAAATTCATTTCCATTTTCTCAAGAGCAGTGTAACCAGCTCCTTACATTCCTTCAAAATCACTCTAATATTTCATATGTTAATAAAGCAGGTCCTATCTCCACTTCATTTTCTATTCCATCAAATTCAAAATCCATTTCAGGTAACTCTGTTGTGCTTTCATCTCATCATCACAGTATTGTTTCATCTAATTCCTGGATTCTGGATTCTGGTGCAACTGATCATATGATTAGTTCTCTATCTTTTTTTCCCCTATAAAATCATCTGTTAATATTTCTAAAAATTATCTAACAGTTCATACACTCAAGTTACACATATTGGCACGGTAAGAATTTCTGAGTCCTTCATTCTAATTGATGTTTTATATGTTCCAGTTTTCACTTTCAATCTCATATCTATTAGCAAACTTGTTTCACAATTATCCTATTTTCTATTATTCTTACATGATTTCTGTTACATTCAAGACCTCTCAAATTGGAGGACGATTGAAGTAGCTAAATAGTCACAATGACTATATCATTTACTACATGTACCAGGCAATTCTTTTATTTCTTGTATACTTACAAACAATAATAATTTTCCCTTATGTAATTCCGCTAGAAATAACTTTCATATATGGCATTCCCGACTTGGACATATTTTTTATGCTAGAATACATGATCTTACTTCTGAACTCTCTAATTTTGCATATAAATCTCATAATCATTGTGATGTTTGTCCTCTTGCCAAACAGAAACGCTTACATTTTCCTTTAAGTACTTCTAATTCACTCTCTGTGTTTGAATTAATTCATTGTGATGTATGGGGGCCTTTTGCTATACCTTCTTACAATGGTTTTAAATATTTTTTGATCATTGTAGATGATTTCAGTAGGTGTACTTGGGTCTATCTCCTTAAAACTAAAGCTGAAACCAGACAGTATATCTAATCTTTTTTTGTTTTAGTTGAGACTTAATTTAGTTCCAAAGTTAAAGCTATCCGCACTAATAATGCTTTGGAATTTGACATGAAATCCTTTTTTGCCACCAAAGGTGTTATACATCAACATAGTTGTGTATAAACTCCTTAACAAAATTCCATAGTTGAAAGAAAACATCAACATATCCTAAATGTTGCTAGAGCTCTCAGATTTCAATCTCAAATTCCTTTACAATTTTGGAGTGATTGCATTCTAACTGCTGTTTATCTTATAAACAGAATACCAACTCCAATTCTCTCAAACAAATCACCTTATGAGGTTTTATTTTCTTCTAAACCTCATTATAATTATCTTAAAGTTTTTGGATATCTTTGTTATGCATCCATTCTTGGTGGTTCATCCACAAAATTCTCTGTTCGAACCCAACCTTGTATTTTTTTAGAATATCCAGTTGGTATTAAAGGGTATAAAATTTATGGCATCCATACTCACAAAATTATAATTTCTAGAGATATGATATTTCATGAAACAATTTTTCCATTCCATTCAAATTCTAGTTTCAGAAATTATGTTTCTGATTTGCCTAATATCTCTCAAATTAATCCAGTTTTACCTACAACCTTATTAGACTCTTCTGATATTCATTTGCCATCATTTCCTATTTCTGACTTACCAAATTCTTTAGAAAATATGACTGTTTCTAGTTTCCAACCAATAAATTCTGCTCCTACCCCAAAATCTATCAGAAATAGGAGATCACCTGCATACACAGCAATATCATTGTTCCTTAATTACAAATAATGAAGTTACTCATGCTCCTCTAATTGGTGGTTCTTTAAGTCCAGGTATTGTGTATCCTATTTCTTCCTACTTATCATATTCCAAATTCTCCAATTTCTATAAAAAAGTTTTGTAATGTTTTTGATTCTCTATATGAACCGAAATTCTTTCATCAAGCCATTAAACATCCTTATTGGAGGGATGCTATGGCAGCTGAAATCAATGCTCTTGAATCTAATAAAACATGGATTTTAACTGAATTACCCCCTAACAAATAGTGTATTGGTTGTAAATGGGTTTATAAGTGCCAGTTGAAATCTGATGGCACTTTAGAGCATTATAAAGCTCATTTAGTTACAAAGGGGTATACTCAACATGAGGGCATTGATTATTTTTATACTTTTCTCCTGTTGCAAATCATCAACTGTTCGTTGTTTTCTTGCTTTGCCTGCTATTCATAACTGGGAATTACATCAATTAGATGTAAATAATGCTTTTTTACATAGAGAACTTGATGAAGAGTTGTATATGAAATTGCCACCTGGTTTTTCTAAACTAGGAGATTCCCGGGTCTATAAATTGGTCAAGTCCCTCTATGATTTAAAACAAGCTTCTCGACAATGGTTCTCTAAGTTTTCATCTACTCTGATTTCTTATGGATTTAATCAGTCTAAATCTGATTACAGTCTCTTTACTAAATTTTCTGGGACATCTTTTATTGCAATATTGGTGTATGTTGATGATATTGTCATTGCCTCAAATAATTCCAAATATGTGGTTGATCTTAAAACCTTCCTTAATTTGCATTTCAAGTCGAAAGATCTTGAAAATTTGAGGTATTTTTTTGGTTTTGAGGTGGCAAGATCTACTAATGGTATTCCTCTTTCTCAGAAATATGCACTTGAAATTATCTCTGATTGTGGTCTTCTAGCTAGTAAGCCAGCTTCATCTCCTATGGATCAAAATTTGAGGTTATCCAAAACTGATAGTTCTGGTCCTTTAATTAAGGATCTAGCTTCCTATAGAAGATTGGTTGGTAGACTTCTATATTTGACACTTACAAGACCTGATATTTCTTTCTCTATCAATGTCTTGAGTCAGTTTATGGATCAACCTCGCCAATCTCATTTTGATGCTACTCTAAGAGTTGTAAGATATCTTAAAGCCACTGCTGGTCAAGGTTTATTTTTCTCTAGTGCCTCCTTGTTGAAACTGAAAGGTTTTTGTGATGCTGATTGGGCTACATGTCCTGATTCCAGAAGATCAATTACTGGTTATTGTTTTTTTCTTGGTGATTCACTTATCTCATGGAAGTCTAATAAACAAGTAACTGTCTCTAGATCGTCTGTTGAAGCAGAGTATCATTCAATGGCTTCTATTTGTTGTGAATTAAAGTGGCTTCTTGGATTACTTGCTGATTTTAGAATTATATTTTATGATCCTTCTGTTTTGTACTGTGATAGTCAAGCAGCCATCCATATAGCTGCTAATCTTGTATTTCATGAAAGAACTAAACATATTAAAACAGACAGTCACTTAGTTAGGAATTTGATTTAAAATGGCACTGTAATTACTTTACATGTTTCTAGTGAACATCAATTAGGCGATTTTTCCACTAAAGCTTTTGAAACAGATAGGTTTAAAGTTTTGCTAAGCAAGCTGGGAACGTTGAATTGGTACATTCCAGCTTGAGGGGGCGTATTAGTATATATAAAATTTTTATTTTATCACCTGTATACACATGTACATTAGTTAGGATGTTGCCCTTTTTTACTCTTATATATATACATTTTGATGATTAATAAAATCACGGTTTTACATTTTCCAGAATATCGATTTTGTATTTCTCCTTCCTTTGCTCTGCTTACAACAATGTCCCAAATAATTTACACTGGTGTAATTGAATTGAAGATTTGAGTTATGCCTGGTATTATTACGCTGGTGATGATGAACCCCAAAAGCAAAATACCAACTTACATGTTCCGGAGGAAGCAGTATGAATAAGTCTATAAAAATTGGAGAATTGATCTGAACATAAACCGCAAACATAACAACAACAGGAGGGAAAGGAGAAAGTAAAATAGAGGATGACCACACTGCCTTTAAAATTTCGCGGCAAGAAGAAAATCTCTTACGAAGTAGTAAAGTGGTCTTATGTGACCCTTTATATAGGGAAATATAATTTCCCTTTGTTTAGATGGGCCATTCTTTCGCCTCCCACTCAGTGCTTTCTCGTGAAGTGGGCTCATTGGGTTAGGCTTATTTACACTAGTCTCATATGGTCCTCAATGATACCCAGTGCATTCTCGTATAACTGATCTTGGTTAGAGTATTATAAACCTCACACCTGTACTCCATATTTTATGTCGTATGGGACACTTCGAATTGTCGTTAACAATATTGCTGTTCCATTCCACGGACCCTAATTTAAGATTTAAATGATTATTAGTAGAAAGTAAGATGATAGATACAGAACTTTTCCTATATTCCTTGTGACTGTCTTTTGCTTGGTCAAAATACTACTATGGATAATGGATTCTCGGAACATATGCTATAAATCACCATCCGCCATGTCGCTGGAAGTTTAAATTCTTATTTTATTCTTCTACCAGAAAAGTGGGGCGGCTCGTGTGAACGACCTTCCTCTGATTGGCCAGCAGAACCAAACGGAATTTAAAGTGAAAAAAAGACAGGCACCTAACTGTCACGCAACTAACATTCATAGGATCGAAAGAAGAAATATGAGAGAGGACTGCTTGGTGAGTGTCTCAACTTCTCCACCACCGCCCTTGCATTTCCAATATGCCTCGTTCGTTTCGAAAGTTTCATGGTAAGAAACAGGGACATATCCATCTTGGGTTTTGGTTTTTCCGTCGATAACTAAGGTTTTAACTTGCATATCTATCTGTCTTGGTTCTCTGTTTTTTTGAATATAGCCATTGACCAAATCTCTGAATCTTTCCAGAATGGAGGAACCAGAACATGGCCAGCATGTGCCTACACTCTCTTCTGCTGCTGCTGCAACCTCCGCCGATGGCCCATCTTCTTCTTCACCGTCTACGTCAGGGGTTCAAGAAGAAGAAGACGAACAAGAAGAGGGAGTAGAAAATGAACGACAAGAGAATGGAGACAGTAGTCTCCGCCGCCATCGCCATTACCACCGCCATCATATCCTTTTTAACCATCATCGACAACAGCAACAGCAGTCTTCTAATTTTTCCTATCGTGTGAACATTTCGATATCTGATGTACCGTCGGCTGAGATGAGAGATGATGTATGGTCTTGCCTCGTTGTGCTCGTCACGTTTTGGTTCTTCGGTCAGTTTCATCCCCATTCACGCTTTCCTCTTTTTTCACTTTTCAATACTACCATTTTTGTTTTCGGTATTGATTAGGTATCCTGGCTAGCTAAGCAAATTTTCAGAACTTTTGGTGACTTTAGAACGTTTTCTCCGAGAACCCAATGGACCTCTAAGTTGCATCCAGGGAGGAGAATGGGGCCAGCCTACACGAAATCAAAGTTTTTAGAAGAATCTTTTTGCCTTAAACCAAATGAATGGTTTGATTAAGAAAATCTAGTTGTTGTGGGTGTATGGAAACAGGTTTTTTAATTTGCCTGTATCAGAATGACTGGTCTAATATCTAATATTCGCTTGTTTGATTGGTTTTCCCTACATTCTAAGAAAACAAGCAGAGCCTTAAATTCTCAATTTTAACTGCATATTGCATGATTAATTCATTTTCCCTTGACTTAAATCTTTCTAATGTTATTTGGTTTCGGTTTCTGTATTCCTCACCAGCAGCATCAGTGACTCTGATTCTTGGTTTTTTCGGATCTGTGAATACACCATTGGGACCAAATTGCTCACGCCTAATACAAAGTAACCCATTCTTTGTGCAGTCTATTAAGGTAATTTGATTAAGATAATATGTTAGAGTCTCATATCATTCCCATTTAAGATTTTCTTGCTTCAGCTGACACGGCCCCTGTGCACTAAACCCCTTTGTTTACAAACAGGTGGAGGAAGTCGATGAGTCAAAACCTGGGCCAATGTTATATGGGTTTAATAAACCTCCTCCCCTGGACGTTGAGATTGCTTGGACTGAAACACATATGGCATTTGTACCGGCCAATTCCCAAAAGGCACATTTCCACCATCCTAAATTTTCTCTTTTGACTTTTCTCTCAATTGATGTTTTTGAAACTTCATTTATTTGCTCTCATTTCGGTTTTGTACTTGTAAGTAATATATATACATGAGCTCATGCACACCTAGAGCATTCTAGACCTTTGGATTGATGATGTAAATTTGGACTTCTTCTCATGTTGTAGGAGTGGATATACTTCCTAAACAAAGGATCTGTAGTGGATATCTTATACAATGTAAACTCAACAGGTCCCTCGCCTTTATCCCTTGTGATTGCCCAAGGTATTTTCTAAATTCCAACTCCATCCTTAAATTTATTGTTATGTTGACTTTTGTTTTGTTTAGAATGAAATGCTTGTTCGGATACCAGTATTTTTAAGTCAGATACTCTTTATTGGAATAAAAAATCTAGTCTTAGCAAAACTAAATAGCTAGAAGAAATGGGAGTAGTATTTCTGTAACAGCTTAGAATTTAATTCAGTTTTAAATGTTACCATTTGATCGAGATCCATCTTAGCATCTATCAAAGTTCTGCAGTATATAGCAAGTGCTGTCCAAGTAGTTCACAAGTGGAACATCAAGTAATTTTACATTGCCAAGTACACAATAGGCTAGAAATATATCCTACAATTGGATGATCCATCGAACTTTGGATTTGTCCTTTATGCCTAACTGTTAGTTTTTTTTTTTTTTTTGTATTGCAGATTTGAACAGAAACGTTGTTACATAAGTTCTTTAGTTCATGTATCTCGTCATAAATTCGTAATTCTTGTTAAATCTGCAGGTAGAGAAAGCCTCATTGAGTGGATGGAGGACCCATCATATCCCAATACAACTCTGTCTTGGAATATTATTTCTGGTAAATTCCATTCGTTTATCAGTGGAAATTGAGAGGACCCACCATGTTTTGTTCCCACTTTGATGTAAGTACGATGTTTAAAACCCATCTACATTGCAGGAAGTGGTAAGATCCAACAGAAAATTTCACAGCCCTCCAATTACTACATTGCAGTGGGGAACTTGCACTCCGAGGAGGTCGAGGTAATTTTCCTAATGTATATTACACTCTATATCACTTACATGGTCGTTTTATTACTTTTTTGAGTTTTTTTTTTCAAAACCATATACCTATTGAGAAGATCTGCGCCTGTAATTTTCCTTTACAAGATTTTATTATAGGCCACGGCAAGTTATTTTAGTGTTAGTTCATTGATATATGAGGAGAGATAATAAGTATTGTACTAATTAAACAGATTTCTATGAAATTTTAATTACCAAATCTTCGATCTAGTGATAAAAAAGCTAGAGCGATGGATCCTCTGCCACCCTCTCTCCTGCTGTTCTTCACAGGTAAAGGAAAAGGGTCCTTGGTGTGGTCATTAGAAAAGGAATAACTGCTGCTTCTGTCGGTATCATCCCATTAACTTCTCTCAGCTGATTTGGTCATTTCTACCTGTGCCAATTGATATGGTGTGTGGAAGTTTAAAAGTCTTTGTTCAACATATGATTCCTGGAGAGTTACTTGATTGGTCAACCTAAAGCAGAGAATAGGGTGTTGTGCTTTGTTGTGGACAAAACACGCACATCAAAGATGACAAATAAAAGTGAAACAAATACAATCAATCACACGACACGGGATTTACATGGTTTGAAAAATTGCCTACGTCTACAGAGTTGCAGAAATTTTATTAATCAGAGGAGATTACAGTCACTCAATCTCAACTCACTCTCTCTAGGGCCTTTTTGCTCTCTTATACAATATGCACTCATTAGATAATTGTTCTCTCTCAGAATATGCAAAAAAATGTGTTTAAGCAGTCAAATAACACATTTATAGAAAAAAGGGCGCTGAAAACCCTAATTCCGAATTTACTGCGAATCTTGCTCGAGCGAGTGTCGAGCAAAATTTCTATCTAAATCTCTTCCAGCCTGAATCGAGCGAGATCTCGCTCGAGCCATATGTCAAGGTCGAGCCAAATTCCTAACACACGATTTTTAACTCCTAGACCAGTCTCTACATGCAACCCAACAATCTCCCACTTGGAGACTGGATCCCCACATGCCATCCCTTATTTCGAGCCAAGCCCTATTATCTCTGCCGCTCACAACTCCCATCTTCAAGCCAGAAAATGGACTAAAGTTGAGCCCGACTTCAGTCTCCTACGCACATCGCCCTTAGTCAGCACATCCATCGGGCGATTCAGAACTCCCACTGCACTAGGAGTATCTGGTCTCGAACCGTTCTTGGCAATCTCAGCCAACTTCCTCAAGCTTATATGTGGAATGACAAAATTGACTCCCTTTGGCTTCCTCACAGGTTTCACGCGATCAAGCCTGCCTTTTTGCACTCTTGTATTTCTCAGTACATCACTGAATCATGATGTCAAATACAAAAAGTTAGATCTCTTACCATGCGCTAAAACCAACGCACCCTTGGTGATCTTTCAAACTCCTTCAGAAACGCTACTGCATAGCTGCTGTCATCAATCTATCCCACAGATATCAGATTTTTCTTTAAATTTTGAACTTATCTGACTTGCTGTAAAGTCCACACGTCCCTATTTGGAAGTGTGATGCGCACATCACCCACTCCCACTACATCTAATGTCTCTCCATCAGCCACATACTGTTATACATCTTTCCAAAATCATCAGAAACATAATTCTGCATGATCTCTCGATGTGAGGTGCTATGAAACGACGCTTCTGAATCTAACACCCAATCATCAATTGGACTGTGCACTGCAAGAAGTAGGGCATCATGAATTTCTTTTGCCACTACATTCACATCATCATCTTCATCACTTTCTTGATTCTTGCAATTTTTCTTGATGTGGCCTGGCTTGCCACAACTCCAACACTTGATCTGCTACCCAGATCTCGTTTTGCTCTTCCCTCTGCTCTTGGAGCCTGACCTATCATGTCCTCTACCCCGACTGTCAGCATTCAAGGCCAATCCCGAACTTGAGACCTCACCGGAGTCTTTCCTACGTACCTCTCAACTATTTGGCAATGATGTCAACAGAATCAACGCTCTGATCTCGTCATCAAATTCAATCTCCATAGAAGATAATTGATTTGTGATCGTGTTGAATTCATGCAGGTGTTGGGCCACAGACATACCTTCTGATATCTTCAGATTGAACAATTTTTTCATCAAATGCATTTTGTTATTCGCCAAAGGCTTTTCATACATACATGACAAAGTCTTCATGAGACCATCCATGGTCTTCTCCTTTCTAACATTGTGTGCCACTATTCTGAACAGGGTCAGCCGAACAATCCCTAGAACCTGTCAATCTAAGATGGTCTATTCATCATCCTTCATGCTTTTCGGCTTCATTCCCAACAGTGGAAGGTGGAGCCTCTTTCCGTAGAGATAATCATCAATCTGCATCTTCCAGTACTCAAAATCAGTGCCGTCAAACTTCTCAATTCCAGGTGCGTTCACTTGATTTCCAGTCATCATTATCCTTCAAAACACGCACACCAACGATGGCAAATAAAAGTGAAACAAATACAATCAATCACACGACATAGAATTTACATGGTTCGGCAAATTGCCTACGTCCACAGAGTTGCAGAAATCTTATTAATCAGAGGAAATTACAATCACTCAATCTCTCTAGGGCCTTTTTGCTCTCTCACATAATATGCACTCACTAGATAATTCTCTCTTAGAATATGCTGAAAGATGTGTTTACGCAGTCAAATAACACATATTTATAGTAAAAAGGGTACTGAAAACCCTATTCTGAATTTACTACGAATCTCGCTAGAGCGGGATGTCGAGCAAGTATCGAAGGAAGTATCTGTCTAAATCTCCCTCGAGCCAAGGTCAAGCGAGATCTCGCTCGAGCCAGATTTTGCTCGAGCCAGATTCCTGACACATGATTTTTAGCTCTCAGACTAGTCTCCACATGCAACCCAATATAGGGAAACTCTATGATATAATATATTCACCAGAACCTTTGCCAAGAGGCCTCAAGTTTGAGATCGGGAATTCTGGCCAAGGTGTTTAGCAATGTTGAAAGCCATGATTTTTATTTTATTTTATTTTGTTAGCTGGATGGTTAGGGCATCTCTAACCATTTGGCCACACCGTAATCCATCCAAAAGATGTTTACCACATTGCGCAATAACATATGGTATATAATTGGCCAAAGCCATATATCCAAATGATGATTGCACCATACTCCCTAGATGTTAAAAAAAAAGCACTCCTTGCAGTATTGTATCTTTGTTAAGAAGATTTATAGAAGAACCCCGATCAAAAAGATTTATATAAGAACATGATTAGAGCACTGCAAATCACACCAAAGAAACTCACTACCTGCTGCTGGTAATCTGTCTTGAGTTTAAAACAGAAAAACGATTGATTCTTTCTGCTTCGTTATGCACTTATTGATGGTGATATTTTAATACTTCACATGCACGTACAGATACTATCAGACCATTAGATAATTTATCAGATATGAATGCTCTGCTATATACAGGTAGAGTTGCAGTTGTCCATAAATGCTCTAGTCTATAATACAACTCAGGCATATTACAAGTGCTCGCTGGGTAGCTATAT
Source organism: Platycarya strobilacea (assembly GCA_036898215.1). Lineage (NCBI taxonomy): Eukaryota > Viridiplantae > Streptophyta > Magnoliopsida > Fagales > Juglandaceae > Platycarya > Platycarya strobilacea. The sequence goes on from CM072551.1 coordinate 25,516,627, forward strand.
ATGTAGTTTGAAGCTTTTTCTTCTTCGAAGAAATGTTGCTGTCTTAACTTCTCCACATCATATGGAGGTAAAAGACTCGCTATCTGAGTTTTATGAGTACTATTAAGCTTCCATTTCTTTGCAAAAAAATTTATTATTTATATCTCAATTATGAAAAGTTATCATTTTTATGCTAATTTTGGCGCATTTTGATTCTGTCAGGGTACTGATGATGGATGGCATGTCAAACTGTCTTTTGGACCACGGTGGATCACATATTTTCTTGGATCTGGTATTTTGGCATGCAGTAATTTCCTTCTCGTGGAATCAAATGGAAATGTCCGTATGCATATTCACCTCTTTCCTGCGTGCAGGTATAATGACCATCCTGATCTTATCCGCCTTCAGATTCTCCAACACGTTCCAAACCACAGATGAAAACCCAACGGGATTTCAAGCAGAGGAGCTGGGAACTGAACGAGCCCCATTGCTCATGCACAAGGATGACGATATTTCAAGTTGGGGTTCCTCTTATGATTCTGTTTCACAAGATGATGAGGATCCGGAGGCTCAGCTTGCAGTCAGTGGTATTGAGGGACAGCAAATAACAGAAGGGGAAAGCATCAATAATCCCCGGCATCTTTGTGTCATTTGCTTTGATGCCCCTAGAGACTGCTTCTTTCTTCCATGTGGGCACTGTGCCGCCTGTTTTACATGCGGAACAAGGTAAAATATACACCACACTTGCTACTTCAAGAAATCTAGGTTTAAAAACTTATGACTTTGGATTTTGATGCTATGAGAAACGACTTGTAGCCGATTCCAATTGTTTAAAAAAGGTTCATGAAGCCAGCACCAACATATGTTGGGATTAAGGCTTATAAGATTCGATTTCCAGCCATAGAGACTTAATTTGAGTGAAAAGTACTTTTGATCATCTGGTGCTAGACTCCATACCACTTATCACAGCTTCCAACCATAATTCATAGACACTATGAAGCGGTCCAAATAAATTGTTGTGCCCCCGCATTGCTATATTTGTTAAAACATTTCAATTATGAGCTTTGAATCGAGTCTATCTTTATTATCACATTTGATTTTGTTTCCAATCATTTCCAACTTCTCCAAATTGAGCGGAAAGTTAGATGTTCAAATCTGTTAACTCTGCAGGATTGCAGAAGAGGCAGGTACTTGTCCCATATGCCGAAGGAAGATGAAGAAAGTGAAGAAGATTTTTTCAGTTTGAACTATGTGCAAGAGTTATAAGTATCATGGAACGGCTATCTGGAAGTGCAACTAGTATTGGTCCACTGTAGAATATTTTTCACCCTCGACGTGGATGGATTTCATGTGCACTTGTGTTGAAAGCAAAAAGAAAAAAGGTCTCAGTAGAGGTTGACTAAAGAATACTTCGTTGTATTCACTGTGATCTCAATGCAACCTCTTTCTTGAAAAGGTATAAATTACTCCCCTTAACTTTCAGTTTGGCTTGCTGTGTGCGTCCATTGTACCTTTGCTTTCATTTAGGTCATGAGATTATGTGCATGAAAAGTGTTCATAACAGAAGCTGAGTTGATATGATTTGAGAAGTTTCATGTGCTCTTCCCTCTATGATTACCACCATGTCTTTGCTATCTGTCCATCATGTCATCAGGTCACAATAACGTAAGCCAATAAAAAAAAAAAAAAGTTTAGACCCTGAAACTACGCTTAGAGAGAGCGCGTATGTGCGTGTATAATTCAACTTTTATAAATTCACACAATGTACAATTTAAATTTTAACTTCTAACAATATCGTCTAATTTTCCACTTTGGGAAACATATGTCCACCAAACCTCCTAGACCAATGCGTCACGCAATCCTTATTTGGAGACTATAATACAAGTTTAATTTTAAAAAGTTTCAAAATTATAATAATATTATTTTAAAAATAAACTTTTTTCTTTGAGCAATGCTATATACAGTCTATTTATATGAACTTCTTTGTAGTCTAAGTAATAAATAGATAGAAAAATTTCAATTTTAAAATAAAATTGATTAAAATATTCTTATTCTACAAATCAAAAATTCTAATCAAGCGAAAAACTCATTTTATTTATCCATAAAATTGAAGTGTTTCACTTAGGCTTGCAATGCAATCCATAGCTATGAACTGTAAGAAGAATTATTCTTTTTCTTTTTTTATCCTTATTTATTAATGGGACTGTTACAATCCTTTAGTCAATTTTGCAAAGAATTTTTCTTTACTCAAAAGACCCTCCACACATCCTTCTACAAATTGAACTCCAATTTCAAGTGTATAATTGAGCCTAATGCCTATCGTTAGCGAAGAAAAGGAATATTTTTACAATCTTTTAATAATTGGAGCATTCGAAAAAGAAATAAAAAATATATGCGCATTGCATAATGAGCTGCTTCAAATTGTATTTATAAACATATTTCTTCTTTCTATGCCTCCATATCTTTCAGATCTTTTAATAACCATGGTAGCTAAAAGGCTACCGGCTACAATTTCAGTTTCAATGCAATATCTTGGTTTTTTTTTTTTTTTTTTGTTTTTTTACAAAAAAAGAAACCCCCCCTCCACGCATCCTTGAGTGAGGAGATAACGTGGAAAAAAGAAAACTATAGGATAGAGTTGGCAAAAGAAAAGTTGTACGCATCATTTATACAAAAATAATTTTGAGAGCTCACGTAAGAGCAAAAACTTCAATCTTAGACACCCAATTTGCTTATCAAGGGATGTCATAGACGTAGGTAATGTAAATGTGTGACACCACAAAGGCCTTGTTTGAAAGTATGGTTGGGAATTTAAACTTCTCAAATTCTTTTTATCAGGATCTACTTTTGGCAGATACCAAGAAAAAATAGAAAAATAAACACAACAAAAAATTTACATAGAAAACTTCTAAAACATGAGAAAAACCACCAGACCCATGGAAGAAAATCTACTATATGATAAATTGTTACAATCACATAATTTTTTTCCTCACCCCAACGATACTCGCAAAAACTTTCACACTAGTAAAACTTTAACTTTCACCCATTTTCCTTTTTGCATACAAAAAAGACAATAGAAGAATTTTACTAAATTCAAAAGTTACTAGATACGTTTCTGACTGGTATAATTAAACCAATGAGGGTAAGCCTTCTTAAATAGGCTCATGGGTACACTCCTTACTTTTTTCTTTCCCTTGTGGCACTTGGCCAAAGGAGTAATATCATCAATCTCCACCTTGCGGTTTTAGCTGATCCTACAGTCACATTCTACCGCAATGAGGATTTTCATAACTTTCGCTATCATGCTCCACCATAAAAGCATACACACTAGGAATAAACTAATTCCAAACATTTTGCTTCGACCTATAGCAAAAATAATTTTGCTGAAAAATTATGGTGCAATTTTCACGTTTAACTTTCCTAAAAGTCCATCAGCCATTGACATGAATTTCCACCATACACACTGTATCAATGCCAAACCAATGCCTGTGTGCAAACTTGTGGAACAACTAACATTAACATATCCTCTATCATGGCAACTTTGAGATTAGCGGCATGTCATAAGAATATACATGTCTCTTTTTAATAGATATCGTCTTCTATGGAGAGAGAGACACAATGTTAGCTCCATACCAATATATCTATTTATTGAATTGGAACCATTTGCCAAACCGGCTCCATCTCTTGTTGACAACTTTTCTTGACGTACCTAGGTTGTCAACACCTCTAGCAAATTGTTGATTTCATAGGTTGGTCGACGTCTTATATAACCTTGATGGAATCAAAATATCCCTGACTTGCACTTGCTACAAGTAAAAATTGATTCTCTCATCAAATTTCTTTATCTACATTCTTGACATTGCATCAATGAATTTTATCATAGAAATAAATAGTACCCATTAAATAAATTCTCAGAAAAGACTGATCTTTTCTAGACAGAATTTCAAGATTCCCAAAAAAAATTAGAGGGTCACAACAGACACATTTAGAATTTCCAATCTCTTAGACAGAACTTCTTTAGACCATACGTATCCACACTACTACATCAAATCTCCACTTTGTCAAAAGAATCTAATGACTCTGATATCACTTGTTGAGAATCTAGACCTCCCAAATTCCACTTGTTGGAAATCTGGACTTTCCAAATTCTCCCACTATGATCTACTTTTGACAGAATACTAAGAAAAAATAGAGAAATAAATACAACATAAGAATTTACGTGAAAAACTCCCAAAACAAGAGAAAAATCACCAGACCTAGAAAAGAAAATTCACTTTGTGAAAAATTATTACAATCACACAATTTTTCTCCTCACCCAATGACACCCACAAAAACTTTCTCACTAGTAAAACTTTAACTTCTACCTCTCTTCCTTTTTACATACAAAAAGGACAATAGAGAAATCTTACTAAAATAAAAAGTTATTAGATAAGTTTCTGACAGGTGTAATTAAACCAAGGAGGATAAGCCTCCTTAAATAGGTTCATGGGTACCGTTCTTACTCTTTTCTTTCCCATGTGGGACTTGGCCAAAGGAGTAACACCAACAAGTATAAATATTAATAGATGTTCTAAGATATTCTTAAATATTTTCTTTTCAAATATCACTCAAATACAAAATATAATTTAATTTATGTCTATCACTTTTTTCTAACCATGACTTAATTATTATAACTTTTTCAAGCTAAACAAAATACGGAAATAATACAATTTTTTGAAATTTTAAAATAAAATTATATTCAAATAATTTATTAATTTTATAATATTTTTGTTTTATCTTTTTCTCTCACTGTTTAAAACTTAATAAAATATCTTAATTCAAACAAAGAAACTAATTGCCAACTTTAAAAATTCAATTTTGTTATTGTATTATTATTTACAAATTATTTTATTACTATCCCTATATATTTGCTTAGGTTTGAGTCCATATAGCAAAGGTAAGAACGTGGTTAAGTGCAAACAATGTAGTGCAATGTTGTTTATTTCGAACATGTAATCTTGCAAAGACATATCTCTTCTCTAATAATATAATTAGAATTATGTTAATACAGATTATTTGAAACAATTCAACACATTTGCATAAACGAGTTGTAATGGTCAAAACAAGTCGAAATTAATCGTTTCGATATATTTTTATTTAATTCATAATGGATTAAAATAAGTCATGTCTTGTCAACCCGTTGATTTAATAAATCGTGTTAGTCTGTTAGGATTTGGAAATCTGATCCATTAACTTTAATGGGTCGTGCTCGAATTAACCTATATCATATAGGTGTAGTTTGGATAGTTAGATAAGAGGAGATTATTTCATATGAAAGTTGAATGTGAAAAGTTAAATAAGATATTATTAGAATTTTTTTAATATTATTATTATTTTGACATTTGAAAATTTTAACTATTTATTATGTTTTATATAATAATTTTAAAAAAATCGTAACGAGATAAAAATAAATAAAATAAAATAAAATAAAATACTATTACTATATAAACGAAATCATAATATACAATATTGGTTTGTCTATATGCATATGCAAAATTATATCTTTTGGAGATTAATTTTGCATATCATGAAAAGCTCCAACATTGAATTATGCATGTTTGAACTAAATAGTAGTGAAATATTAATTTTTTTTTTTACTTGTTCCCTAAAAATTGATCATTTTTATATATTTTTCAATTAGAATATTTATATATATATATATATATTTCAATTGTTGATATCTTGTTTCGCAACCTAAGCTACTCGGCAATAACCCAAACAATCTAGACTTGCAAAAGAGACGAAGAGGAGATCAGAGTCAGTGACCACTCTGATGATGAAGTTAGTCGAAGTTGAAGATGATAGGAAGAAATAGACAATAGTGGAGAGATTTGAAAACGTAACCTCAATTCTGAAGAGTGTGGCGCATTTATAGGATCACCCGAGTCCTGCTTGCTGACAAAGAATGATGAGAATTCTCTATCTGCCTGCTCGGTTTTCATTTATTTGGTTGTATCAAAGTGGGTAGATTTGCCTTGGGCAGTGTCCCCGAGAGGGGTCAGGGAGTGGATATCTTGTCCGAGTTGCACTGGTCTCTCACTTTTCGCCGCTATGTGATCGAGATCTCTAGCTGGTAGTTAATGCAGCGTAGCTCTAACCTACTTAACATTTAATGTGTCATAGTATTAGCGTTACCCCTTATTTAATGTGGTGTTAGGCGTCGTTTCCATCCCCTCACTTCTGACGCGCTTCCCTCTGTAGGTCCCTTCCTTTCTCGGGTCAGATGTTTGTTATTTGGCTGACCCGGTTTACTTTGCTAAGGCTTGGGTATGTCTCCTTCGGGTTGGGTGTCCACCCTCCAAGTGTCTCTTCCTCATACTGGGATTGGATTTTATTCCCATCTTGGGCCCAAGCCCCTCTTATCCAGATGGGTCTCCTTTCACAACACTGTACAAAGTTTTAGTGAAGGAATTTCGATGAAAATTTTTACACCACACTTTTTCTCAATTCCTATTTTTTTACCCTACAAATTCTTACCACAGGGGTTGTGGTGGGAATTTCTCAACTGTCGATTTGCCTCCTGATTTTTTGAACCCGTATGTTCGTCTTTTAAGCCCTAATTTTCTAAACCTGTCTATTCATCTTTCGGGCCCTTATTTTTTTTAATTCGTCTGTTCATTTTTCGAGCCTTGATTTTTGAATCTGTCTATTCATCTTTTGGGCCTTGGTGTTAAACACTAGCTGTCTAGCACAACAATTAATGTTGTACCACCTCCACGCCTATCAATCTCCTTGGTTCCTACAGCGGGCAGCTAATTGGACAGAAATCATTATCGTGCTCCCACGTCTTGAGGCCCTGATTGGTCATACTCACAACATGCATGCCATAATCATTACTTCGAAAACTACTGTCCACCCATCCCGGCATGTCGATTTTCACTCGTATTGTGAACTGTCGGACTGTCACATCGCTTTGTTTCCCATGCGCATTTATTCATCCTTTAGCCATAAAAGCTTGTCCTCTTCTCCCTTCTTTTCCCCTTGCTTTCACCTGGCATTTGCAAAACTCTCGTTTCCTTTTGTCTTTATCACTCTCGTCTGCAGAATTTCTAGGTTCTTTCCTTTTCCTATTTTTGTGCAAGCTTCGAATCTCTTCATTTGTGTTAATGGTTGCCGAAAGTTCTAATCCTTTTGCCTAGGTCCTGACTTTATTGGGCATGGCTGGGTATCTGTCCTCCCTCCCTCCAAACTCTAGATATTGCAAGATCGTTATAGGGTTTCCCATTGTATCACCTTGGAGTTGCCCCGAGGGATAGAGCATGCCTGCAATTCTCACATGAAGTCGTAGAGGGTATTTCTTTTCCCAACGATGGTTGCTTGTGGTCTCCGGCTCCCCTTTACACGGCTTGTTCGCGAGGTTCTTCATTTCCTTGGTCTGGCTCCCATGCAATCTCTTCCGAACGGTTGGCATTTATTGATGGCCAGTTGAGTCATTTTCCAGAAAGTTCTGTCGGGGATGGATGACATCTACCCTAACCTGACCACTAGTGAATTCTTGTTGATTTACCCTTTGAACCAACGACGAGAGAACACAACCAACTTCTATGCCCAAATCCCTAGTCAAAAGCTTGCAATGATTGAAGGCTGATAAATGGATCATAGACTTAGAACGTAGTTTTGAAATTAATAGTTACACTGAGACTCAGAAGGTACAGTATGTAGGACACCTGCTTCGGAGAGAGGCTGGTTTATGGTGGGACACAAAAAGGAAATTGTTGAAGTTAGAATTGGGAGAGAATGTAGTGCCTACTTGAGAACAAGGCAACATGATAGTGGAGCAGTACGCAGCCCGATTTATAGAGTTAGCAAGGTTTGCCCCTCATTTAGTAGCTACCGAGAAGATGAGGGCACAGAAATTTCAAGAAGGGTTGTAGCCACGAATTCGTATTCAAGTGGCATGCCTATGAATTGAGATTTTTCAGGAGCTGGTGAATGTAATGGCTATAGCAGAAGCTGAACAGAAAAGTTTAATGGCACAAACTCAAGTATCTGGAAAAGGGAGGTTTCCTTACTCTTCGGGAAAAGATGTTGGGAGGAAATGAAATTTCCAGCCCATGGATGGAGGAAAAGGAACGACAAGTAATTCAAGTGTATCAGTTTTGTTTCCCCTATGTGTCAAATGTGGGCGCCGGCACAAGGGAGAATGTCAAGGATCACTGAGGCTTGCTTCAAATGTGGCTAGCCAGGACATTTGATCAAAGATTGTCCTCAGAACATCTCCAGAGAAATAGTTCCATCAGGAGGAAAGATAAAAACTCCCACAAAAGCTAAAGTCTATACGATCACATCGGAAGAAGTGGACATGGAGGCCGATGAGGCAATGGACGCCAATATTATTACTGGTAACTTTCTAATTCCCCTACTTTACTTAATGAATGGATTTTTTGGAATATAAAAATAATAGTATGATAACTTCTCTAGGTAAAGTTAAGTTGAAGCAATGCATGGTTTATGCTCTGTTTAATCCTGGAGCAACGAAATCTTTTATTTCATATAATTGTGTCCAAAGGTGTAGAAGTAGAATCTTTAGTTCAAAAAGTTCTAGTAGCTATACCCGATGGGAAGGTAGTTGGATGTCATCGAATCGTAAGAAATTATTCTTTGGAAGTTGTGGGTCTGCGGCTAGTCGCTAACTTGGTAGTATTCCATTTAATGGAATTCGACCTAATTTTAGGTATGGGTTGGTTAGCCAAGTATTATGCTAAACTTGACTGTCGTAAAAATGAGATAATTTTTTATTTGCCGATGAAGGAGAGGCTTAGTTACAGGGAAGAAATAGTTAATCATATTTCCTCCATAGTAACTACCAAACGAATAAAGAGAAGTATTAAGGAAGGGGCAAAGTGTGTTTGGCAGTAATGTTCAAATCTCTAGAAGTTGTTAAGGATGTTAAAGGAATTCCAATCGTGGAGTATTTTTTCCAAGTCTTTTATAATGATTTGCCGGGATTACCTCCTGACCGGGAGACGAAGTTTACTATTGGATTGGAAATAGCCACGACTCCAGTTAATAAGGCACCGTATAGAATGACACCGATTGAATTAAAAGAGTTAAAAGCACTGATTGAGGAACTTCTAAAGAAAGGATTTATCAAGTCCAGTTCGTCTCCGTGGAGAGCACTAGTGCTATTCATGAAAAAGAAAGATGGAACAATGCGGACGTGTATATATTATTGAGATCTGAATAAAGTCATGGTTAAGTATAAATACTCGTTGTCTTGGATAGATGATCTATTGGATCAATTAAGAGGAGCATTGGTATTCTCTAAAATATACCTCCAATCTGGTTATCATCAACTGAAGATCAAGGAGTAGGACGTACCTAAGATGGCTTTTCGAACTCGATACGGGTATTTCGAATTTTTGGTTATGTTATTCGGGTTGACGAATGCGCCAGCGGTATTCATGGATTTGATGAATTGGGTATTTCGACCTTACTTGAATAACTTTATGGTATCTTTATTGATGATATTCTGATTTACTCTCAGACTGATGAGGATCATAAAGAGCATTTAAGAATTATATTGGAGACTTTACAAAAGCATCAACTGTATGCCAAACTCAATAAGTGTGAATTCTGGCTACGAGAAGTGAAATTCCTGTGTCACATTATCTCAAATGAAGGAGTTTCAATGGACATAGTGAAAATAGAAGCAGTGATGGATTGACAGAAACCAACCAATGCACACAAAGTACGTAGTTTTTTGGAATTAGCCGGATATTATAGAAGATTTATCGAAGGATTCCCCAAAATTTTCGCACCTCTGAAAGCACTAACAAACAAGAATGCTAAGTATGTTTGGAGCATAATGTGAGGAGTTTTCAAGAGCTCAAAAGGAAATTAACTACGGCGCCGATCTTAGCCTTACTGGAACCTCACAAACCATATGCAATATATAGTGATACCTCAAAAATGGAACCGGGATGTGTATTAATGCAAGAATGATGAATAGTTACATACGCATCTTGACAACTTAAGGATCATGAACAGAATTATCTCACTCACGATTTGGAGTTAGCAGCTTTGGTGTTTGCACTAAAAATTTGGACGCACTACCTATATGAAGAAAAGTGTGAGATATTTACCGACCCTAAAAGTCTCAAATATCTTTTTAGTCAGGAAATTCTGAATATGAGGCAAAGAAGGTGGATAAAAAGTGACTTTCAATGTGAAATTGAGTATCACCCTAGAAAGGCTAACGTGGTAGCCAATACCTTAAGTAGGAAAACTCAAGTAGAAGAATTGTCGGTGCTAGCAATAATGTGAGAATTCCTTACAGACAAGTTACCAAAAGAACTCAAGTTAATGGTGATTCAAAAGATTGTTCCTTTAACGTATGAGAAAATCAAGGAAGGATAACGAAATGACGCTAAGTTAAAAAAGATGAAACAGAAAATATTGGAAGGAAAAGAGTCCTCACATTTTATGATTTTAGGCAATAGAATGCTATACTTTGGTCATTGAATTTGCTGACAAGTTTCATGATGTCATTCTTGATAAAACACAACTTCAAAGATACATGCCTACCCCGGCCTTCAAATGGGACTTACTGTTTAGCCTGATGTATTCGACTGCGGTGGCACCAGTAGAATAAAGTTAAGAACAAAAAAAGGAAATAGAGTATTTCTGGTAGTTATCAAGATAAACAAGAAGAAAATATAGAGTTAATCAATTAGTAACCAGAACCAGAAGATGGCTCTAATACCATAAACACAAAAGTAAGTGAAGATAAAAGAGTTACACATGATATGTAGTCGGCAGTGCCAGCCAAATGCAACAATATGAAATATGAATATGAAAATGTAAATGTAAAATAATTAATGAAGATAAAATTGAATCAAACCTCTTGTAAGGAAAGGCAACAATGAATCTAGTCTTTTATGTTTGCGTGATGGTAGATTCAACTATTTTGAAGATAGTAAGTTAGGAATTGTACAGACCTCCTAACTCCCAACCTTCTATCTACCTTGTAATTCTCTGTTCTCTGATTTAGTTTTTTAAATCTTGTAATTATAATGAAGAACCTTTCGATTCAATTTTATCTTCATTAATTATTTTATATTTACATTTTCATATTCATATTTCATATTGTTGCATTTGGCAGGCACTGCCGCCTACATATCATGTGTATCTTTCTTTTATCTTCACTTACTTCCATGTTTATGGTATCAGAGTCATCTTCTGGTTCAGGTTGGTAATTGATTAACTCTATCTTTTCTTCTTATTTATCTTGATAACTACCAGAAATACTCTGTTTCTTTTTCTTGTTCTTAGCTTTATTCTGCTAATGCCATCGCAGTCGAATACATCAGGCTGAACAGTAAGTCCCATTTGAAGGCCGAGGTAGGCGTGTATCTTTGAAGCTGTATTTTATCAAGAATGAAATTAGGAAACTTGTCAGCAAATTCGATGGCCCTTTGGATTTGCCTGATTTTGCCTTTAGAGATGTCATAACCAAAGAATCTAATCTTGATTTAATACAATTTAATCTTTTTAGCTGAAACCACTAGACCATTGTGTCGTATGATATCAAAAACAGTCGACAAATATTTCTAGTGATCATCAGTGGATTTTAAAAATATGAGAACATCATTTATATAAACGATGGTAAAATGGGTGAATAAATTGAAAATATCATTCATAATATTTTGAAATTCACTAGAATCATTTTTTAGGCCGAACGGCATCACATTCCACTCAGTGTTCGAAAGGAGTAGTGAAAGCAGTCTTATATCGATCAAACTCCCTAATTTAGATCTGCCAAAATCTGGACTTAAGGTTAAATTTAGAAAAAATAACCACATTACTCAACCTATGAACCAAGTCGTTTTTATTGGGAATAGGGTATCTAATTCACTCTGAAGGCAAAATCAGGCCAATCCAAATGGCCATTGAATTTGCTGACAAGTTTCCTAATGTCATTCTTGATAAAACACAGCTTTAAAGATTTCTTGGCTCGCTTAATTATATTTTTGATTTCTACAAGGATATGAGAAAACAATGTCATCCTTTTTTTGAATGACTTCAACTCAATCCTCCCCCTTGGACAGATGTCCACACCAAACTAATTCAACAAATCAAGGCATATGTCAAAACTCTTTCATACCTTGGTATTCCTACTTCCAGCATTGGATATGGGAGCATTCTGAAATAAATTGTTTCACCAGATTCTTCCGAATAAATCGCTTGATTCCATTCTGGAACCTGGAGTTCTGGTTGCTAATTGATTAACTCTATCTTTTCTTCTTGTTTATCTTGATAACTACTAGAAACACTCTATTTCCTTTTCTTGTTTTTAGCTTTATTCTGCCGGTACCACCGCAGTCGATACATCAAGCTTCTTAATCGTACTTATGATATCACCGTAAGTATACCTATCATAATTAAGAAGTCTCGAGATATCAGTAAGTGAGTCATTAACCTTAAGAGCAAACAAACGAGATAGACCATCGATGAATTTATCTTTTTAATAAGGTTTTTCTGAATCATCTCTAAGCATAACTCTGAAAATAAAAATACTTTGATACCAATTGTAATCAGACATCTTATGGCATCATAAATTATTCAAATAATTAAAAATACGATTAGTAATGTTGGAAGGAGTTCTAATAAAATACTTAATAATCGTATAAATTAAAGTATTGACACTATCAGGGATTCCCCTTCCTATGGTTTCGTCAAATATGGGTAATCCTTCATCATCATACTTGAAAGCATTCTGAATAGTTTGTCTAACTTCAACAGTGAGATGTTTATCCCACCAAGATCAAAGTATACCCGAAAATCCAGAAGTTAAAAGAGTAACAATCTCAGATTGCTGGAGATTGTTGTTAACATAAGCATTAGCTACCATAGACATATTATGCATAACATTGAGGACTTTTTGTTCAGATTGTCCATCAATATTCCATTCATAAATCCTATCAGCAGTATCAAAAAACTGAGATTGAAACATCATTTCTTCAAATTGTAAATCAAGAGGAGAAGCCCTAGAAAACAAGTTCTTCATCAGACTCATTGGATTGAGTCCTTTTGAAGTAAGCCTGGCAATTTCAGGTTTCTCAATAGAAATATCTTGAAAACAATTTTGAATGTCGATGATAACATAATCATCTTCATAAGAAGAGTCCTCAGTGCTATCAGAAAACTTATCAAAATCCCCTTGGCCACATTTGTCCAACATGCTGGTGAAGGGTCGTTCTTGCTTGATATAAGCAAGCATTTGATTAATTTTATCCAAGGTACTGGCATTTTTGTTAAAATCTATTTTTCGCATGTTCTCTAGTAAAATAATCAAAGGTTTTTCCAAAGTTTTGGAGGATGCAGTTTTTTCTAAAACGGGGTTTTCAACATTTTCCTCTATACGGTTCAATTGCTGACCTATTGTATGGAGGGTCTGGTTGACAAAATTATTTTGTTCAATAATCTTCTTTGTCTCTATAAAAACAATAGAAGACTTACAATCATCAGGAATTTTAAAAGGTGAAGCTACAAAATCAAATCCTTTTACTAAAACTAAGATAGTTTTAAGAGGGGGATGGCTAGATTTCATAACTGTCTTGTCCTCCTTTGTAAAATTGGTCTTCAAAACATTTAAAGATCGTTCTTTTGAAACATAAGGACTTTCAAAAAAACCAAAGAGTATAATATGCTTGTTGGACGTGTACATCATTTCTTTCCATTTTCTCTTAACCCTTTACTTTTCAGCAAGTGTAAAATTCATATGATAAGTTTTTCTCTTATCACGGTTTTCAATAGAATTAAACTCATTGATTAAAGAAATCATATCTATTTCAAAAGCTTTATTCATCATCATTACATAATGATGAATTGGAGTTACTATATCTGAAGCTATAGGAGAAGTTGAAGAATCATCTTCTACTTCCACTTCTTCCTTTATGGATTTTCCTTTAGATAATGGAATAATCTTTGGTTGAATAAGAAGCTAATGTAACTTGTGAATCAGAAAAAACACCTTTCAGATTTAGATTTAAAACAGATAATTTTTCCTTTTTATGAAGTTTTCTTATTAAAACTGGACGAGCAGAATCTTTTAAAAATTATTTGAGATTTGCATCTCTTCTTCCAGAGTCAGAATCACAAGAAGATCTATAGCCGGCGAAAGAATGCCTCCTTTCATTGGCTAGGTGAGGGCGGTCAAAATTTTTTTTTACAGTATTATCAAGATACTGCTTAAAAATTATTATTTATATTCATTGTAAAATTTAAAAAATGCTTAAATTCAATGCAGAATAATTAAAAAATATTGCATAAATAAAAATATAAAATAGGCTCATAACTCGATGAAGACGCGAACACGAACGAACAGTTAACACGTTTTGCCACCCATTGGTGTAAAGTTGAAAAACAGGGGTGCCATATCAAAGTTTTAAATACTGTACCGTACCGGTCGATACAGTCGGAATTTTTAGTAAAGGCCGATTGGCCGGTACAAATAAAATGTTTGGTACAGTTGTACCGGATTTCAGCCTTCCAAATTTTTTTTTTAATTTCTTAATATGTTTTAATCTCAATTTAGACTAAATTAATTACATATATATTTATCTATATAATTTATCTATATATTATTTATTATTTTGAAATATAATTTATAATTATATTTATATATATAATTTATTTATATATAAATTATTTCAAAACGATATATAAAATAATATCGATATTAAAATAATTTTATTTCAGTAATTTGATCGATACCGATACTGATACTGATATTCGTACCGTTACGATATTGATGTTTAAAATATTGTGCCAAGTACCATCCAATTTAGGGTAGTGGGAGGTAGGCAACGGTTCTTTCTCAGCTAGGAGCCTAGGAGAGGCAACAGTCTCGTCTGCTTAAGGAACACCGTCACTGTCTGATGGTATTGGGAAGGGTCCCTTGGATTTCAAACTTCCACGTGAATGCTTTTGTTGTTGGGTCCCAACGGCCAACACAGAGAGTAGAAAGAGAGGAGCTCAAGTTTCAAATGGCAACGCACCACAGCCATGGGATTCTCCCCCAAGAACACAACTCGTACGCCCTCCTATCTTCTCCATAGCGTCTCTGCGTTGGCTGCGTTCTCCATCACCGCCCTCCTCCTTTACAAGGTATCTCTCTCTCTTTCCATTTTCTGCTGCGGCATTTCATCATTCACATCCTCTGTTTTTTTTTCCCTGTTCCAGAATTATCTTTTCTTGTATGCATTTTGGTAGGATTCTGATTCTCTTTGTGGAATCTTATCAAACAGTTTGACGACTTTGCTTCCCAAACCAACCGTCGCAGGTCACGATTTAGACTCGACCCGGTGGCACCTGTTCTCAGCCAAGACCTTCGGCGAACAAACTCGGCAAGCCCGTGCTTACAAAATCATACATTGCTCTTACCTTGCTTGTCAGTCGGGCACCAGCACAATCCCCGAACAGCCCCGAGCTCATCATGCCTCTAAACCGAGTGAGAAATGCCCGGATTTCTTCCGGTGGATACACCACGACCTCAAACCCTGGGCTCGGACCGGGATTTCGTTATCCCATTTGGCGGAAGCCCAGAAATTCGCGGCTTTCCGAGTCGTTATCGTTGCTGGGAAGCTGTACGTGTATTTGTATTATACGTGCGTGTAGAGCCAAATGATGTTCACGATATGGGGGTTGTTGCAGCTTCTCAAGAGGTATCCTGGGAAGGTACCTGATATGGATATGATGTTTGATTGCATGGATAATCCTCGTATCAATAGGACCGATCACGAGTCTATGCCATTGCTGTTGTTTCGTTATTGCACTACTGAGGATCACTACGACATCCCGTTTCCTGATTGCTCTTTCTGGGGTTGGTAAGTACTGGAGAGGAAAAAGAACCCCCTTTTTTTTTTGTTTATTTTGTTTAAATCATTCGTTATTTCTGTTGTTATTTATTTACAGGAGTTTTCAAATATTGGCTTAAGTTGAAAATATCACTATTTATCTAAAAAAATTAAATAGATAGAACCAATTAGATTTTTTTTTAATTTTTTTTTTATATTTTAACACTCATCTCAATAAATTTTATTATTTATTTTATATTTTAATATATTTTAATTAATTTTATTATTTATTTTATATTTTAACATCCGCACAAACTCTCGATAGCTCATAGCCCGGAATTTGGGACGCTCCTTCCAGACTGGGATTAGTCGGGATTAGTTGCGACAAAACCATTCTTTTTTCTTCGTTTGTTTAAATCAGTTGTTATTTCTTAATTAAAATGTGATTTTTTTCATGTTGATTCTTAATTGAATATATGATCGTACAACTCTAATTGTTTGAAACATGTATGGCTACTGGTTTAATTTTCTTGACAAGCGCAAGCCTGAGAGCCTTTTTACATTCATTGTCTCGTGCATTTGGAAATGGCATTTCCTTCATATGTAGGCATGGTCGGATTTGTTGTATGAAAATGGTTCTTGTACATACCAGAGACAAATTTAAGGCCCTGGGATGAAGACTTCCGGGACGTTAAACGGGGTTTAAAACGAATTAGTTGGTCAGAGAAGTGGCCCCGAGCATATTGAAAAGGAAATCCGGATGTTCAGTCGCCTGTTCGTTTAGAATTACTAAAATGCAATCACTCCAAGATGAGCGGAGCGCAAATCATTCGTCAGGTGTAGTTGGAATTGATGTGTGGACCTCTACTTGAGTTAAAACATATGGAATTGATACTTAGAGGATAAATAAATAAATAAGCAAACAGATAGAAGTGATGGACAAAGTACCTAAAAAGTTTGTTTTTTGATGTTGTCATGTTACCATGCATTACAGGATTGGGCAGAAGAAGCAACAACTGGCTACGAGCAATCTAAACTTTCAAATCAGTGCAATTACCAGGAAGTACTTCTCTTCATGAAGTTACATATATACCCTTGTGCTTTAATGGCCTGTCTTAGAAACTGCATTGGCTGATCCAGGTGGTTGGATAACTTGGCGTTTTCTTCATCTCTTCTTATGGATACCCTTGTACTTTAATGGTTTGCCTGATGTTTATGAAGGATGGCTGATAACATTCCTGGTTTATGAATATGAAAATTGCGTATACAATCTAGACTGGCATCCTAATCAGCCACTGAGCACTACACATTTTAAAAACCCCTATAAATTTGCAAAGAAAAACTAACTAGTCTTATGTTTCATGTATTCCTTTTATCACCGTATGCCTCAATGATGCTTGGACCTTGACCAGCGTCATCCTAAAATCCATGTTGTTAAGGACATGTTTCACAATTTGACTTGACTTCGGATATTCGGTAGACCTCAACCTATAGTTCAATAACGGGGGTGGTGTCGTCATATGGAGGATACTTAGGATTCCTGATCTTCTTGGCAAACTTTTTGTCCAATTGGTTGGGCCGAAGAGACTTCAAGTCAAGAGATTCAACATTGAGCGCATGATCTGCCACTAGTCCAGCTCCCAACCGTCGCAACCCCTTAGCATAACCATACCCCGGACAGAATTACAAACAGCTATGGCTCAAGATGCTTGGACTTCTAGATCAGCCAATCTTTGGTTCGCATCGTCCAAAGCATCCCGAGCCCGTGTCAATTTGGCCTCTTGAGCAACCCAAGTAGCTTCTAAAGCAGCCAACTCTTCTTCCCGAGCAACTGGGGTGCGTTCCCTCCAAGGCTTCCTTCTTCAAATCCAGCTCCCTAGCAAAGGCGACTAACTCCGCTCTACACGCAGCCAACTTTGCCTCCACATAGGCCTGATCCTTCTCAGAAGATTCTTTAGCTTCAAGAAGCCGACTGCACCTCCGATGGACGGAAGATAACAACTCCCGAGCCGTATCCAAGTCTGATTGAAGAGAAACATTGTCCCTTTCCAGACTTTCTTTTTCCTTCTTCAAATCTTCAGCAGTCTGGATCGGAATCTTCACAAGTGCAACTGGAAGCTTCAAGCAGTTGATCTGTCTTCTTCAACTTAAAGCAACTGAATCGACACACCGAACCAAGCTTATAGTTGAACTCTCCAAGCTCTACCAATTCAGTGCCAACTAGCCTGGCAACCTCTTCTGCAACCTGAGTCAGAAGGGGTCCCAACAGTTTGACCACTCGATCGGTAGCTTCTGCCTTGGCCCATTCAAAACTCAAAGAGCCATCCGAAACCGCACCATGCTCTCTGCCCAGATCACCACCCTTTCGGCCCAATTCCACGTCAAACAATTGCCCAAGAGAGGCCACACCACTACAGACTCAAAAAGGTGGGGGGCGTTGCGAAGATTCGGCGGAAGGGTAAGAGCACTTGAACATTTTAGGCTGGACCTCGGAAGTTGACCCTCTCTCAAAGACTCGAGGTTTTTCTGGAGAAAAGTCGTCGATGAGCACCACGAGAGGAACCTTACCCCCACCTTGGACCTCATTTGGATCCTGGTTGTTGCCAGATCTGCTCGGGTGACTAGGGGACCTTGCCACCTGAGTCTCTTCCTCAGCATCCCCTTGCTCATCTTCTCCCTATTATTCTTCTTCTTCTTCTCCTTCTTCTTCGTCACCCTTGGATCCCGCTTCACTTTGGCTATCCCCCTGGCTCTCTTTGGCATCAAATTTGCGTTCAGTAGAGGAAGAAGGGGGAGAAGACAAATCTCTAACCCTCGCAACTTGTTCTTCCAGCTCTTGTCGGAAGATTTGATCGAAAGTGACAACACTCGATGAAATGGGCGCTATGTGCTCAACGACTTGCTCAAAGGCCACATCCATTTCCTTATCATCTGAGGACCTGACTGCAGCCATCCGAGTCGCCTCCATTTGCGCTTCAGTAACCATCATACGAGCCTCAAACCTCGCTTGATCAGCCTCAAACAGTTGCAGCTCGGTCAAGGAAGCGGGAGATGGAGTGCAGACACTATGAGGCACCCTAGACCCCCCTAAAGATGGCCCCTCCTCATGGCGACCTTTGGTTCTCCACTCACGACAGCTACCTCCAACCTTAGCGTGTTTGCAAGATTTCTCTCTCTAGGAACTCTCCTCAGGGATTCCTAGAAAATCCTAGCCCTCTGCATAACAATGGTCAGGCTCGGTCAGGTACTCCCTAATATTGTCCTTGGTCAAAAGATTGTTTGACCACAGCAAGTTGGGGTCCGATCAACTCCAGGCCAAAGCAGCCTCCACCCTCTTTGCCTCCCTAGGAGTGAGAGTCACGTCCAGATGAAGTGTAGAAGGAAGAAACCCCCAATCGCTCTGGACAGAAAATTCTCCCTCACCCTCAGGAAATTCCCAGCCATGACTCGAGACGAAAAATAATCGCCTGTAGTAATCTTTGGCACTTGAGTGCCTGTCCTCCATCTGGATCAGCTGATGGTCCTTGTGCCTGATTTGAAAGCCCAAAACATTTTCATCATGGCGCAGCAATTGATAGAGAGAGAAAAAATCTTGAGTTTTCAAATTAGGGTAACTCTCATCCCATGCCAAGAGCATGATCGGACAACCCATACAGCTGGCCAACAACAGACGCTAGCCATTCGGAAAAACCTAATGAAGGGAAAACAAAAACCCTTCATGAACATGACGAGGAAACACACAAATTTTGGTGCTTTCCCCGTCGCATTGCACGCCCTTACACCACCCTCAGGTGCATCTAAATCAAGACGCCAAGGAAGTTTGTATTTCCTCTTCAGAGCATCGATATCAGAGGTATGGAAGGTAGACATCCACTCAATGCCGGCAAAGAAAGGAGAAGGAGTGGAAGCAACCATGCGAACAGAGATTGAACGAAGGAAAGTGGGGCAAAGGAAGAGTAGACAAAAAAAGGAGACACTAGAAATGACTCAAGAGGAGGTATTTATAGACAAGGCAATTTTAAAACCTCGCGGGAAATGAAGAGACGTGATGGCCGACTGCTTGACATGAACCTTGGTAATAGAGGGCGTCTTCAGCATGGCCCAATCACAGACAATATGTGTGCGTGGACCCATGCAATGATAACGAACTCGTGCCAGGCACTGTCCAATCATCGATTGGCTCATGGAATAGAAATGGTTGTGGCAGATCAGAAGTCGAAATGACAAGACACAATGACCCAAGGGCATTAAACACTATCAAGGGTTAATTGTGCAGTAATTGTAGTGGAAGCCCAGAAATCGAAATGACAAGAAGCAATGGGTGAACCCACATTAATTGTTAAGGCAACTAGGCAGATGAATCGCCTTCGGGATGGTGAACCAACACCCTAAGAAACGAATGATGTCACAAGGTCATCTGAGTCAGCATAACTCAAAAGATGAACCTTTACTCAACCCCGACCCCGAGCAAACATAGCTCATACAGAATCCCCATCAAAGTTCCTATGATAAAGATTTGCGAGGTACTGATAAGGGAGGGCCCAATCCCACTCAGGCCATAGGCCCTTATGATGAAAGCCCAAACGGAACCACCAGGGCCCATGGACCCCTGATCGACTAGACCCTAGTTCAAGGGAAGGAAAAAACTTTAAAAATCCTGATCATCCAATGAAATCAAGAACGCAAGCCCACGCAATCACGAGCGTCCATCCAGATAAAGGAAATATCAAAACCACCAACCCACATTCCCCCGATGTTCACACTTGCACATTAAAGACGATTAGACATAAGTTCATAAAGCAGAGTACCCTACTAAAATAGGATCAAGCCAAGTACATCACAATCGCCTCCAGCTAAGGTTCGGCTTTGTAGGCCATTAATGATCAGATCAAACGGATCGCTCCATTGGACATGAGATTAGGCTAAAGATGCCACATTAATTATCACCAGAGATCCACCCCGACAAGCATTTAATCAAGAGGAAATAATAAGGCTGAGCCAAGATATTTATTCCCAGGTAATGATTAGCTGGGTGACGACCGAACGAAGTCATCAAACGTCATCATAACCAGTATGAGGACACCTATAAATAAACATCCGACACTTCACAAAAGAAGGTAATGACTCTAAAACATCAAGACTTTTGTAATCAATCTTGATCCTTCTCTCAAACTAACTTGACCCCGACACCACCCCTATTATTGAACTGCAAGTTGAGGTCTACCGGATATCCGAAGTCGAGTCGAACCATAACATACATCCTTAACACATGTAAAATAAATTACGCATTTAAGCTAAGGATGTCCTTTGGGGGCTTCCTTAGGAAAATTGGCTTTGTTGTTTAATTTCCCTCTGATAAAATATATGTGCATCCTTTTGTAGCTGATTATTTATGTGCCCCCCTTTCCCTCCCTTCTTCCACATGTATAAAATTTATGTCGAAAACTATGCTTGGTCCGTGAGCTTGAAGTATATTCTATCATGTGGTTCTCTAGCATTAATAATATCCCCATATTATGAAGATTTCTTCGATTGTGGTCTCATTCCATAGAAAAACTATTGGCCCGTCTCGCCTAATAGTTTATGCCCCTCTATAAAGTATGTTGTTGATTGCGGTACTAAACACCCATCTAAGGTATGTTTTCACTTATCTAAGTGGTATCTAAGGGATATGAGAGGGTGTTTACGTTTTTTATTTCAGTAGATTTCCACCTTATTCTTCCCTTTAGATTAACAAGATTAACAGCAATAGTAGTAGGTATTGGTGGTAGTAATGTTTTAGTAAAACTTTACCCATAAAGAAAAAAAAATGAATGCTAGTAATAGTAGCAGTAGTGGTTAGTGGTACTTCTTGTAGCTTAAGGATGTTGTCATTTATGGCCCATTTGGATTCAGAAGTTTGATAAAATCATCTTTGTTAGCTCAATAATTGTATTACTATTCACAAATTATCTTATTTTATTTCATTTATCTAAACGAATCCTAAAGCTTCATAGTGCACCATGCTTAATCAACTTCTATGAAGATGACAACATTGATATTTATTAATAATGATGAAATAAATGATAGACTACAAGACAATGACCACTGGCACCTCATTCTTCTGTAAGTACAACACTATTGGCTATATTGGTGGTCATGCCTAGAAAAAGATATAATAATAATTCCACACATCAGCCACTACAGACACCCCTTCATACAAAGCAATTTATCATTTCACTCTCTCCTAAACTTTTCTCAATCTCATTGGAATTCCTCACTCATCAAGTACTCTCTCTCCTCAAACTCTCTTTCATCTAATCGGACCCCTCACTCTTTCTTTAATTTCGTTTTAATTCTTTTTTCCCTCATCAGACTTCCCTCTCTCACCCATCATTTCACTCTTTCTTTTCTCCTCATCTCTAGGGGTGTAGGTTTGGTTTGATCTAGTTTTGGACAATTTTAGGACCAAATCAATATATACCAATTTTTCATTTTCAAGAACTGATACCACACTGGTTATCGTCCTAAATTGGTATTTTTAGTTTTACCAGTTCCAGTCATTTTTTAATATATATATAAATATTAAATCTCTAATTTCTTATACTTAACACATATATTAATATATATTAATATTATTAATACAATAATACTAATAGTATATATTAATATTATTGGTATAATACTTTTGTTATATGTTACTGATAATATAGTAATTAATATACTTATATATATTATATTATTACTAATATATTTATCAAAAAAGATATGTTGAAAATTTATAAAGCCATAAAATACAAGTAATATAGATTTTATATTTAACACATATGATCAAATAAATGTTCATGTTTAAAATTAAAATCTTATATCATAAAGTATAACATAATATTAGTTCATATATAATTTATATATATATATATACACTACAAGAGAATAGGTTTTTTGAGACAAATTATTTTGTCTCAAAAAGTCTATTTTTTTGTCCCAAAAAATCTTTAGAGACAAAAAAATTTTGTCCCGAATTTTGTCTCAAGAAGTTTCTAGGGACAAAAATTGTATTTCATCCCTAAAAATGATTTTTAGAGACGAAATCTCATTTGCCCTTCCAAATCCGTTCGGACGGAATTTTTTATTTGAGACAAAAAAAATCGTCTCAAAAACTCGTTTGGACAAAAATTTCAGCTGTCTAAATTGACAGTTTCCGTTCGAACGGATAAATATTTGGTTCGAACAGATTGCCTAGTTCGAACAAGATAAGCGTCCGAACGGATATTATTTATTCGAAAAAATAAATTTATTGGAATTAATCTTGTTCGAGCGAACTATTTTTAGTTCGGAAGAATTTTTAAATCGTAATATATCATTCGAACGTGATTTTTTTGTTCGAATAATACCGCTACACAGATTCACATTTAATTAAAATATGCATTGCTATTATAATAAAAATTTAATTTGCACATCA
The DNA here is from genome assembly GCA_036898215.1 of Platycarya strobilacea. Taxonomy (NCBI): domain Eukaryota; kingdom Viridiplantae; phylum Streptophyta; class Magnoliopsida; order Fagales; family Juglandaceae; genus Platycarya; species Platycarya strobilacea. The sequence continues at coordinate 25,539,886 of CM072551.1, forward strand.
AATTTGTTCAAATATTGTTATTAAACAGAATAATAAATGTATAATTAATATAAAAAATAAATTTTAAGATCGTGGTGGTGTTATAGCTTTTTGGGACATCCTCTGTCATTTTTCAAACATTGTTCGGGTCCTCAACTCTAATCTCTCTTCTATTTTTGACTCTAACTCCGCTGTTTTATCTAATCTGATCAACAACTCTTATTCTTTGGACCTCAATCGTTCTATCTTAAGTTGTGCTGCTTCTAACTCTTTAATTTTGTCTTCATTGGATCTAGTCTTAGAAGAGGATGATGAACTAGAGGATGGCTTCACACAACGCCCTAAGCCCCTCAAATATCCAAAGCGTGATCTAAGAACTTCAGATAGGATATGAGCATCGTTGATAGATGATTCATCAAATGGATCTACAGCAGCGTCCTTTAGAGATTTCATATTTTCCTACAAAAAAAAAACTAAAGTTAGTATAAATAATAGGAATATTATATTAGACTTGACTTAATATACTTAAACTTACATAATTTGCCTTAGCTTTAGGACTGGTCTAAATACCATCACGATTTTTATGTACTTTAGCATATAAATGGGTTAGATCAAAGTCACCAGAACTTTCAACATATTAGAACTTGAAAGAGAAAAGTGCATATTTTAATATGAGATTGGAATTAGTAGTATTGACCATTTTTTTATGCAAACGATGAAAAGATCAAGAATCCACACGATGGTGAATTTTTAAATTTGATCTATTTACTTTGTTCACAGCACTCCGTTGCTAAAAAAAAAAAAGATTATAAGTTTTAAATTCTAATAGATATATAATTTTCTATTAAAAAAACATAAATGTGATATTACCATATAAGTAGAATCTTCAAATAGATCACAAACCTTCTCCCACTCGGCTGGTGATATTGCTTGGAATGGACTTTGGCGTGCCTCTGTAGCAGTGCTAAATTTTTCAAAATGTGCATGGCATCGACCTTTGTACCTCCGGAATGCACCCAACATTAGTTCCTCAATTGTTTTTCGATGCTTTCGCCGACTAAAATCTAGATCAAACTCATCCTTAAAAAAATTATAAGTAATTAGTATAAATAGAATTAGTATTAAATTTGAATTTTCTTGGGATGTAGCTCATTACCAAACAACGATTTTTTATATGATCTTTTACATCTTCAGGAATGTTAACCCAGTAGGTTGCTGACATCGGAGCATATATGCGAGTGAGGGCACCAACATAAGAAGAAAGCCATACTTGTGAATCACTGTGCCCACCAATGTGACCTTCTAATATATCAACTTTAATTTTATCCATTTTTCTAACTTTCTCTATGCAAACACCCCTCGTGATGTCTTGCCCTCAGTGCTGGCTTAAAACTACAAGTACAGTAATTAGAATAGATATATATAATTTGATAAATATATATTAACTCATGTGGTAAATATCATAATTTGACAAAATACCTAGCATTGGGTCTGGTGATGCTGGTACACTATTGTTGGACAGTGAATCACGTGCATGAGAGTCAATAATGAATAGGGGTAGGGATGGCTCACGAACTGTTTTACATTTGGGAGGTATATTTATTTGATATTATAATGAATTAAATATTTAACCATAAAAATTGTTGACATTTATCAAATTTATACTTACACAGATATTTTAATTCATTCACTATCAGTTTTGCTGGACGAATCTCCTTCATCTTCACTAGACACGTCAGTAGATTCATGTTTTTGCGACATTTCACATTCGATCACTTCTGGTGTAACATCTTCTCTATAGAGTGGGATTGTGTCATATTGACATAGGTCAACAAATAGATTGATCACTGGTTCATTTTCTTGATATGCTTCTTCATTTGTCGAACCATCAAATTCTTCATGTGGTTCATCTGCCTCTGGAATATAATTATATACATTTCTTGGTGCAAACTTCTCCACTACTCGCCATGGGTTCCTGTATTCCGGATCATCTAAATAAAAAAAACTTGATTTGCTTGGCAGTCGAGAATGAAAGGATCATCCTTGTTCCAGGTTCGGAATGTATTCACACTGACAAAACCTCAATCTTTACACATTCCCAATCTAGGATGTGAAACATCCCACTAAGTACATGTAAACAACCAAGCAATATAATCTCCCACATACTTTAATCCTATAATATCTTTTATAACTACGTAGAAGTCAATATTATCATCTCCATGGCTCCCTTCAACTGCGATCCCACAATTTTGAGTTTTTCTATATCGTTCTCTATCACATGTGTGAAATCTATATCCACACACCAAGCAACCCGAATAGTGGATAGCCTTCTTGCTTGGACCACATGCCAATGCATAAAGTTCTGATGAGATCTCATCGAGATTTGTAGCATGTTTTAATTGAACCTACATCAATAAATATATTTAGTATAATATTAAATATCAATAAAATCCATATTAATTTTTTAATAATATCGTATGTTCAAACCGCGAGGCAAACTCCTCTTCATGCTTCTTTTGTACATCAGCTCTACCACCAGAACTAAGTAGTTGTAAATGTTTGCTGCATGTTTTCATGTGAAATATTAATATACGAAAATACTAACCTCAATTATTTTAGTTATACATAAATTCATTACTAACCTCAAGTAATACTCAATTTATGTACAGTTAATCAGGACATACCATTGAACTCTATAAAAATCTCGTCTACACAAGTCGTAGCCCTCCTATGCGCCCATTGGATGTACAGTTTGTGAAAATACAAAAAATGATGGTGAAACACTCATTTGTTTAACTTCATAATTTCGATCCAATCTCGTAAATCTGGTATCTACCCCATGAAAATACATTGAACAAAAAGTGTATAATTAATTATCAATGTAGGACTCTGCAATCGAACCTTCTGGATGAGCCTTATTTCCGACACTTCGCTTAAGGTTTCTTAAAAATCGCTCAATTAGATACATCCATCTATATTGAACCGGGCCAGCAACTAAAATCTTATGAAGTAGGTGAACAACCAAATGAACCATTACATCAAAGAAAGAAGGCGGGTACAAACCCTCTAGTTTGCACAATATCACTACGATCTCAACCTTCATTTTTAATAATGCGTTAACTTGTAACGTCCTATTACAAATACATCTAAAAAATGCCCCTAACTCTGTGAAAGTTGTACGAACATCTCGAGTAAGCTTTCCACGTACACCAACTGTCAACAAACATTATAAAAATATATGACAGTCGTGACTTTTAAGACCAGTTATCTTCCAGTCATGTAATTGCACGCATCTTGACATATTCGAAACATACCCATCAGGTAATTTGATTGACAATAACCAATTACAAAATTTCATTTCTTATCACTTGATAGTGTATACCATTCCAGAGACATGATGGTTTGAGACCCATTATCTTGTAAATATAACTTTGGTCTTATTCTCAACACCTTCAAATATTTACGAGAGTTAACTGTATCTTTTGTTTTTTCTTCTATTGACATGAGAGTACTTAAAATATTTTTACATATATTTTTCTCATTGTGCATGACATCTAGATTATGGCAAAATATCAATGTAGACCAGTATGGCAGGTCGAAGAAAATACTTTTTTTTGTCCAATTGAATTCCACTGCATCTCGTTTCCTTTTTTGCGCTTGTGTGTCATTCCCAAATCTATTTTCTGAAATCTTAAGTAGTTGTGCAAAAATATCATCGCCAGACAATGTTGGCGGTGATGACCTCCGCTCAGTCTTCTCATAAAAAATTGTCTTGTTCGGATGCCATCTATGATTATTAGGTAGATATCGAAAATGACCCATGAAACATAATTTTCTTCCATTTGTTAACCACTGGAATTGTGTATCTTTGTTGCTTCCAATACAAGCCAATTTACCTTTTATGCTCCATCCAGACAAGTTTCCGTATACTGGAAAATCATTTATTGTCCATAAGACTGCGGCATGCATCTTGAATTCTCGTGACAAGGTCGCATCAAATATACTCACACCCAATTCCCACAACTCTTTCAACTCTGCTCTTAATAGTTATAGATATATATATCTATGTCGTTTCCTAGTGACCTCGGCCTTGGGATCAATAAAGCCATCATGAAATAAGGGTCCTTCATACACTTCCAAGGTGGTAAATTATAAGGCATTAATATCACAGGCCACGTACTATGAGAAGTGCTCATATTGTCAAATGGATTAAAGCCATCAGTTGCTAACCCGATGCGTACGTTCCGAGGCTCTTCGGCAAACCATGAATACTTTCCATCAAATTTCTTCCATTGTAAGAAATCTGTCGAATGCGAGAGAAATTGATCATTTCGAATTCTTTCTACATTATGCCAAGTCATATCCTTCGCAATCACTTAAGAAGTAAACAACCATTGAAGTCGAGGGATCAAGGAAAAATGTCTCAACACTTTAGTCGGTATATTACACTTATCTGATGTCCATCTTGACTCGTGGCACATTGGACATGAATCAAATTCTGCATATTACTTTCGAAAGAGTACACAATCATTTTTATAAGCATGGATAATATTGTAATCAAATCTCAATCCTCACTTCAATTTTTTCGCCTCACAAAAATTACGAGGTACCACATTATCTTGCGGTAGAACCTCTTTAAATAACTCAAATAGCATGTCAATGGCCATTGCAGAAATCCGATAGATTGACTTGATATGTAGCAACCTCACTGTGAATGATAATTTGCTATGACGGGTACACCCCTCATATAGTTGTCGTTGTACATCCTTCCACAGTCTTGCGAAGTTCTCGTTTCCCTTAAAAGATTGTGAAGATGTTCCTTATCTATCTCGAATCTCAAACATGACTGTGCCAATATCGCCTAACATCTCAGTAATATCCTCTCCATTATCATCACTATCATCCAAAACAACCACATTTATATCGTCAATATCGATCTCATCACTAGTTTCCTCCATCCGATTGGAATGACTCTCAAATCTAACTCTTGTAGGAAATGGTTCGCCATGTAGAACCTAATGCGAGTATTTAAAATCTATCCTATTAACGAACAAATGAGACTCCACTACTACTATATTAAAATAACTCAGGTTCTTGCACTTCTTGCATGAACATCTTATAAAATTCTGACTGTCAGCACTATCTTTCATAAATTCTATGAAAAATTTCACCCCCCGTGCATACTCCTTATAATCTCACCTAAGTCTATCTCTCAATAGCATCCAACTTTTGTCCATTATATTTTCGTTACTCGTCTACCGCCTATTAAAAAAACCTAAATTATTTCATAAACATCATCAACAATACTGTAATTGATATCCTCATAACACTATTTATTCATTCTGACTGCACGAGTTTCGTTCAAACGTATATTTTTATATCGGACAAATCTCAACAAAATTCAACATTCATTTAGACGTGAACAATTCTGTTTGAATGGAACTCGTGCAAACAGAATACAGAACCAATCCTCAACATCAAGCAAGTGAGGAACAAATGTCCAAATAAACAAATCATGCTCGAAATAGGGTATATAATAAAACCCCAAATATCAAAAGAAGTATGCAAACTCTATATAAAATCACCCCAAAATATCACAACAAATCTCTAATCTTTAAACCCTAATAATTAGATAACTAACCTCAACTTATGCGCTTCCAACTTCAAATCCAATTCAACAACACTGTCCACAATTAAAAATCATAAGATGAAAAAACTCTCAACCACTTTTAATGTTGAGAAATACAAAAAAAAAAGTATTGAGAAATAGGATTTACCTATTCTCTTTCAAGAATATCAAGTTTATTACACTCAAGAATCCTCCTACAATATACAATCCTTCTCTGCCTCCCTCTTAGTCTCCCTCTCTAAAAAATAGTTCAATCCTGCATGAAAAATGAATTGAAGAGTCGGTGTTTAAATCATTGAAGTTGCGTTCGGACATAGAATTTATTCGTCCGAGCGCAAAAATTTCAAATTACCGCCTTGTTTTCCCACGAAAAATTTCAACTTTTTGCGTTCAGACGGGAAATTTTTGCGTCCGGATTCTTTATTCTAAACATATTCTAAGTATTTATTGTTTAAACGAATTAGAGCCCGTTAGGACGTATAACAGTCCTTAGTATTTTGTACAAAGAAAACTTTTTTCCAAATTATTGACACAAACTACGAGATAAAGTACATTCGAATAATAGTAAATTACGATTCAAACAAGTACTTCATATTAACATACTAAATAATGCAAAAAAATATTATATCATTATTGTAATAGGCTTGTACTACGTAATGTAATATATTATCTTAGTATTATATCATCTTATAGATTTACACTAGTATTATAATATTAATATACTAGATAATATTTAATTATTATTATATATGTATATACAATGATATTACTAATACTATTCTAAATAATATATATTATAAATTATATGTATTGAATAAGTGATGACACTACAAATTATATATTAAGTAATCTAAGCAACATATACATAATTATTATAAACTAAGTACTACGTGTAAATAGTATAATACTTATATTCTAACTAATATATACTAGTATATACAAAGTACTTGATATATATGAAGTTAAAGTACTTGATATATATTTATTATATATAATATTATCATCTTAGTGTGTATAGTACATGTATATTATAAAGACTAATTTTAGTATTTTTTTTTTTACTAAATACTTTATAATACTATTAGTGTCGTATGGTACATAGTAATAAAGTTATAACTAGCCGAATTGATAGTGAATTGCTTAAACTCCAAACTCTCTTATTTCCGTTCAAACAGATACCCCTCCATCCGAACATATACCCTTACCATTCGAACTCTTATAAACTCCATTCGGACGCTCAAACTTGTTTGAACGATAAATTACTCATCCAAACGAGTGTCGGGATATATATATCTAGCCGTCGTCGAATGCCTCATTTTTGCATCAAATGATAGATTCCAAAAGTCACTCTCATTTGAATGAGAATCACACTATAACTTCCCAAAATCATCATCTATAGTGAGATATATAAGGTATGGTCCCTTTAACCCTTCCTATCGGTTGAAAATGGGTTATGAACACCCATTTTTGTAGGGGTCGGATTTCAAATCGAATCTGACCCATTTTTCATAGTTTTTGTAATTTTTTCCTAGTATTCATTGTTTCGGACCTTTAGGAGTGATATTAGGTTGATTTGGTCCAAATAGATTTGATTTTTGTAGGAAAAAAGTAATGGCTGAGTCAACTCAACCATTTCTCTTCGTAGGGGTTTCCGTTCAGACGGGAATGACCCCCCGTCCAAACAAGATGTAGGAGATGATCCTATTTGTTCGAACGAGCATATAACTCGTTTAGACTTGTGCAGAGGTCAAAAGTTTGGGAGAGATCAGATGATTAGAGGTAGCAGCACACCTCCACTAATGAACGCTACTCCAGTTGCCTCCACTCCTGTCCCTCCAGTTGCTGCTCCCACTGCTCATGTCCGTAGGTCTGTTCTAATAAAGCGGCCTATCACCTTGGATGACTTCAAAGAGTTGGAGTGGGAAGGACACACCATCCACCAGATCTTCACAGAGCGAGGATGAGCTTCGAATGGCACGCAGGAGGGGATCGCATATCCTGATATGGTATGCGAATTCTATCATGCATTAGGAAATCAACCTGGAGATAATCACCATTACGTGCTGATGGTGCAGTGAGTCAGCATCACCTTCTCTCCTCGGGTGATTGCAAAGTATTTGAACATCTCGCGCGTGATGGACTCATATCCTCATCCCTCCGCAACAGCAACGTCTAAATCTGCCAGGGTAAACACGGAGGCTGGACCCTCATTGCCCTTTGCAACATGGACTGCCGATGAGTTGACTGCTGGCTCAGACACTAATGATAGTGATGAGGAGTACGTACTTGATGATGGTTTTACAGACAATCAGATACGTGAGTTACTACGACATCTCGAGGCTCCTGTATATGATGGCGAGAAGGCCATCAAATAGGTCGACTGCACTCCATTCTTCAGATTGTTGAATCTGATAGTCGGGTACAACGTGGAACCAAAAAATCACAAGACAGATTTTGAGATGGACTGGGCATGACTTCTGGTGCAGGTAGCGAGGGGGGACCCAATTGATCTAATGCTGTATATTTTCTACTGCATCAAATAAGAGTCACGATATAGAAGTGGAGGTTGTTTACCATTTGGACTATTGATATCTGGCCTCCTACTCCAAGTTGGAGTTACAGCACGGATTGGTGAAAAAAGAGAATTTCAGATGGGGGCTTTCAATAAGATATTTATCAGCAAGAGCAAGGGGTACCCCTATGTAAGGACTCTAGAATCGACTGATACTACTACTAGTACTGTTACCCAATCTGCTCAGAGCTAGTCTATAGGATTTACATTGGAGCAGTTGGAGGCAATGGTGGAGAGCGTGGTAGATAGAGTGACAACCCGCGTAATAGCAGAGGCTGAGGACCGCATCATGAGGATGATAGATGATGTAGAGATACAGATCAAATCTATACAGGATGACATAGATTTGATACCGAAATAGTAAGAGTATTTTTATTTAGTATTTTATTTTATATGTTGTATCGAACAATATTATATATATTTTGATATGTAATTAGTATTTTCTTTTATTTTTGGTGTTCATAATAATGTTTATTTTTTATTTTTTTCATTTTGCTTACTGCTCATAATAATAAAATAAATAACATTTTAAAAGTAATTACATAAAATTAATTTGTGCATTTATTAATAGTTTAAATGTTCCATAAATCATAATATGTAATATAAACACATTTTTTATATTTTGAAAATGATAAAATGAAATTAATAGAAAACAAATATATATATATATATATATACACACACAAATGAAGAGTGATGAACAAAAATGAACCATTTCCAACTTGTTTGCCGTCCGAATAGTATACTTTTGGTCTGGACGGACTTGCAATTCTGCCGCCATGTTTCCCTCCAAATATATTTCGTTCGGACAAATAATTATTCGTTCGAACGTATTTTTTCGTCTTGTTCAGATGGATTTTTGTCCATCCGAACGGAGTTTGCAACTCGTCCAGTTTTTGGAACGAGTTTTAAAATCCATCTCTAAAAACCACTTTTAGGGATGCAATAAATTTCGTCTCTAACAAATTTCTTCCTTAAAATTAAAATTTGTTGTAGTGATAATATATGTTAAAACTATATACAATATATATATATATAAATATATGAACCGGTCCTTTGAAAATATAAAACCAATTTTAGATCAGTTATGACCAATTTTTAAATTAGACGAATCAGTTCCAAACCGAACTAGTCGAGAATCGGACTGAACCAACGGGTCTAATCCGATTCGGGCTGGTTTTTTGGTTTCTTTTTATACCCTTACTCATTTGACCACCCTCCCTCTCATCATTTCCTCAATCTCATCGGACACCCCTCTCTTATCAAGCTTTCTCTTCTCAACTCTTTCATATTATCGGCCTCTCTCACTTTTGCCAAACTCTTTCTCATTTTTGTTAATGCAAGCTCTCTCTCTTCAGACTCTTTCATATAATTAAACAAGTTTATAAAAGAGTTGTGCATGGGCTGACATGGCATTGACATGTTAGTATATATCGAAAATTGTTGAAATGGCATGTCACGTTAGCCCATGCGGACTCTCGTATAATATATTACCACAATTAGGGGTGGGCTCCGACTTTGACTTTGACTTCAGTCAGAGTTAAAAATCACTTCCGACTCCGACTTCAAAATGGACTCGGCGTTCAACTCCGATCGGAGCTCTGAACTCTGAACTCCGATGGAAGTTCGATCGGAACTCCAAACAAAAGTCGAAACTTCGATTTTCATTCCGACTTCCGATTGGAATGGGCCAAAATTGGCCCATTTAAAAAAAATGGGCCCAATTAGGCTATTTTGATTCTAAATGGACTCAAATGAGCCTTTTTGATGTATTTTATCCGTTTCACATATAAATAATAAATTAGTCTTAAGCAGTTAAAGTTGATAAACAAATAATACAAATTATATTATTATAATTTACAATGCTAATCGCTAACTACTAAGGCTGATACCAAAAATAGTCCAAATTAAATAATACAAATAATAGTACAAACTACAAAATAAACCATTCGGTATAGTAACAACTAGCATACAATGCTAATTGTTGTCGAACTAGTCGTACTTGAGAACGTGAGATCAAGATAAAATTAAAAAGTATTATTATCAATAAAAACAAAAATGAACCAAACAAATAACCATAGATTAGAGAAAAAATATACGCAACCATAATGTGGTTCATCAGTCATCGGCAATTATGTCGAGATTGATATGTAGATCTGTAAAATTATAGATAGTATAAGTTAAATAGATTTATGAAATCATAAAAAATAGTTACTGAAATAATTAAATAATTATATATACTTTGTTACTTTAATCATAAAAAACAAATAAACAAATAAATTTAATTTTACCTAACTCAAACATATAGTTGACAACATTGATGCCAAAGCTCTATAGTCCAAAAGACATATCACTAATCCAATTCTGTGCGTAAATGAGGGCCTCCACAATTGATGGTGCCAATGAACTCTGATAGGTATCCAACACTCGACCTCCAGTGCTAAACGCCGAATCAGATACAATTGCAGTGATAAAAATGGCTAGTACATCTTGATCAATACGGGAGATGATCGATTACTTGGTGGAATTAGCTCTCCACCAAATCAAGATCTAAAACTCGTCACTAGGCTCCTCGACCTCTGCCAATAAATACCGCTCAACTTCATTCGTACACTACAGTGAATTTCTTCGCTGACTGTGCATGAAACAACGTCATAATGTTGAAGTCTCAGGATCGACTAACACTGTCTGCATAGGCCTGACGAGTACGGGCATTTGAAGGAGGTCCTGACCTTGAGTTCGAGCGTGAGCTACCTGCGGTTGCTGAGGACAAAGGCTGGCTATTGGCACTGTAGTGGGTGTATAAGTCGTTAGATCTGTCTTAAACGCTGTGATAAACGCAGCTGCCTTCACTGTCCCGAGAACTTTAGTTGCTCACCATTCTATCACTGCCAACTTTAATCGGGGGTCGAACTGCCAACTTTAATCAGGGGTCGAAGATTTACGCTATGAACGAAAATTGATTTATCTTCTCAACTTTCCCCCAATATTTATCATATGTCGACTACATTTGTAATGCCATATCAGATAACAGTATGCTCAGGTCAACACAATCTTCTTTCAAGTGATGGTGTATTATTGAGATGTCGCTGAACCACACGTTTCCTGTCGCATATGCGGATCCAGATACCCGTATAGTGATATTATAGAAAATTTGTAAAAAACTAACAAACTCAGATACATGTTGCCAATCCATACTATTTGGTGAATCGAACCCCGTTCCATTAGGCTCCAGCAGGGCATACTTCAGACCCACATCCTCAACCTCCAACTGCTCAAATGCCTTCTGGTACTTCCGTTGCACATCCAACATCAAATATGTGGAGTTCTATAGAGTGGAAACATCCAAACACAACATCTTTGAAGACTCAACTCCAACCTTTGCTGCTATTGCCTTGAACTTTCGCAGTCTATAGGGAGAAGCCCTTGCATACAGCACAATGTTGCTTGCAGACTTTCTTGAAGGGGGCATCCACATTTTTCATCCCTTCAACTGTGTTATCATTGGAAAATACTCTATTATCATAAAATATAAAAAATATCCTAGTTTTTGAATATTTAATCATAAAAACATTAAAATATAAAATACAAAATCAAAACAAAAAAGGCTCACCAATAATAAGGTTGAGTATGTGAACAGTGCATCCAATATGGATATATTAGTGGTTTTTAATCACATCGTATCTCGCCCTCGTATTCGGCATAAACTACTTGATGGCGGTCTCATTGGCACCGGCATTATCAACTGTAATGCATAGTAATTTTTGGATGCCCTAGTCTATCAAACAATCATCCATTTCTACACCCATCGATGCATCCTTATGGTTTACTATTTCTTTAAATCCAATAATCTTATTTTTAAGATTCCACTCATTGTCAATATAGTGTACTATGATACACATGTACGAGATATTTTGTATAAACGTCCATGTGTCGGTCGTAAATGACACTCTCTACCTAGTGATGATGAACATCATCTTCATCTCTGCTTTCTTCCTCAGATGCCTCTTCATGTAATCGCACATCACTGTATAACGGGATGACAGTGAAAATCTTGGCTCAAGCAGCTTCACAAACTTGCAGAATTATTTCTTGTCAACCGTGGTAAATGGCATTTCATCCTCTATAATCATCTCTGCAAGTGCCTCATGGTACACTTTCTCACTATATTGAGGAACCACCAGATTCCTCATCTGATTTCCTGTCCCATCAGTGGCTATAGAGGTCTCGTAGCTAAGATTCGTCTGAGACCCACCTGCGGCTGTGTTTAATAGTTTATGGCCCAATATTAGTTTTAAGTTAAAATTAAATGGGATTAAATGAACAAATCAAGTAGCATACATATGGTCCTATGGGATTAATAAAACACTAACATCTTGACGTCATCCCCTTCGCTATTTGGTACCACTGGCAACTGTTGAGATATGATGATAGACAAGCGGTGCCTTAACTTTTTGAATGACATAGAACTTGAGCGCCACAATGGTTGCACTCAGTCCGTGACTTCCCAGGATCCCCACCCTCAACCTTTGTAAAATGTTCCCATGTTCACAATCTTTTTTTATTTAATCATGGACGGGGTGATCTCGCATCCAGATCTTGAATCTGATCGTCCCCAAGACCTATCTCCTCCTCCTCCATAAACTGATCGAGATATTCCGCTTTTAATTCTATGTTGACTGGAACTGGAAATTCACTACTAACACACGAGGTCTATGCTCGAGTGGAGCTAGGTAATCAACTCCGAGTTCGACTTGAAACTGCTGCTTGGGACGCCGACAGAGTTCTGGTATCTGTAGTCTTATATAGAGTTAGAGTCCCACTAGTACTATGTGAGAGATCCATCAGTGCTGCTGCTTGGTGAAATAATTTTGCTGACTGTTGTGAAAATTGAGAAGGATAGGAATAGATTTGACAATTGAGACTCACTCAAACCTATCAATTTAAAAGAAAAACAATAAAAAATTGTAATACATATTTAGGATTTTGCATCATGTATTTTGCTTGTCATTCAAGTAGCAAAGTAATCTTAAACATATAAATGGAATTTAACAATGCAACAGTTTAAGATCCACAAAGTTTATCATCTTTTAAAACTTAAAGAAAGAAAATTTGAATAAAAGAATGCACACAGCAAGTGCAATAGAAACTTATATATGGGGGTGCGCATATGAGTCTTGGGTGTTTAGATCCATCCAGCTTTCCTTTACTGTCCCATATGTTTTTTTTTTTTTTTTTTTTTTTTAAATGTTTCTAAGCTACTGTCCCTGGTCCCATATGTTTCGTTCCTTAAATGTTACTGTTAAATGGAAGCAGGGTTTCAAAGGTAGAGTATTTTCAGTAGTTTATGTTTCTTATTCTTTAAAATTTATTATTTCAATTTATTTTTTTATTTTATATATTGATTTTTACAATTCCTTTTACGTTATATTTTAGTTCATCTATTTTTTATTTATATCATTTAAAATATTTATTCCTTCCAAATACTTTCTCTAACTATGAATGATCTTATCATATCTTTTGATACTTGTAATATATCTCCATATATAATATTATAATTATGTTCTATTTTAATTTAATATACATTTATAAGCTCAACCAAAATTTAAATTAATTCAAAAGATAAGAAGAAATTATATAATGAAGATATTCTCAAAGTAGGGCCCAATTGTAATGCCAATTTATCGTTAAGAATCAAAGTTTGTATTACAATATTAATTCGACTTCGGTGCAATATTTAGATGGCCCAACTTTACGTTAAGTGGGGTCATTGTTTTAGCAAGTAGAATAAAAATAAAATTGGTCCAACTTTCTATAATGCATTTGCTCAGATACTGCTTAATAACAATGTAAATTGGGGCCAGGGCTTTCTAAATGGCTTTAGAAAATCTCTAGCCTCTAATGGCACCTCTGCAGGGTTCCAAAGTAGCGGACTAAGTCCAAAAGAAACCTGTTTTAGAAAAGTGCTATTATAAGAAGGTTTCAGCTAGGTTAGCCAGTAAAAATTTTTAGTGTCGTAATTTCTTGGGTGTAAGCAATTTCTTTTCTTTTCTTTTTTTATAACTAAATATACCGTTCTGCAAAGCACATAATAATACTGTCTACTAATATTTCTATCTGGAGATTAAAGTAGAGCTTTAGAACTAACTAGTTAAGTAGGAGCATCAAACTCTAGATTGCTGTAAATTGACCATTTAATATTGTTAAGTACATAAAGACCCACTTGGTACGGTTACAAATTTAAGAAGTTTGTTTGGTCTTAAAAATTTTGTTGGATACCTTATCAAATGTAACGTTTTATTAGTTCTAAGATTTTTTTTGTTTGCTACTAGAAACTCTAAGGAGAAACCTGGAGCTAGAAGTCCCACTAAATATTCAATATTTGGTGCAGTATCCACTAAATGTCCACTAAATAATAAAGAAAACTAGTTTGAAATTTAGAGTGACATTCCTTCAAACACTTTGCACACACTTTCTATTGTCCAAGCACACAAATCTCAACAATTTGATACAAAAGCAAATTTTTCTTCCAATTTTTTCTCACTACAAAAGCAAATATACAAGTTGATACAACCAAATATTAACACAATCCAACAATAAAAAACAAAAAGAAAACAGTTTTAAATTAAAATCCTTAATTTTAAAACTAAACCCTAAAATGAAAAATCAATTACCGGTCTAAGTTGATAGGTGCAGTTGGAGTGACCGTGGGCGGTGGGCCGTGAGTTTGTGACAGATGACAGTGGAGTGATCGTGGCAGAATCGCAGATGGCAGAGGTGGAGATTGATAGGTGCAACCGCCAAAGATGAGAGAAATAAGAAGAAAGGAGAAATGAAGAAGAAGAAGAGGGGAATTAAACGGGGTGGTCACTTGAGGACTTAAATAATGCCATTCCTATTTTAATGGAACTGTGTTGTTTAGATAAATTTTAACAATTTACACATAGTTACATCGTTTTGCATTTTTTTTTTTTTTAATTTGGAGTTTGGAGTCTGAAAAACTCTGACTCCAAAACTCTAGAATTTCGAATTCGGAACTCCGATTTTGAAGTTGGATAAATTCCAACTCTGAATCCAAATTTTGACTCCGATCAGAGTTGAAATCGAATCAGGCTCCAATCGAAATTTAGGAGTCAGAAAATTTGCCCACTCCTAACTACAATCATTGTAAAAATAGCATGAAGAACACAATGTGAACTTCGATTCACGTCATTTGAAGTTTGGAAAGCTTTGTATCTCCTCTTTATGCGATATAACGATATTTGCTCACCATAACAAGACTAATTGTAACAACCTGACCAGTTATTATTAAAAATTAAATATGAATAAATTATTTATTTATTTTTAACATTCTTATAGCATAATATTTGGGTTGTTATTAATAAGGTTTGTTAGACCTATTAGATTCTATGATAGTAATAAGTTATCTATATTTTTAAATATGAATTTTCATTATAACAATAGTTTAAATTATTTTAATAATATCCTTGTCCAATTACGTTCAACTATTTTGGCATCTAGCGTTGAGATGTCATTATATTTTCTTTATTCTTAAGACTTCGCATATGTGATAATTGATTTGCGCCATATCTCTCGAGCTTTAATTTATAAAGACAATTATTTTGGTAACCGATGGACTCACGAATGAAAAACATACACGACTGATGTGCCCACAAGTTGTGCAATTCTTCCTCGTCGTCTTCCTACATTGAAGGGTTTCCTCCTAATCAACTCACACGAATGAACCATTACCCACGAAACCTATGCACATGCACTGCTTTCTTCTTCACTAAGATTTCTACATTGAAGGCTTCCTAATTCGTAACCGACTTGGGTATGTAGAAGCATTTCTTCTGGTAACAGACATACTCACACGCACCAAAAACTTGCACGACTACTTTTGACACCACGTAGCCCATGCAGTCTTTCTCGCCGATTTCCTTCGTTGATGGGTTTGTAACCGCCTAGGCTTCGAAACCTCAGTATTTATACGAACATAATAGTAGTTAAGAACAACCCCTTCCTTTTTAAATTCGGATCCCCTGTTTTAGCAATTCAAAAACAGAGCCACACACAAGTCTCTGCCTCTCCTGCTCCTTGGACAGCCACCATACCTCGAAGAAAAACACCGCACGAATCTCCTGAAACGCCGAAGACCTCAACCCAGCCACCGTGACCCAACTGTTCAGCAACCACTTTCTTTTACTACATCAAAACAGAGCAAATACGTGAACCTGTGTCTTCTCCATGCTGCGCAACCACCGACAAGCCTCAACGCACATCAGCATGCTACCGCGTCTCCTCCATGTAAGAGCATCGAAGTAACACCTTTGCCACCAGGGCACACCACAGCAGCCACGAACGTGAAGGCCGAAGCTGATGTCGCACGCCGATCTCTTTCTATTTGCTCTTCTCCTAACGGCACCGAGACTATCACGTATGGAAGCTTCCTCCACCGTTGACCCCTGCCCAGCGCTGTCGCGCGTCTTTCTTCCTCGATAAGCCTCTGCCGTTGTCCACTTTTCTCCCGTTTACGTTTTGCTCTTAAGTGGAAGAAAGAAGTTAACCCTATCATTTACATAACGGATGGCTTATTTACCTAATTGCCCTTATTCTGGAAGCATGACAGAATATGTTTCGTGGGTTTCATTTTAGAGAAATACAGACAAATGTCTGTAAAAAAAGCAGCAGACAAACGGTTAATCAACCGTTACTTATATTTCTTTTTTTATTAAAAAAGTCAAGAACGAAAAAAAGAGGGAAGTTATGTTCATTTTTCCTTTCCTGCTTGCTTGTAGAGTTCTTCTTCATCCCATCGTCGGTCTCATCGTCAACCTCGTCAGTTCCATTTGCAGAGCTCTAGTTCCACAATCGTCGGCTTGCATTTTCTTGGTTCTGTTTACTGGGTTTCTCTCTTTCATTTCTCTCGCTGGTTCATCGCCCAGCTTCACGAAAAATGCTGTCCATGTAGCAGCTTCGGTTTAGCTCCATTGACAAACACGAGTTTTGTGGTGACGTCGGTGACGTTGTGGCCGAGCGGATTGATGATGCCACTGGTCGGTGATTATGGGTTTATTTATTGTCCAATTAATTCTGTCTTTCCGAATGTTATTTCATAGATCCTTGCATTCTAGAAATGGTTTGCGAAATCGGTATCATCCAACTTCTTAAACTTGCTCGCTCATGAATAAAGCCACAATAAACAATAGTTTTTAGAACTCAAGATCACACGTTGCAAGAAAAATAGGATTAATTATCTCCAATCGAACTTGCATTTATACATTCTATGCTGCTAGCGATAATATCTCAGTTTTCCTGTCTGATTTGTATGTGTGTAAACAATAAATGTCTTGGAAATCAAAGCAAATTTATTATGGGCTAGATCCAGGAACTTGTAAATAAATAGGGCTCTTGAGCCAATGGTACATATAGGCCTGTTCATCCAAATCGAACCGTCCCGATAAGAGCTTTCACAACCCAACCTGATAAAGGTTCCTATACCGATAGCCGATACTCGATAGGCCGCTTCCGACACGAAATTGTTTTCAGCATTCACAATAATCGCTACTACTAGTGCAATCCAATGCGAAATGGTATCAAACAATTAGAAAAACTCCACTTCTAACCCTTCTGAAAACTTTGTCGTGGAATCGTCTCAAACAATTGGGAAAATGTAGCCTATTTTTTTATCTATTAAAGAGAAAAACATAGCCTACAAAACTCGAGATGAAGATGAGGAAAGTTTGTGAAATCTGTGGCATAAGGTCCTTGGTTGGAAGACAAAGAAGGGTTTGAACAAGAGAAAAAAATAACAAAAGAAGAAAAACAAAAACTTTATCACCACTATCGTTGGAACTTTAGGCTTGACTTCTCTAAGTTTTGCGTCCTCCAAACCCTTAATTTCCACCACCATAGTCATCGAAACCTTCACCAGAAATCTGAGCTTGAGTTTTTAGAGCTTTTCCTCTTCCAAACTCTTCATTTCCACCATCCATTCGCCGGAACTCTTTGCCAGAACTCTAGGCTCTAGAGAGAGAGAGAGCGAGCTAAATGAAATCGATGCAACCTAATGAGTTAAATTGGTAATGGGTGTTGAAGGCTTGAAGGTTGTAGCTATAAACGAAAGAGGAAGGGGATTTAAATCGGTAACAGGTTAACACCTGATTACCCGATTACACTTAATGAATCGGAATAACGGGTACGGGTCGATTCGGAATATCGGGTCGGGTCGGGTCGGGTTTCGGCTTTTCTGTTCACCCCTAGGTACATATATCCAACAAAGATATTTTTTGTCTTGATTGTTTTCAAGAGTTGAGTGTGTGCATGGCCTCTGTTTCCAAAGATTGGAATACATGAATAATGGTAATAATTTGTGCCATACTTTTCTTTTGGTTTGAGACTAAATGGAGCAGCTGGGTGACTAATCGAAGTTGAGAGAGATGAAGAGGATTTACAGAAGAGAGAGATTCGGGATCATTGCCAGAAGAGATTCGGGATGAGAGATGGAAAGAGAATAAATCGAGAGAAAGAAGTAAACCAAAAGGCCCATATGGAGTTTCGTGCTTCTCCATTTCATGCCTTCTAGCATTTTTCAATGACAATTAACTTTCCCTTTTCTTTTATTCTTGACTTTTGTTTTTTTGTAATTTAAGTAACGGCTGACGTGGCACTATACCACATCAGTTGTTTGTCTGCCACTTTTCTATAGACGTTTGTCTATAGAATTTTTTTTCATTTCATTTTAGACTCTTAAAGTTTGCCTTGTTCTTTCTGGATTTGTTTTAACATTAAAGACTACAATTGAACCAATTATACTTTTAACTACTATTTTACTATAACTTTAGTAATAAATAGAGCTTAATTTACTTTTAATTTATTAAGTATATTTTATGAGACAAGCTTTCAGTGTTATTAATATATTTAAATCAAATTTGATTTTCTACTAAATTATATTATATTATTTGTTCATGAAAATTTTAATACTCAATACTTTTATGTTCATTTTATGAACTAAATATTCTAACTATTATTTTATGGATCTGAATATATTAATATATACTAGAATATTATACTTGAAAGACTATACGATATTATTGTTTAAATAATATACTCCAAATATTTTACTAAATTCTATTTTAAAGTTACAAATATGTTATTATTATTTAAATAAATAATGATATTAGGATTTATTAATTATCCTATTAAGCAAAAATATTTATTTGATTAAGTCTACAATATGAATTTAATCAAGTGGATTATTAAGACATATTCTCGAGATAGATTAGTTATTTTTTAATACTTTGTATAGGTGATAACTACGAAATGAGATTCAAGAAATAGTGTAGTGACCTAAGTAATTTGATTACAAATTAGGATCATTAGTGTTTAGTTTATATTATTCGAACCAATTCTTTGACAATCCATTTTTATGAACCAGTCATGCAAGTATGTCATTCAGTTCAGTACATTATCACGTCATATCATCATCATATTCAATTTCAGAAATTCACAGTTATTTATATCAATATGTATATCATGCTTCTCATATCTCACAAGATACGTAAGATATTTAAGTTCTAGTGTAAGATAAAATTAGACTAGTTAATTAGTTAATTCAAATATTCAGATGCATGGTACCAATACAATTCAGATTAGGGTGGATGTGCAAGCTACAGGCTCAAGCGTGGTTCATCATAGTACGCTAGAGTATTACACTGTCGGCGTCCTTTGCTGTACTTGAGGAAGTTAGTGCACAACCTTACACACAGGGTTAAGTGTGTTAGTCAATCAGCTTAGTTAAATCAATCAGGTCAGTCCATGAATACAAATATGTCAGTCATTTATAGCACAAGTATTAGCATGAATAGTCATATCTTACATTCTTAGCATGAAAATTGTATGAAAGATATTTATTATGTTCACGTTGTGATAGATTTCTTACTGAGTTTTCGACTCATTTTAATTTATTTCATGTTTTTAACCACCCAGGTCAAGATGATGATTAGTATGAATTGATGAGTCAAGCTTAGATAGAGCAGTTGAAATGAATTTCAGACATTTATCTTATTTATTAAACCAGAAATCTCTTGTCGGGTTACTTTCATAAAAATTCACGTGATACTCCTAACCTAGGAGAATGGGGTGTTATACTAATGCCTTTTGGTTTGAGCACTATTTGAATTAAAAGTATCATAAAAAAAGAAGAAAGACTCTTGTTAAATATTATTGGGTGGAGAATTGATAAATCCTATAGCAGCTTATGTGCTATCTAAACTCCAATTACTTGTTTTTTTTTTCATCAGTCTTATGTCTAAGTTGGCCTTCCTACTTTTGTTCTATCCAAGTATTTTTTGCTTATGAGTTAAGCTACGATGTGTTAACAACATAGTTTCTAATGCCTTGTTTTTATTTATGATGTGGTAAACACGGTTGATCAGGCTTAGGAAACAGGAAAAAAAGGGCAAAAGTTAATGGAAACCTTGAGTATGGATAGGGTCTATGATTACATGTTTCACCTTGTCACAGAGTACTCGAAGCTGCAAGACTTGAAGCCAATCCCACCATATTCTGCCTAACAACTGTGTTCAGAGTCCCTACTTTGCATTACTTATATCAAGCAGAGGCAATTCTTGGAAAAATCAACTTCTTTCCCTTCACAAGCACCACCATGCACCCTACAACCTTCCGATACCAATCTCATTAAGAGTTGGATTCAACAGAAAAAGAAAATCATGGAAGATGTGGAAGATATGAAAAAGGTGAAAACAAAGAGATGCTTGAAGTAGAATGCCTGACATTGTAACCACAAAGTAAAATCAAATTTTGTAGTTTTAATAGTATCTTGTAGGCTGCTTTTTACTAGGATTTTTTTTTAAAAGTAGTGTCACTTTGATCAAGCAAATCACTTCCATGTTGATTCTATTTTCTTGCTTGTTATCATGAATTATTATTAATTTTCATGGAGGTAAAATTAAGTTAAAAAATACAAAAATTATTGATTTTCGAATAAACAAAGGGAAACGCCACACCCAATTTCTTCTTCTTCTTTCTAATTTTATTTTTGTATTAATAGGCAAATAGAACAGGGGAAATGAGTGGTAGCCTAAATGAACAATGAAACGCTAGAAGATAATGCACATCAGGTGGTTGACAGAATGACAAAAAGAAAATATGAAGTAATCTCCACTCATATATTTCTCAATGAATGTTGTAATTACAACAGTGATTCAAAACATATATAGACATTTGAATGGGAGTAAGATAGATTACAAGATCAATCTTATGGTTCACATGAAACTAGTTAGTTATGGGAGAATATTCTGGAATTTGGACCAATATCGTGCTGTGAGTGGTGGTAGATTCCTACAGGTTGGTGGTGCTCATTGTTTCGGCGTGAGCTGGTGCCTCTTGCTGCTATGTGAATTGGTGTGAGGGCTCCTTGCTGCTGCTATGTGATTGCTCGGTCTTAATAGCTCCACTTGATTCAAGTCGCACCGAAGAGATGGTGAGGCTTGATCAGAGCAAATTAAACCAAGCAATAGAAATGGACTTAGTGATGATGTCAGCAATTTAGTCTTGGTTGAGATGAAGGAGACCTTGAGGGACTTGGCAGCCACACGTTCAGGCATAAAATGGTAATCAAGTTCAACATATTTGATGCGTGAGTGTAAGATCGGGCTCACAGACAAGTAGGTGGCACCAATATTATCGCACCAAAGTGTAGGAAGGTTTTTCAAGGAAATGCCGATTTCTCCAAGGAAAGATTGCAATCAAATGAGCTCCTATGTTGCATTTGCCACGGCCTTGTATTCAGTTTCGGGGGAGGAACGAGCAATGTTTGGTTGCTTCTTAGACCCCTATGAGATAAGATGTGATCCAAGATACACGCAAAATCCACTAGTGGATTTGCAATCATCAGGGCAACTGGCCTAGTCAACATTAGAAAAGGTACTTAAGGAAACATCAGAAGAAACAAAAAAATGAATACCAAAGTGAGTGGTAAGATGCAAATAGCGTAAGATGTGTTTAATAGCTTGCCAATGAGAAACCCGAGGGCAACGCATAAACTGGAAAACTTTGTTAATTGCAAATGAGATGTTGGGAGGAGTAAATAAAAGGTATTGCAAGCTGCCCACAATAGATTAGTGAGATGAGTGTGGATCTTCAAAGGAGGATCCATCCACTGAGAGTTTTGTGAACAGTGACATGGGTGTTGAAACGGGCTTAGCATTGTGTATATTAATGCGTTTCAACAGATCAATGATATACTTTGACACATGAATAGACTAGCGGAACTACTCCCAATTTCAATCCCTAGAAAATAGTGTAATGATCCTAGATCCTTAATCGGGAAAGAGGAGTTAAGGGCAATAACAAATTTAGAAATGAGAGAGGCATTAGAGCAGCAATGATAATATGGTCAACATATATCAAAACATACATGGAAATAGTAGAGTTGCGAAAAATAAAGAGCGAGGAATTAGACTTTGAAATAATAAAACCAAGAGACAATAACTTAGTGCTTAATTTTGAAAACCAAGCCCAAGGGACTTGTTTGAGTCCATATAGTGACTTACGCAGCTTGCACACATGAGTAGGATGATTGGGATTTACAAACCTTGGTGGCTAATTCAAGTAGATAGCCTCTTCCAAGTTACTGTGTAGGAAGGCATGGTGGACGTCAAATTGATGAAGCGGCTAGTTATGGGAGACAGTAATGGAGATTAGGGTTCGCACAGTGACAAGTTTTGCTATAGGGTTGTAGTCTCAATAAAATCAATACCGACGGGCTGATGCAATCCCTTGGCAACAATCGTGCCTTGCGACGCTCAAGGGAGCCATCAACTTGCCGCCTGGTTTTAAAGACCCACTTGGAGCCAAGAACATTAAGGTGAGGGGAGTAAAGAATCAAATTCTAGGTGTGATTTTGAAGGAGAGCTTTGAATTCAGAGGCCATGGTAGCTCTCCATCAGGATATTAGGATGCTACGGTGAAATAAATGGGTTCTTTTGGAGTTGAATTGGATGCCAGACAATGAGATGAAGGGAAGTTGTCGAGGGTTTTTGGGGTGCCATGGAATCATGCCGTCAGAGTGGAGGAGTGGTTTATGAATGTTGTGTTTGGAATGGATGACCATTGGATGGATAAAGGTTGAGGGAGCGCATCAGTGGAATGCGACACAGGGGAAGTATCGGCTGGGAGAGACGACCTAAAGGAAGATGATGTTGGAATCGGTTTAGGGATAGGTGCGGGTTAGGGTAGAGACGTGTTTGATAGAGTTAAGTGTCTTGGGGTGTTGGGTTGGTGTGGAGAGTGATGGGCCAAAAGAGATAATTGAGGCCCATTAACGGAACGAGTAGATGATAAAGGTTTGGGCGGGGAGTTATATAAGGGACTCGAGTATAGGTGAGGATTTGGTCTAGAAGGATTGGGCCCATGGATGTAAGAGGCTGAGAATGAATCAGAGGCAGAGAAAATGGTGTGTGCGGTCCAGGAGAAGGTGAGGATCTGGTAGTGACCTGTGGGGTCGTGGAGAAGGGAAAGAGCAATTCGTAAAATATAACGTCCTGAGAGATAAATGTGTGTCTAGGAGATATATGGAGACACAAATATCCCTTATGGTATGGGCTATAGCCCATAAAGATACACAATTTAGATGGAAAGTCCATTTTGTAATGTTTAAAAAGACGTAAACATTTAAAGGTATGAAGAAATTTATAGTCCGGGGGATGTTTAAGAAGAGACTCAAATGGAGATTTATTTTTAAGTACATGTGTTGACATTCGGTTTATGAGATAAACGAAAGTGGAAAACGCCTTGACCCAATACTTGTGAGGAACACACATATGGGCTAAGAGGGAAAGCCCGATTTCCACTGTGTCTATGGCATCTTTCAATGATTCTATTTTAAGCATGGAAGTATGGTCAACTTATGCGATGGACGATTCCCATAGATTGAAAAATATGGTGGAGGGTTCAAAATTCTCCTCCCCAATCAGTTTGGACAACTATGATTTTAGAATCAAAGAAGTTATGCACATGGTTTATAAAAGCTAAAAAAATAGTAGGCACATTGGAATTTAGAAGATAAAAAATAACCATAAATTTAGTGCAATCATCAACTATTGATAGATGACACTGACATCCATTAGAGGAGGACACAGGCGTCGGTACCCCTATACATCTAAAAATAAAAATTAAAAATGGGTGATATGTGGGAAAAGGAAGATGGGGAAGGGAGTGATACTTGGCTTGAGGGAAAGCTTGACATGGGGAATGACGACTACTGGTAGTATTAGATAAGAGGTATTTGTTTAAGGCTAAGGTTGTCATTCGATTGTCAGGATGGTCAAGATGGGAGTGCCAAACATTGGGAGAGGTTCTTTCACCGATGAAAGCGTGAGTGCAACGGGAAGAAGAAGATGATGGAACGGCGGAAACATCAGTTGAATAAACATAGAGACCATCCATAACATTGCCCTAGAGGAGAGTTGTCCGGGTGTGCAAATCCTTCACAAAATAAAAATTAGAGTGAGATTCAAAATAGACGACATTATCAATGCAAAATTGATGAACGGAAAGTAACTTGCATGTAATGAAAGACATGCAACAATTTATTAAGCATAAATTTTCCATTAAAAGAGTAGAGATGAGTTGAACTGATATTTTGGATTAGAAGAATAGTGTCGTCCCGGATGCTAACTTGCTTGAGGCTATGATAAGAGGTAGCATCTAGGTTCAGATTACTAAACTTAGTTGTGAAGTGGCTTATGGCTACTAAATCAGGAAACCATGCACCATTGTTTACTGGACAAAGAGGCATATATGTGTAGTTTGCTGAGAGAGATGGTGGAGTCGAGGATTGGAGCCATGATCAAACCAATAGTAGCAACTCATGGCTGTGTGACCAGGCTTTTGACGACCTAGCACACGTGCCTTAATAGCATTCGGTTAGAGAACTACTGAGAGAAGGCTCCTCTGTTGCCACGTTTGCAATAGTTAGACCCCCTGCCTCGGTTTGAAGCTGCACCTTGAGGTGTCTATTGAGTGGTATTGTTAGCTAGAAGTTGAATCCCTAAGAGAAGAGAGTTAGTCTAATGTTGGAGACGAGATTCATAATTTAAAAGGTGACTAAAGACTTGAGGAGTGCTGAGGGGGTTAGGTTTGGTGGTGATAGACGTGACTATGGACTTAAAGTCATTGTCGAATCTTACAAGGAGGTAGATGAAGAACTCCAATGATAGCAGTGGTTGTCCAGCATTTCCAAGAGTGGTGGCAAGAGAGGTGGCTTTATTGAAATACTCTGTAATAGAGTCTGAGCCTGTATTTGATATGGTAAGTTGGAATTGAGTACATAATGTGTGTAGAACTTTGTGCTGAGAAGAGTGTTTTCCAGGATAACCCACACATCACAGGATGAGGTGCAAGAGAGGACTAGAATAGCATATTATCAGACAGAGATGCGTTGAGTGCTGAGACAATTAGAATAGCACCCAGGTGGAGTATTCGGGATTGGGTTCATCATTGAGGGTTGCAGAAAGTTGTGGAATGGAGCCATCGACAAAGTCGAATAGACAATGACCCTTCAAGAATGGCACGACTTGTGCCATCCACAACAGGTAATTTTCTAGTACAAGTTTAATAGTTATGAAATGAGTAAAGGAGTTGATAAGTGTAGGGTCAATCGAAGATGGGCGGGTTGAAGAAATAGTAGACAATTTGGGAGTAGACATAGGAATTGAGAGATGCAAAAGGAAATATTGGTTTAAGAATGTTGTTGTTTTGTTGGAGAAAAGGATGCTAGTCCAAATGGGCTCTGAATACCATAAACGAACAATGAAAGGCAAGAAGATAATGCACATTAGGTGCTTGATAGAATGACACAAAGGAAATATGAAGTAACCTCCACTCGTATATTTTTCAATGAATCTTGTATAACAGTGATCCAATACATACATAGACATTTGAATGAGAGTAAGACATATTACAAGATCAATCCTACAATTCACATAAAATTAGTTAGTTATGGGAAGAATATTTTAAAATTTAAATAAGTGTTGTGCTATGAGTGGTGACAGATTCATGCAGGTTGGTGGTGCTCATTGTTTAGACATGGGCTGGTGCCTCTTGCTGCTATGTCAGCTGGTGTGAGGGCTCCTTGTTGCTGCTGTGTGAGTACTTGGTCTCTATACAGCCTACTAGACAGCGAGTTGAAAGATGAGCAAAGGGCCAATGGTTTTTTTTTTGTCCCTAGTGTTGCAGATTGGGAATCAAGTGTGTGGAAGCCGACGAAAATACTAAACAATTGGCTTTTCTTTCCTCTTTCAGCATCCTGCTTCGTACATTCCCCTTTTTTTTTCTAATAATTAATTTTTCCATTTTTTCTATTAATAAATTGAAATCTTGTTTTCATAAAATGCGAAACATCTATTGTGCAATGTTGGCAAGTAAGTCTAAGGTCTGGTTTGAATTTGAAGTTGAGATAAACTTATCTCATTTTATTTTAAATTTATTATTACATTTTGTTAAATTCTCATATAAAATATAATAAATATTTTCAAATTTTCAAATTTCAATTCAACTTAATTCAAATTTTTTTAATTTTAAAATAATAATAATATTAAAAAGTAATATTATAATAATATTTTATTTAATTGTTAAAATTTATCTCAATTCATTTTATCTAATTTCAATTCATTTCTTAATTCTTATTTTTATGTTTTAAGTTTAATTTGAATTGAGAAATAAAATGAGTTGAAATAAATTTAATTTATTTTTTGATATTATTATTATTATAAAATTTAAAAAAATTAAATTGAAATTTTAAAAATATATATTAAAATTTTAAAAAATTATATTTTATATAAAAATTTTAAAAAATATAATAATAAATTTAAAATAAATAAAAGCGAACTGTCTACCACCCCTTGATTGTCAAATTTTCGAGTATTGCCAAAAGTTTGTTCCTCGATAAGCAAAAAAATGAGTATGTGACAATAAAAATAAATAAATAAATTCTCAATAAACAGAAAAATGAGTATATATCGAATACCATCCACCTTTCTCTTTCTCTTTCCATCGCTTAATTCTCAATTTTACCTAAATTTAATGGTGAGACGAATTAAAATAAATTTAATTTATTTTTTAATATTATTATTATTTTAAAATTTAAAAAATATATATTAAAATTTAAAAATAATTTATAAAAATTTATATTTTATATAAAAAATTATAAAAATAAAATAATAAAATAAAAATAAGTTGAACGAGCTCAATTCAACACATTCCCACAAATTTCTGTCTTTCGAAATGGCTGACACTGGAGTGATCACTGTTTATGGTAATGCAGCGATATACGAGACCGCCAAGAAATCTCCCTTCTCTGCCGGCACACGCTGAGGAGGCAAGTGCCCGTGCCGTCAAGGCTCTGGAGCGTGTGCCGGCGGATGTCAGGGCCCAGGGTGGAGTGGCTCGCATGAGTGACCCCCAGCTGATCAAAGAGATCAAGCAGGCTGTGACCATCCCTGTTATGGCCAAAACTCGCATTGGCCACTTCGTGGAGGCCTAGATCCTGGAGGTCGTTGGGATCGACTACGTGGACGAATCTGAGGTGCTCACACCGGCCGACAAGGATAGTCATATCAACAAACACAACTTCCGTATCCCTTTCGTCTATGGCTGCTGGAACCTCGACGAGACCTTTCGGAGGATACACGTGGGCGCGGCGATGATCCGCACCAAGGGTCCACCAACCTTGCTGGCTGCCACTTGAGGACAGCTTTGCATCTTCCTCCAACCCCCCAACAGGTCCACCAACCTTGCTGGCATAACTCAGGCAACATCAACCCTTCGAAAGATCTCATCCCACAACATCCATGCGACTTCGCAATGCAATAAGAGGTAATCCACAGATTCTTCACTTTTTTTGTACATGTAGCACCAATCAACACAATGCAACCCCTCTTCCTCAAAATGTCTGTGGTCAAAATCTTACCAAGAGTGGAAGTCCACACAAAAAAAGCCACTTTAGAAGGCTCGCGAGACCTCCAAATGTTTTTCCATGGGAAGGGAACATGATCTTGTATTGATAAAAGTTTATAATAAGCCTTTACTGTACACCTCATGTGGTTATTGGATCTCATTTTCATTCTATCTCCATGTAGGATAAGAAGTCTTGTGACATATAGTAATCTAAAAAAATCTGTAACCATAAACAATTTCCAATCATGGAGATCCCGATTAAAGAGGATGCTTCATTGATGAGAACCATGAAAGAATAACTGCATATTCGCCACTGAAGCTTCCTTATTAGCTACAATGCGATACAAGGATGTAAAAGCTCTATCCAGTGTGACATCACCACACCACAAATTCCTCCAAAATCTAACTCTAGTGCCCTCTCCGACCACAAAACGAATGTGATTTTCAAGAACTGGCCACCCTATTGTTTTCCAATTAACCAGATGGTACTTCTTCTCCTCCCCCATGCCTTCCCATAAGAAGGCTCTGAAAAGCTTTTTCATCCTACACACCATCCTTGCAGGAAAAGGAAAAAGTGACAGAAAATAGGTGGATAGATTAGTTGATATGCTTTTGATAAGAGTAAGTCTCCCCCTTTAGATAAGTACACACGTTTTCACCCAGCCAATCTTCTTTCTATCTTCTCTACAATTCCATCCCAAATGGCTCTAGCTTTAAATGTTGCGCCCAATGGAAGGCTCAAATACTTCATTGGTAAACAAGAAACCGTACGGTCTAGGAGACTAGCTAACGTGGAAACATGAGGAACCTCTCCCACTGCCACTAACTTAGACTTACAAAGATTCACCCCGAACCCTGACGCTGCCTTAAAACAAAGTAACAGTACTCACAAGGTTTGGATTTGGCTCTCCCCCACTTCACAGAAGAGTAGAGTATCATCTGCAAATAATAAGTGTGAGATATTAACAGAACCACTAGTGCCATTACCTACCTGGAAGCCAGGCAGACATCCGCCACCAATAGCAGCCTTCACCATCTGACTCAAAGCCTCCATGACAATAAAAAGTAAAAAAGGAGAAAGAGGGTCTTCTTGCTTCAAACCCCTGAAACTCTTAAAAAAACCAGCCGGTGTGCCGTTAACTAGAATCGAAAAATGAACCGTCGAAATACAATGACACATCCAAGAAATCCACCTATCCCCAAAGCCACACCTCCCAAGCAAGTATAAAATAAATTCTCAATTTACATGGTCATAGGCATTTTTCATGTCCAACTTGCAAAGTATACCCGATCCGCCCTCCTGCAATTTATGATCTATATATTCATTTGCAATGAGAATTGAATCAAGTATTTGTCTTCTACGAATAAAAGCATTTTGAGACTTGAAGATAATTTGTTCCAGAACAAGACTTAACCGGTTAGTAAGCACCTTTGAGATGATCTTGTAGATACTACTAACCAAGCTTATAGGGCGAAACTTTTTAATAACTGAAGCCTCTTGTTTCTTAGGGATGAGAGCAATAAATGTTGCATTGAGGGATTTCTCAAATTTCTGAAAAGAGTGAAGCTCGCTAAATACCTCTCCATAACATCACCTTTTACAATATCCCAACAAGTTTGGAAAAACCCTATCGTGAAACCACCTAGTCCCGATGCTTTGTCCTTTGCCATAGCTAAAATAACCTTATAAATTTCATTTTCATCAAAAGGTCTCTCTAAGGAACTCACACACTGTAAATCGATGGTCTCAAA
Source organism: Platycarya strobilacea (assembly GCA_036898215.1). Taxonomy (NCBI): domain Eukaryota; kingdom Viridiplantae; phylum Streptophyta; class Magnoliopsida; order Fagales; family Juglandaceae; genus Platycarya; species Platycarya strobilacea. Next base: position 25,569,798 of record CM072551.1, read on the forward strand.
TGTCAAGCCATCAAGCTTTGGTCTCCAACCAACTGGTTCTGATAGGAGGTTCTCATAATAATGTACAATGTGAATTTCTATATAGGGGGCAGAAGAAAGTATCTAAGGACTCGAATGTAACGACTCAATAGCATTATTTCGTTGATGAGAATTAGCCAATTTATGAAAGTATTTTGTATACTTATTCCCTTCTTTCAACTAAAGTGTCCTGTTCATTTATGAAAAAATTTTGTACATTTATTTTGACACTCATAAGTGGTACACTAGCTATCATGTCAATGGTCACATAATGGGGAGATTCTAGGGGTAGGCTTAGATCTTGCTTTTTTTGTTACCTTTTGACCACAACGATGTATTTTTAAGGAAAAATTTTGAAAGAAAGCTCACATCTTGCACTCTTGCATATCCACTACACGGTAATATTACTTTTTTACTCTTTTAAAAAGTCTCACATTTCTTTTCTTCCCCAACAGGTGCCAACGTTTATCCACCATTCACACAAAAGCAAGGAACATTTGACCAACTCATTCCTTGTACGCCCAGTGTAAAATTCTCAAGTAATCTGAGATACATCATTAGTTTTATTGAGAACTGTAGCATAGTCTGAGATACTTGCAACTAAACAAACTCCCAACCCCATCCCACAAAGAAAAATCCAAACAAAAAAACATATAGAAAGCGTCCCAAAATACTGGCCCAAAGATACCAAGGTCTGCATAACAGAAATCCTGGAGTTCAAATGGGGTTTTGGACGGGGCCAGTTGGGTAAAGATTGCTGCTTTGCGGAGTGGAGTAAATTGGAGCATCTAGGTTGTAAATAAATCCTTATAGCCAAGGGAAATGCTTGACTTTTCTCAAACTGGTATACATCGCAAACACTTCATAAAATACGGCCAAACTTGAGTGTAAAAACCTTGCCATGAATCGAAGTAAAAGAAGAAGAAAACCTTGACCAAAAAGAAACTACTAGATGAAATCTAATGAATAAAAAGACTTTTCGGTTGAAAATACAGCAGTGAGTTCCTTATTCGCATTCCATTCATGTACTGCTTTCTATCGAGTGAGGGTTTTTTTTCACAAGAGAAGCAAAGGGAGGTGAGTCTCATTTGGCTTGTTTTGGATGAGAGCGTTGGTATACATTTTCGATATATACAATGTTACCTTAGAGGACGTTGCTGTTGGAGCATTTGGGTTCTGTACGAGAGAAGGAATGATTTGGGGGATTTCAGAGAGAGAGTGAGGAGGGTGTTCTGTCAAATAAGAGAAAGGAGGGGGAATTGAGAGTTGATTTTTCTTTTAACTCAAGTGAGCATTTTTCATGCAGGGTGTTTGACTCAAAGGCTTTTGTACAACATGTCTCAAAATGAGACCTATTTTGTATTCTCTTGTGGACCTGTGGTTCCTTTCCTGACTAGTGGGAGATCTGAACCTTGAAGAAAGAGTTGTGGTAGGGGCACACAAGGTTGTGTACACGTTGGAGACACGGCTGACGCCGCTGACCTGACATAGTAGATATATTAAAAAAAATGAAAAGAATAAAAAGAGAGGGAGCCGGAGTTATATATTTTACAAACAAATCCGGCTCGCAGAACCCTGTTCTTACGCCGCTCTTCCAAAAGTTTCCAAATCCAGCCGAATAATGTGCTCGGCAAAGGTTCCAACCCAATTCTCTGGACTAGTGGGGGTCGTTGTGGGTAGCCGGAATGACTGTATTATTGTATTTGTATTGAAGTTTTCCTTATTTTTGTTCATGTGCTAACAGCTTTTCGACCACTTGCATCAGCTTGTTTGAGTTCACATATGTCCCGTGTCAAAGTGACAACTTCTTGGATATCTTGAGATTTTTCTAATATTTTCTGGATTTGGGTAGCCATTAAGTTGACGGTAACGAAGAAATAAAGCGTACCCATATGAGATTTGGTGTTTTTTCTCATTTGGGTCTGCTTAATTGGTCGATTTCTTGTGGAATTAGTCAAACTCGATGATGGAAATTTGAACTTGGATTATGTGATGGAAACAGATGGTGGTTGATCTACTACTGGGTTAGAGAATTGAAACCACTAGTGTTTTCATCTACTACTGGCATGTGGCTATTTTGGACAAAAAGATGGTGGTTGATCTTGTTTGTAATAAGATGCAGCTCTGCCCTCTTTTGGATGGAAACAGATGGTGGTATTCTGGTATTTGCAAGTGTTTGTATCTTCGAATTTGATTGGGGTGTAAATCTTATTTGTAATGATGTGATTTTGTAATAAGATGCAGCTCTGATACTTTAATTAAAAGTCTTTTTTTGTTCTTAAAATAGCTCTGATACCCCAATTAGTTTGTAATTGGGGTGTAATTTATTGTTCTTAAAACAACTCTGATACCCCAAAGAGCATCCTTTTGTAGCTCACTAATTTATACGGAACAAGTTGCATCCTTTTGTAGCTCACTAATTTATATAGAAAAAGTTGCAGGTGAATGAATTGCCAAGCGATGAACGGGATATTGATCCCACCTTTTTAATCAGCCTTTTGTTTCATCAACTGGAACACCCAAATTAATAACATTCTTTTCATTAAGAACAGATTAGTGTCATCATCATCAATATGCTTATTACAATAATGAACACCAGAATAACTACATCATGCCTTAAAACTAATCACATGTAACAATAGATCGAACGCAAGTACTTTGTTATCAACACTCACATGGACCTTGGGCCGCAGAACCTGCATTGAATTGGAGACTCCTCACCCAATCGAGCTTCTTTCCATTGGAAACCGCAAGAAATGGTTGCATGGTTCTAATCTAGAAGTCCAAGAACCATTCTCCTGATGATGATCATGATCAGCTTCTTTCTTGGTCTCTTTTATCCTAAAACACTAATATTAAAAGAACTAAAATTAGTTTTCTTACAATCATTAGTTATATCTTAAATCAGGAAACTCAACCAAACTAGTAATAGTTCCAAACTTAATCTGAGCACGTCCTACCTCTTAGAGTAAAAAGAGGTCCAAACTTATCCTGGCATTTTCCTCAACACTTTAGATCACTCCCATAAATGGTATTAAAGAAAAGAACCTTGAAAAAAGCTGGCGATCTGCATGTATGTAAGTGAACACAAGGTGTTTTTTTTTTTTTTTTTCTTTTTAGCTTAAGCACCAACTTCATTGGGCACTTCATACATCAGCAATCAGAAGTAAAATATCCAACATACCTTGCTAAGCATGACAACGAGAAACCCATTCTCAGAGACCTTTTTCTCTACTAGGGTTGTTTCATCTTTCAAGATTACAATAAAAGCATAGATACAATGAAAGCACAAGAAATTTTAAAATTTAAATTAAAAGGGAGAAGAAAGGAAGGAAGGAAAACAGAACGCATGGTGTTGGAGGGCTGAACCACAATTTCGAAATGGCTGCCTTTCAGAGTTTTTACGGTGAGCTTCATTGCGGTGACTTGGCAGCACAAATCGATCGAAACGATGGCTTTTCGACGGGGAGAAAACCCAAGATATATCCATATTTTCTAGTTTGAAATTGTGGGTTGCAAAAACACTAAAAATGAAAACCAGTAGATGCAAAGAAGAAGATGAGAGGTATTGTATAACGCCCCGGTCCCGTAGGGGTTCGAGAGTTACTACTTATCACATATACTCACATCCAACATCATAATTATAGACTCCAAATTCCCAAATATCATATAAAACTTGGTTGAAAAATCACTTTCTTCAATATCATCAATTCAATAAATACTACGTCACAAAAATACAATAATATTTATGTACTAAATCTTGTCAATACTCATTTAAACTCTTTATGATTAATCTATCATTCCTAAAATCATCTCATCCAATGCTTCATAATCTGATCCTCCACTGAAATATCCAAATTCATCTGAAAAATATTTAGAGATAAGGGGTGAGTTTAACTACAACTCAGTAAGCAAATGACATATATAAGAGTGCAAATATGAACATTTACCAAAATATTATATGCAAAACAGAAATAATTCTCAGAGTCAATATGCAGAATAAAACATATTTTCAAATGTAACAGAGCGATCACTTTTAAATGATAAGAAATAAGGAATATTTTGGCATAACAAAACTGAGTATCATCGTTATATCCAAACAAAACATCTTACAGAGCAGATACCATGTTTAACCCCCGTGGTAGGGTTGTGCTAATCTCGGTGGCCAAATCAGGCAGAGACAGAGGTGAAACTTTTCCTTATTCGTTCTCAGAGCCCTGAGTGCACATAGGAAAGCCACAATAAACTACTTTGTTTCCAAAGTAGGTGTACTCAGAGATAGAGAAGTTGGTACCAACCCAAACAGAGCAGAGACAGAGTCAGATAGAAACTAGTATACCATGCCAAAAAATTTTAGAGTCAACAAAATAACACATAGTTCCAAATTATTTTCAGAAACACTTTTATATAAACAAAACAGAGTCAGATCATCTTTATAAAATTAATGCACAAATTTTCAGATCCTTAATATTGCTCTTTCACATTTCAGAAACAACATGACTAAAACTAAGCTCATGTCTGCACAATGCATGATAGAAATATTTTTCTTTCTTTCATATAAACTTTATGAGTAATGCAAAGAAATGACTGAGGTTGGTTTTTCTTAAGTTCTCATTTCATAACAAAACATGTATAAATTTTCAGAAAGTCAACCTCAGTCTATATTTGGTACAAAGTCAAGCATAGAAACCCCGCTTACCTGAACTTCTTAACCTTTCAAAAATTTCCTCAATCATGCGGAACAAATATGAATCATAACCTATAAAAAATAATCATGTAATTCCCATAAATCTCAACTAATCACAACCTTCATAAATAGAACTTGAGATATAAATCCAATATATTTTCTTAATATCTAAACAGTCTCGAAACTCCAAACATTTAATTTCCCAAATTACTTTCACTTTATTAAAATCCTCCAACACTCTAAAGTATCATAAACTCCCAAACCTTTGATATCACCGAATATCCTTAATCTAATATCAATCCGAACGCCAGTCTATTTAAAGAATTAAAACTTTAGCTACTTTGTAAAAAAAAAAAAGACTTTGAAAGTTAATATAAAGTAAGGTGGAAATCCGCATACAATATAAAACTTTTCTGTAAAAAAATAAAATTTTTGTACTAGTAGAATAAATAAAAAGAAAAGAGGCAAAGCCACATAAAACATTAAAATGATTTTTCTAAAATTTATTGAGATCTCGCAAAAGAAGAAAATCCATTGCATACGGTTATAAATGTTTGTAATTTAAAACTCAAAAAGGGTTCACAATCCTATGCGTAAGACTTTCGGATGTATCGAAATAAGACCTCCAGATGCATCTTAAAAGGGTAACATTTTAAATCAAAGAAGTTATGAATTTGTATGGGTCCAATAAGTGAAAACACGAAACACAAGGTTCGGAGGTTTTAAGTTTTCAGATTCAGATTCCTTGCAACAAAGGGATGCTGACCATGAGGAGAGGCCTGAGTGGCGACGAGGATGGACGGCTGAGATGAGTTCTCTGGTGAGTTGGAAACTGTGCAACGAGAGGGTTCGAGGGGATTGGGGTGGCGCTGTCGGCTTCCATGGCTTTACACAGTGGCTGTTTGGCTTTTGGTTGATAAGGTTGTAAGGTGGTTCTTCCGGTAGCGAGTTGCCTGTTTTGCATGGCTGGGCAAGGCCGGTGTTCGACGTCATTTATGGTTGAGGGCAAAAACGTGGGGGTGCTACCACAAAGGACTGCTGTTCACCATGATGTTGGGTACTCTGTTTCAGGTGCAGTAAAACAAGGGCGTTTGACTTTGCCTGGGTTGCTGCTTGTCGTGGTTGTGGGAGGTGTAAAGATGGCAGTGGGTGCTCTCAGGGAATAACACTACACTATTTTCGGTGAGGAGAAACACGGGACCGTTTGGACGAGGACAAGGCCGTGGGCGGTGGTGAGATCCTGCATGGCTACTTTGGTGGTGGTTTTGCATGTTGTCGTGGCTTAGGAGAAGGCTGCGGTGGTGGTTCCGACAGTTGGCGAACAAAGGAGGTATGAGGATGCTTTGTTCTTGAGTGGCAAAACAGGGGTGCATACATACTTCATGAAATGAAATCTCGGCCATGTTGGGTGGCACAAGCGGCGGTTTAAGTGGAAGAAGCTATGAGGTGAAGAGCGACGTCGTTAGCTTTACCGATGCGTCACGAGATTGAACTGAGATGTGAGGGGCTGCAAGTCTAGGAGAGGAAAAACTTGAGTGGCAAAGCATGCATGGCAGTAGAAAAAAAAAACTTTGATTAGTTCTAAAATGCTGTGGTTAGGAGAGGGAGCATCAGATTGATTGTATTTATTGAGAAATATTTTTAGGTGAGAAACGGATAGGGAAACTGCAAAAATCGTGGAGAGATTTAAAATCATAAGAGAAAAAAAAAATCCGAAGGTAGTTGTTGATCGGCATCAAGATGGAAGACGTATAAGATGGAGATCAGTTTGTAACTATAAACGGAAAAGAAGCCTAAAATTAAGGGCTAAGACGTGCATGGTGCAAATAAACAAGAAAATAGTGGAAATAAAGAATTTTAATAAAAAAGTTGAGAGAAAGGACCAGAAATATATATAATAATAATAATAATAATACTAATAATAATACAATTTGTCTAAAAGGAATTTCTCGACCTATAAAAATTTTTATAATCATCAAATCGAATGAGAAAAGACAGAATTTACTAAAACAAACAATTTTACACTCGTAGTCAATTTTAAAATAAATATTTGAATAAAAAAAAGTTTTTACTTAAATAAAATAATTAATTAAATAACACGTTTTAAAAAGAATTGTGTCGCTGGAGCCGGGTGTTACATATTGGACCTTCATCTTTGTCTTCGTGGTCCTATGTTCGTGTTCGTCTTCATCATTCTACAGGTTTCCGAAGCATGGTTCTCTGTCTTTGTCGTTCAAGCTAGTCTTCATTATCGAAAGAAAAATGTTAGGATATCTATTTTCGGATTCTTATTTGAAAATTCTTATTTGAATTTTTTTTGTTTTTTATTTTACATATTTTTTATATAAATATTTTTAAATAATATTATAATTTTTTTATATTTTTAAAAAATATTTTAAGATTTTAAAAAAATTATATAAAAAAAATTAAAAATTAAAATATTTTAAGATGTATATTTTATTTACATAATTTTTTAACATCTTAAATTATTTTAAAAATTATAAAAAAATCACAATATTATTTTAAAATACTTATATAAATATTACATAAAATTAAAAATAAAAAAAAAATTCTTAATAGAGAACTATAAATAAGAATCTAAAAATAGAGATCTTTAATATTACTCTTATCGAAATGCACCGTTTGAGCTTTACACGTGGCCGGACGTGTACATGAGAGGTACCAACCCCGTGTGCGAATAGTATTTTTCTTGAAGAAAAGGCAATCTGCGGTTTCATTTTTGAGCTTTGCAATCCATTATTCTCATACATCAAACTTATTAATTAATTTTATTTTATTTTATTTTTATATTATTTTGAACTACTTGAATTTATCTATTTATCCATACATCAGAGAAATAAATAAATAAAATAAAATAAGTGTGGTTTGTGATGGATGGAGATGAAGAATAGATTTTTTTTGTATGTGTTTTTTCTTGTTCTCAAGGAGTAACTAGTCTTTGCCACTTTTGATAGTCATTGCCTGTTTGCCCTCCTAACTTTTTTTTTTTTTTAATTTTTTGGCTGCTGGTCTATTTGACGTTCTTGACCCAATGTTCAGAATTTCACATAAACTTTTCAAATCATGTAATTTAGACTTTGTACTGCATGCCTTTCATCGGATTAGAATTTTATTTATCATCTTCACACTATTTTTTCCTCATACTAAATGTGTAGTATGTATATGAAAAGTGGAATAATTCAATTAGTTTAAGAAAAACAAAACAAAAATTTAAAAAAAAAAAAAAAAAGAAAAGTGCTGTGTGCTTGGAGATGATGAGTAGGCTCTCTAGATTATGGACTGTTCATGGTAAACAACATAACATGCAATTGGGCAAATAGCCTTTGCCAAACTTGTTATTCGTGTTCGGCGCCATCTCAAAATACTATAGGAAACTGCATTTCAATAAGACTAAATCCGAACCAGCGATGTTTACTTCAAATTGCAGGCCTTTCGTTTTAGTGAGCCGTGCCTTTGGGATCCCAGAATCGGGCCCCTTACTCCCTTGTTCATTTAGGCTGAAAAAAGAAATTAATTAACATAATGCAGTAGCGATGCTCCTCTAGCTTTGAGTCGGTAGCAAGGTGACGCCTGGTTTTAGTTAGAAAATCAACCCGTCCCCCTGAGTCTAACAATACCCAACTCAAATAAATACTTACCATCAAGCAAGAATGCAACCGATTGCACCAAAGTCAAAAGAAGGTTCACATGGCATGGGTCAAGAAGACTCTAGAATAAAATATGAGAATATCCTTCAAAACAAAATGAGAATTTGTGGTACACGCGTCATAATGATAGTTGAGAAGCAAAACTGATGTAAATGGCATGATAGAAATGTTTGGGAAGAACTTTGAAATAGTAAGAACGCCCTTTGAGGCATTTCACGACGCACCCTATCTACGCTATCTCTTCCTACTTTATAATGATATCAAAGCTCATGACCCCTATCATAGTTTACAGTTCCAACCTAGACGGATTCTTCCATCTCCTTCGAGACTTCACCCTAAAATCAACCTCCATAGTCAACACTTCCCTTCTAAATTCGACTCGTCATTTTATTACTATAAAACTTACAATTGATTACTATCTTTTGTGGAAGGCTCAGATTATGCATTTTGAAGGGAAATCATTTGTTTCATCTTGTGGACGGCTCATCTGTTGTGCCCCCTCCCATGGTTGATGTAGCCCCCACCCCCGAGTACCTCAAATGAACGAGTACCTCAAATGAACTCAACTTGATCAATTGATCATTTTGGCACTTAACTTTTTCTTGTCTGAAAATGTTCTTGCACAGCTTCTTGAGTGTAACTCTGCTTATAAAGTATGGACCACGTTGCAGAACCTCTTTATGGCTTAGTCCTCAATGCATATAATGCAAACCTAGCTACAACTCAATATACTTAAGAAGGACCTTGAGTCAAATACTGACTACTTTAATAAAGCTAAAACCCTTGCTGCCTCCTTGACTGCCGCATGCTAGCCATTGTCACAAACTGAATTTTCAATGTGTCTGTTAGCAAGTTTAGGCATTAATTATGACTCATTGGTAACTTCCCCCACTACTCAATCTGATCCCCCAACCCCTCATCAAATTTACAGTTATTTACTTAATCATGTGTCTAGATTAACTCATCAAACCCATACCCTTCTCTCCGGAAATCCTATGCCTGTACATTTTACCCACACAAAATCCCCTTCTAGTTATACTTTTTCCCTAAGCTTTAGAGGTCGAGGTCGTGGTGGTCGTAGCAATCTCAATACCTTTACCAATAGAAATGATCATCAATCCATTTGCCAAGCGTGTCATAAAACTGGCCACACTACTTTGAGTTGCTACCATCGATTCAATCTAATTTACCAAACCTCACGTCCACCGAGCCTCTCAGCCAATCTTACTACAAACACACCTCATGTACCTTCAATCTAGTCACATCCTGGGTTCCCATATATTGTGACAACAAACCATTTCACTAGTGATTTTCATAATTTCAATCTGGACTCCATATCTTGTCAAGGCACGGATCAAGTTAGTGTTGGAGATGACTCTACCATTCCCATACAACATATTGATTATGCACATCTACATACTCCCTCTGGAAAATCTTTTTTATCTCAACTTTTGCATGTTTCTTCCATTACAAAAAATCTCTTGTCCATTCGTTAATTTTCTCTTAATAATTCGGTTTATATTCAATTTTATTCCTCTTATTTTTTGTGAAGGATTTACAAACCCTAGATGTTCTTCTTTAAGCCACTGTTAGGAATGACTTGTATGTTCTTCCTACCACAGTTTCGACCGCCTCTACCTCTATCCCACCAAGAAACCTCATGCTCTTGTTGGTGAACAAACATCAGCTTTCAATTGGCATATGCGACTTGGTTATCCCTCCTCCCGAGTCACCTATTTCATTATTGGTCATTTTAAGCTTCCAACAAATTCAAGTATCCCAACATCACCATGTTCAACATGTCCACAAGCCAAAATTCATGCCTTACCTCACCCTCCATCTCCTTCTCGGTCTAAGCAACCTTTTAAATTATTATTTATAGGTGTTTGGGAACTGACTCCAGTATTGTCATCTACTGGTTGCCAATTTTACTTGTCAATTATTGATGGCATTACTAAATATATTTGATTTTTTCTCTTCTAGCTAAATCTAACGTCACATCTATTTTTGTTGACTTTTTACATTACATTAGCATTTTTTTTCAACTTATGTGCTATCTGTGCAAATAAGTAGAGGTGGTGAATTTCAGCTCTTCACAAAGTGCTTAAGTCATATGGCATTGGCCATCACATATGTCCCTATTGGGCCTATTCCCATTTATTAAATGGTAGTGTTGAGCGATATCATTGACACATTGTTGAGACATGTCTTTCCTTGTGCAACGCCTTTTAAATATCGGTTCGTTACATTTTAGACCGCAATTTTTCTTATTAATTGGATGCCTACTTCAATTTTAAAAACCAATATCCCTTTCAAATGTTTTTTTATTGTTCTCCTAATTATAATTTTTTTCGGACTTTTGGAGCTGTTTGTTGGCCTAGTTACGTCTTTTTAGTAAAAATAAAATTTACTTACGCTCCAAATTGTGTGTTTTTATGGGATATAGTCCTGATCATAAGGGTTTTTTTTTTTGTTTGCATTTACCACTGGGTTGTACTTACATTTCTCGAGATGCATTCTCTTGGTTTTCAAGAGCCTGGGTCTGATTTCCCTCTCTTTATTTTCAAACAATCTAATCATGTTGTTTTTCTATTATTTGATATCGATGATATATTCGTTACTGGTTCACTTCCACTATTAATTTCAAATTTTATCACTGCTAAGGGTAATCACTTCCCTGTTAAGGACTTTGGTCACTTGCATTTTTTTCTTGGTATTGAGGTTATCCAAAACAGTCATAGTCTTTATTTAAGTGAGTCCAAATACATCAATGACATTCTGCATCGCACTAATATGCACTGTGACGTCTTCAATCTACGTTTAGGATATAACATAAATTGAAGCATTGGGATACATAATGCAAAGTTACGTACCCATTCATCTACGTCAAAAAATATGCATGCGCCTAACTTACTAACAGTATGCGAAAAATACTGCAACAGAATAAAGTCAATTTTAAAGAATCCACAAAACAATATAAATTTTTGCCCATATCATATGGAAAGCAAATTTTAAAACCCTTAATTTTACAAATTATATATCATTGTTGGATTTTTCAAATATCAATATACAAATACTTTCCTTTCCTTTTGCAGAATTCCTTCTTAATATCACCTAATAGAGGAGGATTCTTCTCATCATAAAAGGAACGTTCTGAAGGACTCTTAAAGTACCTCAGAACTTCCTATGACGTCGAGGTCTCATCCTAAGATTCCTACTCCTGCAATCATGCCTATCATTCCAGAAGAAATGATAGATAAAATTAGAAAAAAAAAAGAGATTTCAAGAAATTTAAGTACTCATAAACCTTACAATACAAGCATCGTTAGCTTATACGGATACACAAGTGCATATACCATGACCATTAGACGTGAGACATGATTTATGCATGACTTCTGTTTGACTTGTGCATGACTTATGCATCATGCCTCTTCATAAAAGACTTTTTTGCTTTTCATAAAAAGAGACTTTCATGTTGCTTTGACTCTTGTTGACACGTATTTAAAACTTATCATGAACTTGAACTTTTTCAGAAAACTATTCATGTCTTTTCTTATTATTCATAACTTTACGTGTTATTCATCTGGTTCATATCTTTCTTTAGGCTAGCCTTTCTTGTCATATTGGATATATCACAGCTCTCCTATGTACCGTGTATTCCCTGCTTGTTACCGCATCACACTGAGATAAATACGTCATAATCATAATCATAATTATTACGGCAAGTCATTACACATTTGCCGTCCTTGGCACCAACAAGCATTAGGTGCGACCACATTTCGCAAACCTTTAAAAATGAATTATTCGTGGCCCATTAACTGTTCTTTGTCGACTTAAGGGTTACTACTCTATTATTAAATACTCTAGAGTGGGTAAATGAGTTCCATTAGGACAATACCTCATTCTAGCTTTTGGGGTTCTTATAAAATATTTCTTATCTTATTTTATTTTGAAAAACATAATGATTCAAAGGAAATGTAACTCATCACTTCAATGAGCATGCATGTGACATGTGAATTTCATGCAAAACATATAATTCATGAAACGTATAAGACATATATTTTCGAAACTTATCTTAACCATGCCACATTATACAAACTTAATTATTTTTCATGAATAACATATTCATTCAAATAAAAAAGGGTAGCAAATCAAACAACTCTAACTTAAAAACATATGCCGAAATCTAGTGGGGTTCCCAACCCTAATTTGACATTTCATTACATAATATTATCAAGAAAACTATATTTATTCATATATCAAAAAGTAGCTTGGAAACAATCATACCCTAAAAGATTTAGGCTGAGTACTATATGGGTCTAAAAGCTTAAATTTTTCCTTCTTCTTTTTATTTCTTATTATTAACACATAGAATCCTTAGAAAATAATTAACTAAAACTTCAATCAATAAAAGCTTGAAAAAACCTTAAGGGTTCCTTAGTTTCATTATTTCATCTCCAAATTCCACACTAGAAATTCAAACTTAAATTAGTATTTTACCTTCAAATCCCTTATGAATTCAAATCACCATTCATCCTCAAGAGATAATCTTTTAAAATATTCATTTATCTATTCTCCAATTTCTATGGCCGAACTACATCAACTCTCAAGGATAATATTTCTATTATCCCAAAACATGCATGGTCAAATCTAATCTTAACTAAAATCATCAAATCCCACTAGTATTGTTCATTCTTCCCACCATCATCAAACTCCATTATATATATATATATATATATTTCAAGTTAAAACCTAGAGTACCATCTTTAACAAAACATGGAAAACATAGCTTATTATTCAACAGATGTGCTAAATAATCAATTATAATAACTAAGAACATATCTATACAAATAACACTAAATTTAGTTAAAAAAGTACTTACCACAATAAGCTAGGAAAACATTTTCAAAAGAGTACTTACCACCATCTAATTTTCAAGCACTTGACTCTTAAAAATTCTAAAAGGTAGCATATTCTTAACATGCCAAGTGTCCACAAAATTCCACTAAGTGCTAGGCGCCACTCACATCTTCCTATGACTTTACTTGGATCTTTTCACTATTTTAGACCTAACTTATCAATATCTTATACAAAAAAAAAGGCTAAAGAAATAAATAATAGATACATCTTCAAATATCTTCAAAGAATTACTTAAAATAAATCATCCATTCCAAGTATAAAAAATCTAATGAAAAAAAAAAACTGGATTGTCACATACACAATGCTAAAGCAGTCTCAAAACCTATGTCAACTTCCACTAAGCTTACAACACTTGATGGATTATTTTTTGAAGATCCTCATCTTTATAGAAGCGTTGTTGGTAGTTTATAATATTTGGCCTTTACTCAACCAGATATATCATTTGCTGTTAATAAAGTTTCTCAGTTTATGCATTGTTCAAAAAATTCACACTAGCAAGCTGTAAAGAGAATTTTTTGATATCTGCGTCTAACGATTCATTTGGTCTGCATTTTTCTACTCACTCTTTGTTTGATATTTTAACCTACTTTAATATTGATTGGGCTGGTTGTCGTGACGATAGATAGTCTATAGGTGGGTTTTGTATATACTTTGGCTCGCATCTTATTTCGTGGGGATCCAAAAATCAACTAATTATTGCTAGATCTTCGAATAAAGCTAAGTATAAGCCTGTTGCCAATACTACTTGTGAGATTTTATGGATACAATCTCTTTTAAAAGAACTCAATGTTTTTTTTTAACCAAAGCTCCAACATTATGATGTGATAACTTGGTTGCCACGTACTTATTCGTCAATCCAGTACTTCATTCTTGTACAAAGCATGTCTGATTGGATTATCATTTTGTTCGTGATCGGATAGCTACCAAGACTCTCACAATTTCATTGTTTCTAGCAATGAACAACTTGCCGTTATTTTAATAAAACCTCTCTCCATAGCTCGATTTTCTTTGTTGCGATCAAGCCTTGCTATTTGTCAAGTGTTGCTTGACTCGATGAGGGTTGATAAGGCATTGCACCATCAGGCAAGAATGCAGCAGATTGCACTAAAGATAGAGTAGGCTCCCACGACATTGGTCAAGAAGACTCTAGAGTAAAATGTGAGAATATCCTTGTTAAAACAGAATGAGAATCTATGGTACACTTGTCACAATGATATAGAATAGGTTCATGTTATGTATTGAGTAGTATAAATGATGTAAATGGCATGACATAAATGTATGGAAGAACTTTGAAATAGTAAGAAAGCCTTTTTGAGGCATTTCAGCAAACATCTTGTCTACACTATCTCTTCCTACTTTATCACATGCCAAAGATCTTGGTTAAAAAACAATATGATGGTAACATCTTGGTCATAGAATCTCTTTCAAGAGTTTGGTCTTTATCACTGCCCCTACCGCACCATTCCCCAACTTTTTCCCTTCTTCCTTTACAGTTCAAACCAAAGACAAGCAATCTCTTATTAGGACCCACATACAAAAGACATTAGACCATTCTCAAACGTATTTTATATGCCACATCTCAATCATCTAAGAATCACATACATCGCTTGAAACCAAAGATATAGGAAGAAAATGTGCACAATCTCTAGAGATGAGAATGTTATACTAGCAGTATGCTTTCTTGCAGGTATTAAAAAGTAGGGAATGTGGACCGTTTGCCTTCCTTATACAGCTTGCAGTGCATGAGCAAAGATTCTCGCTTTGCCCAGACGCCATTCTTAAGAATGTAGAACCAAGCAAGTACCCCAGTCTTCCTTCCATATATATAGCAAAAGGAAACAATAAGCAATATCCCCCTGATCTGTCCCTCCTTCTCTCTCTCTCTCTCTCTCTCTCTCTCTCTCTCTCTAAACCCCGACATGGACATGATTTCGGAGAATCATGAGGACGAACATGAAGCTCCATATCTCCCGGAAGTAAGTAAAAAACCGCCAAAGCAACATTTCAAGGTCTGCTTCTGTTTCAGGAGAATATTCAAGCTCCGGAAGTATGAACTACCGGAAGATATCAAGAAACTATTCGAGCAATATTCGGAGAATGGCATCATGACCGTTGAACACATGCAGAGGTTCCTCATTGAGGTTCAAAAAGAAAGTAATGCCAGCAAGGACAGTGCCCAGGCTATTTTCAACAGCCTCAAACATCATCTCAACATGTTCCATCGGAAGGACCTCAATTTTGAAGCTTTCTGCAAATATCTTCTGGGTGATAGTAATTTCGCTGTCCCTCGTGTGGTAATAATTATTGATGATCTTATATCTTTAAGAGAAATACGTCTCCATGATTATAAGCATCCCAATGCGTATATATATCTATATACATAGCATGTACTTCACCTTTTGTTTTGATTGGTTGATACAGGGTCATGTGATCTGCATAATGGTGCAGATTGCATCTGCAATTTTTCTATATATTCACCTCTTGTTAGGTTCAGGACATAATTGCTTGAGCGGGAATAATGCTAAATTGGGTTACCTTATAAGACTTTCTATCACCCCTCCTTAATTAGAAAAAAAAAGGCTAATGTTATTATGTCCACTTTATTTGACACTTCTTTTTTATAGTTATTGTAATTTAATTTTTTTATTTTATTTAATAATAAAAGAAGTGATTATTAATGTATTGATATTTTTTTTCATATTTTTTAAAAATATTTAGATATATTAAAAAAATATGAAAAGTAAAAAAAAAAAAAAAAGATTATTTTTTCTATTTTTTATCATTTAAAAATACTTTAAAAAAATATTAAAAAATATCAATATACTAATAATCACTTTCTTCATCATTAAGTAAAAAATTAAAAATCAAAAAATAAAAATATATGAGGTGTCAAATAGAATGAGCATAATACCAGAAAAAAAAATGCAAAAAGAGCTAGCCATTTTCACAAATACAAACGCACTATATCTAAATAAAGAAATGATTTAGGCATGATGAAATTTTACAAAAGTAAATTTCCAAGTTAATATGTTTTAATATTGTATATTAAATTATAAAACTATTTTTATTATAATTTAACATATCATGTAAAGTCATGTCATTTATGAGTTTCTTTTGCAATATCTCAATTTTAATGACTCTAGCACTACTCATCAAAATAATCTATTAGGGTAACTTAGCTTAGGTACTAGAGAACAAAACTGATGTTTCAAGTAACTCATCAAATTAGATTTTGTGTTTGAATGTTTGGGCGCAGGTGCACCAGGACATGGAGGCACCACTTGCTCATTATTACATATTCACAGGCCATAACTCCTACCTAACTGGTAATCAACTCAGCAGTGATTGCAGTGAGGTCCCTATCATAGACGCACTGAAAAAAGGTGTCAAAGTAATTGAATTGGATCTGTGGCCAAACGCCCAGGGAGACGGTGTTGAAGTACGCCATGGAGGGTATGAAGTTTCGTTTACAATAATTGTGCCTAACTTTTGCTTGGAATAGGTTCCATTCATTTTCTTCACACACCCTTTTTGCTTCAGTTTAGCGAACCCAAACATGGGTATTAGTTCGCAAATAGAGATCTCTTAGATCACTTTTGAATGGTAGAAGTATTTTAATTTTAATTTTAATTTTATCTCATTATTATATATATTTTTTAATTTTTATATAAAATATAATTAAAAAAATTATTATTTTCAAAATTTCAAAATAATAATAATACTAAAAAATAATATTTTATTAATTTTAAACTTTTATTTAAAATCATCTTATCTTATTTTATTCAAACTACATCTAAATGCTTGATCATGTGAGGTTCATTTCATACATCTGTATCTTTTGATCTGCTCTAGATCATTTCATTCAATTAAGAACACTAGAATACCCAACCTAAATTTGAAGACAATATTACTATTTGAGTTATTAAAGAAAAAATATCATTTAGATTATTTAAATAATAAACTTTAATTCATATTATTTAAGATTTAAAATTTATATTTAAAATTAAATTATATAATATAAACATCTTATTTCTTAACAATAGCTTGTCAAATCAAATCAATTACGGTTTTAATGTTTCATGTACCACACTTGATAAGGTAATTATTTATCTTTTGATTATCTCACGTGCGAGAGTTAATTAATAGGATGAAAGAATTTCAAAAGTAAGAAATATTTTTCCATACAAGTCATTCTGCCTACTGCTTTAAGGAAAACACAAATTTTAAAGTATGTAACTTTTACGATACATTTAATTCAGTTTAATTTTAAATTAAATTTAATATTTAAATTTTAAATTATTAAATTCATCTCAATTCAAAAATCTCCATACACATGATACCTATAACTCTTTTTTACTCAATATTTTTTTTATACGCGAGACCCACAAATTTTTTCAACTTTTTATAAATACAGTTAGACTCATTTTAGGTAGACCTACAAAACTTACTTCCCCATCTCAAGTTACTTCTATTTATAAAGAACTCATCATTATAACTCAAAATCCAAATAGAACCTTACTCTTATAAACTAACATTACCTATTTTACAATTGTATAATTTATTAAGATATTATTGAGTTAAATTTATTACGTAAGAAATAATATATTAGATTAAATTAATATTCTCTATTTAAAGATTATTATAAAAAAAATTTAACAATCTCCTCCTTCCCCCTCCCCCCCTCCCAGCTTATCACTTGTTTGTCAATAATAAAATAGAAATAATAAAATCTTCATCTTTTTATCAATTTAACCTTTTGGGATAATAGTGATCTCACATTATATCAGAGTAGAGATGATTAAGTTTGAATTTCGAGTCTATACTTTATTGATACAATTAAATATTCAATATATTTGGCTTACTCATTGAGGAAAATTTGGCACACACAATAAGGAGTGTTAAGAAATAATAAAATCTATCTCTTCCTATTAATTTAAATTTTTGAAATAAATGATGATTTCCAATTGTTGAGTGTTAATAATGTGTTTCGCACACCTATGATCCTAACTCAAGTGGCTCAGGTCTATTGAGTTAGGCTTCTAAAAACAATTCAGAAGATATGGGAGCAGGTAATCTTGGGAGTCGAGGAGTATCCGATACTTAAGTTAATAATTGTCTTTATAAACTTATGAATAAAGAGCAGGACTAGGGTTGGCTATGGGTTGGCTGATCTTCTTTTTGCTAATCCCTGAGCTTTTATTCTTTTCTCTATCACCTCTCCCTCTATCTTATTTCTTTGACTCTCTTCTCCCCCCTTTTAGCGTGCTTGGAAGGATGATAGCCAGAGAGGCTAGACACTAAATGTTGAAGTGGTGCCTTTCCCTACTTATTCAAATATGCCCCCTAGTTCTTTATACATCCAGTTACCCAAGCTCGCTAGCAGGCGATGTTCCTCTAGGTGTCCTTGTTGTGAGTAAATGCATTCTAATTCTTCATATGCTTTGTCTTGGATGATGTTATCCACATGTATATGCCTCTTATACGTATCCCTTAGAGCTCCAAAGGGAGGGAACGAATAACAGTGGTTTCGGCCTCCAGCTTCTAGCAAAACATAGTCTGATCTCGGGTCTATTGTATTCCAAAGGATTTACGTTGTAACTTGTAGCCTTTTGTATCCAAGAGCTTTATGTTGTAATAAAATTTATTTCATTTTTCATCTCACGCGTTACTACTTGTTTTGATCTATTCTCTTCCAGTTTACTTGATATATGTATGCTTTACATATTTTTCTTATATTTTTGGCATTGCTCGGCTTTTATTTTCCTTTTCTTCTTTGTTTTATCATCTCTAGCATTTGGAAACTCCACGTACTTTTTTTTTTCCTTGTGGTGCAACTCGCTCAACCTTTAGTTTCCTTCTATCATGTTGTGGTTTCCCCAGCTTCCATTTCACTTCTTCTTTTTTTACCTCCTTTATTTGCCAAATTTTTCTTTCATTTGTTTCTTGTCTTCTTTCTTCCTTTCTTCACTGGATTTTTTCTTCCGTTGCTCGTCTGCTTTTCCTCTTTTTCTTTGTTTGCTTGCTGTTTGGTTTGCTCATTCTTTTCGTTCCTTTGCTTATTGATTCCTTATTTTCCTTATCAACCTTTTTCCTTCTTTTGTTTGTCGGCTTTTCCTTCCTCAGCTTGCTATCTTGTTCTTGGGCTCATTGGTCTTGCCTTTTTATATTCCTAGCTACTTTACGTATTTTTGCTCCTCTTCAGCCTCTCATACCTATAGTTTGTTAGCCTTTCCTTTTCGTCCTTTTTGTTTCTTTTGTTCCTTTTGGATTTGCGTACCTTTGTCTTCATGTTGTTGTTTTCCTTTGGTGAGCCTTGTTGGTTGCTTTGTTGTCACTTTGTCAGAGTTCCTTTATCTGCTGATATTGCCTGCAGGAGATCATTTGAACCTAGCCTACTTTCCATTGAGGAGGGGTCGAATTGCCTCATACCAACCCACCCATTTTATTTTCTTAGAAGTTAATTTGGACAATAATGTGGTCCACCCATTCTTTCACTGTGATGAAGTCAGGGTAAGCTTTCGGGTTGCTGGATGGGATGGTCTTGCTCTCCACCATGGAAGGACAGGGTGGCTTCTGGCCCACATATCTCTGTGATCCACATGGAGTTAGTCTATTCGAGCAGTTTGTTCCTGGATCCGTTCCTGCCTGTTAACATCGCAGGAAAGGGTAAGTGTCGGTCAGGCTAGTGTTGGGCCCGCACATCGTCGCTATGGAGGTCAGGTTAAGTATTCGAACTACCCAGGGGATAGTTCTGCTCTCCCCCACAGGAGGACCGGACAACCTTGGGCTTGACTGTCCCCCTTACCCATGTGGAGGTAGTTTGTTCGAACAGTTTGTTCTTGGACCTGCTTCTGCCTGTTGATGCTAACAACAAAGGTAACTCCTTGCCACTAAGTAACTGAGGACTACTTGCACTTTGCCTAGAAGGGTTGGAATGCCTCAAGCCAAACCGCCTCTTAGGCCCCCTTGAAGAGGTAATTTGCGCCATGATGCGGATGGTTCGCTTTTTCAACACTACGACGGTCGGGATAAGCTTTTGGACTGCTAAAAGAGCTAATCTCACTCTCCTCTGCAGGAAGGCAAGGCAGCTTCTGGCTCGCCTTCCCCCTCGTTCCACAGGGAGTTAAATAATTATATCATTTTGTGAAACTGATCTCACCCATTGATATTGTAGGAAAGGTTAAATTTAGGTCAAGCAGGTGCTTGGCCCACACTTCTTCACTAAGGGGGTATGGGTAATTATTTAGGCTGCCTAAGGGGCTAGTCTCGTTCTCCCCCATGGAGGAAAGGACGGCATCTAACTTGCCTATCTCCTTGACCTGCATTGGTGGTAGTTTGTTCCCGGACCTGCTCCCACCTATTCATGCTTGCGATGTAGGAAATTCCATGCCTTCAAATAGTTGAAGACTATCTGTACTCCACTGTTGAAGAGATAATATAACATTTTGGCCTACTTTTCTCTATGGTGCCTTGTAGGGAAGGTAATTTAAACAAAGATATGGTTGGTTTGCTCCTTCGCGCGATGAGAGTTACGTTAAGTAGTCCAGGCTAGCTAGGTCGCCAATCTTGCTCTCCCTCTATGAGGAGGTGCAGACTCATGTTCACCTATCATACTTCACAAGGAACTAGGTTGTTCGGCTAGTTTGGGACTGGACTCGCTCCCACTCATTCACATCGCAAAAAAGGGTAGTTTGTTCCCTTGGTGCACGTGGAGGTAGTCTATTCAGAAAATCTGTTCTTAGATCTGCTTCCACCCGTTGATGCTCACAATGAAGGTAAATGTGTTAGATTGCCTAAGGCCAGCCCACAGTCCTCCAGAAGAGGGATAGAGCAATCATTGGTGTGACTCATCCCTTTTGCCCTGTGGGATAGTAGGTTGGAGCCAGTGGACTTTTCCTTAATCCATACACCATTTTTATATTGTAGCAAGCTAAAAGGTGCAATGTGCTTTAGTTCCTAAAAATCATCACCAAAACAGTATGTCCACGTTATTAGATTTTATTATGCACATGTAGGGAATACAAATTTACAAGGGTCAATTTAGCTCATATTAGCAATAAAATCTTCTTAGGTGCTTGGCATTCCAAGGATGCAGTAGGTAGTTCTCTTGGGAGTCTCAGAGCTTAAAAAAGCCTAGTTGTCCAGTTGAGGTGACTACATAGGGCCCCTCCCATTGTGGGCCTAATTCCCTTGATCGGGTGTGGTTGTTCTAGTCTCCTTGAGCACAAGTTTCTCAACCTTAAAGGTTCTCGAGCATACCCTCTTGTTGAAGCACCTTTCGACCTTCCTTTTGTTAAGGATGGTCTTCAGCTTCACCTCTAAATAAATTGTTGCTTGAAGTGCTGCTCAAGGTATGTAGGAATTTTGATTTCCACTAGTGGCATTGCCTCATAGCCATAGCTGAGGGCAAGACATCTCTCTTTTCAGGGATTTTTCTACCCATGCTCTTTTCCTATCATCCTTACACCTTTTAAGTACTATCATTAGCATCTTATTGGTGGCCTTCACTTGTCCATTAACCTGAAGGTGCCCCAACGAGGAGTGTCAAAACCAATGCCTAGCTCTAGGCATCAGTCGCGGTAATTGTCAGAATCAAATTGCCTCTAGTATTTGAGATGATGGTGAGATGAATGCTAAACCTACAAACCCTAGTTTTCTATAGAAACCATGTAATGTTGCTAGCTGTGATGGTCGCCAATGCTTCAACTTCAACCCATTTGATAAAGTAACCCCCAACTACCACCACGAGTTTTACTCCACCTTTTTTTGGGAGAAGCAGGCCAACTAAGTCAATCCCTCACTAAGGGAAGGGCCAGGGTGAGGTTATCGACATCACATATTGCGGAGAACAGTGAGGCACTCTGCATTTTTTTGGCAATTAAGGCATTTCCATTCATACTTTTTAGGGTCCCTCAAGGCATGGAACTAGTAATATCATGCCCTCATAACTTTCCCAGCCAATGCTTTTCCCCCAAATGGTTTCAACAGTGCCCTTCATGAATTTCTACTAGCACATACTGATCTTCTTTCGGAGAGACGCATCTTAGGAAGGGTGTTGAGTGGCCCCTTATGTATAAGGTCTATTCAATCAAGATCTACCATCCTGCTCAGCTCTTTATCTTCCTGGCTTCTTACCTGTCGTGGGTACCTCACTCGCATCCACGTACCTGATATTGTCCTTCGCCCACTCCAGTACTCCTTGTTGTACCTCCCCAACTTTAACCCCTATAGTTGGCACCTCGACTATTCGTACTATGTTTGCTCTAGTAGGGGGAATCTTCTTGTCTAGACATTGTATGCACCAGTTTGTCTACTTTATGGTTTTTCAACCTCAGTCCTTGTTGGATTTGGAAGTTTTTTAAGTTAGGGCGGTCAGCCTCTACCAACGCCAAGTATTTTTTTGATATTTGCTTTTAACAGCGAATTTTTCCTACACCTGATTGACCACTACCTGGAAGTCGATCTGCACCTTAACTTTCACAGCACTTAGGGACTTAGCGATCACTAGTCCCGACACTAGCGCCTCAAACATTGCCTTGTTGTTGGTGATTTTGAACGTTAGAGTTAGGGCCAAGTTGTGCTTCTTACCATCAGGTGAAACAATACGCACTCATACTCTCCCTCTAGCCCAGCAAGATGAGCCATTGATAAAGACTTACTAGGGTTTCACGAAAGGTGCATATTTTTTCTTTGTCAAGAAATCGGTGAACTCTACCACAAAATCTGCTAGCACTTACCCCTTGATGGTGTTTCTGGTGCGTACTCAATATCAAATTCGCTCAACTCTATGGCCCAATTTATGAGCTAGCCCGATCCGTCCAATCGTCGTAGGGTCTTTCTCAGGAAGTTTTCGTGATGACCTTTACTGAGTGGGACTAGAAGTACAAGCGAAACTTACGAGTATTTACCACCAAGACCAAGGCCAATTGCTCTATGCAAGGGTATTTGGCGTTTACCCCTCAAGTATTTACCACCAAGACGAAGGCCAGTTGCTCTATGCAAGAGCACTTGGCATCTACCCCTCAAGTATACCAGCCTTTGGATTCCCTCTTCACGTACCAATGTAGAAGAAACCACTTAGGGAGAGACCACTAGGTAGAGAATTAGCGTCTCTCCGAGCTGAGGTAGGCTAAAGAGCGAGGCTCATGAGATATCTCTTGAGGGTTTTAAATGTTTGATCACACTCGTCATCACATTTCTACACTAGTCACAAGACATTGAAGAACGGTAGTTACTTGTCGATCGACCTGGATACGAATTTGCTAAAGGGCATTCGCCCTGCAAACCTTTGGACTTGGATACTATAATAACATGTTGACAGCCATGTTTAGAGTATTTAAAACATAATGCCTTAAGGTAGATCCAAGGCGCCACATGACTTATACTTTCTAAAAATACAATTAACGATACAATTAGAGTTCTATTAAATTATTATAAACAGTAAGGACTTTTCCTTTCTAATTAATTAATGTGGGATCTAATACACCACAAACTGATCTTATCTAAGGTTATCATTCAATATGAACTCAATATGGGCTATCTCTCTCCCTCAAGACACACACCACGTGCCCGCACACAAACAGAAGATAGAACTAGATTACGTACAAAGTGTTGTGTAAATAGATAAAAGTCGTGCCTTCTATGACTGACATTAACTAATATAAATAATTTATTTTGAGTTGTACGTAGGACTCTTACTCGTCCAGTGGAACTCATCAAATGTTTGAGAGCTATTAAGGACCATGCCTTCTCTATTTCTGACTATCCTGTTGTGATTACTTTCGAAGACCACCTAACCCCAGATCTTCAATCTAAAGTTGCCCAGGTTAGTAAGTCAAACAACTTTTCATTAATCATATCAAAGTACCATTAATTTTTATATCCCAAATTAATTAATTCATGACTGCACTGAGAATTTTCTTGTAGATGGTCACTACAACATTTGGAAAACTACTATATCAGTCTGAATCAAAATTAAAGGAATTCCCTTCTCCAGAATCGTTGAAGAAAAAAATCTTGATTTCAACCAAACCACCGAAAGAATTCAGTGAAGCTTCTTCTTCTTCAGCCAAGGATGAGACTTGTAACCTAAACATTGAACATGAGGTACGTATAAAAATTTCATGGATCCATTATTCACTGATCATTATGAATTAAGATAAAAAAAAAATGAAAGAGTACATACGTAAATTGCATGCATGTTGCAATTTACGTACTATATATATATAGTGGCAAAATCATAAATTCATTTTAGGGAGGTTCAAGCAAAATTAAAACTATAACAAAATATTTCTTGTTTTATTTCTATATAATTCAAGTATCGAATCTTACATATATTAAAAATTGTGAGTTTTTTTAAATTAATAAATTATGCTTGTCTACATGTTCTGTGCAGGCATGTGTATATTGAAATATATAATTTATATTCTAACTGTTGCATTATTTACTTGAAATTTGTATATAACATTAATCGGTTTTCAGATTTTGTTAATATTTATATACAAAATATCTATGTTTATATTTTTGTGCTTCAAATGTCTGAAATCACAATAAACTTTCAGATCTGTTAATTGCAAGTTTTTATGTTGAACTTATAAGTAATTAATCTATAAAATTGAAATAATTTTTTAAAGAGGGGGCCAACATAAGATGATATTAGTATCATCTATGTAGTCATAAAAAATTAATATGTATTACTTTTTTTTTTCAAAATTAATATCTATTATGATTAATATCTATTAAATTATAAAAGAAAAATTAAATCATGCTATTAAAGGTCAACGGGCCATGAGTTAATAGCTCCACTACTATATATATATGCTTAGTGCATGAAGATCATGAGTTAATTATGTTAAAAACTTGGCTGGATGCAGGAGGTTGCTTCGCTTGATCGGGATGATCGAACTGGTGAAGAAAGTGTTGTTCCTCAATATAAGAATTTAATTGCCATTTATGCAGGAAAGCCAAAAGGTGGAAAAGATATCTGGACCATTGATCCTAATAAAGTTAGACGTCTTAGCTTAAGTGAGCAAGAGCTTGAAAATTCCGTAAAAACACGTGGAAGTGATATCGTCAGGTAATATTACTACTACTACTTCCTTTTTTTTTTGTGAAAATCGACTGGTTTATTGCTCAATTTCAGACTTACAACATCTCACTTACAATAGTAGAATGTAAAAACACTAGATAGTCCTCAAGTACATATAAGTCTTCCCTTAAATATAGAGCATTTTTGGAGAACTTGTGGGTAGCTTGATTGTCGTCCCTCCTCATGTGCACAGTAGACCAAGATTGCAAGGATTGAAGCGGTTTCTTCGTATCTTCCATCAGGATGCCTCCCAAGCTCTAGTCCAATGTGTTCTTGTGGAGGATGTTGATTATCTAGAGTGAGTCACCATCTCAGCAAAACATGGCGGCTTACATAAGACCATATGCTTCGGCTATGAAGGGGTCATTCTACATTTTTCTTGTAGCTTTCATAGTCACAGTTACTTGTCCCTACGAGTCCCTAATTAGAGCACCCATCCCAATATGTCCTGTCTCCTTACAAGTAGTTGCATCCCAATTTAACTTATAGAATTCGAAAGGAGGTTTCTCTCATTTGCAAGTATCTTCTCGAGCTGAAGCCTTTGGTGCTTTCTACAAACTTTAAATAAATAGTTGGATCTCTTCCTTTGGTTTCTGGTGAATTACACTAGGGTGGGAGAAACCATTCCCATGAGTGAAACTATTCCTCCCGAATCAAATGAGCTTGGTTGTTGTTACAAATTCTACAAGTTCCTTTGGTTGCAAGGTCTTAGTGAGGACTTCCTATAGGTCAAGAAAATAGTAGCAGTTTACAGGCTTCATTTGAAGTTTTTTTACTAGCAATGTACCATACATCTTAGGTTAATTCACATTCCCATAAGGCATGAGTCATTGATTCTGTATGTATAATGTCGGCGCCCCAGCTTACGCTTAGGTTCGTACGCAAATTGCGACGCCGGGGACGAACGTCATAAGGAAGTCATCCCTCATCTTTACGTGTGAGAGCCTTATTTTTATGTCATACACAGATATATTTCTCTCTCTCTTTTTTTTTTTCAATATCGCAACGGAAAAAGGTCAAGCCGTAAATAAACGACAAAATGTTACGCTTGTCGCACATCACATGGTTAACGAAATAAACCCAAATTAAACATCATATTCATATACATATATCAAAGCTAAAATCACCAATGTAATAGTTTTAAACAAAAGTACTTCCCAAAACAACAGGAAGATTCTCCACAAAATACATCAGTGAATACAAAATAAAGGTGCTGCCAATCCACTCCTCCTTCCACCAACCATACTAATAGGCGGGTTCTTCTTTTATCTTCTTAAAGGTCGGGCCATAACGAAGGCTGTCCAGACTCAGTCCTGGGCTTACGTCACACATCATCCCAGAGGATGACGCAAACAGGCGTCCCATGTGGAGGAGCCCGTCAACTCCTAGCACCAAACAGCACCCCGTAAGGCGTAGATCGTCAAAAAAATACGTCGCCATAGGAAGCGACTCTGCCGCCCATTGACCCAACAGGTCTAGGGTCACTAGCCCGGCAGTCTCAGTCTTAGTTGGGCCCATGAGGGTCCAACCCATCTTATCGAGAGTCGTAATCCAGGGATCCATCATGTCCTACAATAACTTCTATCGTTCCCAAGAGAGCGATAGTAGAGATAATAAAAATGGGGTGAGATTTCGGGAGAAATCTCAGCAAGTACACTAACACTTAAACCAGAACATTTCAAATATACAGATAAGTGAACAAAACATTCTTAACTAATGCACATGCAATGAATGACTGACTCATGCACATGCTCATGAAAACTTTTAAACAGACTTGCTTCTTTCAGACTTCTTTTCATAAAACTTTCATACAGATTTCTTCTTTCAAATTTCTTTTCGTATCATTACCTTTCAAATCATTTCTTTAAAACATTTCGTATCTTTCATTCTTTCTTAGGCGCCACTTATCTTGAACAGATCTTTCTTATGGCTCGAAAACCTTTCTTGTCATGACTTTTCACTTAACATGTATGAGACACAACACGGTTCCCCTAGCACCACGTGCTCCCTGCTGGTTATCGCATCACCTTAAGATGAGTGCATCTTATAACTTTAAAACGGCAGGTCCTTACACCTTATCCGTCCTTGGCACCCACCAGCGTTAGGTGCTACCGCTCTCCGGACACCTTTTGGTGCCATACACGGTCTGCCGACTGTTTTTCCTCGACCCAGGGGCTTCCACTCGACTTTAATCACTCCTGAGTGGACAGGGAGTTCCACTGGGGTACTTCCCCGTCCCAGCCTTTGGGGTTCTTATAAAACTTTACTTCTTTTCTTTTCTTTCAAAAACTCAATCTTTTCTTTTCTTTTCTTTCTCTTAAAAACATGATTGACTTTAAAAACATTCTTTTCATGACTTATGCATGGGACATGCATGCGTACTTATTTTCATGCAAAACTTGAGACAAGCTCGAGTGCATTCACACTTCATTTTCTTTTCTCCTTTTTTTGGGACAACTTCATAATTTTCCTACTTAGTCATCATGTTCTATTCTCAAAATTGGGCCTAGGATTGAAATGGGGTACTTGGCCCATCTCCAACCCATCATGGCCGAATCCTCCTAGGGAGTTCCTAGGGTTTTCCTTCATCATTTGACTCCAATTATCTTCCAATTAATTTTAAAGTGTCAAATTAAATCATGCACCCTGCCACTCTTGTGGTAACCGAAACCTTAGTGTTCCTTCAAGTAACCATTTTCACTTCCAAGTTTAGTTATTTCTATTTCCTCCATTCACCTTTCTAACTTAGGGAACTCCTCCCATTAATCTATTCAAGCTCCCTTTTTTTTTAAGAGTTTGTTCTATGAGCTTAACTAAACAAAATTACCACAAAGCAATAAAATTTGATCTTCCAAATCTCAACCTTAAATATCATAAAATTCCAATTAAACATTACTAGACATCATACACAAGTGGTCACTTCTTCCATATGCAAGTATACAATTTCCATTCATATCAATCATATAAATTATTCACATATCCATTTTCATTTTCTCAAAACAATATGCTCCTTGAATAACTCAATTTCATCACTAGTTTCCTCAAATAAACTTTACCTTAGCAACACCAAATTTAATATTTAACACTAAAATCCTTTATGCATCAATTTCATCATTTCATAAAATAATCATACTTTTCCTTTCTTTTTGCAACTAACACTTGATCCATCATCTCTACTCACATTTTAAACTTATTTCATCATAGAGATTTACACAAGAATATTCATATCAAAAACAAGTAAAAATCAATTCAATCCAAACATGGCAATTACAACCATTAATCCAACAAGCATGATCACCTCACTATATATAAGAATTGTTAAGGAAAAGGTGAAAGTATACTTACCACACTCCTGTTAGACCTTAGCTTAAAATCTGAAAATACACATATGAGATCTCTTATTAGGCTAGCCATGAACATAAAACTCAAAGGAAACCCTATTTCCTTCTAACCAAAACAAAGTGTCACATGTGTGTGTGTTCTTCCTAAACTTGCATGAATTTAATTACTAACCTTCTCCAATGAATTGGTCACCTCAACACTCTTGCTTTTTGGCTTCACTACTATAAGGTTCTTCAAATTATGTGGTGAAAAGAGAAGACGCAAAAGTAGAAGTGACTTGGGTGAGTTTGGCCGAGAGGTGGAGAGGAAATGCGAGTGTTTGCATGTGTCCAAGTGAATTGAGTTTAAGGGAATTGCCTAAGGGGTCACACGGCCAGCTCTTTTTCCTAGGGTCTTTGGTACACTTTCCACCAAACTTAGGTATGGCTAATGATAGATTGGGTGATTGACAACTCTAGGCCACTCCAAGATCAATCTAAGCCATGCCTTGGTGGATTTTCTTTTCTCTTTCTCCCTTCCTATGGCCGGCGACTTCTTGGTGCTTCTAGCATCCATTTTCTTGCTTTTCACTCAATCATCATTCCCCTATCCTCTCATGTGTCCATCCAAGTGATCCCAAAGCCATGCTTTTTGGAATTTGAGCAAGGCATGATCCGGCCAACCCAAGCTCTACCGAAAATCCACTTTGTTCATTTTCCTAGTTTTTGTCATTTCAATCACCTACATCCACACCATACCTCTCTTCACATCACCATACTCTCTTACACATGTACTTTATTCACTTACACACTCTTCCCCTTTGTCCTATCACTTGTTGGTGGCCATACCCCATGAGATTCTCCAAATGCACCCCACGGATTGCCTTCCACCGAAACCACCAAGCTCCTTTCATCCATGCTTCTCCTCATGCCATTTGTCACTTACCTACACACCATGATCTCAATTGGCAAGTCAAGGGATGGTGTCTTGTACCTCCAAGATTCCATGGTAGGAAAATCATTTCATTAGATCCTACACTCAATCCTACATGGCATGTATCCAACTACTAGTCAACCTCCACCAACTAGGGTTTTCTTACAAGTATTTGGATTATTTTTTAGGATTTTTCTTCAATTGACAAGTATCTCTACTATGGGCTTGATGGGCCATGGGCTCATTCTATGGGCTCTTGGACTCACCGTTGCTCTCTTGGCCCATTCACTTGATCCATTCCTCAAAAGTCTCATTCCTAAGCCCATCTCTTCAAAGCCTATTTTGTTCTTTCACCAATTACCACTAATCTTGTGTATTAACCTTTAATCAACTAATTAAATTAAGATGAAGATTTTTAGGGCTATTACATATAATGTAGATGGGACATATATCAATGTTGGTTACTCACCTTTTTGCTAGGTTCTCCATGGAGGGTAGTGCATTTTTGCATGCTATAAACATCTTGATTGAGTTGGGCACTACCAGCTTCCATATGGCTCTCTAGGGATTTCCTCATTCCCTTCCTCTTGGATTTTTGCCCTCCTTCCACTTGGTCAGGTCCTGCTGTAGCATATATGCACTTTTTATTGAGTGAATTCTATTCTTAGTGTATCTTGTCTTCCTAGCGTGCTGAAAGGGATAGATTGGATCCTAGTGACATCAATGGTTGAGAATAAGAGTGGCAGGGTGTTCTCATCCCAAATTTTGAGCTCAAGGTAGATCAATTCCTTTACTTTCTTATACCTTGGTGTAGTAGAAAATAGAGGAATTGGTGTCCTGAAGAGTATCAACATATTGAAATCAGGGATCTATTTATCATCCCAGATAATTATTTGGTGGCCATCTCCCACTCTCCAAAGCAGGCCTTTCTTAAATAACTTTTTGCCTTCCATGAGAATGTCTGTGTGGGAAATATTTGCACTTGAATAACTTAGCTAGCATCGAGTTAGGGCACTTTAAAATCCCCTAGCATTGCATTGATAGCATGGCAATGTTAAAAGTTTTGAATTCTTGAAATTGCATTCTTCCTTGGTCTTTCCCATGCCCCAAAGTGCTCCACTTAACCCATTGGATCTTGCATTTATCTTCATTGAAACTCCACCAAAAATCGCTTAGGAGCTGATTAAGCTTGTGTATGATGGTTTCGGGTAGCATGAAGATGCCTATCGTATACGTGGAAATGGTTTGTAGCACTGATTTTACTAACACCTCCTTGCCAGCTACTAATAGGAACTTGGATTTCCAGTTGGTTTTCCATGCCCAAGTTCGATCAATGAGTGAGTGAAATGCCCTTAATATGTAGCGTCCCAATACTGCTAGTAAGCCCAGGTAAGTCTCAAGAGAGCTTTGAGATCTGATGCCTGCTAGTTGTAGTATGCCTTGCTAGATTGCCGAGGGTGTGTTCTTACTAAAAAGGATTGAGGTCTTCTCCTTGTTAAGCATCAAACCTGACCCTTGCTCATATATTCCATAAATGTGTAGGATCCAAGACCATTTTAGAGGGTTTGCTTTGTAAAAAAATAAGTTGTCATTTGCGAAAAACAAGTGATTAACATGGACCTGACCCTTCCTTATTGGCATATTTGAGATGCTGCCTATATTTTCATCATATTGCAACTTGTTAATAGAACTTTGGCACAAATAAGAAATAGGTAGGGAGTGAGAGGGCCTCCCTAAGGCCATGAGGTAGTTGAAAAGATGGTTGCGGCTAACCATTCACTAAGGTAAAGGAGGTCACTGTGTTGAGGAAGCCTATCACAAGATAAATCGAATCTCCCTGCCTAAGGCTGTGAGTTAGTTGGAAAGATGGTTGTGGCTCACCATTCATTAAGGTAGAGTAAGTCACTGTGTTGAGGCAGCCGATCACAAGAGAAATTGGGTCTCCCTACCTAAGGCCACAAGTTAGTTGTAAAGATGGTTGTAGCTTACCATTCACTAAGGTAGAGTAAGTCACTGTGTTGAGACAGCCCATCACAAGAGAAATTCACCTTAAGTTAAAACCCAATTTGCACATCACAACTTCTAGGAATGATCATTCTACTCGGTCATAAGTTTTGCTTCTGTCTAACTTGAATGCCATGAAGCCTTCATTGCCTTACATTTTGAATTTCATGACATGCAATGTTTCATAAGCAATCAAAATATTGTCAGTTATTAACCTGCCAAGAACAAATGCACATTGATTAGAAGAAATAATTTGAGGTAAGATACATTTGAGCCTATTAGCCATCACTTTGGCCATTACTTTGTAAAGAACATTGCACCAACTTATATGCCTAAAATTAACAACACATTTGGCCTAGGAATAAGGGTAATGAAGGTGTCAATGATCCCTTGTAGAGATCCTCCCTTGTTGAGTATATGCAGTGCAAAACTGGTGACTTCCTTGCCAACTATGTCCAGTGGTTTTGATAGAAATGGGCTGGAATCTATTAAGTCTAGGTGAGCTAAGAGCATTCATTTGGAACATGGCCTCTTTAACTTCTTCCTCTATGTATACCTGCACCAAATGATGGTTCATCTCGGGTGCTACCTTGGAGCTCGGGTCTCGGGTTGGTTATACAACTTTTAATGGCTATTGGAAAGGATAAAGTGAATAGATTATTGAAATAATTAGTGAACAAGTCCCCAATCTGTTGCTAGATAGTGGTTGTGCTACCCATGTCATCTTCAATTTACTTTATTGCTTTCACTTTTTTCCTCTAAGAAGCATTCAAGTGGAAGAAAGTGGTATTTCGGTGTCCAAACTTGAGCCAATGTTGCTTAGCTCGTTATTTTTATTTAAGATCATCTTTAGCTAGGTGCCTTTCAATCTAAGCTTCATACTGTTTGATTCTAGCTAAGTGTGAGCCATCATCTTGGTCTTGTAGGTCCTTAAACTCTCTAATCTGTTCCTTTATAGCCTGGGATGTTTTGGTTGGGTGCAGAGTAGGTTGCCTATGAAAAGTCTTCTGGCAATTCTCAAGTCTATTTTTCATTAAACCATCTACTAAGTTCCCATGACAGCAATGGTTCCAGGCTTGATTGATAGTAGGAGAACAGTCTTCCCTTAATGACCAAGCTAGCTCATATGGAAAAAAAAAATTCCCCTTGGATTATTGGACAATGTTTCTTAGTGAGAGGTGGAGTGGTGCATGGTCTGATTTCACAATTGCCAACACATGACAGACACTGTTGAGACACTTTTGCTATCAGGTTGGATTTTCAACAGCCCTATCTAATTTTTCCTTGGTGAATGAGGCACTCATTCTATTGTTACACTAAGTGAATCTTGGATCTTTGGTGAACACAACATTCAGAGAACAAAACTCGAGGGCTTCTTTAAAACATTACATCTGCCTAAAGGGTCTGACCCGACCTCTTTTGACCAACTCTTGGAGGTTTCTGGTGGCCATAAAACCCAATAAACCACCACAGGTTGATGTCATATTGGTCTGCAATAATTGCACTAGTGTGCCACCATGTGTAGTTACAAATTGTGACATTAAAATCAGATTTCCATAAGAATACAAGACCCCTACTGGTTCCTATGCTTTCTACAGTTAAACAAGCATTAAATTTTAACTTGATTCGAATATATTCCACTTTCTCCTTATTGCATTTGATTTCCATAAGAAAAATTAAAGAGGATCGCTTTTCTTTAATCCAAATGTTAAGAACCCTAACTGTCCAAGGGTTTCCAACCTTTTGGCAGTTCCAACTAAGGCAAATAATTGAGTTTGGAATGACAGGACACAAGCCACTACCAATGGTGAATGAGGGGGCTCATCATTTTGCTTAACCTGTTTTTGTTTCTCGTTCTTAGGTTTGAGGTTAGCCTCGATTGGTTGGATATGCTTAGTAGTTCTCTTTTGTGATTAGAAGGCATAATTATGTTCAGAGATAATTGGTTTAAGGCAGACTTTCCTTTTCTATCTGATTTCTCTTATGGTGTCTTTACCTAGCAATCCAAGGAGGGTTGGGTGAGAGGCTTTTCCCGTGTCTGCTACCTCTCAATGTGCCAGGTCAATGGTGCAGGGGACAACATCCTAGGATGAGAGGGGAAGAGTACATTCCATATCTTTTGTTAGGTGTTGACTTCCTTCTAAGTTAAGGATTGGTATGTACCCTTCCTTATTCCCAGCTGTGTTAGAGTCCATACCTTTTGAGAAGTCTACCTACTGGATTGCCTTGAGATGGTCTGAGCTGTTAAGTTGAGTGTATCCTTCCCCTTGAGTGGCCTTTTCCTGATATGGCTTTCGAGTTTTTAAAAAGGTAATTTCCATATTGATGGGTTTCTTTTCTGGTTTCTTCAACTAGACAACCCTTGGTTTTGGTGACCGGTGGATCCATACCTTATGCAGCAATAGTCACTTCAGCTGCTTCATCTTCATCCTCTTGACATGTTTCTCGGTGCTTTCCATGACCTCTATTTCCACCATGTTTTGGAGGAGACTTAGGTGGCAGTTTTTGGGATGAAGCTATAAGTCAAGCTCCATACTGGTGGTTGCTAGCACCATATAGTGTCTTCCATTGTGTTGGTTATCACAGCCATTTGGACCATGTTTAATAATGCCACAACTAAAACATATGTTAGGAAGTCTTTCATATTTGAAGGATATCCAACAAATACTCCCTAAGACATTGATAAGCAAGCCACAATCGAAAGGCTTCGTTATGTCCACTGACACTCTAACCCTCAAGTAAAGACCCCTTCATACTCCATCTTCATCCGTATCCACCTTTTTCTACTTCACTAATTCGGTTGCCTATATCACCTCTTATATCACGGGTCATACCTCCAAGAGTAATGTTATGAAGTTGTACTCACATTGGCTCCAAGGTGAAAGCCAATTTTGTTGGTACTGCATGAGACTCATAAGGTGTTAGACATAATAAGCTTCAATCAAAGGTCCAAGGTCTACCTCTTAGGACCTTTTGAAGGTCTGTAGGATGTTGGAACTCAATAATGTATAAGTTTATTCCTACCTCCAGGAATCATGTGATTCCTTTCAACTTTCACACCGATAGCATAGTGTGCTTGAATGCTTTCCCATTGGTGGTTTTCTCAGCAACTAGAAGACCAACTAGGCAAGATTGACCATGAAGAGAAGCAACGCTATCCTTAGAATATGAACTTGAAGGATGCTTTGTTCTTTTACCGTAAGGTGAAAATCACCCCCACTTGGTGATCAATTCCTCTACCATAGAACTATCAAAAATAGGTCTTGGTAGTTTTGCAAAAAACTCTAAGTTTTGCAAAATAGGTCTTGGTAGGAAGGAAACAACCTTGCCTAGAGCAAACTCTCTTCCTCAGCTTCACTCAACTAGGTGACCTTCCTGTAGAACCAAATAATAGGGTGAAACTAGTCCTCAGTCTATGTTAATAAGAACATTATAAAATGTTACAACTACTACTAGTAGTGCATCCTTTCTCTTACCATTCCCATTGTGCAGTATCATATGTACTTTGAGTTATGTAGCTAGGTACAATGATGTCCGCTTGTTTATCATTTTTGTATGCAGTCTTGTGATCCACGTCATATATCAAGTACTTCTTCATTATTGTTCCTTTTAAATATGTAGTGTGCAAGTCGATATTCTTTTAAGTGATAAACAGTAAATAGCTGGCTGATCTACAGCATGAAATGTCGATGGGATCTCCATCAGAATAATTTCTATAATTTTTTTATATACTTTTTTTAAAATTTTTAAATATTTAAAAAATTCGTAAGATCATTAAAAAATATATTTTTAATCACTAAATAAATAAATAAAACACACTGTCAAAATCCCGGACCAGTCGAAATTATCCCCCGTGAGGATTTATCATTTCTCAATAATAAAACAGTACATGATCAAGTGAGTCCTAAATTAAGAACATTTAATGCTATTAGAAAAACTCACGACACAAACGACATCATTAAATGATATAAGGCTATATATAAGACTAACTTCATGTATTCATCTCTTCTTTCTATCCCACTTGAAGCATTGTCAAAAGTACTTGAGATCAAATTCATGCAATAAATTAAGAAACTATAGAAAAGAAGTACATGGAATTTTAGTTGATTCCGGGAATCTAGCTTATATATATATATTGCTCCGCTAGATGGGATATATCATCACGAAGTTATGATGAAAATTTGTAGAGTGAAGAAACTTTTAATTGGTTCCATTGAATGAACCGAAGACAGGTAAATCTAGCTGACAAATATATGTGTGTGTGTGTGTGTGTGTGAATATCCATTATCTTTACAGGGATGGTATAGTAACAATAATAATGATCAGATGATCTAATTATTTTCTTCTCTCTAGGTTTACCCAAAAGAACTTGTTAAGGGTGTACCCTAAAGGTTTGCGCTTGGACTCATCAAATTACGATCCTATGCTGGGATGGATGCATGGAGCTCAAATGGTTGCACTTAATATGCAGGCAAGAGTACTTCTTCTATCTTACATAAGGCAGAAAATATATGTCTTATGCCTGTTTTGTAAATTAATCTAAAAGGAAGTATTGTTAAAACGGGTCCAAATTATCTCCACAACCAACTATATAGCCTAATTATTAAAAGAGGGCCAGTTAGAATATATTATTTTAATATTATTTTTATTTTAGAATTTGAAAAAATTAAA
Source organism: Platycarya strobilacea (assembly GCA_036898215.1). Lineage (NCBI taxonomy): Eukaryota > Viridiplantae > Streptophyta > Magnoliopsida > Fagales > Juglandaceae > Platycarya > Platycarya strobilacea. The sequence goes on from CM072551.1 coordinate 25,606,108, forward strand.
TTATTTTTTGTGTTTTGTTTAGAAGTTTGAAAACATTGTAATAATTAAGTAATGATTAGATGAAAAAGTTAAGTATTTGACTTAAAAAAATATTTGGATTTGACAGATGTTTGATGTTGAGATAAAAGAGATAGACTGAGATGGTTTGAAAGGTTTGTGAAACCAAACTAGGCCAACTGCAAAAGACTTTTATAAAATTCAAACCTAACCTGTAATCTGTGCGTATCTAGAATATATAATATATAAGATGGACTCACCCGTAACAATTTAGACTTAAAAGCATCTCAAAAGTGGTATGATTCCATAATAATTCAATGACAACTTATTTTCTCCTACAAATTAATACAATTTGCTCATATATATCAGATGTTTCAATTGACATCTACATGACCCTACTCCCAGACGCTAAAATAATTCCATGCAAGAATTATTGTCTCCATAATGCTTATCTTTTTCCTACTTTTCGTCGATTATATATAGGGATATGGGAAGTACCTTTGGATTATGCAAGGAATGTTTAGAGCCAATGGCGGTTGCGGTTACGTGAAAAAACCTCACTTTTTGTTGGAAGTAACTCCAAGTAATGAGGTTTTCGATCCAATGGATATAACACGAGTTCAGAAAATTTTGAAGGTGTGTGGTTTTGGGCATGCAGTACTATTTAAAGCTGTATTCATTTTCCTTCCTTCATTAATTGTCTACTATATAGCTTTACTAATTTGTATGCATGTTATCATAAATATGGTATGAACAGGTAAAAGTCTACTTGGGAGAAGGGTGGCATTCAGATTTTCGCCACACGCACTTTGATCGATTTTCACCACCGGACTTTTTTGTCAGAGTAAGATCAATCGATGCTTAATTGAAACCTCTCTCTCTCTCTCTCTCTCTCTCTCTCTCTCTCTCTCTCTCTCTCTCTCTCTCGCTCTCTCTCTCTCTCTGCTTGGGCCAAAATAAGAAATAACTTCTTGCGCAAGTTAGTGCTTCATGCTCAATAACATGATCACAATTACCTGATTGTACGTCACTATAAAAAAAAATGAGTTTATGTGATCAATTAATTTTAACAAAAAGACAATTTATAACTAATGTTGACCATAAATAATTATTTAGTTTGAACTAGCTAGTTGCAAATAAGGTTTTTTTATAGCATGTCTTGATGGATGATGCACATCAAAGATAGATGAAAAGGAAAAAAATAATTAATACATGCAACGAGGTGATGAGGATGTAAAGTGTTGACTGCAGGTTGGAATTGCTGGGGTTCCAGATGACAACGTTATGATGCAAACAAAAGCAATCGAGGATGAATGGCTACCAGTGTGGAATGAGGAGTTTGAATTCCCATTGAAGGTCCCCGAATTAGCTGTTCTCAGGATCGAGACCCTTGAGTATGACACATCAGGAAAACATGACTTTGGTGGCCAAACATGCCTACCTGTATCTGAGTTGAGACCAGGAATTCGAGTAATTCCATTGCATGATAAAAGAGGAGACAAATATAAATATGCAAAGCTACTCATGCGATTTGAATTTTTATCTGTGGATTATTAATACATCCGTGATCTGGGATATTATATGCATGTGTTGGCCTTATTTCCTATTTGTTTTGTGATCTCTTTCTCTCTCTCTCTCTCTCACTCTCATATGTCGTTTTGTTGTATTGAGTTTTAATTGATAGTATGCATTTAATAGAACAGATAAGCCAATATCAACAGGAGAGAGAGAGAGAGAGAGAGAGAGAGAGAGAGGAAAACATTTTACAAATACCTCTGCTTTGATCTTCTCTAGTACTAGTACTAGAAGCACAATTGTAATCGAAGTCTTTCTTAAAAAATAATATATGGTTGCAGTTGTAAATATACAAGTGTTGCGTATTCGTTTTGAAAAAATTGAATAAATATAACATACATATAAAATAAATTAAATTTTAGTTAATAGTGGATGTCATTCTTTTTTAAAGCGATTGCATAATGTTTGCACACTCCACAATTGTATATAAAATTACTTCCAACAAAATTATTTAAATTAATCTCTATGTTTTGAACCCATAACTTCCTCTATACGTATATAATTTGTATTAACCCAGATATATCTATTATAAATCTCATAATAGTACTTTGTAAAATAATCTTAGATATTTCCCTTTTTATTCTCTTGTGATATCGTGTCATAACAGAAAAGATATTGTTACTTGTGTATAAAAGCATACCTACTCATCAATACAAATCAGGATGAAATTCTTGGAAATTACTTCTTCTCAAATGGTATGAGAGATGCTCGACTAGCAATCTTCTTGATCCTGGCCGAGAACACAGAATCCTCCCTTTCTTCCTCTTCTTCCTCTATTTTACCACCCAGCTCCTCTGGTATTTCTTCTTTCTCACATTTTGTTACTACCAAATTACCCACAGATAATTTTCTTCTATGGAAGGTTCAGATCTCAGCATACCTTAGAGGACAAGATCTCTATGGCTATGTTGATGGTTCCCTTCCTTCACCACCAAAAACCCTTGCAAATTCCTCCAAACCTAACCCCGAGTATCACGTCTAGTCTTGCACTAATCAATTAGTCCTTAGCATATTTTTCTCCTCACTGTTTGACCTAGTCCTCAATCATGTATTATCTACTACCACCGCTCGAGATCTCTGGTTATCCATTACATCTATGTTTGATTCTCAATCCCATGCTAAAGATTTTCAACTTAGGTTTCAACTTACCAAGATTAGTCGAGGAGAACAATCTACTTCTAAATATTTCGCCAAGGTCAGATCACTAGCTGATACCTTAGCCTCCACTGGAACCATTCTTCCCAATAAAGAAATTATGTCTTACCTCCTCACTAGTTTGGGCCCTCTATAATTCTTTCGTCACTTCAATTACCACAAGATCTAACCCAGTGATTACTCATGATCTGTACCAAATGTTGCTCATCCATGAAAGCAGACTCAACCATTCCTCCAAAACACTTATAGACCCATATGTGCATTACACTGCTTCAAGGGGACGAAATCAGCGTGGTCATTCTCCTTTTCAATATGGAAGACAAGGGTGTGGCCGAGGATCAAATTTCTCTAACAGAAGATGATCCAACTCTAACTTTGGTGCATTTCAGCAAACATCTAGTGGCCCACGACCAACCTGCCAAGTATGTAACAAAGTTGGCCATACAACCATCCAATATCGACATCGTTTTAACCATTCCTACCAAAATGATCCTCCCACATCATTCCAGGCCAACTACACCACACCCACCGCCTTCTTGGCCAACCATACCTCAAACAACCCCTACATTGATTCCTCCTGGTACCCAGACTCGGTTGCCACGTATCATATAACCCAATGATTTGAATAACTTCAATACTCACCATGATTCAACACCATGATCTGAACCTTACAGTGGAAGTGAAGTGATCCACGTTGGCGATGGTACGTGCATTCCGATTCAACACCATGGTAACTCTGCTATTACTTCATCTTCATCTTCTTTCTTGCTTGCAATTTTACTTCATGTTCCTGATGTCACCAAAAATCTCGTGTCTGTGCTCAAATTGTGTTCTGACAACCCTTGCTTTTTTGAATTCCACTCTACCCACTTCTCTGTGAAGGACAATCAAAAAAAGACAACACTCATCACAAGCCTAACGTGTAATGGTCTTTACATATTTCCTTCCTTCACAGCCTCCAAGTCGCCACCGTCCACTCATCTCAATCATCAGATCACCCTTCCTCACTGGCATCGACGTCTTGGCCACTCACCTTAAGCCATCGTTCATCGCATTCTATAGGTCAATTGTTTGCGTTTTTGCTCCACTAAAGAGCCTTTATGTGTTCTCACTGTCCGATGGCTGAAAGCCATCAATTACCATTTCCTTCAGGTCGGGCCATGTATTCTCGGCAGGTCATTAGTGCAAACCTTTGTGGCCCAGCTTCTGTAATGTCCCGAAATGGTCACAAATATTACATATCGTTTATAGATCATTTTAATCGTTTCTCTTGGATTTACCTTCTTAGACTCAAGTCTGATGCAATTTCTATTTTTTCTATTTTTATCGTTTGTTGAACGATTCTTCAATTCAAAATTAATTATTCTTCAAACTGATGGAGGTGGTAAATTTACTCGTTCTTTTAACCCACGCCTCTCTTCCTCCTAATTTTTGGGCTGAAGCCTTTGAAATAGCTGTTTACTTAATAAATCTCCTTCCATCAAAATCACTTCAAAATAATTCCCCTTATTTCCTTGTTCATAACCAACAACCCGACTTTAATTTCATCTCCCTACTCCAACTCGAGGCCCACTTATACTTCCTACTTAAAACCGGTCTCACCATCCTCTACGGTTGTAAATAAATCAGGCTACTCGATAGGTCGTTCGATACTCATTTGGTTGAACTCGACTCATGAAAAAAAAAAACTCGCTTGTGAAAGCAGATACCCGCTCGATTGTAAATAACAAATAGCTGACAAAACTCGACTCGACTCGACTAAGGCTCATTAAGGCTCGTATGTTTATGCTTAAGTCGACTCGATTGAAATTCATTTATATATTGATAAATATATACACATATATATTATATCTATGTATTGCTAATAATATAAGTATATCATTTTTATAATTAAATATGTAAGATGTAATCTTATTACTTATATCTATTTGATTAATATACTTCATAGTTATGTTTTATAATTTTTAAAATAATTCTTCTATAAAATATAATAATTTCATATACTAGTACTATCATGTTATGTGTATTTATTAATAATATATAAGCATATAACATATTGTTATGATGAATAAATATCAACTAGTTAGATATTAAATATTAATTTTTTATTAGTTATTCATTTATTTATTTTTAAATTTTATTAAAAAAATTTAAAAAAAATAAAACTCGAACTCGGCTCGACTAGAGTTCATTTGTGAGATAAGTTCGAACTCGAGTTGAAAGTTTAGTTTATCGAGTAGAGCTCGAATTAAAAATAAATAAAAGCTCGAGCTCGACAAGCCAAAACTCGACTCGACTCGACTCGATTACAGTCCTACGGCATCCTCCATGGCCTAACTCCCATTATTCTCCAAATCCATTCTCAGGCCCAGTCCATCCTCATTTAACCCACATATAAATTCATCTCAAACACCACCCTCAAACCCTACCTCTCTCCCGACTACAAACCCTAACTCATCTACTTCCGCACCCTCATCCAACCCTAACCCTAATTCCCCTGCTTTAGAACCTTCGAACTCCACTCATTCTCATCCTACTACAACTTCTTCTCCAATCTCCTCATCTCCTTCCTCTAATTATCCTCCACCACGTTCTAATGCTCCTATTCTTCATCCTCTCCGATCTCCAATCATTACTCGCAGTGTTACCAACTCCTCTCAACCTCGTGTGATTTCGACGACACTATAATACCATATTTGTGATGGCATTGTCTTCTCACAACCCATGAAGTTCCAGATGAGCCTTCAAGTTTTTTAGCTGCTTCCAAATACCCAAAATGGACTGTTGCCATGCACACCAAATACAATGCCATCATCCAAAACAAAACATGGAGTCTAGTACCCTCTAAACCTTCTCTCAATGTACTTGGTTGTTGTTGGATTTACTATATGTGACACCCCCAACTCCGACCTAAGGAAACACGGGAATGGAGGCTTTGGGATGTTGACAACTCGGGTCACACACCCAACGATAAGTACTAAGTGTGTGTACAATGCGAGAAGTGTAAAATTAAAAGGTATAGCGGATGAGTTAAGTCAATCATTAAGTACCATAATTTAAAAGAAATAATACAAACTAGTTTAACATAAATTCTCCAACAGGAGATTTAATATAGTCATCCCATATTTAAAACATTAAAATATATAATTATCCGAAAGTAAGAAAACATTTTTCCAAGATAAAATTAAACCAAAATACTCCTTCGGCAGAACCGCTTCTTCAGGCTCAACATCCTTGTCTTCTACATCAAAATCTATGATACCAAAAATAGTACCACAAGTAAGTAAAATCCAAATAACCCACAAGATAAAAATACATTTATGTAATAATAAAATGCATAAACATGACACTATAAGCATGAGACTCAACGATAATCTTTTTCAAAATGAATAGTTTCCACTCACGTCAAAAATCTCTTTTGGCTCAAAATAAAATCTATTAAAAACAAATACCATTTTCTCAGAAAATGGTTCATATATCCAATTAGCACTGTAGATGGAAATCGCAGGCGCGACTGTACTACCATCCCTACTTACTACTATCCCTATTGCATCACTCATTCAAAAACACTCAATCAAATCAATTCCATATACCAAAAATTAAGTCACACATGAAAACCTAGTTTTCAAATATATACATGATCATGAAACTATGACATAACTTACACATGACTTATGCTTAACTGGTGTACCTTTTTCAAAATTTACATATTTTCATAAAGAACTTTCATATAAACGGTGCACAACTTTTCTCAACATATAAAGTCTTTTTCTTGAAATTCTTATTCTTATATATCTTATTTATAACCACGACGGAAAATCGAGTCGCCTTCACCGTCGGGTGTCTTCGCAGATCAAATCGCCTTCACCGTTAGCTTTCATATTCTCGTTAGTCATACAACAATTATGTATCAGCTTCACTTTCATGACGAGCCTTATCATATTATGAAGGCAGATTGAATCTCCTTCATCGTTAATCATGTCAGTTGAAGGGAAGTTACGTATCGACTTTCCCGTCGCAACATGAAAATACTTATTATGACGACAGTTACGTCTTGTCTTCACCACCAAGTCATATCAGTCATGCGAACGTTACGTATCGCTAATCCTGTCATGACGTAAATATTCTTACTGTAACGGGTATTATGTATTGTCATCCCCGCTAGTCATGTCAGTTATACAGGTGTTACGTATTGCCGTTTCTGTCAGTACATCAGTCGTACAGGAGTTACGTATTACCTTCTCTGTCATGATGTGACTTTTAAATTTTCTTATTATTTTCTTATTATCTTGTTCTTATAAAAGTTCATACCCATGCTTATTTGAAAAATATTGTGATTTATAACTTAAAAATTTTATGAAATACTTGGACATGCATGTACTCTTAAACCTTTTCATATATGCTATATGTTTCATGGGGTAGCAAGCTATGCACTTACACTTCAGATATAATTCTTGCATTACAATTCTTTTTTACTTAAATCACAGACATTTCAACCAAAGGAAAACTTCAGAATTAAACTAAAAGGATATCTCACTCGAGCAAAGTATCGACCAGGTATCAAGCAAAGTTTCTGATTGTGTCTCGCTCGAGCCAGAATTCGAGCGAGAATCGAGCGAAATCTCAGAATTAGGTGTTTCTCCAAAATAAGACAAGCCACCTTACTACACAAGTCCTATTCTTACTAACATACACTAATAAACTCTCAGGGTCCTTCATCAAAGTTTCACTATATTCCACCATCTCTTTATCTTGGATCACAATTCTTAAAACATAGATAACTTCATTTGAATACAACTAAAGTAATCTTACCTTAATTCAAAATCATAAAACCAAAGCTTAAAAAGTCAAACTTAAGTCTTTTATTAACCAAACTTCTCATATCAGTCCTCTAGATTTCTATTCATAATTTTCTAAGATAAACTCTTGCTTTTCAAAAGATTACCTCCGTATACTTTCCATAGAACACCTTACAACAGCATACATAGATTCAATCATTTTATTATCAAATAATCTTAATCCTTCCACCACTCCCTAAGAGAATTGATCCATAAAATCTACCTCAAATACTTATCAACTTAATTTAGTCATCATATTCTTTATTAAAATATAGAAACAAAATACTTCTCTAAAGGATCCTTTCCAAGATCGAGAACCTCTTAAATTCTTAACATTATTCCTTTATCATTCCAATCCCACATACTTTCATTAAATCCTCAAACCATAATTTACCAAAGCATATTCTTGCTCTTTATAACATTTTTGCCACTTATCTCACTACTTTCGATTACCATCAACCTAACACAGCATAAAAAGTCTTATGAATATATTAAGCACTCAATTAAAACATTTTTAAACATGATAATTCTATAAACACAATTAAACACTAAGAGGGAGTTATAAATTTACTTAGATAAAGCATACGACCATGCACAAAAATAATCAACAATCAACAAGTTCAAACATCAAGCAATCATAAACAACTCTGATCTCAAATCCAACCGACCCCCAAACTCTTCGGACTCAAACCGATAAAGTCAACCAACCAAAATATGTATATATTTGTTAATGCATAATATATTTAAATCTCAAGGATCATTTGAAAACTACTTACGGTGGATTAAAATCTATATCATCGAATAAGCGCCAATCCACAGTGTTCATAACGGGTCACTTCGTACGTTGGGTTAAGATACTCGATTTGACACCAAAAACTAGGAAAATACTCATTGGAAGATAGAGAATCTCATGAAGGTGGTGGTGAGACAGTGCAACTACCAGAAGGTAGCAGATCTAGCTCAAAATGGATGGAAACTCATTTTCGAGTTTATGCTCATACACGGGAGATGGGGCCACGGATGGAGAAACTGTGCTAGAGCGAGATCACCTAAGGTATGGGAAGCTTTTGGTAGTGGAGGTGAGGCTCACGGTGGTTGGACGGCAGTGTGGCAAAGAAAATTCCAATTGGAGACCCATTTTGGGTGGAGATGAAATAGTAGGGCTGGAGATCGTCGGAGCTAGCTGGAGGTTCATCAATGAGTATATAACCTGGTGGAGGTGGTCGAAGGTCAAGGTGGTCGGTGGTGGCATCGGAAAAAGAGGAAAAAGCCATGAAAGGCATTTTCGGGTGAGTGGTAGGAGGTGTCACTGCCAGTACCAATGAACTCGCCGGCATAAGGAGGTCTCGGTGGTGGGGGTGGTGCAGCCTAGCCACTGCCGGTTGAGGCTGGGCAGCGCCAAGGCCGAACGGCCATGGTGTCCTGTGCGAGGGAAGAGAGAGAGAGAGAAAGAGAAAAGAGAGAGAAAGGAAAAATGACCCGCTTGAACTACCTCTTCAACTTTTTATAAGCCCTACACGTTGGATCTTTAAACTGACAAATAATGCATACAAAACACAAGTCTGAAAACACATAAAATTAATTGAACTTAAAAACATTCAAGGAACTTAAAATTAAATATCATTTCGACTTGACTTTAATTTATAACATAATAATTTTCATCATTAATTAAAATGATGAAGCTTCTAAATATTTAAAAAAATAAAGCTATATATTTAAATCAGATATTTAAAATACATTAAAACTCACAATCTTTTAAATAACTAAAATTGGGCTTGAAAAAGGATCTCGTACAATTATAATACTTTGCAACTCTTCAAAACGTCATCAAACAAAATGAAATAAATAATGATGAGACCTAATTATTTGATAAATTCAAATAAATGAACCGAATCGAAAAAGGTTCAATAAAATAACATGTTCTTTGAAATGAAATAATAAATAATAAATAAAGGTATAAAAGATCTGGGATCTCACACTGTACAAAATTGCACTCTGATGGTTCCTTTGAACGAAGAAAGGCAAGATTGGTGGCCAAGGGTTACCACCAACTCTCTAGCTTGGATTACGACGAGACCGTCAGTCCCATTGTAAAACCATCCACCATTCATTTGATCATTTCTCTTGCTATTGCCTATGGGCGGCCTTTGCACCAACTGGATGTTCAAAATACTTTTTTACATGGAGAATTGAATGACAATGTTTATATTGAGTAGCCTTAAGGATTATTGATTCAAAATTTCCACTCATGTATGCAAATTGCACAAAGCTCCATACGGCCTTAAACAGGCGCCAAAAGCCTGGTTTGCTTCAGTTAACCTCCTGGTTAACTGGTTATGGATTTATGGCTTTAAAATCTTATCCATCTTTTTCATCTTACACAATGGTGATATCCATATGTTTGTTCTCATATATGTTGATGATATGGTTGTAACTTTATCTCAACTGCTTATGATAGATGCATTTATTTATATTCTTGGTTTGGCCTTCCTTGTCAAGGATCTTGGAAAATTATCTTACTTTTTAGGTCTTGAAGCTGACTACTTTGTTTCTAGTCTATTTCTGTCTCAAAGAAAATATGTCAAAGAGTTACTCACTCAAAGTCATATACTAAGTGACAAGCCTATGACATCTCCCATGGTTGCTTCTCTTAAACTCTCCCAGTATGGTTCTCTTTCTTTTGATGACACTACACTATTCAGAAGTATAGGGGGGGTTGCATTACCTCTGCTTTACCAGACCTGATATTTCATTTTCAATAAATAAGGTGTGCCAGTTTATGCATTACTCCAAATTACCACACTGGTCTGTTGTTAAGAGGATCCTACGGTACCTTAAGTCCACTATGAATCATGACATGTTTTTTAAATACTCATCTCCTTTTACATTGCAAGCTTATTCAGATGCAACCTGGGCCGGCTGTTGAGATGACAAATGGTCCACCAATGGTTTCTATATATGTCTAGGAAATCATCTGATTTCTTAGAGTTCTAAGAAGCAGAAAATGGTGGTCCGCTCAAGTACTGAAGCTCAGTACAAAGCCCTTACTTCCACAATTGCTGAATTGATTTGGATTCAAACCATGCTAAGAGAACTTGGAATTTTTTTTTTGTCTAAACCGCCCATTCTCTAGTGTGACAACATAGGAGCCACCTATCTCCTTGCAAATCTGGTTTATCACTTAAGAACAAAACAGATAGATATTGATTATCACTTTATTCGTGATCGGGTGGCTGCTAAGACCTTGCAAGTTGCCTTCAATAGATCAAGTGGCTGATGCTCTCACCTAACCACTGGTTTCAGATAAATTTGCTTTATTTAGATCAAGTCTCACTATTGTAAATACCCTAATGCACTCGAGGGGGCATATTAACCTAGAAAAGATTATGTTACTTGTGTATAATAGCATACCTGCTCATCAATACAAATTAGGATGGGATTCTTGGAAATTACTTCTCACAATTTGTTCAAATGAAATATATATATACTCACACTAACAAAAATAATTTGTTCCGACCTATTTCTTTGTTGCTATCAATGGAAAAAAAAAATGACTTGCTTTGCAATCAAATTTGGGAGGACACTAAGAATTTCTAATCTCAGTACTACTTTCTTTTAAAATTAGCAAGCATGGTGGCAACCAATATAACAGAAGATCTCTTGTTAATATGCACTTTAGGCAAACTGAATCCTCAAATCAAGTAGTAGTACTATTACATACCAAAAATTAAGAACCTTTCGATTTAAGGTTTTATGGGCAATTTTGACATCTATAGCAAAAGGAAAATGATGCATCGATGCATCCCGATAAAACTCTATATTTTTTTTAAAATTTTAAGAATTATTTTTAAAAAAATTTAAATTTTTTTAAATATTTAGATAATTTTAAAAAATACTTAAAAATATATAAAATGAAAAATTATATTTTACACTTACTCAAAAAAAATTGTTAAGTAATGCTATAAACCACACTACTATCTTATTTTCATCTCACTAAATAAGATATGGCATATTCATCACTATTAATTTATAGAGAAGCATAGGATAAATGATTGTGTCATATTTTACTTAGTGGAATGAAAATAAAATGATTATATGAGGCATAGAATTTTCCAACATTGTCGAGCCACTCCATTGACTCTAGCAGTGCTCGCAACAAAAATAATGGTCAAATTAACTATTGTCATATATATTCGCAATATTATCATCATGCGAATTAAGCACGATTCAATTGATCTTTTTTCATGGTACTATTCTTTGTCAAAGCATTCCACTAACACTATTAATTCCAAACTGTACACACTACAAGAAATATTGGCTTTACCAGCGCCAAGTTTAGTAGCTAATGGTGCCTATTTCAGTCATGATTACTAGAGGTGTAATCGGTCTTATTTGGTCTAATTTTGGATAAATTCTAGAAACGAACCGGTGCTACCGCCGATTTTCTATTTTTTTTAAATCGATTACGCAGCGATTATCCTCCAAAATTAGTAGCACCAGTTTTACCGGTTCCAGTCTGGTTCGGTCTGATTTTCTGGTTTTAAATTAGTCTATATTAGTTTATTATACTATTAATATATATTATTATTATTATTTATAATGATTAAAAGAATTATATATTAATACTTGTTATAATAAGTTTAATTTTTTATAATTATATTATTTATAGTTATAACTAAGCTAAAAAAAATTGTATTTGTATTACTAATATTATTATTTCATATGTAATTATTTAGTACAATAATTTATATATAGACTCAAAGTATATTATTAATAGTAATATAGTATTATACTATTAGTATTAGGCCATTAAATATAAATTGTAACTAATTTATATTATATATTAATGTATAACATATTATATATAATTAAAAGTATATTTTATATTATGTATCATATTAAAAATAATTAATTTAAAATATATATTATATTGAACCGATCTGGTCTAGCCCGGTTGTAAAAAATTTAGAACCAAAACTAAACCAATGCCTACCGATTTTAACATTATGAAAATTGATTTCGAACCGATACCTACCCAAAACCAAACCAATTACACTGGTTCGGTCCAGTCTGATTTACCAGTTCACTATTTTTTTCTTACATCCCTAGTGATTACCCATCCAACGAAATACTAGGCGCCAAAAAATCTCAACTAACGCCGAAGTTGTTTATTTTTTCCAGCAAGTTGTTGCCGCCACAAAAGGAAAAAAGATGGTCGAAAATATTCATCCAATGCAAGTTTTATTTTGATACCCCACTTGTTAGATGCATGTCCTTTGACCACTATCTTTGCATGCCATTACTATGATATGCCACAAAAAAAAAATTCCAAAAAGACTACACTTTTTTTTACCCTGTTACAAATTAATTCCAAATCTTCAAAGTGGGAAAATAGCTAACTAATTCCAAAATAACTTGTTGCTAATTAACAATTTGTGCATCAATATTTGTCTGCTAATGATGCCTTGTCGCAAAATTGTACAAGAAAAGATGCATGACAAACAACCATATTTATAAGTTGTAATGTTCTTCATATATACACGCTAAAAAAAGCATCCATATATATTTTGCAATAATCCTATTACATCATATCTAGATTCGTTATAACACCCGAGCCCAGGCCCACTACCCAAGCCCAGGCCCGCTACTTAGGCCTAGGCCTAGGCCCATACCCGGTTCAGCCAACCCACAGCACTCGGAAACGACGTCGTTTCACCCCCTGTAAGTTACTTTCGTCCCTTTTATTTCTCTCCTTTTCTTTTCTTTTCCTTTCTCTTCTTCCCTTCCCCTGCCCCAACGGTTTCATCTCCCCTGTTTTTGCGCAGCTTTCCATTTCTCCCACACCGAACCACGTTTCGGTGGTTATTTTTTCAAATGAAAATCTCTCTCTCTCTCTCTATACTGCGTTTTACCCCTTGCTTGGATCTCCTTCCTTCCGTAGACCGCCCCCCCTCTGGTTTCGATTTTGCTGTAAGAAATCACGGTAAGATTTTTTAATTTCTTCCTACATTTTATTCTATCCATGGGTTTCAGTTTTAGTACTTTTAATTACTGTTATTTTGTGGGTTTTCCGGTGGGTGAAGCAGAGCATATGGGAGGCAAAAATTTGACTTCTTGGCCTCTGTTTTTCCGTGTGGGTTGTTGCCTAAATTTCGTGCGGTAGGTGCTGTTTCGAGTAAGAATTTAAGGATACTATGAATAGATTTCTCACCATAATATTGTCTGGAATATTTTCTCTAATTTTCGAATCCATTTTTGAAGTGATTTTTGGTCGATGTTTAAGGGTTCGTTGTTTAAATTCTTTTGCTGTTTTGGTGCTGCCGATGGGTTGTTGGGAGTGTTTTTGTGTGATATAAAATGGTTGGGTTTGGTTTTGTTGAACGTATAGGATACTATATTTGTTGGGTTGGCTTTATCAGAGGGATGCTTGAGATGATTTGGTAGTGGGCTGAAATGACTGCTTTTGTATGGAGTGCGCTGGTTTGCTCATTGGAGTGGATTATGGAATTTCATGTTCTTGACTGTGTTAAGTTAAAGGTGTTTTGATTAAGAAGATAAATAGTAGCTGGTTGTGTGAATTTAAGGAGATAAATTCAGTGCATCTTAGAGTTTTTAAAATGATTAAAGCATTGGTTTTTTTCGTGCATCTTTGGGGGCTGTCCAGGTTACGTAGTGGCTGGTTGCTTGGGCTTGGTTGGCTAGAAATTTATGATTTTAGGCAAGCAGCGTAGTTTAACTTATAATTCAAACTTTTGGAGTAGTCATTAACATTAGGGAATATGTTTTTATGAATAGGTGATGAAACACTTAGAAGTTGGACTCAAAATTTTGATAATTTGTTGCAGGAGTCTGGTAAGCGGAGTTCGTATGCTCGGTTTTATATCATAAGAGAACTGAGGTTGACTTTTTGAGAATTTGTGCTTTTGTTAGTTATGAAATGAAAATTTGAGAAAAACCAACCTCAGTCAATTATTTGCATTATTCATAAAACTTATATGAAAGAAGGAAAAATATTTCGGTCATACATTGTGTAGACATGAGCCTACTTTTTTTCATGTTATTTTTCTGAAATGTGAAAAAGAGCCTTTTTTTTGCTATCTGAGAAAAATTATACCTTGATTGCGTTGACTATGTTTTATTTATGTAAGCTTTACTCTAAAAATAGTTGGAACTATGTGTCTTTAATAACTCTGAAAACATTTGGCATAGTATTCTGGTTGGTATTTGACTCTATCTCTGCTTTACTCTGCTATGCTCTGTCTCTGTTCTATTTGGGTTGGTATCAATTCTCTGTCTCTGAGTGCATCCACTTTGAAAACAAAGTGATTTATTGTGAGCTTTCCTGTGTGTACACTCGGCGCTCCGAGAACAAATAAGGGAAAGTTTCACCTCTGTCTCTGTCTGATTTGGCTACCGAGGTTAGCACAACCCTACCAGGGGGGTTAAACATGATCCTTGCTTTGTGAGATGCTCTGACTAATATGGTGATGGTGCTCAAATTTGTTATGCCAAAGTACTTTATGATTGAATTGTTTTGAAAATCATTTGTTTCCTTTATGCGTAAAAATGTTTTGTTCCATACTCTATTACCTGGTAAATGCTCATCTTTACATGCTTGTATATGTTCTTCGTTTACTGAGTGGTGGAAAAAAAACTCACCCATTATCTCATATACTTTTCAGATGGTTTGGATGTTCCATCACAGGACCAAGAATAGAGTTTTGCCAAGTTTAAGCAGTTAGAGCCACTCAATAGATGGAGAAACAATTAATATTTATTTTAGATGTTCTTTATCTAGTTTATTGGATTTTAGAATATTATTTATTCATTATTGTTAAGATTATTGGGAGAATGTAGACCCTTTCGTTTATGACTATTTTTAATTAAAACTTGGTGGAAATTTTATATGGTTTGGGAAATGTGGAAATATTTTTATTTGAACATTGTCGGAGACATATTATTTGTAGTTGAGGACAGATTATACCAAACAGGTTGGACTCCTTGACCCCTACGAGTACGGGGTGTTACAGTTGGTATCAGAGTGAAAATTTAAGATTCTGCAGACTTTATGCAATAAGGTTTTAGGAATTTGAGATTTTAGAATTTGCCAACTTTAGGAAATTTTTGAGGTGTAGAATTATATAGATTTATGAGCTGATTTCGTATTGTTGGAGAGTGAAGGATTATATTTTTTTCTGTATTATATGACTTTGTTTGTGGTGGGTACCTCAATTGTTTGGGGAGTATTACATACTATTGTTTTGACTGCTAAGATTACCTGTAGATGTTTATTTTTTTTAGCTAGCTGGTTATATGTTTTAGTGAACGATTTCTTTAATAGTCAAAGTGTTCTCAAGATGCCACCTCGACGTGAGTGAAGTGTGTCGGATTTGAATGCGGCCAGAAATTAAAGGAAAGCAAATCCAAGAGCTTCTGAAGTACTTTGAGCAGCAGCGCATCAGTTGATAGATGATCTTGCGTAAAATCCATCTGGCCGTTACCGCACCACAAATGAAAGGGGTTGCTCTGTGGAAGATTTCAACAAGTTGTATCCCACGTCTTTTGATGGAAGAGGCGATTCGATACTAGCAGAGGATTGGGTGCAGGATATTGAAGAAATATTTCGAGTCTTGCCTTGCACGGATGAACAAAAGGTGGCGTTTGCTACATTCAAGCTGACCGGGGAGGCGAAAAGGTGGTGGATCTCTGAAAGGACCATCAAGGAAGCTGAAAAGAAGGAAATAAAAAGTTGTTCGTTGTTCAAGGAAGTCTTCCTAAAGCGTTTGTTCCCAGTCTCAGTTAAAGAAGATAAAGCTATGGAATTTGCCACTTTAGTTCAGGGGGCGATGTCAGTACACCAATATGCAGCCAAATTTACAGAGCTGGCATGTTTTGCGGCATATTTGATTCCAGATGAAGAAAAAAAGTGTCGCAAATTTGAACAAGGGCTGAACAAGAAGCTTTTTGAGCGAGTGGTGGGCTTCCAAGTAAAAAAATTCACAGAATTGGTGAATAAGGCTACAGTGTTTGAAAGAAGCCTTCAAAGAAGTGCAACTTTATCTGATCAAAGGAAGAGGCATACCCCATCTGGATACCATACAAGCATTAATCAGGGACTGTGGAAGAAGAAAAATGAATGGGGTAATTCAAGCAATAGGCCGATCCAGAGTAATCGGCAGCCCTACCAGTGTAAGACATGTAACCAAGTGCATTCTGGGGAATGCAGAAGAGGGGCAGGACTATGTTTCCGTTGTGGCAAGTCAGGACACTACATCAGGAATTGCCCTCTGCAACCGGACAACAATAACGCAAGCATGTTTCCACCCCAGAGAAATGAGGTTACAGGACGAGGTAACAATCAGCATTCTATTGCACCTACTCAAGTCTTTGCATTGAACTAGGAGAGGCTGAAGGCAGAGATGATGTGATTACAGGTATTTTCTATTTCTCGTTTTCTTTTAGGATTAACTTGGCATTTGCCCAATAAGCGTTTCGTTTTTGACCCAAGAGGAATAGTTCAAGAAGTAGAAGATAGTCTGGTTGTAGACTTCGTCTATCAACTTTGACCACAGCATGCAACAATAATTATTATTATTATTATAATTATTATCATCATCATTATTATTATTATTATTATCATCTTATTTGTTTTGTTTTGTTTTTATTTACTACTGTTTTCTTTTTTTTTGTTTGCAGGATAGTATCATTTTGTCATTTCAGATCACTACTTTTGACGCTTAGCGAGCTATCTACATCACACATCAGGTGTATCCTACCCTTTTTAGTTACTCCCCATCCAATTTTGATTATTAAACATTGAGGACAATGTTTCATTTAAGTTGGGGGGTGGAAATACAAATATGTTATTTAAACTCTGTGGCATATTTCAATCAATATATAAAAAATTGTCAAATTTTTTTCACACAGGCATCTTTTCACACATGATACTCATGCTCATTCATAACCATCTTGGTGAATTCAACAAACCCATCTTAAATCATTTTGCTAAAGCATCCACAGAACCATTTATGCACTTCTCCAAATTTTGTGATAATATGGTGATTTGACACATGTAACTAAAGAATTATTTTGCTCAAGTATTCATGTGAATTTTGTGAGAATTGAGAGCTTACAAATACAGAAATTGTGATAAGTATCCATTGATCTGTTGAATTTGACACTTCTTTTGAGAATATCATTACATGGTTTGTGGTAAGATGGTGGATATACTTGGGATATGACGAAAGTCAACTTAGGATTAACGTTTGAGCCTTTCAAGCTGAGCCTTTTCATCATAGATCCCTAGCAGCCAATTTTGAGCCAATATACACATATGGCCTTTTCTTTTCATATCTACATCATCCATACCTCTCCACATTGGAGTATAGCTTATACATTATATTTTCCTACCATTTTACTTCCAAGTGTGTACTAGGTGTGAAATTATCATAAAAAAAAAAAAAACCATGACAAAAATGGCATGGTGCTAGATGTGTCCATCAAATTATTCATGAAAGAGTTCATCAAATTGTAAAGACACCAGTGGCAAAAGAAGATGGAAAAGTGTACTGTCAAAAATCTAAAATATTGAAAAGTACATCAAAAGGAAAGTATAGCCTACTGAAAAATTTAACAGATTCCCTTTTGTGTATACTTGGAAGTTTTTGAAACCTCTTCACCTTTTCTTCTTATCAACCCAAAACCTAAGCCACATTACAACCCTTTGTGTTGATTTTTCCGATCCTAAGTATGCTTGTGGAAAGAATGGTGGAAATCTCATTTGTTAGTATTCCTATCATAAGATCAATGTTTACTTGTTACTTATATATAATTGGCTAAATTTCCATGAGAGTAAATGTACACCTTTGTCAACTCCATAGAGAGAACCCTTACATGAAACACTTCTATACCCGTGAGTTATGGAGTTGAACCTTTTTGCTTAAGATATTCTAATGTTGCATGTGTCGAAACCTCTGATTTGATAAAAATAGTTTGGAACACATACACACTCTGTGGATTGCTATATTTGAATTACTTGTGAAAGGGTTATTGAATTTCTAAGATTGTTTTGATATGTAAATTTGAAAAATGTGTCTTGATGGCCCCTATGTGTGATTTTATTTGGTCTTTCTCATCATTTTGCATGAAAGTTGCTAGGGACTAGCAATGAGTAAGTTGGGGGGTGTGATGAGTGCACAAAAATGCACTCTAAATACTCTATTTAAAGACTAAAAGAAATGAGAAAATAATGGATATAACTCATGTTAATAAAATTAATGGTCATTTATCTTGAAATAGATATAAGCATGATTTAATATATTGATGAGAATATAAAATGCCATATTTTCCTCTCTTAATGTTTAATACTTTATTCTTATTTGATGCCTAACTATACTCATTATTCTTATATTTTGATTTAAGACACAAATGGAGACATTAGGAGCAAATGAAGATAATTGTGGAATTTTAGACAGTTCTGACATCTTTTCGTAATATGGCCATAACTCTCTCATCCAATCTCCGATTGAGCTGATTCAAGATGATCTAGAACCGCAAGAGAAATATATATAACTTTTATGTTTTGTGTTTGAAGAGATATCTACTCAATCTAAGACAAAATCGACCATCAAGTGAACGCACCTGCACTTGACGTTCCTGGATATTTTTCAGCCACTTGCATCAAATCCAAATACAAGATGAAGTGCACTCAAGTTTCTTCAAGACAAATTATTTGACCACAAGATATTAAGTCATACAAGACAACTAATAGATAGAGAAGCAAAATTGAAACACTCAACCTACAAGCAAAATCCAGCTCATGCATGGTGGGAAAACAAATGATCAAAATGACAACTCACAAATCACTTGGATTCAAGAATGGCACATGGCAAAACAAGTTGAAATTGTGATGATTTTGTCATGACAACTTGCATGAAGGATGCTTATAAATAGAAGGGAGGGGTGTGTGTTCTAAGACCATGCTTAGTGTGCTTGGATGCCTTGGAAGAAACATTGTTTTTGAGAGCTTGAGAAAAGAAAAGAAAAACCAAAAAAGAGAGAAGAAAATAATGGTTGGCTCTTCCATATTATCCCTTAGAGAATTTTTGTTACATATTTTCAATATGTGTAACTAATTTTCTAGTAGAGCTAGGGATGAATTTGTATATATGATGGTATTTGTAATTGTTTTTGATTCATATATGTGTTCTTCAAATATTAAACTCTTTTGTTTAGTCATTCGAAATTTATTATAAATGTTTTCGTCACCAAATAATCTTAGAATTTATTTCATTTATAGATTCAGTCATGCTTTTTCTATTAAATGCAATAATCCTTTGATTATGTTTGGTTCAATTGGTTATCTATTTTAATTTAATTCTCTGCTGCAATATTGCTCTACGAGTATATTGTCGACGTTGAATTTCTTTAATATCGATAACAATTCCTGTTCTTATATTGTGACGAATGATTTTTCAAAAGATTACATTTGATTTAAAACTGGTTATTAATGTTTTATTTTCCGATTGAAAATTTGGATATAGAATTTTCAATTGAGTTATTAATGAATCGAAAATAATTAAAATACCAATTATATACAAAGGATTCCCGATGCTTTACTTTTCGCACTCATCTAAATCTTTTTGTTAATTTCATTACTGTTCTTCAATTTCTCAATCCATCTCCCTGTGGAATCGACACCCCAAAGCTATACTACAAACGACCGCGTTATTCTTTGGGCGTAATCAAATTTTGATTGTGGGATGTGGGTGACTTGCTTGGCATCAAAGATGGTATTTGTCAAAATAAAATTAACTTGTAACAAAATAAAGTAAACAATAAACAAAAATAAAATGAACGAAAATAAAATAAAAGAAAAACATACCTGGAGATGGTCAAGATTGATATACTGGGTCCATAAGTGGAATGTCTTCCACTTCTGGAATTTGTCTATCAATTAAGATTTTGAGGCGTTGACCATTTACTTTGAAGATACATCCATCTTTTGGATTTTCTATTTCTACCGCCCCATTTGTGAAAACATTTTTTACTATAAAAGGGCCGGTCCATCTAGATCGAAGTTTTCCTGGATGCTTATGGAGTCCTGAATCATATAAAAATACTCGATCATTAGGCTTAAATGTTCTTCTCAAAATATTTTTATCATGAAATACTTTCATTTTAGCCTTATAGATCTTGGAGTTTTCATAAGCATCATTTCTCAATTCTTCTAATTCCGTCAATTGGAATTTTCTAATTTTTCCTGCTTTTTCCAAGTCAAAATTGAAATGTTTAATGGCCCAATATGCTCGATGCTCGAGCTCCACCGGCAAATGACAAGGTTTTCCAAAAACAAGTCTATAAGGTGACATGCCTAAGGGAGTTTTGAAAGCTGTACGGTAAGCCCAAAGCGCATCGATTAGTCTCAAAGACCAATCTTTCCGATCCGGGTTGACCGTTTTTTCTAAAATTTGTTTAATTTCCCTATTCGCAAGTTCAACCTGTCCACTTGTCTGAGGGTGATATGCAGTAGAAAGCTTATGTATCACCCCATATCTTTTCATTAAAGCTTCAAAAGAACGGTTACAAAAATGCGTACCTCGGTCACTAATGATAGCACGTGGGGTACCAAATCGAGATAGTACATTTTCTTTGAGAAACTTAATTACCGTCCTGTTATCATTGGTCCTGCAAGGTGCTGCCTCTACCCATTTTGACACATAATCTACTGCCACAATAATATATAAATATCCAAAAGAAGGAGGAAATGGTCCCATAAAATCAATGCCCCAACAGTCAAAAATTTCAATTACCAAAATTGGGTTTAAGGGCATCATATTACGACGGGTCATAGCTCCTAACTTTTGACATCTTTCGCATGAGCGACAATAGATATTTGTATCTTTAAATAAGGTGGGCCAATAAAATCCACACTGCAGGATTTTTGCAGCGGTTTTCTTCATTGAAAAGTGGCCACCACAAGCTTGGGAATGACAAAATTCCAAAACGCTTGCAATCTCTTCATCAGGGATGCAACGCCTTAAAATTTGATCAGGGCAGTATTTGAAAAGGTAAGGGTCATCCCAGTAGAATTTTCGTACCTCAATCATGAATTTCCTTTTGTCTTGGGTGCTAAAATCCTTTGGTATTTCACCTGCAGCTAAATAGTTCACAATATGAGCAAACCATGGTAGAGAAGTAATAGAAAGTAAATGCTCATCGGGAAAATCATCTTTGATTGGTATGTGGTCAGAAGTGTCCTCGAATGTGAGTCTAGAAAGATGGTCTGCCACTACGTTCTCCACTCCTTTCTTGTCTTTGATGGTGATGTCAAATTCCTGCAAAAGCAAAATCCATCGTATTAATCGTGCCTTAGCATCCTTCTTTGTAAAAAGGTACTTAAGGGCTGCATGATCTGTAAAGATAATGATAGGAGAACCAATCAAATAAGCGCGGAATTTATCCAAAGCAAATACTACAGCTAACAACTCTTTTTCAGTGGTGGAGTAATTCATTTGTGCATTATTTAGAGTTCGACTAGCATAGTAAATGACAAAAGGTTTCCCTTCTTTTCGTTGTCCAAGAACAGCACCTACAGCAAAATCACTAGCATCACACATAATTTCAAAAGGTAAATTCCAATCAGGTGGTTGCATTATGGGTGCTGAAGTAAGCTTGCCAATTAATGTTTTGAAAGCCTCTTGACAGGCTTGTGTCCATTCAAATGGGGCATCCTTAGCTAGGAGGTTACATAGTGGTCTAGATATGGCAGAAAAATTCTGTATGAATCTCCTATAAAAACCCGCATGACCAAGAAATGATCTTATATCCTTGATTGTTCTAGGTGTAGGCAATTTAGAGATTAATTCAACTTTTGATTGATCAACCTCCATTCCTTTGGAAGAAATAATATGCCCTAAAATAATACCTGAAGGTACCATAAAGTGACATTTTTCCCAATTTAAAACCAATTCTTTTTCTTCACAACGAGTCAGTACTCTTTCTAAACTCATTAAACATGCATCAAAAGAAGATCCAAAAACAGTCAAGTCATCCATAAAAACTTCCACGCACTTTTCAACCATATCACTAAAAATACTCATCATGCAACGTTGAAAAGTAGCTGGAGCATTACACAGTCCAAATGGCATTCTGCGGAAAGCATAAGTACCGAAAGGACAAGTAAAAGTAGTTTTATCCTGATCTTCTAATGCAATTTCAATTTGATAATAACCAGAATAACCATCCAGAAAGCAATAAAAAGGATGACCAGCCACCCGCTCAAGAATTTGATCAATAAAAGGAAGCGGAAAATGGTCTTTTCGTGTGGCGGCATTTAATTTTCTGTAATCAATGCACATCCGCCAACCAGTCACCAGTTTTGTAGGGACTAACTCTCCAAGGTCATTTTTTATCACAGTTACTCCTGACTTTTTAGGAACAACCTGCGTAGGACTTACCCATTTACTATCAGCAATAGGATATATCATTCCTGCATCTAATAGTTTCAATACTTCATTTTTCACAACTTCTTTCATTGTGGGATTAAGTCTACGCTGGGGGTCTCTTCGAGGATTAGTTCCTTCCTCTAAATTTATTTTATGAGTACAGATTAGGGGACTAATGCCTTTTATATCAGCAATACTCCATCCTAGGGTTGATTTATATTTGCATAAAATCTGAATTAATTTCTCACCTTGGGACTCAGATAATTCAGATGAAATAATAACAGGAAAAGTATCACCTGGACCAAGGAAAACATGCTTTAAACCCTTAGGTAGGGATTTTAATTCAACTTTAGGGGCTTCCCTACTTGAAGGAATCTGTCTTTCTCTTTTTTGAGGCAACTTCTCAAACTTTGGTTGCCATGCCTGTGTGCTATAATCATGAGTTCTGTCAAAAATAGCACAAATGTCAAATACATCAGATGAATCACTTATAGGATTAAATTCAGAATTAACAATAAAGTATTCAAGGGAATCTGAGTCATGAGTTGTAAGAACATCCCTTTCTATAAGTGAGTCAATCATGTATGTCTGATGACACTCGACATCCTCTTCTGGCTGTTTTGCAATATGAAAAATATTTACCTCAAGAGTCATATTGCCAAAAGAGAGTTTCATCAATCCATTTCTGCAATTGATAAGAGCATTAGAAGTAGCAAGAAAAGGTCTACCTAAAATTAATGGAATTTTAGAGGTGGTTTCTACAGCAGAACTAGTGTCTAGAATTAAGAAATCAACAGGATAGTAAAATTTGTCAACTTGAATTAAAACATCCTCTACCACACCTCGTGGTGCTCTGACTGAACGATCAGCCAATTGCAATACCACAGAAGTTGTTTTGATTTCTCCTAATCCTAATTGCAAATAAATAGAATATGGCATCAAATTTACACTAGCCCCTAAATCTAGCAAGGCCTGTCCAAGCTCATGATTGCCAATGTTGCATGTGATGGTTGGACATCCAGGATCCTTGTACTTAGGGGGAATCCGCTGTTCAATTAGAGCACTAACTTGCTCTGTCAAGAATGCAGTCTTCTTCACATAATGCTTCCTCTTAACTGTACACAAATCTTTGAGAATTTTTGCGTAAGTAGGAACTTGTTTAATTACATGCAAAAGAGGAAGATTAATTTTTACCTGTCTAAGATTTTCCAAAATATCATTGCTATGATCTAGAGTTTGTTTGCTTGACTTTAATGCTTGAGGAAAAGGTACCTTACCAGGATTTTTTATTACCGCAGGTTCCTCAGGTTTTGTTACCTCAAGTTCTTTGGGAAGCTCAGGACTGCTGCTATCTTGATCTTTCTCTACATCCTTTTTTTTTTCTATTATTGGATCACGTAGAGACTTACCACTTCGTGTCACAATGGCGTTTACGTCCTTCAGATCTCCTTGTGCCATATGTTGACCATGAGGTACAGATTGAGTTTGGGAAGGAAACTTACCTTTCTCATTCATAGTCAATGAACTCATTATTTTAGACACCTGGCTCTTGATTTCCTTATTTTCTTCAACAACCTGCATAATCAAAGATTCAAATTTTTGATTAGTCTTACCCTGTATTTCAATAAAAGTATGCAAAGTATCTTCTAAAGAATTTCTAGAAGATTGAGGTGCATGGTATGGTGCAGGATATGATCTAGAGAGTTGTGCAGGCTGCTGGTTTTCAGACTTCCAGCTGAAGTTGGGATGATTACGCCATTCTGGGTTGTAGGTTTCAGAGTAAGGTGTGAAGGGTTTTTTGTACATACCTAGAGCATTACTTTGTTCCTCATACATACCATTCATGTTAGTATGTGTAGGACACTCTTGGGAATGATGATCTATCCCACCACAGACAACACATGGCCCAAAAGATTCTGCATGATTAGCCGTGTGTGTTGGTTTTGAGTTTTTAGTTTTCAATAACTCTAATTCTCTGGTGAGCATTTCAACCTTAGCCTTAAGGTTATCCTCCTCCCTTAGATGGTAAATACCACCACTCAAGTTTCCTGTAGGTCGTGACCTATTTGTGCTATCAGTAGCACTAGGTCTAGTCCAAGTATGAGCTTTTTCAGCAAGCTCATTGAGGTACTCTATGGCCTCATCGGGATTTTTCTGTAAAAATTCCCCATTGCACATCATTTCCACGAATTGACGTTCCCTGGGCGTAAGCCCTTCATAGAAATAACTCACTAAGCACCAATTCTCATATCCATGGTGGGGACACATACTCAGTAATTCTTTAAATCTTTCCCAAGACTGGTACAAAGTCTCACTATCCTTTTGTGCAAAGGTAGAGATTTGTCTTTTTAAAGCATTGGTCTTATGTTGGGGAAAGTATTTATTGAAAAACACTTGAGTCATCTCACTCCATGTTCCAATAGACCGTGGTCTTAGTGAGTACAACCAACTCTTAGCTTTATCTTTCAAAGAAAAAGGAAAGAACTTTAGCCTTACCGTTTCGTCAGTGGTATTTTGACCGTGAAATGTTGCAACTACTTCCTCAAATTCCCTAATATGAACATAGGGGTTTTCATTTTCTAGACCATGGAAAGTCGGAAGTAATTGTATCATTCCCGTTTTAAAATCTACATGACGAACATTAGGTGAGAACATAATACAGGATGGTGTGGCTGTTCGTGCGGGATGAAGATAATCTTGGAGGGTTCTAACAGGTTGGTCCACGTGTTCACTCATCGCGTCAGAATTGGAAGAATTATCAAACAAGCGATTAGAAAAATTAGATTCTGAATCTGATTCTAGCACGGGTCTACTAGCAAACCGTCCAAAAGCGTCTCTGTACCTGCGCATGCAAAGTAAAAAAAAGCGTAATACTGAAAAAAAAATTACGAAAATAAAATTAAAATAAAATAAAGATGCAGAAAGCTAAAAATAAAATGAATGAAGCTACCGCTCTCTTTTTTTTTTTTTTTTTTAACAAACTACTAAAAAAAACTACAAATTCTTTTACCGTCTCCCCGGCAACAGCGCCAAAATTTGATTACGCCCAAAGAATAACGCGGTCGTTTGTAGTATAGCTTTGGGGTGTCGATTCCACAGGGAGATGGATTGAGAAATTGAAGAACAGTAATGAAATTAACAAAAAGATTTAGATGAGTGCGAAAAGTAAAGCATCGGGAATCCTTTGTATATAATTGGTATTTTAATTATTTTCGATTCATTAATAACTCAATTGAAAATTCTATATCCAAATTTTCAATCGGAAAATAAAACATTAATAACCAGTTTTAAATCAAATGTAATCTTTTGAAAAATCATTCGTCACAATATAAGAACAGGAATTGTTATCGATATTAAAGAAATTCAACGTCGACAATATACTCGTAGAGCAATATTGCAGCAGAGAATTAAATTAAAATAGATAACCAATTGAACCAAACATAATCAAAGGATTATTGCATTTAATAGAAAAAGCATGACTGAATCTATAAATGAAATAAATTCTAAGATTATTTGGTGACGAAAACATTTATAATAAATTTCGAATGACTAAACAAAAGAGTTTAATATTTGAAGAACACATATATGAATCAAAAACAATTACAAATACCATCATATATACAAATTCATCCCTAGCTCTACTAGAAAATTAGTTACACATATTGAAAATATGTAACAAAAATTCTCTAAGGGATAATATGGAAGAGCCAACCATTATTTTCTTCTCTCTTTTTTGGTTTTTCTTTTCTTTTCTCAAGCTCTCAAAAACAATGTTTCTTCCAAGGCATCCAAGCACACTAAGCATGGTCTTAGAACACACACCCCTCCCTTCTATTTATAAGCATCCTTCATGCAAGTTGTCATGACAAAATCATCACAATTTCAACTTGTTTTGCCATGTGCCATTCTTGAATCCAAGTGATTTGTGAGTTGTCATTTTGATTATTTGTTTTCCCACCATGCATGAGCTGGATTTTGCTTGTAGGTTGAGTGTTTCAATTTTGCTTCTCTATCTATTAGTTGTCTTGTATGACTTAATATCTTGTGGTCAAATATTTTCTCTTGAAGAAACTTGAGTGCACTTCATCTTGTATTTGGATTTGATGCAAGTGGCTGAAAAATATCCAGGAACGTCAAGTGCAGGTGCGTCCACTTGATGGTCGATTTTGTCTTAGATTGAGTAGATATCTCTTCAAACACAAAACATAAAAGTTATAGATATTTCTCTTTCGGTTCTAGATCATCTTGAATCAGCTCAATCGGAGATTGGATGAGAGATTTATGGCCATATTACGAAAAGATGTCAGAACTGTCTAAAATTCCGCAATTATCTTCATTTGCTCCTAATGTCTCCATTTGTGTCCTAAATCAAAATATAAGAATAATGAGTATAGTTAGGCATCAAATAAGAATAAAGTATTAAACATTAAGAGAGGAAAATATGGCATTTTATATTCTCATCAATATATTAAATCATGCTTATATCTATTTCAAGATAAATGACCATTAATTTTATTAACATGAGTTATATCCATTATTTTCTCATTTCTTTTAGTCTTTAAATAGAGTATTTAGAGTGCATTTTTGTGCACTCATCACACCCCCCAACTTACTCATTGCTAGTCCCTAGCAACTTTCATGCAAAATGATGAGAAAGACCAAATAAAATCACACATAGGGGCCATCAAGACACATTTTTCAAATTTACATATCAAAACAATCTTAGAAATTCAATAACCCTTTCACAAGTAATTCAAATATAGCAATCCACAGAGTGTGTATGTGTTCCAAACTATTTTTATCAAATCAGAGGTTTCGACACATGCAACATTAGAATATCTTAAGCAAAAAGGTTCAACTCCATAACTCACGGGTATAGAAGTGTTTCATGTAAGGGTTCTCTCTATGGAGTTGACAAAGGTGTACATTTACTCTCATGGAAATTTAGCCAATTATATATAAGTAACAAGTAAACATTGATCTTATGATAGGAATACTAACAAATGAGATTTCCACCATTCTTTCCACAAGCATACTTAGGATCGGAAAAATCAACACAAAGGGTTGTAATGTGGCTTAGGTTTTGGGTTGATAAGAAGAAAAGGTGAAGAGGTTTCAAAAACTTCCAAGTATACACAAAAGGGAATCTGTTAAATTTTTCAGTAGGCTATACTTTCCTTTTGATGTACTTTTCAATATTTTAGATTTTTGACAGTACACTTTTCCATCTTCTTTTGCCACTGGTGTCTTTACAATTTGATGAACTCTTTCATGAATAATTTGATGGACACATCTAGCACCATGCCATTTTTGTCATGGTTTTTTTTTTTTTTATGATAATTTCACACCTAGTACACACTTGGAAGTAAAATGGTAGGAAAATATAATGTATAAGCTATACTCCAATGTGGAGAGGTATGGATGATGTAGATATGAAAAGAAAAGGCCATATGTGTATATTGGCTCAAAATTGGCTGCTAGGGATCTATGATGAAAAGGCTCAGCTTGAAAGGCTCAAACGTTAATCCTAAGTTGACTTTCGTCATATCCCAAGTATATCCACCATCTTACCACAAACCATGTAATGATATTCTCAAAAGAAGTGTCAAATTCAACAGATCAATGGATACTTATCACAATTTCTGTATTTGTAAGCTCTCAATTCTCACAAAATTCACATGAATACTTGAGCAAAATAATTCTTTAGTTACATGTGTCAAATCACCATATTATCACAAAATTTGGAGAAGTGCATAAATGGTTCTGTGGATGCTTTAGCAAAATGATTTAAGATGGGTTTGTTGAATTCACCAAGATGGTTATGAATGAGCATGAGTATCATGTGTGAAAAGATGCCTGTGTGAAAAAAATTTGACAATTTTTTATATATTGATTGAAATATGCCACAGAGTTTAAATAACATATTTGTATTTCCAAGTTCATCCCTTAGAGAATTTTTGTTACATATTTTCAATATGTGTAACTAATTTTCTAGTAGAGCTAGGGATGAATTTGTATATATGATGGTATTTGTAATTGTTTTTGATTCATATATGTGTTCTTCAAATATTAAACTCTTTTGTTTAGTCATTCGAAATTTATTATAAATGTTTTCGTCACCAAATAATCTTAGAATTTATTTCATTTATAGATTCAGTCATGCTTTTTCTATTAAATGCAATAATCCTTTGATTATGTTTGGTTCAATTGGTTATCTATTTTAATTTAATTCTCTGCTGCAATATTGCTCTACGAGTATATTGTCGACGTTGAATTTCTTTAATATCGATAACAATTCCTGTTCTTATATTGTGACGAATGATTTTTCAAAAGATTACATTTGATTTAAAACTGGTTATTAATGTTTTATTTTCCGATTGAAAATTTGGATATAGAATTTTCAATTGAGTTATTAATGAATCGAAAATAATTAAAATACCAATTATATACAAAGGATTCCCGATGCTTTACTTTTCGCACTCATCTAAATCTTTTTGTTAATTTCATTACTGTTCTTCAATTTCTCAATCCATCTCCCCGGCAACGGCGCCAAAATTTGATTACGCCCAAAGAATAACGCGGTCGTTTGTAGTATAGCTTTGGGGTGTGGATTCCACAGGGAGATGGATTGAGAAATTGAAGAACAGTAATGAAATTAACAAAAAGATTTAGATGAGTGCGAAAAGTAAAGCATCGGGAATCCTTTGTATATAATTGGTATTTTAATTATTTTCGATTCATTAATAACTCAATTGAAAATTCTATATCCAAATTTTCAATCGGAAAATAAAACATTAATAACCAGTTTTAAATCAAATGTAATCTTTTGAAAAATCATTCGTCACAATATAAGAACAGGAATTGTTATCGATATTAAAGAAATTCAACGTCGACAATATACTCGTAGAGCAATATTGCAGCAGAGAATTAAATTAAAATAGATAACCAATTGAACCAAACATAATCAAAGGATTATTGCATTTAATAGAAAAAGCATGACTGAATCTATAAATGAAATAAATTCTAAGATTATTTGGTGACGAAAACATTTATAATAAATTTCGAATGACTAAACAAAAGAGTTTAATATTTGAAGAACACATATATGAATCAAAAACAATTACAAATACCATCATATATACAAATTCATCCCTAGCTCTACTAGAAAATTAGTTACACATATTGAAAATATGTAACAAAAATTCTCTAAGGGATAATATGGAAGAGCCAACCATTATTTTCTTCTCTCTTTTTTGGTTTTTCTTTTCTTTTCTCAAGCTCTCAAAAACAATGTTTCTTCCAAGGCATCCAAGCACACTAAGCATGGTCTTAGAACACACACCCCTCCCTTCTATTTATAAGCATCCTTCATGCAAGTTGTCATGACAAAATCATCACAATTTCAACTTGTTTTGCCATGTGCCATTCTTGAATCCAAGTGATTTGTGAGTTGTCATTTTGATCATTTGTTTTCCCACCATGCATGAGCTGGATTTTGCTTGTAGGTTGAGTGTTTCAATTTTGCTTCTCTATCTATTAGTTGTCTTGTATGACTTAATATCTTGTGGTCAAATAATTTGTCTTGAAGAAACTTGAGTGCACTTCATCTTGTATTTGGATTTGATGCAAGTGGCTGAAAAATATCCAGGAACGTCAAGTGCAGGTGCGTCCACTTGATGGTCGATTTTGTCTTAGATTGAGTAGATATCTCTTCAAACACAAAACATAAAAGTTATAGATATTTCTCTTGCGGTTCTAGATCATCTTGAATCAGCTCAATCGGAGATTGGATGAGAGAGTTATGGCCATATTACGAAAAGATGTCAGAACTGTCTAAAATTCCGCAATTATCTTCATTTGCTCCTAATGTCTCCATTTGTGTCCTAAATCAAAATATAAGAATAATGAGTATAGTTAGGCATCAAATAAGAATAAAGTATTAAACATTAAGAGAGGAAAATATGGCATTTTATATTCTCATCAATATATTAAATCATGCTTATATCTATTTCAAGATAAATGACCATTAATTTTATTAACATGAGTTATATCCATTATTTTCTCATTTCTTTTAGTCTTTAAATAGAGTATTTAGAGTGCATTTTTGTGCACTCATCAGCATTCAATCCGGATTTTTAATAGAATGAGTATTTTTTTTTTAATTGTGATCACAGGCATTCTTCCATTGTTTTCTAATGATGCTACTGTATTATTTGATTCTGGGGCAACACATTCGTTTATTTCTTTGAATTATGCTAAGTTTTGCACTTGGGAAGGTGAAAGGTTGGAGTATAGCCTAGTGGTCTCGACACCAATAGAGAATTCAGTATCTTGTCACAAAATTCTCTGTGGTTGTCCCATATCTGTTGAAGGAAGATTGATACCAGCTGATCTTATAATTTTTGAATGTTTGGATTCGATGTAATTTTGGGGATGAGCTGGCTGGCTTCATACCATGCTAGTATTGACTGCTTTAAAAAGGAGGTAATCTTCAAGCCTCCTGAGGGAGATGGAATTCGATTTGTGGGGTCGAAAGTGCGATCACTTTCATCAGTCATATCAGCAGTTCAGGTTGGAAAATTATTGCGAGATGGTTGTCAAGGATTTCTGGCTTGTGTGATAGATGCACCAAAGGAGGAGTTGAGTTTAGAAGAGATTCCTGTTGTGAGAGAATACCCGGAAGTGTTCCCTGAAGACTTGTTTGGATTACCACCCGACCGAGAAGTAGAATTTGCAATTGATCTTGCTCCGGGCACTGCACCGTTGTCCAAGGCTCCTTATAGAATGGCGCCATCAGAGCTCATAGAACTCAAATAGCAGTTGCAAGACTTATTGGACAAGGGTTTTATCCGACCCAGTGTGTCCCCATGGGGTGCTCCAGTTTTATTTGTGAAAAAGAAAGACGGGACAATGAAAATGTGCATCGACTATAGAGAACTCAACCGAGTAACTATCAAGAACAGATATCTCTTACCCCGTATAGAGGATCTTTTTGATCAACTGCAAGGTGCACAAGTTTTCTCTAAGATTGATCTTCGGTCAGGGTATCATCAGCTGAAGATTAAGGCAGAAGATGTAGCTAAGACCTCAAGACCAGATACGGTCACTATGAGTTTTTGGTCATGCCTTTTGGCTTGACTAATGCTCCTGTGGTATTCATGGATTTAATGAATAGAGTATTTCATGAATTCCTGGATAAATTTGTGGTTGTTTTCATTGATGACATCTTGATCTATTCTAAGAGTAAGGAGGAGAATGAGAAACACTTGAGGCTAGTACTCGGAACACTAAGGGAGGAAAAGTTGTTTGCTAAACTGAAGAAGTGTAAGTTCTGGCTGGATTCAGTTATATTTTTGGGGCATGTGGTTTCAAAAGAGGGTATTTCAGTAGACCCAAGGAAAGTGGAAGCAGTAGTTAATTGGTTGGCACCGAAGAATGTTCGTGAGGTTAGGAGTTTCTTGGGTTTGGCAGGATACTATCGTTGATTCATTGAGGGTTTCTCTAAAATAGCAGTTCCTCTCACCGCTCTCACCAGGAAGAATAACAAGTTTGAGTGGACAAAAAAATATGAAAAAAGCTTTCAGACCTTGAAATAAAGACTGGTGACCGCCCTAGTTTTAACAGTTCCCACTGCGAGAGGTGGTTTTGTGGTGTATAGTGATGCTTCAAGACTTGGGTGTGGGGTGCGTATTAATGCAACACGGAAAAGTTATAGCTTACGCTTCACGCAACTGAAGACTTATGAACAAAACTACCCCACTCATGATTTATAGTTGGCAGCGGTGGTATTCGCACTCAAGATTTGGAGGCATTATCTATATGGGGAAAAATGCGAAATCTACACAGATTATAAAAGTTTGAAAATTTTCTTTACCCAGAAAGAATTAAACATGAGACAGAGAAGATGGCTCGAGTTAATAAAAGATTATGATTGCACTATAAATTATCACCCAGGCAAAGTGAATGTTGTAGCTGACGCCTTAAGTAGGAAATCTTTGAGTCCAGCAGTTGCAATCCTTACCACTCAGCCCTAGTTGTTAATGGACTTGGAGAGGGCCGGTATTGAGGTTATCACTAATGATATAAGCACTTTCGTGGCCAGTTTAATAGTGCAACTAGATTTGTTAGAGAGAATCAAAGCAGCTCAGAAAGTAGATTTAGCGTTGATAAAGCTAATTGAAGAAGTTAAAAACGGGGCCAAGCTGATTTTAGCATTTCTGAAAATGGAGTTTTGAGGTTTAGAGACAGATTGTGTGTGCCGGCAGATGATGCACTGAAAAAGATAATTCTTGAGGAGGCACACCGCTCTTTATACACAGTCCATCCAGGGAGTACCAAGATGTATCAGGATTTAAGAGAATCTTTTTGATGAAACGGTATAAAGAGAGAAATTGCTAAGTTTGTAAAACAGTGCCTAACATGCCAACAGGTGAAGGCAGAGTATCAGAGACCGGCAGGGTTGTTACAGCTATTGCAGATTCCAGAATGGAAGTGGGAACATATATCCATGGATTTTGTGACAGGCCTACCCTAAGGGCTTTAAACGGACAAGATGTAATATGGGTAATCGTGGATCGCTTAACGAAGACTGGACGTTTTGTGCCTAATAAAGTTTCTTATAAATTGGAGAAACTAGCTTAGTTGTACATACAAGAGATTGTGAGATTGCATGAGATACCAGTGTCCATTGTGTCAGATAGAGATCCTCGTTTCACTTCTAGATTTTGGAGAAACTTCCAGAAGCAATGGGTACTGAGTTGAATTTCAGTACGGCTTATCACCCTCAGACAGATGGACAATCAGAAAGGACTATTCAGATTTTAGAAGACGTGTTGAGGGCTTGTGTGATGGACTTTAAAGGAACTTGGATACGACACTTACCATTAGTGGAATTTGCTTATAATAATAGCTTCCAAGCTAGTATTGGGATGGCAACGTATGAAGCATTGTATGGCAGAAGATGTAGGTCTCCATTATATTGGGATGAGGTTGGTAAAAGAAAAATACTGGGGCCAGAGATCATTCAGAAGACCACAGAAAAGATTGACCTCATTTGAGTTAGAATTAAAGCAACTCAAGGTCGACAAAAGAGCTATGCTGGGGCCAGAGATCATTCAGAAGACCACAGAAAAGATTGACCTCATTTGAGTTAGAATTAAAGCAACTCAAGGTCGACGCCGTCAACTAGATTTTGAGGTTGGAAATGAAGTATTCTTGAAGATAGCACCAATGAAAGGGGTTATGAGATTTGGAAGTAAGGGTAAGTTGAGCCCTAGATATATTGGACCCTTTGAGATTTTTGAGCGAATTGGATCATTAGCATATAATATAGCACTTCCTCCGAATCTTGCAGGAGTGTATAACGTATTTCATGTGTCCATGCTGAGAAAGTATATTCCCAATCCAACTCACATCATTCATTATGAGCCGCTGCAGATTCAGGAAGATATGACATATATTGAAAAACCAGTGCGGATATTGGAAAAGAAAGCACACACATTGCGGACCCGTAGCATTCCCATGGTTAAAGGTATTGTGGAGTAATCACACAAGCAGTGAAACTTCCTTGGAACTCGAGGAAGAAATGCGAGAGAAATACTCACATCTATTCAATGAGGATTACGAGCTTTTGTAACAATTTCCGAAGACAGAAATTTGTTTAAGGGGGGGCGAATATAACACCCGGGCCCAGGCCCGCTACCCAGGCCCAAGCCCATACCCGATTCAGCCAACCCATAGCACTCGGAAACGACGCCGTTTCACCCCCTGTAATTTACTTCCGTCCCTTTTCTTTCTCTCCTTTTCTTTTCTTTTCCTTTCTCTTCTTCCCTTCCCCTGCCCCAACGGTTTCATCTCCCCTGTTTTTGCGCAGCTCTCCATTTCTCTCGCACCGAACCACGTTTTGGTGGTTATTTGTTTCAGATGAAAATCTCTCTCTCTCTCGCTCTCCATACGGCGTTTTACCCCTTGCTTGGATCTTCTTCCTTCCGTAAACCCCCCCCTCTGGTTTCGGTTTCGCCGCGAGAAATCACGGTAAGATTTTTTAATTTCTTCCTACATTTTCTTCTATCCATGGGTTTCAGTTTTGGTACTTTTAATCACTGTTAGTTTGTGGGTTTTTCAGTGGGTGAAGCAGAGCATAGGAGAGGCGAAAATTCGACTTCTTGGCCTCTGTTTTTCCGTGTGGGTAAGAATTTAAGGATACTATGAACAGATTTCTCACCGTAATATTGTATGGAATATTTTCTCTAATTTCCGAATCCATTTCCGAAGTGATTTTTGGTCGATATTCAAGGGTTCGTTGTTTAAATTCTTTTGTTGTTTTGGTGCTGCCGATGGGTTGTTGGGAGTATTTTTGTGTCACATAAAATGGTTGGGTTTTGTTTTGTTGAACGTATAGAATACTATATTTGTTGGGTTGGCTTTATCAGATGGATGCTTGAGATGATTTGGTAGTGGGCTGAAATGATTGTTTTTGTATGGAGTGCACTGGTTTGCTGGTTGGAGTGGATTATGGAATTTCATATTCTTAGCTGTGTTAAGATAA
This sequence comes from Platycarya strobilacea, assembly GCA_036898215.1. Lineage (NCBI taxonomy): Eukaryota > Viridiplantae > Streptophyta > Magnoliopsida > Fagales > Juglandaceae > Platycarya > Platycarya strobilacea. Next base: position 25,641,666 of record CM072551.1, read on the forward strand.
AGGTGTTTTGATTAAGAAGACAAATAGTAGCTGGTTGTGTGGATTTAAGGAGATAAATTCAGTACATCTTAGAGTTTTTAAAATGATTAAAACATTGGTTTTTTCCGTGCATCTTTGGGAGCTATCCAGGTTACGTAGTGGCTGGTTGCTTAGGCTTGGTTGGCTATAAATTTATGATTTTAGGCAAGCAGCGTAATTTAGCTTATAATTTTCAGATTAAAAATTTTGGAGTAGTCATTAACATTAGGAAATATGTTTTTATGAATAGGTGACGAAACTCTTAGAAGTCGAACTCAAAGTTTTGATAATTCGCTGCAGGAGTCAAGTAAGCGGGATTCGTATGCTCGGTTTTATACCATAAGAGAACTGGGGTTGACTTTTTGAGAATTTGTGCTTTTGTTAGTTATGAAATGAAAATTTGGAAAAAACTAACCTCAGTCAATTATTTGCATTATTCATGAAACTTATATGAAAAAAGAAAAAATATTTCAGTCATGCATTGTATAGACATGAGCCTGCTTTTTGTCATGTTATTTTTCTGAAATGTGAAAAAGAGCCCTTTTTTTGCTATCTGAGAAAAATTATACCTTGATTGCATTGACTATGTTTTATTTATATAAGCTTTACTCTGAAAATAGTTGGAACTATGTGTCTTTAATAACTCTGAAAACCTTTGGCATAGTATTCTGGTTGGTATTTGACTCTATCTCTGCTTTGCTTTACTCTACTCTGTCTATATTCTGTTTGGGTTAGTACCAATTCCCTGTCTCTGAGTGCAATCACTTTGGAAACAAAGTGATTTATTGTGAGCTTTCCTGTGTGTACACTCGAAGTTCCGAAAACAAATAAGGGAAAGTTTTACCTCTGTCTCTACCTGGTTTGGCCACCGGAGTTAGCACAACCCTACCACGGGAGTTAAACATGGTGTTTACTTTGTGAGATGCTTTGATTGATATGGTGTAGTGCTCAGATTTGTTATGCCAAAGTACTTTATGATTGAATTGTTTTAAAAATCATTTATTTCCTTTATGTATAAAAATATTTTGTTCCGTACTCTATTATCTGGTAAATGATCATATTTACACGCTTGTATAAGTTGTTCGCTTACTGAGTTGTGGAAAAAAACTCACCATTTATTTCATATACTTTTCAAATGATTTAACTGTTTCATCACAGGACCAAGAATAGAGTTTTGACCAAATTAAGCAATTAGAACCTCTCAATAGATGAGGAAACAGTTAATATTTATTTTAGATATTCTGTATCTAGTTTATTAAATTTTAGAATATTATTTATTCATTATTGTTAAGATTATTGGAAGAATGTAAACCCTTTCGTTTATGACTATTCATATTCTTTTAATTATAACTTGGTGAACATTTTTATATGGTTTGAGAAATGTGAAAATATATTTATTTGAACATTGTCGGAAACATATTATTTGTAGTTGAGGACATATTATACCAAACAGGTTATACTCCTCAACCCCTACGAGTACAGGGTTTTACATTCGTCCCATAGCTTGGTGCATTATACTACCGATCTGTAGGAATCTAGCCAACACGGTAAAGCAGATTTGCCAATTACAAATAATAAAATACAAACATCTAGTCAGGTTTTTAATTTAAAAGGGGGGTTGGGGGGTCGGTATTATATATGCGTGCTCCAATAATGTCTCATACTTTCACGTAGGGGTGGGTCTCCAACATCATTCTTGATATCTTCAGAGTTGAGCCAACTTTTCTCAAACTTCCCAAGGGCCACCAAACACAAGATATCACTTCTCCAAACTAGATCCCACTTTTAGGCAATGATCAAGCTACAGATATGGCAAACACCTACACAAAAATTGGTACACCTTAAAATAGTGGGTTGACTAATAAATGCAAGATCTCCACAGCATTCTTAAAATAGTCAGTATGATCTTAGAAAAAATTCATTACATGAAGGCATGCATGAGATAAGAAGCTTGTTTTTTCTTTTTTTTCATTACATCAACACACGTAAAGATTTAAATGTGAAAAGCCAATTAGGTCCTACCGCATAGACATTATCACATAAGCCTGCCAATGTAAAATAATATATATGTATATATATATATTATTATAAGCATGTTAATATAGTATTAATATATAAATATATTTAACATATTACTTAGGAAAAAAACTAGGCAGCTAGCCAAGTTTTGTGTTAAATTAAAGTTAAGTAGAATGCCCCTAGAGCACTGGTAGTCCAGTAGTAAAAGTACTACTACAATATTTTCCAAACATATTTCTCTTAACTCATTTTTTAAACCTTGTGCCTTGCAGGTTTGTAATACAATATTCCTAACAGTCCTTCAGCTATGCAGGTTTGTAATACACTACAATTTTGGGGTATTAAACTACTTCAATCTGCATTGTTGCCCTAAACCACTACATGGCAACCCCAGCAGCATAAACAGGCCTTTCATGAGTAACCTCTCTTTTTCCACCCAATGACAAAGCTTAAATCACATTCGCTTTAAGAGCTTATCAAAACAGGCACACCAATCAAGAAGCTGAAATAAAATATTAACACATGCAACACTGGAAACATTATGTTTCTAAACTAGAAGCCATATAAGTGGGATTCATTTACCTATGTATCACTATCTGTGCAGGTTTTGGGGTAGTAATGTGTTAACAAATTACTAGTAGTGGTAATAAGAGAAGTTACATTACCAAGTCCTCCAGCGTTTTTCAAGTACTAGCTGAGTACTGCTTCCCATTCAAAATGGCCATGGGTTACCCAACAATAGCCTTCTTGATGATTGGCTACTAATATGAAATTCCCAAATGATGGCACGGGATACCTGAGGACAATAACTAGTCCAGTATTTTACAGATGTTTGGTTTGAAAAAGGACTATTTTTATAGCTAAATATAAACAAACAAGAGTGATATACTTACAATGATGAAAAACTTCCCCAGCATTTCCCAAGCCATAGCATCCCACCAATTATGACACACCAATATCTTTGTTTTTAGCCTATCATAGGTTCATATCAAAACTAACGACCTCCCACATTATCCATTTAGCTCCCACAAAAGTATTTTCATCAAAACCTCTCCCACACCCATTAGGTTAAAACAGGCACCAATTTACAAAAGCAACTATACACCCCACTGAGGAACTTTGCAATATATCTGGCACAAAAAATATGTTATCACAAGTTTCTAAGCATCCCAAGGAGTCTCCGCGAGATCAACCTCCCCGTTGTTGTAATGTTCACGTGATAATAAATACTCTAAATTTTGTTGGTTTCAAGTTGCCTCTCAGGATGTGGTTCGATTTCATCTCTTCAATCTGACTTTTGTAATATTCAGCATCCTTCTTGTATCGTTCCAACATTGCAGCGTATTCTTTATCACGTTTATGCTTGTGTTCTCTCGTAGCCTCGGGGATGACCATCTCCCCAAGGCCTCTTGCGTAGCTAGGCCTAGTCCCAAGAACCTCATTAAATACGCCTGCTACTACATCCTTTGTGCGATTTTCAGGTTCTAGATCTTCCATCCGGCCAACCATCTCTTTCTGTATGATACAAGAATAAAATGCAAATATATTGAACTGAAGTCCTATTCTTGCAAAATCATCTCTAGCATGTTAAACAAAAGTAATACGACCCTTTCTCACTTGTATGAAGTCAAGCATTGAAAAAATCATAATTACAATTTCGACTCAAGTGTAGATTTTCCATTGCATCTGTCATGAATTTATCTTTCTTCTTTGACCAATGGACCTCCTTGTAAAAAAGTCCACTAGATTTGAAATATCATCTCGCTATGGGAAGGAATCATTAAATATATTAAAGTTATGCGAGATCTGCATGCAATTAAATCGGTGTTAGGCGGTTGCTTTTGATGTGAGATCTTTGCATGAAGTCCAAGAGCTGTCGAGAGCTATTTTGCATGACATTCGAGAGCTTATATCCTTCCATCTGTAGTTTCCTCGGATGTACAAGCAAATTCAAAACTCAAATTTCATACTAATCCGATCAAAATTCAAACTTTCATGTCCAAAATTTTCACATAACCTATTCTCTTCCATCTATAAATTAACCATGAAACCCATAATAAACACACCAAAAATACCTCAGAGCTCTCGGCAGCCGTAGCTCACCGTGAACAAGACCCTATGTTTTACGTCCAAGTAAATCGAGACTGTAAAGCCCTTTGTTCCAGCTGCTGCCGACCACCTTAAAGGTCATCGGACCACCCGCCAGCCGCCATAGAAACCGCCTACCAAGCGCCACCCACCAGCCCTGTGATCTTCGGTGAGTTTCCGGCTGGATCTCTCCCCTCCCTCTGTTTTGATTGTTGTTCCAATCCACTAAAAACCTTTGAACCTCTCAGCCGCACCACCCGTTCCGATCATCAGCACCGGTGTGGATCTCGGCCAGCCACCCAGAGCCACCGGACTCAGTTTTCTCTCCCTTCGGTAAGCATCGCACGAACCCATTCCAATACTCTCTCTGTTTTCTCCTTCTTGTCAGTTGCTCCTGCTGCCAAAGTTTTCAACCGTGTGAGTTTTTTCTATGAGCCTCGTTCAATTTCCCATAAAGCTCTCCAACAAAATCTGTAATTACATGTAACACCCTTAAAACTGGGGTGCTTCTCACGTATACGGATGCGGGGCACTCTTTTTCTACCCTCCACTCTCGTGGAGCGGGGGCGAGATACCCCACTCCACCAGCGGAGGTGGAATACTCCGCTCTACCAGACGGGGCAGATTTGGAGGGCCTCTGTTCACCCCCCACCCAGTGCTAGGCTCAATGACCCAGCAGCCTAGCCTGTGTTTTTGGGCCCCAAATGGCCCATAAACAGTTGGATTCCTTAATTTATTATACAACAAATGAACAAATTATAAACTCTAAATTTCAAACACATGCATTGCATACAGCAAATTCCACAGCACATAGTAACCAAATTCTCATCATCTTTCTCTATTTCATTCGAACCAACCTCCAACCTCCATAAATCAACAAATAAAAAAAAATCACAAAAATAAAAAATGCGGAGGAGAAAATTTAGATTTACCTAGGTTTTATAATACCAACGCCGAGTGCTGTTGCAGGGGAAAACGGTGGCACAATCTTTGCAAAGAGATGCCGGTGACGACGGAAACTTTGTTGGAGGTCGAGAGAACACGAGAGTGGCGCCATTAGGGTTGAACACAAGAGATTGAGAGACTAAGAAGTGAGAGAGGGGGGGTGGCTGATCCGGGGGGTTTAGTTTAGGTATTTAAGACCCAGGTCGTTTTGCCTAGGTCAGTTTAAAAAAAAATCCTAACAAGGCAAAACGACGTCATTTTTCCTCATTAGATTTTTTATTATATATGTAATTATAATATATATATATATAGGCGAAGCGGGGTAAATGGCAAATTGGGGTGATCCAGTCCACCACCTGCATCCGCTTGCCCCCTGGGAGTGGGGCGTAGGACCCCGTCCCCCACCGTGCAGGGCGACGAATCTACTCGACCCAAACGGGGACGAAGCGGACGAAGTGGGGCGGCTCCCCGCTGCCCAGCCTTACTTAAAACCCTCCCAGACGTAGAGTCTTCCTTTTCATATTCTTAATTAAGAATCTCGACTTGTTACGTTTTGAACCTTTAATAGTTGGATGGATTTAATTTTGGTCTAGACCTCATGGTTTTTCTCTCCTAGGTTTTGCTGTTGAAAATAGGAATGTTCCATTGCAGATTGTTTTAAAGTTTCCAGATAAATATGTTACATAAATAGTATCTTATTATATTTAATTATATTTTATAGATAGAAATTTATACTATGTTTCAGGTAAATTAAGTCCTTTTAGATATTTAGTATAGTTTAAATGCAGTATTCCTACAACATAACATTTGTTAAGTATTTTCAGAATAGTTACAATAAATCTAACTCTTTTTTAGAATATTTGTTACAATATATCTAGCTCTTTTTTTGTTTTTGACTTTTTTTTTTAATTTGAAATCGTGAATTAATGCCATATTAATTAGTTTGTAGGTTGAGTGGACCAAGGCTTGGTCGTCAAGACTGCTGATAAAACCATTTAACATTGCTATAATTGTTTTTCTTAAAATGGATTTCTGCTTTGAAAATGTTGTATTCTAATTTGGGTTTGGGTCTGCTCATGGATTTAAGATAGGAAGTTGGTGTATTAGGGCACGGAGAAAGAGGGCAAGTGGGCCCCAATGCCCAGTCATCATTGGGGCACTTTTTTTTCTGTAATTTCTAGGAACTTAGAGCTAAAAAAAGACAAAAGTCTCGTAAACTTAGAGTTAATAATAGTGTTGGATAAGAAATAATTTGGTTTTATTTGTTTTTTCCCCGTCCTGTTTAGATTTATTTGATTTCTAGTTTCTTTGGTTAGGTATGTTTAATTCATTAGGCATGTTTTTACTACTTTTTTTTATAGGTACAATGGCTCTAAAAAAGAAGATAAAAACTATTAAATCACATTTGCAAGGACAATTTACTTCAATATCAATTGCCTATAATGAGATGCAATCGTACCCATCTCTTGATAGGACAGCCCATTTATTACCCTCTATTGATGGGCCGTCCCCTTCTATTGATGAGATAATGGAGTCATTCCCTTCTGTAGAAGGTCTTTCCCAATCGTCATTATCTTCATAGAAAGAGTCACAACCTTTTATATCGATACAAATGAGTGGCCAATTATCCACACATATAGAGATTAGAGAGACTCAGCATGGCACATCTGTACTAATAGCACCACAATTGAAAGCAGAAAATGTCAACTTGTGTTCTAAGATTGGAGATCATTTTGTTGGTATGTTTTTGCTTTTCTTACTTCTTATTTATTTCAATATTACTTCTTATTTATTTCAATATGAATGCATATTTACAAAATAGTAACAATGTCACTAAATCTATTTGTGCAGATAGTAATAGAGGTAGAGTAAAGAGACCATTGCACTCGCTTCATGACATTTGGAAATTACCAAAAGGGGAGCGAATTGATATCGAGGTTAACAGTCTTAGTCAACCCATCAAAAAGCAAGACTCAAAAGTGGCAAGGTTTGGTGGCATGATAGCAAAAACTAATAGGTTGATTCCAATAACTCACAAAGATTGGAGGTCGGTGCCTACAAACATAAAGGAGGATGCGTGGGATATTATAATGGTATAAAATTTGTATTAAAGCATTATTAATTAACTAGCTATAGTTTGAAAATCTTGTTAGAAAGTAAGACATATATTTTATTTTGACTGTAGAGCAAGTTTAAAGTTCCTAATGACAAATCGCATGCATTCAAAAAATGGCTACTCAAGGACATGGGAAATAAATGGAAAGACTACAAGCACAAATTGAAGAAAAGTTCCTTTGTGAAAAAGACACATCTACAGCACAAGTTGTGGCAAGGGAAACTCCTAATATCGTTGACATGTCACAACTAGCAGAATTGGACAATCTTTGGTTTGATCTAGAATATAAGGTAACTACTCACACATTTCTCTTATATATTTAGAAAGTCAACCAACTAGTTATTGTAATCATAATTCTCATAATTTTAGTGTTGTTGTAGTCAAAATGTAATTAAAAAAAAAAGAGTGTCGTAAAAAACAAGTGGTTGTTCACGACGAAGGATCAAAAAGTCTTGCAAGATATGCCCATGATGCGTCTTGCAAGATATGCCCATGATGCGGTAATTATTTATTGTTAAGTATTTGTTAGTTTTTTGTTTTCGACATATTTATTAAATTGTAAGTTACGTGCAAAAAAAATCAACTAGGGTGTTACCAAGTCGAGCCCAGTTATTTGCCATGACCCATAAGAGAAAAGCTGGCACCCATTCGAATGATGAGACGAAAAAGAAAGTGATGCGTTTATTTTCAAATTTATTACTTTTTAATTTTAATAGATTTATAAATGAAGAATGTGTTTTTTTTTTATCATTTATTTCAGGCTGAGATGAAGGAGGTTTTAACACAGGACACAAGTTCCATACAAAGGGGGTCTAGAGAAACCATGGCTTGGGCATCATATGATATTTATTCTAAAGTTATGGGTCCCGAATGGCCTAGACGTGTGCGTGGTTTGGAGTTTGAGCCAACCCCTGCAAGGCAAGATTGTCAACATTCAATGTGATAACCCGAATTTCTAAATTGTTCATTTTTGGCATGATTATGTTTCTTTAAGATTATTTTAGAGAATCTTTAGAATTTTGGATATATGTATATTTTATTGGTATTAGAGAACAAATCATGGGCGACACTAAATACGATGAGAATATATGTTTTTTGAATATTCAATGAAATATTGTATAGAAATTGAAAAAAAAATTCAAAAGAAGTTAAGTGGTATGAGTAAGGGATATACCATATGATATTTTCGGATTAGGCTAATTTAGATAGTTTCAGTGTCCTTTACTAATATGAATATAAATTACTCATTTTATATCGGATTGAGATGATTCAAGATAAGTCGGAAAGCTAAGAGGATTATCTACAATTCCTATGTTTTGAGTTTTAAGAGATATGGATTTAATCAAATATGAAATTGAGATTGAAGTGATAGATCTGAATTGGATATATATAGGAATTGACTTGGAGTTGACTAGTGACTTTAATTAAGATTAAGTTTTTGATATATTTTCTAATTTTTTCTAAGATCTTAACAAGTGTGTAGAAATATATGAAATAAAAGATTTTATTAAGTTTCGCGTGAAACAAGAGTGATCATTTATCAAACACTTGGTATATCCGGATTGATGCTCTTGGGCTTATTTGTCGACTTTCAGTAAAAAAATTATAACTTGATCATATAAATTTCGAATGAAGTGATTTGAAGTGATTCCAGTTCCTATAAAATCTTGAGAAGGATATCTAGAATTTTTATGTTTTGGGTTTGTGAAAATAAGGAATTTATTAAGAACGAAATATTGTGTGAAGTGGACGGACAGGAATAAGAGTCAACTGGTAACTGACTTAGATGAGTTGTCTTATATTTGGATATGTGATAAAAATTGTGATTGGCTACCAAACTTTCTGAGGTCTGGACATGTGTGAAAACATGTGACAAGCTGATAAGAATTTATCTAGAAGCCTTGGTGGGTAAGAAAACAAAGAAAAATAAATGGAAAACTCAGATTAGGTATTCTCGAGTGGTTTTGACGTGTTTTATTAAATTAATCATATCTCTCTCATTATATATTTGAATAAGATGATTTAAAATCATATGGATCACTAAGAGGATGATCTAAAACTCTCTTGTTTTGAGTTTTTAGATAATCAAAGTGGAGCAATGGGTTATTTGGGCTGAAAGTGAACTGATCAGATTTGAGCGTAAACTGAAGTCCAAAAATGAATCACACAACCGACCTACTTTAGATACTCAAATTTGATTGTTTCTATACTTTTCTATCTTCTAATTATGTGTAAAAAGTTTTTTACTTTGTGGTGGAAGAGTTTCTAGAAAGAAAATTTATCTATAACCATGAGAGAAGTAGGAACAAATTTGATTGGTGTAGAACCAACCAAATCAGCCAAGTTACTCATCTATTCTTAACCAATAGCCAACCAAGCCTTTATGGGATTTTTCCAAAATGTTCTAAGGGTGTCAAGGAGAGCTGGAACATGTGGCAAAAGGTGAAAAAATGGTCTAGAAATCGTGGGGTGCAAGGGGGAGGCCAAGTGGCCGATTTGATCTTATCTTGGATATGCTAAGATTTTGTTTTTTGTTTTTTTTACCTATGTGTTGTAATTATTTGAACCATTGATCTAGATTATTTTAGAAGTGGATTAAGCTTAACCACGGGATAAAAATCTTGGAAGATCATTAGAGGTAGGGGTGATCATGAGGCCTTGCATTTAGGGGGGGAGCATTTCACGACTCGGCTAATGGGGTTGCCGAGACACCACTCCCTTTATCAAGCCCTCTAGTACATTTTTATCCCTATAAATAGACACAAAAGCTTCCATTTGTTTACTTTTAGAGAGTTCATACGGTCACCTTGAGAGAAAACTAAGAAAATATAAGAAATCTCACTCACAACACACACATATCGAAAGGAAGCCAAGTAGGAGCTTTTGAGAAAATGGTGGTGCAAAATCAACTCAAGACTACTAATCTAACTTTGAAAAAATTAGTACTTACTTAACATAATCTTGATGTAGTATAAGTGGCTTAATTTATAGATTTAGTTTGATGCTTGTTTGATGTTTGTTTAAGCTCATGCATTGTTTATGTAGTAGCTTGAATGCTCTTGACTTATGGAGTTGTTTTTAATGTGGAAAAATGCTAAGAAAAATTTTAGAACCTTAAGAATATATGTTATGATTATATATTAAGAGGATTATGTGAAAATATGAGGTCTTGATTGAGAAAAAAAAAATGATAGATCAATCCTAATAACTTTCGGATTCAAAAGGGATAATGTTGACAGATTTAACATCCTATAATAAATTGGTCATAACTTGTTAGTGTGATATCGAAATTGAATGATTAAAGAGGCTATGAAAATCTAAGACAGAGATATATAACTTTTGTGTTTTAAGTTTTGAGATACAAGAACTCTATAAAGGACAAAATTGGAATTAAGTGGCATAACAGAGTAGGTAAGGACTTAAAAATGGTGTTTTTTCTTTTATTCTAAATTTTTAGTGAATTATTTGAATGAAATTTTTAAAAAGTATGGTAAATTTAGAAATTTCAATATACTAGGAGGATTTTCCAGGATTTTTATGCTAAAAATATAAAATAATATAAAAATAATAAAATTATGTATATAAGAGAGATGTTCAAGAAACAAATAAAAGTGTTTAAGTTATATAATTATGCAAAATATTGACTTGAGTTAAATAAGTTAAATGAATAAATAATTAAGAATAAACTTTCCATAAAATTTCGGCCATCCCTTGATTTAATAAAAATTTAATATTTTATTTAATTATATACATATTATTTGTTAAATTTTGACGTTACGAATTTAGATGACGTATGCGCATGTAGGTTTTTGTGATATGCTTTTCTATGTCATGTGCTTTACAAAAACCTGAATCATGCATGTGACAAGTCTAAATTTATGCATATGTTACATTGCATTACATATATGTGTCGTCATAAGTCATGACGTCTGTTTTAAGAAAATATGTTAAGAAGACTTTATAAGATTATGATAAGACTAAAGTCACGTCATGACAGAGATGGCAATACATAACACCCGTATGACTAACGTGCCGATAGGGATGGTGATACGTAACACCCATCATAAAAGTAAGAGTTATGTCACGATGGGGACGGCGATACGTAATGTCCAAATGACTGAAATAACTGGCGTGGACGGCGATACGTAACGCCCGCTATGTTAAGTATTTTTCTGTTTCACAACAGGGATGGTGATACGTAATACCCGAAAGACTGACACGAGTCTCATCACGACGGGGACTACGATACGTAATGGCCAAACAATTGATGAGTTATATGTATGGATAAGCTGACGCGTCATGCTAAGTAAACCCGATGGAGATGACGATACGTAATGTCCATCGAGAATAAGAAATAAGTAAGACCCACAAGATTAAGAAATAAAATGAAAAGTATCAGTTTTAAATATAAGATGGTGGGTTCAAGTAAAGTTTAAGTTTGTATGGAAAGAATGGTCATTAATATGCATAAGTCTCATAAAGCATTTTCATAAGGTATAGGTCTGTGATCATTGCTATGTATGATAATTTTTGATGTTATCAACGCCTTATTTTGTTAACTGTGTACTTACTAAGATTTCTTGGAAATCTCATTCTTTTAAATTTTATCTATCATTCCTTAGATAAATTTCACAAGTAACGTCTTAGATGTTGTTGCATGATTAGATAAATTGCAATGAGATTCAGACAGTATAGGAGATTCTGAGATACCCTGAAGGTCCTACAGAATACTTTTTTCTGGTTGGAATGATATCTCATATATATGATCAATTAGAATAGTAAGATTACTGAATGATGGTGGGAAACGATATTTTGTTTGAAGAAATTAGGTTATGTAAGTCTTGGATACAATATATTTTTGCAAATATGAAGTTATGAAGGTTATAATTTTACTATGCCATGTGATCTATTTATGCAAGAGTTAGATCTCTTTGCATGTACTGGAGATTTACCTCTTTCTGCTGTGTTTTGCATTGCATTTAATTAGTAAGTTTGTATGCATGCATGTTATTCCTTACGTTTATGTAGGATAAATAGTCTTGTGTTACTTATCCGGATACTTCGATTTACATCTTAATCGAGGTGAAAAATCAGAGCGTTACATTCGATACCAACTTCTAAGCTAGAAGATTATCTATGGAAAATTTTGATAAAATGCAGAACGAATTTGATAAAATGCAGAATGAATTAATTGAATTGCGAAAGTCAGTGAACACATTTGTGCATGCACAAGTGAACACTCACATATATTTAGTTGATATCAAGCAATCTTGTTTTTGACTTTTTGGACCCTCATTTGACTTTATATGCAGGATTCAGAGAAAATTCAAATAGAGGGTGAAGAGGAAGAGAAAGAAGAGGAAGAAAATAACGAGGACGGGGATTGAGAGGTTTATAAATGAAGAATCTATAAAAATAATAACATTTTAGTGCAATGATATTTATGGTTAAGACATATGTTGATGCCTCAAAAGTTCTTTATAACTTTATTGAGGTTTTATTGTGATATTGGTTTTGTTTACTAAGTAAGAGAGGTGGTGGTAATGGCATATTATAATTGTTTTTACCATTTTGTTGGGTCAAGAACTTAAGTACTTTTTTTATTCATATCATCTAAATAGATTTTTTTTTATCCTTTTTAATATGTCTTAACTACAAGAAAATCTATAATATTCTTAAATTTTTTATATTTGTGATATATTTTTATATGCAATATGATATAATTTATCTTACACACACATAAAATAAAATAAACAAAACAACTTTTTTAAATTTGAAAATATACATAATATTAAGAAAATATATTTTAATAATATTTTATTTAACTTTTAACTTTTATCTCAACTAATTTTATCGCAAAAATAAATGAGGCCTAAAGGTACGCTCTTTGAAAATTAACTCTAAGTGATCAAGAAGTTAGATTAAAAAAAAAAAGGAAATTAATTTTATTTTATATGACCTTTCTAAAAATAAGTAGAAGGAAGTTGATAGACTTTACATTAGCTAGCATCCTAAATCGACCATCAAACAGTATACCATTAAAATTTATACTTAATTATGGCCTTATGCTAATACCATATTACTATTTATTTTATTAGCATAACTATATCATTGATGGTATTGGTATTACTATATCATTATAGCATATCATTCAGTGATATAATATTAATATAACTAATACTATAGTGAGATTTATATAGTCATTTATATATAGACTTAAAGCATATTAATTACATATTAAATTAATAAATGTAATGCAGTTTTTCATTTAGTTTTTATATAATGAATTTTGTTTATGACAAATTTGTATTTTATTAAAACCAAAAAATTGGATTGAACTAAACCGGGATTATTTTATTAAAGTTATAAACAAAAAGTACACTTTATTAAAAGAATATGATTATTATTTATTTAATGAATAAGTAAGGTATTTTTTAATCACGTTGTGAATTTAAAAAAATATGTATATTAAAACTGTTTTAAAAATTGAATAAAGAACAAAACCAAAAAATAAAAGAGAAATTTTGTCCGGGATCCCAGTCGCACTAGAGCTACTCAAATAAAGATAAGGGGAGCCAAAAATTGCACTGGAATTTCACTAATTAGCGGCTCTACTATCCGCCCTCAAAATACATTGGGTGCTTTTTTGATTTCAAACCCTAAAAGCCAGTTGAAGTGGGAGAAACAGAGGGCATAGATGCCGATTGATGCAAGTGAGATTCGTAGAAGAGGCTCTTTATTGGTTATGGCTACTGCATGATTGTTTATCTCCAGGTGTTCATTGCCTATTTTGTGATTATATTTTCTGATATTTGGCTCTAGCAATCACATCCTATTTTATCTCCTCTGTTTTTTTGATGTTTGGTTCTAACAATGGTTTCAAAAAATGGTTAAGCACCTCACTTATTATCGCCCGTGTGATTTGCAGAGTGGAGCGCAGGTGGAGGACCTGAAGTTGGGTTTTGGGTTGCAGAAATGGGGGAGGATTCAGGAGATGCCATTGTGTTGATGTTGAAAACAGAGAACGAAATGAGAAGAAGGGAAAAAAAAAAATGTCGAAGGTTGAAGGAGACGTAGGTCAATTGGCTTTGGATACCATATTAAGAAGACGTTGTTGTTCTTCATGGGCGCACGGTATCGCAAAGAGGTAATGCAATAGATTAGTTCTGTATTTTTGTTTGTTTAGGCATTTATCTTATTGTTGATTTTGTACCAACTGGGTCGATATGTTGCAGCATCAACAGGCAAGTGGCTATCTAGATGATTGATAGTCTCCCGATGGACGACTGTCATCTTTTTATTCACAGATCCTTTTTCTATTGGTTTAGGCATGGGCTATGAGTTCTGCAGCAACACATGTTGATTGCTTATGGTCAAATCTAGATAACACCAGATCATTTAAGAATAAAAAAAATTTCAAAGCCATCGAAGTTTATCGAAGTCAATTTATTATTTTTTTGCACCAGGTAAGGCTGACTACTGCGATCTTTAGGTCTGAAAGTTTCTTTCATAAAAGTATGGTTGAAATATCTGTGTATCACTTGTATTAGTTTAAAAGTGCACGTTGCTCAGATCACTATTGCCATTATGATATACATTAGATAGCCTTGAATATTGGATATGAAATTAAGAAATTAAATTTAGGCTCTAATTTGAGTTTCAAACAAAGTACTAGGTGATTGGATACATTTTTATTCATCTTGCAGTTTTTTTTGTGTTTATTTATGATACAGTACTCATTAAAAAATTGTTTCTAATAAAAAGTTGCATAGGAACCATGATTGCATATCTAGAATAGTATTTTTCTTGAGTAAAAAAGAAGAACATTATCTTCTTTCTGTACATGGATTAATTACCCTGAGATTTAATCTTGAAAACCCAGTAAAATTAATTCTTTTTATTTCTACTATTTATCTGCAGATACTTGAAAACGTAAAACTAGCGTATGATATTCCTATAGTGACTGATGTCCACGAAGCTATCCAGGCTAGCTTTTGTTTTCTAGTGGTAGCCTTGTTCCTTCTATTTTATTTCTACCTAGAAATTTCTTTACATATGGAGCAGCCATAATTGTTGATTGGATATATACTCTTATTCAATCAATATTGCATAATAACTAGGCATAATATCCAAATTCATCCTAATTATTTGCTGCTTCCACAATGTTTATATGTATTTTATGCTCTTTCCTAAGCAAATGTAATTGCCATCTTATGACTTTTTGGGGATGATAAGAGTGAATTGCATGTTTATTTATGTATGTTGAAGTCTCAGTGAATTGAACAGGGGAAAGAGGAGGGCCAAAATAAAAAGTGTGATTTGTGTGAAAAAAAAAAAGAGTAAACCTGGAGACCAGCTCAACAGATCTTCCCACAAAATCAGTCCTCCAATATAATGCTGACATATCATCTTATTATATTACTAAATATAAACTTGTCCATACCCGAATATTAATTTCCTAACCAAACTCATCCCAAGGTTTCGTCTCCTCCTTCGGTTAGCAACCCCTCTCGTTTTGCCATTTTGCTTTTCTACTTTTTGATATTGATATGGATTCTCTGGACATTCTTTCAAAGTGATCACCTTTTCTTGGCACTTCTGGCTTTTATACAATAACGAAGTATATAACCCCGTGTAACACTTTGAAGTAAAATTTACTTGCAAAGTTGAGTTATGGATGACTTTCGTGTTTAATATAGGATTTCTTAGGAATCCATAAGGGTATATTGCTTATTCAAACTTGAGAGCGTTGGGTTGTTCGTTCTCATCCTTGCTTTTGTTGGTCTGTAGAGTAATTTTTTTTTTTAGATCGGTAATTCGTTCTAATTAGTGTCATGGATATAAGGCTTTTATTTTCTAATAAACTTGCTAGTCATATCTAGTTTTCTGTCTTTTTTTTTTTTTGGATTATGAACCTGATAGTTGAAACATGCTTCTCGAGCTTTTGTCTCGCATTTGTGAGTTTAACTTTGGGGCGCTAAATCCTTTGTTGCGTGCAAATGCCAAAATGCAGAGGTGAGGAAAAAGCTCTGTTTTCATATTAATACAATCAGCCCATTGAGGCATTTGTTCAAACAGTTTATAGCTGTTATTTTATTTACTTCAACAAGTTTGAAGTTAGATTTCCATTTGTGGCTAATTTTGCAGCTTTGCAGCTCTAAGAAGATCGATAAGGAAGTGAATGTACTTGGGATCTCTTTCTTTTTTGGTAGAGTACTTATATTGGAAGTGCGAATAAAATTTGTGGTTGCTTTTGTTTGTTTGAGGTTTTGGATCAGTTTATTTTATATATATATATATATATATATATCAAAAAGTTAGCAGGTTGAAGCCATTGAGAGGCTCTATCATGAGTGCCCAAAGCCAAGTTCTTCACCTACATTTATTTTTTTAGTTTCCAGAATGATACCCTGTCATGCTTTTAGTAACAATTTCTTTCATTCATGTCTTCAGATGCCAGAGAGAAGCAAAGGAAAAAGGCTTTGCGGCATCAGGCTGGGAATAGGAAGCTAACAGCCATGGACAAACTTCCATGGAGGAAGATAAACTGAAGGGAAGATGAATATTTCAGAATAGCCAATTGCATCCATTACTATTTTGGAAACTCCTATATTGTTTAGGTGTTACAATTTGGTTGGAGGGCTGGTTTTGACCCAAATACAACTCGGCTGGTCAGCAGCATTTCTTGTTTCAAAATCGTTTGTTAGTTAAGATGTTGAGGTTTTTTCACATATAATGATTTTATATATAATCATTTTTAATAAATCACTTTTTTGTGATTTGATTTGTAATTTTTTTTACTATATGAATAATGGCCCATTATATTATATTTATTATTAATTTATATATTGTTTTTTTTATTGTGGTATCTTATATTATTAGCGCATTCTAAAATGGGTGGAAATAGACTAGTAGCAACGTTTACATAAATGCCGATAATTTATAAAATACGTCGGCAATGTATTAGTGGCAGAATTTATATTAACATCATTAATTTATAAAATAGGAGGAAATAGACTAGTAGTGACGTTTATATAAACGTCGTTAATTTGTAAAATGCGTTTCAAAATCGTTTGTTAGTTAAGATGTTGAGGTTTTTTCACATATAATGATTTTATATATAATCATTTTTAATAAATCACTTTTTTGTGATTTGATTTGTAATTTTTTTTACTATATGAATAATGGCCCATTATATTATATTTATTATTAATTTATATATTGTTTTTTTTATTGTGGTATCTTATATTATTAGCGCATTCTAAAATGGGTGGAAATAGACTAGTAGCAACATTTACATAAATGCCGATAATTTATAAAATACGTCGGTACTGTATTAGTGGCAGTATTTATATTAACATCATTAATTTATAAAATAGGAGGAAATAGACTAGTAGTGACGTTTATATAAACGTCGTTAATTTGTAAAATGCGTTGGCAATGTACTAGTCGCAGCATTTATATTAATGTCGTTAATTTATGAAATGGGCAAAAATAGACTAATAGCAGCATTTATATTAATGTAGGTAATTTATAAAATACGTCGGCAACGTACCAGTGGCGGCGATTATTGACACCCCACTATTTTATGCACAAGGATGACAACGATCTAGTAGCGACATTTAGGTAAATGCCATCAATTTTAAGACTTTGGCAGCGTTTAAATAGATGCCAATAACTTATACAAAAATGACACTAATGGGATTTTCAAGTCCCGGCACTTAAACAAATGTCGGGACTTATAAATAACGACCACAGTATGCTGACGCTTGCTTGCGCCGACAAATAAACACCGCTAATTGATTAGTGACATTTATTTTGATAGTTACCAGCGCTTAGCAAACACCGGCGTACCTTGATTGTGCTCCTCCTTGCCTTTGCTTGGATTCCTTATCTAACATAGCATTTGTTTCTTTATATTCTTGGAACGCTGCCTTGGTATTGATAGTGGACCCTATGGGACATGTTAATATTTTCTTGAAGACCCATCTATTTCTCCTTAACCAAATTTATCTAAGACCACTCATAATGGACTCTTTTTTTTTTTAAATACACTATCGAAAACCTATTTTTTTATTTCAACTACTCACTGTTACATTTTACCATCCATCAACATCTCTATTTTTTCTCCATCTCTTTTAAATATTCATATTTTATTTTAATTATATTTATTTTACAAATTAAAAAAAAATCTGGAAATGGCCGAAACCCCCACGCGTGAACAATGCTGCCGAATCCTAAAAGCTGCGCGTGGAAGTTGATATTGCCATTGCTGAAGTTGGGATTTTCGGGAGTTGGTTGTCGGTGTGAGGGGATGCCAGTAGTGTGGCTAGTAGTGGCCAGCGATAAGTCGAATGAAACCCAGAGTCCAAAACTCATTTTCGGCATTGGAGTAGTGCATGGGAGACAATTGAGGACTTGTTGACGATGGGATCGTCTGGAGTTGGTCACCAGTGTGAGACGATGCCAACAGTGTGTCGAACCTTGGCCGGCGGTAGGTCGAACCTTGATTTGAACGCCACGGTAGTTGAAAACAACATGTAGCGCCACGGCAGTTGAAGAAGAAAAATAATAATATAAAATGATTTGAAGATGAACAGTGTTGTGCTACATGTAACGCAAACATTATTCATGTTTTCATAATATTTTTATTTTAAAAAGTCCAATGGAGTGTGTTTTTTGGCACTTCGAGCTAGATTTTACAAAAATCTCATGTTTAGCTACTCCATTGGAAGTGCTCTAAAAAATACAACCACTTCTTCTAAGTATTCCTTTGAGAATTTTGCCATCAATTGTTCCCAAAGCTACAGGAAATTGGTTTCTATTCCAGTCCACTTTCTAACCCGGCTTCCATCTTGCCCCCACACATCATTTGCAACTGGACACTCCCACAAAGCATGCATAATAGATTCCACCCGTGTTGCACAAAGAGGACAGCTTTGTTCATTTGTCATCTTCTGCTTATATAAGTTTTCTTTTGTAGGCAACAAGTCATTTGAAACTTTCCATAGGAAGAGCTTAGTCACTCCTGGAACCTTCAAGTCCCACATACACTTCCACCTGTCATCATCTGTTTTTTTCTCTAGAGGTTTCCCTTTTCCATCTCTATTTAAGTTCTAAGTGTAGAAAATAAGCACTTTTAATTGTAAAAAGTCCCTTCCGAGAGGGTCCCAAGACTATCTTGTCTCTTGCTCTTCTCTTACTTAAAGGGATGCTTAGTATTTGCTCAGCTTCTTCAATTGAGAAACTTCTTCTAATTTTCAGTTCTTCCCACTCCCATGTTGCTGTAGAAAGCTTTTCCACTTTGGAGTTTGGCTATAGAATGGAGACTGGGGATTGGACCTCGTATGTACTGGGTCTGGATAGCCATTTAGTTCCTCATATATTTATCATTTTCCATCCCCAACTCTCCATCTAACAAGGTTCTAGCACTCCATATACTCTTTCAAACTAAGGATGGTTGATTCCCTAATTTTGCATCCTTGAAATTTCCATTTTTGTAGTATTTCTCTTTTAATAACTTGGCTGCCAGAGAATATGGAAATTTCACAAGCTGTCCAGGTCTTGGAACCCCATCCCCTTTGCTTTTATGAGTTCCCTCCCATCTTCTCCCAACTCCTCCACACAATGCCCCTGCCTTTCTTTTGACACCCCCACCAAAACTTAGCGATGAGAACATTTATATCATGGCACAATTTGGTAGGTAATTTGAAAACACTCATCGCATATGTTGGAATAGCCTGTAACATAGCTTTGATCATCACTTCTTTTCCAGCTTGGGACAAAAAGGTAGCTTTCCAGCTCACCATTTTATGTCATATCCTCTCCTTCAAGGATCTAAAGGTATTAAATTTAGATCTTTCTACCATGGTAGGAAGACCAAAATATTTTTCGTAGGTTCCACATACCAAGGAGCTGTCTGCTGCTCTAATCCTTTGTTTGTCACAAAGGTGAGTGTTGCTACTAAAGAAGACCGTCATTTTTTCCTTGTTCAATCATTGTCCTGAGGCCTTTTCGTAAATGTGGAGGACCTCTTGTATCTTCCTCCATTCCTCCATCTTTGGTCTTCCAAAAAGGATACAATCGCTTGCGAAGACCAAGTGGTTAATTCTGGTACCTCCCCGAGCTACTTGTACCCCTTTAGTGATCTGTTGTGCCTCATAATAATTCAAAGGGCTGCTGAGACCTTCGGCACACACTAAGAAAAGATAGGGTGATAAGGGATTTCCTTATCTCAACCCTCTTGAAGGCTTAAATATGAGACTCAATGCCCCATTAATCAACATTGAGTAAGACATAGTTTTGACTCACTTCACTATTAAGTCCACCCAACTTTTGTAGAATCCTAGCTTAGTCAACACAACCCCCAAAAAGTTCTACTCCACTCGGTCATAAGTTTTGGACATGTCTAATTTCAAGGTCATACTCCCCTCTCTCTCCCTTTCTTTCTACTCTTCATAGAGTGTAACAATTCATAAGCCACCATAATGCTGTCATTAATTAATCTACCCAAGAGGAATGCACTTTGTGTGGGTGATATTATCTAAGACAAAACCAACTTAAATCTATTAGCAATAGTTTTGGAGATTATTTTATCCATAATATTGTACAAGATAATGGGAAATATTCACAAACTTTTGTAGGAGATTTTGTAATTGCCCGAAATTTTTTAAGATGAAGTTTTTACTTAAGATTATTTTAAATAAATTTATTGGAAATATATTTTTCCAATGTAATAGAATTGGAGATTTATAACAAGTTATCAACTAGATAAATTTAATTTAGACTTAGAAGGGGTTGAATTTTCGAAATTAGGGTAGAAATTCAAGAGGAAGTGATAGAACCAAAAATCAAATACTTGATGCCTGGATTAAGTGTTCTCGTATTAGTCTGTCGAGTTTTAGTGTAATGAGCATAAATTATTCATATGAGGTTCAAATTAGGTGATTATAATTCTTATAAACTCTTAAGTGGCATATCTAAAACTTTCATATTTTGGGGTTTTGAATATTTGAACGTTATCAATGACTTAATTGGGCAAGAAGTAGACAGCTTTGGATTAAGCTCAGTTGGAACTCGACTTAGATGAAATGTATCAAATTTGGGCATGTGATGAAATATGTGATTGGTTTTGAAATTTTTCAGGTATCTTGACATGTGTGACAATAAGTGGCAAGTGATGAGGAGTTGATCTAGAAGCTTGGTTAGCCTAAATATGTGATGGAAACACAAGAGAATAAAAATCTGCTGAAAGATAACTAAGTAAGCCAAAATTAGACTTTATCTTAACTAAACCTGGAAGCTACCTTCTAGAACATCTGAAATGGTGTCTTAGGAAAACTAACATGTGACCAATTGGATAAGAAGGGGCTGGAGAGGTGTTAGCCACCAAGAAATTAGAAGAATGGTTTGGTTCATGCATGGTTAGGTGAAATGCCACCTCATACCTTATGTAAGCTGATCTCTTCTCAACCATTGATCATTTTTTGCTGCTAAAATATCTCAATATTAGCCATTGGATGATGATATTTTCTGAAAAGTCTAAGATCTCAAATGATTAGATTTAATCATTTGATCTTGAGGTATGACACCTCATCCCCCAAGCAAGAGGTAACCCGTTCACCCCTTAGTTGCATGTTCTTTTTCTTTCCTTCATATGGATCGACCACCCTCTTATAAATAAGTGTATGAGAGTCTTCTAACTCCCTTTGCACACATCCAACTTCAACGAATACAAAGAAAAACTCTCCTTAAGCCTTTAAACTTCCAAACATCACCTAAGTGAGCTCAAGTGAGTGATTTTGAGGAAAATCTTGTAATGACTGATTTGATCATTTCAAGCAAGATTTGGAGAAGTTTTAAATACATATTTTAGCTTAAATTTAGTATGGAAATGGCCGATTTGAGTGATTAAACTATGCATACTAGTATTGGACTCTTAAAGCCATGTTTATATGATGAAATGAAGTATGTTTTGATTGGTTTTGTTATAGAAAAATGCTAGAAAAATTATCAAACTTTAGAAATATATTCTATGATATTATATGAAGAGAATTATGTGAAAATATGAAGTCCTGATTTGAGAAAAAAATTGAGAAAGGAAACCCTAAAGCAATTTGGCTACAATAGGGTTTTAGTGGAGTTTTTGATCAATTAGTTTTTAATTATTTGTATGATATTTTGATGATTTTAATGAAAGTAGAAACTTTAGATTACTTAGAAAAATTTTAAGAATCAATTTGTTAAGAATTATAGAAGAAAACACTAAGAAAAATGATTAAATTTGCATAATTGATTAAGGGAAATTCGACATGTTAAATATGATAATTTTAGCATGATTCGAATTGAAATAAAATATTGTTTAATCCTCTAGAAGTTTCGGCCAGCCTTGATTTAATAATATTTTAATATTTTATTTTATTATTTAAGTAATTTTCGTTATATATTGATGTTATAAATTGATGTGATGTAAATGATTGTACATATGGCGTGTCTTACTGTAATATAAATTCACATGTTATAAGATTTATGAGGACATGAAACATGCATGTCATAAGTCTAAATTTATGCGTATGTTGTATTTCGTCACATATATGTATCGTCATAAGTCATGACGTCTGTTTTAAGAAAATACATTAAGAAAACTTTAAAAGAACATGATAAGACTTAAGTCACGTCATGACGGGGATGGCGATATGTAAGACCCGAAAGATTGACATGATTTGATAAATTAAGAGTTGTGTCATAACGGGGACGGGGATACGTAACGCCCGTACGACTGACATGACTAATGGGAACAGTGATATGTAGCGCCCGCTATATTAAGTATGTTTCATGTCATGATAGGGACGACAATACGTAACGTCCGAAAGATTGATACGAGACTCATCACAACGGGGATGGCGATACGTAACGCCTAGATGACTGATGAGTTATATGAATGGCCAAGATGACGCGTCATACTAAGAAATTAGATGGAGACAGCGATACGTAACGCCCATCGATAAGAATTAAGTAAGATTTTTTTAAAAAGATAAGAAATTAGGAAAAAGGTGATAAGTCCTCGTAAGATTGCATATTTGTCTAAGTCAGCTTAACCATAAGTCATGCATAAGTCACATGGCGTATATGTTAAGTTATGCGCACTATTTTCTATTAATATAATTGTTTGTCTTTTCTATGCGCTATTAAGCTGATTGTGTACTTACTGAAATTTCTAAGAAAATCTCACTCTTGTGTGTTTCTATATTGTTCCTTAGGAATATAAACTATATTACAGGATTTGATGACCAATAAGGGGAAAACCCCGATACTATAGGAGACTCCGATAAGTTCTAAGGGACTTTCTAACTATAGTCCCTATGTTTACTTTTCTTTTACTTCTTTTAGATCTCCCATCTATGACCAGCCAATGGGATTTCTGGAGCCACAATGCATCCGCTTTTTCTGAGAAAGAACGACGTACCGAATGTTACTTGACTTTAGGACTAGACAGTTCCCTGTCCGTTTGTGGGGTGTATACGACACCACATGGACAGTATTTCCATCGTGATTTTTTTCTTAGTTTAGATATATTTCGCTATAGGAGGAAATTTCCTGAAGTGAAGAAGGAACCTAAGTGGTTTTAAGGATGATCTTTTGTAATACTACAAGTATTTTGATGACTGTGATGACTACTTAGGTTATGTATATATAACAGTACAATGCTAAGCTATTAAAGAATTATGTGGATGTGGTAATTATATTTCTCTTAATGTGATCTTTAGAAATTTTTATATTCTTAAACTCGATCCGCTGCTAATCATATGGCATATTAAAGTAAGTGTAAATGCATGCATTAAATCCTTGTTATGTACGGGGGTGAGTAACCTAGTGTTACTTATCCTGACAATTCAGTTTACGTTAAATCTTAGACTTAAATTGAGGCCGTCACAGATTTAGTGTTGGGAATTAGAGCTAAATATGTGTAATTGAGTAAGGGATCCAGAGGATTACCATTCAATACTGCTAGAGCTACCTTGCTGACTTCTCTTGATACCACAATCCAGTGGGTTTGGTAGATATAGGATCCAAATCCGTTGGGACCTAGTGCTTTAAGGAGCACCATCTGCTTCACTGCTGTTTCAATTCCTGCAAACTCTTCTTTAGCTTCTCATTCATCTCAACTGATACTCTCATTTCCATCCCCACTAAGCATTGTTCAATCTTGGAAATGTTATGCTAAGTTGTCTAGAAGAGATTGCCAAAATAATTTCTGAAAGAAGTCTCAATCTGTCTATGACCAGCAACCTTCCTTCCAAACTCATCTTCCACTGCTTTGATACAGTTTCTTTTCCTTCTTTGATTTGCAAAAGCATGAAAATATTTAGTATTTCTATCCCCATACTTGGACCAATTCCTTTTTGCTCTTTATTTCCACCATAAGTCTTCCATTTCCAGTAACTTGTATAACTTAGTAGTAATCTTCTTAGGGTACGTTTGGATGTTGGGCTAAGCTAAACTGAGTTGAGTTTAATAAAATATTGTTAGAATATTCATTTTTAATATTATGAGTGTGTTAGAATTTTAAAAAGTTAAATTATTTATTGTATTTTGTATGAAAATTTAAAAAAATATATGAAAATTCAAGAAAATTATAATGATGAGATAAAGTGAGTTAATGAGATTTGATAACTAAACTGAGCCTTAAATCTCCTCAATCTTGCTACTATCTTCCACTGCTTGTAATCTTTCCAGGGCTTTAGTTTTCTCTTCTATTTTCTTTCCTCTTTTCTTTATCTTCCCCTAAGACCATTTTTAAAGCATTTCTTTGCTAAAGTTATGGAAGTCAACCACCCATTTTCCTTGGAGTCCAGCTCTCTCCCATGCCAGTTTAACCACTTCCTTGCAGTCCTCTTCCAGCACGCAATTAGCTTCATATTTAAAACCTTTCCAGATCTGTTGCATCTCTTCCCCTTCCTCAGTATTAAATTGCACCAGTAGGGATTTATGGTCTGAGGTTCTAGCTGCCAAAACTTCTACCTAAGAATCGCTATAATTTTCCATCCATTTGGGATTAGCCAGTGCCCTATCCAACCTTTCTTTGGTGAAGGTTGAATCGGTATGAGAAATACTCCATGTATATTTTTCACCCATCTAGCCCATGTCAACTAAGTTTCCTTCTCTCAGGACTTCTCGAAAGAGCTCCATTTGGTTTTCAGGTCCTTCATTGCCTCCTCATTTTTCATCATTGGTTAGAATTTCATTAAAATCCCCTACAACGAGCCAGCCAACCTCATCACTTAGCTTCATATTTTTAAGCAATACCTTTCTTCTCGTTGTTTCAAGTGGACCATAGAAACACGTGAGCAGCCATTTTTTATCTCCATCTCCCACCACCCAAGCATTTATATGCCTAGAGAAGTTTAGTATCTCTATTTTCACCTCATCTTTCCAGAAAAGAACTAAACTGCCACCTTTACCTAGAACATCCACTATTAAACACCCTTTGCAAGATAATCTTCTGCTTATTATTTGGCACCATTGACCTCTAGTCTTAGTCTCCATAAGAAAACTATATTGGGTTTGTATTTTTGTGCCATAGAGCAAAGATCCTAAACTGTCCTAGGGTTTCCCAACCTCCAACAGTTCTAGCTTAACGTTTTCATGATGATTGGTGGGGCTGAATCACAGCCTCCACCAATATAATAGGAGTATCCACGTTTCCAGACCCCTTAGTCTTTTTTCTCGACAAGATAGTATCCTCCACACTACTAGCTGCCCCTATTTTCTTCCTTTTTGGACTTTGATTCATGGTTGTTACTACTGTTATCTCTCTTGCTCGAGCTCTTTTCTTCCACACCCCTTTTTCACCGTCTTGAGGTCTTCTACCAGAGCTACTTCCCTTCCAGAGATTGTCTCCTATAGTCTTTTCTCAGCTTGGGTTTCAAAAACCACCTTAACCTCTTGTAGGGATCCCACCTCAGTAGCAGAGAAAGTATCCTCTTGCCTATCTATTCCTTTCACTCATTTGTCGTTTTCTCCCTCTCCTACAACCCCTTCATTTTCTTTCTTTTCCTCATTGTCTCCATGAGATAACTCCCTTCCTTGTCTTCGTTTTTTTTCTTCTCTACCTCCTTCCCCTCTCCCTTTTTCACCTCTCTGATCTCTCCTAATGTCTCTCGTAAACATTGGGGATTTTGGAAACTGTGAGGCTCTCATCCACTGCCTATACTGCTGAACATTTCCTTCTATCCCCCTTTCTGAGCAACCTTTTTTCCCATGGACTATGCACCCATGGAAAAAACATATCCTCGACCATTTTTTATAACTGAAGGAAATACATAAAGAGTTACCCTTAACCAATGTTGTTCTCCCTCGTGCCAATGGTTTGGTAATATCCATATGGATCTGGACACAAAGGTAGCTCCCACACCCACTTCCATCGTCCTGTACATCCACTCTCAAATTTCCCTACCATTTTCCCTATTTGTTTCCCTCTTTTCTGGTTCATACATACCAAGGGAAGGTTATGGAATCTGACCCAGAAACTCTCTAAGTCAAACCCTATTTGTTTCAAAGGAGTATAGCCATCAAACACCCTTAAAACCAGAAGTTGGTTGTCAAACAATCAAGGTCTTCCTGATCACACCTTCTCTTTATCTGCCTCATTAGCGAATCCAATAGCGAAGGTATTAGGGTTTAATTCTGTAAACTGGGCCGCTTTGCTTATCTTCCATATTTTTTCCATCGTTGTTTGCAGGATCTCTTCGCAGATGGTTCGGGTTGAGCAGGATCTCTTTTCTTCAAGATCATCCACCAATCTTGTTAGGGTTCCCTCGCTTCTTAGGATGGATTCAAAAAATCCCATTATCCGACGATGCTATCTTGAAGCATTGACACCTGACAGCTGAGGTTGCCCTAAGATCGTTTCCAAAATTGGCAAGAACCGCCTCAGAGATTCCTTCTACCGTGCTCACCACTCCACTCTCTGCCCCATTATCCAGTATTGGTCACATTACATCTCTTTTCCTAAAGGGGAAAAAAGAGAAGACTTTGTATATCTCATTTAGCTCTATTTAATTTGTTAACACTTGTGATGGTACAAGAAATCACTCTCAAATCACGGATTCTTTGAGATCTACTTAATTTGCTGGCACTTGTATTTTTTTGTCTACTACTTTAGCTCTATCAGTAGAGTTGCTCCGATAGAGAGTATACAAATATTTTTATTTTTGTATTTTTTTCATTCATGTTAATATTATTAAATCATTTTTTTAGACAAAATTCATAATATTATTGCAAGGAACTTCTTTAATTACTAAATAAAAAATTTCTAAAAATTAAAAAAATTATCAGAATATGTCAAGACAGAACCCTTGAAAAAAATAGATTTCTTCTATCCTCTAATCTTTATAAACTATAATATAATGAAATATATTTAAATCAAAATGATATTCTCAATTATAAAATACGCAAGTATAACAAATTTTTTTTAGGAAGTGAGTAAATATAATATTTACATAAAAAGCTAACTTTTTAATTATTATCTTATTTTTAAAGAAGAATATGTAGTTCTTGCATAATATATGGCTATATATAACATTATTTTAAAAATCTATCTATAAAAAAAAAAAAGTGATCTTTTTTTTTCCTTGCTAGACGGCTAGAAAGCAGGAATTAATAGTTAAATTCATTGCCAAAATATAAATTTAAAACGCAATTTTTATTTCCTCTCATTGCGTTGGAGATTAATTCTGTGGTTTTGACGTAAAAAACGGAGTGAACATGTTGCGCATGCCGCTTCCGAGCTTCGTGTCATTATCGTTTTATTGACAATAATTACAAGAAAATTGATTTTTTGTGACAGTAGATTTCATCACAAAAAATCACAAAAATATAAAAGAATATCGTAAAAATGTATTTTTAACAAAAATAATTATTTTGAGTACAACTAAAATATAATGAATATCTGTTTTTTTATAATAAATGTGACATGATAAGGAGTAGTATTAGAAACTGAAGATGTATTATTGGGTATTTTTTATTAGAATAATGAAGTATATAGTCGCAGAATGTTCAAATATAGTACAATCACTTTATTAAAGTTTATTATTAAAAATTAATTTTTTTCATATAAATCACATATTTATTTACTGTTTTCAGAATAATTATACGACAGTTACATCTATCGTTTTGTTTTTATTAATATAAGTGATAATCAGTGTTTATTTACAGATGACATACATATTGGAATCGGTTAATTAATAATTTGCAGTTTATATTGCCTTATAACTACGAGAAAACCTTCCAATCGATAGGATTGTTTACACAGCACTCGTTTGAATTCAAAAATATTTTATTTTATCTTATTATTACAATTTTCTTAAATTCTCACATTAAATATAATAAATAATTCAACTTTCTCAAATTTTAAAATAATAATAATATTAAAAAATAATATTATATCTTCAACTTTCATCTTTCATATAAAATCATCTCATCTCTTAAACAACAATCCTCCAATAACAGCACTCCATGTAAGTGCTTCATTTCTATATTTTTTGCGCCTGCCTAACATTGAACCAAATACTCACAAACTCTACTAACCTGGCTCATCTCCCTTCGAAGTTCCTCTTTGACAATCTCCATCACATTTCAGTGGTGTGCTATGCCATTCTTCTTCAAGCTTCTGGTTGTGAGAGTAGATCATTTCAAGCCTCAAGGACCCTCCGGAAATCAATAGGTAGGAGATGTAAGAATTTGGGAGAACATTCTATAATAAAATAATATTTAAAATATTTATATCTAGCCATTGTTAATCAAGTATGCGTAGGAATAGATTTCTTTAGGAAGAGTATTTGTTAGGGATTTTTAGTCTATCTATCTTTACGTTGATAGATGTAACTGATGGAGAATCACAAGCGCTATTGTCATTTCTACTAAGTGTTGTTTCCTTCCATCAAGGAATGTAACTTTTGACTTTAAATAAGTAGTGTCTTTATTTTTAATTACCCAGAGTTTTTAATATAAAAATAAAACTATTAAAATAAATAAATATATATAATATATATTAAGAGGGTGTGACACATAAGCCACCCCTTAAGTCTCCTACAAGGAGACGTGTTCTTTCATTCTCTCACTTGGCTTACGTTACAGTCATTTAAGATCATTTGAGTAACCAAAATCGAATATGGTCATATGTAAACCTACTCACACCATAACCTTTAGAAGAAAGATATAATACATGAATCATGGCGGTTATGTTATTATATCAACATTTCCTTCCATGTATTATACTATATTAATCTCTCTAAATAATTTTTTATATGTGGTACATCTCTTTATAAATGACTTCTTATAAGTCATTATGGGTCTATACTTTATAAAATGGGAGTAAATCCTCTATGTGCACAAATAAAAAAATATTAATTATTGACAACAAGTATTGTATACAATGAACAAATTAACCATAAAATGAGCTCATCAACCCCATGCTCTCTACATGTTTCAAAAACACCTTTATTGAGAGCCATTTTTTCATGGGATCTACAATCATAAATAACTTACTTGTATGTTCTATTGAGATTTCTTGATCCTTAACTCTCTCTGACAGCAAAATACTTTATATCAATATGTTTACTTTTGCTCTCACTCTTGTTATTCTTAGACAAGAAAACGGCTGCCATATTTTCACAATAAACTCTTAAAGGCTTAGATATTGAATCCACAACTCGACGCCCTATGATAAAACTCCTCAACCATTTTTTCTGTAAAGTTGCTTCAAAGCATGCTGTAAATTGTGCCTCCATAGTAGATGATGCAATGATTGTCTGTTTGGTGCTCTTCCATGATATGGTACCTCCAGCTAATATGAAGACATAACCTGAAGTGGACTTTCTGGAATTTTGACAACCAGCAAAATCTGAATTTGAATATCCAACTACTTCTAGACAATCAACATGCTTATAAGTAAGCATATTCTTGGTTTCTTGTAAATATCTCATAACCTTTTTAGCAGCTTTCCAATATTCTATTTCAGGATTGCTTTGGTATCTTCCCAACATTCCCACATCATATGCAATATCAGGTCTTATACAAACCTGTGCATGCGTTAAACTACCAACTACAGATGCATATGGAATGTTTTCTACTTCTTTCTTTTCCAAAGCATTTTCCGGACATTAATTTAAATTGAATTGATCAACCTTTAATATGGGTGCTGTATTGAATGTACATTCATTCATTCTGAATTTTTCCAATAGCTTTTCAATGTAGGCTTTATGAGAAAGTCCTAAAATCCTTTTAAACCTATATCGATGAATCTCTATGCCTAAAATATAAGAGGATTAACCTAGATCCTTCATTTCAAAGCTTTAGAATAGAAAATTTTGGTGTCATGTAATACACCCAAATCATTAGTTGCAAACAAAATATCATCAACATATAGGACTAAGAAAATAAACTCACTCCCACTAAATTTTTTGTATATGCAGCTATCCACAATGTTCTCTATAAAACCAAATGAGGTAATAATATCATGAAACTTCAAATACCATTGACGGAATGCTTGTTTTAGTCCATAAATTGATTTATTTAACTTGCAAATTAAATTATCACCTTTATCAGAATGAAACCCTTCAAGTTGCTTCATGTATACTTCTTCTTCAAGAGTCCCATTCAAAAATGTTGTTTTTACATCTATTTGATGTAGCTCTAAATTAAAATGAGTTACTAATGTCATGATCACTCTAAAAGAATCCTTCTTAGAAACTGGAGAGAAAGTATCGTAGTAGTCAATACCTTCTCTTTGTGTAAATCATTTAGCTACAAATCTGGCTTTATATCTATTGATATTACCTTTTGAGTCTCTTTTGATTTTATAAACCCATTTATAGCCAATGACTTTAACTCATTTAGGCAACTAGACAATTTCTCAAACTTGATTTTTAGCCATAGATTCTATTTCTTCTATCATAGCATCATGCTAAAATTTTGAATGTTCTCCACTCATGACATGTGAAAATGAAATGAGATCATCTTTAGGTCTCACGTCAAAGTCAGACTCTAATAGGTATACATAGTAATCATTAGAAATAGCAGACTTCCTTGTTTTAAAGGATCTTCTTAATTCTACAGTTTCATCCATATTATGTAGATGTTGGACTGTAAAGTCAAAGTTGGTATATTCCTCATGAGGTGGTAGTGGTTCTTGAATTGATTGAGTTTCAAGGTTATCAGATTAATTTTCTTGAATGTCAATCATTTCATTTTTATGCACGGATGTAATATCTGAATTCCGTGTTTCTTCTCATTCTATCTTTCGAGGAACATTACTCCCACTTATTCCAAAATTCTCAATAAATTTTGCATTTCTGGCTTCCACAGTTCTAGGCGTATGTGAGGGACAATAAAATTTGTAACCTTTAGAATTTTCTGCATAGCCAATGAAATAACTACTGACTGTCCTTGGATCCAATTTCTTTAGTTGTGGATTATAGACCTTAACTTAACTTAATATCCCCATATGCGCATATGCCTTAAACTATGTTTCCATTATTTCCATAACTCAAATAGTGTTTTGGGAACAACCTTGGATGGAACTCTATTTAAGATATATACTGCAATTTTTAAGGCCTCACATCACAAATATAAAGGAAGATTACAATTATTTAGCATATTTCATACCATATCTATAAGGGTACGGTTTCACCTTTCAGCAACACCATTTTGGTGAGGTGAACCTGGCATTGTCTACTGAGCAATAATTTCTTCTTCTTTAAGAAAATTTACAAATGGACTCGAATGTTGCCCTGACTCTGTATATCTACCAAAATATTCTCCATCTCTGTCAGAGCTTACGATCTTTATTTTCTTTTCTAATTGTTTCTCTACTTCCCTTTTATATATTCTAAAAGCATCTAGTGCTTCAGATTTGTCAAAAATGAGGTAAAGATACATAAACCATGAATAGTCATCAATAAATGAGATAAAATATCTATGATCATTCATACAAGGGGTATTAAATGGTCCACAGATGTCAGTGTGTATGATCCCAAGTATTTCCTCACTCCTCTTGGCACCTTTATTGGTTTTGTTGATTTGTTTACCCTTTATGCAATCCACACAAGTACCAAAATGTTTGACGTCTAAAGTCTTTAAGACCCCATCATTAATTAATCTTTTAATTCTTTGTATGGAGATAAGTCTCAATCTCCTATGTCATAATATAGAGGATGACTCATTAATATTGCTTAATGCCAACATCATCATGCAAAGTTAATAGACTATTTTCAAAATAGAATCTAAATTTAATTTGTACAAACTATGAGTGTAAAAAAAATTGGAAAACCGGCTCAAACCGGTTCAAACCAGACCGGTTAGACTAGATTTTAATCGGTTCGATCTGGAATCGGTTTTTAGAAACACAAAACCGATAACATCCAGTTCATTTCCGGTTCCTTTCATTTTAAAACCGGACCGGACTGAACCGGACCGATTCCAATAATTATATATTTTGATTTTTTTTTAATATTATATATAATATATAATAAAATAATCATATATAAATAATATTTTAATATTTATAAAATAAAAGTTTAATTTTAAATATGGATATTAAAATAATTTTTTATAAGATTAAAGCAGTTTTTTATATAACAGTTTTTTTTTTACATAACAGTTTTTTTATATAATATTTTTTTTATTTTATAGCAGTTTTTATATTACAGTTTTTTTATATAACAATTTTTTGTAAATAACAGTTTTTAGGCTAATAGATTTTTATAATAGAAAAATTAAACTAGATTTTAAAAAAATAAATATATAGATTTACTTTTAAAAATTTACAATTTATTAGAACTGAAAAAGTAGACCGAAACCGGTAAAACTGATATTACTGGTTTTGGAGAATAATCGAAACATAATCGGTTTTGCATTTTGTGAAACCGGTGGTACTGGTTCGGTTCTACATTTTGGCCAAAACCAAACCGAACCGGATCGGTTACACCTCTATTACAAACCATTAATCAAAGTCCCAGAACCTACAAATGAAATTTTGAAAAATATAAACATTTGATTTTACAAAATTAAATTCAAATTTCAAAGGTACTAATCTAGATATAGAGACTAAGTTTTTAGAAAAAGAAGGTACATAAAATGTGTTTTCAAGATTCAATATATAACCATTATTTATAATAAGTCTAAAAGTTCCTACAGCCTCGCATACGAACGAATCCCATTTCCTGAATAAATGTCTTGTTCACTTCCCATTGGTTTCCTTAAGCTAAGAAAACCCTGCATGATATTGACAACATGAATTGAAATACCCGAATCAATTCACCATGTATTATTATGAGAGTTTGCAAAATTAGACTCGTAATACACAAGAAAATTGAGATTACATTTTTTCTCAAATCATGCTTTGTACTTTATGCAATCTTTCTTTTTGTGCCCTTTCTTTTTATAGAAGAAGCATGTATCATTGTCTTTATAGCGTTTGAATGTTGCTTTCCCATTCTTCTTCCACTTATTGACACTTTTGCCTTTCTTTCATTGTCCCTTCTTTTAAGTAACAAAATAAACAATCAATATTTTCATGCTTTAATATATTTTCTTCTTGTACATATATAGTTAAAAGTTCATTTATAGACCACTTTTCTTATGTGTATTGTATGAAATTTTAAATGGTCCATATACTGTAGGAAGAGAGTTGAGTATAAAATGGACAAGGAATGATTCTGAGATCTCAATCTCTAAGAACTTAAGTTGGATTACAATATCCTTCATTTCCATTATGTGCTCACGCATGCTTTTGGATTTATCATGCTTCATAACTGAAAATTTGTTCATTAGGATACTAGCCAATATTTTATTAGAATTAACAAATTGCTCGTCAATAACCTTTATGTAATCCTTGATTTTGTCACATTCTAGGATTGAACCTCCAATGCTCTTACTCATATGTGACTTAATGAGTATTAGACTTAATCGTTTAAACCGCTCCCACCTTTCATAAGTAATTTTATCTACCAATGAACTTGACTGTGGGTATAGGTGGTTCATCCACACGAAATACTAAGTCCAAATCCATATATGCTAATGTCAAAAGTATTTTTTCTTTCCAGTCCAAAAAATTATCCCCATTCAAAATTGGAATATGAAAAAATTCACTATTTAAAACAGAAGGCATAATAATTATAATAATATAACCAATAACATATATTAATGCTTTAAATCAAACAATAACTATAATTTGAATTGACCAATGTCTAATTCAAAAGGTAAATATAAATTCTTTGTGGGTAAAGATTGCAACATACATAAAACTTCCTTATATGTATTTCTTTATAATAAGATTAATGGTATATGAATATCTAATAAAAATAAATTCCTCACTTGTGGGTATAGAAAATCTCTTTTCCCCAATATCTTTTTACTATCTTATTCTAATTAAATCATCTTTTATAATAATTACCTCCCTGTGAGGTCAAATAATTATTATAATGATTTAATTGCAATTAAAAATGCCATTACAAAATCATACAATCAAATATATTAAAGTATTATTATGTTTTGAGATGTTGTGGCCATTCTCAATACACAATAATATTTATTCTAATATGGCATCACAAATAAATTCACTAAAACATATCCATACATGAGCATATCAACTAATAATTCAAAATTTTAAAAAAAAAATGATTCTGAATATTTATATTATTAGTATGGCATCTTGTGGCAGCAAATAGCCGAATGCCACACATATATATTCTTGCAACATCAATACTGATGGGCAAATGCCGAATGAGATATATATGTATGTATGTATGTATGTATGTATATATATATATATATATATATACTAGATGCACGTTTACCTAATTGCAAAAGAAATTATGAAAAAATCTAGCAGACAGAAGAATCATTAAAGAAGGTTATATAATAGAATGACCAAATAGTACAAATATAAACCATGCACAAATATAAACTATAGTCTAAAGTCCTTACAAAAAACCACCACCAAATCAGATCAGTTAAACAATAAAAGCATGCGCAAAAAACAGACTACAATCCAAAGTCTCTAAAAAATAAACTACCATATCAAAAGTAGAACTGGGCACTCTCCCTTCTCATCATATTCTGCATAATCCCCTCTTGACAAGTCAATGCTGTGAATTTTAGTTCCTGCAATCTACAAAATGAATAGCGCTGTAAATTGACATCAAGCAACAAGATGCTAACTTTCAAATGGAAGGTATATAGGAATATATAAAATATTATATATAGGTAGTAAATTGTGCAAGAGAAGTGCACTCCAGCAACAGCTGAAATCATTTAGTCATCAAAACAAACATACTGACATAACCATTCAATTTTAGTGCGGAATCAATTATGCAACGATCTGACACATTACTTGGTTATACAACAACAGGGCATGATCATCCAAACTTTGAAGACATTAAATGCTCAGTCACTGGTAATCATAGCAAGAAGTAACATTTCCAAGAGAAATGTATGTTTAGGAGCAGTATGATAGGATACATTGTAACTTTAGCTTAACATAGTGAGAATCTACATAATTCAACACATTCATTATGTAAGACCAAACATAGATGTGACTTTCTCAAAGAAAAGTTTTCTGCATCTGAGAAAATTCACTATGGTCCATAGGAATCATAGAGAAAAAATTTATTGCATAGAATGAAGAATATCTATAAATTCATGAAGTGACTCCTGCAACACAATTTCTGTTTTCTTAACCATTAGTGACTTACAGATAACTAATCATATCTTTCTTAAAACATCTGGAATGCTTATGAACAAGCAAGGATATCAAGACTTTGAAACCATGCATACAACTTCATAAGGAATCTCTGTGTAGAATATTTAAAAAAAATGTAGATTCAAGAAGTCAACTTGCACACGCATGAACTAATATGAAGTGGAACACATTTATGAAGCCATTTGTGAAAATGTACCAGAAGTATAGGTTCCCATTCTTATGTAAGAAAAAATGCAAATGCAACAACAATACTGTAACTCCAAATCAAATGTGACACTACAATGAAATATGAAATATGGTAAGAAATGGGAATAATATGCTCAGCATAATTATAGATAGGGGACAAGACGAGGAGAACAAGAAGAAGCAATTAGCTCTTAAAACTTGCTGGCATCTCTAAATCAAATGCAAGGGAATATTCACCCACTCACATGGGCTCTTTCCAGTTCAATAGGAAAGCATATAACAGTCTTGTATACACCAAAATATTCTCAATTTCTCATGCTCAACAAGAAAAGAATGGAAAAAAATGGAGGCTTAAAGGGGCTGTGGAGAGGGACAAACTTACCGATTCAGCTTTCCAGTCACCGCTGAATACATATTCAATAGGCTCATAAACCCTGCAGTCAAACAACATCAAGGGGGTATGCTTCCCAAATTCACTTACTTCTTCAGTCAGTGGTTTACGTTGGCCTGGGATCATTGTTACAGTACCATCCCTTCCACCGAACTTGCACTATAGAAAAAAGAAAAAGTAATAATGTAAAATATCTGATTGCCAGATGACAATCACTCTAAATAACAAATAATAAAGAAGAGAGCGACAATCACAAATTGAAGCTACACAATAAAAGTAATATATAGCCACCAGTTTAGATCCAACCATTGATCTTTCATGACAGAAGCACAAGTCTGACAGTATCAAGTTAGTTTAATTTATGTTATCTCATGTACAAAGTTGATTCCACCAAATCAAAAAGAGTAAAACACGAGGCTGCTAAGGAAAACTACAGTCTCCAAAAGTTCAATGAATCGGATGAATATCGTCTTTCACAATAATAGTTGACTGGTTATAAATGGAATCAATTTGGTTCCCTCTCCAATGCTTTGTTATAATATCAACAAACATACAAACCAACAAAATTTGTTGCATCAAAGGGGTTTGAGAGTAAAATGGAAAAAAAAATATATAGAAATAATATTTTTTGGGTATGAAGAAAAGAAAATTAACATTATCGATCTTTGAAACACAACAAATCTAAAGCATTCCACTCAACAGAGTTCATGATAAGAATTAAAAAACTAAAGAAATGATAGAGAGATTTTCAGAATTTTAGACCTAGAAATTTCATTTTCTTTCCCTTCATTATCAACAACCAATTGAGAGAAAATATGCCAAGAATCTCCATAAACCCATTCAACAATATAACCCACCGATTCATTAGAAGAGTGAACAATAAATTGAGAAAGAACACAGTAAAAAAAAAAAAAAGATAATAATTGTATGATTATATTTGTTTATAGAATTTTATAATTAACATATTATGAATACTAACAGATGCAACAAACAAAGTGAATATTTATAAAATCAGAAATTACACAGAATACAATACTGCAGGAAGTGTAATAGAAGGATGGGATCGGGTGGTACAAATATTAGGTTTTGGATTGAAAAACTTTTCAAAAGCACAAACAACCATAGAACTCATGTTGTGGTTGACTATTCCTTTACAGAAACAATTGCCCTGAGTTTTGGTCAACGTTCCTTATAAGCTTTAGTTCTAGATTTTCAATAAAAAAGATTTAGTTTTGGATCAGGTTTGTAGGTCTTTGTGCGTATGATTATATGTTGAAAATAGCATAGCTCAAATGGAACTTTAAAACAGAGCAATTCTACCCATAATTAAATTGAATTGATTACTATTAACAGAAAAGACTGGGAATAATATAACAAATATTTAGTCCTAGTAAAACCAATGTTTGCTTCATATACTTGTAACATTTATCTATATAGTACATCTGAGTGCTTATCAATATACACTACATGTGGAATTTTTTGAAAGTGGCATTCTTTGATCACTACCTGTAATAAATTAAATATTGAGGTCTCCTAAACTTAATTCTAGGGTTTTTAATATCTATTGTACGACATTTCAAATAATTTTAAACTTAAATGATGAAAACCACAGACATTTAATGCAAAACTGGAAAATGTGACTCAAAAGGAGCAAATCTACTGCTTTGCAATTAAATGTGTTTATGTATATGTGTTTCTATAGCATAGATAAAGAGGTTTTTTAGACAACCTTTTACAACAACGAAAGATGTAAATGAAATTAATCATAAGTATGGTAAATGCTACCCTAAACTAAAGAATTCAAGCACTTACAGTGTGCCTGCAACTCCTGTGCTGATGTGAGTCTTATCTTCTGGAAGTAACTTAGCAAGTCCAAAATCTGCAATCTTTGCCTCAAAGTTCTCATCAAGTAGGATATTTCCCAATTTAATGTCTCTATGAATGATCCTCATCATCAATTCCTCATGAAGAAAGGCTAAGCCTTTAGCTGTACCCAGTATGATCTTATACCTCAGCTCCCACCTTAGCAGCTGAACATTCTTTTTACCTGAATCAAAACAAAAGATAAGTAGAAGAGCTTGAATGAGAAAGAGCAATTGTCTTTCATAAACTGGAGTTCAAGTTAGATTACAACCAGAAAAGTAATCGTGAAGGCTTTGATTCGGCACATATTCGTAAACAAGAAGGCTTTCAGGGCCTGTAATGCTGCATCCTAGCAACTTAACAAGGTTTTTGTGATGGATCTCACCGATCAAATTGACTTCATTAAAAAATGATCAACCCATTGCCTTGTATTGATGAAAAGCCTCTTGATGGAAACAACCTTCCATCTGGCAAAACTTCCTACCTTGACACAAATGTATGTAGTTAATTTCATGTGTGAAAAATCCAATTCTCCAAGATGAAAGTTCAATAAAAAAGAAACCAAAAAATTACTTTGTAAACTGAACCAGATCCTCCTTGTCCCAGCTTATTAGAGTTGTGAAAGTAATTTGTGGCCTTTTCAAGAATTTCATATGAAAAATTGAGTTTGGAGTTGTTCACCGTAGCTAAAAGAGCACCTAGTTGCTTTCTCTCTAAAATGCCAGGTCAAAGTAAGCTATTGTTACATTAATGCTCCAATTAGAATAATTCGTAATATCAGATCTTAAACATAGTTACCTCTCCTCTTTTTTAGCACATTCTTCCTCACAATGAAAACAACGGTTGCTATAACCAGCACAAAAGTAAAAATAGAAGATGTTGCGGCCAAAGTTACAGCCAAGTGGCGCCTGAAGAAAATAATTATCTCACGGTTAATAAAAATTTGATCACATGAAGAAAAAAAATTATCTCACGATTAATAAAAATTCAACACACTACTCAAGATGATTCAGGCAGCACTGAAAAAATAGTCTTTTATTCCTATGTTCCTCTGATGTTCTAAATCTAGCACATACTGCAAATCAAGTTTGTCACCATCAAATAAACCATCAACAACTTTTTCTAATTGTTGTACAGAGGACCTAGAAGGAATAGGGGATTTTAGATTATCACACAAAGCAAGCCACCCTTGAATTAATGAGCTCCAGAAAAATCATTTTAGAGTAAAAACAAAAAAACTTAAAAAAAGTTGTGACTAAGAAGTTACTTGCAAGTATTTATTTTGAAGTCGAAAAATAGTTAGCTCAATTTTAATGCGACTAAGGAGTTACCTGTAAGTGTATCTTTTGAGGAATTAAGTGTGGGATTTTTTTTCTTCATATAAAAATTTCTTGGCAAACACTGAGAAGATATTCTCATAGATGTCTTTGTCCTAAAGTAAACAAAAGTAAAAGTTATCAGAATAATTTCCATCTCGCCCAATTGACCATAGAAAATATCTAGCTTTCTTCTCCACTAGTCACAACCAACACACAGTGAACTACAAAGAAATGTGTGAGAATGAAGAAAGCTTCAAAACTGAAGTTTTTTGTTGTTTCCAAAAAATAGTGGCAAGATGCATTAATGGAAAAATTCTAATATAGAAAATCTAATTAATGATATTTTCTAAGTTTGTATGGATTTATTGCTTTTGATTATTCTTACTACAAGTAAAGACTTTTTGACATTCTAGTCTTGTGAAATTTGGGAGTTGCAGTTCTAATGGAAAAACTCTCATATAGAAAATCTAAATAATCATGTTTTCTAAGTTTGTATTCATTTTTAGTGAAGCAAATCTATAAAAGAGAAAAGAACAAAATCAAATACTGCCTGAACCATTTAGAAGCAAAAAAGAGTTTGTATATTATTATTCATATATGCATTTCAACCCTTTTAAGGTGACAGAAAGTTAAATCTATGCCAGTTAGATGACTTAAATATAGATATCGATGAGGAAAATTCAGCATAATATCCTTATATATCTATTTACAAGCATAGATGTCTACTTAGTCTCAAATGACTTATTTTATCTACATAAAGACTACAACTTTATCAAACATTTGATGTTTCTAATGGCAATCCTCAACCAGAAGTGTGGGCAAACCCAGCATATAATCAAAATATCAACTCCAACACTTATAAATAAATAAAATAAAAAACCACCCAGGGAGATACTTTATTCAAGCACAAATGACTATATATAAAAAATTGAAAGAAGAAAAATACGTGCAAAGCCGTAAACAGAATTTTCACATATAGAGAACAGAACAAAATAAATATACAACCACATTTTGTGATACCCAGCAAACACTTGCATCGAAATAGACCTTAATTTGAGTGTCTAACTTTCATCTCCAACTTTGCAAATCAGAATTCGCTAAAAATTAAAAATTAAAAATAAAACGTGGGCTGCAGTTAGAACGAAGATGTGTGAAACCAAATTAACAACCATTATTCCCACTAAGAAAGCATTGATTAAAGTTACCTGTTTGAATTCTTTTCACTAAGACTTTCATTTTTTTAATTAAGGCAAGAAATCTACACAAGATTGAGCTCATTTATCTGTCAAGGA
Organism: Platycarya strobilacea; assembly: GCA_036898215.1. Lineage (NCBI taxonomy): Eukaryota > Viridiplantae > Streptophyta > Magnoliopsida > Fagales > Juglandaceae > Platycarya > Platycarya strobilacea. Next base: position 25,682,665 of record CM072551.1, read on the forward strand.
TCAGCTCTCTTAACAATGAACACTTTTGACATGATGAAAAACCATTCATTTATTATGAAATGCAGAGAGAGAGAGAGAGAGAGAGAGAGGGGTGCAAAAACTGTTTTTCTTGTAAAGAAATCTTATTTTAAGAGTTTAAAGACAATAATTGTCTAAGTGAACATCCGACATCGAAAGGCAAAAGGGATCCAAGGAAACAAAGAGTTCAGTAAGAGAATTGTCTAAAAACTGAAACATGATTTCAATCCCCATAACAGAAGATGCCCACTTTTAAAAATCCTGCTTTAATTAATTTTGCCAAGAATTCATACATAATAAACGGATAACATTATTTAAATAAACAAAAACTCTGAACAATTAAACATGGCTAAGGTAACTGAGACCGTACATACCTTGCAAACCTCCCGACCTTTCAAGAACCCTTCAAAAAACTGTTTTCAAAAGAAAGGAAGAGCAAAGTAGAAAAGAGCCTTCTATTTTAATAGCTAAGCATTGCACAATGTACAACCACCATGAAAACACATTTAAATTGAAGTACTCATTTATTAATAGAAAAGGCTAATAAAATACTTAAGAGAAGTTTAAACTCTGAAAAATAAAAAATAAAAGAAATCTTTATGCTCCAAAACCAAGCACCAACCTTCAGAAAAGGCATATGTATGTCACTCAAAATATCATTTGGTGTAAACAAAGCTGCCTCAAACTCATTGGCAGAGAAGTACATGGAGATATTCAAAAGAGGCCTAAATGACCAAAAACACAAAATCAAACATAAACCCTAAAGCACAAAAAGACAAAAATAAAATACTTTTATTTTTATGGATTAAACAAAGCTGTCTCAAACTCTTTGGCAGCACAAAATAAGTAGACGACACAGATGAATACCAAGCGGTAAATAGTTTCAGGTATTTTACCATAGACAGAAATATACCAGCTTCCACAAAAATAAGTGATGCAAGTAAAGAATTGAGCAAAACAATATACCTCAATAAGCTACTTATGAAGTTGTTTCTCACATTCCAGAATCACAAAAAACAATCAGAAAACATGAAAGCTAACCTGAGCAGTTCAAATATCAACAATCCTGGTAGTGATCGATTCAGATTCCTTCTGAAATCAAATGTCTAAAACAAAATAAAATAAATAAATATTTAATTGATAAAAAAAAATCAAAGACATTAAACCCAAAATCGCAAAACTATCTAAACAAACCCAAATGCCCGAAACACAAGTCCAGCAAAACTCACAAAAATCCAAGATAGGGAGAACCAAAATCAGGATTTTGTAAAAAGTCTGAAGACAGAAGAAAGAAAAAATACAAATTCGCAAACAACGAAAACAATAGACATAAGTCACAATATGCAAATCCACAAGAAACAAATAATTAACCTACAAAAGGAAAAAAAAAAAAAAACTATTTTTTTAAGAAAATTGTAAACCACAAAACTAAATAAAAGCTTCATCACAAATTGAACATACAAAGACACTAAATCATACAAACCTATTTAAAAAAAAAAAAAAAACCGCAGAACTACAAAAAAATCTATCTAATTTGTTAAAGAAATTGGGGGAAAAAAATCGTACCTACTTCCCCCGCAGGCGACCTGTTCTGCCGTCGACCACCGCGCCAACTTCCCCCTGCCGGCAAGCAACCCCAACCACCATTAGCAGCCTCTCCGTCAGCCACACGCAGCCAACCCGAAATGGGTGTCCCGTGTAGCCTTCAATGCGAACTGAGCCCAGCGCCGACCACCACGAGCCACCACCTCACGCCGGCCACCTCCTTGGACCACCTCCCTTCACCAGTGACCCCTAGCCACCAGACCCAGCCACTGCCGAGCATCCACAGCCCCCAACTCAGAAACCCGAAAATGGGTATCCAGATTTGTTTCAACCCGTAGCCCGCCGTACATCGCCACCCACGACCTCCAGTTACCACCATCGTCTCCTCCACTCACTGGCGATATTTCCATGCTCAGCCATGGCCCAGCCGAAGCCCCTCCCTCTCCCACTGTCCCTCTCTCTCTCACGCACTCCCGGTATCGCCCTCTTGCCCGAGCACATCGAAATCCTTCAGGAAAATATAACAAGAGAAGCAAATAAAGTGATAACAAAAAGCACGTAGTCAGGAGCAAAAGTGGAAGTCAAAACGCTGAAAATCAACTATTTATATACTATTCATTGCTATCAACACTTATATTATAGTAGTTAGATATAGATATATATATATATATAAAATAAATCATTGATGCCATGAATGCACTGGTATCATCATCGATGCCATAAATGCACTCTTAGCATCGTCCCCAATCAATTGTTACTTTTCTACCAACATCTACTTTCTATGAGACTAAATTCCCAGTAATCATAAATCAACTTTGAACGAAATCTTATATGCATAACAAGATACATGAATCAGAAACGAAAAGGTAAAAATAATCATAGTAAAAGTTGCACCCCTTGAGATGCGTTTAGTGAAAAACCACTTTACAAAAAGATGAAAACCGCTTCATTTAAGATACCTTTTCATATCAGAAACCAGTTTTTCGAATCAAAATATGAAAGATTTTTCACATGCCGGTTTCAAACAAGAGTTTTTTCGTAAAAATTTCGTATATGCAGATTTAAAAACTCCGCATACGTTAGTATTAAGAACGTATTCTGTTGTCTGGTTTACCGATTTCCTTACTATAGTAACCTGCAAAACAAGAACAAAAAATGGGGGTCGGGATCCGGGTCCGCTCCGACGATCAAGTTAGTTTAGGAGAAATGTATGATAAAGAGAGTAAGAGAATCTGTAAGTGTACCGTCTTTTTGTCGTTGGTTTGGTGTTATTTATAGGTCTCCCTGGAAGGGGGGTGGGGGTCTGTGTGACGAAGGTGCCGGAAATCGGGACATCACTCGACCGTCATCCTCGATAAGGAAACCTGGTCCGATTCGGTCGGTCTCATCGCATTTATTGAGCATCCCTCTAATTAATGCTCAATTTGACCCTTTTGGACAGGAGCATTAAATGCTGCTGTATCTTTTGTCAATTTAGCAATCAATGGTGTATGTTTGTAGTGTCTCCGCATTAAAGGGGAGGGGGGGTTTGTAGGCCGGCGGCTGTCTGTCGTTCATAAATGTGGGAGTGGTCTTGATGGGAGTCGAGTCCAGGAGGTACATCAGTATGTGAGCCGCCGTTCCGTCCTTAGCGTGTTCTTGAAACCGGTTTAACCATCTCTTGCCCAGATCGGGATAACCAGGGACTTGGCTCGTCCCCGATTTCGGTCTCCCTAGTTGAATTCGGACGTTGTGTCGAGGTGGGTGCGGATAACGGGCCTTGGGCCTGATAACCTCGTGGGCTCGGGTTCCACGCAAGTTGGGCCCCCTTTCAGTACCCCGCGAGTTTTCATCGAAGGCACTTCGATGGAAATTCCGAACGTTTTAGAGCTTCCTTTGGTTGTACCGTCCTTCGATACCGGGCAGTGTTCCTTCATTTGCACTTCCGAGTGGGAACATGAGGTTGGATGTATTCGGGCGATCCCTGCTGACATGTCGTTTCGTTTACCGACCGGACTTCAGAGGGACGATTTGAATTCTGATTAATTAATGCCGAATCGCGTCCCATCATATTCTGTGTCAGGCATTTAATGCGGTTTGAAATTTAATTGTGCCGTCGTTCCGATTCCCGAACCGTCAGTGATCCGTTATTAAATGGTGAGGCGCACGCGCACGATCATCATTAACTGACCTGTCATTTCGGCGCACGCTCCTCATCTTTGATTGGTCAGTTCTGGGCATGCTTTCCATTTCCAAGAGCCATGTCTGAGGTGACGGTTTTGGTGTAGCCTCGTTTCCCACTCGCATTAAATCTTTGCTTCTGGGTATAAATTACCCAGCGGTCTTATCACTGTCCTCGCTTCACTGTTTGCTTTCTTGCCATTCCGCTCTTCCTTCTTTCTTGCCTTTGCTCTTCGCTGCCTTCCCTGTTCTTTCTCTGTTGCTTTCTTGACATTCCTTGCTTTTGCCCCCATGGCTTCTTCGAACCCATGCGCCCTTTCTTCGCCGGCAATGGCTGGATGTCCACAATGCAATCCTCTGATGTGGACACACTTAGAAAAAAGCACTGCATCTCCTGGCGGCATACCTTGGAGGCCTCGGGGGATGGAGTTAGGGCTTGTGAGCGCGATGGGAGGGTTTAGAAGGTCGTGCTCTTCTCCCTCATGCTCTCGAAGGGACTACGCCTTCCCTTCATTCGGCCCGTTCGGGAAGTCCTGCACTTCTTGGGTTTGGCTCCTGTCCAACTCATGCCGAACGGGTGGCGTATCCTGTTGGCCACCTGCGTGGCGTTTAGGATCGTTTTGTCTGGGAAGAACGATCCCTACCCCGACCTGACCGCTCGAGAATTCTTTTCACTGTACCGGCTCCTCCGTCGGGACGGGAATGTTGCCGGCTTCCAGATAAAGCCGAAATGTAGGTTGATCAGGATGGAGGAGAGGCACTCGAGTGCTCGAGACTACCACAAGAGGTTCTTCTTTGTCTCGGGCAGGGAATGGGAGTTCCCGGAGGGAGAGGGGAGTGACTTCCCCGTTCAGAAAGATTGGGGCTTCCTCCCTTCCCAGACTCATATGGAGGTTACCCTCTCGGCCCAAGAGGCTGAGAGGGTGAAGGCGGTCCTCTCCTGGGGGGCAGAGGATCCCGATCGGCTATGGTCCGACAATCTCCTCACCGAGGAGAACATCGAGGAGTTTTTTACCCGACCAGATCGGTCCTACGCCGAGGGTCAAAACTTCTTTACTGTTCTGGAAGAGCCTCCTGCCTCCTCTCGCAAGCGAGCCTCCGATCGGGAGGCGGAAAAAGAGAGGCGCACAAAGAGTCGGGCCGGCGAAGCTACTCCGAGCCGCGGTGCCCGCCCGAAGAAGCAGAAGAAGGGGAAGGGTCCGGACGGAGGTGTTCCCCCCACAGACTCTCCCGCACGACGTCCCGAGCCGGCTTCCTCGTCATCGTCCTCGGACGGGCTTCGGTTCTTGCAGACCGAGGAGATAAGGGCCGAAGCCGGAAGGATCTTCATGGAGGCCCAGATCGAAGCGACTGACCTGGCCGGGGTCGACTCCTCAGACGGAGAGGAGATAGAGCGCGCCTTCCAGGAGGCTCTAGACCATGCCGCCGACCTGACTCCGGGGGCCATGCCATTTGCGCAGGTCTTCCGACAGGAGTAGGAGGAGCAAGCCGCTCGGGCGAACCAGTTGCCCACCCCTCCCCCTTCATCTTCCGAGCGCCACTCAGATGCCTCCGAGGGGGAAGACGAAGTACTAGGCGAGGAGGTCGGATCCGAGAGCGTCCTTGAAGGACCCGAGCGTCAAGGGGCCCCAGACCAGGGAAATCGGGACGAGGCCAGTCCCGAGAGATCGGGTAGGTCCAACCTTCCCGGGGAAGGGAGTCATACGAATGCCGCAGACGAGGGTGGTCGGTCGGTCTGCTGCTGAGTCCGACGAGTCTCCCGAGCGTCCGCCCCCGACTTTCGAGCGGGGGTCGACCTCTGGGGTTCATTTTGAGGACGCGTGCCCGTCTCCCGGCATGGAAGTTCCTCCGCGACCCCCATCTCCCTTTCGACTTCGGAGTGGGGTCGCGGTGCTTGGCCAGCTCTTTAGGTCGGACTCAGAGGAGGGAGGTCATCAGGGTGGCGAAGCCGGTTCAGAGTGGCCTTCCCGATTTGAACAAGCAAAGGCAGACGCCTCCGTCTGGGTGGCCTCGATGCAGGAGCCTCTGCTGACTCAGGTTTGTTCGGTAGACGTTGTTGAATTTCGGATGCTCTTTTCTTTCCGGGTTGCTAAGTTTTGTTTATTATTATCATTATTTTAGGTTTCCAAGGAGATATCCCGGACGGTGGGGTCCGAGCTGGCCGAGCTCGCCGAATTCAACAGGGAGCTCGGAACCGTCTGCAAGTTCAGGCTTTACAAGCTGCAGCAGGCACGGGACCAGTTCGAGCAGTCGCAGGAAACCTGCAGGGGGCTGATCAAATCGGTCGAGGAGTTAGGGATGGAAAAGAGCAGGCTGGAGAGAGCCAACTCCTCCCTTCGGGTCGAACTGGAGGCGGCCCGGGACTCGCTGGCGGTAGCCCATCGGAGGAACGCCCGCCTCGTGGACGCGAGATCGGCCACTGAGCAGGACAAGATCCTCCTTCAGTCCGAGCTAACCGCTCGGACAGCAGAGCTAGCTGCTTCTTCCCAGATTTTATCACTGAAGGAGGAAGAGTTAGCCATGTCCGAGCAGGCTCGGATTGCTCGGGAGGAGGAACTGGCCGGTTCGAGGCGCGCCTGAGAGATTCTGGAAACGGAGTTGGCGCGGTCCGAGGAAATCCGGGCTGCTCGGGAGTCTGAGCTCGTGGGGACTCGGAGTGCTCTAGAAGAGGCTCACTCGAGGATTGCTGATCTCGAGCAGCAGATATCCCGAGTGGTGGCGATCCGTAATTCCGCCTGGGGGCATGGTTATGCCGAGGGCCTTCGCCGACTAGGATCCCAGCTCTTGGTGGATCCCCAGCTTGATCCTCGGAGGATAAACATGAAGTCCCTTCGTCCAGACCGGGCTGCGAAGAGGTTCGTCAAGAAGATTGGGAAGCGCGGTTACCCTCCCTTTGATGACCTAAATCCTCCTCCGCCCCCTCCTGAAGCTTGACTCGGTTGATGTACAAGTTTTTTTTTTTTACGCTCGAGCTTGATTCGGGTGAGTTTGTATGACCGACAATATATATATGAATTTTGAACTTAATCTTCTTCTGGTGCTTTGTTCATAATTTCATTCTGTCTTTACCCCGCGAAATTTTTTGGTCAAGTGTAAACTAAAAATTTTTCCCAAGCGTACTCGGTCGATGTGCTTAAGATCGGTGGTTCAGGAGTTGTGGATTGACCGACCCCGCGGGACTCCGAGGCGGATACATCGCGTGGGTGGGTTCACCGACCCCGCGGGACTCCGAGGCGAATGCATCGCGTGGGTGGGTTCACCGACCCCGCGGGACTCCGAGGCGGATACATCGCGTGGGTAGGTTCACCGACCCCGCGGGACTCCGAGGCAGATACATCGCGTGGGTGGATTGACCGACCCCGCGGGACTCCGAGGCGGATGCATCGCGTGGGTGAATTGACCGACTCCGCGGGACTCCGAGGCGGATGCATCGCGTGGGTGGGTTCACCGATCCCGCGGGACTCCGAGGCGGATGCATCGCGTGGGTGGATTGACCGACCCCGCAGGTCTCCGAGGCGGATACATCGCGTGGGTGGATTGACCGACCCCGCGGGACTCCGAGGCGGATGCATCGCGTGGGTGGATTGACCGACCCCGCGGGACTCCGAGATGAATACATCGCGTGGGTGGATTGACCGACCCCGCGGGACTCCGAGGTGGATACATCGCGTGGGTAGATTGACCGACCCCGCGGGATTCCGAGTTGAGAACCTTATAATACGTTGGATATGAACATTGAACAATATCGGGCTCTTTATAATTTCGAGAAGTAAATTACATCAGCAGAAGTAAATTACATTAGTAAATGCTACACATAGTACCTCTTAAGCCTCTCACTGTTCCAGGGGTGGGGTAGGTCGGCTCCAGAGCTGTCTTTGAGTCGGTAAGACCCAGGTCTGTTTGTTGCCGTCACTACGTAAGGTCCTTCCCATTTTGGTCCCAGTTTTCCTTGTGCTGGAGTCGTGATGCCCGTTTGTCTTAACACTAAGTCCCCGACTTTGAAGTTGCGCGGCTTCACTCTTTTGTTGAAGTATTGTTCTGTTTTGTGTTTGTTGTTGGCAAGTCGGATGCCGGCTTCTTCCCTGTGCTCCTCTAAAGAGTCTAGGCGTCCCATCATCTTGGCATCATTGGAGGCAGTGTCATAGTGCTGGATTCGCAGTGTGGGCATCCCGACTTCGACAGGAATTACCGCCTCGCAGCCATAGGTTAGGGCAAACGGTGTTTTACCTGTGGGGGTTCGAACTGTTGTGCGATATGCCCACAGGACCCCTGGAAGTTCGTCGGCCCAAGCTCCTTTGTGCATTCCGAGTCTTTTCTTTAGCGCATTGAGGATGGTTTTGTTGGTTGCCTTGGCTTGTCCATTAGCCTGCGGGTGGCCGGGAGAAGAGTATTTCACCTTGATCTTCAACTCGGAGCACCATTCTCGGTAATGACTGCAATCGAATTGCTTTCCATTGTCTGATATGAAGCTTTGAGGTATCTCGAACCGGCAAACAATTGACTTCCATAAGAACTTTGTGATGGCTTGAGAAGTGATACTGACAAGGGCTTCGGCCTCTACCCATTTCGTAAAATAATCCACTGCCACTATTATGAATTTAGTCCCGCCCCTCCCTACTGGGAATGGTCCTATAAGGTCTAGTCCCCATTGATCAAAGGGCCAGGGGGATGTTATCGAAATGAGTTCCTCCGAGAGGGCGTGCAACACTGGGCTGTACTCTTGGCACTTCGGGCATCTTTTAACGAAATCTTTTGCTTCCTGGAACAAACACGGCCAGTAATACCCTGCACGGGTGGTGCGGGCGGCTAGCGTTTTATACCCCGTGTGAGCCCCGCAGATTCCTTCGTGGATCTCGGCCAATATGTATTGCCCTTCTTCTTTCGTTACACACCTGAGCAATGGTTCAGAGAAGCCTTTTCTGTACAGCGATCCGTCAATCAGCGTGAATCTGGACAATCTATTCTTTATCTTGCGGGCCTGACCCGGGTCGGGAGGTAATGTGCCTGCCCGGAGGTATGCTACGATATCGGCCGCCCAGTCGGGATCTGCTACAACCACTACTCTGACTTCGCTGCCCGTGGAGGGGGTATCTATCGTCCTAATCTCAGTGTTTTCTGGGGCCGGATGTTCATCTTTTCCCGATGCTATTTTCGCCAGTCGATCCGCTATATGATTTTCTTCCCTTGGGATCCGCAGTAAACGGAAGTAACTGAATCGGTCTCTCTCGATGCATACCAGCTCCAGATATTTTTTCAACTTTTCGCTCTTGGTGACGTACTGGCCGAGTACTTGATGAAAGACTATTTGGGAATCAGTTCGGACCTCCAGCTCAGTCGCCCCGAGGATCCTAGCAATTGTCATTCCGGCTATGAGGGCCTCATATTCTGCCTCATTGTTGGTTACCTTAAAAGTTAGGCCTACACCGTAGTTGTGTTGGATGCCCTGGTCGGTGACGATGTGTACACCTGCTCCGCCCCCGGCTCGGCATGAGGACCCGTCGACGTACAGCTGCCATGCCTGCCCCCGAGGTTCACTGGGGAGTTCTTCTGGAAACCCAGTGTACTCTGCAACAAAATCCGCCAGTGTTTGTGCTTTCATCGTTGTTCGGGGCTGGAACGTTAGATCGAATTCGCTCAGCTCGATTGCCCATTTGGTTAATCGACCGGACGTATCGGGCTTCTGGAGAATGGTTCCGAGGGGCTGATCGGTCATTACCCTTATGGTGTGGGCTTGAAAGTATGGGCGCAGCCGACGCGCAACTGTTAGTAAGGCGAATACCATCATCTCTGGACGGGGGTACCTGGCCTCTGCTCCTTGAAGTGCCCTGCTGACATAGTACACAGGTTTCTCTCACTATTACCGCAGACGTTGCATGAGGCGAGACTACCAAATAAGCCACAAGGGTCTCTCCGGGAGCTGTCTGGCTAAGTAACAGGGGACACGTCAGGTAATCCTTGAGTTGTTCGAATGCCTACTCGCACGATGCGTCCCACTCGCGTGCTTTTCGGAGGACTTGGAAAAAGGGAAGGCATTGATCGGTCGACCTTGCTATGAACCGGCTGAGAGCAGCAATTCGACCTGCCAATCGCTGGATTTCATTCAAGTTCCTCGGAGGTGCCATTCCGAGGATAGCCTGTATCTTCTCAGGGTTGGCCTCGATTCCTCGTTCAGAGACCATGTACCCTAAGAACTTGCCGGACTCGACCCCGAAGGTGCACTTGGCGGGGTTGAGCTTCATCTGATAATGTCGCAGGATTGAGAAGGCCTCTCTCAGGTCCGTCACATGATCGTTAGGGGAGCGGCTCTTGACCAGGAGGTCATCGACGTAAACTTCCATGTTTCTCCCGATCTGCTTTTTAAACATACGGTTAACCAGCCGTTGATAAGTAGCCCCTGCGTTCTTGAGCCCAAAAGGCATGGCGGTGTTACAATAGAGTCCGCGATCTGTAACGAACGCCGTTTTTTCCTCGTCGTCCGTGCTCATTTTAATCTGATTGTAACCCGAATAGGCGTCCATGAAGCTAAGGAGAGAGTGCCCAGTAGTTGAATTCACAATGAGGTCGATGCGCGGTAGAGGGAAGATATCCTTGGGGCAGGCTTTGTTCAAATCGGTGAAGTCCACGCACATCCGCCATTTCCCGCTGGTCTTCTTTACCAGTACTACGTTAGATAGCCATTCCGGGTAGTGAGCTTCTCGGATGAGCCCAACAGTTAGGAGTCTGTCTACTTCTTCTGCAATGGCGGCATACTTCTCAGCACAGAAGCTTCTTCTTTTTTGCCTAACTGCCCGGGCAGTCGGGTTGACACACAGCCGGTGTTCTATTACAGACCTATCGATTCCGGGCATGTCCGCATGTGTCCAAGCGAATACGTCTTTGTGCTCGATGAGGAGAGCCTTGAGTTCCGTATGCACTACTGGATCCATCCGGGTCCCGACTCGTAATGCCCGTTCCGAGTTGTCGCCGTCGACTAGAATCAATTCCAGAGGCTCGTTGGGTTCCGCTTGGCGCAGTGTCACTTCGTCCCTGATCTCATCGTCCCATACTGCTTGGGGAGGTGCAGGCGGAAACTCAACATGCTCATCCTCCAGGGAGATCGTGGCCACGGAACTGTCTTTGTGTTTCAATTCCCGGGCGTAGCATTCCTTGGAGGTGACCTGCTCTCCTCTGTCCATCGGAAACTTCATCTTGAGGTAGTAGGTAGAAGTGACTGCCCTCAAGTTGTTTAGGGTCGGCCTCCCTAGGATGGCGTTGTAGGAGGAGGGAGCTTTTACTACCAAGAATTCGGTCATGACATACGTGGTCCTGGGTGCTGAGCCCATCAAAACCGGGAGGGTTATTAGGCCCTCGGAGTGTACTGCTTCACCCGTAAATCCTTTAAGGGGGGCCCGGATAGGCTGAAGTTGGCGGGGGTCGATCCCCATCTGCATGAAGGCCTCCCAGAACAAGATATCGGCCGAACTCCCATTGTCGACCAGCATCCTTTTGACTGTGAAATTGGCCACCAATGCTGATATCACCAAAGCGTCATCATGCGGAAAGGCAATTCCCTTCGCGTCCTGCTCGTTGAAAACTATCGATTCCCCTCTGGGGCCCGGGTTGCTCTGTCTCGGTGCCTGCCCGAGTGAGTAGACTTCCCCATATCTGGCTCTCCGCGCATGTGCCCTTTGAGAGGAGGACGTAGTCCCTCCTCGGGATGGTCCCCCGACTATGGTTCTGATTTCTCCCGCTGGGTGGCTGGATACCGGTTCGCCTCGGTGTCTGCTCAACTCTCGTTCCCGACGAAGGGTCCTCGACCGGGTTCTGTCTCTTCGGTCGTTCGTCTGTTCATCCCTCTGACTCTTTTTCAAGGCCTGGCAGTCCTCGGTGTTGTGGCCCTTGGACTTATGATACTCGCAGTACATGTCCCCTCTTCTTCTCCTGATGGACTCTCGCCTTGATTCTGCTTGGCTCTGATTTTCCACCGCCAAGCTGGATTGAGGCCATGACGATAGTCTGTGTTCCCGTGGGTGGTCTCTTCTCCTCATCTCATATGGGAGCTTCCTAGCCCCCCGATGCCTACTGGAACCTTCCCCGGCGCTGGTTGTTTTCCGATCATGCTGTCGGAGCTCCCCGCATCGCGGGGCTACTAAAGCTTCGAGCGTATCTTCGGCGTTGATGAATCCGTCAGCCTGATCCATGAACCCGTTCAGAGTGGTGGGAGTCTTGCGGGCTATTTCCGCCATGAAGGGGCTCCTGGGCCATATGCCGCCTAGGAGGGCCGCCAGGGTGATCTTTTCGTCCTGGTTGTCGGTGGTCATCATTTCTTCGTTGAACCTGGTCAGGTACCCTTTCAGGCTTTCCTTCTCTCTTTGCTTGACAGTCAACAGGTACGCCGCGGGGCGCTTTCGTTTCCTACTAGCCATGAACTGGGTGACGAAGAGTCGGGCTAACGTCTCGAAACTACTGACGGATCCCGGAGGTATGGTTCCGAACCATGTCCTAGCCATCCCCTTGAGTGTGAGAGGGAAAGCTCGGCACGCTACCTCGCCGGGATAGCCATGTAAGCTGATATGGGCTTTAAAAGCTTCTATGTGCTCCACAGGATCCTGAGACCCATCATACAGTTCTACTGGTGGGACCTTGAATTTGGGCGGGAGAGGGACGGCCAGGACGTCCGCACTGTAAGGTGTTCCTATGCTTCCCTGCGAGGAGAGATGCCCTGCTGCCGGGCTGATCAGTTTTGCCATTTCAGCGTACTTGTCCCCCAACTCCTTTAGCTCGGTGTGCATCCGGCGTCGTTCTCCTTCAGAGGCCTCGCTCTCCTCAGGGAGTCGGGAGCTCACATTCTCTCCCAGATTGGTTTCGCCTCGGGCCGATGCCTCTTCGCGTGGTTGCCGGAGGGCGGCATTCTCCTCCTTCAACTTCCTCACCATCTCTTCCAATGTTTCCAGCCTTTCTTCCATCGACGGTTCTGTCTGCTGGTCGTGCTTGGTCGTTTGGGACAGCGGTAGAGTAGACATGCAGAAAGTACGTTGATCAGAAACAAACGAATCCCACAGACGGCGCCACTGTTAAGGACGTATTCTGCTGTCTGGTTTACCGATTCCCTTACTATGGTAACCTGCAAAACAAGAACAAAAAAGGGGGGTCGGGATCCGGGTCCGCTCCGACGATCAAGTTAGTTTAGGAGAAATGTATGATAAAGAGAGTAAGAGAATCTGTACGTGTACCGTCTTTTCGTCGTTGGTTTGGTGTTATTTATAGGTCCCCCTTGGAAGGGGGGTGGGGGTCTGTGTGACGAAGGTGCCGGAAATCGGGACATCACTCGACCGTCATCCTCGATAAGGAAACCTGGTCCGATTCGGTCGGTCTCATCGCATTTATTGAGCATCCCTCTAATTAATGCTCAATTTGACCCTTTTGGACAGGGTATTAAATGCTGCTGTATCTTTTGTCAATTTAGCAATCAATGGTGTATGTTTGTAGTGTCTCCGCATTAAAGGGGAGGGGGGGTTTGTAGGCCGGCGGCTGTCTGTCGTTCATAAATGTGGGAGTGGTCTTGATGGGAGTCGAGTCCAGGAGGTACATCAGTACGTGAGCCGCCGTTCCGTCCTTAGCATGTTCTTGAAACCGGTTTAACCATCTCTTGCCCAGATCGGGATAACCAGGGACTTGGCTCGTCCCCGATTTCAGTCTCCCTAGTTGAATTCGGACGCTGCGTCGAGGTGGGTGCGGATAACGAGCTTTGGGCCTGATAACCTCGTGGGCTCGGGTTCCACGCAAGTTGGGCCCCCTTTCAGTTAGTGTTCATATTTCAATTAAAACGATCAGTAACGTATTTTCAATCCGTGTTTTTCTACATATGCATATACTTGTATTTTCTTGTAAAAACCTAGAAATGAAATCTTACAAAAACTCACAGATTGACATAAATTCAGATATACATCTATGAATCTATCAACAAACGATGCACATAACAATTGAAATTTATACCAAACAACACGGTACAAGAATATGCTCTAATACCACTATGGCAAGAATTTGAGAAAATATTTTATAATAAAATAATCGTTACAATACTTATGTTTGATCATTATTGATCAAGTATGCGTAGAAATTGATTACTTCTTAATTGTGAACCCTCACGAATGAGAATATTTGGTAAGGATTTTTAGTCTATCCATCTTTATGTTGATAAATATAATTGATAGAAAATTATAGATCTTATTTATAAATAGACCAAAATCCTTTTTCATTAAGTATTATTTTTTTCATCAAATAATGTAATTTTTAATTTTAAATAAGTAGTGTCTTTATTTTTAATATTTAAAATTTTTAATATAAATATAAAATTATTAAAATAAATATATATAATATATATTAAAAGATAATGACATGTAAATAACCCTAAACCTCCTACATGAAAACGTGTTCTATAAGGAGAAAGCACAGTAGGACACAGATGTAGCATTGTTTACCTAGAACTAAGCCCCTTGATCTGGTTACCCACTTCCATCTCTCTCTGATTCTTGCTGGGTTTGCAGAAGGTAGGTAAAGGAAATTGGAGAGGGATTTCAACAAACTTCTTGAAAACAAGAACTCCTACTCAAGTGGCCAACCATGCTCAGAAGCACTTCCTTTGCCAGACTAACTAGAATCGGAGAGGAGAGACAGAAATGGGCTCGAGGGAGAGAGGGAGTGGTCTCGGAGAGGAAAAAAAGATAAATGAGCTCAATGGAGAGAGGGAGTGGTCTCCGCACACGGAGTTCCTTCCTCATTTTCATCATTTACTCTGTTCATGTGCGTCTGAAAGAGATCGGAACGAGAAGAAGCGAAGGAGGTGGATTCGTGGGTTGACTGACTAGATCCAAGTACGCATTTGCCATTACCAGCTCACATCTTAAAATTATCACATAAAAATACAACTATTTTTATAGTTTTATTTACCCCTTCTAAAAATTTCATGTACAGAGTTAATTTCTAGGCTCTGTTTTTCTTTTTCCATCGTTTTGAAGCAGCCCAGTTCAAGTGGTCGACGGACACAAAGTGCCCAGAAAAGATGGAAGAATCTTGGTCACACGATGGAGCTTGGAGGCGGTGACGTCCGACGTTTCTAACGGTTGCCGAAGCTGTGATCTAGGGGAGGAGTTTGGTAGGGGACGGTACCGGCTTTATTTTTCCAGGAAACTAAAGCCCGTTTGGATTTGGAGATGAGATGAATTAAGATGAAATGAGTTATAAATAGTAGTGAGATAAATGAGTTGAGATAAGTTTTTATGTGTTTGGATTGAAAGTGAGATGAGATGAGTTTAGGTTGTTAGAAAATTAATATAAGTGGGTCTCATAACTATTTTTATTTATGAATTTGTATATAAATAAATAATAATCATTTTATCCAATTATACAATAATAATTATTAATTTATAAATTTTTTGACTTCGTACAATTATATATAAAAAAAATCAAATTAAATTATATTTTAGTTAGACCATGTTAAAATTTGATAAATTATTTTATGTAATTCTATGTTAATATTTGTATTATTATAAGAATTACGTTTTGATATATAAAATTAATTTTGAAACATATATATATATATAATTTAAAAAAATACATATCACAACACCTATAGTAAAAACACACTTTCGTATCCATAAGTCATCAAAATTTGACAGTAAAGAAACTTATAATTTCTACAACGTTGAAAATGTACATGTCAAATTCAATAAATTCGAATAATCAAACAACACTCTTATAAAACAGTTTATATATTTCACTTATATTACATGTCATGATGTCTAATTGTCCATTGTCCATTGTCCATTCGAAAACAATCCAAAAATTTGAATGACCACAGAGAAGATTAGCATGCGCCCCTTTGCAAGAATGACAAGGACAAATTAAGAAATGTTTAATACTCCATTCACAAACTGCACATGGCCGCCCACATATTTCTGGCAATATCATCCATAAATGCAACCATATATTGTGCTGATTCTAACGTCATGTTAGGATGACGTGCTGCATCTGCATCTTCACTAACTGCACGGCCATTCGGATCAAGCTTCTTGTTGGCCCATTCTTCAAATATAAAGTCGTCTGGTGTCGTCATTCTAATAAAATTATGTAATGTACAACATGCGGTAATCAGTTGGTCTTGTTTCGTAATTGAATATGCAGACATATTTCTTAAAATTCGAAAACGTGATTTTAAGACCCCAAACGCACGTTCTATGACATTACGGATTGATGAATGACGGTAATTAAAATAATCTTTGTAGCCCCTAAATCTCCGCTAACCAACATAGTCACTTCTATAATATCTTTCTCTTGGATATGGGGGCATAAATCCTTGTGTACATGGATACGCTGAATCAACTAGATAATAATGACCTGCTAAATGAATTAACACCACAATGATTAGTCGTAGATAACTAATCCTAGAGATTGAACAAAATATATATTAGCTTCAATAAATTTTTTAATTAGCATAAAAATATAAAGATGAATTTTTTACCGTCCAAAGGCCATGGAAAGTGGTTATCGACTTGACGCAAGGCGTCAAGGAATATGCGTGCATCATGGGCACTTCCCTCCCAACCAGTGTACACAAATGTGAACTTCATATCCAAATCACATACGCTCAACACGTTGGGCAATTTGGCCATGGCGGTTGCGAAATGCCTCGCGTACCTCACTAAGTATGACGGCATTGATCATGGTTCCATCAATCGCACCAATGCATCCCTCCAAAACAATGTTACCCACAATATTAAACAATTTAGATTCAAATAAATAATTTAATCAAACTTTCAACATAATCTTATTTGAATTTATTATGTACGAAAAACCGAAGCATACCTGAAACCAAGGATAATTTTTCGGATTGGACTCGATTGTTGGGTGTGGCCCGGCTGTGTGTGTTGGGTTAATAAGATGTGTTCCAAGTGTACAAAGCGCCTGCCTTACTCTCCTTACGTGTCGATTAACGGTTTCTGTTGAATGTTGAAACCATTGAGCCACGATGCGTTATTCTTCTCCAAGGCCCACGACTGAAACGAATATGCCTACTTGTTCCTCGACTGTTACCCATTTTCTAGTATCCTTCAAAAAGTGATTGTTTCGTAAATTTGAACATAATGCACGAAAAGCCTCAACCTCCATTCGGAATAACTCTCGACAATTTGTCGGATTTCCCTGCAAAACTTCAACGGTATATTGATTTCCGCGCAATCCAATATTATGTAATGGCTGGCCTTGCCCATCTGGCAACATCCCAAGCCACTTCGTGATGAGTAAGGCGTCTTCCATAAACTCTTCACTACTATCAGTTTCACCCCCATCATTTTCACCCCTATCAGAAAATTGGTTCACATACTCATCATTGTTCACACTATTTGACGAGGTTCCTGCTTCCCAATTCGCACCATCCATGTTAATGTCAAAATGTATGTCTTCTACAGAAACAAGTGTTGAGTGCAAATTGATTTCTCACTACATAAGAAAAAAATAACATGTAGATCATAAATACATATCCTTAATAATCAATCAAGTCTGGAAAATATCTGATATTGAACTCATATCACAAATAGAATAACAGTCGTAGCAGTCGTCTGGCATTCAGTAACTAAACATGCAAAAAAAAAAATTGTCTCGGAAATAAATATTTGACCAACGTGATATAAATAAATTATACAACAATATAAATATGTTGTTAGATGCATCAACAGTTTTGAGCCCACAACTCTCGCCCGGCAGGATCCATCATGAGGAAGGCTTGCTGCACTGTAGGGTCACATAACTCTTTTACAGCACAATACCACGTTGGCCCCTCAAGTCTCGGGGACATTTCGTTCAAAAATGTCATGCACTCTTGTAGTGGATTGTACCCTGCATTGCTGCCCAGGCTTGGGTCTGATCCTTTGCTTCGCTTCTCACTCCCACTATCGACCCTCTTCCCCCATCGCTTACGACTTGCAGACATAGTTGCTGAAATTTCCTCACATGTCGGTATGATTGCTTCTTTCTGGCTCATCTTCCCTTTGCGCCTATTTGATGATGAAGGTGTAGACCCTTTCCTCGAGCCCACATTATCAGTAGGGTGATGGGGTCTATGTCGATTGCCATCTGTGGGACCACGTCGAGCTCGCATCTCAGAATCAAGCCACTACTCCTCATCACTATCTAGTGATGCTTGCGTCGAGGCGTGTTACAGGGTCCCATATGCAATTGATGCACCGAATATGGTGCATAAGTCCTCGTACCTAGGTAGGCCAGATGTACGAAACCTCCCTCATTTTGGTTTAACCTGTTTTCAACGTAGAAAACGCACGTCAGTTAGCTAAGTGTAGACCCTTGCTTGAAAATGAAGCATAATTGAATAAATTCACCAATATATCATACCTTTATGGCATTTTCCCATGCCTCGTCGCTCGCATCTACCGTATTGGTGACCCTATCCCAACCCATCCCAGTCGACCCATCAGATCGAGAAATAGACGTAGTTGACTTTTCAACCTTGTGATTTTACCACCTACCTGATGAGTATCAAACACCCTCACATTGAGAGAGGTAAGCCGCTCAGCATAAGCAATATGCTGAGCACCCGTGATCTTGCTAGGCTTTAATCTACCGTGTATGGAATCGTCATATAGCATGTCAATAAATACCTCCTCCATATCATTGCCCCATACGTCACAGTCATGTTGCGTGTTTTCCAAATCATCTATATCAAATAACTGTGAGAGGATAATATGGCAATGCATGTAATTGTGCGAAGTATGCAAAATTAATAATTGTCCATGTGCAAAAATGGTATATAAAAGGGTAAATTTTTGTCCTCGGGCATATAGTGTAAATTATAGACAATGAAAAAGAGCCTATCGTTTCGAATATAAAGGTATGAACAACCCCCACACATATAGGCTAAACAAAGAAACAATTAATATATACAAAACACATAGCAAGACTATATAAATTTAATACAACTAAGTATATAATGTAATGGTAATGGAGTTAAAGGGCGCATACCTATTGAGAGGCCGGATGTCTACGTGAGGAACGCAAGTAGTACCGCTATCAAATGAGAAGAGACCATGAAGTATTAGGCTTCAAATGTCCAACAAAGCATAAGATAAAAATTATACGTCTTTCTGGAAATCAATGATGATATAACATGATAAAATTTGTTTGATTTTGTTATGTGTGTAAAATCTGTGTATTAATTATGAGACTAACTTTTTGTATTGTACTTTTGGGTTTGTGTTTTTTTCGAAACTTTTTTAAGATAATATGATTTAATCACGTTTTAGTGTTGTATTTTGAGTTCGAAATCCAAAGACATACGCTGTCATTTCTGTTGGAAAAGTAGCTAACTCAATGTTACCCGCAAATGTATGGAAAGATGGAATGAAAATATTTCCAGCTTAATCTCCAACTTCACAGCGCATATATACGTACTTACGAAATCTCCTATACATAATATATAATAATATATATATGTACATCGAATATATAAACAACCGTATTTATTTCTATTCATCACTTAATTCAGTTATTTTTGTAAAAATTTGAATAAAACATAAGTTAAAATTTTATAACTTATGAGAGTAAAGTCTAATCTTTAGACCATGAAATGATCTTTAGATTAAGTAGTAATATATAATATATTAGTGGTGTTGTGGTAACATATTAACATATTGGACAGTAAATTCTAACTTAAACCGGACGTATCATAGTCAAAAAAAAAAAAAAAACAAAGACTCTTATAATCACACTCAGATGTTAATAGTTTTATTGGTCGCTTCACCTCTTCTTTTTGAGAAAAAAACATAAATAATCATACTCTTTTATCTTGTGTATTTTTTTTTTAAATGTAGAGTTTTGACTAAGTACAACATATATTTTTCATCCTCCTCTAATTTTTTGATTCAATTGATTGAGAGATCATAAACATATATGGATGAAGATATATGGATATATAGCATAATCACAAACATATATGGATATATAAAAGCAATTAGACCAACTAACTTGCATTAGAAAATATACACTCAATTTTATAAATAAATGGAGCTGAAGACTAGAAAATATACCCTCAGTTTCATAAATAAATGGAAGCTAAAGATAAGAAAGAAAAAAAAAATTAAAGTAGCCAGGGAAAAGTTCCCAAAGGAGAGAGATGCAGGAATTTTTTTTATTATAGGTATGGCAATAATGAAGCAAAAAATAAAGAATGAAAATCTGATCTCAAACATTCAATTTTCCACTTAGTAGAAACTCCAACTCCGATTGTCGACAAATCGAAGGTACTTAACTCCAGAAAAGTCTTTTTGGATTGCTCTACTTCAGGTACTTAACTCCATGCTCAAAGATATAATATAAGATAAAACAATTATATTTTGACACAAGTTTTGCATTCTCTCAAGCTATCAAATATTTGAATGTGCATTCTTCTTTAAAATGGCCATTTTTAGAGAAAAAAAAACCTAATAAATTTATGAATCCAAGTCCCAATTCACAAGCCCAAAAATCTGGGCACTACAGAAAGGAAAAAGAAAAAGACCATAAGATGTATGGTCCTATCTAAATGCAAAACAATTGGTTAACAATATCGAAAATGGCAGACCAACTTAAGTGGGAGTTTTAATTCTTGGATGCTCAGCATCCAAAGATAGACCCAAATACACGTTTAATTAAAGAATTGAAAATGGTTCTCTTTTTTTTTTTTATGTAAATCTGTTGAGTAAAATATGAGCTATAAACTAGTTTACGAAAGTCTAGATTTGAGCTTAAAAGAGAACGTGGCAACATCAATGGCTATGCGTATAAATAAACATGTCTTAACCTATAACTCAATTAACCAATTTCTGGTACCCATTCTCCTCTGCACCCATGAAATGAAATATGCAACAAATGTACATGGCTCGGATCTAACACCCTCACAGCAAATGATTATGCAGGAAAACTCGTAGCTACATCCCCAAATTAGGACCAAGTTGCGTGATGATTCACAACCAAAAATGGCAATTCAAAAAAACCTCTTATGCAGACATGATAAAATTAATTTGTATAAGCCTAGCTACACTAACAATTAGCTTCACAATAGTGAAATTAACGCCACATACTTGGAAAGATCGCGTCCGTGGAGCCGTGGTGGTGGTTGAATGAGACCGCCGGACTCTATGGATAGCTTTGGGAAGCAAGGGGCAGTGTTTGCAACAAGCTGTAGTTCTGGGTTTGCACTGCCTCGACATGGTGAAGAAATAGTGGAAATTTCTCCACTATTTCGAGAACTGATTGATCGCACCCCCGAACCCTAAGGAAGACATGATATGTAAGATGGGTCAAGGGGGCAGGGGAATCTCTGCCTTCTGAGATGGGGTCAGGGTACTTAAAGTTAAATAACACTCAAAAATGTGCTAGGGGAAGAGATTTACCACTGGGTTGCGGATCACAGTACGTCGAAACAAAATCCACGAGTTGCAGGTCACTCTGTATTTTTGTTCTTCACGGGATGCCTTTGAATGACTCCAAAACGGTGCAGAGAGGCATTGAAATGGTGGAAACGTCAGGGCTTTCAACAATCTGCCGAAACTTGAGAATCGGTTGCTGCGACGGGGTCTTCCACACCGAGCGCAGGAGTAATCGAAGGGCAAACCCAGGGGCGTATGACTGTAAGATGAAAGTTATGCAGTAAAGTGAGATGCAGTAAAGCGAATGGGTTTTCCTAGCCTCGTATTTGACCGTAAAGACAAAAGTAATGGTAATAAATATATTAAAACAGTGACTTTGACCGTAAACTGATCTCAGTAGCCTCGTTTGGATTAAAGTTGAGATGACCGTACCAACTCATTTCAGATGACTTGGACTCAGTTTCGAATCCAAGCAGCCCCTAAATTCATCTGTGATGAGTTTAGATTTAGTGTGTGCTTCTATATTGTGTATTTAGAGTATGATTGAGATTGTATTTTGAAGTTTTAAAATTGTTTTTAAGTAGTTAAAATTACTTTTAAAAAAATAATATATTTAGATAATTTTATTAAAAGCACTTTATTTGCTTGAAAAAATTAAAAATAAACTTTTTCAATAAGCACAAAATTAAAGTTTTTATCACAGTTATGAATACTGTACCGTATCAACTGATACGGTCGATTTCGGCCGTACCGGCCAGTCGACCGGTACACAAAAAAAAGAGTAGTTTCATACTGGCCGGTACTGTCACCGCCGATTTTTCGACCGTACCAATCGATACGACCGGTTTCGGCTGAAAAATCGGCTTGTACGACCGATTTACCGGATTTCGGCCTTATGTGTTTTTTTTTTTAATTTTTATTATATTTTAACTTCAATTTAGACTAAATTAATTATATATATATTTATCTATATAATTTATTTATATATTGATTATTATTTTGAAATATAATTTATATATATTTATATATATATATATAATATATTTATATATAAATTATTTTGAAACGGTACACGAAACGGTACCGGTATTGAAATATTTCGTTTCAGTGACTTGACAAGTACCAGCATCGATACGGTATTTAAAACATTAATTTTTATCAAAAAGCTCATGAAAATAACTATATATTTTTAAAAAATTACTGTAACTAACTCTAAAAGTATTTTAAACATATAAATTCCAAATAGTAAATGATTTTTTAATAGTAGAACTTATTACATTAAATTTTAAGTTATAAAATTTAAGTTAAAAGCAATATTTATTATCGCAATCTCAAATTTACACTTAGACCATTGGAGTTGTTATTTCACTAATAGCAGATGGGATGTTTGGAAGAAGCTCTCTATAACTATTAACTTGAAGATCAACTATCTACTAAAAATTAGAAGAAATATTAACTTTACTTTAAAATTAAAAAAAAAATTAATTCTTGTTTTTTTCCTATTGATATGTTAAATATTATAAAAGTTGAAACTACAAATTTGAATTTAAAAAAAACAATTGATAAAATAAATCTTTACGTAAAACTGTATATACATTTAAGCCTACTCAAAAAGTATTATGTCAATATATTAATTCGACTGTATTGAATTACTTGGACTTCTCTTTGGCCTTCAATTACAAGAATATATATATATATATATATATATATATATATAAATGAAAGGGGGAATAGTATTTCGTCGGAGGCACTGTAAGGACATGACCGAACGCTATATCAGGATACGGCCTGATAAATAAATATATTTATATATATATATATATATATATATATATATATTCTTGCTTTAAAAGAAAGTAGGCGTTTGGATATCATATTCTTTCCGAGTTTTTCTTCAGATTTTCAAGTATCTTTAAACCTCTTGTAACCATGCACTTGAGAATGTATTCAAATATGCTCATAATTATATTTTAAAACATCACTCAAAGTCTCAAATATAAAATATTTTTTAATTTTTAAAATTTAGCTTTCAACCTTTTCATCTATTATTACCTAATCATTATTTAAACACAAAAATTTAAATGTACGTTTAGATATTGAGATAGTTTAAAAGTATTTATAAATAGTAATAAAAGTAAGTAAAAAGTAATAATAAAATAATAAATAATAAATAATTAAAAAATGAATAATAATAAAAGTATGTGAAAAGTAATAATAAAATAATAAATAATAATAAATATTTGAAAGTATTTAAAATATTTTTGTTTTCAAACCTGCCTAATACAACTTTTACAAACTTAAAAAAAAAAAATTTTATAATCAAGCTATTTTTTCACTTAACTTTTTTTTTTTTTATCTTTTTTTCAAAATTCAATAAAACGTTTTCACTTAAACTATAATTTTACTATTATTCATGAAATTTTAAGATAATTTAAATGTCCAAATATGCTCTAAATCTTTAAAAAAAATAAAAAATAAAAAGGGGAGAAAATCTTTTGCATCAAATCATTTGCTGCAATTTTCACTAAAAAAACTAAAATGAAAATAAAAAACTTGAAAAATGGTCCTAAAATTTGTAAGTATTGTGCATTCAGCCATTTAAAAAATAAAGTAGAATTTATTATTAAAAAATTAATTATTTTTTAGGTAGATTTGTCCACTTTTCAAAATGGGTACACGTAGTTTGCACCTCCTAAAAATATCATTTTTTGATTTGTTTATATATATCTAGATTATACTTCAATAAAACAACTACAATAACATATATATATATATATATAGAATATTCACCGATACATTTTTTTATTTGTTAAGAAGATCCTCCATATTAATTATTTCCTCAACTAGTAGGCTTAGTATTTCATTTTTCTAATTTCGTAAGGGTAGATTTGGATATTAAAAAAAAAATTCAATTTTATTTTATCTCATTTAATTTAATCATTATAATTTTTTTAAATATTTTAAAAAATATAATAAATAATTTAACTTTTTAAAATTTTAAAATAACAATATTAATAAATTATAATAT
The DNA here is from genome assembly GCA_036898215.1 of Platycarya strobilacea. Classification (NCBI taxonomy): domain Eukaryota; kingdom Viridiplantae; phylum Streptophyta; class Magnoliopsida; order Fagales; family Juglandaceae; genus Platycarya; species Platycarya strobilacea. The sequence continues at coordinate 25,706,812 of CM072551.1, forward strand.
TTTATTTAACTTATTTTTCAACTTATTTAATCTCAACTCAATACTTAAATCTCCTTCGATTTTAAAAGTCTCCTGCACGTTCATCAACAGAGAGTTGACAATAGCACAGGCCGTAATTGACCCACTAATTTCAAACTCTTAACCCTCCAAGGCCATTTTCAAAATCATGATCCTCCACGCGTTATGAATATACGCAAACCTAGGTCAGATCGATCTTTGATCCAGTTTAGTTTAATTCAGTACTATTAATGAGCTACCGCAGCGAATGTGCTTGGAATCTCTGAGAAATCTTCCCGGCCCCGGCCCCGGCCCCGGCCCCAAGGTCTCCCACGCCAACAACCAAGATATTACATTACCTTTTAGGTGCAAAAGAAGAACGCCTTTTAACGCCAAAACAACATAATCAGGACAACGAATATGTCAGTCAGGACTGACCTGCACCAAGGTCCAATACAGATTAACAACTCCTGCAACTTTGATTACACTTTACATATATTATTGTATAGAAGATCGAAAATCTGCTACGAATCAAATTGGATATTATAGTTAAAGCAAATTACCATTAAAGAAAGATTACATAAGAGTGGTTCTTTGGGTTAGAAATTTCAGTCTGAATGAATGGATCATGCAGTAGAAGAGAGGATACAGTCATATGTTATGCATATACAAAATTATCCAAAATTACATAAGACGATATTTAAATAGTTCAACAATTTACCTAGATTTACTGGTGTCAAATTCAATATATTTATCTGAGATTACAAATGCTCAACAAATCTCACGTCCACTCTCTCTATGTTGCATACACTGATTTCACCTACTAGAATTCTCTCTTTATAGGAGAAATTTTACAAAATACAATAGCTTAATATGACTTTGTACAGCATGGTAGATGAAGAGTAGGAATGAATGGTGCAGCTAGTTAAGCTTGGACAATGCAGCTATTCACTCTTAGGTGTTCACACTTAGGTGGCCTATTTCAATAATTACCCCCTCCACCGAAGTGTGCCATACTAAGTTGCAATAGATAGATTTATTTTTCAAATGAATGCATCTCCTTCTTTGACATGAGAGACTTCTGCTATCAAATGCGCCATAAGACGCCAATGCACCCAAAAGTGTCAATGCACCCAAAGGTGCTCAACAACTTGCAATATTGATCAAGTCCAAACAGTGTTGGAACTTGACCCCTGTGACGACTTTCGTCAACATATTTGTTGGATTATCTTCAGTCAATCTTTTAAAGTATGATGTCATATTCTTCTAATATTTTACTTACAAAGTGAATCGGACATCAATGTGTTTTGTTCGAGAGTGATACATTTGATTCTTGGCCAAATGAATTGCACTTTGACTGTCACAGTAAACGGTAACCTCCTGCTATTTAATGCCCAAATATGTTATCAGTCCCTGTAACCAAATGGCTTCTTTCATGACTTCTATTACAGCTATGTATTCAGCTTATGTGGATGATAGTGCAATCGTAGATTGCAAATTCGATCACCAAATAACTGGTGCTCCAGACATAGTAAACACATATCTAGTTGTCGATCGCGGTTTGTCAAGATCATCTGCATAGTCTGAGCCCCAGTTACTAGACTATCTTCACTCTTCTCGAATTTCAAACCAATATCTACGGTTCCTAAAATATACCATAGAATCCATTTAGCCGCATGCTAGTATTTCTTTTTAGGATTTTGCATATAGCGACTATGTCAAAACCCCTAGGAGAGTCGCCCAGGGTCGAATCCTGACTCAAGCCTTGGAGAGCCAGGACAGTTCCCTGACTAACCTGTAGGCATGCCTTGACTTAGGCCTTGACACGCAGCAGGTGTCTAGTGAGGCTACTGGCGATGCACAATGCATGCACACAACCTGGCCTGTGCATAGGCGCACCCCACAGTGCATTCACCTACGCGCATTCATGCGCGTGCACCTGCCCGTATCTCCGCGCACCACCAGACGTCATGCAGCGAGACAGCACAAGATAAGCCTGACCGTGGATATTGCAGTACGCCAGCCCACCTTGGACCACTTGTACCCCACTGCCACACCATGAATTAGGTGCCTTCCTCATTTATTTTTATGTTATTTTATTATTTTATTGCATTGGATATTTTAGTAATTAGTTATTTTTAATAAGGGACCAAATGGGGGTTTCTAAGTGGTAAGACACTTTAAATAGGTTTTCTAGGTTTCATTATAGGAACCTTTGGACATTTTGAGAATTAGATTTTTGTTCTTGAGAAAGAGTTAGGCCGGCCACACTCATTATGGTTTGGATTCAGTGCTTAGCACTTGGCCCTCCCTAGGGTGCAATTCGTGAATCCTTTTGAAAGAGGATCATATTTGCAATTCGTGAATCGGTGATCCACATCAATCCTTTATTTGTTTTCAGTTTATTTATAAAAATCTTGAGGTTATTCATAAAGAGTGTTTCGGTATTGAGTGTGTTCTTGTTGGTTGATTTTATGTTTTTGTGTTCTTAAGTCATTTGTTTGATTGTTGTGTGAGTTTTGTGTTTGTAAGGCCAAATCCACACTACTTGTGGATTTAAGAACTTGTGTGTGTGTGTTCCCTAGAGGAATTTGAAATTCTCCTCAATTGGGAGATTCGGATTGCTCAAGAGAGTGAGTATTGAGTGTGTGTGAGTGATTGAAGAAGAAAGAAGAATTGAAGGAAGGGCATTGTCGAAAACCATTTGGTGCCGTGAAGGGTGTTGTGAGTTCTTCCATGGTCTTTTGCTCAATCATTATTTGATTGTTCAATTGATCAATTAAGTGTTCCTTTTGCCCCAAAGCAGCCCACGGCAAAACCCTAAACCCTACCCACACCACACGGCCATAGGCCATCAAACCCTAGCTAACACATTTGCCAACTTTGCCCCCTAGCCGGCCACCTATCCTCTCCCACTCCTATAATTTCTCGCTTAAATCCATCTCATCCCTCATCCAAATCTAGACAATTTCGTGCCCCCTAACCCTTGCATGACCGGCCACTACAAGTGAAATTGAATTCAAATTGATTCAAATTCAAATTCCACCAAAATTCCTACTTTATGTCATTCGGCCATCATTCTTTTGCCCTAGCCGAAATCTCACTTGCCACCTTATTAAACTGTCACATCATTCTCTTATTTGATTGGTCATCAATTGAAGAAGAGAACCAATCAAATCCAGCCCCATCATCAAGCACCCAACCGGCCACACAAACCCTAGTGTTGCCGCCCACCTTCCTTGGCTATAAGCCATACTCCTACTTTTTAGGACTTATCCAAAACTACTCAAAATCCTTGATCCCTAACCCTAATTGACTTGGCCGAAAACCCTAGAGAAACTCTAAACCATATTCGGCCATCATATGCTCTAACCAAAACCCATCTAGCCTAAACACAAGTAACCTAGCCGAACACCCCAAAATTCCCCTTAGTCGTGCATGACTTTGCACCTAACCTAGCCAATTAACCTCTCATTCACCTCTAACTCCACTAAATCTTAACCTCACTTAACATTTTCCCTCATCCATATTTCCCTTACCAAGCATTAAAGTCTAACTCGGTTGTTGGAGGGAACAAACCGTGCAAGGAGGAACTCTTAGGTGATCGGGACAAGACCGAGGTCCCTATCAGTACCTAAACCGGTGCTTTCATTAAGCGTCAAACTCAAGAGACTCTTACTTGGTGATATTTGAGAAGTTTTCACTTCCCCACGAAGTAAACGACGCGTTAACTTGAACTTTGTGAATTTGTTAGGAGGACCACTGAGGTCCTCGACATTGTTTACATTACTTGCAAAATATATTGTTGATCTTGTTGAAATTTGGGGGTTGAGGAAAAGAACGGGTTGGTTCTTGAAGGGGTCGGCTACCATCCAAAAGTAGAGGACCCAAGGTCGGAATGTGCAAGAGGGGTTGTCCATTCTTGAAAGTGGGCAACTCAAAGTTGGACTTGAGAAGCCGAGCAAGCTCCCAAAACTAACACACCATTGCCGGAACACCAAGCTTCCCCAAACCGTGATTTGTGTTGCAACACCGAGTCCAAGCCAGTTGCAAGACAGTGTCAAGCATAAGCCGTGTAGGACCTAGCCACGAGGGTCAAGAAAGTTCCAACTGGGATCGAATTGATGCTTTAGAGGATCAAGCCGAAAAGATAAACAATACCATTGATGAAATGAATACAAACATTGCCAACTTGGTCATGGCAATGAATACTCAAACCTGTGAATCCTTAGAGCACCGAAGAAGTATCGAAGTTTTACAAAGAGAGACACAAGCACCCCATGAGAGAGTTGCAAGAAAAGAAGCCTCAAGGCATGGAGATGAGTACTATGTAGAGGACACCGACCCAAGTGTGTATGAGAGTATGCATGATCCTCCAAGACGCATATACCGACAAGGAGGTCGTGTGGAGAATTCCCATGTGGTTGTTGAAAGATGGCTACGAGATGGTGGTGATAAACCAAGAAGCCCTAGCAATTTGAGGGAGCCTCAAGATGCAAGGATGGAGCCACTTAGGTATGAACCACCTCAAAATGAGAGGCGAGACATACCCTACTATGGATAACATAATATGGGCGAGCAAGAAGTGAACCAAGGTGGAGAAAATGTCCAAAATGACTAAGCATCAATAGGGCACTATCAACATGGAGAAAGAGGCCAAGAAGGGGGAAACCGGGCTTATGACCGGGAACTCCGAAGACCGAAGGTAGAATTCCCAAGATTCAACGAAGGAGATCCTTACGAGTGATTGGATAAAGTAGATCACTTTTTCCACACATATGATGTCCCGAGGAATGAGATGGTGCCAACTGCTTGCTATTATCTTGATGGCAATGTGAGTAAGTGGTGGAGATGGATCCGTGACCAATATAACAAGGAGAGAAGAAGAATGGGATGGACGGCATTTGAGAGGGAATTCCTTCTCCAATTCGGCCGCTCACCCACCATCAACCACCATGGCCAACTTGCTAAGATTAAGTAAGAAGGTAAAGTGAAGACGTATGTAAAAGATTTTAGACAACTCCAAACTATGGTTTGGGGTTGGTCCGAGGAGGCACTAGTGGGAACCTTTGTAGACGGATTGAAGCCGTGGTTAGTTAAGGAAGTGAAGCTAAGGTAGCCCACAAGAATCCAAGAGGCCATGAGGATAGCCAAGATCTATGAAGAAAGTTTCTCTTTAGAGAAACGCCCAACCAAGGATGTGGGGAGCAAAACCGTCAATTATTTGCAAACCAAATCACCTTAGAAGGGTAAAAAGAGCAATGAATGGACCTCAAAACTAAATCCCAATAAAGTGAAGAGATTATCAAGGGAAGAGGTCCAAGAAAGAATCAAGAAAGGTCTATATTTCAAGTGTGGTGAAAAATGGGACCGTGAGCACAAGTGTAGTTCGGCCTAAGCATTTGTGATGATTGATGAAGATGCATTTGAAGAAGCAACAAACCATGAGGAAGAAATGGAAGAGGCTGAATCCCTTGAGGAGGAGGAGGAGGCCGAAATCTCTCTTCATGCCATATCCGAGGTCTCAACACCCACTTTCATGAGGGTCATGGCATGGATAGGAAAAAATGAAGTTTCCTTGTTGGTGGATAATGAGTCTACTCACAATTTCATCAACACAAATTTGATGCACAAAATAGGGCTAAGGCCGAACCTCATTCCACCCTTTGAAGTGAAACTAGCCAATGGTGACAAGCTCAAATGTGAAGCCATTGTGAAGGATGCCAAGATGAATGTTCAAGGAGTGAGATTGATAGTTGATTTGCATGTCTTAGCACTTGCCAGCCTTAACATAGTGCTTGGCAATGCATGGCTCAAAAGTATTGGGAGAGTGATTAATGATTATGAGAAGATGACCATGGAGTTCAAGATGGGAACTAAGAAACACATGTGGACTGCATTGCCCTCTAAAGAGAGTAAACCTATTCGGCCATAGTGGTGGAAGACACCCCTTTGGTGTGGACCGTGTATGATGAGGATGATCCTAATATTATGGCTTTGAGTGGAGTCGAATGGAGGATATGGGACAAGATCAGAGATGCTACACACATAGATGCCCGTGCCTTAGAGATCATTGAGTTTGTTGAGACTCAAGGTAGCGGGATAATAAACTACAAGGTAAATGAGGGATTGATCTACTACAAGAGCTAAGTGTATGTTTCAGATGTGCCTAATTTGAGAAGGGAAATCCTAGATCACCTTCACAGTAGCAAAGAAGGAGGTCATTCAGGTTGGTTGAGGACCTATGTGAGGTTGAAGAATTTTTTCTATTAGGAAGTCCTCAAGAAAGTAGTAAAGACAAGAGTAGCTGAGTGTAACATTTGCCAGAAGGTCAAGTATGACACCCCGACCACAGACCGGATTGATGCAACCATTAACAATTCCAAATAAAATTTGGGAGGATTTGTCAATGAACTTCATAGAGGGATGTCCAATTAGTGGAGGATATGATGTGATCTTTGTAGTGGTTGACCGTTTGAGCAAATATGCTCATTTCATTCCACTCAAACACCCGTATTTAACCAAGAGTGCAGCTAAGGCTTTTGTGCACAATGTTGTGAAGTTACATAGATTTCCCAAGACCATTGTATCAGATAGAGATATAGTATTCATGAGCACCTTTTGGAAGGAACTATTTGAGTTGCAGGGAAGCAAGTTGAGAGCCAGCTTTTCTTACCACTCACAGACCGATGGGCAGATCGAGGTGGTTAACAGGATACTAAAGTAGTATCTAAGGTGCTATTGCCATGAAAAACAGACAAGGTGGGGAGAGTACCTAGCCTGGACCGAGTACTGGTACAACACCACCCTCCATGCATCCACGCAGAGAAGCCCGTTTGAGATAGTTTATGAGAGGTCACCACCTATGCTAGTGACATATGAGCAGGGGACAGCCCAAAACAATGAAGTGGAGCAGAAATTGATGAACCGAGATGAGATCCTAGCTAAGGTCAAGAAGGAGCTCAAGAGAGGATGAAGAAGTATTATGATCAAGGCAGAAGAGTTGTAGAGTTTGAGATTGGTGATTATGTCTACCTGAACTTATAACCATTTGGCCAGAAGACCTTAAGGAAAAAGATGAGTCTGAAACTTTCCAAGAGGTATTATGGGCCTTTCAAAGTATTGGAAAGGTTAGGAGACGTGGCCTACAAACTAGAGCTTCCACCATTAGTAAAACTGTACCCAGTATTCCATGTGAGTCTGTTGAAGAAGAGGATCGGGGATCCAAGCTTGATAGTCCAGGACCTTCCTAGCTTCGATGAAAAAGGAAGGATGCTTCTACAGCCTAGAGAGGTACTTGAGTACCGAGTAGTCACAATGGGGAGATGTAGGAGGAAAGTGTGGCAGGTATTGATTTCATGGTAGGGGTTGCCAAAGGAGGAGTCCTCTTGGGAGGATTATGATGACATGAAGACGAGGTATCCTCATTTGATCCTTAAGGGCAAGAATGTGCTCGAAGGGAGAGGAATGTCAGAACCCCTAGGCGAGTTGCCCAGGGTTGAGCCCTGACTCAGGCCTTGGAGAGCCGGGACAGTTCCCTGGCTAGCCTACAAGTATGCCTTGGCTTAGGCCTTAACACGCAGCAGGTGCTCAGTGAGACTTTTGGCGATGCACAGTGCATGCACACAGCCTGGCGTGTGCATAGGCGCGCCCTACAACGCATTCACCTGCACGCACGCATGCGCGTACATCTGCACGCATCACAGCTCACCACCAGACGCCATGCAGCGAGACAGCATGAGATAAGCCTGACCGTAGATGTAGCAGCACGCCAACCCACCTTGGGCCACTTGTACCCCCCGACGACAACATACATTAGACGCCTCCCTCATTTATTTTTATGTTATTTTATTATTTTATTGCATTTGATATTTTAGAAATTAGTTATTTTTAATAAGGGACCTAATGGAGGTTTCCAAGTTGTAAGACATTTTAAATAGGTTTTCTAAGTTTCATTCTAGGGACCTTTGGACATTTTGAGAATTAGATTTTTGCTCTTGAGAAAGAGTTAGGCCGGCCACACTCATTGTGGTTTGGATTTGGTGCTTAGCACTTGGGCTTTCTTAGAGTACAATTCGTAAATCCATTTGGAAGAGGATCATCTGTACAATTCGTGAATCGATGATCTACATCTATCCTTTATTTGTTTTCAATTTAATTATAAAAATCTTAAGGTTATTCATAAAGAGTGTTTCGGTATTGAGTGTGTTCTTGTTGGTTGATTTTATATTTTTATGTTCTTGAGTTGTTTGCTTGATTGTTGTGTGAGTTTTGTATTTATGAGGCCAAATCCACACCACTTGTGAATTTGAGAACTTGTGTGTGTGTTCCCTAGAAGAATTCAAAATTCTCCTCCATTGGAAGATTTGGATTGCTCAAGAGAGTGAGTGTTGAATGTGTGTGAGTGATTGAAGAAGAAAGAAGAATTGAAGGAAGGGCATTGCCGAAAACCCTTTGGTGCCGTGAAGGGTGTTCTAAGTTCTTCCTTGGTCTTTTGCTCAATCATTATTTGATTGTTCAATTGATCAATTAAGTGTTCCTTTTGCCCTAAATTAGCCCACGACAAAACCCTAAACCCTACCCACACCACATGGCCCAAGGCCATCAAACCCTAGCCAACACATTTGCTAACTTTACCCTTTACCCTAGCCAGCCACCTATCATCTCCCACTCCTATAATTTCTCACTTAAACCCGCCTCATCCCTCATCCAAATCTAGACAATTTCGTGCCCCCCTAACCCTTGCATGACCGGCCACCACAAGTGAAATTGAATTCAAATTGATTCAAATTCAAATTCCACCAAAATTCCTACTTTATCTCATTCGGCCATCATCCTTTTGCCCTAACCGAAACCTCACTTGCCACCTTATTAAATTGCCATATCATTCTCTTATTTTATTAGTCATCAATTGAAGAAGAGAACCAATCAAATCCAGCCCCATTATCAAGCACCCAACTAGCCACACAAACCCTAGTGTTGCCGCCCACCTCCTTTGGCTATAAGCCATACTCCTACTTTTTAAGACTTATCCAAAACTACTCAAAACCCTAGATCCCTAACCCTAATTGACTTGGCCGAAAATCCTAGAGAAATCCTAAGCCATATTCGGCCATCACATGCCCTAACCAAAACCCATCTAACCTAAACACAAGTGACCTAGCCGAACACCTCAAAATCCCCCTTAGCCGTGCATCATTTTGCACCTAACCTAGCCAATTAACCTCTCATTCACCTCTAGCTCCACTAAATCTTAACCTCACTTAACATTTTCCCTCATCCACATTTCTCTTACCAAGCATTGGAGTCAAACTCGGTCGTTGGAGGGAACAAACCATGCAAGGAGGAACTCTTAGGTGATCGGGACAAGACCGATGTCCCTATCAGACTGACTATGTTGATGGCCTGGGAGATATTAGGTCGTGTACATACCATGGCATACATTAGGCTACCAATAACACTTGCATACGGGATATTCTTCATGTAGTCTCGCTCTTTGTCATCTTTAAGAAACTGCAATGCACTAAGTTTAAAATATAGAGTCATTATAGTACTCACTGGTTTCGACTTTGAGTACATGTTGAAACATTGCAATACTCTCTTCAGATACTGCTTTTGAGTAAAGTGAACTGTACCTTTCATCCTATCTCTGTGGATCTCCATCTCTAATATTCTTCGTGCTTCTCCTAGATCTTTCATTTCAAATTTATGACTCAACTGAGTTTTCAAATGATTTATCTCCACCTTGCTTTTACATTCTATCAATATATCATCTACATATAAAAGCAAATAAATGAAAAATCCATCTGCAAGTGTTTAGAAATACACATAATGATCATATTGGCAACGAGTGTATTTCAAGTCCATCATAAAATGGTCAAACCGCTTATACTATTGCCGAGGTGACTGCTTCAATCCATAAATAGACTTCTTCAGCCTGCAGACCCAATTTTCTTTACTAGTTTCTTTAAAACATTCTGGTTAAGATAGATATATCTCCTCTTATAGATTACCATGTAAGAAAGATGTCTTCACATCAAGTTGTGCTAACTCAATATCATTTTGTGCAATCAAAACTAGCAATATCCAAATGGATGAATGCTTTACAATAGGAGAGAATACTTCACTGTAGTCAATTCCCTCTGTTTGAGCATAGGCCTTGACTACCAATTTAGCTTTGTATCGCAATCTATTTTTAGCAACTTGATCAACTTTATTATTAAAAATCCACTTACAGCCAATTGACTTCTTTCCTTGGGGAAGTGGCACAAGTTTCCAAGTCTGGTTCTTATGAAGAAACTGCATCTTCTCTTTCATCGCCTTTATCCATTCATCCTGTTTACTGGATTGTATGGATTCTCTATAAGTGGTTGGAATCTCACCCCTTTCAACTGGTAATGCATATGTCACGAAGTCTGCATAACGTGTCGGTACACGTTTCTCTCGTCTCGGCTTGTTGGTTGCTATTAATCCAATTTGACTTGGAGGTATTGTGACTGGACTATTAACCTCCTCTTGTCTGTCTTCTCTTGAATCAGTTGGAGTATTAAACTCCACCTTCTGCGAATCACCGGGTGTTTCACTATCATAACTGCCTTTATTGGAATCTTTATGCTTATGTGACTTAAGCATCTCAGATTCGTTAAATGTAACATCTCTACTAATAATTACCTTCTTAGACTCTATACACCAAAGTGTATACCCTTTTACACCAGTACTAAAGCCTAAGAATTTTGCTTTCTTACATCTAAGATCAAGCTTACTTTCTTTAGTATGATAGTAAGTAGGATATCCGAAAATGTGTAAAGAGTCGTAGTCATTAGCATGTGTACCTTTCCACATTTCAATGAGTGTCTTCCCGTCATTGGCAGCTGCAGGTAGTCTGTTGACAAGGTGGCAAGTATATGTCACAGCTTCAGCCAAATTTGTTTACTGAATCCAGTATCTAGTAACATATACCGTACTTTCTCTAGCAAACTACGATTCATCCTTTCTGCCACACTATTTTACTGTGGTGTTCCTCGTACCGTGAAGTGTCTGACAATTCTCTATTTCCTACATACTTCCATGAAAGGAGTCTAAAGTGTACTCTCCTCCATTATCTGATCTGACTCGCTTGATTTTTTTGTCAGTCTGAGTCTCAATCATCTTTTTCCATATAAGGAAGATGTTCAACACTTCATCTTTATTCTTCATTGTATACACCCACACACGACGAGAATAATCATCTACAAAAGTTGCAAACCAATGCTTACTTCCCAAATATACAACTTTGGTAGGTCCCCAAACATCGGAGTGTACATAGTCAAGTATCTCTTGTGTATTGTGAGTAGTAGTTCCGAACTTGATCCGCATCTGCTTCCCCAATACACAGTACTCACAAGAAGATAATTTTCCAGTTTTGGCACCTTTGAGTAAGTCTTGCTTTACAAGTGTTTGCAAAAATTTTTCTCCAGCATGTCCCATACACATATGCCAAAGATTGGTTGTATCAGCATCAGTCTTATCTAGCTTCTTACAACCTGTAAAAGCTCTTCCATCAACAGTACTTCCTTGCAAGAAGTACAAGTTTCCTCGCTTCAAACCCTTCATAGCCACCTGAACTCTCATTACCACTTTGAGAGTTTCATCTTCAATAGTGATTCTGAATCCCTTAAATCCAGAGATCCTAGTGAGATAAGATTTTTCTGCAAGTCCAAAATGAACCGAACTTTGGTCAGAGTCCTGATGGTTCCATTGTGCAGTTTCAACCGAATATTCCCTATTCCCTGAGTCTTACAAGCACTGTCGTTGCCCATAAGTACTACTCCACCTTCAATCTTTGTGAAGTCAGTAAACCAGTCCCGATTGGGACACATATGATAGGTACATCTGGAATCTAAAATCCATTCATCGGAATGACAAATGAATGATGAACCTATCAAGGCAATGTCTAGATCTTTATCTCTATCTGCGACATTGGCTGTGGTGGGTTAATTCTTCTGTTGTCTCTTCAATTTGGGACAATTCTTCTTCTAGTGTCCTTTGTTGTGACAATAGGAACACTCATCTTTGGCGAGTTTTCTGCCAACTGATGAACCACGTGATGTGTCCCGAGTTTTCGATTGAAAACTTTTCTTCTTTTTTGGATACCTTGACTGCGGTCTCCCTTTTACTGTCATTGCTTCACTTGATGTATCTAGATACGGTACTCATTACTAATCAAAGAATTAGATACATCATCAAAACTGATTTTTTTCTTCTCATACAATAATGTGGTAACTAAATATTCATATGTACCGGGCAAGGAATTCAACAACAGTAAAGTCTTATCTTCATCTTGGATTTCAACATCCAAATTTAGTAAATCAGCAAGAATCTGATTGTAACTATTAAAGTGTTCGGACATATAAATACCTTCACGAAATTGGAATCTGAAGAGCCCTTTTTTTCAAGTGTAAGCGACTCTCAATACTCTTTTTCATGAATTTATCTTCAAATTTCTTCCAAAGATCCTTTGCATTTATCTCTCTCATGACAAAATACTTCTGCTCTTTTGTAAGGTACAAACGAATTGTACTACAAGCTTGGGTATTAAGCTTCCTCCAATATTTTTCGTCATTTCGTTGGGTTTTCCTTCTACCGCCATATCCAACTCTTATTGAATCAAAACGTCCATTACTTCACATTGTCACATGCTAAAGTTGGAAATTCCATCAAATTTCTCAATTTCAAACTTGGCATTTGAAATTGTGGACTTACATCCTAAACTGCTAGCATTTCTAGAGTTTCTATCTCCTCCAACACCTTCCATATTAATTTAGAAATTTTAGAAGATAAATTTTGAAATTCTATACGGATGAGTTTAGAATAATCCAAATAGTTGAAAACTACTATTTGATCATCGAAATCGGACTCCAAATGGATTAGATCAAGCCCAAAAATGGATTTGAAATTGAACGATCCAAATCGTCAGGCGCGTGTGTGTCTGTCCCGCATGAACAATAAGCAATGCACATGAGGCGCGTGAGCGCGTGGGATACATGCGCAAAAGCTCTGCAGGGCGCGTGGACTAGTGGGCTTCACGCATCTTCAACCTTCCGAGCGTGTGGCGGCGCGTGGGTTGTGATCTTCAGTCGTTTTCAACCTCCAGTTGTGAGTGGAGCGTGTGGGTACACGCTCTGACCTTTTACTAGCGCGTGCGGGCTCCTTCGACGTCCGTTTTAAATTCCGTTTGCGCCTACAGATTCGTCTCGACGCAAGGAACAGCCTGAAGTTGTCAAAAGTTGATTTCAATCAACTTGATTTCTAGACAGTGCGAACCAAAGATCTGATAGAAATTGTTGCGCATATACAAAACTATCCAAAATCACACAAGACAATATTTAAGTGGTTTAGCAATTTGCCTACATCCACTAGTGTCAAATTCAATATGTTTGTCTGAGATTACAAACACTCAACAGATCTCACGTCCATTCTCTCTAATTTGCACACACTAATTTCACCCAACAGAGCTCTCCTTTTATAGGAAAGGTTTTACAAAATGCATTAACTAAATATGACTTTATACAGAGATGGTAGGTGAAGAGTAGGAATGGATGGTGCAGCTAATTAAACTTGGACGGTGCAACTATTCACTCTTAGGTGTTCACACTTAGGTGGCCTATTTTCAACATCATGGTCTTCACAAAGTGCCATTGCCCTCTCCAAATGGGCAACAATGTCACTCATGCTAGGTCTTTCCTTTCCCTCCAAGTTCACACAAGAAGTAGCAATGTTAGCCACCAGTTGAACTGCCTCAAACTCGTTCATTTCCGGCAGCCCGACCCTTTTGTCCAACAACTTTTGCATCTCTCCCTCCAATATAAGTGGCCCAGCATGCTCCACCACGCTCATGGGACTCGCCTCTGCATTGTCTTGATCATTCCTGAACACTGCTTTCTTCCCTGTCAAAAGCTCAAACAAGACCACCCCAAAACCATAGACATCACTCTTTGCTGTCAAAACGTTTAAGACATAGTACTCAGGATCTATGTAGCCAACTGTTCCAACAGCCTTGGTTGACATGGGTTCATGATGTTCAGATTCTGGCTCCAATATTAATGACAATCCAAAATCGGACACACTGGCAGTCCAATTCGCATCTAAAAGTATATTTGAAGACTTGATGTCTCTATGAATTATGGGTGGAACGGCATAATTGTGTAGATACTCAATTCCCCTAGCGGCATCTAAGGCAATTTTGATCCTCATTTTCCAAGAATTCAAAATGCTGCTAGTAGTTTCAACATTTTTCTCGTCGTGCAAATGGTCACGCAATGCACCATTGATCATGTACTCATAAACCAAAAGCCTCTCGTTCTTTTCCTCACAGAATCCAACTAACCCTACTAAATGTTTGTGGTGGAGCCGAGACAACAATGCCAATTCAGAGTCGAATGCGATTTCTTTTTCGTGAAATTTCTTGATTTTGACACAAGTTTCTGCCCTTTTGATGGCCACTTCTCGGCCATCTGAGAGCTTACCTTTGTAAACATTGCCAAAGCTGCCTGCACCAATTTTGTTCTCCAATGAGAAATCGTTGGTGGCAGTGGAAAGCTCTGAGAAAGAAAATGTCTGGGTCCTGTCCGCATTTCTGGATGATATAGATGACCCACTTCTCTGCCTCCTCAAAGTGACGGAGGTTTGGCGCTTGATGGAATATGATCTTGAAGTTGAGACACTAGAACCAAAGTGAGTTATAGCAGCAGCATTATCCGCATTGGCCTCAGCACTCGTGGGTTGCACAGAATTAGACACATTCATGCGCAAGATCAAACCGCATAGGGAAGCCCGTAAACAAAAGATAATTGAGCAAATGCCCGCAAAAATGCCAACTGATCCAACAACCAAAGACGCTAATGAGACCTTGTTCCTGGCTTTGGTTGGTGGAGAAGCTGGCCATGATGCTACAGGCGGCATAGGCACTGCAACTGGGAGTTCAATCTCGCAAGACTTGCATATATTCCCAGACCCATTACACAAAGCTTCAGAGTCTGGATAGGTTCCACATGTGCTACAAGAAGCCTGAACACATGGACCCGGAATCATTCTTCTCAATGGAATCTCATTTGGGAGATTAGACCACCCTGGTCCCCAACAAATAATCGACAGATTTCTCGTTGTCAACCCGCATACGAAGTCCAAACCTGCAACAATAGATTCAAATGAAGTATTTTCAATCGCATTGCTCTCAAATTCGTTTCCATTTTTTCCTCCCCAGCATACCACCATTCCATTTCTTACCCTAATAGCGCATGTAAAGTTTGCTCCCAACGCCAGACCAGAAAACTGATAAGCAGAACTAAAAGGAACATTCAGTTTATTCGAATCATTGTGCCCTTTACAAACCAACCTCCCAGTCGTTGTCAAACCACAGGCATGAGACTCTCCAGCAACTAAGCTCGACATTGAGAAATTGGCAAACTGTAGCTCAATCTCGTATCCAAGATTACCGCTTCCCCAACATAGAAGTACTCTGCTGTTCTTCTTCAAAATCCCACATGAAAACCCACACCCAGATGTGATTGCACGAAACCTCAATGCTTCCCCTTGTGCTGGGAATTTAGAACTACCATTGTTACTTCCTCTCCAGCACTTGACCACTCCAGAGTTGACCTCTCGGGCACAAACTTGAGCATCACCCACCGTTAGGTCCGTGAGTTTGAGCGTGTCGCTGTTATATATACGTTTTGGTTTAAAGGTGGAGTTGGATGAGATAGTGTCCCAACAGAGGAGGCTGAGGCCACCGGACCTGAGGCCGCAGAAGAAGCTGCCGCCACCTGAGATGGCTTCAAAGGAGATATTGGGTTGGACTGAAATGATTTGGCCATTTTGGTAGCATTGGATTTTCTGGGTGGTCTCAGCGGCCACGATGCCACAGACTGTTGTAGTGCCGTAGACGACTGCGATGGTGGAACCCGTGCCAAGGCCGTAAACGACAGTCGGAGGCAAAAGAGATACGTGGATGAGAGTGATGGTGATGATGGCGAGGAAGGCGGGCGGAATTGTCATTCGAAAGATTGTGACAGATGCGGTTTTTTCTTCTTCATTGAGAGAGAGATGAAGAATTAGAAGATCTCTCAATTGTAGAAGAAGAAGATGAAGATGAAGATCGGAAATGATAAAAGTGACGGACTGATTTTTATCGAAGTCATAAACGTTTATGTATAATAATAATAAAGCTTATTGGTGTTGCTGGCTTTATACTCTATGAACTTTTTTTTAGAGCTTAAATGGGTATTGGAGTTCTCTAGTGTTGGCCAGCAAAATCCCAGTGGCAATAGTCAATGCTCTCTCACAAGAGTTACGAAGTAGCTAGCTGCATGAAAAATGCAGAAAACTAGTTTGGATTGGATAAATTGTTTGACACTTGAAAGTTTCTAATTAGGGTACGTAGGCTATATGCTTCAAATGCTTTAACCTGGATTTCTTTTCTTTGGTCCAGAACAGAGATGCTTCTCTTGCAGTACTCGTAAACTCTTTTTTTTTTTTTGTCAATTTGAAATTAAAATCAGTGAATCAAACATGGTAGAGTTGGCTAAAAATTGCATAACTACAACTAACCATGGTTCTTTCTGGCTCTCGAGGTTCGGGAAGGCTATTGTGGGTCCATTTTTTCTTTGGTCTGTGAAATCACGGGAAACCATTTTTTCCTGTTTTTGTTTTGTTGGGTTTGAACTTTTAAACTAATAATTTGGAATCGTGTAGACTTTTGTTCAGGTGTTTTTTATGATTTTCGTAACTTATGATTTTCGTAACCACTTTGATTAGATACTTGCCCGTTGATATTGACTCATTAACAATATATTGCAATACTTTATAATTAATTAATTAACTGGGGGAACTCTTGCAAACGAGAACCCTACTATAAATTTTTTGAGAAATATTATATACAGCTGTGAAATATATAAATATTATATAATTATTTTGAAAAATAATAAAATATATTATTAAAAAATAATTTCTTTTCATATAAATTTTATATTTATTTTTTAAAAATTAAATATTTATATGAAATTTACTCGCTTTACAACTACAAATATCGTTTCTAAATATTTCTAAGAGAAGAACTCTTTATTAGAAGAGGGGAAACAATGTTGCTTATCATGACATAAATCCTCGGCGTGACAACTTGGAATTTGGTTTCATAACATAAATCCTCGACAAATTTGATTGAAAATTGAAATTGGACCAATTTTTTTTTTATGGGAAGAAATTGGACCAAAATTTAATTACAAGAAAAAGGTGTTATGTATAAGGAAAGAGCTCCAGGCCAGATGGATGTCAAAATTGGTTTTTCATCTGTCAATAAAAACATGCCACATAGGCCTTTTATGTAAGAGTGAAATAAACCCTATTGTAGATAATCATCTGAGCCAATGACTATCCCTCTCCTTCTGCTGCGGGTCAAGGCACCCTGCCGGCGGTCCCATTGGAACCACCAGAATTTTCTGGGCCCGCCACCCAAAGCATAGGCATGCATGCCCGTGCATGCACGCCCCGCGTCGGGACTGGCCTTACTCCCGTGGGCCCTCCATGGGGTACCATCCGGCGGTCACCACCGTGACCGCCGGAGTTTTCTGTCTCCAGCAGGGCATCAACCTGCCGAAGGCATGCACGCGCAGACCACCTCTCACAACTTGCCTCTTGCTCGCCGTCACAGCACACTCACAAATGAAGGCCTGCCATTTATCTAGCGTTCGCTATAGACCATCACAGCTCGCTGGCGACTCCCCACCTCGCCATCACAGCTCACCCATTTTATTGGCGGGCATCATGCTCGCCACTTATCCACTCAGACCTCGCCATGCATGCTCGCCAAAACCAGTTTACCTTCTCCTTCACAGCTCGCCCAAAGCAGTTCGCTTCACCCCCTCACATCTCAGCATACGATTCACCAACAAATCGCCAACCCAGCTCGCCATGCATGCTCGCCATGCATCCTCGCCGTTTCTTCCTCACTTCACGGGCACCATGCATAACCCGCCAACGAGCTCTCCCTCAGCTCGCCAACTTCACAGTGCTCGCCCAATACACGTTCGTTTTAAAAAATAACTTACCATTTACTCATGACCACCATTCGGTCACCACATGGGCTCAGACCTCCCCTTGCATGCCTACAGCTCACTCACGTATGGATCGCCGTTCTCGTCACAGCTAATTATATTCACACAGCTCGCCAAAATTGTGCTCGAATCATAACTTTCCTGCTCACACTGCTACCAGCTCGCCAAGCATGCTCGCAAAAAAAAAAAAAACCAAAAAGGGGAAGGAAGAAGACAGGTCACTCGCCACCTTACATAACAAGGATTAAAAATGTTGCAATAATACGGAATCGATTTTAACAAATTTTATACCTCAACTGCACATGCAAATTCGAACCCAACACTCGGACTTAGTGGCATGAAAATTCATATTTCTATTTAACAAAATTGTTTTGCAGCGTAAAATTGACACACCCATTCCACGGTGACACCAGCTCCATGCTCGTCATACGGGATCAGGTTTTGTCACGGGGTCATCCGGCCACCCATGACCAGCCTAACGATTTGTTCGTCAAGGGCTCAAGGCTTGAGATCTAGCACCCAAGTTCACTCGTTAAGTCCTTACATCCATGATAGGCTCGAGGCTTGCGATCCGCCCACCAAGTACACTCGACAAGCCTCATCTTGGATGCTTGCGAATCGCGGGGTTGAGTTTCGGGTCTAGGCTTGCACATAAACCCTCGCACACATGGTTTCCCTCCAATGACCGCTTGTGGATTGCGGGGTCGTAAACCCTCACACCTTACAGCATTTTCTTGATAAAATATATATTGCATGTTCTTATTACCTCAGGCTCAGAAGATAAACTACCACTTTCTCAAATTTCGGATACTTTAGAATTCCTACCAAAGTGTCTTTGGTAAGAATTTGCGGGGTTGTGAGGATGAAATATCTCAAGTAGGGCCTAGGCCTATTATTTAGTGCACTAGAAGACAAGAGTGAAGAAGAGTTGAGTGGACCAGATCACATAAATGATAGGACATAAAGACAAGCAACTGACACATGTAAGAAATAATATCCAGACCAAAACCTCTATATATAAAAATGCAGCAATAAGATGAAAGCTCTCTCTCGATGGATGACTCTCCAGCTGAACGATAATTCCTCTCTTCTCTCGGATCGTCCACTTTATCTTCTCAGATAAACCCAATAGCTCATACCAGTAGAATCATGTATTTTATTCACGTACAGTGAGAGCCCTGAGAGATTGTAAAAATATTCATTATAGTGAATTCTCTTCCCCAAAATCACGTAGACGTAGGCCTTACGCCGAATCACGTAAATACTGTGTTTCTATATTTATTTGTCTACTATCCACGTACGTATAGCTGCACCGGAGTCTCACCGGAGGTCTCAAACGACACTCATCGAAGCCCAACTTGCTCTAGTGGGCTGGGATTTATTTTCCTGCTTTGGCCTATTGAGATTTTTGTGACATCAACAAGAGAGACCCCATGACTTTTGTTTATCATAACTGCCTCATACGATGCATTACCACACAAGATCTACTCCTCTCAAGCTATGTTACCTCTTTCAAACTAATAGAGTTTATGAAGAATGAGAACGAACCGCCAATGCTTTCAAAATTGATTGAGAAAAAAAAGCTATCTTCCATCGAACGAAAGCCACCAATCTTTTCTTTATCCAAATTATTTATGATAAGTGAAAAGAAAAATAAATCATAAGTAAAGAACAAAATTAACATTCAAAATGTACTGCACGTGTACCACAACTAACTGGGAAATCAACAATTTTATCGAGTTCTCAATTCACAACTAACAAGGTGTGGTATATCACTAGTCAATAATCAGGAAACAAAGTCCTTGAAAGTTTAAACTTCCCACCCAAGCTGCCACTCCCATTACTACCTCTGCAAAAGAGAAGGATTGGAGTTTAAGCTCATCAAAAGGGCAATTGAAAACAAAATTTACCGCTCAATAGAGCCCCCAGGCGGCCAAAATTGGCTCAAAAGATGCGAATGTCGCTTTCGCAGATCCAGAGAACAAAAAATGAATTGCTCATAATTTTCCAGCAACCAAATAAGACCCAGAACTGACAAAGAAGAGATGCGGGAGGGACAAGCGAGGGAGAGGGAAGGGGATTCGTAGTCATTGAAAATGAGATTCTCTACAATAAGATTCATTTTAATCTTACATAGAATGCCTACGTGGCATATTTCTATTGGCTAGTGGGAAATCAATTTTTGCATCTATCCGGCCTGAAGTGCCACTCTAAATATAAATACAATGGCAAGGGATAAAAGATGGCATATTAAAAACTGTTTGTTTTCTCTTTCTTTTTTTTCTTGTTTAGCATTGTTGTTTTGAGTCTCTCCATCTTATGAGCTTCACAGGATTTCACAGGATATGCATGGCGGTCAGAGCACTGCCCGGTCGGCATCCCTTTCCCTTTGCAAATGGAGACACATGCAGGTCGCTTTGGATTCACTTCTAAATCCCATGTACTAATTACACACAAATATAAAAAAGAATGAAGTGATTTATCTTAGAATTAAGATTATTTCATGTGAAAATCATTCCTTTTTTGTAAGGATGATAAAATTGGTCTTTGCGTCAAAATCTCATGAGCGGCCCTTGTTTTATTTCTAAATAATTTTTTCTTTATTATTATATACTAATATTTTTTTTTTTAAAAAGGTTGTCTTTTAACACTGAAATGGCCGAGCTAGTTGTGTGTGTTCTCGCAGACACTGTTCGCTAGTAGCATACGTTCACTCAAATCAACCAAAACAACAAACAATCAATGAAGTTCGTTTGCATGATGGAAGGGTCAATAGCAAATAGAATATCTAAAAAGGCATTATTTGATTGCTACTCCAGTGAATTTGTGAACTAACAAACAGAACATCTCCTAACAGCCATAAACGATGTTTGAAGCATTCAACACAATCAATCATCCAGATATCTTTTTCCATCTTCTCTTTTTTCTTCCCCAATAAAGGATGTTCAATAATGCTGTCAAACAACAAGAACATAGAAATTTAACATTCACCTTGTGGTCTCGGCTCAAAGAGGGTCTGCACCATCTGCATCTGCACCTATACGGCCATTATATGATTCGTACTCAAAATCCTTATCAAGACTTTCCATAGTTTGTCCAAACACAAATGATTTCGTCCCCATGGTTGTGAAAGGCATCAAACCAAAAGCTCTGGCTGTTTTGATCTCCCTAGCAACCTTCCTCTGGGCCTTGGCACTGATGCCAGTCTGCACAACGAACAAGGCAAACATGATAAAGATGCGCAAGTCAACAAAAGTTCAATCAAAATTTAGTACAAGGAAGCCAAATGATTTTCTTAATACTTGAATTTTACCTTGCTCCTCTTAATAATAATTCCAGCCTCTGTTATGAAGTTTGCAAGGAATCTTACATTCTGCGTAGAACAGACAAGGAAGAAAACAAAAGATAGACTCAGCTGAATTTAACGTTAAGAATACACTGCAGCAAGCACTATGGTTTGAAACAAAAACGTGCCAACCATGATTATAAAAATAACCTCATTTCAAAAGGCAATATGGAAAAACCTCAATAGCCACTTGGAGGACCCAATGAAATGCCAAAACCTTGTCTTGAATAGTCTTTGGAAAAGATAAATGCCATGATGATATTAGAACCACCTCCCATAATGTTTTACTGTTCTAAAATATGAGTTCTCCAAGATTATAGTAAATCGAACTCAGAAATCTTCTTAAAGTCAATAAAACTCATGCCAATATGTAATTCAAAAACTCAAATAAAGTATGCTCCATTTTTTTATGACAAGGAACTCTAGAGACTGCAAACACAACATGTCTTTTACCCAGTTATACCCCGGCTCTATGTAGGTACAATACAAATATGATGACTTGATTCCAGGAAAAAAAGCTAAAACATGATACACTACAGACAAGTATATATATATGTTTTACAATCTTTTATATTATTTAAAGGTTTCAAAATAATTACATTCAAACACATCCAACATGTGAAATTTTATATGTAAATCCCAAACAAGCAGGTGCTTGTGATCCCAGAGTTTCTAGTAGCAACTGCAAGGATATGTGTATTTTTTCTTTTATTTTCTTCAGTGTGGCTTATTCACTTATATTTCCACTAATTTCTAGGTTCATTGCGCTCAATGGAAAATGACCACTATTATTTATTTTGTTGCTTCAATATCAAAGGAATAAGATTTTGTGAGCTTAATCAGCTTGATACCATCTAACTTTACTTCATTCTTCTTAGTGGATCCCTTTCAACATGACATAACTCCAAAACAATGATAGTATGGAATAAAAGGAAGGGTTGAGGCAATGAAGGATAGTGCGGGGGAATGAATCTATCACTGATAGTAATTGAAATCAATAGAAGAAAGAGATGGGGAAAAAACAATGTTATGGACATAAAACAGAGAAATGCACTGTCCATCTAAATCAGTGATCAGAGCTGCTAATGAGGCAGCTACTACAAAATCAATAATGGAAAGCCCTAATAATTACAAAATTCACTTGTGATTTGGATATTGATCGATACCAGTCAGAACCAAGGAATATAATTACACCTAGCAATGTAAAACAAAAGTAATCCTACTTCCATGATCGCATTTGAAAGAGAGTAAATAATTTATAATGCATTTGTATACACATCATAAGAGATGGAATTTATTAAACTGAGAAAAGCTCACCCTGAAATCAGCTTTTTTAAGAACTTCCTTTGTAGTAACTTGAAACTCGGGCCTTTTGGCAGGTTTCCATACTCCTGGCTTTCTAAGATCAAGATCCTGCATAAACACGTGGTACTTAAATGAGACAAATGGCAGAAAGAAAACCAGCATAGCAACACTAACAGCGTTGCTTTTTTTTATCAGAGGTTGAATCACTCATCAGGAGAAGGATTACGCCAAATATTGGGATACATTCTGGGAAAAGAGAATTTTCACCAAAGAGAAGCAAATTAAAGGCTTTCATATAAAGTCTTGTAAAATTGAGAATGAAATTTTCATTATGTACATGCCTAAACTGAAATTAAAGATATGTACAATGTATATAATGGTCATATCTAATAGCAAATAGCAAAGGAAACTATAGAAATGGCCAAAGGATTGACACCCTTTAACATTTATTCCTAATAGGTAAAGTTCAGCAATTACAGCTTCATAATTTGACACCCTGTAATTTATGCTGTTACTGCATTAATAAATGTTTTTGGAGAAAGAACTACTATCAAAGCAAGAACCTAGATATATAACAAGTGTCGACTAATGAAGAAAGAAAGCAAGAGGAACAAGAAGTGGATTTGATGTTTTTCTCCCTTAACTAATCATCTAAAAGCTCAGAATTATCTGTTTAACTTCAAAAAAGAAAGCAACATGGGATCTTGTATAACAAGCATCATACTGCGTATCACGAATCAGCACATACAGCCATTTGATTCAATTTGTAACAAATGAGAGAAAAATATCAACACACGAATTATTTGTGTTCACAAGATTTTTGGGTAAAATAAATATATAAAACAGGTGAACAAACAGGATCGGCTCAAGAGAAAGCTTTGACATTTCCAAAACATAGTAAAACCATATGAAATATGGCCGAATAACAGAGGCCTGAGGCTGGGTATATTAGATTACCTTGGTTTCATAAGTCATTCCCTCTTTAAAATTCATATCTGGTCTAAACTTATAATCATCTTTCTCTATTTCATCCGTATCAAACGAAAAATATGTGGCTGCCTTCTTCAACTTCCCATCCATTCCATCAGATAATGTGTTGAAGCTCTCATCCAGGCCATCCAATGTCTGAAAATTAC
The DNA here is from genome assembly GCA_036898215.1 of Platycarya strobilacea. Taxonomy (NCBI): domain Eukaryota; kingdom Viridiplantae; phylum Streptophyta; class Magnoliopsida; order Fagales; family Juglandaceae; genus Platycarya; species Platycarya strobilacea. The sequence goes on from CM072551.1 coordinate 25,730,682, forward strand.
TTCCTTCGCGCACTCTGTAACCCGATCTGTCGCGACCCTTTCCAAGTCTATCAAGCTTTTCGAAAAAGGCATTGGATTTAGCATCGCCCCCAGAAAAGTCGTCGAAAATGCGCCGCCCAAACTCATCGGGCGACTCAATTGAGTTGGATTGCTTATTATCATGAATCCCACTGCCTGTTCAAAAGGGTCAAAGACACCAAAAAAAAAATTGAGAAGCTCAGAAGGATGTACCAAGAAAAATATGGGATCACAGAACAAAACCTGTGAGGGTATAGCTCAGAAGAAAAATAAATCAGTAACAAGCCATACGCTAATAGAAATGGAAAAAATCGGAACCAGTTACTGTACACCTCGCAAGAACATGACCCAATGAAAAAATTCGATTAATTTTCTCGCCAACGCACATTAATTTCATACAAATTTGCACCCAGAAGGTAAGGATATACTACCTCCTGCAGTCGCATTTGTAGAGAGAGTTCGTACTGTATATGGTCGTGGAAATCGGCTCAAAAACCCAGTTCGACAGGAATGAACAGCGAAACGAACGGCTTTCATTTCCAGATTTCGAGCTTTTCGCTCTCTCTCTCTCTCTCTCTCACTCTCAGAGTTCTCAGGGTTTTGGGTATTTCGGGGTTTTGTGTGGAGATGGGAACGGGAAGCACTCAGCAGAGGTATTTAATTGGGCTTAAGGCAGTTTTCAGGGCCTACTCTTGTGGGTCAAGACGAGTCTTCCACAGCCCAAAATATAAGAATAATGTTATATATACCGCTTCTATCTTTTATGAAATCGATAAGATGATAATAATACCACGTCATTTAAAATTTTAAAATAATATTAAAATAATATGATGAAGGAAAAATAAATAGAATAAAATGTGAATAATTAAATTAAATAATGCGTAAAACTAATATTTATATTTATAAAAAAAATAACATTTATATACGAGTCTACGACGTGTATGTAAAAGATACACAAATCATATATAAATAGAATTTTTGAAAATACAAGGAGTACTAAATTTGATCCCAAAAAATTAACACATCACTTGGACTTGGTTTGTTTTCAAATTTTCATACAAAATAAAATAAAAATAATTTTTTAAATCTCAAAACAATTTTTTTAAATCTTAAAATAAAATTAATATTAAAAATATATATTATAATAATATTTTTTTTAATTTTTAATTTTTATCTTATCTTATATATAAAAAAAATCAGACCTTGGTTACAAAAGTATCCCTCATTAATGATTAACTAATAGATTATTCACTTTACATGGAATATCTTAATTTCTTGAATCATTTTTAGAAATATTATCAAAATATTTTGAAACCCCTAATGTGCTCTACACAAGGTTTCATTTGTTTTTACATATGCGATTAAATGATTGGGATAAAAATTAAAAGTTAAATAAAATATTTTTTTAATATATTTTTAATATTATTTTTATTTTAAAATTTTAAAAAAAAATTGAATTGTTTATTTTATTTTGTATAAAAATTTAAATATATTATAATAATAAAATAAAATGAGATAAAAAAAAATTATGAAACTGAACGAGCCCTTAAAATTCATTGAATCCTAGCCATGAGTCAGGTAAAATGGTCGACTATTAACCCCTGCTCGTAGAACAAATGGTTGGTATTTTGTCGCATCAATATGAAAACATTTATCATTTCTTCAACATAGAAAAGTGAAGTAGATAGTGAGATTGCATGCTAAAGTCGATTAGTAAATGAAATAAAAATATGATGAGACATGGTTATATGATATGTGACATGGTTAAATATCAATTGTATAATATAAATACGATGATTGATATCTAAAGATTTTATACGATAGATAGGATAGGTTATGGGTTTGGAGAAGGCAAGTTGGGGAAGTAGTTTTCAGAAATAGAGTGAGTGGAAGGTTGAATATGTTCACAAAGAATCTTCACAAAATCCAGAAGGGACTTAAATTTCATCCTCAAAAGGAAAAATATGGAGAGATCGGTCCCCCCACATTCCGACCCATTTTCATTTTGATGGATTTCTCTCTCACTTTTTATGTCAACATTGAAGTCCACTTTTTATAGGGAAAACGGGGTCATATCATTATTAAGTGCCCTATCTTATCGATCAAAGTCTCTCAAAACTTTTAATGGAATAAAACCTTTAAACCCCCAAAAAAGAAAAAAGAAAAAAAGAATTGCTTCTCCTTTAATGGTTAACCCCAAAAACTTACCCCTGGTTTGGGGGAAGACAGTACACATCCTATTTATTACTCACGAAGATGAGATAAGGCCAATAATACACTCTTTGGTTGAAGTTGACACTTTTGAATACGAGAGTTTTTGTTCCCCACTTGTCAACGGCAACAAATTGGTGGTCTAAACAACAATTTATTTCTCTCAAACAAAATAGAGTGGCACTACAACTACCCGTAAGTGTTTCGAAAAAATGTCTTGATAAGAGTATTTCTCTTTGTCTGTTTTTTTTTTTTTTTTTTGAGATTAAAACAAATTTCATTCATTCATAAAGGGACATTATAATTGTGATATGAGACATATAAATACAAGCCAACTATTACTTTTAAGGCTCTCAATATACAAATTTCTTTATGACTAACATAGTCTAGTTCATTGTTGTAACTTTCTACAGATAAATCATCTAAAAGACAATACTTTGTGCTAAGATAGATGTCAAAATTTTGTCTAAAAACATAATTAAACAACCTCACCTAAGACCTAAAACAAAGAAAATAATATTTAAAAAAAACATGGAAAAATAGCAAATTACATCGTGAAAAGTTGTAGATCCGCATTCTCAATATTAGAGAAAATAAAAAATAACACAGAAACTGCGGTGGTAGTTGAGGGACACATGCCACCTTAGAAACATGACGGACAATCTATTCTGAAGAAACTGATGGCCTTGGTCCCAGAAATGTCGCAAGTGGCAACGGTAGAGCTCCCCTTACAGTGGCGCGTAGAAAACACGCACACTTGAACCACGCGTGTGGCTCATGTGCTACTCCAATCAACAAGTTGACGTCAACCTCTGGAGAACAATATATCCCGCATTTCGCTATTCTTTGAACAAAAACCCAAACAAAACCAAAAAAATAAAAGATAAAACTAAAGAGAAGAGAAAATGTATGAGGGAGGAAAGGAGAAGGGAGGGAAGAGCTAAAGCTCCAACACCCTTTCTCTGGTCTAGGTTTTTTAGGGGGGCGGCTGGTTAAGTTTTTTCCTAGAGAGAAAAGCTTCTGTTAAAGGAACTTACGCCTATGAGTATTTTTCTTTTTTTATTTTCTTTTCTTTTTATGTAATTTCTTAATCGTCATAAATATTTAAACACCACATTAAAACATTCTTCTTTAATTATTAAATAAAAAAATTTGTCGGAATCCATGTCAAGATCCAAGTCTCGATTAGAATAGCATTTTCGAACAATATATTCATCAAAATATATTCTTGTTGACACACCAAATAAGTCAATGAATGTGGATATAGTGTTCTATCAAGAAATATATCTATTTTAGTATCTTTATGATAAATTAATTTCATTGTATTTTGATCTATAAAAAATTGATTTCTTATGGTCTAATAGTCCATAGGGTAAGGATCATATTTCAAAATGATATATTTTCCAGTACTAAACTAAATACTCGTTTGGACGTTTGGAATATCTCATAATTTCATAAATAGTTGTTAAATAATTTGAGTTAAAATATTTTATTGACTTTTGAGAAATAAGAGATAAAAAGTTGAATAAAAATATTAGAAAATTAAAAAATTATTTGAATACTATTTTCAACCCCTCCTACATTGGTGATGTTAAGTGACTCTTTGCCTTCACGTCGTTTCGTAATACATATCTTTCAAAATTTGAGATGTCTCACGCCACTTACGTCTATCACATGGCATGGGAGATTAATCGTCATTTTCCTCATTAATAAATGGTATAGGATCGTCTTTTTTCTCTCTTCCACAACATCCTCACCCTTTGTTCTTTCCTTCACCAAACTTGCCACATTTCCTTCTTAGACTTTTCCTTTCCTTCTGCATTATTCTTCCTTCTCGATCTTATGGTCCCTAAGAAGCCAATTCACCACAAGGTTCCTAGTGAGTCAGAAGTGCCAAAATTCAACACCGTTGGGCATTTCTACCAGGGCAACATTTGGTGATTGTGTGCCTAATCTTCAAAGTTGGTGTCTTTGGCGCAAACCTTCAATTTCCCTGAATCAGTTGCTTTTGAGGTTCTTGATCCTCATGAAGATGTCGTCTATGTCGAGGCTCGTGCCTCCAAGGTCACTCCTTATCCTAGCAAGTCCTCATATGGGCTAAGGCTACCCTTCGCTCGTCCTGTCCTTGATTTGCTAAATCAGTTTGGTCTAGCTCCATCCCAACTTCATTCAAATGTATGTAGGCTTTTGGTTTTCTGTTGTATCATCTGGTGGCAAGACTTACTGGAGTTAGATACCGCAAGGTGAAAAATTGGTCTACCAAATTCTTCTTCATTTATGATCGTGGATGGGAGTATCTTATTGGAGAGATGAGTTGTCGTAAGTTTCCAAACAAGGCCAACTGGGGGTGATCTCCATAGATAAGGTGGTTCGCAAGATGACCACTTCTAAGGAGTTGTGGTACATTGGCGTTGTCAAGGAGTGGGTAAAGAAGAACTCCAATAGCGTCTTTTTGAATATTATACTTTTTGAGGAGAATAAATATTAGGGTCTTCCCCCTCCTCCCCCCTTCTCAACCAAGTTCTTCTTAATGTCATTAAAAATGATAATATTTTGCAGGAAGCATACATATTAGCCAAGACTCATTTTCAGTTATAGGAGTGATAGATTTGCAAATATGTGACGTTTGGCCTGTGAAGTGACATTCTTTTTGTTTGGTGCTTTGTCATTGAAAATGGTTGTTCATATCAGGTAGTAAAAAAACTAGGCCTGCACTCCATCAAAGAGGTAACTCCTTTGGACGACTGTGGGCCGACCTGCACTTCACGGCGATGGGAGTAGGAATAAAAGTTCAAGCAGCCTAGCGGTTGGACCGAGAGGCATTTGGCATGACTCATCCTTGTCGCCTCATAGGAAGATAGGCTGTTCAAATAGTTTGGGACTATACTCGCTCTCTCTCGTTGGCATTGTTGGGAAGGTAAAATTTTGGTCAAGCACTGAGCCCACTCTTCATCTCAGCAGAGGTTAGAATAAGTTTTCTAACCGTCGAAAGGAGGTAGAACCCCCGCACTACACTGCAAGAGGGGTAAAGCAGCCTCTGGCGTGATTCACGCCTTTTAATCCTAAGAGTAGATAAATTTTTAGATAGTTTGTAACTAGATCAGCTCTTGCCAATTTATGCTTACGAGGAAGGTAAGTCTTCTTCTTCAAGTAGTTGAGGATAGTCTCGCACTCCACCATGGGAATTAGGACTATACAAGAATAAACAAAAAAAACTGGCCAGAAACCAATTAGACCAGCCATTGGAGCAAGGAACCTGTCGGCCGACAACAAGATTTCAGCAAAATCGACGTCGACTACTTATGAAACGACGTCATTTTGGGACGGTGTGTAGTACGTATTTATATATATATATATACACAATTGGGCGCCGTTCTGAATAAGGGTAAATATATTCTCTAGCCACTTCGTCGTCTTCTATGTGCAAACCCATCAGCCTCTCCCTCTCAGTCTCTGATTCTATCCTTCCCCGTAGCAGCCACCCCAACCTCTCCCTCTCCAAGTCTCCGTCATTCCCCAGCCATTGCATCCGACGTCGTTCTACAACCTATCGACCGTATCCCTCTCTGTTGCTCTCCACCCCAAGTAAAAAGCCTCATTCTTATAACCTTTTTTCTCTCTAACTCATGTCTCCCAATTGGCAACCTTTATCAGTTATTTGTGTTTAATAACCTAGTTAATTTGTTAGTTGTGAGGATATGATTGGAAATCATGATGGTATGCTTATTTAGGTTTTCCTTTCCATTGGAATTTTGGGACCAACATATTTGCTAAACTTGTTGATTTGAAACATAGTTTATTATCATGCTATCAACTTTAGTTGTGGAGATGGAGTCTTAATACTTCTTGTGAATTGGTTTAACAAAGAATAAGAACCTCTTTCTAAATTTGTAAAATGTGAGTTGAAACATATATACGATCTATTCTTTATTTCCTCTTGAATTAATTCGTACCTATAGAGAAGGGAATAACTTGATTGACGCTCTAGTAAATTTGGGACTTACTCATTTTCACTTATCAAAACATTAATACAGTATATATAATCAATCATGATGTCACTATATAATTGTTGTATTTCTTATCTCTATTGATTTTGTTCCAAAGTGCTATGGATCAATTTTGGTAGTATATATATTTGTCATTTGATTTATTTTATGTGTATGTGTAGGGATTGGAAAAGTTTGAATCAAATTATTAGATTGTGAAGTTATGAACAATATTCCTATTGTGAGTGTTCTTGACTTCTTGTTATATCAAATTATTTTCTTGTTTTGATTCTTGTAATAAATTGTGAGATTTATAACTATCGAGGGAACCAAAATGTAGATTAGAATCTTGCTTGTGATATTTTCCATGTTGCAAACTAATGTGATTGTGTTGATATGTGTTTCATTTTTTTTTTAGTGTGTGGTACTTTTATAATTAATTGTGAATTTAACTTTTCACATGTTAGATGGATTCTTCGTCAAATCCAATTGATCTTGATTCTAATTAACAAACCGTTAATTTGAGAGAAACATAAACACCAAAACCTCCCAATACTCCTAATAGTAGTAGTTGTTGTCCATTTCCTAAGAAACAAAAAGGGAAAGACCAGTCAATTGAGACCATTGTACAAACATTGAGGTTTGTCCCATAGATGATCTTAAGACTAAATGTAATTATTACAGCAAGACATACACTTGCCACTCAAAGAGGATTGAGACTTAACTGTGCAAAATCACTTATCTTCATCAAATCCTCATAAATATGAGCCTCTAAATGTATATAAAAGAATATTGGTGGGCAAGGCAACACCCGAGAAGGAAATTGGAGAGAGTGATTGTAGTGTAGTAAAGAATCTTGTAACTCGCAAATAGTGAAGAGGCTTGAGGTTGGTCATATAGATTGTAATTATTGATAATTGTCATTTCGAATTGTTGAAGAACAAAGATTTAGGAAGATAATTTGGCTGCTTGAACCAAGATTTAAAGTGCCATATCATATCACGATTGCAAAAGACTATATAAAATTGTTTGCATCTAAAAAGTAAAACTTAAAAAATTGTTCAAAGATTGGAGAATGAGAGGTTGATTGACTACCGTTATAGGCATCAGTACAAAATCTGAATGATATGTGCCTAACTGCTCATTTCATTGATAGTGATTGGAAGTTGCGAAAAAAAATCATTAATTTTTTGTTTAGTCCCTAATCATTGTAGGGAAACTATTGGGAGATACATTGAGTCGTGCCTCCTTGATTGGAACATTGATAAGATATTTACTATTATTGTTGATAATGCTAGCTCAAATGATATTGCAATGTCATATTTGAAACTTTTTTATGGAGAATGTGTTGAGGAAGTATATGTACATAAGTTGTGCTCATATTTTAAATCTTGTCGTGAATGAAGGTCTAAATAAGTGTATTGATGCTATCACCATGGTTAAAAATACGGTTAGATATGTGTACTCCTCCCTTGCAAAATTAGACAAATTTAAGAAACTTTCAGAGAAAGAAAAAATTGATTGTAAGAAAATATTATTTCTTAATATACAAATCCGATGGAATTCAATTTACATTATGTTGGAGGCAACTGATAAATTGGATAAAACTTTTAGAAAAATAGAGAGTGAAGACTACAATTTTCTCTCTTATTTTAATGAGGGACACATGGAGCCTTCTAGAGTTGATGAGTGGAAGACTACGGATTTTTGTGACATTTTTAAAATACTTTATGATGTCACTTGTCAACTTTTGGATCCATTCATGTCATGACAGATACCAATTTTTTAGATATTTGTATGCTCCAAAAAAAGTTGCTTAAATTAAGTAAGTGTGACAAAAATTGTTTGATGAATGTGAGTATAAGCATGAGAATGAAATATGATAAATATTAGAATTCATTGGATAGGATGAACTTATTTTCGTTGATTACAGTTATGCCTGATCCTCGAAATAAGTTAGGGTTTCTTACTTTCAACCTAAAAAAAATTCATGATGAGACTCGGGCTAAAGTATTGGTGTATGGTGTGAGACAGTTATTATCACGCTTATACGAAGAGTATAATGCTACATTCAATTCTAATTTGAGTAGCCGATAACATGTGCCCCTTCTGACATCTGCACCCGTGAGAGATGATAAAACAATAATGAACTACAACTATTCTATAAGTGGTATTTCAGGCATATTCTATAATTGGATCTATAGTTTCTAAAACAGACGTGGACAGATACCACTCATATGATTCTGAGGCACTTAATTCAACTTTTGACTTGTTGATCTGGTAGAGAATTAATAAGGTTAACTATCCTAAATTTGCAAAGATTGTACGAGACTTATTAGTCATGCTTGTTTCTACCATTACATCAAAGTCAGCATTTAGTACAAGAGGTCATATACTTGGTCCTTTTTGGAGTTTATTGGCTTTAAGAATCGTTGAGGTATTTATTTGTACTCAAAATTGATTGCGATATCTGTGAATACCAATTAATATTCGAGAGTCCATGAATAATGTGAAGAGTTTTGTGGTAGAATCTAGTATTTTTTTCTCATTCAATATTCATTTATTTTTATTATTGAATTTAATTTATTTGTCATTATCCAAATTTATTAATAATTATGTTTAATCTTATTAATGTTTTTCATATCTATATACAATTGGGAGCACAATCAGACATCACAACTATTGAAAATTGAAGATTGTTTTGGAAAGGGAATTAAGAATTGAAGATCTAGACTTTTAGCATAATTTAATTCTAATTTAAGAACAATTGTTAGTTATTACTTACTTGCTTATTGCTTTAAACAATTTGTGTTAGTTTGTATTTGCAATTCTATAATGTATATTAAACATCTACTTATCTAGTGGACATTTTTATTGTTTTAAGTTATGTAGTCATTAGTATATATGTACTTAGTAGTTGGTAGTTACTAATTAGCAATTAGTTTTATTATTTTAGTAATGAATTTTAAAAGTTCAACAAGAAAAATTCAAAATATTGTGAATATTGAATAATAGATTGAATAAAAAATTCAAAAAGATGTTGAAGTGGATAAACATAAAGGCCTAAAAGGGGCGCAAAAGGATAGGCCTAAACTGGCCCAAATCAAGGAATCGACCTTGAATCGGCTGAAATTGGTTTTGGCCGATTCTACCCCTTTACACGATCAATTTAGAGCAATTTATAGGGTGTTTAGATATATTCGGTCAGTCTTTATTTTTTGACAAAACTGAACCACTGAGATCCGTTTCCAGGCCTAATGGGAATAATCAAGTAGCATCTGGCTTACCCATCCATTTCGTATCTAATAGGAGAGGTAAATTTGGACAACGATGTAGCTAATCTGCTTTTTGTGCGATAGGGCTCAGTGTAAGTTGTTTAGACCACTAAGGAACATGACCCACTCTCCATTGTGGGAGAAGTAAAGCGGATTTCAGCCTAGCTCTCCCCTTTGATCTCGCGAGAGATACGTTGTTCGAACAATTTGGGACTGGACCTACTCCCACCTATTAACATTTGCAAGAAAAGTAAGTTTTTATCTTCATGTGGCCGATGGCCAGCTCCAAGAAAGAAAAAGCAGTCTCTAACGCACTCATCTTTTTAGTGCCCTGTGCGAGAGTAACTTTTTTGGACAGCAATGTGACTGGTCTACTCTTCACTACGATAGGGGTTAAGATAAGTTATTTGGCTCGTCGGGGGGAAAGATCCACTCTCCATCTCGAGAGGGGCCGAGTGGCCTTCGACCTAGCTCTCCTTTCTGTCCTGTGAGAGGTATAATGTTTGGATAATTTGAGTTGAACCCGCTCCCACTCATTGGTATTGTAGTGAAGGTAGGCAGTGACCGACGATGATCTTGTTGTTGGTGATACTTATGCTAGTTAGAAGTTGTTTTTGTTGTTGGTACAAAGATTGGAGTAGGTGATATGCATTGTCTTGAAAAATCATGTTTTTCATTAAATACGAGAAATTTTATGATGTTCAAGTAGTGAATTACAAAATAAAGGAAAAAGAAGCCTTTAATTGGGAAGATTTTGCCTACTTTGACTTCAGCTTTGAGAAAATGCACCCTCACAATCTCTCGAGCCTTGTAGGACAACTTATAGACAATGCCTACTAAGGCTCCTCGAGCAGTGCAAGTCCTATTCTCTCTTAAAGGTGTTACTTACAAGGACCTTGTCATCCTTTTGTTTCAACTCTTGGACATAACACCGCAAGACCTACTCATCTTGGATTTCACCCACTCCTTGGGAAGCAAAAAAACTCATCTTGAGATGATCGGTCGACATCGTCGCACAAAATCTGTTGAGAGTAGGCCTACTGATGATGGCATTGTAAAAGAATAGAGCCTTTTCCACCAGGAAGTATACCATGATTGAGGCCGTGTAGGGGGTGGGCCGTTGCTTGCGCGGACTGACAACATGTTGGTTTCCACAAAATGAACCATATCCTTGGAGAAAGCCTTCAGTAACATGGGGGTTAGTTGCAACCAGGCAAAGTTTATTCCTATCTTGGTGAAGACTTCCTAGAAAAGAATGTATGTTGAACTCCCATTGTCGATGAGCATCTGTTGGTGGTGAAATTGGCAACCAGCATGGTCACCACCAACGCATCCACGTGGGGTACAAGACCCCTTTTTTGTCAGCCTCTCCGAATGAGACGATGGGAGCCAACTCGAATCTCTAGTGCTTGGCGGGTTGGTTCTCTCCCGAGTACATCTCGTGGTACGAGCATGCCAAGCATTCACCCTTCTTCTTGAAAAGGTAGTGCCCCGCCAATAAGCTCTCCAACTATGGTCCCTAATGCACCGAGTGGGGGCCTTCCTTGTGATGGTGAGTGAGGAGATCTTGTTATCTTCCTTGTACCGACAGTGGTTGTCGCGAGCTCTCATTCCTCACGTGTTAGTCAGTCCAATCCGTACTTCTTTTCCTGGATCTCCCCCACCTCTCTCATTCCAACTCACGGGTGGACAGGTAAAACTATATTGTCTGCTCCTCGTGTTCTCTCCGCTTCGACTGAGAGAAACAGTCCTCAATGTTGTGTAAGGTGGACTTATGAAGTGTAATAGCGGCGAGTGATGCCTTGGTCCTTTTATTCTCAGACAGCTTGGGAGTCGGCCTCTTGAATGGTAAGGAATGGTCAGTCAAAGCAAACTCATGGGCCCTTCGCTGGGGCTTCTTCATTTTGTTCTCTCATGGGAGCTCTTATCCACTTTCTCTTGGGCCTTAACCTTTACCTGAGCTTTTAGCCTTCCTCTCTGCCTGCTCTAGGTCCGTCCTCCTCAAATCAATTAGAGTTCAAAGAGTGTCCTCGATGTTAATAAAGTTGTTAGCTTGGTCCATGAACTACCTCGGGTGACAGGAGTCCTTCTCATCTGCTTGACCATAAATTGGGATCACAACTAGACCTCTCTCAGAAGTGCCATCAACGTTATCTTCTTGTCCTATTCATCAGTCGTCATGGACTGCTTCTTTAACTGAACAAGAATGCATTTGAGCTTTCCTCCTCTCCTTGTTTGATGGTAAGGAGGTATGTTGATGATGTTACCTTTTTTGGCTGGACATGAACTAGGTCAGGATTTAGAAGCGTCAGTTCACCAAAACTGTTTATGGAACTAGGTGCCAGATAACCGAACCATACTCATGCCAGCCTTTTTAGGGTCAACAAAAAGGCCCTGCATGCCACCTCTCCCGAGAATCCATATAGGGTCATGTGAGTTTTGAAGGTTTCCAGATGCTCGAGAGTATTCTTCCCCCATCATACATCTACATTGTGGAGACTCTAAGTTTTGGTGGTAGGAGCACAACTATCACTTTCTCAGTGTAAGGCAGACTATTGTTTATGAGTAATTGGTCTATCATAGACGATGTGCCTATCTTCTTTGCCATCTTTTATACTTTTCTTTGAGATTGCAGAGTTCTTCTAGTATGTTTTTCCTTTTCTCTTCCTTGTTCGCTCCGACTCCTACATTTCAAGACCTCTCATGCTCACTGTGGCTAGGCTTGGAATCTTCGTTTCGCTCTTGGTGATGTGTCTTGAGCTCTTCATTCTCCTTGCAAAGTCTCTTCGCCTCTTGGGTTAGCCTTGCTACCCAATCCTCATAGCTTTTAGTCTTACTTCCATAGAAACTTTCTCTTATTCCCAAGTCATCTATGAACATACCATTGTAGATATATAAGTACACGTAAGACCTATAAAGATTTCACAGACATTGTCAAAGATTTCACAGACATTGTCATTGTTAACGTTGTGTTTCGTATACATTTGGACTAGGTTCTAGCAACTCAAGTCTTCTATGTTGAGCCTACAAAATTGAAGAAGAAGAACATTGGGAAAGGGCGGCCCGAGAAGTCAGGGAGTCTCTGATGTCTAAATTAATAAATTATTTTAGAAGCTTATGAATAAAGTGAGTTCATAGAGTTTTCTCGTACTAGAAGGTTGCTATTTGTACCTGGATGCTGGGGGGACACATCATGTCTGTCCATGTGGGGTCTTCATCCTTTACATTGCTCATCTATCAGAGTCATTTAATGTGAAGTGGCCTCTGCGAGAATGTCATATGTCAATGCCCATTGCCAAAAGATCAAAAGATCTCATTGCTTCACACTAGTCCAATTAGACAAATACTCGAGCGCCTAGTGCAGTTTGAGAGAGCTCCAAAGTGGTAAGTCTCATCTCCCATCTCATCCGTTCTCACATGAGGGTGCATCAAGGGATATCCCTCTGTAGGTATAGACTCTTTGTGTGCTGGCTCTAACAGCCCTTATATGGGCTAGGCCAATGGATTTGTTAGCTCTGAATCGGGCCTTCTTAACCCGCTTCCTTAATTGATCCTCTTAGCCTTAACATTTAGGATGCAGCGGGAGAAAATCTATTTACACTAATAGTTGTAGTTATTAGTACTAATAATCATGATGAAAATAATAATCATGAAAAATACTGCATTTCTCTAAAAAAGAAATTAATATGCTAATGCTCCAAGTAGTGATCCACATGTTTACACATAATGTGGCGATTACCAGGAATCAAACCATTTTATTTGTATAAAAAACCAGAGTCAAAATGACAATCAACTTAGATATATGTCAATGTTATAAAACTAAAAACAAAATTACTACTATTGCAAGAGAAATATAAAAGAAACTCTTAAAAACTGAAACTTTTTTTTCTCTTTCTATATTTTCTTATGAATTTCATTACAACTGAAACCCCTATTTATAGGCTTTGAAATTACTATGCAAGTTACTATACAAGTCACTATGCAGAATTTAATATAATAGTGGTGGGGTTATTCACATAATTTTTAGTGGTGGGACAGGGGGCGGCTGTCGACGTTCGTTCATAACACTCCCCCTTGAATGACCATCCATAAAGAATCTGCCTCGTTAAAACCTTGCCAAGGAAAAACCCAGTGGGAAGAAAAACCAATGGCGAAGGAAAAAGAGTACAGTCTCTTTATGTATCCACAAGTGCTTTAAGATTGCCTCATTAAAACCTTGCAAAGGAAAACCCAATGGGATAAAACCTTAGCGAAGGAAAAAGAGTACAATCAGCACAAGTCTTCAGGACTTTTACTCCCCCTGGAAAGTGCATGACAATAGTTTTTGAGTCTTCACATTTTAATATTCTGCACAATTTTCTTGAATGTCGCAGTTGGTGATGTCTTCGTGAATAAATCTGTCAGATTATCACTTGATCGTATATTTGATATATCCTCCTTTGATTTGAGTGATACAAGCAGCATTATCTTCGTATAAAATTGTTGAGCTATCAAAATACCACATTTTTCTTGGATATGTTGAGTCATTGATCTCAGCCAAATATACTCTCGACTTGTTTCATGAATTGCAATAATCTCTGAGTGATTTGAAGATGAAAAATAATATCTGGTTGACAAGTTTAATAGAAATCTGATACCTGCAGTAATACTTAAACTCCCCCTGATAATATGCGTTAGTGTTTCAAGTAATAAGCAAATATGATTTCACTATATATAACAAGTTAAGAATTCAAACACGATCTCCAACTAAATAATGCATTAGAGAGAGTATGATAATATTTTCATCTAAAATTTTCTCCCCCTCATTCGGCGTTATTAGGAAGAACTTGTTTATATACGGTAGAAATAACATTGGAAACCATCTATGTATGATAAAAGCTGTAAAAGTTTTGAGGTTTAATATTATCGGTTCGGCAGAAAATCAAATCCGCTTGACATTGTAGACAAATGAGATCTTGAAGAGATTTGAAGGTTTCGGGTTGTTATTTAAATATAACCAATTTTACCATTGGTTTACTCCAACAAAAAAGATTTCGCATTCCTCATAGATTCAGTTGTTGTTCATCCAGAACGATATTATGTCTGATAGAAATTCTAATATTCCAGATTTAAACTATGAACCTTTTATACCCCAACCACTTATATTTTCTCCTAAGGCTGTAAACACCATGATAGGAGCAGAGATATATCTATCTAATAAATCTGATATTGAAATTGTTGCAGCATCAAGAACCCTCAGTGCTCAATATGCTGCTTCTCTTACAACCATGAGAGGCTGCTGGCGAGAACGAGTGAGGTTGATCATCTTAAAAATCAAATATGTGCGTTGCATCAAACGCTTGTAACTAAAGATAGAAAAAATAAAGATTTAAAACAAGAAAACAAGGAGCTGAAGAAACTTATAGACTGGTATTTTCGTGACCTAAAAACACGAGTAGAAGACCTGGAACGAGAGAGAGCTCAGATATAAAGTCAACAACAGCAGTTAACGGCAGAGGTTCAGCGTTTACAAGAAAATAAGGATAGCTGTAATTAATCTCGCTGGCTTTTGAAATTATGCATCCAGCATATCTTGTAAAGTGAGATTTGAAGAGATGATGGTTTGTCTTGTTCTTATTTCCATTTCTATAAGAACCGTCTTTAGCTTCATTTAGTATGCATCAAATCTTCTTCTCATATCTATAATTCATCTGTATTTGTATTCTTATTCTACAAATTTTCAATGGCTCATCAATTTCCTTTTACTATTTCTCACAATCAACATATGAGGTATCCTTCACCTCAATTACAAGTTGATCCTGCATCTTCCGCAGGTACAATGTTGCAGCAAGCAAATGATCTGACTAATAAGTCAGATCGTGAAGCTGTTTATGAGCTGGTGACTCTAGGCACCCGATACTTCTCCTCTATTGTTAGATTTTCCAACCGATTACAATCCAAAAATCATGAGATTGAGGAGCTTAACGAGAAGGTTTCTGTACTTCAACGACTCGTTCAAGAGTCTAACAGAAAAATTACAGACTTAAAGTAAGAAAATAAGGATTTAAAATCTTTACTTGCCTCTTCATTTCGATTGCCTAATCCTTTAGATAAGGATGGTATGTTGTTTTATGAAAAGCAAATGCATTTGAGAGATGAGGCTAGAAGTCTCAAATTCTTGTAACTTATCTATGAATTGAATAATAAGATCTTTCCTAATTCATTAACTGCATATCTAATCCTTTTGTAATAACCAAATCGATTAAAAATATGAATGTGATTGCATTCATAACAAGGAAATATGTTTCCTCATAATTGCTCTCGGGTTTTTACGGGAAACCTTGTGCGACAAATTATACCGCACAATTTCATTTCGCATTACGCTTTCGTATAAATACTCATTTATATCTGACAAATATTACACCCTTTGGTGTTTGGACAACAGGTCCAAATGCATCTCGCTTCACTAGCGAGTTTAATTCAGTTTTAATAACTGCTTTCCATTTTGGCCAATCATTTCTACATCGACATTCTTCGACGATTTTTGGCTCACTTTTTTCATTACTTCTGGTAATATCAAGTGTTATCATATATGTTGTCGACAACAATTTTATTTCTATCCATAAATTTTCCAGTACTCATGAAATGTATTGAGATCTCATTGTTCCTCTGCAGGGGAAAACATCTCATGAAACACCTTTATAGGAGGTTCCTCTTCAGGAGGTTTATACTCTTCAGGAGTTTTCTCTTCAGGAGTTATACTCTTCAGGAGTTACACTCTTCAAAAGGTTTCCTCTTCAGGAGGATTATATTTTATACAGAAAATACGGTCTTTTCATGAGCACCGATTTTTATTTTTCTTGTGCACCAATAGGTCTTCAACGCTTCAGGTGTATCTTAGACTCATTTATTGCTGTTTTAACAACTCGTCCTTCAGGGACTTCAATTCTTGCTTAAGCATTAACAGCAGTATTATATGATTTTACAACACCTTTAATGTCAGTAAATACATCATGTAATTGATTTGCAACACTTTGCAGATAAATAATCCTCTGAACTTCTGGTTCACATTTATTTGTAAGAGAATCAAATTTAAACAGGGTTTTATTATCCCAAGTAATTTCTTGTCGTGCTTCAGGCACCGATATTTCATTATGTCAAAACATGATGAAATATTAATAAGCTTATATATAAAAACTTAGTATAAGTAAATCAAGTGCTTGGCCGTACAACAGGTACGTGACTACTGTTTAGTCATATTACATCTATGACAAACATCTTCATCTTTTTATGAAAAATTATTCTAAGGGCCTTTACCCTTCTCTGAGTTTGATCACTTCTGGTGATACGATATATTTTTATTATCTTTAGTGTTGTCGCTTTTGGGACCAACACTTCTATAATTTTTCTACCACGTCTACGCCCTTAGTTCCCGTTCACTTCTGGGAATTGTATAAATTCGATATCATTAATAGGACGTAACTGGTGTAACAATAACTCATTATTTAGCTCAATCACTGGAAGACAAAACAAAAGTTCAGAATATTTGTTGAACTTTCACTCTCGATATTGCTACTGCAGGAGCACATTCGAAGTATGAAAAATAATGTCTTCTTTTATATATCATCATCAGTGACATTTTCACTGTATAATTTTAATATTAAGCTGATTTTAAAGAGTGCAGAATATTCAATACCACTCTTAAAATCTTGCAACTTCAGGTGTAATAAATTATAATGATCTTTTGAGAGGATTACATCTTCTGGTGCTTATATCACTCTTTTAATTTATTTCACACATTAAGATGATTTTTCATCATGAGATATACAGCACGGTCCTTCAGGGACACATGATTTTCTTCTATGATTGTATCTTTCAAGTTTATCATCATATCCAAATAGATCTCATCAAGGATCTGGATAAATAATATTTTTCAGAAATGTCAATAGTAATAAATCTCAATATTTGACATTATATTACAAAAATAAATCTGTGAATTTAAAAAATATATTTATATTATCATGAGAATAAAAATAAAATTTTATCAAGTAATATTCCGCAATATTACCTTTAATATTTATCTCAAGGACTGCAAATAATATATTGAAAAACTTACTTGAAGTAGAAGACCACTAGTTTCAGTATCGGTAGAATCTCGTGCTGATAACGTGTTATAAAACTAAAAAGAAAACTACTACTATTGCAAGAAAAATATAAAAAAAATTCTTAAAAACTGAAATTTTTTTTTCTTTCTATATTTTCTTATGAATTTCATTACAACTGAAACTCCTATTTATAGGTTTTGAAATTACTATATAAATTACTATGTAAGTTACTATGCAAATTACTATACAAAATTTAATATAATAATAGTAGAGTCATTCACATAATTTTTAGTGGTGGAATAGGAGACGGCTGTCGACGTTCGTTCATAACAGTCGATTCATTTTAAAAACATAAAGAGTAGGTCCGCTGCCTTTTTCTCTAAAATCTTTTTCACTACAGTACGTATTAGACAGCAAAGAGATGACAACAAACACTGTCCCAAAGCGTGAGATGTTTGGTCTGGGCTTTAAAGGAGAAGCAGCAGAACTACTGTAGACTCACTCTTGAGGCCTGGGAGCGTCTGGGAAATCCCAGTGTATACCAAAATAAGAATATATATATATATATATATATATATGGAAAATGCTATCTTAATCTTTAAAAAAATATTTATTTTTCATGATTTTTTTAATATCTTAAAATATTTTCTAAAAATAGAAAAAAATCACATTATTATTTAAAAACATCTACTTTAAAATCATTTAAAAAAACTGAAAAATAAAAAATAAACCCAAAACGGGATACAAATAAAAAAGCTTTTATAGGGATGAGTAGCATCTCCTATATAATATATATATATATATATATATATATATATATATATATTATAGACCACTTTTTGTAGAAAGGGCGAGTCATGATCTCTTCCAACGTACGTAGCCATATTCATCTCCATTATTGGGTGCTCGGTTTGCAAGTTGATTCGTGTAAGTCCAAAACAAGCTGTCACAAGCAAAGAGCTTTTTGGAGGGTCTGAGTTTGACACTTTTAGGGCATTCAGAAGGTAATCTTTGTATGAAAGCGACCGAAGATTATATCCAACTTCCATCAATACCCATGCAAACTTCCGAACTTACCATTATAGGAGAGAGAAAGAGATTTTTTTTTTTTTTTTTATGGAGAAAGAGAGATATTCGGATGGGTGCGGTCAACTTTTTTTTCTTTTTCCTTTTTATATTCACCACATGACATTGTTTTCGACAAATTATCATAATTAGCCTTGCATTTTTTTATTACTAGTTTATAAAATATATATATATAACTAAAAGAAGATAAAATAAAACCGTTACAAATTAAAAAATACATAAATGTTTTAATTAGAAAAATATTTTATAAAAATTAACTCAAAAATTAACATAATTTAATATGATATGTTAAATTCTAAAATTATTTTTATTATAAAATAAGTCTAATGTATCATATAAAATTATATCATTTTAAAAATATAATTTTCTAAAATCTTTTTATAATAATAGCAATTATCAATAAATAAAAACATATGAAATATTTTAAATTTTTTAAAAAAATTATCACATATTATAAACTTAAACAACTAATAACTAATGGTTGCATCATGCATGTTAAAAAGGATAATAAGTAATTGTAAAGAATGAAATTGATTTACACATATAAGCTATATTGGTGAAGAGTTCTATTTGCAAGCTGAGATGTGTAACATATATACCGTTCACATTACTAATTAGAGCATCCACATCTCATTCATAAAAATTCTCTTCAAATTTAACTAAAAACTCAATTTCTTATAATTTTTTTATTAAATTTTACTCATATTTAAAAAATTCCCTATATCTTATTTCCTATACTTTCTCACATGTATTAAAATAATATTTTACTATTATTTCTTTATTACTTTCTTCCCTCACCTTCGTTTTTGTTCTTAACCACAAACTTTTTTTTTTTGGTTTTTAGTATTTCCAACTTTAATTAAACTCCTAAAATTCAATATAATTATTTTTAATCACGATACCTGATTACTTAAAAATTTAACTCACTTACAAATAATCATTTTCTCCAATGAAATTCTTGGATGTAAAGGAGGAACAATAATCACAAAAGAAATAAATACATTGAATGAAATAAAATCCATATAAATAATAATTACATTTGAGACCTTGCAGTGGTTAGAATTTTCTAAAGTATATTATAATTACGAGTAACTATGACATTGGAATACAAATAAAAAAAAGTAGATTTCTCCAATTTTTGTTTATGTCTCCCTAGATCAAGACGATGTCTACTCGTTTAGATGTGTATTGAGACTTGTATCTTATGAAACTCAATTTTTAATTAGTTAATCGTCTTCTGCCAATACACTGGTATTTTCGAATCATACCAACTAAAAAATCCACAAGCCTGCCCAACCCAGATGGTTGACAAGTAATCAAAAAATAAATAGATCACATGACCCCAAAATTAACCTAAATACATGCAAGAAAAGTATCAATTACATTAAAACTAAATTTCGATTATATTATAATTTTGGCAACCGAAAAATCGTCGTTCATCATTGTCCTCAGTATAAGCAATTCCTCAGTACACTTAATACCATAGTAACATATTGAGCATTTATTGCGACGATTGTTTCTTAAGCGTGAGTGACTGGTAATGCTACTACTAAACCTAGCATTGGATAGTAGTTTCTTTTGTTGTTCAAATTTGTAGACAAACATAAATAACAAAAGTAAAAAAATACCTAACATATTAAAGTATGTGCTTAAATAATCGGGGCTTAAGATTGTTTTTTCAATATCACATTATGCGATGACAAGAGACGCTCATGAACGGCTGCAAGATCTTGAACCCTAGTTGCCACATACTGGCCTTCCAAGGTTCATGGATTATCTTACCATATCAATGGGGCTCCATACCTAAACACTATAAATGATTACCCCACTCATCACAGTCTTACATTAAACTACTAGCTACAGCCAATCTTGACAGACAAACAATGGATCACAGCTCAGAGGCATAATAAATTGGGATTCGAATGTGGGGATGTTTAATAAATTGAATTAAAACAAGGCATCACGGGGTCGAAACAAGGGCATCAACATTTTAGTCACATCTCAATATATAAACATCTTAGAAAATAACACATAAATCACAGTAGAATTCAACAATGAGTCAATGGATGCTCAATAAGTAAACATCACAGCATATAAGCACAAATAACACAGCAAATTCAACAATGAGAAGCTCGGTTAATAAGAAAAGAAGGCTCAAATCCAAAACTCAATCAAAATAGGGGTCCACAATGAGTCAGTGGATGCTCAGTTATAAACATTACAACCAAATAACCACAAAACACCATGGAAGCAAATTCAACAATGAGAAGCTCAATTAATAAGCAAAAGAAGCTTTAAACTCGAAGCTCAATCACAAAACAGGGACCTCGATGAGTCAATGGATGCTCAGTATGTAAACCTGAATCACAAAATGCAAAACAGAGATCTCAACGAAAATATAAAAGCAAGTAGGTTGTAAACATAACAATAAGTACCACATCAATTCCACCAACTTTCCACAAATCCATCATCACTCTCGGGTATCACAACTAATTTTACAAATAAGGAAAGAAAACCACAAAATAAAGCAAAAAATTCGAAACCCTAACTTCAAGCATTCAGGATTTATCAAAGAGGTCTTAAACCGAAATACAAAATATAATGTAATAAACATTACAGCACAAAATATCAAATTGGAATCCTAATGAGAAGCATTCATGATTCATCATAAGGGTGTTAAATTGAGATACATAACACAATAAATCACAGATATCATTAATAAAAAAATAATATTAAGATAACTCACAAAAGTGCAAGAAGCATTGGAGAGAAAAATGGGGGAGCCAAGAAGGCACAAAATCGCAGATGTCGATAGGGATAGAGAGAGAGAGAGAGAGAGAGAGAGAGAGAGAGAGGGAAGTGACGAATGAAGCCACAAAAAATTAGAGTTTAAAGACCTTACTGATGATGAAATGTGGAGGGCAGTACCATGAGCGTGATGGAAAAAAAGGACGAGGACCGTGGTTTCAAATGAGAAGGGATGCGGTTGAAGAAAATCGCACGTAGACAAATGAAATGGAGGTTTGGAATTGAGGGCTACAGTAGTCCCCCTATAGGATCTCCTATAATGGGGGAGTACTGTAGCACCTCTTAAAGAATCTCTTAAAATGAAAATTCAAATATGAGAGTATTTTGAGCTTGTTATGAAACTTAAAGAAAGGAGCTACTATTGCAAAAGAGAAATAAGAAATTCTCTCTGAAACTCTTAAGAACTGAAACTTTCTTTCTCTCTCTATTTTTTCTTATGAATTTCATTACAACTGAAACCCCTATTTATAAGCTTTGAAATTACTATGTAAGTTACTATGCAAGTCACAATGCGGAATTTAAAATAATAGTGATGGGGTCATTCACATAATTTAGTGGTGGGACAGGGGCGGCTGATAAATTTCATTCGTTCATTTCACTCCCCCTTGAATGACCGCCAATAAGGAATCTGTCTCGTTAAAACCTTGCCAAGTAAAAACCCAGTGGGAAGAAAAACCAATAGCGAAGGAAAAAGAGTACAGTCTTCTTATGTATCCACAAGTGCTTTAAGATTGCCTCATTAAAACCTTGCAGAGGAAAACCCAGTGGGACAAAACCTCAGCGAAGGAAAAAGAGTACAATCAGCACATTTACTCCCCCTGAAAAGTGCATGACAAAAGATCTTTGAGTCTTCGCATTCCAATGTTATGCACAATCTTCTTGAATGTGGAAGTTGGTAACGCCTTTGTGAATAAATCTGCCAGATTATCACTAGATCGTATCTGCTTGACATCAATTTCACCTTTTTCTTGAAGTTCATGAGTATAAAAGAATTTCGGTGAAATATGTTTGGTTCTGTCACCTTTGATATATCCTCATCTGATTTGAGTGATACAAGCAGTATTATCTTCATATAAGATTGTTAGGCTATTATCGATCATGGGAAGTCCACACTTTTCCTGGATATGTTGAATAACTAATCTCAACCAAATACACTCTCGACTTGCTTCATGAATAGTAATGATTTCTGAGTGATTTAAAGAAGTAGCAGATAGTGTCTGCTTAACAGATCTCCATGATATGGCAGTATCTCCATAAGTAAATAAATATCCAGTTTGAGATCTACCTCTGTGTGGGTCTGAAAGATAACCTGCATCTGCATACCCAATCAATTCTGGACTTGAACCACGTTGATAAAATAATCCCATATCATCCGTACCATGAAGGTAACGAAGGACATGGGCAATAATGACAAATCCGGATTCTGATTTTTTAATAAAAACACATGGGCATATAAGATTATTCTCAAATCCTTCTTTCAATAGATATTCGCTTAAGCGATTATACCACATGCGTCCGGATTGCTTCAACCCATATAAAGATCTTTATAGTCTGATTAAGTACATATTTCTAGATGTACTTGTAGATACTTCAGGCATCTTATATCCTTCAGGGATTTTCATATATATGTCATGGTCTAAGGATCCATATAAATATGCAGTGACCACATCTATCAACCGCATTTCTAATCCTTTTGTAACAATCAGACTAATCAAAAATCTAAATGTGATTGCATCCATAACGGGAGAGTATGTTTCTTCATAATCAATCGCAGGTTTCTGCAGGAAACCTTGTGCAACAAGCCGTGCTTTGTATCGCACAATTTCATTTTTCTCATTCGTTTTCGTACAAATACCCACTTATATCCAACAGGCATCACACCCTTTGGTGTTTGGACAACAGGTCCAAATACTTCTCGTTTTGCTAGCGAATTTAATTCAGTTTCAATAGTTGTTTTCCATTTTGGCCAATCATTTCTACATCGACATTCTTCGACGCTTTTTGACTCACTTTTTTCATTACTTCTGGTAATGTCAATGGCCATTTTATATGAAAATATGTTGTTGACAACAGTTTTATTTCTATCCAGAATTTCTCCAGTTTTCATGAAATGTATTGAGATCTCATTATTTTCAGGTACCTGTTCCTCTTCAGGGGAAAAAATTTCATGACACACCTCTTCAGGAGGTCCCTTTTTATGAGATTTATACTCTTCAAGAGTTTCCTCTTCAGGAGGTTCTGGAATAGAAGATTTAAGCTCTTTAGGAGCACCAATTATATTTGTGGCCTGTATTGTGGGTACGTATTCTTCAGGAACACTAAATTCATTTTGTATTCTTTTCCTTCTAGGAATTTTGTCTTTTGCACCAATAGGTCTTCCACGCTTCAGGCGTATTTTAGATTCACCTATTGCTACTTTGACAATTTGTCCTTCAGGGATTTCAATCCTTGCTGGAGTATTAACAGCAGGAATATAAGATTTTACTACACCTTTAGTGTCAGTAAATACATCCGGTAACTGATTTGAAACATTTTACAAATGAATAATCCTTTGAACTTCCCGTTTACATTCATTTGTAGGAGGATCAAAATGAGACAGGGTCTTATTATCCCAACTAATATCTTGTCGTGCTTCAGACTTTTCTTTACCCATTAACGGAAAATTTGATTCGTCAAAATGACAATCCTCAAAACGTGCTTTAAACATATCCTCTGTAAGGGGTTCAAGGTATCTAATAATGGATGGAGAATCAAAACCAACATATATCCCAAGTCTACGTTGAGGGCCCATTTTTGTACGTTGTGGAGGTGCAATTGGAACATATACAGCACATCCAAAAGTACAAAGATGAGAAATATTTGGTTGTTGGCCAAATGCAAGCTGTAATGGAGAATATTTATGATATGTAGATGGTCTAATGCGAATTAGAGATACTGCATGAAGTATAGCATGTCCCCAAATAGAAATAGGTAGTCTTGATTTCATAAGTAAAGGTCTAGCGATTATTTGAAGCCTTTTGATCAAAGACTCAGCTAAACCGTTTTGTGTGTGTGTATGGGCAACAGGATGTTCAACATCTATTCCTATTGACATGCAATAGTCATCAAAAACTTGAGATGAAAATTCACCTGCATTATCCAATCGAATGGTCTTAATTGGATACTCAGGAAATTGTGCTCGTAGTTTAATTATCTGAGCAAGAAGTCTAGTAAATGCAACATTTCTAGTGGAAAGAAGACAAACATGTGACCATCGACTAGATACATCAATTAGAACCATAAAATATCTAAATGGTCCACTTGATGGATGAATAGGCCCACATATATCTCCGTGAATCCTTTGTAAAAAGGATGGAGATTCAACAATGACTTTTGAGGGAGATGGTCTAATAATTAACTTATCTTGAGAACATGCAGAGCACGGAGATTCATTGGGTAGAAATATCTTTTGATTCTTTAAGGGATGCCCATGCGAATTTTCACTAATTCGTCTCATCATTATAGAACCCGGATGTCCAAGGCGATCATGCCAAGTCATAAATACTTTAGGGTCAATGCACTTCTGGTGCATTACCACATATGATTCAATTGTTCTCATTTTTGTATATACAATCCAGAACATAGAGTAGGCAGTTTTTCTAATACGAGCTTCTGGCCTAATACTGTTTTAGTAATAAGAAGATGCTCTTTACTACCTTCATTGGTCGTTTCAATATGGTAATCATTACGACGTATATCTTTGAAACTCAATAAATTTCTTCTGGATTGTGAAGAGAATAGAGCATCATCAATACAAAATTTGGTGCCATTAGGCAACACAATATAAGCTCTTCCGGAGCCCTCAATTAAATCCGATGAATCTGATATGGTATGGACATAGGCTTTACTTAGTGTTAGATTTTGAAAATATTTCTTTTCTTTGAGAATTGTGTGAGTTGTAGCACTATCAGCCAGACATATATCTTTATCATTCAACTCAGAGATAAAAAGCTCATCAATGTGATCCATGATTCTACAAAATATACAAAACTTTTATTACTGATAGAAAGAAAATACATTAATTGAGTGGAACACTTCTATCTCCAATTAAGTGTTCAATACTACCATCAGGATGATTAAAGAAATCAGATACATCAAGATGAGTAACGTCTACATCTACTGAATCTAATAAATCATCTGATGGTTCTACTAAATTTGTTTCATGCACTTTATTTTTTCCTTTAATAGAAGCTTGATATAAATCAGTTAAGTGCCTGGCCGTACGACAGGTACGTGACCAATGTCCAGTCATTCCACATCTATGGCACACCTCTTCACTTTTCTTTGAAGAATTATTCTGAGGATTTTTACCCCTCTCTGAATTGTACCACTTCTGGTGATATGGTATATTATAATCCCTTTTAATGTTGTCATTCCTGGGACCAACATTTCTATAATTTCTCCTACCACGTCCACACCTCCGATTTCTTCTAAAGGATGCACCATTCACTTCTGGGAATGATGCAAACCTATTACCATTCACTTCAGGGAATGATATTGAGCCAGTAGGGCGTGACTGGTGGATTTCTAATAAGAGCTCATTATTCTGCTCAGCTACTAGAAGATATGATATAAGTTCAGAATATTTCTCGAACTTTCTCTCTCGATACTGCTGCTGCAGGAGCACATTCGAGGCATGAAATGTAGTAAAAGTCTTCTCTAGCATATCTTCATCGGTGATTTTCTCACCGCATAATTTTAATACTGAGCTTATTTTAAAAAGTGCGGAATTATACTCACTAACACTTTTAAAATCTTGCAACCTCAGGTGTATCCATTGAGAACGAGCTCTTGGGAGGATGACAGTCTTCTAGTGTTCATACCTCTCCCTTAAATTATTCCATAAAATATATGGATCTTTTACTGTGAGATATTCAGTTTTCAATTCTTCATGAAGATGGTGGCGAAGGAAAATCATTGTTTTAGCACGTTCCTGCAGGGATGCTTGATTTCCTTCTTTAATAGTTTCTCCCAAATTCATTGCATCAAGATGTATTTCAGCATCAAGTATCCAGGATAAATAATTTTTTCCAGATATATCAAGAGCAACAAATTCCAATTTTGTAAGATTTGCCATTTTCTACACATATAAATAATAAATATGTGTATCTCAGAAAATATATTTATAAATTTACACAGATAATCATCAATAAAATATATCAAAGATTTCAAATAATATATTGAAAAACTTACAGAGGAATAAGGCCACTAACTTCAGAATTGGTAGAACCGTCGTGCTGATAACGTGTTATGAAATTTAAAGAAATGAGCTACTATTGCAAAAGAGAAATAAGAAATTCTCTCTGAAACTCTTAAAAACTGAAACTTTCTTTCTCTCTCTATTTTTTCTTATGAATTTCATTACAACTGAAGCCCCTATTTATAAGTTTTGAAATTACTATACAAGTTACTATGCAAGTCACTATGCGAAATTTAAAATAATAGTGGTGGGGTCATTCACATAATTTAGTGGTGGGAAATGAGCGGCTGATAAATTTCGTTCGTTCATTTCAGAGCTTAAATTTTAAAGTATTTTTAAAATATAAAGAATGCTTCTTTTTAGGAAGTTCAATATAGGTGCATATATTGTATTATTTGATTTAAAAAAGTTTAAAATTTTATTATTAAACTAAATTATAACATAGAAATTGAGACGTGCAATCAATATCCGCTCGTAAATAAATAAAAAAAATTATAGATAAAAGGAATCAAACAACGAGATGTGACAAAAAAAGGATATTATTCTTTTTCGTAATCTTGCCCATAAAATTACTTATTTTTTTATATATTTGGAGTCAATGTTAGAGTACATTTATAGATTCGCAAATCTAATGTCATTGTTCCAAACGATATATTCGTTCATTATTCCACAATATCTAACATTGTTAACTTTCTGATTGAGGATGCAAAAAACAAAGAGAAAATAAATTGAAATAATGAGTGTTGAGGGAATAATAGACCGAACAAAATGCAGGTCAAATCAAAATACTTTTTTTTCTGAACGGTGAGAGAGAAGCCAAATTGGCTTTGAATCTCTACGGACGATGTTAGTTTTAGGCCCGATTAAAATTTCAGATTGAATTCGTTTCATTTTAATTTATTTTAAATTTTTTATTATATTTTTTAAATTTTCTTATAAAATAAAATAAAAAATTTAATTTTTTTAATATTTTAATTCAACCTTTTTAAATTTTAACACAATAATTATATTAAAAATTAATATTTTATTCAACTTTTAAAATTTATTTTAATTTAAACTATCCCTTAGATCATTCTGAAGTCAAAATCAAACTTCACTTTTAGTCAATAGGAGATAAATTTAACTTTTTTTATTTGAAAAATGATAAATTCACATCAAATTTTTATCGAGGAAGAGTTATTTATTCATTTTTAATAATAAAATAAATCTAAATTTAATTATTCTATTTATATTAAATTTCTATATTAAATTATATGTTATTTTATATAATAATAAAATATTATTAATTTAATTTTTCAATTATTAATTTATTTAATTTTATCATATTTTACTATTTGACCTATTATATATCAACTAATAATTATACTCTTATTAAATTATTGGATAAGAAATCATATTTTTGATTAATGTGGAGAAGAACGGAGAAAAAAATAATAATGTGAATTTAGTTAATGAAAATTACCCATCAAATTTGATCTTATTTTTGAAGTTATTGTAGTTAAAGTCAATTTTTTATTATTATTATTTTGCCTAATCTATTACAACTACTTTTTCTTCTATAATAGTTAATATAGGATGAATTTACCTTTTAGTTAATTCATTGAGAATGTTCTTAATAATAGTTTTTACATATTTAAAAATTATGAATATATTATTAATACTTATAAGAATAATATTAGACATGCAAAATTTATAATTTTTTTAATAAAAATTAATTTATAAATTAATATATTTTATGTGATATATTAAATTTATTTCTCATAAAATAACATTATAACTTCACACGATACATCAAATTACATTTATTTATAAATTATTTTAATTAAATTACTTTATTATTAAAATATTTTCTCATCATTCAAGAGAGTCGGACAAATTCCAAACTATTATTTTTATATTAAATGGTCAATACTTTTCATTTTTTAAAGTTTGCTAAATATAGTAAATTAATTAATTAATTAAATATTCAAGGATTATGCTTAATAGGTTGTTCGGACTCTAAGATTATCCCAAACTTATTATTTTTAATTTAGTGAAGATAAGGATTCAGGATCACAATTCATGGAAGTTTCTCATAAGTTTTGTCCTTTCGTGGCTCATCAGTTCATGACAGCTTGGTCAAATCAAAATAAGAAGGCATCAACCACATTGTCGAGTGGACCACCTTTGAGAAACTGTCTTGGTTGTTGCAATATGGCCGTTCATACTTTTTGTTTTCTCTTTTTTCTTCACTCTTTATAGTTTTTGCACTGTGATATATTTTAATCTCCTGTCCTTTTCTCTTTAGATTCTTATTAAAAATTAAGCGAAAGTTAACTTTTTAAAATTAGTTTTAAAATTACTATATTTTTTAAGTGGAAGTAGTTTGGTAAAAATAAAATTATTTTAAAAAACTAGTACGATTACCTTATTTTAATTACTTGTAAACAAATTATAAAATAGTTATAAAAAAACTAGAAGTATATCATTAACAAAATTAAAATGTATGAAATAATATTAATGTGTTAAGGCAAGTGTTTTATGGTATTTGCGAAAATGGTAGTTTCACTTAAAATATATATTTTTTAAAATGAATGCAAAGCCTTGGCTCATTTTACTTTTTTGAAGCCTTTTCAGCCTAAATCAATTTTCAAGATTATTATTTGTCTAGAAATAACATCAAATCTAATTTAAATACATAATTACACATTCAACTATATTAGTCTATTAAATATTAAATAATAGCCATCAATAAAGTTACTTAAAAAAATATCACTAAACTCTAAAGTACTATAACTAAGGATCTAAACGATAAACTATTACAAATTTATAATAATACAAATTAGAACTTAGAGTCTTAGACAACTAATATAGTTTAAATTATTACAAAAATACAAAATTATCAATACATCTAAAAATAAAAAGTCCTACAAACTGTATTATTAACTATTAACATTACAATTTGCAATAACTACTTTTAAAATTCTAAACTAATAAAATCATAATTCATAACAGTGAAATTTTGAACTTAAGAGTTGTTGAGCCATTGACACTTGATAATGATTTGACTGCTGTGAGAATAAAGATAATAAAACCTACAATAATAAAGTTATAACTTATAAACATGAAAAAAAATTAAAATACAAAAAATTAAAAATAAAATTCTCACTAATATTAGATTGGGTCATTCGGTTGGACAATATTAGATGAGCATAAAAAGATTTGAGTCTTGACATACGCGATGGTCAATGAGAATATAAAAGGCTAAAAGCTACAAAATATCAAAACCCCTAAAGAAAGTTAGAAAATAATTAGATACTAAAATTGCAAATATTATAAAATTATAAATGGAAATAACAATTAAGAGACAAATTGTGTAAAGTGCAAAACATGATGATGATAGGTCATACTACAATGGAGGTAGTCGTAGATGATGTTCCAGATGCTGGTGTCGTAGTCGCTACATCAATTAAAGTGAAATTAACACCAATTAATATTTAATTAAATAAATTAAAATAATATAATTTGATTTCAAGTGACAATTTATCAGATTTAGGCTGATTAGCACCCTCCTCCTTGGTCACTACTGGATCATAATCAACAACTTCTAGAATATGAATTGGACTCCCCATATCCAATTCTATATACAAATCAGTGACTTGATAGTGGCAGGATTTAATGAGTTCTAGAACGAATCCAATACATGTCCTTCAATACTAAAGGCCGACTCTAAAATTACTATACTGATCTGAATGACAAAAATATTACGGGCTATCTGTGCAAGTATAGGATATTTGGGGATATTATCTTTCACCTAACTAAGATATCAAAATCTCATACATATGTATGAAGATTAAGTGCCAAATATCTGTCTATCTCTGACTGGACATATGTAGATGAACATGTCAAGTGATTCCTTTCATCATGTCACCCTAGTCCATTCTGCATTTTTTTCAATCTCGACATCTGCAACTGGTGGAGGGTAGGTGTAAGTGCTGCAATACTACCACCTCGTATGATGATAAACTCACTAAATAATATATCAAGAAATTTTCAAACCTGAGATGCAATATGATCTGCCCACACTTGTTTGTAGGCAATACTTAATCCATATAACATGCCATTCACCTTAAATCGGGGGTCAAGGAGAACAGCTACATATAAATATTAGCCCTATCAAATTCACCCCCCCAATAGTTGTTGTATTTTGCTCTCAATAAAGCCATCTCCCACAGTTTGGTTACGACCCAAGACAATCTCATTCAATTCTTTTTTCACCTCACATATTTGTTGACAAAAATAATGTGTTGTGGGA
Source organism: Platycarya strobilacea (assembly GCA_036898215.1). Taxonomy (NCBI): domain Eukaryota; kingdom Viridiplantae; phylum Streptophyta; class Magnoliopsida; order Fagales; family Juglandaceae; genus Platycarya; species Platycarya strobilacea. The sequence continues at coordinate 25,761,683 of CM072551.1, forward strand.
TACAAAGAACCAGATAGAATAGTTGTAACGTCGTAAAAAAAGCCTCTAAAATTCTATAAAAGTAAATACAACCTCCAAATCATCGGACATAGATTTCTTCAATATTTCATCAAAATACTTGATATATTATATATGTTCATCACCCAATGCATCAAATGCCAACTTATACTCTTGAATCGACTCTAATATTAAAAAAAATTGAGTTTGACCTTGTAGATAAATCAATACAAAGACCATTTTTACATGTTATGCCCACAATCTTTGCAGCAACCTTGAACCTCTTCAAACTAGCAGGAAAAGATCTCACCCATCTCACAGTAGTCCTGACTCGAGCAATCGAGTTATCAAGATTTTTCAAATCATCACTCACAATCAGATTAAGAATATTTGCTGCATGCTGCACATGCAAAAAGTCATAACACAAAATTGCTCTATTTGAAATATTAAGGAAAGTCTTAAGATGTCTCATTGCGATATCAGTAGCCCCAGCATTATCAACCGTGTATGTTAGAACCCATGTCAAACCCCACTTTTTTATAGCGACTTCCAAGACCTTCGACTTCCAAGACCTTCCCTATCATCTCACCTTATAGTGGTTTGACAAAATCTAAAGATCTTCTTATTCAATGTCCAATCCCTATCAATCCAATGCATAGTCAAAGACATGTAATTAATATTCTAACAGGAAGTCCAACAATCAATAGTGAGACAAACAAACTCTCCTGCCAATAAACCCCTTAACTTCTCTTTTTCTGAGCGGTAAATTTTTTTTACATCCTTTGCCACCATATGGCAAGAATGAATATTAAATATTAATTTCAAGTGTCTAGAATAGGCTTGGAATCTTTTTCCATCCACCACTTAGAAATGTATCTCATTCATAACAACCATGCGAGCTAAGTATGTCCTAATCTCGTCAGGACCGTATTTGGTCTACCCCTTTAATGCCAATCCACCACTACTCCTCTAACCCATTTTTTTCAATTCAACTTCAAGTCTAGATTGACTCTTCTCTACCAATGATTTCAAACTTGGATTTTTCTTGCATTGCTCCTCCAAGTACAACTTTATTTGTGAGATGCTATATATCTTGTAGTAGCACCCATAAACTTTGTTACAATAGTTGCACTTGACTTTTGGGTCATTTAGATCACCACTCTCTATCTTTGTGACATGAGTCTAAATTTTGGATGAGACTTTCTTGTTTAGCTTGGGAACGGGGCAAGTGTTGGATTAGAAGTAGGAGTAGTGGTAGGATTAAGAGTAGGGTTCAAGTTAGGGTTAAGGGTAGTGGTAGAGTTAAGGATAGGGTCCACAATAGTGGTAGGATTAGGGGTAGTTGGGATACCCTATATAGGAGAACTTGTACTAGAATTTGCTAGAGTGTTTGTTTATTGTAAAAAACAACAAATTTACAAAACCGTAGCAAACAATCAAGTATTAACATCCAGCTTTTCAACCAAGTGTAATGAATGACAAATTACAAAGTAGAAACAATTCATGTATGAAGTAATTACACAAAATGAAATAAATGCATGCTATAAGTTCACAAATATTGTGCCCACTTGAATAACATTCATTCATGTATTGAATGAAATAACTTAAAATTATATAATTTTACACTAATTTTATAAAACAAGTCAATAAATATTTAGTAATTTAAATTTTCATAAATCTATAACACTTGTCTTGTTTTTTTCTCTATAACATGTCTTCTTTCCATTAAATCTAGTTTATTATAGTTACTGTTAGACTACATAGTAATACAAGAGATCCAATTCAAGCACCTTCATAAAAAACAAAATATAATTAATTAATTAACATTATTTCACGCACACTAAAATGGATGCACGACAAAATTTGTATTCCTCAGAATAAATCTTAATTAATATTATTCATTTGGAGATGCATACTTGACAGTAGCATAACAAAAAAAAGGGACAAACCAAACCAAACCACTAAACCTTAGTATCAATAACAGAACAAGAGATTACAGATTTAAATTTTGGGACAAAGCAAATCAAGATAAAACAACTAAATTACAAGAAAATATAGCACATGCATCAAATTTTAGGATTTTGGATTCAATCCCAAATCCTAAAAAATTTCATACAACACATCCACATGCATAATCAAATCTTCCACTACACACAATTCACAATTTCATCCTCATTTAATCCCATCCTCCAATATCCATCCACATTCAACAACTAATTAAAAAAAAATAAAAATTTGGGGCAAATGAGAATCGAACTTAGGGACTTAAATTCGACAGTTCTAGAGTGGAGAGACTACATGACAGTAGAGGAGCTTGTTGGGGCGACAATTATTCAACTAAGTCACCAGAGAAGCTGACTAGAGGCACGATGATGACAAGAAGAGTGGGGGTGGCCGTTTTGATTATAGGTTAATAACCCTTTAAAGAAACAACGTTGTGCCTCACCTGGTTTTTTTTAAATATATATTATTACATATAATATATTAATATATATTAAATTAATTAATTATATGTGGGGGTAGGGCAGGTATTTGCAGGACGAGAATTCACCCCTTCTTGCTTCCGCCCCCGCCTTCCACTCTCAAAGCGGGCAAGGTACCCCCGCCTCCTGCCCCCTGCCTATCGGGCGGGTTAAGCTGCCCCTACATAACGGGACGAGGTAGAATCCAGGTGGGGTAGCAAGTGCGGATACTTACTATCCGCCCCTAAACTTGAGTATGGTTGTTTGACCAAATAAAAAGATGTGGCTTTATTTGGATAGTGAGATAAGATAAAATGCTTTTAGGTCAAATTTAAATTTTGAATAAAATATTGTTATAATATTATTTTTTAATATTATTATTATTTTGAGATTTAAAAAAAGTTGAATTAAGACTTAAAAAAATTGAATTATTTATTGTATTTTATGTGAAAATTTGAAAAAATTACAATAATAAGATAAGATGATTTCTTATTACAAACGGGGCTGTAATTTTTTTTTTTTTTAAGCATCTCTAACCGAACTAAAAAAATATAGAATACCAGCTTATACGGAATTGTGATCCAAAAATCATTTCAACAAAAGTATTATTTAAGAATTATTTAAAAAATATATCTTCTATGCAAGATTCTAAAAGTTTTAGATTCACATATCTATATTTTTTGAAAGGATTCAAGCTTCATTCAAATACTCACGAAAGAGTGATAGGACATATGTTCTGGATAAATTACCAAATTAGATACATTCTCATCAAGAGACAAGGTCTCTTTTGCTAAATTATGAGCCAAACTATTAGCTTTTCTATATATAAACGAAACTTGCCATTGAGAGAAGTAGGTAAGTAGTTTCTTAATGTCATTGTGAACTAGTCCCACTTGATCCTATCTGTCTATTGGCTATGCGAGACCCTTAATAATTTGATAGGATTCACCTTCCAAAATACCGAATTATACCCCAGTTCCAGTGCCATTTCAATAGCATAATATGCCCCTTGAGGTTTAGCTAACAGAGGATCATTGAAAGAAAGCTTGGAAACTATTTTAGAAGCCATGAATTTTCCCTCACAATCTCGAGCCACTAATCCATACCCAACTCTCTCTTTATACTTGTGAAGACTAGCATCCCAATTAATCTTTATGGCATCCAGTTGTGGAGAAAACTAGGCAGTAGATATCACATTTTCCACTTGAGCAGTCCCTCTATGTTGTTGATTCGCTACTTTTAATTTATGTAATTGCATCAACGTTTTGAGATAGGGCCTAAAGATCAATAAAAGAATGTTTAAAGATAAGTTAGTTCCTCCTAGCACAAATGCTTTTTGTTATAAATGCAAAGATTTCCATAGTTTCCTTATCATTGGATTCGAAAGAGCTTTTCTACTAATTCCTTGAATATAGCAGTTCTGATAGAGCTTTTTTGTAGACTGTGTGGTGTTAAAGTCCATACATAGTTGATGGGCAATCCTAGATTATGTGAGTAATTGTTTCGACTTCTTGCATGCAGATTGGACATAATGTTGACTCATAGATTTTCCTTTTATGGAGGTTATATCATGTAGGTAATGACTCAAGACAGGCCCCCCAAAGAAAATTCTTCACTGTATTATGAACTTGTAGCTGCCATAATTTGGTCCACTCAATTCTGGTCCCATTTACTGAGGATGATTGCCCATTTTTCTACAGTCAATTGCATTTGAAGATGGTAGGCACTTTTGATAGTAAAGACTCCATCCTTGGTATACCTCCAAAGTAGATGATCTTCTAATCCTGCAGAACTAATAGGAGTCTTGAGAATTGTATCAGCTTCTGCTTTCTAGAAAGTAACTTTAATTAGGACAGAATAGAAACCTTTGCCTCCTTTGGAAGAATTTGTGGTGGAGTCTGAATTTTAAAGCTGGAGGGAATTGGTACCCATTTGTCCTGCCATATGACAGTGTGATGACCAATACCTATTCTCCATATGGTCCCCTCCTAAATGAGAGAACTTGCTAAACAGATACTCCTCCAAATTAAGGAGGACCTTGTATTGATTTTGGCTTTGAGAAAATCTGTCTTAGGGAAGTATTTCATTTTCAAGACTTGTGAAGCTAGAGAATATGGTTGTTGAATTATCCTCCATGCTTGTTTTGCTAACAAAGTAGTGTTAAAAATTTCAAAATCTCTAAAACCTAGTCCTCCCATACTCCTTGATTTGCCCATTTGCTGCCATGAAATGCAGTGTACTCATTCTTCTCCTCTTGCTGTCCCCACCAATAGGTGTGCATAACTTTGTTCAATTCTTTTAACAACACCTTTGGCAGCTTAAAAACCCCTCATACAATATGTAAGTAGAGCTTGTACAATGGCTTTAAGTAGAACCACTTTCCCAGCAAAGGATAAAAACTTATTTTTTCCAAGAGCTTACTATACTACGCACCCTTTCCAAAATGCTTTAAAAAGCTTGTGACCTTGACTTACCAATGAGGGCAGGTAAGCCTAGGTATTTCTTATAAGTTGTGGTAGCTCTTAAACCAACCATGGTTTGAATATATTCTCTAGTTTCCTTTTTTGTATTTGAGCTAAAAAAATTGAAGTTTTTGTCTTGTTTAACTTTTGACCCGAGCCTTTTTCATAAAGATCTAGCACTTCCAAGATATTAGCTCACTCAAAAGCATTTTCTCAACAAGAAAGTAAGCTATCATCTACAAAAAGTAAATGAATGATACTCAATCTACTCTTCTCAACACGAAATCCATGAATCTTCTTATTAGTTGATGCTTGGTGTAATAAAGAACTTACAACTTCATTAACAAGGATGAAAAGGTAGGGAGCCAGTGGGTCTCCCTGCCTTAAACCCTTTGATAGGTGAAACCAGTCTTAGGGCTCTCTATTAAGTAGAATTGAATAAGATACACTTGTCATACACTTCATAACCAGATCTAACCACCTTTGACGAAAACCCATTTTATGCATAGCTGCTCTTAAGAAGCTCCATTCCACTTTATCGTAAACTTTACTTATATTAAGCTTTAAGGACATAAAACCTTGTTGTCTCTTCATTTTGGATCTCATAGAATACATTGCTTCAAATGCAACTATCACATTATCTAGGATCAATGTATCGGGTACAAAGCCACTTTGTGTAAGGGATATGATTTGGGGTAGAATAGCCTTCAGTCTATTGGCCTAAGACCTTTGAGACTATTTTATAAATGACATCACACAGTGAAATTGGTCTAAAGTCAGTTACTATTTGAGGTTTGCTTACTTTGGATATAAGGACTATAAAAGTTCCATTAATGTTGGATAAGTCCTCTCGGGAGTTAAGGATAGATACCAATGCTCTAGTCACATCTCCACCTACAATTTCCTAATGGGTTTGATAGTAAGTAGATGAGAAGCCATCATATCCAAGGGACCCCAATGGATTTATCTGAAACAACACAGTTTTTACCTCACAAGCTGTGAACTCCTCTTGCAGATGCTAGTTCATTCGGTCATCCATCTTCTTTTCCACATGCTCCAAGCATTCATGAATCTTATTAGGGTAAGAAGTTGCAAACATATTCTTGAAATGTAAAGAGAAAATATCTGCTATTTCCTCCCTGTTGCAAGTTGTGGTGCCATCTTCCTTTTCGATCGATCGTATTTCATTTATTTTCCTTCGTTGATTTGCTAATTTATGAAAAAACTTAGTATTTTTATCTCCATTCTTAAGCCAATTTTCCTTGGCTCTTTGTCTACACTTTATGTTATCAGCTTTAAGCCCATTTGCTATATTCTCTTTTAATTTCTTAACTTTTGCTGAGCTGTCACCAGCATTAGCCTCTTGTATCTTAGAAAGTTCTTTGTATTACCTCTTCACTTCTTCTTTGTTCTTATCCACTACCTGTTTTTTTCAATTCAATAAAGAGTCTTTACACTTATGTAAATTATGGAGTATATCCTACGGTATACCCCGTAGGAAGGATCCCTAATATACAACATTAGTGTTCCAATCATCTATGATTATGCCACTATAGTTAACCCTCATATCCCAGCTAGCTTCATATCGAAAGGTTTGTGCTCTTATCCCCATCCTACTATTATTTCCTGCTCCACCAATTCCCATGTTAAGCAACAAAGGCATGTTGTCTGAAGATTGAGCCTCTAAAATATGAATCATGGTTTTTGAGATTGAGTTGATCCATGCATAATTACCTAATACATGGTCAAGCCTTTCCTTTATAAAATGAGGACCTTCTCTACCATTGTGCCAAGTGAATTTTGGACCTTCGTAGCCGAGACCCCTTAACCCGCAGAAATCCATTGCCTCCCTAAATCTTTCCATGTGGGAATAAGGTCTCGGTTGCCCAGATGACTAACACAAGAGGGGGGTGAATTGAGTTGTATTTAAAAAAAATAACAATTATGAATCAAGTATACAATATAAATATAAATAAAATATAAAACAGCAATAAATATAAAGAGTAAAGGTAAGAGAGAAGCAAACTCAGTATGTTAACGAGATTCGACCCCACTGCTTACGTCCTCGCCTCAAGCTAATCCTTGAAGATCCCCAAATCCACTATTCAATCTCTTTTAGGTGGAGATAGAAACCTATTATACATTTGAGCAGCACCGCTCCAATGAATCCATGTAGAACACCCTCTACACTTTCAATCACCTCACACTTGGTGATTTAACTATTTTTCATGTAGAACACCTTCTACACTTCCAATCACCTCACACTTGGTGATTTAACTATTCCCCGTGTAGAACACCTTCTACATACCCAAGGGTTATACGCATCATTTTACAAATACAAGAGTTGATAGTAGGTAGACTATCAAAGTACACTCCTCAATGAGTGAGATAGAAACAATACAGCACAACCTATATCTCTCTCAACAAGAATAAGAATTAAGACTCAAAACTTTAGAAAAGAGAGAATGAGAGCTTTGAATGAATGACGCAAAACGTAGCAATAGATGTGTAAGCTTTTGTTATCTTTTTTGCAAAACTCAAGTGAGCTATTTATAGGCAAATGAGTTTTCAATTTCAAATTTGAAAAGATTCCCATGTCAAAAACATCATCATTCACTTTTCAAAAATTTCAAATCTAATCTTTCTACCTTTTGCATAAGTCAAGAAAAGCATCCACCACTTTTGAAAATATTCAAATAAAACATGCACATGTGAAAGATGACAATTAATCATATTAATATTTTCAAAATTCAAACCTTTAATCATGTCATGCACATGTGAGAGATGACAATCAATCATCTTTCAAAATTTTCAAATTTAATTTTCAAAATATTCATGCATATGTGGAAAATGTATTTTAATACTTTATGATAAAATATTAATTTTGAGCCTTAATCCTAATTTTGAATTTTTAAGAGATTTACAACATTACTCTATGATTTTAATGTGAACTTGTTCCCTTCTTGCTCATACTTGCTTCCTTGATGTGCTTGATTCTATTGTGTGGACAACTTGAGATTGAGACTCCTTTATTCTTTGAATTTATTTGTTATTATCAAAATTCATGTGTAGATTTACATGAAACTTGAAACCTTGGGTTCAACAGTCTCATTATAGCACATTGTTTCTCATGTTGGTAAAAGACTTCATTGAAGCCCTTTAACAAAAAATTCAGACTCCACCATAAATTCTTCTAAGGGAGGCAAAGGTTTCTATCCTGATAAACCAAGAAAGTCACCAGTGGAAAGCTAAACTAATTAGAGCTACTTTCTAGAGAGTGGAAGCTAATACAATTCCTATTAGTTCTACATGATTATAAGATCGTCTGATCTGGAGGTGTATCAAGGATGGAGGTTTTATTGTCAAAAGTGCCTACCATATTCAAATGCAACTGGCGAAAGAAAAAAATGGGCAATTATCCTTAGTATCTGGGACCAAAATTGAGTGGACCAAACTATGGCAGCTGCAAGTTCATAATACAATGAAGAAATTTCTTTGGAGGGCCTGTCTTGAGTCATTACCTACACGATATAACCTTCATAAAAGGAAAGTCTGTGAGTCACCATTATGTCCAATATGCATGCAAGAGGTCGAAATAGTTACTCACATCATCTAGGACTGCCAATCAGCCATGGATGTATGGAGTTTAACACCACACAGTCTACAGAAAAGCTCTATTAGAACTACTATATTCAGGAAATTAGTAGAAATGCTCTTTCAAGTCCATGATAAGGAAACTATGGAAATCTTTATAATTATAGCAAAAAAAATATTTGGGCTAGGTGGAACCAGCTTATCTTTGGAAATTCTTTTATTCATCCTAAGTCCCTCTCTAAAAACAGGATGATACAATTACATGAATTCAAAGTAGTGAATCAACAACACAGAGGGACTGCTCAAGTGGAAAATAGGATACCTGCTGTCTGGGGTCCTCCACCACTAGATGCCATAAAGATTAATTGGGATGTTGGTCTTCACAAGCAGAAAGGGAGAGCTAGGTATGGATTAGTGGCTCGAGATTGTGAAGGCAAAGTCACGGCTATAAAAAAACTTTCCAAGCTTTCTTTTAATGATTCTCTGTTAGCTGAAGCTCAAAGGGCATGTTATGCTGTTGAAATGGCACTGAAACTGGGATAAAACTTGGTCATTTTGGAAGGTGATTCCTCTTCTTACATGTATCCTTGTGTTAAATCGTATTTTTGTTGATATAAGAGTAGGCTATGTTTGAGTAGTAAGCTAATTTTACACCACTTTATTGCTCAAATATAATCTAGGGTTGCATTTAGAATCTTAGATGGTGAGATAATTTCAAATACTTTGTGAATAGTATTAAAAATAATATAAAATAATGATAGATATTAAATAAAGATAAATACTAACAAAAAAGTAGATAAAAAAATAAGAAAATAATAATAAATAATACTACTCCATTATCCAAATTATTTCTAAATTCAAATAAATAATTTTTTATTTTTTATTTTTTTAAAAAAGTAAGTAATGGAGCAACATACAGGGGAGAGAAAATGGAAGTAAGTAATATTCCCATTTGCCAATATTTAAAAAAAGTCACTCTTATTTATTCTATATTTTTTTGTCAGTACAATTATTATTAGATAAAATGAGATAAAAATTGAAATTGAATAAAATATTATTAAAATATATTTTTTAATATTATTTTTATATATTTTTATTTTATATAAAAATTAAAAAAATTATAATAATGAGATAAAAATATTTATAAACAAATTAGATCTAATTTTTTTTTTAAAAAAAAAATCTAATTCAATTTACAACGTGATGATACATATGAAGAAGACATTCTCCCGTTAATACGAAAAGAATTTTTTTTTTCTGAACCATTGGATTATGAATTTATGTGGACGAGAAGGTTGCTTGCCACGAACATTAGCTGCAACTTGCATTTCGCGAGGGAAGAATTTTTTCAACGACAGTGACATTTTTTAACTTAAATATGATACCATTCTTGGAAACAAAAGCTACCCATAAATGAGTACTAATGACACCAACTTATGGGTATTAAAGTCTGGACATTGAAATTTAGTTCTATATAATTAAAATTAAATACAATAAAAAAAAATTGATCTAAATTATCTGTGTGTTCAAAATTCACATGCGTATCTATGGACACCGATCCCGAGTACCACCAGTTTGGTTGGCGGTTGGCCCATTTGCTTCAGTGGACACGGCATCTCTCTCGGGGAAAAAAGGTGCTAGCACAGAAGCAGGTACTTATACCTCGGGAGATTAGACAGGCTTGCTCGCCATGTGTATGTTCTTCGCCAACGAGACTGGACCCACACGCAAACAATGCAAACCAAAGCAACAACGAAAAGATGCACAATAGGAACATTAAACAACCTCTCTTTTCTCTATTTTTTTGGAAATGTTTTTGGGAGGTTTTTTGGTTTTTGTTTTTTTATGTTAACTGCCTTTTATCTTTGTCTTGGCTTGCCTGCATAAACTGTACCCAAAAGTTTCTGAAGTAAACCCCTCTTTGAAAATTCTTTATTGAAGCTTTGTAGTCATAAATATTCATTCGTATGCTCACGCGTACATATAGATTTATAAATAGGGTGCGAAATATAGTATATGCTCACCGGCGATGCCGACGCCGGTTAGCGCAGCCAGGCAATGCTTAACGGAGGAGGCCGCGCGCGTTCTGGATGATGCGATAGCTGTGGCGCGTCGGCGCAGCCACGCGCAGACGACGTCGCTCCACGCCATCTCGGCCTTGCTGGCTCTGCCCTCCTCGGTTCTCCGGAACGCCTGCGCACGAGCACGCAATGGCGCGTACTCGCCACGGTTTCAGTTTCGGACACTTGAGTTTTCCGTGGGGGTCTCCCTGGACCGCTTGCCCTCCTCCTCTTCCAGAGCCCTCGAAGAGCCTCCGGTCTCGAACTCCCTCATGGCCGCGATCAAGCGGTCCCAGGCGAACCAGAGGCGCCACCCCGAGAGCTGCCACCTGCACCACCAAATCAGTCAAGGCCAGCAGCAAACGACATCGCTTCTAAAAGTCGAGCTCAAGCACTTTATCCTCTCCATTCTTGACGACCCGATTGTCAGTCGGGTTTTAGGGGAGGCGGGTTTCCGGAGCTGGGACATAAAGATAGCAATTATCCACCCGCCGGTATCCCGATTCCCGCCAGTTTTCCTTTGTAACCTGACGGATTCGGACCCGGTACAACGTAGTTTCCGCTTGGAGGTTTCTGGGGATGAGAATTCCAGAAGAATCGCTCAGGTTTTACTCAAAAAGACTGGGAAAAACCCGTTGCTAGTCGGAGCTTGGGCTATCGACGCCCTTCGGAGCTTCACCGACTGTATAAACAAAGGTAAAGGGAGTTCTTTGCCAGCTGAGCTAGCTGGGTTGAGTGTAAGCAGCGCAGAGAATGATATTTCCGAGTTTGTTAATGGAGACGGGAGCGAGGAGAAGTTGGGATTGAAGTTTAAAAAGTTGGGTAGTGCTGCTGAGCAATGCTCGGGGCCCGGAATTGTCATCAACTTCGGCGATTTGAAGGCGTTGATCGAAGACAGTGTGTCGGGCGTGGCTGTCAGCTTTGTGGTTTCGCAGTTGACGAGGTTGTTGGAGCTTCACGGTGAGAAATTGTGGCTGATGGGTGCGGCGGGGACTAACGAGACGTACTTAAAGCTTCTTGGTCGGTTTCCAAGCATACAGAAAGACTGGAATTTGCATCCCTTGCCCATCACTTCTCTGCCTTTCAACGATGGATTTGGCTCCAAGTCTAGGTGCGTAGTCATTCTTTGTTCCTCTATAATTTTTCTTTCCTCACGTGTCTGTTGTTTCGAGGATTCACGAATCACGAGTTTTTAAATACGAGGGAAGGGTTCTGCATAATTGGATGTTTATCGTGAAAATACATTTTTTTTTAATGGGAACGTGACACTGACTACTAGTGCACGTTTTCTTTCTAACTTGCTTTTGTTGGATTCACGAGTGGGAATTGGAATTATAGATGGAGGCTTTCTAGTGTGTCATGCAAGGAAATAAAGAGTCGAAGACTCTATGTTCTTGCTCCTTCCTTACTCTTCTGGATTGTTTTTCTTTTATGCATTTATGGTTGTTTATCTTCTGATTGCTTTTTGGATCTTTATTTATATATCTTGTAAATTATAAGGCGGATAGTGAGCAATGAGATGAGATGAAATAATTTGTAAATAATAGTAAAATAGTTTGGTTTAAAATGTTTTATAGAGTTTTGAGAAATGAGAGAAAAATTGAGTAAAAATATTATGAAATTAAAATGTTGTTAGAATATGATTTTAAATATAAATTTTATTCTGATATTTTAAAAAGTTGAATTATTTTTTATATTTTATTTAGAAGTTTGGAAAAGTTGTAAGGATTAGAAAATTTTGAAGATTTGAAATTAAAAAGTATTTGTGTTTTTGGTGTTTAAACTTTAAATTTTGAAATAAGATGGGATGATAGGATGGGATGGGATTTTAAGCTGTCCAAACCAGGCCTAAATCTTTCTCTTTATTCAACGTCTTTTTAAGATGAAATCCACGCCTTCTTGTATATTTCAGATCAGTAGGCTTGCTTCTCTCTCTCTCTCTCTCTCTCTCTCTCAGTTTTTTTTTTTTTTCTTGGAGCTCAAAACAATGCCTGAGGCAATAAATATATAAATTCGTTCAAGGACAGGGATGCACCACCTTTCCGTTCATCCCAACCAAAATGGTGAAGAAGAAGAAGATAGAAAAGCATGATATCATGCTATGCTTTCATGAGTCGTTAATTTGGATGGAATCCCTCTCTAACCAAGTATCAGATCTCAACCATACTTTGATAAGTGTTCCTCCTTGCTTCAAGATAACTGTGTTCTCCTTTTTCAGCCTCCAAAGGGGGTTCAGTCAAATTTCATGAAAAATATCAGAAAAAGTTGCACTTGTTTTAACTGCAGCCAATAAGATTTTGTCGTGTTATCTTTTTTTTTTTTTTGGTCTTCTGCTCTAGCTAGTGTGGTTTCCAAGCCAAAGCAACAGCTAGTTGGGGTCATCTTACAATGTGTGAAAGGCAAAAATAATAAAGTTTTTGTTGCTGACTCCTCTTTGTGAAGACAATATAAGTTTTACAATGTGTGTGTATTAGTTCATATATAATCTAGCTTCTGACTTTTCTGTGCTCATTGGATCTCACAGTTTCATGTTCATAATACACTTGCAGCTTAATGGGTTCCTTTGTTCCATTTGGTGGGTTCTTCTCTACAACATCCGATTTCAGAATTCCATTAAGCTGCACAAATCAATCCTTTACACGTTGTAAGCTATGCACTGAAAAGTATGAGCGAGAAGCTGCTCTCATTCAGAAGGGAGGATCAACTAGTTCTGTTGCTGATCAGTACTCAGAAAGTCTTCCTTCTTGGTTGAGAATGGCTGAACTTGATGCGGAGAAGGTGGTAGATGTGGCAAAGGTGTGTAACTCTTTGATTTTTTATTTCTAACACAGGTACATGCACATGTGGTCACTCATGAACACAGTTAAATTAAGAGTTTTTAATCAGTGCAGATCACAGATGATCCAGCAACATTGAATGCCAAAATTTCACAGCTGCAAAAGAAATGGAATGATATCTGCTCGAGAATCCATCAAGTACAGCCTAAATTAGATATTTCCCATTCCAGGTTCCAAGTCCCATCTGCTGACGACTTCCTTTTGAGTGCAAATCGAAAGGAAGGTAGCAGTAAAGATTCATCTGTAATCAAAAGCCAATATGCAAACGAAAGCTCCAGTATGCCGACAGAACTCCAAAAAGTTATCCCATTTGAACAGGACATTCAAATACCGGTGGCTTCTGCTGAAAATCATAATTTCCAATCTGAGCTATTGGATAAGGTTTCAAAGAGTCAACAAATTGAGATGAAGAGTCCCTGGTTTGCTAGGTATCCTACCCCCAATTTGAGTCTACCCCCGAACTGTGCATCATCTTCTCCTGTCACTTCTGTGACCACAGATTTGGGGCTGGGAACACTCTATGCATTGGCCAGTCAGGAGCCTGACAGTTCGAAAATATCAGGTGACAAAGAATGTCTTCAGAACTTTTCAGGTTCTGTTTGTGCTGAGGTTGATGCAGTGAGTGAAAATACTTTGCCCCAAGTTGCTCGGTCCTCTTCCTGCTCTGGTCCAAATATGGGAGGTCAGACTAATTTTAGAGATTTTAAGTCACTTAGGAGATCTCTTGAAGAAAAGGTTTGCTGGCAAGATGAAGCCATATGTTCTATCAGTAAAGCTATATCCTGTTGCCGATCTGGTAATGGAAGGCACCATGGCTCAAGTCTCAGAGGAGATATTTGGTTTACTTTTCTTGGACCTGACAAAGTTGGAAAGAAGAGAATTGCTTCAGCACTAGCTGAGCTGATGTTTGGCACCAAGGAAAGCCTAATCTCTGTTGATTTGGGCTTCCAAGACAGGGTTTACCAATCAAACACGATATTTGAACACCATGAATTTGAATGTTCTGGCATGAACTTTAGAGGAAAGACTGTTATTGATTACATTGCTGGGGAGTTGAGAAAGAAGCCCCATTCAGTTGTCTTCCTTCAAAATGTAGATGAGGCTGATAATTTGGCCCAAAGGAGCTTGTCCCAGGCGATTAGGATGGGCAAATTTGCAGACTCCTACGGGAGAGAAATCAGCATCAACAATACGATCTTTGTGATAGCCTCAATGATCACAAAGGGAGATAGAACGTTCCTTTCAAGTAAGAAGCCCAAGGAATTCCCTGAGGAAATAATACTCAAAGCCAGGAGATATCAGATGCAAATCTTGATGGAATGCATTGCTGGGGATAGCGACAGAAGCAATGGAATGAATGTGAGAGTAACTCCAAGAAAAGGAACCTTGAATCCCAAGTCTGTAAATAAAAGGAGGCTGAGCGAGACCTGTGATTCTATAGTTCAGGGAGAAATGTTTGAGATGGCAAAACGGGCGCACAAGTTGTCCAGGTCCCATTTGGATTTGAATCTACCTGTAGACGATCTGGAGGACATCGATTATGGAGACTGTGACAGTGACTCTATCTCTGAAAACTCGGACGCTTGGTTAGAGGAGTTGTTTGATCAAGTGAATGAAAATGTGGAATTTAAATCATTTAATTTTGATGCACTTGCTGGAAAAATAGTTAAGGATATTAGCCAAAAATTCCAGAGTCTTGGGACTAAGGTTATACTGGAGATTGATTATGAGGTTATGGTGCAAATGCTTGCATCTGCTTGGTTATCAGACAGAAATAGAGCAGTGGAGGATTGGGTTGAGCAGGTTCTCTGCAGGAGCTTAGCTGAAGCCCGGCAGAAGTACCACCTCACTGCTCAGTCTGTTCTGAAACTAGTTACTTGTGAAGACACTTTTGTAGAAGAGCAAGCTCCTGGACCATGTCTTCCTTCAAGAATTCATTTGAATTAATTTTTTGATCACCATGCCTCATGTAAGTATGTGTATACTGTAGCTCTTAGCATATAGCTTTAGGCCTTGGAAAAGCCTTTGTTTGGCTATGATCAAAATCCAAATTAAAATTTTCAGGCAACTACTGTGCTGTACACTATCATCATATATATGCCAGCAGTAAAGGGAATGTAAAACTTCTTTCTTGTTCTACAAACAATCCAGTTGGTCTATATTCTTTTTTGTTACATATAATTGTGGAGTGTGCAAGTGATTTGAAAAAAAATGGGATTTGCTATTAAAAAATTATTTTTTTATATGGTCTTCTATTTATTCAATTTTTTTTAAGTGATTGTGAGAAGTTTGTGAATGTTCGTTATTGTAAATATTATTTTTCTGTTTTTTATGTCTTGAAATTCAGTACAGCAGCACTCCACAGTCCTGACGTTACAAAGGCAGATTGCTTTTTATAGATTCCAAGAGGCAGAATCACTCCCTCGGTGGTGGGGACTAGATAAGGGATATATGAATATCATATGCTCATAACACCAGACTAGTGGAAAATCTCCTAAATGCTTTCTCCACTGCCTCTTGCAGGCAGCAGTAGCTGGCCAACTTTCCATCAAGCTTTCTCCACTGCCTTAAATGCTTTCTCCACTGCCTCTTCTTCTCTTCTACATTAATGGTCCTACTCCTCGCCATTGTGTTTGCTTGACCCTAGATCACTATTATTTTATCCTCCTTTGGCACCTGGGATAGATTAGGAATTTAGGACCAATATCCATTATTCCACTTAAAACACCTTATGGTTCCTTCTCTCAATTAACGAGTCAAACGTCTGAAATTCTGTCACCTAGCTTTTTAAAAATCCAATCCACTTTTGGCGTGATTTGGATTGGAGCTCATCTTAAATCTACTCACTTTTCAAAATGAGTGCCCATATTAAAGTTGCAAATATCATTTCGAAGTCATTTCGAAGATTTTATTTATTTATTTAAATATTTTTATTTTATTTTATTTCATATAAATTAAATAATTTAATTTTTTTAAATATTAAAATAAAATAATATTTTAAAAATATATTTTAATAATATTTTATTTAATTTTTAATTTTTATCCCAATTCATTTTATCTTATTTTATTTTTAAAAATAAAGTATGCCTAAATATTCTAAATATTGTGTTGATGCAGTAGTTACAACTACAGTCTACCTATTGACGTCATCGTTTGTGCTAGAAAAAAATATTTACATATTTATTTTCTTACATACTCAAGGAATGAAAGCATTTTACATCAATTACTATAAAAAAAAATAGAGTTTTGCTATTTATTATCTTCATACATTATGCTTATTTTAATTATTTTTATATTTATTTATTTCTTAATTTATTTTGTAATTTATTTCTTAAATTAATTGAAATTTTCTATTTACCATCCATACACCACCCATTTAGTAAGAGAAAAAAAATTAAAATTTAAAAAATTATATTTAATATGTAGAGTGAGTATGATAAGTAAATCTTTTCTAAAATATAATAAGATGTTGCGACTCGTTCGCCCAACATTTATCGCTAGACATGTCTCTAGTGCAATTGATTTTTTTTATTTTCTTTTTATTGCAAATATTATACAATCCAATTTTATGGATTTCTCTGCAGTCCAGTTTAAAAATAAACAAAAATATCCTTATTTTATTAATAACTTGACCAAAACATTCTTAAATTGAAATACCCTAAAATCAGAAGACTCCCAAGTCAATCTCCAGCGGCTGCTCTGCACTCCTACATCCTCAAGACCCCTATCTTGGCCTCCCATCGTAAGTTTTTTTTTTTTTTTTAAAGAGAATATAGACATCCTGCTTCTTCAAAGACGATTTTATGAAAAAACACTGTTTTGTTTGTACGTACGCAGCATAGAAATATGAAAATAAAATATTCTATTTTGTTTGTTCGGTAGCTAGAAATCCATAACTATTGGTTTGTTTGTACTTGTATTGATTTGTTTGTTTGTGCACAGTAAATAATTTGATGCAGGTTTAAGATAATAAAACACCTCGTTTAATTAATGGACTGTATTGCAAATAAAATTATTCTAAAAAAATTAAAATGCATGAAAAATCAACCAGAGAACAAAATAAGGGGACAATCTAGAGTTTTTCAAAATAATGGTGATGCTAGATGCTCTCTGTGTCGTGTTTCGCGATCCAAATAGTTTTATGACAACCCAAACCGTTAAAACCTACAACAAAGAGATGGGGGTGGACCTTAGTGGTCAGTAAGACTTCTTCGATGTCAAAATCAAATAATAATTATGGAGATAAGAGTATTGGTGTAGTGGAGAAGAGTGAGAAAATTAACTTGTGTTATTATGGAGTGTAATCCTATTTATACGTTATCTGAATCTTGCTTGTTGGGAGAGAATGATGAAGACGTTACGTTCGTGTCAGCTTAACCATGATTTATTCGACTGTATCAGAACGCAAGTTTGACTTAGGAAGGATTACCGAGGGAAGTGTCAGAGGATGAATATCTTATCCGAGCAGTTCCCATAACTTAATTTTTGTAGCTGAGTGCTCAGCATTTTCGGCCCACATTAAATGCAGCAGGTCTATGGCTTAATTAGTATTAAATACGGCGTACTTTCTTATTTGACCCATAATTAATACGGTATGCAGGAGTTGTTTCTGTTCTCTCAACTCTGAGATGTCTCCATCCCTCAATGCTAACCACTTGGGTCGGGTGTTCAATTCTCTGACTGGTTCAGTACCTCTGATTGGTTCAGTACACTTAGCAACGGGGCTAGTATGTCATATTTGGGTTGGGGCCTCAGTTTTTTTTATGGCTCTTTTCTTGTGGATGGCCTGGGCCTATCTCTTTTCAAGTTTGACACTCTTTTCCTTTTACACTATCAAAATATGCTCTCCAAAATGTTTCGAGTGTATATTAATATTTTTTTACTTTTTTTTTTGGTATAATGTTAAAAAATATACAACTTATTAGTGGTAACTTTTTTAAATATACAAAAGAGAAAGCACAAGCACCTTTGAGAATATAGTTGAAGGGCATCCAAGTATTTTTAAACTAATGATATTGTGATATTTTTTTGTAATTTTATCTAGTCTCGTAACAAATTATTTATTTATACAGTGCTTAGAAGTATCAGAACACCGTGCTTTCTTTTTTGATTGTCCAAATTGTTGAATCCAACATGCTTAGAGTAGGTTATGATCTTCTCTCGACGGCTGTAAGAATTCCAGCAAAGACTGCATTTCTTTTGTTTTTTTAGTTTTTAATATTCCCATAATGATGGCACTATGGCTGTAAGACTTTTAGAAAATGCAATAGTAGCTATGGAAGATTGCTAGTTTAACTTATCAGAATGCTAGCAATGACCTAACTATTGATAAGTCTAGAATAAAGTTTAAATTTTCTTTTTTGACTATAATCTATATGGTTTAACTAAATAGTCCACATTGATTAGCTATTTCAAAGTTCAAATAATAATATAATATCATATATATATTTTTTAATTTTGTAAATACACTTAATATATTAAATATTAATTATAGTAAACAATAAATTATTTTTGTAGTTTTGCAAATACACGTAATATATCAAATATTAATTTTAGTAAATAATAATTTTTTTTAATTATTTCTTTTCTCAAACACTAGCACAACTTAGAGCTACACCAATTACATCAACACACAACAAAATTTTATAGCTATATCAATTTTGGAGCTATGTCCAAAATTCAATTACATCAACACAAAACGGTCCATAAATCCAAGTACAACGTCTAGTTCCAAAAACTACAACATCCAGTCCCAAAAAATACAAAACAGTCCATAAAACCATCCAAGTATAATGTCCACAAAATAGTCTATAAAACTATCTTTTTTGTTTATATCCAGTCCAAAAAGCAGTCCATTTAGTTGCTACCCAGCAACATTTTTCTTTATGGACTCTAGGTGAAGGTATGAGTGATGTTCATAGAACAAATATCCAATGGTACCTTCTTGAGTGGTAGAAAGTGAAAAATCATGAGACCAAAAGATGGGTTGGGTGAACATAAAATGCTCAAAATATGATACAACAAAAACCCTAAGGAAGAAGGAATTATGTTAATGCAGTACTTACTTAGCAATATAAAGGTAGTACAAGCAACTTAGAGCAAAGAGAAGCCGACTGGGTCACTTGGGTCACTAAAAATGTCAAAGGCAACAGTCAGCATTTCTCAAAGCACAAGAAAAAGACTACTGAGAAGAGTTAATTCAAATACAAGAAATAGTAGGTGAAAACACAAGCCACAAATTTCAACTACCTGATGTCCAAGAAATAGTACTCACATAGCAATATAAAGGCAGTACAGGAAATAGTATTTTTCTTTTAGTTCAAAACAAAGTCCTACTCTAATTTCATCATTATTAGTCTTTCATATGACATAATGACAATAACCTTAAAAGCAAAAGTCTCAATGGAAGCAACAAATATAAATACAAAGGTGGATGACAAGTTGAAAGATAATATCATTATAGGCAGGTCAAATGAAATAAACAGGCAGCCCCTTAAATAAATGGGAACAAAACTTACACAAAAGCAAAAGAAACAAACAAGCAAATGAAATAAACAAGTTGAAGTTTTGCATGGAGTTACAAACAACTCAGAATAACATTATAACTCATAATCTACAGAGTTACAAACACCTCATAAACAGAGTTACAAACAACTCAGACTCCAACAAAAGATTCAATTGAATAGATATCCAGTCCATAAAACCAACAACTCAGAATAACATTATAACTCATCCTCCACAATGTTACAAACCCAACTCAGAATATTACAACTCATAATAAAATCAACAACTCATCATCTACAATGTAACTGAAATACTTTTTAATCTACCTACAAAAGGTTGGTGTAGTTTTCATGTGATGTAATTGGTCTACTAAGGCTACCCAACAAGCAAAATTATGTGATGTAATCCATGCCTTAATAATGAATCAAATTGGAGATAGGAAAGAGGTTTATAAGGAGTCACATAATTGAATCTAGTATATCAGAAGCATGCATCTGACTTACTGGGTTAACACTACTCTTCCAGGAATTTACTTGGTTCAAAGAAGAAACTCTTGACTGGATAACTCCAAAGTAATTTAAAGCAGAAGTTGGACAGTAAACAAAAGTATAATTAAACATTCTAAAGCAGCATGCTGCCAACATTTTCCAAACAAGCAAGTATAACATTTTCCAAAAAAGGAATCTACATAAATATAACTCTCATTCAAGCAAGTATAACTAAAAATCAAGCAAGTATATAACAAAAATCTGCATAAACTATATTTAATCACTGATTCTGGGTTAGAGGAAGGTAATCGCACAAAATAATTATATACCAAAGCAATTACTCAAATCACACAAATGACGGATTTGTTCCCACTAGACACCACAAAAAAGACCATCAAATTCCTATAAAAATCCAAAACGCACGAAAACCCAGATCGCACAAGGGGAAGATTTGTTTTATACAATACGTAGCTCAAGCCAACAGTATTAATCTCACCCATCAACCTATAACTACAGCCTAGAAATGTGTAAATCACGATCCTTTTCTGTTTATGATATGTTTCTCATTTTTTGAGGGCTGGATAGGAGCTGTCACAAATGTAGGATAGGAGTAAATTTTCTCATCCAAAAATTCGAAACAAATAACTTCACAATCCAAAAACCAACACCAACTAGCCAGTAATTGACGATTTCCCGTAAATCATATCATGTTTAATACAATATATGAAACTCTAGACCAAAACTTAATTCATAATCTCGATTTGGAAGGGGGAAAATCCCTAATAAAAACAATTGAGGCACAAAAGTAAGAAACCCCAAATTAAAGCATGTTCTTTCAAAACTAAACCCCATGTGATTCGAAGAAACCCTAGAGAGAAAGGAAATCTGAGGAAAAAAATTAAGTTCTTTGAGGAGAAAGAAACAAAAAAATGATTGGAGAAAATAGAAAGAGAAACAGAAAAAGATTACATTTGATGATGCAATCCGAGTAGGTTGGAGATGATGCAATCCGAGTAGGTTGGAGAGAACTAGCCAAAGGAATGAGGCAGCTTGTAGGTTGGAGATGATGCAATCCGAGTCGAGTGGCACACTGGTGAAGATCCATGAATAAAGTCAGGAGGTTCCGTTTGCAAGAAGCACGAAAGGAAAGGAAAATGACAAGAAAATTTCGAGGGAACGATTTTTACTTTCTTTCGCGCATTCACAAATTACATAAAATAAAATATTATGATGAAGGTTTTACAATGCCCCTTCAAGTTTGACGAGTTTGACAAACTTACTATAGAAGAAGTTTAAGATAGAAGTTGGATAGCCAGACTAATGTAGATGATATTTTAATACAATATATGAAACTCTAGATCAAAAATTAATTCATAATCTCAATTTGGAAGGGAAAAATATCCCTAATAAAAACAATTGAGGCACGAAAGTAAGAAACCCAAAATCAAAGCATGTTCTTTCAAAACTAAACCCCAGGTGATTCGAAGAAACCTTAGAGAGAAAGGAAAGTCGAGCAAAAAAATTGAGTTCTTTGAGAAGAAAGAAACGAGAAAATAATTGAAGAAAATAGAAAGATAAACAGAAGAGAGATAACATTTGACCTAGAAAAAACCCTAGATGCCAAGCTTCGATCAACATAGATAACTAGCCGAAGGAATGAGGCAGCATGCATGTTGAAGATGATGTAATCCAAGTCGAGTTGCATACTGATGAAGATCCATGAATAAAGTCAGGAGGTTTCGTTTGCGAGAAGAACGAAAGGAAAGGAAAATGGAAAGAAAATTTCGAGGGAACGATTTTTACCTTCTTTCGCATATTCATAGATAATATAAAATATTATGATGAAAGTTCTACAGTGCCTTGCCAAGTTTGGTGAGTTTGACAATTTAATATAGTACAAGTTTAAGATATAAGTTGGATAACTAGACTAATGTAGATGACATTTTAATACAATATATGAAACCCTAGACTAAAAATTAATTCATAATCTCGATTTGGAAGGGGGAAAAAATCCCTAATAAAAATAGTTGAGGCACGAAAGTAAGAAATCCCAAATTAAAGCATGTTCTTTCAAAACTAAACCATAGGTGATTTGAAGAAACCCTAGAGAGAAAAGAAATCCGAGGAAAAAAAGTGAGTTCTTTGAGGAGAAAGAATGAAAAA
Organism: Platycarya strobilacea; assembly: GCA_036898215.1. Lineage (NCBI taxonomy): Eukaryota > Viridiplantae > Streptophyta > Magnoliopsida > Fagales > Juglandaceae > Platycarya > Platycarya strobilacea. Next base: position 25,784,250 of record CM072551.1, read on the forward strand.
ATGATTGGGGAAAATAGAAAAAACAAAAGAGAGACTACATTTGACCTGGAGAAAATCCTAGACGCCAAGTTTTGATTGATAGAAAGAACTAACTGAAGGAATGAGGCAGCTTGCAGGTTGAAGATGATGCAATCCAAGTCGAGTTGCACGTTGGTGAAAATTAATGAATAAAGCAGGATGTTCCATTTGCGAGAAGCACGAAAGGAAAGGAAAATGGAAAGAAAATTTCAAGGGAACGATTTTTACCTTCTTTCGCACGTTCACAGATAACATAAAATATTATGATGAAGGTTCTACAGTGTCTCACTAAGTTTGTCGAGTTTGACAAACTTACTGTAGTAGAAGTTTAAGATAGAAGTTGGATAGCCAGACTAATGTAGATGATATTTTAATATAATATACGAAACCCTAAACCAAAAATTAATTCATAATCTCAATTTGGAAGGGGAAAAAACTCCTAATAAAAATAGTTGAGACACAAAAGTAAGAAACTCCAAATTAAAGCATGTTCTTTCAAAACTAAATCCTAGGTAATTTGAAGAAACCCTAGAGAGAAAGGAAATCTGAGTAAAAAAATTGAGTTCTTTGCGGAAAAAGAAATAAAAAGATGATTGGAGAAAATAAATAGAGAAACACTAGAGAGATTACATTTGATTGGAGAAAATCCTAGATGCCAAGTTTCGATTGACGAAGAGAACTAGCCGAAGGAATGAGGTAGCTTGCAGGTTGAAGATGATGCAATCCACGTCGAGTTGCAAGCTGGTGAAGATCAAGGAATAAAATCAAGAGGTTCCATTTGTGAGAAGCACGAAACGAAAGGAAAATGGCAAGAAAATTTCGAGGGAATGATTTTTACCTTCTTTCGCGCATTCATAGATATATTATGATGAAAGTTCTACAGTGTGCCTTGCCAAGTTTGGCGAGTTTGACAAACTTACTGTAGTAGAAGTTTAAGATAGAAGTTGGGTAGCCAGACTACTGTAGATGATATTTTAAGCTAAGTCCAAATATTGGATTTGCAGTAGGCTATAGCTAGCCCACTGCTAGCGCTCTAGCACTCCCTACTGTTAGCGTATTTTATTCTTTAAAATATATTATTAAAATATTTTTTTATATACTTATTTCTACAATATACCATATATCAGTTAAGAGCACTTTTATTGGATTATTCCAAACTAAAGAACAATTTTAGCCATTGTGAAGAGGAATTTGCTTTTAACCATTCTATTTACATAAATCTCTATATTGGAATAGCTATTTTTTCATTATATAATAATAAAATCATATAACAATAATTTAACTTTGACTATTCATATCAAATCTTACATTGAATTATTTATTTCTTTAATTTTCTATAATTATTATTTTATTTTATTTTATCGTATTTTACTATTCTACCTATCATATTTTAATTAATAATCATATTCTAATTATATTATAGATTAAAAAATTGATTAGTAATCATATTCTATTTAAATTAAATTACTAACTAATAATTTAAAAAAAAAATCTACTTGTTCACTTATTCACATTAAAAAATGCTAATTATTTACATTAGATCTACTTATTTACATTAAAAAAGAGAGAGTTTGAGAAAGTCAAGAGAGAGAAAAAATAAAATAAGATGATAGAGGAGAAATAGTGGCCTCCATCTTTAGAGGAATGTTTAGCTATCCATCCAAAATCTTAGAATTTAGTTATTTTAATGTGAGCTTATTTTAAATTTTATTATCCTAATTTTTATTGGATTTGATTTTTAACATTATTTACATTAAATCTACTTATTTATATTAAAAAAAAAAAGAGAGTTTGAGAAAGTAAAGAGAGAGAAAAATAAAATAAAATAAGAGGATAGAGGGAAAATATTGACCTCTATCTTTAGATGAATGCTTAGTCTTACCATAGTTATCCAATCAAAATTTTAAAGCTTAGCCATTTTAATATGAGCTTATTTTAAATTTTATTATTCAAATTCTTATCTGAATTTGAATAATTTAAAATTTATTTATTTTCAGAAAGAAAGAATAGCCAAACACTTTCTAATTTCTATCACCCAATATTTAAGGAAGAGTTTGGTTTACATTTAATAAAAGAATCATTAGATGTGTTTTGTGACGTAAATGAATGGACATCAATCGTGATAAATAAATAATAGTAATTTATTTTTCTTTTTTATGGGACTTCAGATAGCTCTTCTATTGAGATCGGATAGGGAGAAAACGTGCTTTGAATCCATGGACATAAAATAATAAAATCTAAAACGAAGACTAGTATCATTTTTACATTTATTAATAATATAAAGTTAATGATCCTGACAAATTAGTACGACCGAGTCGACGACACAACGTTTGAAGTTTGAACATCGGCCATTTTTTTCTATAGATGAACATTGATGATTGAAAACGACATAAAAAAATGGACATATATAAACGCATGTGATGTTTTCATGGGTCCCAGTGCTCAGGAGCTTATATGCCATATTCAATGTCGTTTAGGTAGTTTGGTGGGGTTGGATTTGATGGCACGCCGTGGACAATTCTCAAAGCTTGACGGGTTCAGAGTCAATCGGCCTTTTGTGTGGTGAATAATGATAGATATTCAATTATTTTAATAATTATATAGACAATCCTCTATTAAAATGAGAATATTTATATAAATTTATAATACATGGGACAGTGATAATCACTTGAGCTGAGCTGAGTTGAGCCTTGTTATCCGTAATGTTTTGTCTGAGGCCGAGAGCTAGACAATTCAAACCCGTCTCTCCAGGACTAGGATTGGTTTGAGATTCAAATATATCGGCTGGGTGCAGGTTTCATTCTATTTATCAATTAAGATTGTCTTGGTCAAGTGCGTCACCTCCTTCTCTGGCTATCAGTGGATTGCATAAAAGAACCTTTGATAATTTTTATTTTTTTCTAACAAGAAAGCTTATACAGATGTAGAGTATACAGTTCCAGTATTTTTCATTTTAAAAAATATAGTCATTATTAAAATATAATTCTATCATATAAATTTATAGATTGATGATTGATCCAAATTTCAAATTCTAAATTCTAAATTAAAAAAAAAAAATACGCAAAGACTATAATTCCAAGACTGTAAATATTATTAAATTTTTTTGCCACAGGGTAATGCTAGATTTAGTCTTAGAAATGCAAAGACACACACAATCCATTTGAAAATTAGTAAAATTCATCATTAAAATTTAATTTTTTGCATAAATTCTATACTTATTATTTTTTTTTTATATAAAAAAATTATGCAAATTTACACACTCTATTACTATAAATATTATTTTTCTTCACCCTATTCTTGCTCTCGGTCAACGTTTTCTTACATTCCCCTTATGCTCGGGCCCTACCACACAACTCCGGCCACCTACCCCTATTCCCCTCGCCATCCGGCCACCTTCCACCACCCAATTCTTGTAATTTTTCAAGTGATACGTTATGTTCACTCTCTACAATCAAGTCCATGCTCCTTTAGTCCACTCCAATCATCCCAATACTATCAAAATGCTGGACTTGTTGGTCTTTGTTTATTTGTTACTCTTGTTAAATACTTGAAAGAAAAGTTTGGAATATCGTATTGATGAGCATACCAGTTAAAACATTAGAATGAAATATTTTGATATTGATATTGTTTTGTATATCATTTTGAAATAGTTTATATATAAAAAAAATTATATATCAAAATTATATTTCAAAATAATAATCAATATATGAATAAATTTTATATATAAATACATATATATAAATAGTATAGTCTGAATTGAGGTAAAAAAAAAATAAAAAATAAAAATATATATATAAATTTTGTATGGTCAGTACAGGCCAGTATGATTAAAATACAGGCTGATACATGCTATATCGGCTAATATTTGAATCGATATAAAAGAAACAATATATTTATACCGTCCAATTAATTTATACGATATATACTAGCCATACCAACTAGTAGAATACATATTTAAAATAATGCTTGGACGCTTATATATCGAGAGTCATGTTGGAATTGTCTAGCCCTCCAACCACTTTACAAGGGTCTGTTGGCAATTCAATTCGTCAGGCAGTGACTTTTCCACCTATCTTTGTCTAATAATGCAAAGGCGGAAGATAATTTTGAGATTGTCAATCACCATTTTAACATGGTCGAGCGGATTCAATTCATGATAGCTTCCTATTAGTTTAGATGCAATCTATATAACCAAAATAATCATATGATACCTTCTAGTTGTCTGTTGTTTTATTTTCTACAATGTCTTTGCTTTTTTTGGCATTTTATTATTTATTGGGGACAATTAGTAATTTATTTAATTTAAATAAAGTTTCCCCCAAATAAAGTTAATATCAAAGTCCCTGCTTAAAATATTGTTAGTATATTCTATTTGAAAAATAATATTTGTAGTCACAAGTTCACAAATAACATGTAAATACTCTAAAAATAAGTAAATAAATATGGAGCTACATAAAAAAAAAAAAATTAATAGTAGATTTTAATCTTTTTTTTAAAATGATTGTACTACACTAACGTAATTCATAATTATATGTAATATTATTTATTTTATTTTATTTTAATTTCAGATTTACAAAAAATTACTATTGATGAATTTGTGTATATATATATATATATATATATTTTAATATTTAAAAAAGAAGAAGATTGAACTACTAGTTACGCCCACCTGTAAAAGAGTTGGGCGGCCGACTGGCAAGAAAACCAGCTAGTTGTTTATTGCCAACATGAGTTAGATTGGATTGTTTAACCAAATACTTTTATATTTTAGATTTTATTTAGGTTGGGAAACTATCTTAACTATTTTTTTTTTAATTTATTATTATTATTATTTGAAAATTTTCACATAAAATATAATAAATAAGTTTTTTTTTTTTAAAAAAATTCCAATTCAATCTTTTTAAAATTTAAATAATAATATTATTAAAAAAATAATATTATAATAATATTATATTCAACTTTTAATTTTTATATAATAAAATAATATTCCATCTCACTATTTAAATAGGACCTTAATGAAATACAAGATAAAACACAATTATAAAAGGGATGATAAACAAAACCTAGGTTATCAAGATGATTACAAAGAGTGATGGAATTAGAAATTTGAGTTAGGAGATCAAACAAAATTAAAATAAAATTTATAATAAAAATATGTGATTATACTATTATATCATTTTAGTTTATATAAAATGTATTTTATTTTTAAATTAGATTAATTTTATAGTAGAAGATCAAGATAATTTTTAAAGAAGAGACTAATATAAAATAAAATTAATATTATCTTATAAAATTAAAATTTTTTTTTAAAAAAAAAAAGATTTAATTTAATTTAATTTAATTTTTTTTTAAGTATAGAGATGGGACCATGGGAGGGAGGGAGGTGTGGGCGGGCCAAGGCCCCCCTGCTCCAAGATTACAAAAACCTTGTTTACAAATAAAATGAACGAATTAAACATGTCAATGGTTGTTTCTCGGCCACCACATAAATAAATGGAGCGATTACTGAAAATGAAAATCTCTCTCCAACATGATAAATCAATATGCATGGGCTTGGATTAAAACGATAAAATAAATTCAGATAAATTATCAGGCAGAAATACACAGACGACAAGAATGAAGAAACGTAGCACAACAATTCTAGAAATCATCGCAGGCTGTCTTGTTAGGTCGATGGCTACAAGAATTCCTCGGTCCCCCTTGCCCAAACATATCCAATTCATAACTCATCCTAGCCGGCCACAAACTTTCCCGACAGACAAGTATTTTATTATGACCTATTTGGGGTTGAGTTTAAAATTAAAAAAAAAATGTTTTTAACAGTTTAATAAAAAATTTATATATTTAATTTATAAAAAATAATTTAATTATTAAAAAAAAATAATTTTTTAAAAATAAAAATTATTAAATCGAAATTCTTATAGAAAAATTCCTATATATATATTTTATAACAATCCCGGACAAACACTTAAACTAACATTAATATAATGCATAATATTTTTATTATAATAAAAAATATTTTATAATATGCCATATTGTATTTAGGGGTGTTCATCCGGGCCGGGTACAACTCGACCCAGTTTAAAATTTTATTTATTTCTTATTATTTTTAAAATTTTTTTTTAAATGTTTAAGAAAATTTTAAATCCGGATTCCAGATTTAGGAATCTGGAACCCGGATGAACACCCTAATTATATTAAGTTATTAACCACGTGGATTTATAAACTATCTGTTGAACCCAAGGTTTCAAGTCTCGTATTTACGTATAAATTTTGATGATAACAAATAATATTGAAAACTCAAGCTCAAGTTGTCTATGCATGAAGGGAGCTAAACACATCAAGAAATCAAGCATGAGCAAAAAAGATATCAAGTCTACAAATGAAGCTCATAGATTATTTTTGTACATCTCTTGATAAAATTAGAAATTGGATTAAGGCTCCAAATTACTCTTTTTTCTCATAAAATATCAAATTACTTTTTTCACATATGCAAGACATTTTTAAATGTCTTAGTTTTGAAAATTATGTTTTTCACATGTGCATAACACCATCAAACAAAATAATTTCGAAAATTATATTTTTTTATAAAAACTTGATTTTATAAGATAATTGATTATCATATTTGACATGTGCATATTTTGTTTGAAAGTCTTGAAGGGAGGTGGTGTGTTTTTTTGACTAATGCAAAAGGTAGATGATTTTGTTTGAGAATCTTAAAGGGTGGTTGTGTGTTTTTTTGACAAATATAAAAGATAGATGATTTGTTTGAAAATCTTAAAGGGTGGTTGTGTGTTTTTTTGACATATGCAAAAAGAAGATGATTTGGTTTGAAAAATAAATCATGCTCATTTTGTCTTGTATGAAAAGCAAAAGATTAGGTTTGATTTCTTTGAAAAATGAATGGAGTTGTCTTTGACAAATGCAAAAAGGAAATGTTTTTATTTGAATTTTTTGAAAAGTGAATAGTGCTCTTATTTGACATGGGAATCTTTTCAAATTTGAAATTGAAGACTCATTTACCTATAAATAGCTCACTTGAGTTTTGCAAAAATCATAACAAGAGCTTACACATCTATTGCTAAATTTTGCATCATTCTTTCAAAGTTTTCATTCTCTCTTTTCTAAAGTTTTGAGCCTTAATTCTTGTTCTTGTTGAGAGAGATATAGTTTGTGCTGTATTGTTCTTATTTCACTCATTGAGGAGTGTTTTCTGATAGCCTACCCACTATCAATTCTTGTATCAGTAAGAGGGTGTGTATAACCCTTGTGTGTGTAGAAGGTGTTCTACACGGGGAATAGTTAAATCACCAAGTGTGAGGTGATTGGAAGTAAGAGGGTGTGTATAACCCTTGTGTGTGTAGAAAGTGTTCTACACTGGGAATAGTTGAATCACCAAGTGTGAGGTGATTGGAAGTGTAGAGGGTGTTCTACACGGAATCTTTGGAGCGGTGCTGCTCAAAGGTGTAATAGGTTTCTATCTCCACCTAAAGGAGATTGAATAGTGGATTTGGGAATCCTCAAGGGGTAGCTTGAGGCGAGGACGTAGGCAGTGGGGCTGAACCTCGTAAAAATACTGAGTTTGCTTTCTCTTACCCTACTCTTTATATTTCCTACTGCTTTATATTTTGGTTATATTTTATATTGTATATTTAGTTTATAAGTATTCATTTTTTAATATAACCCAATTCACCCCCCCTCTTGTGTTAGTCATCTGGGCAACAAGTGGTATCAGAGCTAGTTGACCTGTACTGTTCATACAGGCAGATCACTCATGGGAACTCTCGCTTGTGACTGTGTCACCGAAGCAAGACTCTCCGACCATGGGTGACGGTGCACCGGTAGAGACGGTGGCCGGCTAGTCTGGTAGGTACAGTTGTTAGGTGACATAGGTGCGGCCTATGATCAGTAACAAGTGGTATCAGAGCTAGAGCTCTATTATAAGATTAACTATCTTTTGAGTTAAGATCTTATGGCTAACATTGCAGCTTCATTTGGTGAAGGTCAATCTAGCAGTCGGCCTCCACTCTTTTGTGGAGACAATTACTCATTCTGGAAAGTTAGAATGAGAATATTCCTTCAGGCTCAAGGTCGAGAAATCTGGAAATGTATTGTAAATGGACCTTATATTCCAACAAAAGTAGTTGATGGAGTAAAGGTCAAAAAGGAAGAAGAAGAGTTTAATCGTGAAGACAATAGACTTTATACTTTGAATTTAACTGCTATGAATTTATTATATAATGCTCTCAATGGTAATGAATTTAATAGAGTAATGACTTGTGCTACAGCAAAGGAAATTTGGGATAACTTGGAAGTTACTTATGAAGGAACTTCTCAAGTCAAGGAATCAAAAATTTATATTCTTACTCATGAATATGAAATGTTTAAGATGAATGATGATGAATCTATTTCTAGTATGTACACTCGTTTTACTAACATCATAAATAGCTTGACAGCTCTTGGCAAAGTTTATTCCAAAGTGGAGATAGTAAGAAAAATTCTCAACTCTCTACCAAAACGTTGGGAATCAAAAGTGACAGCGATTCTTGAAGCTAGAGACCTCAAGAAACTCGAAGTGAATGAACTCATCGGGTCACTTATCACCCATGAGTACACATTGAAAAGAGGAGAAGAAGAAGGAAAGTCAAAGAAAAACTTGGCACTTAAAGCTGTTCCACATGAAAGTGAAAGTAATGAAAATGAGGAAAATGACGATAAAGATGAAGAAATTGCGATGATAGTAAGAAGAATTCAGAGGTTCTTAAAGAAAAATAAAACTCCTCCAAGGAAATCTTTCAATAAGTTTTCCAAGAAAGATTCAGGTAAAAATGACACTTTAATTTGTTATAAATGCAATAAACCTGGTCATATCAAGCCAGATTGTCCTCTGCTAAAGAAAGATCGAAACAAAGGCAAAAAGGCAATGAAAGCTACGTGGGATGATGATTCAAGTAGCTCAGATAGTGAAGCAAGCAATGGAGAATCAGCAAATCTTTGTCTTATGGCTAAAGATGACATTGAGGTAACAAATCTTGATAATATTGAAGATCCTTCATATGAAGAATTGCAAAATATTTTAGAAGAGGTATATGAGGAATTTGAAAAATTGGGTATCAAGTATACTGTTTTGAAAAAGAAAAATTATTCTTTAACAAACGAAATTGATATTTTAAGAAAAGAAAGTATTGTTTTGAAAGATGAAAATCTTGAGTTGAAGAAAAAGAAAACTGATTTAGAAAATATTATTGAAAACTTTACAAATGGAAAAAGAAATTTTGAAAAACTTCTTGGTAGTCAAAGATGTGTTTTTGATAAGGCAGGCTTGGGATATAAGCCAAAACAAAAATACAAATCTTATAAAAACTTCTTTGATAATCCTTCTACATCAAAATCCAATATTCAAAATTCTTTTCATAAAAATAATTTTGTTAAAAAAGGATACTATTATAATCACTCAAGTCCTTCATATATGTCACATGCTATTTGCAATTTTTGTAATAGAAATGGTCATAATTATTTTGCTTGTCCTATTAGAAGAAAACATACAATGACTATTAGGGCCATATGGGTACCTAAAAATCTTATTTCTTCTAATACTAATAAATAAAGGACCCAAAGAACTTGGGTACCAGGAATTGTTTTTAATTGCTTTTGTAGGTATGCATGAAGTATTCTACAGGTAAAAATAAATGATTTTTAGATAACGGATGCTTAAGATACGTGACAAAAGACAAAACTAAATTCATTGACTTCACTTCTAAAGAAAAAGGATGTGTGATATTTGGAGACAATTCAAAAGGGAAGATCATGGAAATAGAAGGAAAGATCATCAAGACTTAGTACAAGATGCAACCAAATAGTGGAAACATGTGAAAGATCATCCAGCGGAATAAATTCTAGGAGAACCTTCACGAGGTGTAAGTACTCGATCATCTTTTAGAAATATTTGCAATTATACTGCTTTTCTATCTCAGATTGAACCTAAAAATATTGATGAAGCACTTCTTGATGAATCTTAGATACTAGCTATGCAAGAAGAGCTTAATCAATTTGAAAGAAATGATGTTTGGACACTTGTTCCTAGACCAAAAAATCATACTATTATTGGAACAAAATGGGTTTTTAGAAACAAGAAAGATGAGTCCGGAGTCATTACTAGAAATAAGGCTCGACTTGTAGCCCAAGGTTTCAATCAAGAAGAAGGAATCGATTATGATGAGACATATGCACTAATCGCAAGATTAGAAGCTATTCGAATGCTACTTGCATATGCTTGTTATAAAGATTTCAAACCTTTTCAAATGGATGTTAAAAGTGCTTTCTTAAACGGTTTTATAAATGAAGAGGTATATGTTGAGCAACCTCCAGGTTTTGAAAATCATATTTCTCCAAATCATGTTTTCAAACTCACAAAAGCACTATATGGACTCAAACAAGCTCCTAGAGCGTGGTACGAGAGACTTAGTGGTTTCTTGATTAAAAAATGCTTTTCAAGAGAAAAAATTGATACAACTCTTTTCATTAAATACAAAAATGATGATATTCTTTTGATTCAGATTTATGTTGATGATATAATATTTGGTGCTACTAATGAAAATATGTGTCAAGATTTTGCTAAGAATATGCAGAAAGAATTTGAAATGAGCATAATGGGAGAACTTAATTTCTTTCTCGGATTGCAAATCAAGTAATTGGAACATCAATGAGTCCAACCACTAAACTTGATAAAGATGAAAGCGGTAAGCCAGTTGACTCAAAGGTATATTGAGGTATGATTTGTAGTTTATTATATTTGATAACTAGTAGACTTGATATTATGTTCAATGTATGTTTATGTGCACGTTTTCAATCATTTCCAAAACAATCTCATTTGATTGCAGTCAAGCGGATTTTTAGATATTTTGCCAGTACCATTGACTTAGAGTTATGGTATCCTAAACACATTATTTCGATCTTATTAGTTATTCAGGTACCGATTATACTGGTTCTTTGAAATAAGATATCATTTTTTTGAGATCATGTGCAGAAAAGGCGATATAGTACTGGAGTTCACAAACACACACGATCAGTTAGCAAATATATTCACAAAACCCTTACCAGAAGATAGATTATTTATGATTAGAAGAGAAATAGGTATGATGCATGTTATGAATATCTCTTGAAAGATAGATCAGAGTTCATAAAAATAGAGAGATATTTTTTTAAATACTTTTACATAAACTTGAGGTTCTTAGCCTCATGTTTGAGACGCTCATTCTCTTCATACAATATCATGTCATCCCTATCCATGGGAACTGGCAAGCGGAATGAAGAATCCAATAGAGATTTCAACTTTTTATTCTTCTGCCGAAGGATTCCTTCCCTTGTGTGAGACTCTTGAACAATTCGTTGAAGTACAACAATTTGTTCTTTAAGCTTTTCAACCTCATGATTTTTGACTTGTAGCCGCTGGGAAAAAGCGACAATAGAGGATGAGTAGCGAGTCCCGAGACTCACCAAGTCGTAGATAGCATCGGAGTCTGGCTTATTAGCCAAACTGTTGTTCTCTTGCTGCAACATGGCGCCAATGGTAGCTGCAGAAAGGACATGAGATTGAGATGTAGAATACCTCATGGATGCATCTAGAGGAATGTTAGAAGAATAAGCCATTGAGAAAAGAATTGAAAACTTAAAGCGAGAATATTGAAGGAATGCAGATGAGTTATAGAGATGAGAATAAGATTTGATGCAAATCGGATGAACTTTAAAACTGATTTTATAGAGATAGCATAAAGAACAAGACAAACTATTGTCTCTTCAAATCTTATTAGTCAAAAGAAATATAAGATATGCTGGACACACATTGTCAAAAGTTTTCTTACTAGAAAAACGGTTCTCTGCTCCTATCATGGCATTGACGGCCTTAGGAGAGAAGATTGATGGTTGATGTGTCAAGGGTTCCTGATTCAAGTCTGGAACATTAGTGGAAGAGAATTGTTCGGCCATTCTATCGTTATGGAGAAACATAACTTAGGTCAAGAAGCAATGTTTTTTTTTTTGGTATTCGATTGGTGAAAATGATTTTTTTATAGAAACTCAGAGCCTTCAAACCCGTTTGTCAACAACATCAGGCGATTGATCTGCTTTCGCACCGACTGCTAGAGCTAAGCCTCCAACCTTTACAGGTTTTGTCAGATACGCGTGGCCCCGCACCGAATTGCCAGAGTTAGACTTCCAACATTTGCAGGTTTTGTCGGACATGCATGGCTCCGCACCGCATTGCCAAAGCTAGGCCTGCAGCTTTTGCTGTCTTTGTCAGACACGAATAATTTTAATTATTCATCTTCAAATCTCCGAAACATCTAATTCGTCAATAACATCAAGCAGATTTAAATCTTCTTCCGCACCGAGATGATAAAATTCGGCTTCAACGTTTGCAACTTTTGTCGGACACGGGTGGTTCTAATTTCTACAGTCTCTACTAACGCAGCGTTTTATTTGTCTATTGGTTATTGCAGGAATATATCTTATTGATCTAATTATGATTCCTTTTTAATGATGCCAAAAGGGGGAGAAGTCTTATACTAGTATTATACTACCCTGTTATATATGCTAGAATCATGTTTATATTTTTCTTGAAATACTAACGCATATTTTCAGGGGGAGCTTAAGTATTACTGCAGGTCGCAGATTTCTACTAAGTATTTGTCATCATCAAAAAGGGGGAGATTGTTGAACCCAAGGTTTCAAGTCTCGTATTTACGTATAAATTTTGATGATAACAAATAATATTGAAAACTCAAGCTCAAGTTGTCTATGCATGAAGGGAGCTAAACACATCAAGAAATCAAGCATGAGCAAAAAAGATATCAAGTCTACAAATGAAGCTCATAGATTATTTTTGTACATCTCTTGATAAAATTAGAAATTGGATTAAGGCTCCAAATTACTCTTTTTTCTCATAAAATATCAAATTACTTTTTTCACATATGCAAGACATTTTTAAATGTCTTAGTTTTGAAAATTATGTTTTTCACATGTGCATAACACCATCAAACAAAATAATTTCGAAAATTATATTTTTTTATAAAAACTTGATTTTATAAGATAATTGATTATCATATTTGACATGTGCATATTTTGTTTGAAAGTCTTGAAGGGAGGTGGTGTGTTTTTTTGACTAATGCAAAAGGTAGATGATTTTGTTTGAGAATCTTAAAGGGTGGTTGTGTGTTTTTTTGACAAATATAAAAGATAGATGATTTGTTTGAAAATCTTAAAGGGTGGTTGTGTGTTTTTTTGACATATGCAAAAAGAAGATGATTTGGTTTGAAAAATAAATCATGCTCATTTTGTCTTGTATGAAAAGCAAAAGATTAGGTTTGATTTCTTTGAAAAATGAATGGAGTTGTCTTTGACAAATGCAAAAAGGAAATGTTTTTATTTGAATTTTTTGAAAAGTAAATAGTGCTCTTATTTGACATGGGAATCTTTTCAAATTTGAAATTGAAGACTCATTTACCTATAAATAGCTCACTTGAGTTTTGCAAAAATCATAACAAGAGCTTACACATCTATTGCTAAATTTTGCATCATTCTTTCAAAGTTCTCATTCTCTCTTTTCTAAAGTTTTGAGCCTTAATTCTTGTTCTTGTTGAGAGAGATATAGTTTGTGCTGTATTGTTCTTATTTCACTCATTGAGGAGTGTTTTCTGATAGCCTACCCACTATCAATTCTTGTATCAGTAAGAGGGTGTGTATAACCCTTGTGTGTGTAGAAGGTGTTCTACACGGGGAATAGTTAAATCACCAAGTGTGAGGTGATTGGAAGTAAGAGGGTGTGTATAACCCTTGTGTGTGTAGAAAGTGTTCTACACTGGGAATAGTTGAATCACCAAGTGTGAGGTGATTGGAAGTGTAGAGGGTGTTCTACACGAAATCTTTGGAGCGGTGCTGCTCAAAGGTGTAATAGGTTTCTATCTCCACCTAAAGGAGATTGAATAGTGGATTTGGGAATCCTCAAGGGGTAGCTTGAGGCGAGGACGTAGGCAGTGGGGCTGAATCTCGTAAAAATACTGAGTTTGCTTTCTCTTACCCTACTCTTTATATTTCCTACTGCTTTATATTTTGGTTATATTTTATATTGTATATTTAGTTTATAAGTATTAATTTTTTAATATAACCCAATTCACCCCCCCTCTTGTGTTAGTCATCTGGGCAACACTATCTTATCAAATATTAATTACGTAGATCGCATGGTTATTTTTATTAAGTTCTTGAACATTGTTTTAATTTTATAATACTTTTTTAAAACTTTAATTTTATTTATAAAATTGTTATCTCCCAAGCATCCCTTAAATTGTTATACTTGAATTACTTAAATTTAAATATGACCATTCAGCATAAATCTCGTTTAGTTGCACTTATTAACATGATAAATGTCATATAATAAAATCTCATATGAAAAGCCATGACAAAGGTTTAAAACGGATATACTGATATAAAAAATAAATATTAAAATTATTTTAGAAAGATACATATTCCTACACGATATTATCTCTAGTATTTTGCTTTGCTTAGTTTAATTTATGAACTGATTTTTACACCCCCATGTTCTCTTTTTTTTTTTTTAATTCTTTTTAAATCTCGAAAAGTTTTAAAAAAGTTATTTCTATAAAGACTTTAAAAATAAAAAGACGCAGGTGCGTGACAACCGAGTGATGATAGAAGAAGCACTTGGTAAAGAAAAAGGAACCACTTTTAAAATTTTAATCAATTAGAATTTTAAAAAATAAAAAATTGACAAACATGCCGACGATGCAGGTGCGTCCACGTCATCCACCAAGCAAGATCAACGAGAAAAGCGTGACAATTCCGGAATATACCCTTCGGCCGTTTCTACTGAACTACCGGCACGTGGACGTTCTTCAATGGCTGGCCTATGAAGATATTAAATCCATCGGGTGGGGCCCTCCACCGGCCATGAACTTCGCTTGGGTTTCCGTTCGCATTTCGGTTTCATTTGGAATTGCATTTGAGTTTTATTTTCCTGGGCAGGAAGGAAAATGGCAATGGGAAGGGAGCGTAGGTAGCTTCGTAGACTTAACTTTTTGACCCAACACCATAAAAAAGACAGTGATGTGGTGGAGAGAGCGGAAAAGTCTTTTCCCCCCGTTCGTTCTTTCTTTCTCTCTACTTTTATCTGGCTCTGGCTGGGTTCGTGTAGTTTAAAAGGGGAGAAGGAAAAGCTCTAGTCTTAAACTGGTTTGGGTTTTCAGCTCTTTGATCCTTCTGCTATTTCTGTATTATAAAGGTACTATCTCGCTCAACTTTCTTTTGTTTTGTGGGTTTTTTTTGGTAACTTTCTGTTTGGTTCATATGGAAACTGTGAAGGAAATGGCGTAATCTGAATTTTGGGTTTTTTATTTTGTTGGGCGTAGTGGGTTTTGAGTTTCATGAGAAAATGTTTAACTGTCTCTGTTGGGATTGCAACAGATTTTTGTTTAAATCGGCCCTGAATTTGGGTAATAGTTTTCTGACATATGGCTATGAGAATAAGAAATTGAAAATCTGGTAATGTACTGATTATCTGGTACAGCTTATTGGTGCATCTTTTAAGCGAAAGATTGAAGCTCTCTCTCTCTCTCTCCCCGTTGTGTTTATGTTTATATGAGTGCTTTCTCTTTTCAATCTTAGTCTTCTTTCTTTCTTTTCCTTTTTTGTAAATTCTGGAATAAACATTTGTGAGAACTATTTCTGCTCTTAATCTTGTAGGAAGAGACTGTCGAGGTCTGAGGAGAGGGGCGACTTCCATGTGCACTGGTTCCGAAAGGAAACCTTCCCAAACGGGTTTCGTCATGGAGGGTGAATTTGAGAGGAAAGAAGGCCTTCCACCTAGATTTTCGGTTTTGCTTGAATTATCCGCCTCCGATGATTTAATCGGTTTCAAAAGGGCCGTGGAAGAAGAAGGTTATGATGTTGATGAGGCAAGCTTGTGGTATGGGAGGAGAATCGGGTCAAAGATGATGGGGTTTGAAGAGAGAACACCCCTCATGATTGCTGCCATGTTTGGAAGCAAGGGTGTGTTGAATTATATAATTGGGACTGGCCTTGTTGATATTAACAGGGCTTCTCGTTCGGATAGGGCTACAGTGCTTCATTGTGCTGCTGCCGGTGGCTCCGATGCTTCAGCTGAGGTTGTTAAGCTCTTGCTTGATGCTTCTGCTGATCTTAATGCTCTCAATGCTAATGGGAAACGCCCCAGTGACTTGATCGCCCTGGGTTTGAATTCAGCCTCTAATCTTATGAAGAAAAAATTGGAGGTCATGCTGAAGGGCTTTTGTGGTATTGATGATCCCTTTGGGTTATATGATCAAATAGGAACTGAAATGGAAGGACAAGAACAACACGAGGCTTCAACACCACGGGTCTTTAAGGACGGAACAGAGAAGAAAGAGTATCCTGTTGATCTCTCTCTTCCGGACATCAAGAATGGAATTTATAGCACAGATGAGTTTAGAATGTATACTTTCAAGGTCAAGCCATGCTCAAGGGCTTACTCGCATGACTGGACAGAGTGCCCATTTGTTCATCCTGGGGAAAATGCTAGGCGGCGTGATCCAAGGAAATACCATTATAGTTGTGTCCCTTGTCCAGACTTCAGAAAGGGCACGTGCAGGCAAGGAGATGCTTGTGAGTATGCACATGGTATTTTTGAGTGTTGGCTTCACCCTGCTCAGTATCGAACCCGACTCTGCAAGGATGAGACAGGATGCACCAGAAGGGTCTGTTTCTTCGCTCACAAACCCGAAGAGCTTCGGCCTTTGTATGCTTCCACAGGTTCTGCAGTGCCTTCTCCAAGATCTTTTTCGGCCAATAATCCTGGTCTGGACATGGGGTCAATCAGTCCACGTGCCCTCGGATCTCCATCGGTGTTGATAGCATCAAGCTCAACACCACCCATGACTCCCTCTGTAGCCACTTCCCCATTGGGTGGTGGAACCATGTGGCAGAACCAGTCTAGTATCGTACCCCCTTCCTTGCAGCTTCCTGGAAGTCGATTGAAAACAACGCTAAGTGCTAGAGACCTTGATCTAGACATTGAACTTCTTGGGCTTGAAAATCATCGTCGCAGGCAACAGTTGTTGGATGAATTATCTGGTCTCTCATCACCATCTGGCTGGAAGAGTTCCTTGGCTGTGAGTGATCGAATTGTGGAACTGAATAGGCTTGGACTAATGAAGCCTACTAACCTTGATGATATTTTTGGATCTCTGGATCCTGCCCTTTCGCCTCAATTCCAGGGACTTGCACTGGATGTCTCGCAAGTTCCTACTGGGATGAAGGTTCGCCAGAACATGAACCAGCAGCTCCGGTCAAGCTATGGTACTGGTCTTTCATCCTCTCCTGTGAGGGCATCATCACCATTTGCTGTTGACCCAAATGGTGCAGCTGCGGCCACTGCTGTGAAGTCAAGGTCAGCTGCTTTTGCTATGCGGAGCCAGAGCTTCATTGAGCGAAGCGCTGGAAAATCTCATTCGGGCCTTTCTTCACCTGGTGGTTCTGCTTCTGTCATGCCTTCTACTCTTTCAGATTGGGGTTCCCCAGATGGAAAATTGGACTGGCGGTTACATGGAGAAGAGTTGAACAAGCTTAGGAAATCTGCTTCTTTTGGGTTCCGAAGCAATGGCAGCAGTTATGCAACAAGTGCAGCCTCGATGCCGGCTACTCTCAATGAGCCGGATGTCTCTTGGGTTCAGTCCCTGGTGAAGGATGCCCCTCCTGTGAAACATGGACAATTAGGTTATGAGAAGGAGCAGCAGCAGTGTCATCTTGACTCTGGAGGCTCAGAGATGCTTCCGGCTTGGGTGGAGCAATTGTATATGGAACAGGAGCAGATGGTGGCATAAAGCATGTTCAACCCCAGAAGTGCTTCTATTTTAACCTTTTAACTAGTTTATTTCCTATTTTTTAAATCTTTATTGAGATTTATCGTGTTTACTTAGTGGGAACTGGGGGGGGGGGGGGGGGGGGGGGTGGGGGAAAGAGGAATGGGAAGAAAACAAAGAAGTTGGGCAGGGGAAAGTTTTCCGCTCATACAATCTTTAGGTTATTCGAAATAATAGGGGCTTTAGTTCCATTTTTTCTTGATTTGGTTCTTGTCTTCATTTTAGTTTCTATTTTCATCCTAAATAGGAAGATGCCTTTGAGTAGTATGGTCTTTCCTGGGTGAAAGTGGAGATGCTGATCAATTTAAACTTCATATTTTGTCTTTGGTATTGGAATTTGTAGTCATACCAATTTATTGAGCTATAATGCTATATTCTGTGACTCGGTTTGTATTCATAATATGTATCTCAACTATATTCTCAAGTAATTACTTTGATCAATTAGTCATGTTTCTCCTATCAATTTGATTATAATGCATTCTCTCTCTCTCTTTCTCCACATTGCTTTCACATTCTTGACACCAGTGAGTTAACCTTTTGTATTGTTATGCGGATGGCTCACGCGGCTCATTATATGAGAAGGTTGTGATGCATTTCCCGCTTGATTGCACAAATCTATAATTTTTATTTTTTCTACAAGTACACAATTCTCATATGCAATAACTAGTTGGAACTAATTGAAAGTGGACGTTGGTTTCCTCTGAAGTTTCTAGCTGGAAGAGCTTGAGATGTTTCCACCTCTACTTTCTATCCTTTCTGTTATCTGTGTATTTGTTGCCCATATATTAGTTGTGTACTGCTTGTGGCTTCTAAAAGGTGAGATTCAGAGCTTTTGGAACTTTTCATAGTGGTGATTAGGGCAGTTAAGCCAAATTTCCCAGTCGCCCGAATTTCTGACTCGACCCGACCTAAAACCCGAGCCGTTTCATATACAATTGGATATGGTCAACTGACAGATATCCACTTTCATGTAATTTTCCTAAATCTGATGGTCATCTCAATTCTCCTTTGTCGTCATCTTCAGCTTTAGGCTCTTTCATGCTCGCTCTGTAGGAACAATCTTTCCTTAAATTCATCGTCGCTCTTCAATCTAAAGTATAAATAATAATATTGAGTTATAAAATTTAGAATTTAGACATTTTAAAATAGATTATAATTTAAATTTTTGAGAATTAGAATAAAATATAAATTAGAGTGTTAATTTGACCTTAGGAAGAGATAATTTTCAAAATTTAAGAGAGATATTCTACAATAAGTGATGTTATAAAAACCAAACACTTGGTGTATCCGAATTGGTGCTCTCGGACTGATCTGTTGATTTTTAGTAAAATAGTCATAATTTTTTCATAAGAGTTTCGAATGAAGTGATTTCAGTTTTTATAGAACCTTAAGAGATAGATATAAAACTTTCATATTTTGAGTTTTTGAAAATTCGGGTTAGATCAAGAACTTAATCGGTCAAAAAGTGAACTGCTCTAGATGGAGCGAATTTGGTAATCGACTTAGAAATAGTATCCTAATTTCGGCCATGTGACGAAAAATTTGATTGGTTATCAGTTTTTCTTATATCTTGACATGTGTAGGGATATATGGTAAGTGGAGATAAGTCATCTAGAAGCATTGGTTAGCAAGAAAATAAAAGGAAACCGTAAGGGGTAAGATATCTGTTGACAGCCAACCAAATGAGCTAATTCCAAGTCTTATTCCAATTAAGTCTTAGAGTGACATTCTCGAATGTCACAAATGACTTTTTGGAGAGATGAACAAGTAGCCAATTTGGGTGGAAGGGGCTGGAAATGTTGGCTGGCTTTTGGAGAAGCCAAGTGACCAAATGCACTTTACTTAAGATTTATTTAGGTTTTTGTTTGTTTTTACTCTCATGTGTTGGAAGTACTTGAGCCATTGATCAAAATGATTTTTAGGCAGCTCAAAAATTAACCATCGGATGAAAATATGACTCACAAAGCCTATGATTTAAGTGTAATTATAAGCTACGAAAGTGAGATGGAACTACACGACACCAAGGTGAAATCCGGCCATTCCATGCAGTCTATCCCCTTTCTTTTTGCTTAAATGTCGCCCATCCTTTATATATATATATATATATATATGTGTGTGTGTGTAGTGGCTCATCTTAATCCCCTTTAGCAATACCACACGGCCTTGCTTAAGAAAATAGGAAGAAAAGCTTTTTCCAAACCCTTGAATCTCCAAACACTAACAAAGTGAGTTATTGAGTAATTTTGAGGAGAAATTTTGCAAGAGGTTGGGATAATCACTACTTCAAGTTTTGGAGAAACTAGTAAGTATACAACTTAACTTAATCTTAGCATAGAATGAGTGATTTGATGATTAGATTATGTTTGATATTAAACTTTGCTTGTATGTTGAAATGAAACCTATTAAATTTTGAATTAGTTCTTGTTATGGAAAAATATTAAGAAAAATTACAGGAACTTAAGAATATATTCGATTTTGATATATGAAGACATTTATATGAAAATAAGAGGTTTTGGTTTGACAAAACAAATGAAAAACCAATCCTAGTGTATTTCGGCCTTAATAGAGTTTTTGATGGAATTTTGATTCTAAATTTTATACAATTGATTTTTAATTATTTAGATGATATTTTAAGGACTATGATGAGTTTAAAAACTCTAGTTTACTTGGAAATTTTTTAAGAATTATCATACTAAGAAAATTATTGAAGAAATAATCAAGAAAACTATATAATTATGTTTGAAATTATTTTGGAAAGTTAAGGAAAATTTGGTATTTTGTAAATGAGAAAATTAACTTAGTTTAAATAGAAGAAAAATAAGGTGGAAATTCCTATAGGATTCGGCCAGCCATAGTTTGGGAATACTTTATTATTATTTTAATTATTTAAGTATTGTTTGTTATGTCTTGATGTTATGACATGATGCGACATAAATGCATGTGCACATGACGTATGTTATTGTGACATGTTTCTACATGTTATAAGATTCATAATGAAATGAAATGTGCATGATAAAAGTCTACAGTTATGATCATGTTACATTTTGTCACATACGTGTTGTCATAAGTCATGGTATTCATTTTTAGAAAAGTCTACGTTACATGTCGTTATGTAAGTGTTGTCATAGGTTATGACGAGCATTTAAGAAATAAGATAAGAAAACCTTATAATGAAAAGATTAAGACATTAGTCACGTCATGATGGAGACGATGATACGTAATGTCCAGATGACTGACGAAAATAAGAACACGGTAGGGACGGCGATACGTAATACCTGTCGAGGTTCGAAAATTGATATAGCCCAACCACGGATAATAATAGTGGATATGGCTCAACTACGAATAATAATAGTGGATATGGCCCAACCACGAGTAATAATAGTAGATATGACCCAACCACGAGTAATAATAGTGGATATGGCCCAACCATGGGTAATAACAGCGGAAAACCCGACGGGAACGGTGATACGTAACGCTTCTCGAGGTTAAAGTTATAAGAAGGGCTCATATAAGTAAGACTTATAGAAATAAAAACTTTAAGACAAGAATGAAAGTCCATGCATGGTATGAATCTGTCTAGAAAAGAGAGACATTGGTACAAGTCCATATAAGATATAAGTCTGTCAAGTAAGTGGGACATAAATCATGCATGGGTCACATGAAACATATTATAAGATGTATATTCTTTCTGTTTATCCTGTATATTGATATTTTGTTGCACCTATGTCTTTATTAAGTTGAGTGTGTACTTACTGAGATTTTCGAAAAAATCTCATTTTTGTATGTTTATTTCTTTTTGGAAATCTAAATTTCATTGCAGGATTTGATAATAAACATGGGCAAGGCCTCAGCCGGTTGAGAGACCAAGAGGAACCCTGAGGGGCCCTCCGAGTACTCTTCCTAAAAGTTTTGACCATTTAATAATAGTAAGGATTAGTATTGATACGAGAGCAAATTTCAGGAAATAAAGAAGGTGCTGAGGTGGCCTTAAAAAAATATTTGAGAAGTCTTGTAAATATTATATTTAAGAAAACTAACTGGGTTATGATATGTAATGGTATAATGAATAGGATAATATAGATATTGTGGTTGTATATTATCATGTGATCATTAGACTTCTATGATTAAATAATTTTTTTTATCTATACCCTCTTTGTTGTGATTTGCATTGCATGCGCTAATAAGTTTAATTTCATGCATTAATTTTTGATACGTATGGGGTTGAATAGACTAGTATTATTTACCTAATGCTTCAGTTTACATTAAATTTCGAACGTAAATTGGGGTCGTTACAGCGACAACTCTAATGGTTTTGCCGGCACTGTTAATGATCTGCATGTCATCGATCTCCCTCACCTGGGTGCGTTCCTCCACTGGGACTTGTACACTTCCAACTCGTCGTTGTCCATGGCATTCATGGCCCCTCTGACCAAGGCAAGCAGCTGGGTTGCGTGGGCCAAGACAGACTGGAATCAAGAGTATGGAAATACCAATTTTATTTCAAAAACGTTATCAATCGGGCTATCGGGTATTGGAAAAACAAAAAATAGGTTGAGAATTGGAAGTGATCTTATCGGATCGGATCCGATTGGGTGAATAGTCCTAGTGGTGATCGTTAAGCACTAAGAAAAAGGTAACTCCGGAACCTAACTTTGTATCAATAAATCAATTCTTATGCTTGTGCTTAATAGTATACGATAGAGGAGCATAAGCAAAGGACGAACATAGACACAAGTAAATTGTCATCTGAACATTCCCATCTTTCACAAAATTCTTCATTTCTTCCAACCAAATCACGTCACCTTTAAGGTTTCTACTTTCTTCCGGTTTTGCCAATACTATTATTAGTTGAGCGCAATGCATGTCATTTTACAATATTGATGTGTCATCGACTGTTTTATATATAAGCGAAACATAATAAATAAATAATAGTAATTTCAGCAATGGTGGTAGTAAAAAGAAAACTGACAATAGTATTGATATTTTGACTTGAGAAATACTTCTAGATTTAAAAAGATTTCATAATAATAAATCTATAAGCTAATATGTCTTTATATAATACATTAAATTATAAAATTATTTTTATTATAAAATTAATGTATAATTTAAAATCATGTCAATTTATTTATTTATTTTTGTAAAATTTAGTTGATATAATATTTGATTTTATTCGGACGTAGGTTGGATTCTTGTCCAGGCCCCGAAAGTAACGTTTTGAAAAATATTAGATAAAATAGCTCACTCCTATTCGGTTTCCTCCAGACACACTACCCGGCACGCATAACCAATAGTAACATCGATTCAATTATTATTATTTTTAAATTTAATGAAAAATATAAATCTAATAAAAAAAATTATAAAAAAAAATTTCGTTATATATGATCAAAAATGAAAAAAAGTAAAGAAAATAAAATAAAATACTTTTAATTTGTCTTTTAAATAGTAAATTCTTCATTAAATTTTAGTGTTTCATTTTTATCAAATTTATATTTTTCATCAAATTTTGAAAGAAAATTTTATTAAAATCAATGCTAATGTTTTAAGAATATTAGTATTGGTCTGATCAAAATTTAATAAAAAATACAAATTTAATAAAAACTAACACCAAAATAATTTCACATCGGATGACGCGGCAGCAACAGACCAAAACCAAAGGGGCCACATGCTATGTAATGAGCTGGAAAGTGAGAAAAAGTAGTTTGAAATACATGAGCAACATCTACATATGGTGTATACCAAGAGTACCCCTGGGCATGTAGGTGGTGAAACTAAGACTGGCACGTGGAAATGAAAGCGAGACTAAAAGCTAAACTTAATACTGTCTTGACAGACATCTCCAACTCACTGGGTTTTGTGGGGATCAAAAGCGGTAGACAACAATAGGAACAAGAGGTGGATGAAAAGACCAAAAAGTTCAAAACAACTGAAGATGATCCAGAGGAGCTTAAAATGTGGCAAGCGCTTGTTTCCAGTGCTGCCATCATCAATGAGTATTCTGACATGAAATTGTCGAGGGCTTAGGTCCCCACGCGCACTTAAAATCCTTAGTAAGCTTATTAAGGATAAGAAATCCCATTTAGTTTTCCTTGTGGAAACTAAGTACAATCATAATAAGATGGAATTTATTAGAAATAGTTTAAAGTTTGACTACTGTTTTGCCATGGATAGTTTGGGAGCAAGTGGCGGGATAGCTCTTCTCTGAAAAGAGATTTGGAACGTTAAGATTGTCAACTACACCAGGTGGCACATAAATGTTGTAATTCAAGAGACAAGCGGCAGTAAAAAGTGGCAATTCATCGGCTTCTATGATCATCTAGAACAAGGGAAAAGAAGTTCCAGTTGGGAACTACTAAAGGATCTCAAACCAGATTCGAATATCCCCTGGCTATGTGCAGGGGATTATAACGAGGTACTACACCAATATGAGAAAGTTGGAGGGGCCAAGTGCTGTTATAAACAGATAGAAAACTTCAGGGGTGCCTTAGAATTCTGTGAACTCAAGGATCTGAGGTACAAACGGGATATATTTACTTGGTCAAACAACATAAAATGTAGGGCTTTCATAAAAGAAAAGATTGATAGGGCAGTGGCCAATCTGAAGTGGTTTGACCTTTTCACTTCAGCCCAGTGTGACATCCTAGAGGCGGTAAGGTCAGATCATTCCCCCTCCTCATCTCTACCACAAAGGCAACATCTGTCAGGCAAAAGAGGCAATCCATCTACTAATATGAAGCGGCTTGGGAGCTCAGGGAGGGCTGTGAGGAAGTAGTGGCGCAGGCCTGGAACACAAATGCACCGAGTACAACAAACGCTGGTTGCCTGAGATTAAAACTGGAATAGTGTCAAAGAGGATTGGTCACGTGGTAAAAAAAACAAAGCAGCAGGAAACTCAAGTGAATCAATGAGACATGGCCATGATCAGACAACTTCAAGATAGCGGGGATGGATCACACATAACTTAGCTGAAACAACTCCAACAAAAAGTGGAACACTCGCTGGCAGAACAAGATCTTAAATGGCGGCAAAGGGCTAAAATGCACTGGCTCAAGAAAGCGGATAAAAACACCCAGTACTTCCACAAGCAAGCTTCAAAACTCAATCTCAAGTTGTCTACGCATGAAAAGAGATAAGCACATCAAGAAATCAAGTATAAGTAAAAAGAAGAACAAGTCTACAAATAAAACTCATAGAATAATTTTGTACATTTCTTAAAATTTGAAATTGGATCAAGGTTCAAAATTAATATTTTCTCATAAAGTATCAAATTGTATTTTTTACATTTGCATAACTTTATTAAAATATTTAATTTCGAAAATTATTATTATTTTTCCACATATGCATAAAGATTTGAATTTGTAAGATGATTGATTGTCATCTTTAATATGTGCATGTGTTTGTTTGAAAATCTTGAAAGGTGGTTGTGTATTTTTTTGATATATGAAAAAAGAAGATGATTTGGTTTGAAAAATAAATTATACTCATTTTATCATGTATGAAAAGTAAAAGATTTGATTTGATTTCTTTGAAAAATTAATGTAGTTGTCTTTGACAAATATAAAAAGGAGATGTTTTTATTTAAATCTTTTGAAAAGTGAATAGTGTTATTATTTGACATGTGGACATTTTCAAATTTGAATATGAAAACTCATTTGCCTATAAATAGCTCACTTGAGTTTTGCAAAAATTACAACAAAAACTTACACATTAATTGCTAATTTTTACATCATTCTTTCAAAACTCTCATTCTCTTTTATCTAAGTTTTGTGCCTTAATCCTTGTTCATTGTGAGAGAGATATAGGTTGTACTGTATTGTTTTTATATCACTCATTAAGGAGTGTATTCTGATAACCTAGCCACTATCAGCTTTTATATTTGTAAAAGGGTGCGTATAACTTTTGTGTGTGTAGAAGGTGTTCTATACAGTGAATAGTTGAATCACCAAGTGTGAGGTGATTGCAATTGTAGATGATATTCTACACGAATTCTTTGTAGCGGTGTAGCTCAAAAGTGTAATAAGTTTCTATTTCCACCTGAAGGAGATTGAATAGTAAATTTGAGACTGTCAAGGGGTAACTTGAGGCGAGAACGTAGGCAGTGGGCTGAATCTCGTTAAACTACTGAGTTTGCTTCTTCTTATTCTTACTATTTATATTTCCTGCTGCTTTATATTCTAGTTGTATTTTATATTGTATATTTGATTTATAAGTATTAATTTTTTAATATAACCCAATTCACCCCACATCTTGTGTTAGTCATCTGGGCAACAATTGGTATCAGAGTAAGGGTTCTATTATAAGATTAATTAGCTATTGAGTTAAAATTATATGGCTAACATTGCAGTTACATTCGCTGAAGGTCAATCAAGTAGTCGGTCTCTGCTATTTTGTGGAGACAATTATACTTTCTGGAAAGTTAAAATGAGAATATTTCTTCAGTTTTAAGGTCGAAAAATTTGGAAATGTATTGTAAATGGACCTTATATTCCAACAAAAATTGTTAATGGAGTAAAGGTCAATAAGAAAGAAGAAGAGCTTAATCGTGAAGATGATAGATTTTATATAGTGAATGTAATGGTTATGAATTTACTGTATAATGCTCTCAATAGTAATGAATTTAACAAAATAATGACTTGCAGGACAGTAAAGGAAATTTGGGATAACTTGGAAGTAACTTATAAAAGAATTTTGCAAGTTAAAAAATCAAAAAATTATATTATTATGCATGAATATGAAATGTTTAAAATGATTGATGATGAATCTATCTCCTCTATATATACTCGTTTTACTAACATTATAAATAGATTGACAGTTCTTGAAAAAATTTAGTCTAACTTGGAGATAATAAAAAAAATTCTCAGCTCTCTACCAAAACGTTGGGAATCAAAAGTAACGGCAATTTTTGAAACTAAAGATCTCAAAAAATTCGAAATAAATGAACTTATCGGGTCACTAATTACCCACGAGTATATATTGAAAAGAGGAGAAGAAGAAGAAGAAGAAGGAAAGCAAAAGAAGAGTTTAGCACTCAAAACTGTTCCCTATGAAAGTGAAAACGATGAAGACAAGGAAAATGATAACGAAAATGAAAAAATTGCAATGATCAGAAGAAGATTTCAGAGATTTTTAAAGAAAAATAAAACTCTTCCAAAGAAATATTTCAAAAAGTTTTCCAACAAAAATACAGGTAAAAATGATTTATTAATTTGCTATAAATGTAAAAAGTCAGGACTTATCAAGACAGATTGTTTTCTGCTAAATAAAGATCGATACAAATCAAGAAAATAATGAAGCTACATGGGATGATGATTCAAGTAGTTCAGATAGCGACGCAAACAATGAAGAATGTGCAAATCTTTGTCTTATAGCTAAAAATGATCTTGAGGTAACAAAATTTAAAAATATTGAAAATCTTTTTTTACGAAGAATTACAAAATATTTTGGAAGAGGTATATGAGGAATTTGAAAAATTAGGTATCAAGTATACTGCGTTGAAAAAGAAAAAATCTTCTTTAACAAATGAAATTGATGTTTTAAGAAAAGAAAATATAGTTTCAAAAGATGAAAATGATGAACTGAAAAAGAAAGTAGCTGATTTAGAAAAGATTGTTGAAAATTTTACTAATGGAAAAAGAAATTTTGAAAAATTTCTTGGTAGTCATTATTCTGTTAAAGATGATGGATATTCTAAAGACTTATGAACAAGCATTGGGCCAGCTTTTAAATAAGGAAAAATCTTCAGTACTATTTAGCAAGAACGTCAAGACACACACTCAGCTATAACTTTTCCAAATTGTAGGGACTAAAGCAATAGGGACCATGGAGGTGGCTGCCGGCAATGATTGGTAGGGGTAAGGTGGCTGCCTTTCACTCACTCATAGATAGAACTTGGTCTAGGATAGTGAATTGGAACACAAAACAGCTCTCAGTAGCTGGTAAAGATATATTACTCAAGGCAATCCTCCAAGCAGTCCCTACGTACTCTATGAGTATCTTCCTAGTCCCCCAATCCATAACCAACAAGCTCAATCAACTCCTAAGGAAGTTTTGGTGTGGATTCAATGAGGACCACTCTCTGATCCAATGGATTCCTTAGGAACAACTCAGCGCCAAAAAAGATCTTGGGGCTCTCGGTTTTAGAAATTTCAGAGCATTTAATTTAGCCATCCTAGCAAAACAAGAGTGGAGAATGTTACAAGATCTCTCCTCACTTATAGCTAAAGTCATAAAACAAAAATATTTCCATGGCGCTGGTATACTGGATGCCAAAGTGGGATTGGCCCCATTTTTTGCTTGGAGAAGCATCCATGTGGGGTTAGCACTCCTAAACACAGGTCTTGCTTCGAGAGTTGGTAATGGCCAACATACAAATATTTGGACTAAAAAATGGGTCCCAAAACCGACCTCACAACTAATTTCCGCACTGAGGGACCTTGCTTGTTGGTGTGAAACGGTGCATGACCTTATTGATCCTAACACAAGGGGATGGAAATAGGGGCTGCTGGATGAACTATTCTCGGAGTTAGAAAGAAGAGCCATTAACATGATCCCGATTGGCCACAGCAATAGGGAAGATAAAAAGGTATGGCAGTTTACCAACACTGGACAATACACAGTTAAGAGCGGATACCATCATCAAAAGGAAATGGAGGATGAGCTGGAAGGTGAAACATCAAGGAAGAGAGAAAACAGCCACATGTGGAAGAACATCTGGACTATGAAAATTACCCCGGCTGTGAAAACATTTATCTGGAAGGCGTGCAATGACGCTATTCCCACCATGGCAAACCTTAAAAAAAGGAAGATAGTCAAGATGGCTATCTCTAGTGACTTTTTTATGCATGTCTGGGCAGGTTTTATGGCCAAGCTCGACACCAAAGAATTGGAGGAAGCTGCTGTCATAGCTAGAGGGATTTGGTACAAACGAAACCAAGTCACACATGGCAAAGAATTTACTGCCCCCGACATCCTGTTTTATAGAGCAAGATCGGAATTGCAAGCTTATAAAGAAGCAAGCACAACGCTGACAAAGATCACCATACCTGCTCGGAGAGACCAACCATGGAGACCACTTGCAGAAAACGTCTATAAAGTCAACTAGGACGCAGCCGTGAATCTCAAACTGGGGAGAATATGTGTGGTTGTCATCATTAGGGATCATAGAGGTGCGGTCATGGGTGTACTAAGGGCTAACCGACCTTTTCCAAGTTGTGTTTTTGCGCCGAAACTCTAGGCCTCCTCATAGCAGCCACGTTCTGAATCTGCCACAACTAAT
The DNA here is from genome assembly GCA_036898215.1 of Platycarya strobilacea. Classification (NCBI taxonomy): domain Eukaryota; kingdom Viridiplantae; phylum Streptophyta; class Magnoliopsida; order Fagales; family Juglandaceae; genus Platycarya; species Platycarya strobilacea. The sequence goes on from CM072551.1 coordinate 25,813,467, forward strand.
ATTTGAAGGAGACTCAAGCAAGTTGTTGATCTGTTAGTGAAGAAATCCCCTAATTGGAGTCTAGGTGGGATGTTAATAGAAGATGTTAAAGAAGGTTTAGTAAGTCACTGCTTTTGGAAAGCTTCACATGCTTTTCGAGAGACAAATCAAGCGGTCCATATACTTCCTCAGTATGCTCTTTGTATTTTAGAAGATATTTATAATGCAGAAGAATACCCTTTCGTGCTTTCAAGATATTGTAAACTCTGAATCTTCTTAATGAATTATGGTCTTCACACCCTTTTCAAAAAAATAAAAAATAATTTCACATTAAATTTATCAAAATTATTTTTATCATATTTAATTTAAAAAATAAAATTAACCCATCAAATTTTATCAAATTAACAAGTTGAAAGTGATTGATCTCCTGATAAAGTACACGCGGAAATTTATTTGAATCTTGCGAGGAGTTGCGTGCAAGGCGGGAGAAAACGAAACGAGATTTCATTCTCTCTAATTATAGTTATCTGTTATAAACGAACGTCGGCAGCCGCCCCCCTGTCCCACCACTAAATTATGTGAATGACCCCACCACTATTATTTTAAATCTGCATAGTGACTTGCATAGTGACTTGCATAGTAACTTGCATAGTAATTTCAACGCCTATAAATATGGGCTTCAGTTGTAATGAAATTCATAAGAAAAAAATAGAGAAAGAAAGAAAGTTTCAGTTCTTAAGAGGTTCAGAGAGAATTTCTTATTTCTCTTTTGCAATAGTAGTTCATTTCTTTAAGTTTCATAACACGTTATCAGCACGACGGTTCTGCCAATTCTGAAGCTAGTGGCCTTATTCCTCTGTAAGTTTTTCAATATATTATTTGAAATCTTTGATATATTTTATTGATGATTATCTGTGTGAATTTATAAATATATTTTCTGAGATACACATATTTATTATTTATATGTATAGAAAATGGCAAATCTTACAAAATTGGAATTTGTTGCTCTTGATATATCTGGGAAAAATTATTTATCCTGGATACTTGATGCTGAAATACATCTTGATGCAATGAACCTGGGAGAAACTATTAAAGAAGGAAATCAAGCATCCCTGCAGGAACGTGCTAAAGTAATGATTTTCCTTCGCCACCATCTTCATGAAGAATTGAAAACTGAATATCTCACTGTAAAAGATCCCTATATTTTGTGGAACAATTTAAGGGAGAGGTATGAACATCAGAAGACTGTCATCCTCCCAAGAGCTCGTTCTCGATGGATGCACCTGAGGTTGCAAGATTTTAAAAGTATTAGTGAGTATAATTCCGCACTTTTTAAAATAAGCTCAGTATTAAAATTATGCGGTGAGAAAATCACCGATGAAGATATGCTAGAGAAGACTTTTACTACATTTCATGCCTCGAATGTGCTCCTGCAGCAGCAGTATCGAGAGAGAAAGTTCAAGAAATATTCTGAACGTATATCATGTCTTCTAGTAGCTGAGCAGAATAATGAGCTCTTATTAGAAATCCACCAGTCACGCCCTACTGGCTCAATATCATTCCCTGAAGTGAATGGTAACAGGTTTGCATCATTCCCAGAAGTGAATGGTGCATCCTTTAGAAGAAATCGGAGGCGTGGACGTGGTAGGAGAAATTATAGAAATGTTAATCCCAGGAGTGACAACATTAAAAGGGATTATAATATACCATATCACCAGAAGTGGTACAATTCAGAGAGGGGTAAAAATCCTCAGAATAATTCTTCGAAGAAAAGTGAAGAGGTGTGCCATAGATGTGGAATGACTGGACATTGGTCACGTACCTGTCGTACAGCCAGGCACTTAGCTGATTTATATCAAGCTTCTATTAAAGGAAAGAATAAAGTGCATGAAACAAATTTAGTAGAACCATTAGATGATTTATTAGATTCAGTAAATGTAGACGTTACTCATCTTGATGTATCTGATTTCTTTAATCATCCTGATGGTAGTATTGAACACTTAATTGGAGATGGAAGTGTTCCACTTAATTAATGTATTTTCTTTCTATCAGTAATAAAAGTTTTGTATATTTTGTAGAATCATGGATCACATTGATGAGCTTTTTATCTCTGAGTTGAATGATAAAGATATATGTCTGGCTGACAGTGCTACAACTCACACAATTCTCAAAGAAAAGAAATATTTTCAAAATCTAACACTAAGTAAAACCTATGTCCATACCATATCAGGTTCATCGGATTTAATTGAAGGCTCCGGAAGAGCTTATATTGTGTTGCCTAATGGCACCAAATTTTGTATTGATGATGCTCTATTCTCTTCACAATCCAGAAGAAATTTATTGAGTTTCAAAGATATATGTCGTAATGATTACCATATTGAAACGACCAATGAAGGTAGTAAAGAGCATCTTCTTATTACTAAAACAGTATCGGGCCAGAAGCTCGTATTAGAAAAACTGCCTGCTCTATGTTCTGGATTGTATTATACAAAAATGAGAACAATTGAATCATATGTGGTAATGCACCAGAAGTGCATTGACTCTAAAGTATTTATGACTTGGCATGATCGCCTTGGACATCCGGGTTCTATAATGATGAGACGAATTATTGAAAATTCGCATGGGCATCCCTTAAAGAATCAAAAGATATTTCTACCCAATGAATCTCCGTGCTTTGCATGTTCTCAAGGTAAGTTAATTATCAGACCATCTCCCTCAAAAGTCATTGTTGAATCTCCATCCTTTTTACAAAGGATTCACGGAGATATATGTGGGCCTATTCATCCATCAAGTGGACCATTTAGATATTTTATGATTCTAATTGATGCATCTAGTCGATGGTCACATGTTTGTCTTCTTTCCACTAGAAATGTTGCATTTGCTAGACTTATTGCTCAGATAATTAAACTACGAGCACAATTTCCTGAGTATCCAATTAAGACCATTCGATTGGATAATGCAGGTGAATTTTCATCTCAAGTTTTTGATGATTATTGCATGTCAATAGGAATAGATGTTGAACATCCTGTTGCCCATACACACACACAAAACGGTTTAGCTGAGTCTTTGATCAAAATGCTTCAACTAATCGCTAGACCTTTACTTATGAAATCAAGACTACCTATTTCTGTTTGGGGATATGCTATACTTCATGCAGCATCTCTAATTCGCATTAGACCATCTGCATATCATAAATATTCTCCATTACAGCTTGCATTTGGTCAACAACCAAATATTTCTCATCTTCGTACTTTTGGATGTGCTGTATATGTTCCAATTACACCTCCACAACGTACAAAAATGGGCCCTCAACGTAGACTTGGGATATATGTTGGTTTTGATTCTCCATCCATTATTAGATACCTTGAACTCCTTACAGGGGATATGTTTAAAGCACGTTTTGAGGATTGTCATTTTGACGAATCAAATTTTCCGTTAATGGGTAAAGAAAAGTTGGTGCCTGAAGCACGACAAGATATTACTTGGGATAATAAGACCCTGTCTCATTTTGATCCTCCTACAAATGAATGTAAACGGGAAGTTCAAAGGATTATTCATTTGTAAAATGTTGCAAATCAGTTACCGGATGTATTTACTGACACTAAAGGTGTAGTAAAATCGTATATTCCTGCTGTTAATACTCCAGCAAGGATTGAAGTCTCTGAAAAACAAATTGTCAAAGCAACAATAGGTGAATCTAAAATACGCCTGAAGCGTGGAAGACCTATTGGTGCAAAAGACAAAATTCCCAGAAGGAAAAGAATACAAAATGAATTTGGTGTTTCTGAAGAACACGTACCCACAATACAGGCCACAAATATAATTGGTGCTCCTAAAGAGCTTAAATCTTCTATTCCAGAACCTCCTGAAGAGGAAAATCTTGAAGAGTATAAATCTCCTAAAAAGGGACCTCCTGAAGAGGTGTGTCATGAAATGTTTTCCCCTGAAGAGGAACAGGTACCTGAAAATAATGAGATCTCAATACATTTCATGAAAACTGGAGAAATTCTGGATAGAAATAAAACTGTTGTCGACAACATATTTTCATATAAAATGGCCCTTGACATTACCAGAAGTAATGAAGAAAGTGAGCCAAAAAGCGTCGAAAAATGTCGACGTAGAAATGATTGGCCAAAATGGAAAACAGCTATTGAAGCTGAATTAAATTCGTTAGCAAAACGAGAAGTATTTGGACCTGTTGTCTAAACACCAAAGGGTGTAATGCATGTTGGATATAAGTGGGTATTTGTACGAAAACGTAATGAGAAAAATGAAATTGTGCGATACAAAGCACGGCTTGTCGCACAAGGTTTCCTGTAGAAACCTGGGATTGATTATGAAGAAACATACTCTCCCGTTATGGATGCAATCACATTTAGATTTTTGATTAGTCTGGTTATTACAAAAGGATTAGAAATGCGGTTGATGGATGTGGTCACTGCATATTTATATGGATCCTTAGACCATGACATATATATGAAAATCCCTGAAGGATATAAGATGCCTGAAGCATCTACAAGTACATCTAGAAATATGTACTCAATCAGACTACAAAAATCTTTATATGGGTTGAAGCAATCCGGACGCATGTGGTATAATCGCTTAAGCGAATATCTATTGAAAGAAGGATTTGAGAATAATCTTATATGCCCATGTGTTTTTATTAAGAAATCAGAATCCGGATTTGTCATTATTGCGGTTTATGTTGATGATTTAAATATTGTGGGAACTCCTGAAGAGATCTCAAAAACCGCTATATATTTATAGAATGAATTTGAAATGAAAGATCTTGGCAAAACAAAACTTTGTCTCGGCCTGCAGCTTGAGCACTTGCCAAATGAAATTTTTATTCATCAGTCTATGTATACTAAGAAAGTCCTAAAGCATTTTTATATGGACAAATCTCATCCTCTGAGTACTCCAATGATTGTTCGAACACTTGATGTGAAGAAAGATCCATTCCGTCCTTGTGATGACGATGAAGAAATTCTTGGTCCTGAAGTACCATATCTCAGTGCAATTGGAGCTTTGATGTATCTTGCAAATTGCACTCGACCAGATATTACATTCTCAGTTAATCTGCTTGCAGGGTATAGTTCTGCACCAACTCGAAGGCATTGGAATGGTATTAAACATGTCCTTCGTTACCTTCATGGTACGGTTGATATGAGATTATTTTATCAAAGTGGTTCAAGTCCAGAATTGATTGGGTATGCAGATGCAAGTTATCTTTCAGACCCACACAGAGGTAGATCTCAAACTGGATATTTATTTACTTATGGAGATACTGCCATATCATGGAGATCTGTTAAGCAGACACTATCTGCTACTTTTTCAAATCACTCAGAAATCATTGCTATTCATGAAGCAAGTCGAGAGTGTATTTGGTTGAGATCAGTTATTCAACATATCCAGGAAAAGTGTGGACTTCCTATGATCGATAATAGCCCAACAATCTTATATGAAGATAATACTGCTTGTATCACTCAAATCAGAAGAGGATATATCAAATGTGACAGAACCAAACATATTTCACTAAAATTCTTTTATACTTATGAACTTCAAGAAAAATGTGAAATTGATGTCAAGCAGATACGATCTAGTGATAATCTGGCAGATTTATTCACAAAAGCGTTACCAACTTCCACATTCAAGAAGATTGTGCATAACATTGGAATGCGAAGACTCAAAGATCTTTTGTCATGCACTTTTCAGGGGGAGTAAATGTGCTGATTATACTCTTTTTCCTTCGCTGAGGTTTTATCCCACTGGGTTTTCCTTTTCAAGGTTTTAATAAGGCAATCTTAAAGCACTTGTGGATACATAAGAAGACTGTACTCTTTTTCCTTCGCCATTGGTTTTTCTTCCCACTGGGTTTTTACTTGGCAAGGTTTTAACGAGGCAGATTCTTTATGGGTGGTCATTCAAGGGGGAGTGTTATAAACGAACGTCGGCAGCCGGCCCCCTGTCCTACCACTAAATTATGTGAATGACCCCACCACTATTATTTTAAATCTGCATAGTGACTTGCATAGTAATTTTAACGCATATAAATATGGGCTTCAGTTGTAATGAAATTCATAAGAAAAAAATAGAGAGAGAAAGAAAGTTTCAGTTCTTAAGAGTTTCAGAGAGAATTTCTTATTTCTCTTTTGCAATAGTAGTTCCTTTCTTTAAGTTTCATAACATTATCAATATTTTTAATTAAAAAAAAATATTTATAATTGCAATTGGGTAAAAGAGTCGTTACTCGTAAATCGTAATTCATTAATAGATCGTTTATTTTCACAATTTATCTTATTTAATTATTATAATTATTTTAAAAATTTTATATAAAATAAAATAAAATCAACAATTTTTTTTTTAAATATTCAAAATAAAAATAATATTAAAAAATACATTATAATAATATTTTATTTAATTTTTAACTTCTATTTATTTAATTTTATTTCATTTCGTTTACAATAACAAATGAGGCTAAGTTGGTGAGTCGAGTCCTAGTAATGATAGGTTTGGTGAAACATTCCTTCATAATTTGGTGGACTTCTAAGGCTCAAATGTGAGAGTATTTCATCTTATTTTATCTTAATTTATTCTATCATTATAATTTTTTCAAATTTACACACATTAAACAAGTCAATTTTTTCAAATAAATAATAATAATAATTTAAAAAATAATAGTCTAATAATATTATATTCAATTTTAAATTTTATCTAAAACTAAGTTATCTTATATCATTATCCAAACCCAGACATAAATGTACATGAAAACTAAAAAGCTTTCAAATGAATTGTAGTTTGCTGGTGGAAAGATGAGGCCCCTACCAATTACTTTGTACTCCCTAAGTTTGTCACACTTTTAATTGCCCCCATTCCATGTTGGTTAAAGTATTTCTGCACAATTACAAAAGAAAAACAAAACATTCTTTGTAAAGTTTATTGTAAATGAGAATTTACAAAGGTTGTTAGTCTTACAAAGTTCAAAATTTCAAGCAAGTCCAGCTAATTGAGCAACCACCTCATCTAGCAATTGATCAAGAATGCCCATCTCAAAATTTACACCAATACCTTCCCAATCTTCATGCTTACATATTCCCCTGCATACCCAATTTGATCCGACCAACTCTGCTTCTGTCAACCTGAGAATTTCACCCCACACATCCTCGTAGTTTAGACTCTGACACTCTTTCTGCTTTGTTCCATCAAATTGGCCTTCGATTTTCCGTGTCTTTAGCTCATCACCGATCAAATTATTGTCTTTTCGTGGAGATTTCTGTCTGTAATTCTCGAGCTCCGACGACAGCTTCCTTCGTGACTTTGATTCAGCCAAGCTAGAATCTTCTTCAGTTGATCGATAATTAATGTCTGTCAGCAATTAATATTATTAATGTTCTTAAGTTGCTAGATTTGATCAAACAAAAAAGGTTTGTAAATTAAACAAGACCAGATTACGAACCTGATGTTGGAATTACACGATCAATTAGGAAATGACCAAAATCAAGGACAGAAACCGGGCTCGAATCTTCGGAGCTACATTCAGGTTCCGCCTTTTGAACCACACAGGGACTTGGTTTCTTCTTCTTCTTCTTCCTTAGTTTCCCTCCATTGATGACTTCCCCGTGGTTACTGGATATGGACGTTTTGACTGTTTCAATGGCAATTTGTCGTTTTTCATTGGTTCTTTTTGAAGGAGGAATAATAGTTGAGCCTTCAGCTTTGCCATTATTCCCTGCCTTCTCAATAGCCTTATCAGAAATTCTCATACTTCTCTTTTTCTGTTCATTCGAATTATCTAAGACCTTCTGGTCTTCTTGATCTTCTTTCTTGTTGTCGATCTTCTTCTTCGTCTTCTTCTTTTCTGACACCTCCTCTGTTTTATTTCCCACTTTTTTACATCTTTCTGCTCTTCTTTGCTTCGATTCTCCAAAACCCAGATCGGATTTCCTCCCTCTTGATCTTAACTCTGTACTTGTACCTCCATTTTCAAAACTGAATATAAGAAAGTTTTCGTTTTCCAGCTCGAGGAAGGTCGGCATCTCTCTGAAGGACAATGTGGATTTGACCCGTCGATGCTGCCCCTGCATTGGATCAAATCCGGCCAAGTGATCGGCAGAATTCATGGATCGGCTACGCAAAATTGAATCTGGGTTTGAACGTGAATTTATCCAGTTGATCTCTGGCATCGACTCCAAACCCATCAGCCTTGCCACTATACCAGGCGTGGCAGCAGTCTCAATTTTATCCTTGTTCTTGAATTCTCGATTCTTTTCGTATTCCACTGATTCAGCTTCTAAGATCTGATCTGAAGGGTGTGTGGGAAGATTACCAGAGCAGAGAATTCGGCGCAAGATGCCGGCTAGACATCCGGCAGTGGCACTCTTTGAATTGCACATGGTTGCATCAAAAGTTGTGGTGGATGAAGATGATGAGTAAGAAGGAGAATAAGATAACAACCTCATGTCGGAGCAACAAATAGGAAAGAATTTTGAAAGGCAACAGAGAGTTTGGGTCTGGAATTTCAACTTTCAACTTGCAAAAGGAACATGATGTTCACATGAATAAAAGGAAAAAAAGAAAAAGTTAATGGGGAAAAAAGAGAGAGTAGCCTAAAAAGAGTGTCGAGAGGTGGCGGGCTTTGCATTTGAATATGGAGAGTCGAGAGTGGCCAAATAGTCATAGGCAGTGTTCGTTCAGGAATATGTTTCCACGCCGCGCTGTAAAGTCAATTTTGAACAAATTTGTTGTTTTGTGCCTGATGGCTCGACATGCAGCATCAACATGGTCTCGGGGCGCTTTTATCATCTTAAAAGTTTAAAGGAAAAGACTGCCCTGTACATTTTGTTTTGCCTCCTTCTATATGCAGTAGGAGTTAGGAGTCAGGACTACTTGTTTGTGAGAGATGGAGAATGGACGGTCACATTACCCAATGAAACTCCAACAGTCCATTTTTTTTTTTTGAAGAGACCAACAGTCCATTTGAAGAAAAAGAAGCAGAGCATTCTGAAGCCTTATTACAATTTTCACAGGTAGACTACCCAACATTTTGATCTTTGAATGAGTTCAATTTATTTCAATTGTATTTTGTTTTAGAACTATCCCAACATTTATATATACAATTCTCAAATTTTTAAATATAATTTAATTTAAAATCTCTTTATATATGAAATTTACACTCATTTTTAACTTAATATTTTTTTATTACGTGAAATTTAAAACTTTTTTAATTTTCTATAAATATATATACCTAAACATATTTTAATTGAATTTCATAAAATTTACTCTATTATTTTAACTTTTAACCTTTTATAAATAATTCAAGACATTTCAACTCAGACCCGTTTAGATTCGGAGATAAGATGAGTTGCGATGAGTTTAGTTTATTTTTTAATATTATTATTATTTTAGAATCTGAAAAATGTGTGTTGGGATTTGAAAAAAATGTATAAGAATTTGTGTTTTATATAAAAAATTATAAAATATATAATAATAAAATAAAGATAAATTGAGATAAATTGAGATGAACTGAACTCATTTTCGAATACAAACTAGAGCTCAGTTCAATGTATAAACGAAGTCTGAGATTTCGCTTGGATTCGAAGATGAGATGAGTTGAGATGAGTTTAGTTTATTTTTTAATATTGTTATTATTTTAGAATTTGAAAAATATATATTGAGATTTGAAAAATGTGTATTGAGAATTGAAAAATGTGTATAAAAATTTATGTTTTATATAAAAAATTATAAAAATATAATAATAAAATAAAGATAAATTAAAATGAGTTGAGCTCATCTTAAAGTACAAAATAGGCCTGAATTATGAGTTTAAAATAACTAATTTTTACACCTAGATGTATTTAGCATTCCTCCACTTTCTTGTGGCACGGGGAAGAGACAATAATGGAGATGTCAATGAAGTGTTGCCAGACAGGCACAGAGGAATTGGTACGGCCGGTGGCATTGGCAGGTTGAATTTTTTTGGGGTTTGGCTCTTTTTGGCGTTTGTATTTTTGCAGCCGAAGAAACTGACTCTTTGGTGGGGCTGTTCACACTTCTGAGGCTGGATCTTTTAGGTTACAATAATGCTATATTTCTTCTTAATGTCTTTTTTAATTTTTTTAACTAAATGATTAATTTTTTTTAATCATAATATGATTTTTTTTATTTTTAAAAATGATTTTAAATTATCAAAAAAAATTATTAAAAATAAATCAAAAATTAATAAAAAAAAAAAATCTGATCATTCGAGTTACATCCCCACGTTAGATTAGTTGAAATGAATAGCCAAAGAGTAAAGTTGCTCCCCTCGTTAGGTTTTGCATTGCTCCCCTCCGACCAATTATGCCATCATCTGACTCACAGTGGAGTATTAAAAGGAGGGGCTGTGCTAGGTACGGCGGTTTTGTGCAACAACGGTGTACCAATGCTGAGGTGGGTCTGACAATCAGATGTCATTTGAATAAATAAATAAATAAACAGAAAACACGTAAGAAGAGAAAACAAAAAAAAAGACTTCGGTTTTTTTTGAAAGATTTCAACTTATTTTTATTTTATTTTTATATTTTTATAATTTTTTATATAAAATATAAATTTTTTTATATCTTTTTTTAATTTTAATATATTTATTTTTAATTTTACTATATATTTCTTAAATTTTAAAATAATAATAATATTAAAAAATAAATTAAATTCATCTCAACCAATAACATCTCCGTCGACCCAAATAATCTCTCTGCTCTCTGTTTGGCTCTACGAGCTCACAATCCCTCCTTTCGTTGCTGACCAGTTTTTATCCGGTATACAAACGTTAACAACCCCTCCTTTAGTTTTCGTTTATATATCCAAATACTTTAGTCTCTGTTTTGCTCCACGAATTTTAGTTTTTCTCCCTTTGAATACGTCGAAATCTCTCTATTTTATCAAATTGGAAATCTAAAAGTTCTGCAAAACAGTTTCGTAGAAAATTGATTGCTGAGAAAAGACAAATGGGAAACTCTTTTTGTAACAATTTTGTTTGGTTGCTGAAAACAAAAAAGAAAAGAAAATTCAATTTTGCAGTATTTGCTAAGAAGAGAAAAGAAAAAAAAAATCCAATTTTCCAATTTTAGGCATAACGTCCTCAACCATTATTGTAATAAAAATAGAAAGAACTAAAGTTTAAAACCAAAAACAAAAAGGATGGAACAGATGAAAGAGGTGGACAAGAACTTAGAAAAAATGGAGCAAGAAAAATTTTAAAAATGCAATCCTTGTTTTCACATTTTGAACTCATTTTGGAGTAGGAAACCAATTAATTTTGGCTTTCATTTTAACTCTAGAAGTTTTTTGATTCTAGAATTAAAATGTCAGGTTGATTCTGAAGTTAGAAAGAAAAGAAAGAAGAAGAAGAGGAAGAGGATGATAAAAGAGATGAGAGAGGTGAATTTGAACAATCTAGAAAGAAAAACTTGAACTTAGAAAATTGTGTTTCATTTGTGGGTCGCATATTTGATGGGTGTGCAATGAGTACTTATAGTTACTTGTAATTAGAATTTTTTTAAAAGGAGTGAAGTTGCGTCTCTTTTGTGCAGAGTTTGTTAGTTATTGTGTTTTGAGTTGTGAAGACATGCACCTTTTGGTACCCTATATTATTATCTGGTATTGAGGTTGTTTTTTATTTTCCAAATCTGGTATTGGTTTTTGGGTATTAAACTATTTCATTATTTTTGAGTTTTTAAGAGCTTTTTCCTTAGAATAGGTAAAAATTAAACCCAATGAGAATTTAGGTAATAAAATTATTTTAAAGTTATATTGAATTATTCAAAAATTAAATAATTTAGTCGAAATATATAATAAAATTAAAATATTTGCCAAATATATAGCCTATCTGATAGAAAAATCAAAATTTTATTTTATTCATTTTTATCTACTATCTTTCCTACTTTATTTTTTCTTTCCTTTCTTAATTTAATTTTTTAAACTCATAATTTAATTAAAATATGATTATTAATTAACATATAATAAATAGAATAGTCAAATATAAAAAAATTGATAGAATATTCAAATATGATAAAATTAATTAATTTAATAATTACAAATATTTAAATATTTTTTAATTATTAATTACTTATTGTTATGTATCTTCATAACTGGATAATCTAATTTAGAGATTTGATGTAAATAATCAAAGTCAATTGTTAAATATATTATTTTATTATTATATTTTGAAAAAATAACTATTTCAATGTAGGGGTGTCAAATCGTGTCAATGGGTCATATTCGTGTCGTGTCAAGACATGTATATTATACTATATAAGTCAACCCTAACCTGACCCGTTAAACTTATCGTGTCAAAATCGCAAACCCTAACACGACTCATTAACATAACGTGTTATGTCGTGTCAACCCGTTATAACCTATTAGTGAATATTATGAAATAAATTAACATACAAAATATGATACGTTTCAACCTATTTATATAAATGTGTTGAATATGCCCAAAATTAACCCGTTTGAGTTAATTAAACTTAATATAATTTTATACAAATGTTAAAACCATAATATTAATAAAAATTATAATATTAACTACAAGTATGAATTATAATCTAAATAAAGAAAATATTAAAATTAATATTCTAACAATTTTATTTTTAAATGTAAATGTTTACTTGTAATTTTAATTTTTTTAACGTGTCATAACGTATCATAGCAGGTTAAAATAGGTTGACCCGCTATCAACTCGTTAAGCAATTGTTTCTTAACGTGTCAACCCGTTTTAACCTGAAACTCATTAAGACTAAACTCTAACCCGCTAATATTGTGTCGTATTCGTATTGAGTTAACGGATCGTGTATCATATTGCCACCCCTATTTCAATGTGGGGATTTATGTGAATGAAATGACCAAAAGGCAAAATCTAGACTACATAGGCTAAAATTGTACTTTAACAATGGTCAATTAAATGAGAATGCTCCAAAAGAAGGAAAAACTTTGACTTGGATAAGTTCTTCCTACACATTTTTATGTTCAAGATGATTGCAACAACTACTGTTCCTTAGATGCCCAATACATATGCTGTTTTTTTTTAAGGCAATTTAAAGCATTTCATAGATAAATTATGCGGTTACAACGACATAATATTCAGTAGAGTAGGAGTCCCCAATAGTCATCTCAAAACAAACAAAAACAACAGCACTAAAACTAAAACTAAAAATAAAAAAATGGGCTATATTGCCAATAAATTGACTCCAGGCCAATTTTCATAAGGGGAAACCGCTCAAAAGTGATTTTGACATAGTCTGATAAATAGATTATAAACCTACGACTAAAAGTCATAATTAAGGAGGGTGTGTTGCATTTTTTTGATTTGTTTCGACCGAATGAGGCTATCACTTCGACATCATCTTGATCGCTGGTTAGGAAAAACAAAAATATATGAGAGAAGAAAGTTGTGAGAGATTTGATACACCGGTGAAGAATCACCACTAACGGTGGTTGTGTGTGTAGGACGCACGCCACACTAAATAAAAAATGAGCATGTGACCCCAAAATTGTCGCATGTGGCGACTAAAGACTTCTTATGGTTTGGTAGCATGTGAGGCCCACGTGCATTATAAGAAGCGTGTGATACACACGCGTAACACTCTTGGACAAAAAGTTTACACCGCTTGACAGATCGACAGCAGGGGAGTTTGACGGAGGGGAGTGTGGAAGTCGAAGAAGGCCGGCAAACAGTAGATCAGACACCCAAAGTTCTATCTCTACTAAAGAAAAAATTGGAAAAATAAAGAAGAAACGGAGAAAAAACTTAGTGAAGGGTCTGGATAGGCAAAGGGGGGAAGGGGACAAAGCACCAGCCGCCTGGACAGAGATGCGATAATGGGTTTAAGAAGAAAAAGGAGCTCGGTAAAGAAAAAAACGAAAACAAAACCAACTAACTAATATTTTGTTTTCAATACATATGTTGTTCATTCTTTCTTGGTGGTTGAATCTATACGATCTATTGTTGGGCATCTCAAAAGAAGAAATAGAGGAAAAAAGAAAGGTTTATCCTTTTGTGTTTCGCATCATCTTAGTGCCCAAAATGTATATAAAAGGAACATGAGATAGAGACAGAGAGAGATTTGTCTTTTTAGTTTCACATCATCAATTCATCTATTGTGTTGGCTTTGACTTGGGAACAAAACTGAAACCAAATTTAGCACCTTTACCCTTTCTGATGCCCAGATGACTAACACAAGAGGAGGGTAAATTGAGTTGTATTTAAAAAAATAACAATTATAAATCAAATATATAATATAAAATATAAACAAAATATGAAACAACAATAAATATAAAGAGTAAGGGTAAGAGAGAAACAAACTCAGTATGTTAACGAGGTTCGGCCCCACTGCCTACGTCCTCGCCTCAAGCTACCTCTTGAGAATCTCCAAATTCACTATTCAATCTCCTTCAGGTGGAGATAGAAACCTATTACACTTTTGAGCAGCACCGCTCCAAAGAATCCGTGTAGAACACCCTCTACACTTCTAATCACCTCACACTTGGTGATTTAACTATTCTCCGTGTAGAACACCTTCTACACACACAAGAGTTATACACACCATTTTACTGATACAAGAATTGATAGTGGGTAGGCTATCAGAAAACACTCCTTAATGAGTGAAATAAAAACAATACAGCGCAAACTATATCTCTCAAAATGAACAAGGGTTAAGGCTCAATGCTCAGAGAAGAGAGAATGAAAGCTTTGAATGAATGTTGTATGCTCTTGGTGTTGTAAATGTGAAGCTCTCAAATGATCTATTTATAGGCATACGAGACTTCGTATTCAAATTTAAAAAGATTCACATGTCAAAAACATCATCATTCACTTTTCAAAAATTTCAAACCTAATCTTTTTACTTTTTGCATGTGACAAAAGGAGCACACTTTACTTTTCAAAAATTTCAAATCTAATCTTTTACTTTTTGCATATGAAAAAAGGAGCACACTTTACTTTTCAAAATTTTCAAACAAAGACATCTACCTTTTACATAAGTCAAGAAAAGTATCAATCACTTTTGAAAATATTCAAATAAAACATGCACATGTGAAAGATGACAATCAATCATCTTAATATTTTCAAAATTCAAACATTTAATCATGTCATGCACATGTGAAAGATGACAATCAATTATCTTAATATTTTCAAAGTTCAAACCTTAATCATGTCATGTACATGTGAAAGATGACAATCAATTATCTTAATATTTTCAAAGTTCAAACCTTAATCATGTCATGTAAATGTGAAAGATGACAATCAATTATCTTTCAAAATTTTCAAATTTAATTTTCAAAATATTCATGCACATGTGGAAAATGTATTTTAATGCTTTATGATAAAATATTAATTTTAAGCCTTAATCCTAATTTCGAATTTTTAAGAGATTTACAATATTATTCTATGACTTTAATGTGAACTTGTTCCTTTCTTGCTTATACTTAGTTCCTTGACGTGCTTGATTGTATTGTGTGGACAACTTGAGCTTGAGACTCCTTTATTCTTTGAATTCATTTGTTATCATCAAAATCCATGCGTAGATTTACACGAAACTTAAAATCTTGAGTTCAACAATCTCCCCATTTTTTATGAAAATACTTGATAGAACCTGAAACTTGTATTAATACTTAAGCTCCCCCTGAGAATGTGCGTTAGTTTTTCAAGTAAAAATATAAATATAATTCCAAGCATATATAACAAGGTTAGCAATTTAAACAATGTTAATGTTCTAGTCTAAAACTTCTCTCCCTTTTGGCATCATTAAAAAGGAATCATAATTAGTTCAATAAGATATATTCTTGCAATAACCAATAGACAAATAAAACGCTGCGTTAGTAGAGACTGTAGAGAATTCGGTGCGTAGCCACAAGTGTTCGACAAAACCTACAAAGGCTGGAGGCTTAGTTTCGGTAATTCGGTGCGGAAGGAGATTTTGTAAAGAGCTGAATAATTGAAACCACCCGTGCCCGAAAAAACCTGCAAAGGCTGGAGGCGTAGCTCTGGCAATTCGGTGCAGAGATTTGATCCGCTTAATGTTGCTGAAAAATGAGATATTATCATGATTTGTAAGCTTGTCTTGTTCTTATTTCCGTTTCTATAAGAGCAATCCTTAGCTTTATCTATTTCGCATCAAGCTTTCTTCTCATCTTTGCAATTTGCTTGCATTCTCATTCTACAATTTTTCAATGGCTCGTAGATTTCTCTTCAGTGCTTCTCTTGATCAAGATTTAAGGTATCTTTCACCTCAGTCTCAATCTATTTCTGCATCTTTCGTGGGTGCCATGAAGCAACAAGAGACTGATTTAGCTAATAAATCAGATCATGACGCTATTTACGAGATTGTGGGTCTCGAAACTCGATACTCATAATCTATCGTCGCATTTTCTGCTCGGTTGCAGTCCAAAACTCGCAAAATTGAGAAGTTTAGTGAGATTGTTTCTGTACTTCAACGACTTGTTTATGAGTCAAACAAAAAAATAGTAGAGTTAAATCAACAGAATAAGGATTTGAAATCCTTGCTTACCTCTTCATTTCGATTGCCTAATCTTTTAGACAAGGATGACATGATGATTTATGAGGAGCAAATGCATTTGAATGATGAGACTAAACGTCTCAAGTTTCTGTAGGTCATTTAAGATAATGAAATAAAAGTATTTAGCAGATATCCATGGTATGCATCATTCCTATTTCTCTTTTAATCATGCATAGTCTATCTTCTGGTATGGGTTTTGTGAAAATGTCTGCCAATTGATCATGTGTACTAGTGAATTCTAATACAATATCGCCCTTCTGCACATGATCTCTAAGAAAATGATATCTAATTTCAATATATTTGGTCCGAGAATGTTGTATTGGATTCTTTGAAAGATTTATAGCACTTGTATTATCACATTTGATTGGAATGTGATTGTACATAAGTTTAAATTCCTCAAGTTATTGCTTCATGTAAAGAACTTGAGCACAACAACTACCCGCAGCAACATATTCAGCCTCAGCAATAAATAGTGCAACAGAATTTTGTTTCTTACTAAACCAGGAAACTAGTGCACGACCTAAGAAGTGACATGCTCCACTAGTACTTTTTCGATCTATTTTACAGCCAGCATAATCTGCATCTGTGTAGCTGATTAGATCGAAAGATGTGTACTTAGGGTACCATAACCCCAAGTTAATTGTACCACTAAGATATCTAAGAATGCGCTTAACTGCAATTAAATGTGATTCTTTTGGAGATGATTGAAATCGTGCACATAAGCACACACTAAATATAATATCTGGTCTACTGGCTGTCAAATATAATAAGCTACCAATCATACCTCGATATACTTTTGAGTCAACTGGTTTACCGGTTTCATCTTTATCAAATTTAGTGGATGAGCTCATTGGTGTTCCAGTTTCCTTAGCACCTTCCATTTTAAACTTGTTCAACAATTCCTTAATATATTTTGATTGATTGATGAATGTCCCACTTTTTGCTTGCTTAATTTGCAATCCGAGAAAGAATGTAAGCTCTCCCATCATGCTCATTTCAAATTCTTCCTACATAGTCTTAGTAAAAACTTGGCACATATTTTCATTAGTAGCACCGAATATTATATCATCAATATAAATCTGAATCAAAAGAATATCATCATTTTCGTATTTAATGAAAAGAGTTGTATCAATTTTTCCTCTTGAAAAGCCTTTTTCAATCAAGAAACCACTAAGTCTCTCGTACTACGCTCTAGGAGCTTGTTTGAGTCCATATAGTGCTTTTGTGAGTTTGAAAACATGATTTGGAGAAATATGATTTTCAAAACCTGGAGATTGCTCAACATATACCTCTTCATTTATAAAACCGTTTAAGAAAATACTTTTAACATCCATTTGAAAAAGTTTGAAATCTTTATAACAAGCATATGCAAGTAGCATTCGAATAGCTTCTAATCTTGCGACTAGTGCATATGTCTCATCATAATCGATTCCTTCTTCTTGATTGAAACATTGGGCTACAAGTCGAGCCTTATTTTTAGTAATGACTCCGGACTCATCTTTCTAGTTTCTAAAAACCCATTTTGTTCCAATAATAGTATGATTTTTGGGTCTAGGAATAAGTGTCCAAACATCATTTCTTTCAAATTTATTAAGCTCTTCTTGCATAGTTAGAATCCAAGATTCATCAAGAAGTGCTTCATCAATATTTTTAGGTTCAATCTGAGATAGAAAAATAGTATGATTGCAAATATTTCTAAGAGATGATCGAGTGCTTACACCTCGTGAATTTTCTCCCAGAATTTGTTCCACTAGATGATCTTTCATAAATTTCCATTGTTTGGTTGCATCTTGTATTAAATTTTGATGATCTTTTCTGATGTCTCCATGTTGGACTTCCTCTATTGTGTTCTCTTTATTGAGATTGAGACTTTTCGTATTATTTATACCTCCTGTTTCAATTTTACCTATTCCCATGATCTTTCCTTTTGAGTTGTCTCCAAATGTCACGTGTCCTTCTTCTTTAGATCTAAGATCAAAAAATTTAGTCTTGTCTCCCGTCATGTGTCTTGAACATCCACTATCTGAAAATCATTTATTTTTGTTAGTGGAAGACTTCATGCACACCTATAAAAACAATTAAAATGATTTTTCTTGGTACCCAAGTTCTTTGGGTCCTTTATTTATTAGTATTAGAAGAAATAAGATTTTTAGGTACCCATATAGCCCTAATAGTCATTGTATGTTTTCTTCTAATAGGACAAGCATGATAACTATGACTATTTCTATTACAAAAATTGCAAATAGCATGTGACATATATGAAGAACTTGAGTGATTATAATAGTATCTTTTTTTAACAAAATTATTTTTATGAAAATAATTTTGAATATTGGATTTTGATGTAGAAGGATTATCAAAAAAGTTTTTATAAGGTTTGTATTTTTATTTCGGCATATATCCCAAGCCTGCCTTGTCAAAAACACATTTTTGACTACCAAGAAATTTTTCAAAATTTCTTTTTTCCATTCGTAAAGTTTTCAATAATATTTTCTAAATCAGTTTTCTTTTTCTTCAACTCAAGATTTTCATCTTTCAAAACAATATTTTTTTTCTTAAAATATCAATTTTATTTGTTAAAGAAGAATTTTTCTTTTTCAAAGCAGTATACTTGATACCCAATTTTTCAAATTTCTCATACACCTCTTCTAAAATATTTTACAATTCTTCATATGAAGGATCTTCAATATTATCAAGATTTGTTACCTCAATGTCATTTTTAGCCATAAGACAAAGATTTGCTGATTCTTCATTGCTTACTTCATTATCTGAGCTACTTGAATCATTATCCCATGTAACTTTCATTTTTTTTTTTGCCTTTGTTTCGATCTTTCTTTAGCAAAGGACAATCTGACTTGATATGACCAGGCTTATTGCATTTATAACAAATTAAAGTGTCATTTTTACCTGAATCTTTTTTGGAAAAGTTTTTGAAAGATTTCCTTGGAGGAGTTTTATTTTTTTTAAGAACCTCTGAATTCTTCTTGTTATCATCGCAACTTCTTCATCTTTGTCGTCATTTTCCTCATTTTCATCACTTTCACTTTCATGTGGAACAACTTTAAGTGCCAAGCTCTTCTTTGGCTTTCCTTCTTCTTCTCCTCTTTTCAATGTGTACTCATGGGTGATAAGTGACCCGATGAGTTCATTCATTTCGAGTTTCTTGAGGTCTCTAGCTTCAAGAATCGCTGTCACTTTTGATTCCCAATGTTTTGGTAGAGAGTTGAGAATTTTTCTTACTATCTCCACTTTGGAATAAATTTTGCCAAGAGCTGTCAAGCTGTTTATGATGTTATTAAAACGAGTGTGCATACTAGAAATAGATTCATCATCATTCATCTTAAACATTTCATATTCATGAGTAAGAATATAAATTTTTGATTCCTTGACTTGAGAAGTTCTTTCATAAGTAACTTCCAAGTTATCCCAAATTTCTTTTGCTGTAGTGCAAGTCAATACTCTATTAAACTCATTACCATTGAGAGCATTATATAATAAATTCATAGCAGTTAAATTCAAAATATAAAGTCTATCGTCTTCACGATCAAACTCTTCTTCTTCCTTTTTGACCTTTACTCCATCAACCACTTTTGTTGGAATATAAAGTCCATTTACAATGCATTTCCAGATTTCTCGACCTTGAGCCTGAAGGAATATTCTCATTCTAATTTTCCAGAATGAGTAATTGTCTCCGCAAAAGAGTGGAGGCCGACCTTCACCAAATGAAGCTGCAATGTTAGCCATAAGATCTTGACTCAAAAGATAGTTAATCTTATAACAGAGCTCTAGCTCTGATACCAATTGTTGCCCAGATGACTAACACAAGACCGGGGGTGAATTGAGTTGTATTTAAAAAAATAATAATTATAAATCAAATATATAATATAAAATATAAACAAAATATGAAACAACAATAAATATAAAGAGTAAGGGTAAGAGAGAAGCAACCCTTGAACAACAATAAATATTAACGAGGTTCGGCCCCACTGCTTACGTCCTCGCCTCAAGCTACCCTTGAAGATCCCCAAATTCACTATTCAATCTCCTTCAGGTGGAGATAGAAACCTATTACACTTTTAAGCAGCACCGCTCCAAAGAATCCGTGTAGAACACCCTCTACACTTCTAATCACCTCATACTTGGTGATTTAACTATTCTCCGTGTAGAACACCTTCTACACACATAAGAGTTATACACACCCTTTTACTGATACAAGAATTGATAGTGGGTAGGCTATCAGAAAACACTCCTCAATGAGTGAAATAAAAACAATACAGCGCAAACTATATCTCTCAAAATGAACAAGGGTTAAGACTCAATGCTTAGAGAAGAGAGAATGAAAGTTTTGAATGAATGTTATATGCTCTTGGTGTTGTAAATGTGAAACTCTCAAATGATCTATCTATAGGCATACGAGACTTCGTATTCAAATTTAAAAAGATTCACATATCAAAGACATCATCATTCACTTTTCAAAAATTTCAAATCAAATCTTTTTACTTTTTGCATGTGACAAAAGGAGCATACTTTACTTTTCAAAAATTTCAAATTTAATCTTTTACTCTTTGCATATGACAAAAGGAGCATATTTTAGTTTTCAAAATTTTCAAATAAAGACATCTACCTTTTGCATAAGTCAAGAAAAGCATTCATCACTTTTGAAAATATTCAAATAAAACATGCACATGTGAAAGATGACAATCAATCATCTTAATATTTTCAAAATTCAAATATTTAATCATGTCATGCACATGTGAAAGATGACAATCAATCATCTTTCAAAATTTTCAAATTTAATTTTCAAAATATTCATGCACATGTGGAAAATGTATTTTAATGCTTTATGATAAAATATTAATTTTGAGCCTTAATCCTAATTTCAAATTTTTAAGAGATTTACAATATTATTCTATGACTTTAATGTGAACTTGTTCCCTTCTTGCTCATACTTAGTTCTTTAATGTGCTTGATTGTATTGTGTGGACAACTTGAGTTTGAGACTCCTTTACTTTTTGAATTCATTTGTTATCATCAAAATCCATGTGTAGATTTATATGAAACTTGAAACCTTGAGTTCAACACTTTCTTTTATCCATAAGTCTAGTCTATGTTTGTCTCTAGAGCAGGACAGGGATTGTGAAGTATGCTTCTTTTAAGCCAATCTATTTTTGCAGATTGTTGATGTCGTGTTCCACAGTCTGGACTACTTGACAATGTCCAAACCACTTGGTCTGCACAACAGTTGAATAAATGGGTGATGGAGCCCTGACCCAGTCCATTATTGTAAGTTGGGCTTCGTTTGGAGTTGTTTAGGGCCCCCCGACAAGATTTCGATCCAGCTGGTGCATACATTGATAGAAAATAAACTAAATAGATATAGATAAAGTATTTACGTGATTCAGTTTATGGCCTACGTCCACGCGTGTTTGGGGAGGGGATTCCACTATAATGAGTGTTTTACAGTTTCTTATAACTCATTATACAAAGAAAAATATACATAAATCTAATAATAAGATCCACAGGTTGGGGCTCTCAAGTCCCTCTGAGAAGACAATACTAGATAGAAGATCGTGGGCTGGTTTGAGAGAGAGAGTCACTGTTTGCCATCTAATCACTACTTTTATATAGGCTGTTGGATTGCGTGTGCTAGTCCCCTTAGTGTGTCTCTTCCTATTGTCACGTTCCCATGTCTTAGCTCCCATCAAGCCTCCCATTAGTCAACTTTTAGCTGCACCCCTATGCCTTGCTACACTTCCTTCATGCCATCTCATGCCTTTCCTTTAATTCCTGCACCTGCCATCATTCCTTTTTTCCTGCCTCTCTCCCTATTCTTGTCATTTAGTGCAATAAATGGTTGGGCTAGGCCCACTGGCAGATTTTTTCCTCACAGAACCCCGTAAATTATTAGCAAATGTACTTTTATGGAAATTTTCTTGAGACACCTATTATCCGTGCTCTGAGAGGGCGATGGTTCAACTCTTGAGCTCATGGTAAGAAATAAATAAAAACATGCAACAGATAACTAACACAAGAGGGGCTCCAAGAGAGTGTTTGTGATGTACTGATATTCTAAGACTTTTGTTGGCATAGAGTGCAAGCGCGGGGCTCCAAGGTGGCGGAAGATTGGCTTGACTGTGAACGTGGGAACGTGAGGTTCTGCGGTAGTGGGAGATAGGCTCAACCGCGAATGTGGGTGTTGCCCAGATGACTAACACAAAAGGGGAGTGAATTGAGTTATATTAAAAGTATTAGCACTTATAAACCAAATACAAAGTATAAAATATAAATAGAATATGAAGTAACAGGAAATATAAAGAGTAAGGGTAAGAAGAAGCAAACTCAATATTTTAACGAGGTTCAATCTCATTGCCTACGACCTTACCTCAAGCTACCATTTGAGGATTGCCAAATTCATTATTCAATCTCTTTCTGGTGGAGATAGAAACAAATTACACATTTGAGTAACACCACTACAAAGAATTCGTATAGAACACCCTCTACACTTACAATCACTTTACACTTGGTAATTCAACTATTTCTTGTGCAGAACACTTTTTACACAAATAAGGGTTATACGTACTCTCTTATTGATATAAGAGTTGATAGTGGACGGATTATCAGAATAAACTCCTTAATGAGTAGAATAAGAGTAATACATCGCAACCTATATCTCTCTAAAAATGAATAAGGATTAAGGCTCAATACTTAGAGAAAAGAGAGTGAGAGTTTTGAATGAATTATGCAAAACTTAGCAATTGATGTGTAAGCTCTTGTTATGATTTTTCAAAACTCAAGTAAGCTATTTATAGACAAATAAGTTTTCATTTTCAAATTTGAAAAGATTCACATGTTAAAAAGGAGCACTATTCACTTTTCAAAATAATTCAAATAAAAACATTTCCTTTTTACAATTGTCAAAGATAACCTCATCCATTTTTCAAAATATTCAAATCTAATTTTTTACTTTTCGCATATGACAAAATGAACATAATTTATTTTTCAAATCACATCATTTTCTTTTTACATATGTCAAAAGAGCACCAACCATTTATCAAGTTTTTCAAACTAAATCATCTATTTTTTACATTTGTCAAAAGTGCATTAATCAAAATTTCAAACAAACTATACACATATCAAAAATTACAATCAATTATCTTACAAATTTTAAAAATCTAAAATTTTAATGATATTATGAAAATGTAAAAATTATAATTTTCAAAATTAAATATTTTAATGTTATTATGCACATGTGAAAAATAAAATTTTTAAAATTAAGACTTTAAATGATGTCATGCACATATAAAAATTATAATTTTTAAAACTAGAACATATAATGATGTCATGCACATGTGAAAATTATAATTTATAAAATTAAGGTTTTTAATGATGTCATGCACATGTGAAAACTGTAATTTGATATTTTATGAGAAAATATCAATTTTAAACTTTAATCCGATTTTGAATTTTATTAATAGATATACAAAATTACTCCATGAACGTTTTATAAATTTATTCTCTTTCTCGCTCATGCTTAATTTGTTGATGTGTTTGGCTCCATTTCATAGATAATTTGAATTTAAGACTTAAATTCATTTGTTATCATCAAAATATATATGTAGATACGAAAATTGAAACCTTGAGTTCAACAAGGGAAATTTGGGATTCCGAGATGACGAGAGATATGCTCGACCACAAACGTGGGAACATGGGGTTATGAGGTGGTGGGAGATAGGCTCGATCACGAACGTGGGAGCATGGAGCTCAAGCAAAGTGAGATATAGACTTGACCGCGAACAATGGTTTGGCGTCTTTGTTTTATTCTTTAATGTGAAGGATTGCTGAGGCCTTGGGATGGTGCCTAGCTTTAACCCCGCGAGACTAGCTGACATCGTGGAAATGAGCGGAGGCTTGAGGATGGTGCTTGGCCATCACCCCTTAGAAGTTGACACCTGCACCAGTACCCTATGTGCGGGAGATGTGTTGGCGACTACGTATGATGAGAGTGCAGAGCTTGTACAGTTGTGAGAGATGGCCGACAAATTATTGAGCAAGAGAGTGGACCGGATCCAAGACTTGACCCCGCGATTCGTAAGTAGCCATCATGGAGACGCAAGTGGCGGACGAATGGTTGGTTGAGGGAGTGGACAGAATCCAGGATTCGACCCCACGATTCGCAAGTAGCCACTGGGGTTACCTGCGTATGATGAGAGCACAGAACCCATATCATCGCAGGAGATGGCAAACGAATCGCTAGGTAGAGGAGTGGACCAGATCCAAGACTCGACCCCGCGATTTGCAAGCAACCACCGTCGAGACGTCAGGGGTGGACGAATAGTTGGGCGGGGGAGTGGACCGGATCCAAGACCCGACCCCACGATTTGCAAGCAGCCACCGGGGTGACTCGCTTATGATGAGAGCACGAAGCTCGTACTTAATGAACGAGGGCTTGACAGCATATGACGAGAGCATGGAGCTAGTACCGTTGCGAAAAAGGGCTTGACCGCGAGTGACGAGAGAGCAGAGCTCATACTGTTCATCGATTTCGCAAGTGTACGAATTGTAATAGGTAATAAAGTAGATGAGTACGAGTATCATCCCACGAGGATTGAAAAATTACTACTAAGTCCCGAAATGTATTCAATTAAGATCTATCTGATAACTCGAATAAAATGAATTAATTACTAAATTAGGATAGTAAAATAACAAAATCAAATAGGCAAGTTTTATCAAGAAAGCAAGAATCTAGGGTTTTCAATTCACCATAACTAATCCTATGCAATTTCCCTCATTGAAATAAAAATATCTGTTCTTATTGTTGATAATTAGGTTTCTCTAATTTATTCATTAATCTCTCTCAAATATTAACAAAATATCTCAATAGGCAAATTTTCTACATCTCTTTGACAATTCTGAACTTATCAAAATTCATTAAAAACAAAGAAACTTTATAAAGATTACACCGACCTATAGATATTTCTATCCTACGGCATCCGATAGTATCTCAAACAAAGGCTAAAACAATTATCACTTCTCACTCTCAAATTGAATCCCAAATTATGTAAATGGTGATCACAAGTATTAAATCCAGAATGAAATATTCAACAATAAGAAAAAAATATTAAATTAATTCAATTACGAAAAATTTACATAATTAAAGTTAGGCTACATCATAAATCTAAAAAAATATATTAGTTTTTGAGAAAACTAAATAATAAAAAAATAAAATAATCAACATTAAAACAACTAAGAAAAAAAGAAACTAGTTAGAAGAAAAAAAAGAAACTTGAAAAAATCTCCAAAGTCACGCGCGCTACCTTCCTTTCCTTTTTTTTCCTTCTTTCCCTTTTTTTTTTCCAGAGCTCCAATTGCTCATCATCTATTTATATTGATATCCAGTTGTCAAAATAAAACTAGTGCCGTGCCCCGATTGAATCCAAAGTGTAAATTAATTCTCAATCTAACTCTAGTTGCTGCCTGATTACGCCCAAAGAATAACGCGGTCGTTTGCAGTATAGCTTTGGGGTGTCGATTCCACAGGGAGATGGATTGAAAAATTGAAGAATAGTAACGAAATTAACAAAAAGATTTAGATGAGTGCGAAAAATAAATTTTAGAGTGTGACGTAAATTAAAACTAAATGAGTAATTTGAACAGTATAAAAATGAGACGAAAAGTAAAGCGTAGGGAATTCCTTGTGTATTTGTGGTATTCAAATTTATTCTTAATTCATTGATAACTCAATTAAGAATTCTATGTCCAAATTCTTAATCGGAAAATATAACATTAATAACCAAAATTTAAATCACATGTAACTCTTTGAAAAATCATTCTTCGCGCTTAACTCTCATAAATTGTTATCGATATTGAGAAAATCCAATGACGACAATATACCCAAGAGGCGATATTGCAGCAGAGAATTAAATCAATATATATAATCAATTGCTCCAAACATAATTATAGAACTAATTCACTCAATGGAAAAAGCATGATTGAATCCATAAACGAAATAGATTCTATATTTATTTGAAGACGAAAAACATCACAAATAATTGAGAATAATAGAACAAAAGAGTTTTAATATTTAAAGACCAAATACATGAATCAAAAATAAATTACAAACACCATCACACACACAAGTTCATCCCTAGCCCTCCTTGAGAATTTAGTTACATATATTGAAAATATGCAACAAAAATTCTCCAAGGGATAATATGGAAGAGCCAACCATTATTTTCTTCTCTCTTCTTTGGTTTTTCTTTTCTTTTCTCAAGCTCTCAAAATAATGGCTCTTCCAAAGCATCCTCCCACACTAAGTATTGTCTTAGAACACACACCCCTTCCTTCTATTTATAAGCATCCTTCATACAAGTTGTCATGACAAAATCATCACATTTTCAACTTGTTTTGCCATGTTCCATTCTTGAATCCAAGTGATTTGTGAGTTTTCATTTTGATCATTTGTTTTCCCACCATGCATGAGCTGGATTTTGCTTGTAGGTTGAGTGTTTCAATTTTGCTTCTCTATCCATTAGTTGTCTTGTATGACTTAATATCTTGTGGTCAAATAATTTGTCTACAAGAAACTTGAGTGCACTTCATCTTGCATATAAATTGATCATTGAATTTCCAAGTTGGTGTAGGAGTGCTTGCTGGAAAATATTATGATAACATTTGGATTTGATGCAAGTGGCTGAAAAATATCCAGGAACGTCAAGTGCAGTTGCGTCCACTTGATGGTCGATTGTGTCTTAGATTGAGTGGATATCTCTTCAAACATAAAGCATAAAAGTTATAGATATTTCTCTTTCGGTTCTATATCATCTTGAATCAGCTCAATCGGAGATTGGATGAGAGAGTTATGCCCATATTACGAAAAGATGTCAGAACTGTCTAAAATTCCGCAATTATCTTCATTTGCTCCTAATGTCTCCATTTGTGTCCTAAATCAAAATATAAGAATAATGAGTATATTTAGGCATCAAATAAGAATAAAGTATTAAACATTAAGAGAGGAAAATATGGCATTTTATATTCTCATCAATATATTAAATCATGCTTATATCTATTTCAAGATAAATGACCATTAATTTTAATAACATGAGTTATATCCATTATTTTCTCATTTCTTTTAGTATTTAAATAGAGTATTTAGAGTGCATTTTTGTGCACTCATCACACCCCCCAACTTACTCATTGCTAGTCCCTAGCAATTTTCATGCAAAATGATGAGAAAGACCAAATAAAATCACACATAGGGGCCATCAAGACACATTTTTCAAATTTACATATCAAAACAATCTTAGAAATTCAATAACCCTTTCACAAGTAATTCATATATAGCAATCCACAGAGTGTGTATGTGTTCCAAACTATTTTTATCAAATCAGAGGTTTCGACACATGCAACATTAGAATATCTTAAGCAAAAAGGTTCAACTCCATAACTCACGGGTATAGAAGTGTTTCATGTATGGGTTCTCTCTATGGAGTTGACAAAGGTGTACATTTACTCTCATGGAAATTTAGCCAATTATATATAAGTAACAAGTAAACATTGATCTTATGATAGGAATACTAACAAATGAGATTTCTACCGTTCTTTCCACAAGTATACTTAGGATCGGAAAAATCAACACAAAGGGTTGTAATGTGGCTTAGGGTTGGGGTTCATAAGAAGAAAAGGTGAAGAGGTTTCAAAAACTTCCAAGTATACACAAAAGGGAATCTGTTAAATTTTTCAGTAGACTATACTTTCCTTTTGATGTACTTTTCAATTTTTTAGATTTTTGACAGTACACTTTTCCATCTTCTTTTGCCACTGGTGTCTTCGCAATTTGATGAACTCTTTCATAAATAATTTGATGGACACATCTAGCACCATGCCATTTTTGTCATGGTTTTCTTTTTTTTTTTTCTTTTTAAATGATAATTTCACACCTAGTACACACTTGGAAGTAAAATGGTAGGAAAATATAGTGTATAAGCTATATTCCAATGTGGAGAGGTATGGATGATGTAGATATGAAAAGAAAAGGCCATATGTGTATATTGGCTCAAAATTGGCTGCTAGGGATTTATGATGAAAAAGCTCAGCTTGAAAGGCTCAGACGTTAATCCTAAGTTGACTTTCGTCATATCCCAAGTATATCCACCATCTTACCACAAACCATGTAATGATATTCTCAAAAGAAGTGTCAAATTCAACAGATTAATGGATACTTATCACAATTTCTATATTTGTAAGCTCTCAATTCTCACAAAATTCACATGAATACTTGAGCAAAATAATTTTTTAGTTACATTGTCACCATATTACCACAAAGTTTGGATAAGTGCATAAAAAATTTTCTGTGGATGCTTTAGCAAAATGATTTAAGTTGAGTTTGTTGAATTCACCAAGATAATTATGAATGAGCATGAGTATCATGTGTGAAAAACAAATTGACAATTTTTTATATATTGATTGAAATATGCCACAGAGTTTAAATAACAGATTTGTATTCCCACCCCCCAACTTAAATGAAACATTGTCCTCAATGTTTAGGAATCAGAATTGAATGGGGAGTAACTAAAAAGAGTAGGATACACCTGATGTGTGATGTGGATAGCTCGCTAAGCGTCAAAAGTAGTGATCTGAAATGACAAAAT
Organism: Platycarya strobilacea; assembly: GCA_036898215.1. Lineage (NCBI taxonomy): Eukaryota > Viridiplantae > Streptophyta > Magnoliopsida > Fagales > Juglandaceae > Platycarya > Platycarya strobilacea. The sequence continues at coordinate 25,842,640 of CM072551.1, forward strand.
GATACTATCCTGCAAATAAAAATAAAGAAAACAGTAGTAAATAAAAACAAAACAAAACAAATAAGATGATAATAATAATAATTATAATAATAATAATAATTATTGTTGCATGCTGTGGTCAAAGTTGGTAGACCAAGTTTACAACCGGACTATCTTCCACTCATAGAACTGTTCCTCCTGGGTCAAAAATGAAACGCTTATTTTTCCAATAAGCTCGGTGCTCAAACTTCACAGGTAGGTGGCAAGGTTTAAGATTAACTTTGGTTACTTGCCCACTTGAAGGAATCTGTTTTTCATTTTTCTCAAGAAACTCCTCAAACTTCGGTTGCCAAGCCCGTGTGCTATAATCTTGAGTATTGTCAAAAATTGCACAAATTTTAGCTACATCAGACGAATCACTAATAGGATTAAACTCAAAATCAATAATAAAATTCTTAAGGGGATTAGAATCATGAGTTGTGAAAACTTCCCTATCTATGAGTAAGTCAATCATATATATCTGCTGGCACTCGTGATTCTTCACAGTTTCTTGTGCCATATGTTGACCATGAGGTACAGACTCAGCTTGAGAAGGGAACTTACCTTGCTCATTTACACTCAAGAAACTCGTTATTTTAGATATCTGGCTCTTTATCTCCTTTTGTTCTTCAACAACCTGCATAATTAAAGACTCAAAGTTTTGGTTAGTCTTACCCTGTACTTCAATAAATGCATGCAAAGTGTCTTCTAAAGAATTTCTAGAAGATTGAGGTGCATGGTATGGTGCAGTTAATGATCTAGAAGGTTGTGCAGGCTGTGCAGGCTGTTGGTTTTCAGACTTCAAGCTGAAGTTGGGGTGATTACGCCATCCTCTCATGTTAGCATGTGTAGGACAGTCTTGGGCATGATGATCTACCCCACCACAGACAACATATGGTTCAAAATAGTCTGCATGATTAGCCATGTGTGTTGGCTTTGAGTTTTTCGTTTTCAATAACTCTAATTCTCTGGTGAGCATTTCAACCTTAACCTTAAGCTTATCCTCTTCCCTTAGATGGTAAATACCACCACTCGAGTTTCCTATAGGTCGTGACCTGTTTGTGCTATCAGTAGCACTAGGTCCAGTCCAAGTATGAGCTTTTTCAGCAAGTTCATTGAGATACTCTATGGCCTCATCAGGATTTTTCTGTAAAAATTCTCCATTGCACATCATTTTCACGAATTGATGTTCCCTGGGCGTAAGGCCTTCATAAAAATAACTCACTAAGCGCCAATTCTCATATCCATGGTGGGGACACATACTCAGCAATTCTTTAAATATTTCCCAAAACTGGTACAAAGTCTCACTATCCTTTTGTGCAAAGGTAGATATTTGTCTTTTTAAAGCATTAGTCTTATGTTGGGGAAAGTATTTATTGAAAAATACTTGAGTCATCTCACTCCATGTTCCAATAGACCGTGGTCTTAGTGAGTACAACAACTCTTAGCTTTATCTTTCAAAGAAAAAGGAAAGAACTTTAGCCTTACCGTTTCGTCAGTGGTATTTTGACTGTGAAATGTTGCAACTACTTCCTCAAATTCCCTAATATGAACATAGGGGTTTTCATTTTCTAGACCATGGAAAGTCGGAAGTAATTGTATCATTCCCGTTTTAAAATCTACATGACGAACATTAGGTGAGAACATAATACAGGATGGTGTGGCTGTTCATGCGGGATGAAAATAATCTTGGAGGATTCTAACAGGTTGGTCCACGTGTTCACTCATCGCGTCAGAATTGGAAGAATTATCAAACAAGCAATTAGAAAAATTAGATTCTAAATCTGATTCTAGCACGGGTCTACTAGCAAACCGTCCAAAAGCGTCTCTGTACCTGCGCATGCAAAGTAAAGAAAAACGTAATACTGAAAAAAATAATTACGAAAAGAAAAGTAAAATAAAATAAAGATGCAGAAAGCTAAAAAGAAAATGAACGAAGCTACCGCTCTTTTTTTTTTTTTTTTTACGAACTACTAAAAAAACTACAAATTCTTCTACCGTCTCCCCGGCAACGGCGCCAAAATTTGATTACGCCCAAAGAATAACGCGGTCGTTTGCAGTATAGCTTTGGGGTGTCGATTCCACAGGGAGATGGATTGAAAAATTGAAGAATAGTAACGAAATTAACAAAAAGATTTAGATGAGTGCGAAAAATAAATTTTAGAGTGTGACGTAAATTAAAACTAAATGAGTAATTTGAACAGTATAAAAATGAGACGAAAAGTAGAGCGTAGGGAATTCCTTGTGTATTTGTGGTATTCAAATTTATTCTTAATTCATTGATAACTCAATTAAGAATTCTATGTCCAAATTCTTAATCGGAAAATATAACATTAATAACCAAAATTTAAATCACATGTAACTCTTTGAAAAATCATTCTTCGCGCTTAACTCTCATAAATTGTTATCGATATTGAGAAAATCCAACGACGACAATATACCCAAGAGGCGATATTGCAGCAGAGAATTAAATAAATATAAATAATCAATTGCTCCAAACATAATTATAGAACTAATTCACTCAATGGAAAAAGCATGACTGAATCCATAAACGAAATAGATTCTATATTTATTTGAAGACGAAAAACATCACAAATAAATTGAGAATAATAGAACAAAAGAGTTTTAATATTTAAAAACCAAATACATGAATCAAAAATAAATTACAAACACCATCACACACACAAGTTCATCCCTAGTCCTCCTTGAGAATTTAGTTACATATATTGAAAATATGCAACAAAAATTCTCCAAGGGATAATATGGAAGAGCCAACCATTATTTTCTTCTCTCTTCTTTGATTTTTCTTTTCTTTTCTCAAGCTCTCAAAATAATGGCTCTTCTAAAGCATCCTCCCACACTAAGCATTGTCTTAGAACACACACCCCTTCCTTCTATTTATAAACATCCTTCATGCAAGTTGTCATGACAAAATCATCACAATTTCAACTTGTTTTGCCATGTGCCATTCTTGAATCCAAGTGATTTGTGAGTTTTTATTTTGATCATTTGTTTTCCCACCATGCATGAGCTGGATTTTGCTTGTAGGTTGAGTGTTTCAATTTTGCTTCTCTATCCATTAGTTGTCTTGTATGACTTAATATCTTGTGGTCAAATAATTTGTCTACAAGAAACTTGAGTGCACTTCATCTTGCATATAAATTGATCATTGAATTTCCAAGTTGGTGTAGGAGTGCTTGCTAGAAAATATTATGATAACATTTGGATTTGATGCAAGTGGCTGAAAAATATCCAGGAACATCAAGTGCAGGTGCGTCCACTTGATGGTCGATTGTGTCTTAGATTGAGTGGATATCTCTTTAAACATAAAACATAAAAGTTATATATATTTCTCTTTCGGTTCTATATCATCTTGAATCAGCTCAATCGGAGATTGTATGAGAGAGTTATGCCCATATTACGAAAAGATGTCAGAATTGTCTAAAATTCCGCAATTATCTTCATTTGCTCCTAATGTCTCCATTTGTGTCCTAAATCAAAATATAAGAATAATGAGTATATTTAGGCATCAAATAAGAATAAAGTATTAAACTTTAAGAGAGGAAAATATGGCATTTTATATTCTCATCAATATATTAAATAATGCTTATATCTATTTCAAGATAAATGACCATTAATTTTAATAACATGAGTTATATCCATTATTTTCTCATTTCTTTTAGTATTTAAATAGAGTATTTAGAGTTCATTTTTGTGCACTCATCATTGCCCATTGAAGTACCGTCTCCTATACAGAGTTATCATCCGGCCCTTTCTCAACTCCCTTCATGCATCAATTCAATAAATTTCAAAAGCAGGTTGTGGGCCAAGCCGAGTCTTGCTCTAAATGGTCATGTGGCCCAGGTCTTAGGAATTAAAGTGACATTGCTGCATGAGATAAGTTATGAATAGTAATAAAATGAGTGGTTGAGATGAACTGAAATTTAAAATGAGTGGCTGAAATGAGTTGAAAGTACGAAATGAGATGAGATGAATTGAACCCACTTTCTTAAACAAACGGGGCCCAGTCTCCATAAGACTTTGTTTCATTGAAGACGTGCAGCTCATGTAATTCCAATGCTTGTGAATTGCAACACAAGCAAATAATCATGCAGTGTCCTCCAAACTGAAAAATGGCTTGAAGTCCAATTTTCTTTTTCAATAATCATTCTCATTCCTTCAAATACAAATAAATAAATCAAAATAAATATAAAAAAATAACAATTTTAATAAGTAAAAAGGTAATAAAATTCATGTAAAAATTACACTTATCAAATTCCTCAAAACTTAAACTTTGCTAGTCCTCGAACAAAAAAAAAAACAATTAAAACAATTTATTGTCTCAAAGATTGTATAAAATTTATAATTCAAAGGAATCATTCCAATTCAATCAAGTCCAAAAGTTCATTCAAAACTAAACTTCACTGCATTATTTATCTCCACATTCATGCATTCATATTATTCTCACTTCATCATTAGTTCCCTAGATAGTTTTATGCAAACAAGTAAATACATAATGGATCTCTAAAAAATTTATAGATTTATTTTTCAAATCACTTTCTATTTATAGAACAAAATATTACCAGGGATTAATAGATCTTTATTAAACTTGTAATGTATAGTTAAGGCCATAAAGACATGGTAATATTTAAGCAAATGGATCACTCTCACTTCAAAAATATACACTCTTTTCAGTCATTTGAATATCTCAACATACTTCATTTTTTTTTTAAGTTCCATTTTCTTTTCTTTTTTTTTCTTTGTTTCTACTTCAAGTTGTCACTCATCTTTCGATGTGAATGTAAGCATTTGTAATAGATGCACCCAGTTACTCAACAAATCACATACTTAAAGTGCTTTTTGCATACTCATATTTCAAGTTGTAGTTTGACGTAAGAGTAAGCATTGGTAATGAATACCCCTAATTACTAAGCAATTCAAAACATTGGAGTGAATTGAACTTTGTAAATTATTATTTTTTGAATACTTGTATATCACTCTCTTTTCTTCAACCCTGTTTAGGAATAGATCAAATGGATGACTAAAGATAAAGACATTATATAGGTAAGCTTGAACGGCTCAATCAATTCAAAGAATGCCTAAATAACTTCCCAAGTAATATTTTGTATAAGATTTTGCCTCGAGAGTAATTACACAAATTTTAGAGTAAGTAGAGACCATCCATATTCACAAAGTTCACATAAAATTTCTCTAGGTATGCACAATAATTAATAATCATATGAAATTAAACAAGATCAAGTAAAGAATTAACAGCTAGACTTGAGCAATAAGAATGTTTCTTAAAAATTATAATCAACATCAACCATATTCTTATCATAGGCAATTTTTTTTTTTTCAAAACCAATCATAACGAAAAACAATAATTTTTTTTAAGAATAAAATGAATAAATTTCCTTCCCCCAAACTTAAATATCACATTGTCCTCAATGAAAAAAAAAAGGAAGAAAAATTGAATAAAAGTGTGAGAGAGGATAAAAGATGCTCCCCTGATTTTTTAACTAGAATATTGTTCCTTGGGGTGTAGCCGTGTACCCATTGGAGATTTCTTCGGTCTTTTTATTCATACAAAATAAAAGTAAAATAATAAGATAAGGAAATAAATAAAATATTAAAAACTTGAGTTGCCTTCCAAAAGCACTTTATTAATAGTCAGTAACTTGACTGTTGCTCATCTTCTAAGCTAGATGTAGGACAATGGTGGTCTTCTGGCTATCAAATCCACCATTTATATAAGGCTTCAGGTGTTATCCATTTACTTTGAAGGTTCCATTCTCATCATGAGTGATTTCAACTGCTCCATGGGGAAAAACTTTGATGATTGTGAATAGGCCTGGCCATTGCGACTTGAGCTTTCCTAGAAAGACATGAAGCCATGAATTGTAAAGCAAAACTTGTTGTCTGGGTAGGAACTCCTTTCTTGAGATATGCTTATTATGCCAAGCCTTGGTCCATTCCTTGTGGATTTTTGCATTCTCATAAGCTTCATTGTAAAATTCATCAATCTCGTTAAGTTGCAGCAAATACTTTTCACTTGCTACTTGGAGATCCATGTTTAGGTGCTTCGTTGCCCAATAACCTTTATGCTTGAGTTCTACAGGAAGATGACAAGTTTTTCCAAAAACCAACCTATAAGGAGACATCCCCAAAGGTGTTTTGAATGCAGTTCGATAAGCCCATAGCGCATCATCTAGCTTTTTACTCCAATCTTTTCTAGAGATGCTGAATGTTTTCTCAAGAATATGCTTCACTTCCCTATTTGATATCTCTGCTTATCCATTTGTCTGAGGGTGATAAGCTAATGCCTTTCAGTGTCGAACTCCATATTTCAATAATAATGCTTCAAACTGCTTATTGTAAAAGTAAGTTCCTTCATCGCTAATAATGGCCCTGGGAATCCCAAATCTTGTAAAGATATTCTTCTTGAGAAAATTAAACACCACTTTTCCATCATTAGTAGGTTGCAATTGCCTCTACCCACTTGGATACATAATCCACTGCTAAAATAATGTATTTGTTGTTGTAGGAAGAAGGAAAGGGTCCCATGAAGTCAATACCCCAGACGTCAAATAGTTTCACCTCCAAAATATTTTGCAAAGGCATTTCATTCCGTCTCGATATATTTCCAGAGTGCTGGCATCTATCACAAGCAACAATAAAAGTATGAGCATCCTTAAATAGGGTTGGCCAATAAAATCCGGATTGGAGAACTTTAGTTGCAGTTCTATGAGCTCCAAAATGCCCTCCACATTCTAACGTATGATAATGCATCAAAATTTCTGCCATCTCCTCTTTTGGAACACAACGCCTAATGATTTGATCCGTACAATGCTGATAAAGTATTGGTTCTTCCCAAAATAATGTTTTACTTCGGAGAAAAATTGCTTCTTCTACTGGTAGGAGAGATCTAGAGAAATGGTTTTTCCTGCAATAAAATTGACATAATCGGCATACCAAGGTAGAGGTCTGTTAGAGGAAATAGCTAGAAGTTGCTTAGCAGGGAAATTATCATCGATGGCCAGTTGTTGGGACTCAAGTTGTTCTTGTAACTATAGCTGGGAGAGATGATCAGCCACCAGATTTTCAGTTCCTTTCTTGTTTCTAATCTCAATATCAAACTTTTGCAATAGGAGAACCCAAAGGATGAGTCTTGGCTTGGCTTCCTTATTGACAATAAGGTACTTAATTGTAAAATGGTCGGTGTAGACAATTATCTTATTTCCATGAGATACAGTCAGAACTTGTTGAAAGCAAAGACTATAGCAAGTAGCTCATTCTCTATTGTGGCGTAATTGAGTTGGGCATCATTAAGGGTCCAGCTAGTATAATATATCGTGTGAAATTGCTTGTTCTTTCTCTACCCCAATACTACGCCGACTACAAAATCACTTGCATCACACATCAATTCAAATGGTAGATCCCAATTCGGTGCTATAACAATAGGAGCTGACACAAACTTCTCTTTAAGTAGCAAGAACACCTTCTCATATTTTTCATCAAAGATAAACGAGTTTTCCTTCACAAGCAAACTACAAAGTGGTTTGGAAATTTTAGAGAAGTCCTTAATGAATCTTCTATAAAATCCTGCATGTCCAAGAAAACTCCGAACTCCCTTTATTGTTGTTGGTGGTGGAAGCTTCTCCATTGTCTCAATTTTTGCTCTATCTACTTCAATCCCCTTAGAAGAGATCCGATGACCCAAGACAATTTTCTCTTTTCCCATGAAGTGGCACTTCTCTCAATTAAGCACAAGGTTAGTTTATTCACATCTCTCCAAAACTAACACCAAATTGCCAAGGCAATCATCAAAAAAGGATCCAAAAATAGAAAAATATCCATAAAGATTTCAATAATCTGCTCTACTATATTAGAAAATATTGCCATCATACACCGTTGGAAAGTAGCAGGTGCTTTACAGAGTCCAAAGGGCATTCGATGAAAAGCAAACGTATCATAGGGGTATGTGAAGGTAGTCTTCTCTTGATCTTCTGGTGCTATGGAAATTTGATTATATTCCGAATAGCCATCTAGGAAGCAATAGTACTCATGCCTGGCTAGTCTATCCAGCATTTGATCAATGAATGGTAGGGAAAATGGTCCTTCCTAGTTGCCTTGTTTAATTTTCGATAATCCATGAAAATTCTCCACCCAGTGACAGTTCTTGTAGGGATCAACTCCTTATTAGCATTTGCCACCACTGCCATTCCTCCTTTCTATGGTACCACTTGCACAGGATTGACCCATGAGCTATCAGAAATAGGGTAAGCCACTCCAGCATCTAACCATTTTAATATCTCTTTATGTACCACTTTCTTCATTGTCGGATTGAATCTTATTTAGTGCTCCACTGTAGGTTTGCAATCATCTTCCAACAAAATTCGGTGCATACAAATAGAATGGTTGATTCCTTCGATATCCGCAAGTGTCCACACAATAGCTGCTTTATATTTTCGAAGAACTCTCAGCAACTTTTCTTCTTCTTCACTGGAAAGCATAAATGAAATAATTACCGAAAGAGTAGATGATTCCCCAAGATAAGCATATCGAAGATGTTCCAGTAAAGGCTTGAGCTCCAAAACAGGTGGCTTCTCAATAGATGTCCCAGGTCCTCAAAATATTTCCTGTTGTTAGGACTAAAAGAATCCATCCAAGAGACATACTCTAATACTTCAGGATCCTCTGTCATAGCCGGATTGGGACTAACCAAACAAGCTTCCAACAATTCCTTTTGTTCATTCAGCATTTCAGTGACCAAGGAGTTGATCACTTGAATGTTAAAACAGCTTTCAGTTGTATCTAGATACTTGATGGCATTGAAAACATTAAATGTGACCTCCTCCTTTTGTACTCTTAACCGCAATTCTCCCATTTGAACATCAATAAGTGCTCGTCCAGTAGCTAAGAATGGTCTGCTAAGATTGATGGGGATTTCTCTATCTTCCTCCATGTCAAGAACAATGAAGTCAGCTAGAAAAATGAACTTGTTTACCTTGACTAGCACATCTTCAATAACTCTTCTTGGGTGCTTTATTGAGCGATCCACTAATTGCAATGAAACTGTAGTGGGTCTTGCTTCACCTAGTCCAAGTTTCCTAAAAATAGCCAAAGGTATGAGATTAATACTAGCACCTAAGTCACATAAAACTTTTTCAAAAACTGAATTTCCAATAGAACATGGGATAGTGAAACTCCATAGATCTTTAAGTTTAGGAGGCAATTTCTTTTCTAGAATTGCACTACACTCCTCATAGATCAGTAAGAGCCACTATTTCGTATTCCTCTAACTTCCTCTTATTTGACAAGATGTCCTTCATAAATTTTACATAACTCGACATTTTTTTGAAGGCATCTTCAAAAGGAATGTTAATATGCAATTTTTTTAAACACTTCAAAAAATTTAGAAAATTGCTTATCGAGCTTATTCTTTTTGAGTCGTTGAGGGAAGGGAACTCTTGGAGTTGGATCCTGTGGTGGAATTGGCTAATTTTCAGAGATCTCTTCACTGTCTGGTGGTTTGGTACTTTTCATCTCTTGATCTTCTTCCTCTGACTTCTTACCTCCAGTTGGAGGTTCCAACTCTTTCCCGCTTCTCAAAGTGATTATCTTGCACTGCTCCTTTGGGTTCACTTTAGTTGTGCTAGGCAAGTTACCCCGTTATCTCTCTATAAGCATATTGTCCAATTGACCTACTTGGACTTCCAAATTTCGAATTGAAGTTGCTTGATTCTAAAAGTTGATCTTAGTCTCAGTCATGAATCGGTTGGTGTTGTGAGCCAATTGTTGCATTGCTTCTTCAAGTGTCGACTTCTCTTTCGGTGGTTCACTAAATGACGGACCAGGTGGTAGTTTCAATACATTCTAAATATTCCATGAAAAATTGTGATGATTCTTTCGACTAGGATTACATGTTGCACTATATGGATTGTTCTGCTTGTTATAATTTGTAACAAAATTTGCTTGCTTCGCTTGGGCTTGAGAAAATGGATTTTCCACATGACATTCTTCGCTCGCATGATTTCCCTGACAAAAATCAAATCAGTTGTCTAGATTAAATGGCATTTGTGGGCAATTGATTTGCCTTCAGTTGTTCAGTAAGTTTGTGGATTGTGCTGTCAAGGTAGCAATAGCTTCATTCTCATATACTCTGGCTTCTTTGTTTGGTAAAACCCTTACACTCGACCATTGATAATTGTTCATGGCCATCTCCTCCAATAGCTCATATGCATCATCTTGTGTTTTGCCCATAAATGCTCCCCTGAAGCTGCATCTATCAGAATTCTTGTAGCAGAAGCAAGCTCATTATAGAAGTTTTGAACTTGCATCCACTTCGGCAATCCATGGTGGGGGCAACGCTTAAGTAGATCTTTGTATCGCTTCCAAACTTCATAAAGTGATTCGCTCTCCATCTGAGCAAAATTTGAAATCTCATTGTGCATCTTCGTTGTCTTGGCAGGTGGAAAAAATTTAGGAAGAAACTTCTGAGATAAATCTTCTCAAGTAGTGTTTGAGTCTGCAGACAATGAATTTAACCAACTCTTGGCTCGATCTCGAAGAGAGAACGGAAATAACCTGAGGCGAATGGCATCATCAGTAACATCATTGTGCTTAAAGTGTCGCAAATTTTCAAGAAACTTGCAATATGGGCAATAGGGTCATTACTCGGCAGTCCATGGAACTGAATCGATGTCTGGATCATTTGCAGGATAGCCGACTTAATCTCAAAGTTGTTGGCCTCAATAGTAGGTTTTCGGATAACTGAGTGAATCCCTGTGGCTTGTGGTAGTGCAAATTTCCTCAATGCCCGTGTATCCTGTATAGGATTTTCATTTTCTGCCATAGTGACTGAACGTTTCTGAGCTTCTCACATCTTCTTCCTTAATCCCTTTGTTGTTTTTTCGATTTCAGGATCGAAAAGTAGTATCTCCAAGCTCTTGCTTCGTCTCATGCACTAAGAAAATCTGAAAATAAAAGATAGAACAAATCAAATTAGATCGGATTTGAAGTTGTATTGATATTATTAGTAATTTTATCTAAATCTCTAGCAATGGAGCCAAAACTTGTTCGTCGATTTTGCAAGTTCACGAATTGTAACAGGTATTAAAATGGATAAGTAAGAGTATCGTCTCACGAGGATTGAAAACTTACTACTAAGTACCGAAATGTATTCAATTAAGATCTATCTGATAACTCGAATAAAAGGAATTAATTACTAAATTAGGATAGTAAACTAACAAAATCAAATAGGCAAGTTTTATCAAGAAAGCAAGAATCTAGGGTTTTCGATTCACCATAACTAATCCTATGCAATTTCTCTCATTGAATTAAAAATATCTGATCATATTATTGATAATCAGGTTTCTCTAATTTATTCATTAATCTCTCTCAAGTATTAATAAAATATCTCAACAGGCAAATTCCCTACATCTCTATAACAATTTTGAACCTATCAAAATTCATTAAGAACATCTCTGTAACAATTCTGAACCTATCAAAATTCATTAAGAATAAGAAACTCTATAAAAATTATACACACCCATAAATATCTCTATCTTACGGCATCTTATGGTATCTCAAACAAAAGCTAAAATAATTATCACTTCTCAGTTTCAAATTGAATCCCAAATCATGTAAATGGTGATCAAACATTCACAAGCATTAAATCTAAATTAAAATATTCAACAATAAGAAACAAATATTAAATTAATTCAATTACTAAAAATTCACATAATAAAAGTTAGGCTACATCGTAACCCTAGAAAAATAAATTAGTTTATTAGAAAACTAAATAAAAATCTAATAAATACATCAACATTTGTTGAACCTAAGGTTTCAAGTTTCATGTAAATCTACAAATGGATTTTGATGATAACAAATGAATCCAAAGAATAAAGGAGTCTCAAGCTCAAGTTGTCTACACAATATAATCAAGCACATCAAGGAAGCAAGCATGAGTAAGAAGGGAACAAGTTCACATTAAAATCATAGAGTAATGTTGTAAATCTCTTAAAAATTCAAAATTAGGATTAAGGCTCAAAATTAATATTTTATCATAAAGCATTAAAATACATTTTCCACATGTGCATGATATTTTGAAAATTAAATTTGAAAATTTTGAAAGATGATTGATTGTCATATTTCACATGTGCATAACATGATTAAAGGTTTGAATTTTGAAAATATTAAGATGATTGATTGTCATATTTCACATGTGCATGATATGATTAAAGGTTTGAACTTTGAAAATATTAAGATGATTGATTGTCATCTTTCACATGTGCATGTTTTATTTGAATATTTTCAAAAGTGGTGGATGCTTTTCTTGACTTATGCAAAAGGTAGATGTCTTTATTTGAAAATTTTGAAAAATAAAGTGTACTCCTTTTGTCATATGCAAAAAGTAAAAGATTATGTTTGAAATTTTTGAAAAGTAAAGTGTGCTCCTTTTGTCACATGCAAAAAGTAAAAATATTAGATTTGAAATTTTTGAAAAATAAATGATGATGTTTTTGACATGGGAATCTTTTCAAATTTGAAATTGAAAAATCATTTGCCTATAAATAGCTCACTTGAGTTTTTCAAAATTCACAACAAGAGCTTACACATCTATTGCTAAGTTTTGCATCATTTCTTCAAAGCTCTCATTCTCTCTTTTCTAAAGTTTTGAGCCTTAATTCTTGTTCTTGTTGAGAGAGATATAGGTTGCGCTGTATTGTTTCTATCTCACTCATTGAGGAGTGTACTTTGATAGTCTACCTACTATCAACTCTTGTATTTGTAAAAGGGTGTGTATAACCCTTGTGTGTGTAGAAGGTGTTCTACACGGGAAATAGTTAAATCACCAAGTGTGAGGTGATTGGAAGTGTAGAAGGTGTTCTACACGGGAAAAAGTTAAATCACCAAGTGTAAGGTGATTGGAAGTGTAGAGAGTGTTCTACACGGATTCTTTGGAGCGGTACTGCTCAAAGGTGTAATAGGTTTCTATCTCCACCTAAAGGAGATTGAATAGTAGATTTGGGGATCCTCAAGAGGTAGCTTGAGGCGAGGACGTAGGCAGTGGGGCCGAATCTCGTTAACATACTGAGTTTGCTTCTCTCTTACCCTTACTCTTTATATTTATTATTGTTTCATATTTTGTTTATATTTTATATTATATACTTGATTTTTAATTTTTAATTTTTTAAATACAACTCAATTCACCCACTCTCTTGTGTTAGTCATCTGGGCATCAACATTAAAACAAGTAAGAAAAAAAACATGCATAATAAATTATCTGCTTGATTGAAAAACAAACCATGTGTGGTGAGCCACCACGAACCCAGGGATCGCCAGCGACCTGCTGTCTAGGATGGACGATACTGGCAACTCACTAGTGGTGGCACGTCGCCTCCCGTGCTACGGAGATGTTGGGCCATGTGGCTTTTGTTGTTTAGGAGCCAAGGAAGCGGTGAGGGTGTTCTAGGCGGGAGGACCGGCCGGTGTTGGGTTTGGCAGAGACAGAAGCCGTCAACGGTTAAGGGGATGGCTACCAATTAGCCCCTATGGCCATGGCACGACGACTCGAGCTTCAAAAAAAAGGGGGGGTGCTTTGGTGTAACCCTGGAGCATTGTTCACGACCCCCAGAAAGGGGGTTGTGGTTTCTAATGAGATAGAAATTGCCGGAGGTCATGGAGGTGACCACCAGCTATTGTCCCAAGCTCGGAACGATAAGTTACAGGGCTCATGTGCCCCTTTGACACGTTCCCAAGCTCTGTGCATGTGCTGCGTGCATGCACATTCATGCACAATTTGACTTGCACCGTGCATGCATAATGCTATCCCAGGTGCAATTTTCCCAACTTTGGCCATACTGTGTTTGTGTACTCGCCTCGTGCATTTAAGTACCATGTGTGCGCTCTAATGGACAGACTCGATTTTGACAGTGCTAAAAATAATAATATTGGGAGCAATTATTGTGACGAAAAAGTGTCTTGTGCAATTTTCATGTGGTCAAGTAGATTAAATACTAAGATGAGGCATTCAGCGGGTACTTGCCAAATAAAAGAAAAATAATCAACTAAGAATACTCATCTAGGAGACGCTCTTTGCTTATCTGGTAACTGGTCTAGTGCACCGAGAAATGATTCTTTGCCCAACTTTGGCTTAGAACAGGTAGTTTGGGATCACATCGCAGTCGACATACGGAGTGCAATCCCACAGACGAGGCCATTATTGATGTTTTGTTCTACGGCCTGCGTACTTGACAATGTCCAAACCACCTGGTCTGCGTAACGGTAAAATAAATGGGTGATGGAACCCTAACCCGGCCCATTGATGCGAATTAAGTTTAGTTCAGAGTTGTTTGGGGCCCTTGATAAGATTTCAGTATGTCTGGTGTGTATGTTGATAACAAGTAAAAGAAGTAAACATAGACACAATATTTATATGGTTCGGCGTAAGACTTACGTTCACGGGCTTGAAAAGAAGAATCTACTATAACGAATATTTTATAGTTTCTCATAACTTACTGTACAAAAAATATTATACATAAATTTAAGAATAAGATATATTGGTTGGAACTCTCGAGTCCCTTTGAGAAGACGAAGAAGACGATATTGGAGAGAAGATCGTGGTTTGTTTTGAGAAAGAGAGTCCCTATTTGCCATCTGATCACTACCTTTATATAAGCTTATGGGTTGCGTGTGCCAGTCCCCTTAGTTTGCCTCTTCCTCTTGTCATGTTCTCATACCCAGACTTCTATCAAGCCTCCCATCAATCAACTTTTAGCTACATCCTATGCCCTGCTATCCCTCCTTTATGTCACCTAATGTCTTTCCTTTAATTCCTGCATCTATCTCCTTCCCTTCTTCTCAATTACCTCTCTCCCTATTCTCGTCATTTAGTGCAATAAATAGTTAGCCTCGGGCCCATTGACAAATTTTTCCCTCACATAGATGATATAAGACAAGAATGAGTTGAAATGAAAGTTAAATATTTAATAAAATGTTATTAAAATATATTTTTAATAATATTTTTATTTTAAGATTTAAAGAAGTCGAATTATTTATTTTATTTTGTGTGAAAAATTGATAATATTATAATAGTTAGATGAGATGAAGCAAATTTCCCCCTCACATAGATGATATAAGACAAAAATGAGTTGAGATGAAAGTTAAAAATTAAATAAAATATTATTAAATATATTTTTAATAATATTTTTATTTTAAGATTTAAAAAAATCAAATTGTTTATTTTATTTCATGTAAAAATTTGAAAATATTATAAGAATTAGATAAAATGAAATAAAATGAGTTCAGAAGTTTATTATCATTCACTTGGATTTGCTCCCCTTCGATTCGTAATTAAATACATAGAAAGGAAAATAATTTATGTAGTCTTAAAATGTGCTATCCTCGCGTGTATTGATTACTACAGTTTCAATACAAGGAATTCTTTATATGCGGTCTGGAAAAAAAATAAAAAATTGAAGGCATATTTCAAATATTAGACTTGTGTTAAACACAGCATGTCAAGTTTATTCTTATAATGTACTCAATGGTTTAGTTACTCATGTTAATTGCCAAATACGCTTATAGTCATAAAGATTCATGATTTTGTTCCTCACACCCACAATTTGGCACCATTTAAATAATTTCTATTCTTGATTTGGATTAAGAGATGAGATGAGTTGAGATGAATTTTAAAAAATTAAATAAAATATTATTTTTTTTAATATTATTATTATTTTGAGATTTGAAAAAGTTCTATTAAAATTTAAAAAAATTATATTGAAATTTATATTTTATATAAAAATTTTAAAAAATATAATAATAAATTTGATATTACATTTTCAAATCCAAACCGCACGTTAGAGTTCTGAACTAGAGAAGGGGAAGTTGGCATATGCGTAATTGGGACTAAATGGGCTTCGTGTTGGAGGTATTTTAAATTTTAATCCCCTTAGGTGGAAACTTGGGCTTCTGTTCATGTGGGTCCATGGTTCCATATGAGATATTTGTTGAGCTAACCTGCCTAGAATAATTTGTGGGTTGGGCTTGCAAGTCTAGAGACTCCAATTAAACTACAATAGCTTGTAGTTGAAATAACAATAAGACTAGAAACACAAAACAAATCATTTAAAAAAATGGAGATATTTCAAAATGTGACCAAAGATTGAGATGCTCTTAATTTCTTTATTTAAATTGGATGGATTCCACTATAAATAGTATGTTAACGTATCGGCTTATGTGTAGCAAAATTTTTAATAAAAATCAATCGTTGCTGGGATGTCCCTCTAACAATGACATGGATGATTTGAGGTTAGAACTTAGAATGGTACGAACAATGCTAATACTCTTCTTGCTTAATGTTTTCGGGCCATAAATACTAAATAGAGCCAACTTGAGCATAATTCCAAAATGGGAAAACATCAAATAATTTATATATAAATGTCATGTCTATGTCCTTCTGAATTCGACTACCTAATTTGAGAAATATTTCAAATCATTTCTATTTGCTTAATTATTATCATGTATAACTGGTTGCATTAATTGGAATGACTACTGTAGAAAGGTCCAATTAGTTGAGTCCTTCGTTTCAAGAGAGAGATTAGTAGTATATTGTTATCGCATTAACTTAAATTATAAATCCACCATTTCCATATTTTTTTCAATAATGTTAAGGTTCCACTGTTCTCCATTTAGAGAAAAAAAAAGAAACAAAACCCAAAGAGAAAAAGGAAATTGAATTACAATGATCCCATCTGTCAGATATCCTTACTAGGAAAGTTACTAAGATGGCTAAATCATAGCCCTATTGAGTAAGTAAATATATTCTTGTAATGATTTTATACACTGTTTGAGACTTAACCTTTTTGGGTAAGCCCTTTGAAGAATTACAACGCTGTATATATAGGAGGAGGATGGGCTAAAGTTGGGACAAGTTGGGTTCGCTTAATGATTTCACAAACCAATCAACCACCACAATCTCTCTCTCTCTCTCTCTTTTAAACTTGGTTCTCCCATTTAGAGACCAATCCTTATGTCATCTGATTTAAAGGACCTTGGCATCAACAACCATAATCTAAATAGAGAGAATATGCAAAAAAAATTGAACAAGATTGAACCAAAGTTTTGAGTAGCCCATTCTAGCATTAACATTATTCAGAAAGATAAGCCTTAAGCCTTTTACAAAAAGTTTAGATTACATCATAACACTACTACTACATCCATCCTTCTTCCCTTGCTCTAAAAAGGATAAAGGATTTTGGAAGCGAGAAAGAAAGAAAGAAAACATAAGCGCCCCCCCGCCCCCAGCTATATCATTATCATAGACAGCAACTGAGCAGTTCTTTATGATCAGAAAGAGAGTTTAAGATGATACAAGTACTAAAGCCACATCCCCTGTTGGATTGAACCCTGAGATTAGGATCAGATGGCCTTGCTCTTCAAAGATTTATACAACTCAGGGTCAGTCTGATAGTAGACGATCTCTCCACTGTCATTGACATAGTGGTCTTCAGTAATGCTTCTTATTAGACTCTCGATTAAGTGAAAGGGAATTGGCCCTGATTTCTTCGGCTCCCTGTAGTACTTTCCCAGTACTGGTTTTGCTGCCTCAGTCTGCACGATTTAAGTGTTAAAAGTTAAAAACCATTTACAAACTGCTCTTATAATTTGTTACTCAATTCAATTTGCTCAAGAGATTTGAGAAAAATTACCGCTTCAACTAGATGGTAGTGTGGGATTTGAGGGAAGAGATGGTGTATAACATGGGTACCGATATCGTGGTGAATGTTATTAAAAATTCCATAATCACGATCAACTGTTGTAAGTCCTCCTCGCAGATAACTCCATTCCTGTCAAAAAATACACACATCAACAGGATAGTAAATTATATAATTCAGCTTAAAATGCTTTGACATAAACAACATATCTTGTGTTTTTGATATGTTTTTGATACAGGGATTCAAAGGTTTTTGATAACTAGGACCTTGCCGCGGTACCAAGGAAGTTTCTGCTCATAACCATGGTGATGTAAATAGGTCACAAAGTCCAGCCACATCACGAAAACCTGCAAATAACAGTGGATTCAGAGAAATAAATAACGATATATTGATAAGTTTTACAAGGAAAAGAAAATTTACTCACCAAGTGAGGAACACCGTAAAGCTTTAGCATTTGGATAGGACCTACTGCAAAGGATAGATAGATAAGCAGAGCAGCCATTAGAGCCCAGCACAGAGTTGAAGTTATCACATCTTTCCTCTCATTCGGGGCGAACAAGTTGCTGTATGGGTTGAAGTGAGAGCCTTCCTTTCCTGGACTTCTGCTCCACTGCAATCAATCCATCAGAAAATAAAAATCAGCTTCTTTTAGACCCATCACATGCAACAATGTTTGAATTTACAGAATCATAAGGTGAGTAATAAATAATCTCCCTCACCAGATAAAAAGGATATGCAAACAGGGGGAAAGGCACTGTGAATCTTAGCTTTCGGGTATTCTGATCCAAACTCTTGTACAACTTCTCCGTTAACTGGTAAAGATGAAACAAGACTAATTGCTAAAAGTTGGAAGGATGGAGATTTTAGCTTCATATATTGGTGATTTTCGTATTGTTCAAGGTTAATTAACAAGCGTAATTCCTTAAAAATAAAAGAACAGGCCTAATACCGGAACCCATGACTCGTCATTCTCAACATTTCCATGGTTCTGGTGGTGTGTTCTGTGGCTGATTCTCCTGTAACATTCAAGTGCTATGTTATTCATCCAAAATCATGAACATGTCTGAATTATAAAACAACATTATCAAAACAAACCCACCATCCATTGTAGGGTACGAGAATTGCAGAATGTAAGAGATGCCCCATCAAACTATTCAACAGGGTACTGTTGGAAAAGCTTCCATGGCCACTGTTCAATCCAAAATACAAAACAAAAAATAAAAGAAAGAAAAAGAAAAACTAAAAATCCCTAAAATATAATACCAATCTAAGTCCAATGCCAAACAATAAGTTATGAAAGACAGAGAATGCAGACGAATGAGATTACCAATCATGTCCAAGGACAAAGATAGCCCAGAACATTGTCCCCTGAGCAGCCCAGTAAAGCGGCCAAAAGATCCAAATATTGAGGTAGATTGCAGCCGCTGCCAAAGCAAAGACCATAAAGGCATCCCTGAAAACGTAACTCAAGGACCTCCATGGATTTTTGATCCAGCAATGCTTGGGAATGGCAGCTCGGATCTCAGCTATCCTAAATGGAGGCGGCGCACTTGGGTCGAAATCATCGTCCTTGTGGCCAACACCATGACCAAAACCATTTGCATTCTCTCCTCCTTTCTCCATGTCCTTATCAGGCTTAGCTTTGATTCCAAATCTCTTTCTGCAAACACAGTAGAGAAATGGACAGGAGGCCTGGCCTGCTGAACTCTATTGAGGTGAAGAGTTAGAGGGGTTTATGCCCATGATTAACCTATATAGGCAAGCAAACGATACGCGCTTGTAAAGACTAGAGACACATGTTTTGGGGAAATAAAAATAAGAAGAAAAGGAAAATGAAAAAGAGAGAAAACCATAGACAAAGACTAAAGGGACATAGAACTAAAGAAGAATCTATCTCTGGATGCGCCCTAGTTGCCGTAT
This sequence comes from Platycarya strobilacea, assembly GCA_036898215.1. NCBI lineage: Eukaryota > Viridiplantae > Streptophyta > Magnoliopsida > Fagales > Juglandaceae > Platycarya > Platycarya strobilacea. The sequence continues at coordinate 25,862,298 of CM072551.1, forward strand.
AAGTTGTGACACGAAGAACCGGATGCACACATGACTAGCACGCAAGGCAGGTTTTTTCGGATATTTTTAAGGAGCGTCACGCACCACCATTCAGCCTCTGAGCCATTCACGTAGTTTCGTATTCTTGGGTTGGTTTTGTGTCCAGTCAACTTTTTAAGGTATAGAATTATTTACATCCATTTCGACTGTAATTCTTTTGATTTAAATGAGTTATATTTCTCATTCACTATAAAAAAATATATATTTATAATATTTTAATTTTAATTAGAATAATTATTTATAATAAAAATAAATTATCTATTTTTCTTGTAATTATAGTAATAACAGTTGACATGGTACGATTCTTATACTTGTTTCAAAACAAATCTTATAAACCCGACCTAAAAATATTTCAAATCAACATTTATAACTATAATCATTAAATATATAAATCTATCAGATTATCGCGAAGGTTAGCATTACATTATCAAAACGACCGAATTTACAATTAGATTTATATTGCAAAAAATATTAACTAAATTTCCTTAATGATGGTCATTTCCGAGTTATTTGATATGACTTAATCCTAGGATTGTTTTAAGTGGTAAAGTCGTTAATTGGTATAGTCGTTAATGGGTGGTTTAAGATTCGAAGTCTTTTAATTGCAAATAATGTCTAGGAGCTGTTGAAGTGACAAATTTTTTCTTTGAATTATTCGATATATACTTGCAAAAATTTCTTCATTGAATATCTGTACATTTTCGAAATTAGTCGTCACGATGTTTTTGGACACCTCTATCCCAAAAAAAAGGGTTACTTTATATGGCTTGATCGACACAAATTTATACATTTAATATACAAATTATATTGATTATGCATATTCCTATTTGAATTCAAGATAAAATTAACATTCACATTCATAACCAATAAATATAACCTAATTTCTACAAAGGACCTCTCTTGGAAAATGTAAATCGTGTCATGTCATCATCCTGAAGATATAAGAACCATGCAAAGGTGAGCTAAAGCCTTAGATTTTGTTTGGATTCGAAGTTAAGAGGAAATGAGTTGATATTATAATTTTAAATTTCGTATTGTATTGTATTGGAACAATAGCCGGTATAGAAATTGAGTCTGTTTTGTACTGGTTTATATTTCGGCCGTACCGACTTGTACCGGCCATACCAACCATGTGTACCATTTTGTACTGGATTTTGAGATTTCACTTTTTTTTTCTATTTTTGTTATTTTTTATCCTAATGTAGACTAGATTATTTACATATATATTTATATATATAATTTATTCATATATTGACTATTATTTTGAAATATAATTTATATATGTATTTATATATATAATTTATATATATAGATTATTTCGAAATAGTACCGATACTGAAATATTTCGTTTAGTACTTTGACCGGTACACTCACCTGTACAATATTTAAAACATTAGTTGAGATAAGTTTTGAAACTTGAATAAATTATTATATTATTGTTTTGAGATTTAAAAAATTGAATTAGGATTTGAAAAAGAGCAGGTACAAGCAGGCTTATGCGGACACAACTCACAAGAACAATATTTTTACTGTTCACATAAATAATAAAAATTGTGTTCATATGAGTAGTGTGCACGTAAATTTGTTTGTATATAGATTTTTTTTTATTGAGAATTGAGAAAGTTATATTAGATTTTAAAAAATTGTATTAGAATTTATATTTTGTATGATAGTTCAAAAAAATGTAATAATAAATTTAATATGAATTTAACTCTTCTCCAATTTTAAAACGAGGCCTTAGTAGTTAGCACGCTAACATCAAAACAACAAAATTTTCGAATTGGCTTATCGGTTATCACATGGGCTATCAACTTATTTTTCACACCCCTGTGCTTTCCCTTTAGGGCTTTAGGGAGTGGTTAGGCTTTTGGTGCTTTTCTGAAGTGGATTGATTCATGGGCATAACAGTGAAAATTTTAAAGCTTGGTATATTAATATTTTCATACCTTTTCTTATGTTTATTTGATTTATTATGCCTTATTTTTATCAATTTAAATTAGGCTCCACTTGCATTTAAAGATGAGATAAGTTGAGATGAATTTAGTTTATTTTTTAATATTATTATTATTTTGATAATTGAAAAAGGTATATTGAAAATTGAAAAATGTGTACTAGAAATTGAAAAATGTGTATAAAAATTTGTGTTTTATATAAAAAATTATAAAAATATAATAATAAAATGAAGATGGATTGAGATGAGTTGAGATGAGTTGAACTCACCTCCGAAGACAAACGGAACTTTAATGTTATAAAAAGTATATTCTTTAAAAAGTTAAATAACAAAAAATCATCGTAGATACATAATACAGTGACATGTCAAGAAAAATAAAGGAAAAGAAAAATCTTTAAAGTAAAAGATTTTTAAATCCGCATGGCTATCATTGCATTTGCAGCCTTTATCTCATAGGCTACAAGCCATCACGGAGTCCAAAGTTACAAAAGTGCATCATGTTTGCAAGAAATTGAAATAATAATAATAATAATAATAATAATAATAATAATAATAATAATAAAAGATATTTTTTGAACGAAATTATATTTAAATTTGTTTTCCTACTTCTACCTCTATTTACGTTTGAAAAAAAAAATCATATTATGTGTGTGTTTAAAGGTTGCATGGAGAATTTTTGTGTTTGGATATTGAGAAGTGTTAAAAATGTTTATAAAAAGATAATAATAAATAATAATAAAAAAATAATAGAAATTATTAAGAAAGTTTTATCTTCCAAATCTTTATTCTGTCTCTTGGAAATTGCTCTGAGCAGCTACAGGCCCACAGCCCATTTGTTTTGTATTTTTGAACAGTAGTATCAGGACAGATAAACAACAGCGAAATTCTATAAATTTAATTTTATAAATAGTATGAGTTTTTGTGATTTTTTAAAATCATTTTATGATAAAAACTATTTTATAATTTAATGTATATCAAATTATATTAATTTATGATTTTTTTTTATAAAATTTCTTTATAATTAAAGTATTTTTATCACAAAATATACACAACCTAGAGTCAGAATTAACTACTCAGTGCAATATTTCGATAGATAATGAGTAGAAGAATTTAAACAAATAAACAAATACAAAAATCTATAAATTTAATCTTTTAGTATGACTTTTCATGATGTGTTAGAATATTTTATGATAAAAATAATTTTATAATTTAATACATCACATCAAATTATGTAAATTTATAATTTTATTTTATAAAATATTCTTATCGTGAAATATCCACAACCTAGGCTAAAGAGTTAAGTACTCAGTGCAATATCTAATAGAATAATTTATATACTCAGTTTCTACACCACATCCTACTTTTAATTTTTATATTTTAATATTTTTAATAAATGTGTGGTATAGAGATAATAAATAGAAGAATTTAAACAAATAAACAACAAAGAAATTTTATAAATTTAATCTTATAAATTAGTATGATTTCTCATAATCAGTTTTACGATAAAAATAATTTCATAATTTAATATATCATGTCGAATTATGTTAATTTATGATTTTTTTTATTATAAAATCTCTTCTATCCAATATAATAATTTATAGAATTATCGTTCCTACACCACATCTTACTTTTATTTTTTATATTTTAATTTTTTTAATAAATATATGATTTAAAAATAATAAATTGAAGAATTTAATTAATTTAGGCAGAATTAAAGAAAAAAGTCAAACAATAATAACGTGCGATGTAGGTTGCTGAAGAAAATGACTCTATACAAGTACAACATGTAATGGGACAACAAAAACTCCAAAAAAAAAAAAAAAAAGTGACCCTATGTATTAATAATATATTAGTCTTACAAACAATTATGGTAACTTTCACATTTGTTCCTCTCCGAAAAAATTAAAGAAAAATAATAAATTAGTTATGAAATTATAAGTGATATATAATTATTTTGAAAAAAATTGAATATATATGAGATTTATATAAAAAAAATTAATTTTTTATTTAAGTGACTACACGTCATTTGTAACTTCACGATTATACGTAATATTTTACTAAATTGAAAGGTAAGTACTGAAAGTTGCTTTGGTAATTTGCATGTTTTGGCAAATCTGCTGCTCCTGAGGAAAGAAAATCTTAACCCACCAAAAATAGTGAAAATAAAAAGAGAGAGAGAAAGGTGTCTTATAATTATAATTAATAATGGTGCCTGTCACTGCGAAAAAGTTGTGTAAAATAAAGTTCCACGACAACCATTTACGATTAACAAGAAAGTGCCATATATATATTATTGTACAGAACAGGATCGAAACCATGTGCATTATGCTATTTCTAAATTTGGGATTTTAACCCGCCCTATTGGCTGTACTCAGTACTGTATGTAGTACTAATTAATAAAATTGTTTAAACTTATATTTTATAAACTTATATATGTCGTTAGTATGATACGTCAATTTTATTTACTTTATAGTAAATATTATTTTACAATCTGACATACTTATTATATATATATATATATTAAGGCACTCGGGTGTACGTCTCCGCGCATGTGAGAGATGTCAATTTTGCTGATCAAACATGCATTCAGGGAAGGATCTATATGGGGGCCACGCCACCCAAAGATTTGGAAAAAATATATAATATATACTAACTTTTTTATATTAATAAAATAATATTAATTTTATGTTATATAGATCCCTCTAAAAAATTATATTCTCCTTCTATACAATTTTTTTTTTAATTTTATTTTGATCTAATTTAAAAATAAAATAAATAAAATACATCTTGATAAAATAAAATGATATAATAATATAATGAATTAGAACAAAAAACTATTTCAAAGCAAAAAAAAAAAATTATGGCTAGGTCACTGAGTATAGAAATAGAACAAAAAATATTTTATATATATTACTTTAATTTTACTTGCCCCCGATCTTTCTTAAAACAAATTTCTGATTTTACCATTCATACATTAATCTCTTTCCATACAGAAATGCAAGGACAAATAAATAAACGGAGTTTAGAAGACATTATAATATGCATAAAGGTATCTATTTAATATAGTTTTTAAATAAGATAACCCATTTTGAACCCAAAAAGAAAAAAGATAGTCCATATAGTTGGGAGTATTGGGTGTCTCAGTATAGAATATGGACAAAGGAAAATGTCAAACGAATTTCAAATTAGTGTATCAAAGAATAGATGATAATTAATGTAGATCTCAAGACAATGGGAACGTAGTGAACAATAATAGAACTGTTGTATTGCCTTAATTTACTTTTTTTTTTTTGCATGGGGAAAAATAAAGATCGACAATAAAAAAAAATAAAGATTATATTAATTTAAATGTTGGAATGTTGTAAACAGGAAACCTCGATGCAAGAATAACTTTATTGTTTTGATGATCGGTATTTACTATTTTATTCATTACATTTATATATAATTGTATAATTTTAATTATGTTAATCTTGCAAACTAGATGTGAGGGGAGGTTTTCCTACTGTAGAATGGGCCCGATCTTGTTTAGCAAGAACAAAAAGAATAAGGGCCTAATCCCATGAGAAATAACTTACAAGAAATCTGGCAAGAGGCATAGAAAGCGAGAGAGTAGCGAACACCAAATAGACGAGAGGGCAACGATTACGAATGGGTGAAATAGTGATGACCATCGTGGGATGCAAGAGGAGACTTATGGGAAACCTGGTAGAAGATGGCCAACACAAAAAAACAAGTTGCTATCTAGACAATCAGGAATGCAAATGCTCCAATTCCGTATTAAATGCGATACTCAGTAGGGATATTTGAAGTCTCTGGCATGCCAATTCTAGGTAAGTCTTCCCTCATCGCATTAAATACGGATCAAGAGCACAACATGCCTCTGCGATGGAAGGAAGAGTTTTGGTATGGTACAAGAAAATGTCCAATATGCCGAAACAGAATCTCAGACGTAGGGAGATCTGCTCGAACTCAGCAAAAGGAATATTGGCCTGATAGATGAAAATGACGGCTACCATACTACCCGGACTACTGAGTTTGGGGTTTGCCAAGCTTTATAAATAGCCAAGGATTTCCCTGTACGCAAGTGAACTGATCTATCTCCCTTATCTATTCTTACATCCTTACTATTTCCTCATATACAAACTAACTTAAGTATCGGAGCTGCCTCAGGACGTTGCAACCCCCCCTCATCAATTCATTGCAGAAGTGGGAATCGTTTGGGCCTCGTTTAAGAGCTCAAGCTGGGGAACACGACAACAACATTGGATAAAGTTGACAGCCAAGCTTCGAAAAGAAAGAAATAGAGAAAAAATAATATATATATATATATATATCTATGTAATCATATAAAAATCATGTTTTAATTGTTGACTTGGCATCCATACTTCCATGTTAAAACAAAAGGTGCAAAAAGTCGACACACAACGCTCTAAACAAGTGTAATTTTTGTTTGAAGCCAGTGCCATTTTGCTGTGAACAAGACATAGAGACGCTATTGCTCCCTATAAATCGAAATTTATCATCTTCCTCTCTCTCTCTCTCTCTCTCTCTCCTAAATGAATTATAAAACAATTGGTAAGCATTTTGTCCATCCATTCTTGTTCGTTAAAATGTGAATTTTCTTTTTACGTGAGGAAAGTGGTAGTGGGCCTGTGGTGCTTGTCTCGTCTAAGATTGTTTTGTGGCGGAAGAACACCTGTATTGGAGCAGGAAGTCACGGTGGAAAGAGTGCTGGCAATAAGGATAGTGGTACAAGATTGCAGTGATGACAAGAATTCGGTGCAGGAATACTCACTTTTTTCTATGGCAAGAGGCAACACCATTTTCATGCCGTCATGGATGTCAATTTTGGCCACGATTAGGTAAACTAAATATAAACAATTTGATTCACAATTTGGTAGATGCCATAATTCTGGTTATAGGTATATTGCACGCATCGGGGTCCGCCACCTACATGGTGGATCAACTAGAAAAAAAGTAAACTAAAACAAACTTACCTTGAGAGGAATAGAGACAGAGAAAGATTGAGGGTTTGTCCTTTGTGGGGCTTTCTAGTTGATTGGGATTGAGAGTTTCTGTTATGATCCTAGACCGAGAGAGTCGAGAGGAGGGAGTGGGGTGGTCGACGACATGAGAGAGAACGACAATCAACAGTGTTCTAATAGGCTATAGAGAAGAGGTTGTGCTCCTCCAGGGTGAGTTCATTGGAACCATAAAGAAAAATGAGACTCTTCGTGAAGTCCACCATTTTATCGTAGCACTCGACCTGCTCGACGAGTTTTATCAAGTACATGATTTGCTCACGGGATGGGGAGGTTGTCATTTGGGTGAAAACTAGGTTAGATTCAGGATTATTTGATTTGGGAATGAGAGTTATATGAAATTTGACTTTTATAGATAAAAGATTCTCTATTATCCAATCATCAATTGTGACCCAATAGTTTTCATGTAAGATGCAAAGGAAATGAATTTATAAATTATTTTATTTAATTCTTCTACTTGAAGACTGTTTTCAGACACTAATTTTCAAGTAAATTTTACTTTTTATTATATAAATCAGATATGTGATTTTTTCTAGTAATATAAGGAAAATATTAAACCAAATAAGGAAGATTTTTTTTTTTGTAATATTGGCATTTTCACATTTTTTCTTATTTATTTATCTATTTTTCTTGCTATGTTTCATTTCTTTCTATATGTTAGCGCATGCGATTTACCTACGGCTTGACGTAGACGGTGTAGTTGAAGCCAACCACACCAAAATGAGTAATAGTTTCTATGGTGCTCTTATTTAGATTTTGTTAGTGTGAACAATAAGTTTGGAATGTCATTTGTTGATTAGGTGTTGAACCACTTTTTTTTTTTTTTTGACTTTTTTATGGTTCATAGGTTTGCAAAAAGAAAATTGGACGAGTTTATTTTCCTCAAAAATTATCTGCAAGTTTCGTATGCTCCACAGTATGAGAGTCTTTCTAAAATGGAGGATAAGCTAGAAGGAAGGATATATATCTATTTAATAATTGTAATAGTTGTAATAGTGATTACGTATAACGAACCATTGAGATTTATAAAATTCAATATAAATAATAATTTGCACATTGCGTAAGTTATAGGCTTATATACATAGGGATCACACAATTAATTTTTTCAAATAACAAATATACAATTTACGAAAATGCATGGGTATAGTTTTTCTCGAAATCTATACCTTTCTTTGTTGTAAAAAATAATACTTTCATGATTTCGAATAGCAACAAACACAAGACACGGATGTCATTATACATAATCAATTGCGCAATCTTTTTCTTAAATCAAGTAGTTGACTGTTATTGACATCTAACTAACGAAAGCTATATTAATACTTATAATGATCATAAAGTGTTGTGTGGAGGGAAATGTTGAGCCCCCTCGGCTGAACTTAATTGGTCCAACACAATTGTCAGAATGCAGACAAGACCTAGGCCTCACCCCCGACCAACCTGTCCTGAGGCTTGGAGTCTAGACCACTAGCCAAGATCGAGGTAGATGGTCCATTGGGAATGTCAGATGCACATAGAGCTCGGCTACATAGGGTTGTCCAATCCCTTAAGTGCCAATGGACAAAAGGCCCTAAGTAGTACGACCATGTTAGGAAGAACCACGCTGCATTCAATGAGGACCATGCCACATTTAATGTGTAGCCATAGGAACATGGCACGACAAGGCCAGGGGAACTTCCACCAAGCAAGGGACTGACAAAGGGTGCGGCCTAGGGTACAGATTACATCCCCGAGCCCCTTGTTAGAAGATCTCTCGCAGGTATGTAAAATTGTAAATACCCCACAGGTGCTGTCACTAATCTTTTACTCTCTAACATTCTATTACTCGAAATTACTCGAACTCTCACTCTCACCTAGACTAACTTTGGCATCAAATTAACCACGACTCCCCAAGCCACTCATTCACCCTTAGTGTACACAGGTTGACAATGAAGCCCTTATGATACAAAGTTACCTAGGCTCGCGGAACACAACATCAATAGTTGGAAACTGTCTGTGGGATCCATTTTCATATGGTAAGGTGTACTTTGCATGCCGACAAGGATGCGACCCCAAGCCTCTTGTTTGGAAGAAGAACAGTCAAAAGCCATGGATGCTGCAAGTACCAATGAAATAATAGAAATAATGCAAAAGCTGATTGAGGAAGTTGAAGTGCTTCGCCAGGAAAATGCCGCTTTACAAGGCGGTAGAGACAACCTCGAGGGTGGCAAATACAGTAGCCAATTAGAGTCTAGGCACAGCTGAGGAAGAGAGGCACTAGATGCACCTCGAAATTTGCAAACTCAAAGACATGAAGATGGCCAAGCGCATGAACACCTCATCCTACATGGACCATTTACTTAGCAGCACCAACTTACTGCACAACACGGAGGTCATGGTGGCCCATCTTCCTCTGAGGTTCAAAGTTATACAGATTGAGGCCTATGGTGAAACCAAAGATCCGGTTGACCACCTGGGCATGTTCAAGTTCCACATGACCTTGCACAGCATCTTAGGACACGTGGCATGTAGGACTTTCTCCATCACCCTAAGGGGCTATTAGGACGTGGTTTGGCTCCCTTCCCTCGGGCACTATAGACAGTTTTGGCGAATCGGCATGCATCTTCTTGACCCATTTTATGGCTAGCCAGAAGAGGAGGCGACCTGTTGCCTACCTTTTAACAGTCAAGCAACGGGTCGAGGAGAGCCTGAAGTCATACTTGAGGTGCTTCAACAAAGAGCGCATGACGACGGACAACCAGAATGAAAAAGTCACTCTAGTGGCCTTACTAGGGGGTCTGGCCGTGAAGCCCTTTCGTGATTGAGATGGCTTGTGAAATGCCAACTATGCTTAGGAAATTCATGGATTGAGCCAACGACTTTATCAACACTGAGTACACTGTGTAGGCCCTTAGCGCCCCCCGCCAATTTGAAATCCAACGGGCAGACAAAAAAGGCGTAAGAACGAGCGACCACCCCAACCAAGGGGGCAGGGGCCGGGGGGGGGGGGGGGGGGCGAAGGGAGGGACAAGAAGAGAGTTGTTAAGACAAGACGTGGGGTGGCCTAGGCACCTCGGAGTCAATTCGGTGTACACACACACACACGCTTTAGCATGGCTGGACAATGAATGGAGAACAAGTCTGCACTAGAAGCATCAACACTCCACCAAATATTGCACCTATCACCACCCCAACAACCACAGGACCAAAGAATACTTACCTAGAAAGCGACGGCTCGGAGTGCTAGCAGCCCAGGTGGACCATTGGGAAGATGAGAGGTAACCTCGAGTGTCCGACGGCTGTGATCGGTGTAGAAGTAGCAGGAGCTCGAATGGGTGTCGAAGTTATGGACGACCCCTACGAAGCCCTTTTAGTAGGAACCCACCTAAAGGAAATGACCTCATTGGTGAGATACGGACCATAGTGGGAGGGTTGCCAGCGACGAGACTTGTTCTTCTGCCTGGAAAGCTTATGCTCGACGGGCAAGGTATGAGGAGGTGTTCACGTGAGGAGAGCCCTCCCGCTTAAGGGTCGGCTCGTGGACCAGCCCATCACTTTCAGTGAAAGGGATGAGAAGGTGTTATATACCCCCATGATGATGCCCTTGTAATCTCAGTGTAGATCATCAACTACGTCACTCGAAGGGTCCTAATCGACAACGGTATTTCTGCAGACATCTTATACTGGGAGACCTTCATCTAAATTGGATCATCCTAGACCGACTATGCTTGGCCCCGACGCCACTCAGCTTCACTAGAGACATGCTCCACCTGATTAGGGCCATCACCCTACCAATCCTATTTGGGATGGCCCCATAGATGGCATCCATGATGGTAAACTTCTTGGTATTCAAGACCTTCTGCTCTTACAACACCATTCTGGACCGGCTAACCTTGAACTACTTCAGGACGATGACTTCAACCGTCCACCTAAAGATGAAGTTTTCAACCCTTGTGGGAGTAGGAGAAGTCTAGGGCAAACAAAACATAACAAGGGAGTGCTACGAAAGGAAGCTGAAGCTTGAGGCCTAAGAGTTTTGCATCTTGGAAATGGAATAAGACGTGACCGACCTGCCCCATCCCTCGCCTCTAACCAAGCTAGACAGAGAAGTCAGAAATGAGGAAACCCTACCCCAAGTTAAGACCAATGAACCTCATGGCTTGGTGATTGTGGATCAAACAAAGCCTAACCAGACCACCTGGCTCAAATCTCGAATGTCCCCAAACCTGAAAGAGACCATGAGACAACTACTAATAGAGCACCACGATGTTTTTGCATGGAGCCTTGATGAAATGACAGGAATCGACAACTCTATCATGGAACATTGTCTATGTGTCAATCCCAAGGTCAGGCAGAGATCGCGATTTTTCAGTGAAAAAAAATACATCGCCATCACCAAAGAGGAATATCGGGTTCTCACTACGAGCTAATTCAGGAGGCTTACTACCTCGTGTGACTCTCCAACATCGTATTAGTAAAGAGGACAAGTGAAAAATAACAGATGTATGCGAACTTTACCGACCTAAACAAGACTTCCCAAAAATAGTTTCTAACTGCCACAAATTGACCTCATATTACGCTCGATAGAAGGACACCCCTTCCTTAACTTCATGGATGCGTACTCATAAATCAGGATACAGCTAGATCTAGATGAACTCGAATGATGAAGGAAAGATGACCTTCATCACCGACCGGGGGTTGTATTGTTATAAGACTATGGCCCTTTGGGCTAAAGAATATGGAGGCCACTTACCAACGCCTTGTCAATCGGGTGTTTAAGGAGTAGATGGGTCGAACGATGGAGGTCTATGTCAACAAACTCTTAGTCAAAAGCAAGAGGTTGGAACAGTATGTCAATGATCTCAGGAAAGCCTTTGGGGTATTGCGAAAATACTAGATGAAGCTGAACCCACTGAAGTGTGCCTTCAGTGTTGAGTCAGGGAGGTTTTTTGGGTTTCATGGTCTCTGAATGAGAGATTGAGGTTAACCCAGAGAAGATAAGAGAGATAAATGGCATGCCTTTGCCTTGAACACACCACGAAGTCTAGAGACTAGCTGGAGGGTGATGGCCCTGAACAAGTCCATCGCATGATCGACTAACTGCTACCTTCCTTTCTTCAAAGTCCTCAATAAGGTAAAGGAATGGGACACTGAATGCGATGAATTGTTCAAGGAACTCAAAGAATACTTGGCACACCTACCTCTCCTCAGCCACACCAAGTTTGGGGAAAGCTTGACGATTTACCTCAAAGTGACTTTGAATGCGATCTCCGCAATCATCATCTACAATGAAGAAATAGAACAATGTCTCATTTACTATACCAGAAGAGCCCACAAGGGTGCTGAAGGAAGAACCCTCAGACAGAGATCCTAGCATTCGCCTTGGTTGTGGCCACTCAGTGACTTCAACCCTACTTCCAGGATCACCACATAAAAGTTCTCACTGACATCCCTTTTCGGCAAGTGTTGCAGAAAGTAGAAGTATCTGGACGGATGATGAAATTGGGCATCTAGTTTAGCGAGTTTGATATCGATCTCTTACCCCAGCCGATGGTTAAGGGGCATGTCCTATCTAATTTTGTCGTCGAATTTGCCAACTTTCAAAGGATATACCCAGTGCACTCCCAAGACAAACCCTGACAGTTTTATATTGATGGCTCATCCTGCTGGGTTGGGGTGGGGGTGCACATTCACACGGAATTTAGAGAGGAACAAAACTTCATCATTAAACTTGATTTCAAGAAAATCAACAACGAGGCCGACTACAAGGCACTTTTGGCCAGGATTTCTATGGCCAGATCCTTGGGAACCACTGAGATCAAGATTCAAGCTAACTCGCAAGTAGTGGTTGGGCAAGTGACGTGAAAACTCACCATTACGGGGGAACAAGTAAAGAAGTACCTCTGATAAGTTGAGGAGACTCAAGACTTGTTTACCTACTTCAACATCTAGCAAATTCATAGAGCTGAAAACGATAAGGCCATTTTGTGGCATCGCCTATTTTATGTTATAGAATGAAATCTGTCATTTTATTAAATTTGTTAACTACCACAAAAATAGAATCTCTACCCTATTTTGTCTTAGGAAGCCCCAAAATAAAATCCATAGATATGTCAACCCATGATTTACTAGGAATTGGTAAAGGTGTATACAACTCATGGGGTAAAACCTTAGATTTGACCTTTCTACATGTAATGCACCTACCACATATTCGAATGATGTTTCTTCTCATCCTAGGCCAAAAGAAATATTCATGTAAAATTTTCAAAATTTTCTTGACACCAAAGTGTCCCATTAATCCTCTACCATGTGCTCCACGCACCAATAATTCAAGCATTGAACAATTTGGCACACACAACTTACTTTCTTTAAACAAATATCTATCATGCTTATAAAACTTATCAAATGCCGCTTTTTCACATGCTATATACACATCAGAAAAATCAGTGTCATTGGCATACACGTCTTTTACATATTCAAATTCGAGCATTTTGATACTCAAAGAAGTAAGAAGTATATACCTCCGAGATAAAAGTATTAACATTAATGTTCTCCTTACCTTGTTTGTAATGGATGATATAAAGAAAAGTCTTGATGTATTCCATCCACTTAGCATGTATTTTATTTAATTTACCTTGACCCTTGAGATGCTTCAATGATTTATAATTGGTGTAGATCACAAATTCTTTAGGCCAAAAGTAGTGCTGCCATGCCTCTAGAGCACGAACAAGAGCATAATTTTTTTTTTAATCATAAGTGGGGTAACTCAATGCCGCTTCACTTAGCTTATCATTGAAGAAGGCTATAGGTCGTTTAGCTTGCATTAAAACAGCTATAATTTCTATTCTTGTGGCATCAAATTCAATTTCAAAAGTTTTGTTAAAGTCAGGTAATGCTAACATAGGTGCAAAACATAACCTTTTTTTAATAGTAACAAATGCATTTGATAGATCAGCCCTCCATTGAAATATAGCATTCTTTTATATTATTTCAGTGAGTGGTGTAACAATGATGCTAAATTCTTTAACAAAATGCCTTTAAAAGCTAGATAAACGATAAAAACTTCTTAACTCAATGATACTTTCAGGCGTTGGCCACTCCTTGATGGTCTTTGATTTTCTCTTTATCTATTTCAATACCTTTTGCACCAACAACATAACCAAGAAAAATCATTTTTTTTATACAAAAGGTACATTTTTTAAAATTAGCATACAACTTTTCACCTTTCAACATATTGAACACACATCTTAAATACTCAATATATTCATCTAAGTACTTGTTGTACACGAGGATATAATCAAAATATACGACTACAAATTTGCCTATGAATGCACGTAGAACATGATTCATTAATCTTATGATAGTACTAGGTGCATTTGTGAGTCCAAATGGCATAACCAACCATTCATAAAGTTCATATTTATTCTTAAAAGTAGTTTTCCATTCATCTTCATCTTTCATTTAATTTGATATTATCCACTTTTAAGATTTATTTTACTGATAATACATAAGACATGCAATTCATCAAGTATATAATCTAATTTAAGAATGTGATGACGATATTTTATCGTAATATTATTGATCACTCTGCAATCAATGCACACCCTCTAAGTCCCATCCTTCTTTGGCACTAGTAACACTGGTACTGCACATGGGCTCATGCTTTCTCTCACGTACCTCTTGCTCATCATATCTTCAACTTACCTTTGAAGCTCATTTGTTTTCTCCGAATTACTCTTATAGGCTAGTTGGTTTGGAATAAGGGCTCTAGGTACGAAATCAATTTGATGCACAATGATTCTGACACTTGGCATCTCCTCCGGAAATACATTCTCGAACTCCTGCAACAAAAAAAAAAAAAAAACCAAACTAGGAAGAAATTGGTTAGTGTTCTCAAGATTAATATAAGATTGATTATAAACAAGAAAAATCATAAACTGATATACTAAGAAGGCCCCCTTAACCTCACTCACTTTTGCATAATTTGTTATCCATGTATACTCTCTTTCTTTTTTCTCTCGTAGCTCTACTATATTTTCTTTATTCTCGACCAACTCTTTATTTTCTTTTTCACTCTCTTTTTTTCTTGAGGTTTCGGACTCCCTCTCATTTGTATTCTTTTATTTTTCTCTCTTGTGTTTCAGCCTCACTCTTTTTTTTTTTTGCTCAATCTCACTTCTTAGTTTCAGTTGGTCCTCATAAACCTATTTTGGCATCCAAGGAGCAAGCTTGATTGTTTTTTCATCCTTTATAAAGTTGTACCTGTTCCTAAACCTGTCATGAATCACCCTCCTATCATATTGCTATGGCATCCCCAACAAAATATGGTCAGCATATATAGGAACTACATTACAAAGTATTTCATCACTATACCTCCCAATAGTGAAAACCAATGAAATCTGCTTATTGACCTTGACTTCCCCACAATCATTCAACCACTACAACTTATAAGATTGTTGCCCAGATGACTAACACAAGAGGGGGGGTGAATTGAGTTGTCTTTAAAAAAATAACAATTATAAATCAAATATATAATATAAAATATAAACAAAATATAAAACAACAATAAATATAAAGAGTAAGGGTAAGAGAGAAGCAAACTCAGTATGTTAACGAAGTTTGGCCCCACTGCCTACGTCCTCGCCTCAAGCTACCCCTTGAGGATCCCCAAATCCACTATTCAATCTCATTTAGGTGGAGATAAAAACCTATTACACCTTTGAGCAGCACCGCTCCAAAGAATCCGTGTAGAACACCCTCTACACTTCCAATCACCTCACACTTGGTGATTTAACTATTCTCCGTGTAGAACACCTTCTATACTTCCAATCACCTTACACTTGGTGATTTAACTATTCCCCGTGTAGAACACCTTCTACACACACAAGGGTTATACACACCATTTTACTGATACAAGAATTGATAGTGGGTAGGCTATCAGAAAACACTCCTCAATGAGTGAAATAAAAACAATACAGCGCAAACTATATCTCTCAAAATGAACAAGAGTTAAGGCTCAATGCTTAAAGAAGAGAGAATGAAAACTTTGAATGAATGTTGCATGCTCTTAGTGTTGTGAATGTGAAGCTCTCAAATGATCTATTTATAGGCATATGAGACTTCATATTCAAATTTAAAAAGATTCACATGTCAAAGACATCATCATTCACTTTTCAAAAATTTCAAATCAAATCTTTTTACTTTTTGCATGTGACAAAATGAGCACACTTTATTTTTCAAAAATTTCAAATCTAATCTTTTACTTTTTGCATATGACAAAAGGAGCACACTTTATTTTTCAAAATTTTCAAACAAAGACATCTACCTTTTGCATAAGTTAAGAAAAGTATCCACCACTTTTGAAAATATTCAAATAAAACATGCACATGTGAAAGATGACAATCAATCATTTTAATATTTTCAAAATTCAAACCTTTAATCATATCATGCACATGTGAAAGATGACAATCAATCATCTTAATATTTTCAAAATTCAAACATTTAATCATATCATGCACATGTGAAAAATGACAATCAATCATCTTAATATTTTCAAATTTTAAACCTTTAATCATATCATGCACATGTGAAAGATGACAATCAATCACCTTAATATTTTCAAAATTCAAACCTTTAATCATGTCATGCACATGTGAAAGATGACAATTAATCATCTTTCAAAATTTTCAAATTTAATTTTCAAAATATTCATGCATATGTGGAAAATGTATTTTAATGCTTTATGATAAAATATTTATTTTGAGCCTTAATCCTAATTTCGAATTTTTAAGAGATTTACAAAATTACTCTATGATTTTAATGTGAATTTGTTCCCTTCTTACTCATGCTTAGTTCCTTGATTTGCTTGATTGTATTGTGTAGACAACTTGAACTTGAGACTCCTTTATGCTTTGAATTCATTTGTTATCATCAAAATCTATGTGTAGATTTACATGAACCTTGAAACCTTGAGTTCAACAATCTCCCCCTTTTTGATGATGACAAATACTTGATAGAACTTGAAACCTATATGAATACTTAAGCTCCCCCTGAGAATGTGCGTTAGTTTTTCAAACAAAAATATAAATATAATTCCAAGCATATATAACAAGTTTAGCAAATTAAACAATGTTAATATTCTAGTATAAAACTTCTCTCCCTTTTGGCATCATTAAAAAGGAATCATAATTAACTCAATAAAATATATTCCTACAACAACCAATAGACAAATAAAACGCTGCATTAGTAGAGATTGTAGAGAATTCGGTGCGTAGCCACACGTGTTCGACAAAACCTGCAAAGGCTGGAGGCCTAATTTCGGTAATTCGGTGCGGAAGAAAATTTTGTAAAGAGCTGAATAATTGAAACCACCCGTGCCCGACAAAACCTGCAAAGGCTGGAGGCGTAGCTCTGGCAATTCAGTGTAGAGATTTGATCTACTTGATGTTGCTGAAAATTGAGACATCATCATGATTTATAAGTTTGTCTTGTTCTTATTTCCGTTTCTATAAGAGCAATCATTAGTTTTATCTATTTCGCATCAAGCTTTCTTCTCATCTTTGCAATTTGCTTGCATTCTCATTCTACAATTTTTCAATGGCTCGTAGATTCCCTTCAGTACTTCTCTTGATCAAGATTTGAGGTATCCTTCACCTCAGTCTCAATCTATTTCTGCATCTGTCGTGGGTACCATGAAGCAACAAGAGACTGATTTAGCTAATAAATCAGATCATGACGCCATTTACGAGCTTGTGGGTCTCGGAACTCGATACTCATCATCTATCGTCGCGTTTTTTGCTCGGTTGCAGTCCAAAACTCGCGAAATTGAGAAGCTTAACGAGACTGTATCTGTACTTCAACGACTTGTTTATGAGTCAAACAAAAAAATAGTAGAGTTAAAACAACAGAATAAGGATTTGAAATCCTTACTTACCTCTTCATTTCGATTGCCTAATCCTTTAGATAAGGATGGCATGATGATTTATGAGGAGCAAATGCATTTGAATGATGAGGCTAAACGTCTCAAGTTTCTGTAGGTCATTTAAGATAATGAAATAAAAATATCTAGCAGATATCCATGGCATGCATCATTCCTATTTCTCTTCTAACCATGCATAGTCTATCTTCTGGTAGGGGTTTTGTGAAAATGTCTGTCAATTGATCATGTGTACTAGTGAATTATAATACAATATCGCCCTTTTGCACATGATCTCTAAGAAAATGATATCTAATTTCAATATGTTTGGTCTGAGAATGTTGTATTGGATTCTTTGAAAGATTTATAGCACTTGTATTATCACATTTGATTGGAATGTGATTGTACATAAGTTTAAAATCCTCAAGTTGTTGCTTCATATAAAGAACTTGAGCACAACAACTACCCGCAGCAACATATTTTGCCTCAGCAGTAGATAGTGCAACAGAATTTTGTTTTTTACTAAACCAGGAAACTAGTGCACGACCTAAGAAGTGACATGCTCCACTAGTGCTTTTTCGATCTATTTTACAGCCAGCATAATCTGCATCTGTGTAGCTGATTAGATCAAAAGATGTGTGCTTAGGGTACCATAACCCTAAGTTAATTGTACCACTAAGATATCTAAGAATGCGCTTAACTGCAATTAAATGTGATTCTTTTGGAGATGATTGAAAGCGTGCACATAAGCACACACTAAACATAATATCTGGTCTACTGGCTGTCAAATATAATAAGCTACCAATCATACCTCGATATACTTTCGAGTCAACTGGTTTACTGGTTTCATCTTTATCAAGTTTAGTGGATGGGCTCATTGGTGTTCCAGTTTCCTTAGCACCTTCCATCCCAAATTTCTTCAGCAATTCCTTAATATATTTCGATTGATTGATAAATGTCCCACTTTTTGCTTACTTAATTTGCAATCCGAGAAAGAATGTAAGCTCTCCCATCATACTCATTTCGAATTCTTTCTCGTGAAGGTTTCCTTAGAATTTGTTCCACTGGATGATCTTTCATAAATTTCCACTGTTTGGTTGCATCTTGTATAAAATGTTGATGATCTTTCCTGATATCTCCATGTTGGACTTCCTCTATTGTGTTCTCTTTGTTGAGATTGAGACTTTCCGTATTATTTATACCTCCTGTTTCTTCATCAATAGATTTCTTGGAGAGTAGAGAATTAGATTAATCAAATACTACATGCATAGATTCTTGTACAGTCAAGGTCTTTTTATTGAATACTCTATAAGCTTTACTATTAGTAGAATATCTGAGAAAGATACCTTCATCAGATTTTGCATCAAACTTGCCTAAATTATCCCTGTCATTTAAAATAAAACATTTGCATCCAAATACATGAAAGTAACCAATGTTGGGCTTTTTCTCATTCTAAAGCTCATAGGGGGTTTTATCTAATTTAGACCTTAGCATAACTCTATATAACATAACATGCAGTACTTACCGCTTCAGCCTAAAAATAACTAGGCAAGTTATTCTCATTGAGCATTGTTCTTGCCATCTCTTGAAGAGATCTATTTTTCCTTTCTACTACCCCATTTTGTTGAGGAGTTCGAGGAGCAGAAAAATTATGCATAAAACCATTTTCATCACAAAATGTTTCAATATTTTTATTAACAAACTCTTTTCCCCTATCACTTCGGATACTTGAAATAGTATAACTCTTTTCATTTTGAATTCTCTTGCATAACTTGGTAAAAGCATTATGTGCCTCATCTTTATGAGTAAGAAAGATGATCCAAGTATATATAGAGAAATCATTAACAATAACAAATGCATAATATTTTCCTTCTAAATTTGCAACTCTATTTGGTCCAAAAAGATCCATGTGTATCAGTTGCAGTGATCTAGTAGTGGAAATATGTTTCTTGATTTTAAAAGAAGTTTTTGTTTGTTTACCAAATTGGCATGCATCACAAATTGTCTTTAAAAAAATTTGCCTTTGGTAAACCTCTCACAAGAT
Organism: Platycarya strobilacea; assembly: GCA_036898215.1. NCBI lineage: Eukaryota > Viridiplantae > Streptophyta > Magnoliopsida > Fagales > Juglandaceae > Platycarya > Platycarya strobilacea. The sequence continues at coordinate 25,882,265 of CM072551.1, forward strand.
CATTTTTTGAAAGTTTGGAAATAAGTTCCATGTTTGCATGACCTAGTCTTCTATGCCATAACCAATTAGTTTCATTTTGAGCTGAAAAACAAATCGCATCTTGTGAGGTAATTTTTTCAAAATCAATTGTATAAACATTGTTACTTTTAAAAGCAATAAAACAAATATTACAATCATAATCATTCAATATAATGCACTTATCCATTTTGAAAGTAACTGTAAATCCTTTATCACATAATTGACTTATACTTAAAAGATTATGTTTTAAACCTTTAACAAGTAGAACATCTTCAATTATAAGAGAATACTCATTACCAATTTTACCTATTCCCACGATCTTCCCTTTCGAGTTGTCTCCAAATGTCACGTGTCCTTCTTCTTTAGATCTAAGATCAAAGAACTTAGTCTTGCCTCCCGTCATGTGTCTTGAACATCCACTATCTAAAAACCATTTATTTTTGCTCGTGGAAGACTTCATGCACACCTATAAAAACAATTAAAATGATTTTTCTTGGTACCCAAGTTCTTTAGGTCCTTTATTTATTAGTATTAGAAAAAACAAGATTTTTAGGTACCTATATGACCCTGATAGTCATTGTATGTTTTCTTCTAATAGGACAACCAAGATAATTATGACCATTTCTATTACAAAAATTGCAAATAGCATGTGACATATATGAAGAACTTGAGTGATTATAATAATATCCTTTTTTAACAAAATTATTTTTATGAAAATAATTTTGAATATTGGACTTTGATGTAGAAGGATTATCAAAGAAGTTTTTATAAGGTTTGTATTTTTGTTTTGGCATATATCCCAAGCCTGCCTTATCAAAAACATATCTTTGACTACCAAGAAGTTTTTCAAAAATTTTTTTTCCATTCGTAAAGTTTTCAATAATATTTTCTAAATCAGTTTTCTTTTTCTTCAACTCAAAATTTTCATCTTTCAAAACAATATTTTCTTTTCTTAAAATATCAATTTCGTTTGTTAAAGAAGAATTTTTCTTTCTCAAAACAGTATACTTGATACCCAATTTTTCAAATTCCTCATATACTTCTTCTAAAACATTTTACAATTCTTCATATGAAGGATCTTCAATATTATCAAAATTTGTTACCTCAATGTCATCTTTAGCCATAAGACAAAGATTTGCTGATTCTCCATTGCTTGCTTCACTATCTGAGCTACTTGAATCATCATTTCACGTAACTTTCATTACTTTTTTTCCTTTGTTTCGATTTTTTTTTAGCAGAGGACAATCTAGCTTGATATGACCAGGTTTATTGCATTTATAACAAATTAAAGTGTCATTTTTACTTGAATCTTTCTTGGAAAACTTATTGAAGGATTTCCTTGGAGGAGTTTTATTTTTCTTTAAGAACTTCTGAATTCTTCTTATTATCATCGCAACTTATTCATCTTTGTCGTCATTTTCCTCATCTTCATCACTTTCACTTTCATGTGGAATAGCTTTAAGTGCCAAACTCTTCTTTGAATTTCCTTCTTCTTCTCCTCTTTTCAATGTGTACTCATGGGTGATAAGTGACCCGATGAGTTCATTCACTTCGAGCTTCTTGAGGTCTCTAGCTTCAAGAATCGCTGTCACTTTTGACTCCCAACGTTTTGGTAGAGAGTTGAGAATTTTTCTTACTATCTCCACTTTGGAATAAATTTTGCCAAAAGCTGTCAAGCTGTTTATAATGTTAGTAAAATGAGTGTGCATACTAGAAATAAATTCATCATCATTCATCTTAAACATTTCATATTCATGAGTAAGAATATAAATTTTTGATTCCTTGACTTGAGAAGTTCCTTCATAAGTAACTTCCAAGTTATCCCAAATTTCCTTTGTTGTAGTGCAAGTCATTACTCTATTAAACTCATTACCATTAAGAGCATTATATAATAAATTCATAGCAGTTAAATTCAAAGTATAAAGTCTATCGTCTTCACGATCAAACTCTTCTTCTTCCTTTTTGACCTTTACTCCATCAATCACTTTTGTTGGAATATAAGGTCCATTTACATTGCATTTCCAGATTTCTGGACCTTGAGCCTGAAGGAATATTCTCATTCTAACTTTTCAGAATGAGTAATTGTCCCCACAAAAGAGTGGAGGCCGACTGCTGGATTGATCTTCACCAAATGAAGCTGCAATGTTAGCCATAAGATCTTAACTCAAAAGATAGTTAATCTTATAATATAACTCTAGCTCTAATACCAATTGTTGCCCAAATGACTAACACAAGAGGGGGGATGAATTGAGTTGTATTTAAAAAATAACAATTATAAATCAAATATATAATATAAAATATAAACAAAATATAAAACAACAATAAATATAAAGAGTAAGGATAAGAGAAAAGCAAACTCATTATGTTAACGAGGTTTGGCCCTACTGCCTACGTCCTCACCTCAAGCTACCCCTTGAGGATCCTCAAATCCACTATTCAATCTCCTTTAGGTGGAGATAAAAACCTATTACACTTTTGAGTAGCACCGCTCCAAAGAATCCGTGTAGAACACCCTCTACACTTTCAATCGCCTCACACTTGGTGATTTAACTATTCTCCGTGTAGAACACCTTCTACACTTCCAATCACCTTACACTTGGTGATTTAACTATTCCCCGTGTAGAACACCTTCTACACACACAAGGGTTATACACACCCTTTTACTGATACAAGAATTGATAGTGGGTAGGTTATCAGAAAATACTCCTTAATGAGTGAAATAAAAACAATACAGCGCAAACTATATCTCTCAAAATGAACAAGAGTTAAGGCTCAATGCTTAAAGAAGAGAGAATGAAAACTTTGAATGAATGTTGTATGCTCTTAATGTTGTGAATGTGAAGCTTTCAAATGATCTATTTATAGGCATATGAGACTTCATATTCAAATTTAAAAAGATTCACATGTCAAAGACATTATCATTCACTTTTCAAAAATTTCAAATCAAATCTTTTTACTTTTTGCATGTGACAAAAGGAGCACACTTTATTTTTCAAAAATTTCAAATCTAATCTTTTACTTTTTGCATATGACAAAAGGAGCAAACTTTATTTTTCAAAATTTTCAAATAAAGACATCTACCTTTTGCATAAGTCAAGAAAAACATCCACCACTTTTGAAAATATTCAAATAAAACATGCACATGTGAAAGATGACAATCAATCATCTTAATATTTTCAAAGTTTAAACCTTTAATCATATCATGCACATGTGAAAGATGACAATCAATCACCTTAATATTTTCAAAATTCAAACCTTTAATCATGTCATGCACATGTGAAAGATGACAATTAATCATCTTTCAAAATTTTCAAATTTAATTTTCAAAATATTCATGCACATGTGGAAAATGTATTTTAATGCTTTATGATAAAATATTTATTTTGAGCCTTAATTCTAGTTCGAATTTTTAAGAGATTTACAAAATTACTCTATGATTTTAATGTGAACTTGTTCCCTTCTTGCTCATGCTTAGTTCCTTGATTTGCTTGATTGTATTGTGTAGACAACTTGAGCTTGAGACTCCTTTATTATTTGAATTCATTTGTTATCATCAAAATCTATGTGTAGATTTACATGAACCTTGAAACCTTGAGTTCAACAAAGATCTAGGGTGCTTCTGTAAATGTAAGTTCAACTTCTCAACTATGATGGTACTCGCTACATTAGTGCAACTTTCCCATCTATAATCATACTTCAAATCTTGTTGTTTATATAGCATCTAGTATGAAATATGTTTTCTCTATTGTTCCATATCATTTACCTTAATTTACGTATTGAGAGCATACCTAATAACAAGAGACTCACCTTCTACGAGATATTTCACTCCATCATCATAACTAGTATCGACCAACTCGGATATCTCATCACTATCATCCTCATTCTTAGTCATCACCTCCCCTTGTTATGCCCATCATCCACTTTTTTGGACATTGAGACGTAATACGCCCTAAACCCAAACATTTAAATCATTTAATATCTCTATTTCTTGAATGTTGGAAATTTACATTGGGTTTGTTCTTGTTAGTTTCCCCATCTTTCACCTTAGGTGGTCTGGCCTTTCCCTTTACCACAACTCGATCATTTCTATCCTACTTTGGTTTTCAATGAGTGCTGGAAATCGAAGTATACATTGCTGTCCATTTCTCTTTAACTGTCTCTCCATCTTCATAGCCATGTGTACCACATCTTTTATCTCCATATAATGCTGCAATTTAACTATCTTGGCTATGTCCCTATTCAAATCACTTAAAAATCTAGCATTGTGGCCTCCCGATCCTTCTCTACATTAGCCCAAATTATAACCAGTTTTAACTTCTTATGGTAATCCTCTATACTCCTGGACCCTCGTGCAAGATTTTGTAATTTTTGGTAGAGATCTCTATAGTGATGGTTATATATAAATCTCCACCTCACTAGAGTTTTAAACTGAAGACACATTTCTATAGGTCTCTCACTATTCCTCCTCCTATTAGTCATTAATTGATCATACCGAATAATTACATAATCAATTAATTCATTTTTTTCCAATTTCACCTTCTTCTCCTCTAAACAATTATGATCATAAAAAACTAACTATATTTTCTTGTCCCACTCTAAATAGGTTTCACGATCACTCCTACCTTCGAAATATTGTATTTTCATTTTAATACTCCCAAGGTTCCCATTTAACCCATCTTGACCTCTTGGATTTTTCTTAGGTCCTCTTCCACGCCTACCTCCTCTAGGTCTATCATTTTTACCCATTCTATCTTCAGATGCTATGTCTTTCTCATTCTTATCACTTTCTTCGTTCTCCTACTCATTTTCAATGTTAGGCTCATGCTTTTTCCTCTTTCATTTACCTTGTAGAATTCTAATCACTATATCTTGTTGATCTATTATATCTCTCACTTCCCTCAATACTAAATTCAACCATTCAAATTGTTGTTGCATGGCTTGCAACAAAAAGAATGAGTTATCCACATCCTCCTTATGTGTTGAGTCACTTTTATGAGATATTTTTAGTGTATTGCAAAACAAAAATGTTAGTGATAAAACCTTACACACTCCCTTACATGTTTACGCTCGAATAATGTCGCTCCACTTGTGTTTCACTCTTTTGGCTTTTTCGATACTAGTTTTACTACTTTTGCATTTTACCTCACTTGTTTTCCCTTTCAAGTTCTTTAAGAATTAGTTGAATTAAATTAGGACACAACCTTATATTATTCTAACTAGCAATAGATTTAAGGAACCAGAAAATAGAATAAAATGTTACGAAAAAAATAGTAATTTATAAAACAAAATAAAGAGAAATTAGAAAATAAGGAAAATAGCAATTAGGAAGCAAGAGATTCAGATTCAATGAGTTTATATGAGGACAAGAGCAATTAAGAAATAAGGAAAAGAGCAATTAAGAAATAAGAAAACAAGATATTAATGATGATATTAGGGCTGTAAAAAGATCGGATCGGACCGGTGGATCGGACCGAACCGATTGTCCTAGATCGAGACCAGACCGGACCGAATGGAATTCGGTGCAGTCTGGTCCAAATCTTACATGGACCGATTAATTCCGGTCCGATTCCAGTCCAAAGGATTTCTCCCCCTGGACCGAACCGGATCGGATCGAATCCCACTTATATATATATATATATTTATATATGTATAAATAAAAATAGTATATAAATTATAATATTAATATAAATTAATATATTAATATATAATATATATTAACATATTAATATAATATATATACTCTTATAATATTAACATATTATTATTTATTGATTACTAGTTGTAATATAAAAATATAAATTATAATATATCTATATAGAATATTAGTAATAACTTATAAATAATAATTTTATTATTATTATTTAATATATTATTACTAATTTATCACTATTTACTAATATATAAATATATAATATAATAATGTAATAGTGTTATTAGTTATAATTTATTAACATACTTAATATATAATATATACTAACATATTAATACATAATATATATTCTTATAATATTAACATATTATAATTTATAGTAATTAAATTTGGGCTAAAAAAATATTTGATCATTGTAGAATTTTAGATTAAATTTAGCCCATTAAATTATATGGGGCACTCCTGGACCGGACCGGACTATCGCTGGACCGAATTGGACCAGACCGGTATGGACCGAACTCCTGTTCGATCCGTTCCAGGGTGAGAGAATTTTTGGACCGAATGAAATCGGTTCACAAACTTTTTGGATCGGACCAGACCATTTATACCCCCCTAGATGATATATCAAGTTTCAACTTGCAAATTATATATCAAACAACCAATTCCAAATTTTTTTTTTCATTTCTTTATTGTTTATTTTTTATTTTTATGCAACAACCTTTTGAATTTGTTGGCTTTTCTTTTTTGCAAATTCAATACAAGGATCTGGGATTTAAAATAAAGATTAGAATAGATCTAGAATCTGAATTTGATTTTGGATCGAAATAGATCTGGAATTTGTATTCAAATTTGAAATTACAGACTTGAAAATTAAAGTAAGAATTTGAGATCAGAATAGAAAACTATAGAACACACAAAATTACAGATCTTGAATCAAGTATACAAATAATCAATTTTGGAAATCATAAATCTGAATTCAAATACACGAAATTAACAAGAATGAAGAAGAAATTTGAGATAAGAATAGAAAATCCCAGAACATGCCTAAAACAAAACCTCAATGCAAGAATTAAAACGATAAATTAAACCTAAATTTGGAAACCGAGCTCTGATGCTAATTAATGTGAACCGTGAGACTTAAAATCTTTTGAACCCATGAACAAAAACAAATCCCCCCAAGAAAGCCAAAAATAAAGTCAAGATGATCTAAACCTGTTGAAAACTTGTTTTAAGAACCTAAATTTCGAAAAGAATGCCACAAAAGGTTTGCCTTTGATAAATTCTTAACTCATTCAAGTACAAATAAAGAAAACAATAACTCTCTAAAAAAATACTATTAACGTTCATAATAATATAAAATAAAGAAGTATGTATTTTTATAGTCTTCCAATGAAACCCTAGGACCTAATAAAACCTACATTACTTAAAAAACATGGGCTGAACACTTTCAAACCTAAAAATCTTGAAGTACACTCCTATATCTAATAAAAGAAGTTTAATAAATGACTTAATTAGACTCAAATGCCTACAACTATAGAAATATCAAAATAGGCTCACACGCTTATGCTAATCGAAATAAAAGTCTTCACTAAACCACTAGGTTATGCCGCCCTCTTTTGTAGCTTGTATCATTTAGATTAAAGTTGGTTCTTCTTCTTTTAAGCCTATCTTGAATGTTGGAGTTTGTCTCGATGAATTTGCAAACTCGGCCCAAGTGGATTGCACCAGTTTTTGCATTACTTCATTGATCTTCTTAGTTCTTGATCTTGTGATTGACCCATCTGAAACTTGCAAAGGATCTTTAAGACTTGGTCCACTATGGTGCCTATTAGGCAGTTATAGCGTTTAAATTTGAATACTAGCATAGACCAGGCCCACTTAGGACGCCTGGCCCACCGACCTAAAAAGGAACTTGTACCAATTTGCGAACCCACAATTGAATTGCCACTATACCTGTATACTATGAATTTGCGAGGTATTGCATAGGAGGTAGTATTCATGAACCCCAAGTGGGGCCCACTTGAGGCAAAAAATAAAACATAAAAGGAAGGGAAATAGGGGTTGCAAGCTAGGAAGTTGAATTCCCACCATACCCGTATGCTAAAGCCTGGAGTATTGTGTGAAACGAAATCTCAAGCCCTTTACGCCTGGCCTAGAGGACACGAGTATGAAAGCTGAATTCCCACCATATTCGTATGTTAGGAATTTGCGGGGTCCAATGTGGAGGAAAATTCCAAGCCTTAGGTCGGACCTAGTTGGCCAAACACGATTGTGAGAATTCAGACAGGACCCAGGCCTCCGCCTAGGCCGACCTATCAGAAGGCTTGGAGTCCAGACCACTAGCCAAGGCCTGGGTCTAGTGCCCATCGAGGACATCAAATGCACGCGGTGCGTGGGAATTAGTAGCCACGCAGAGCCATGCTACATAGGACTATCTAGGCACTTAAGTGCTAAAGGACAAGAAGCCCTGAGCGATATGGCCATGTTAGCAAGAACCACACCACATTAAATGGGGACCATGCTGTATTAAATGGATATCACGTCGCATTTAATGATCAACCATAGGAACACAGCACGACACGACAAGGGGAACTTCCATTGGGAAACAGACTAACAAATGGTGCAACTCGGGCTATGGATGGCATCCCCAAGACCCTCGATCAGAAGATCTCCTGTAGGTATATAAAAATCCCACATACCCCATAGGTTCTCTCTCTGATCTTTTACTTTTAGCATTCTATTTCTCGAACTCTCACTCACACTTTGACCAACTTTGATATCGAAGGAACCACAACTGCTCGAGTCACCCTTTCACCCTTCGTGTACGCAGTTTGACGATATAGTCCTTGTGATATAGAGTTACCCAAGCCCGCAAAACACGACTTCAACATATGTATAAATTTGTTTTATTTTGTTTATATATTTGATATTATGAGCTTAGTTCTTTGAATATATGTATTATTTATATGAATAATGATATATCCCAAACTTATAAATATATATATGTGTGTGTGGTGGCTAAAAGGGGAGGACATACTGCAACAACCTTCCGGCCTCTCACGGCGGAACAACATATACCGCACGATTTTTCTTAATTGTTATTTATTTTTTCCTTTCAAAGAAGTTATAGATTTAAATAGATCTTATGAAAAATAAGTTAACAAATTAACGTGATATAATATGGTATGTTATTTATATTCTAAATAAAAATAATTTTATAATAATCGCTTGTACATGAACTTAGTTTTATAAAATTTTTATATAAACAAAGCATTTCTTTTTCTTTGGAATAAGCATTTATTATACAAGCAAAGTACGTACTTGCAAAGGTCAGCATCCATGTATTGAGGAAGTAATGACTCTTGGCAAATTTTGATGAGTAAGTTTGTTGGAACTATAATCGGTTACGTACGTGTAGAGTTCATGCAGCAACTTAAATAAAGTTGGCGACTTTTCATAGTATTGTTGAGAGTATCGATTTCCTTGATCATAAAAGAAGCACTCACTCTTGGCAATATTTCTGTAGATCCTTTGTACGACGTTGTAACGGCAATCTCGTGTCTCAATAAATGTAAAAGCTTTCAGTTTTCATAATATTTAATGCCATTCCTTGGATTGATTCTTTTAGCTTTCGATGAAGATCATTGGCTTTATTTCAGTTAAGGCTGCGACACGTTAAAAGAAGGGAAAAAAGAAGACGACCAAGCTTCGTTAATGTAGGAGGAAGCCCCCCCTTTTTTTTTTCCAATGCATACACGTGTGCATCTCTGTGTACTGTACACGTGCGCACATGCGAAGACCATGTGTTGAGCATGCGCGCAGTCATGATTCGATAAAAAAGCGATGACTCTTGGCAATATTTGCATGTACACATCATCCGTGGGGACTTTCATCGTGGCAGGTGTTTATATATATTTATATAGGAAAGTGATATGATAGCCTTATAATCTCTTTATAATTTTTTTTTATAATTTTATAATCATTTTTAAAAAATTTCTTTTATTTAATGAGTAAGTAAATGATTATTAATAAAAAATATATTTTTTAATTTCTTTTTTTAATAATTAAAGATGTTAAAAAATAAAATAATAAATAAATACACATAAAATAATAAACAAATAATAGTTAAATTATAAGAACATCACTACCCTTATAGTAAATATGTGAAGCAATTACGAATATCTTGCGTGACCATAAGAATTCATATCTTTCAATTTCAATTGTGAAGAGCCAAAAAAGAAGAAGCTTAATTAATCTCGTTTAGATCGAAAAACTATCTCATCTTATTATTATATATATATATTATAATTTTATACAAAATATAATGAATAATATAATTTTTTCAAAAATTCAATTTTTAAAATTTTAAAAAAATAATAATATTTTTATAATATTTTATTTAACTTTTAACTTTTATCTAAATATTCAACTTTTAACTTTTATCTAAATATTGTTAGAATCTTATTTTTTAATATTATTATTATTTTAAGATTTTTAAAAAAATTAATTAATTATTATATTTTATATGAAATTTTTAAAAAAATTGAAATGATAAATAGGATGAGATAAAACGTTTTCTTAATGCAAATATGCCTTAATATATTTATCTCACTCCATAATTTAAATTATATAATACAATTTTTATAATATTAAGATCACGTTTGTATGTTAAAAATATTTCAGATAATCTATAAATAGGAATAAAATAATTTATAAATAATAATGAAGTAATTTAGGAGTTTCGTGAGAGTGAGATTAGATTGTTGTGTTTTCAAACAGACCTAGTAAGAAATACGGTACAAAGATAAAGTAAAACAAAACTCTCAGAATTATTTGAAATTGAGCATAAACCAATTATATATGTATATAAAAAGAAGTTAATTATTTTGGAAGTTGCTGACAATTTAGCATATATTTGCATGATCAGTTTGGTCGCTTGGCTTTTGGAATCAGTGGGGTATTACGATTACCGCATTAGGCAGTGACTTTAATGCGGGAAGCAGAGGGGAGAAGCTACATTCTTCTTTTTTGGGTGGCCGTCCTACTCCTGAAAACCTAATATTCCTTGCTTTAGTTATTATTAGTGGAGCCATTATTGATAATTACGGAGGTGTGATTCTGCTCTTTTTACTAGAGGTAATAATAATATGGCCTAGCTTAGCTAGCAAAATCAAGTACTGAAGAATTGCAAAATATGCTTAATTTTACATTAAACATCCTGCATTGAGAGCTACCTAAAAAAGTAGAGATAAAATGTGAAATTTTAAGTTACAGTAAAGTAAATGAAAGGTGCTGGGTTGGGACGACAAATCCAATTCAGTCCATTTCACTTTAAACTTTTTCAACCATCCAATTACCCTAACATATCTCACTTCATACCGAATTTACTTGGTTTGGTTACTGCACAATGCACATAAACATGACTAGAGGGACATGGTTGCACTGGGTCCCACTACTCTTTCGTACAAAAGCTGCTGTCAACTTTCTCTCTTTCTGTTTACGATAGAAAAGGGCCCGACAGAATTTTTTCATTTATTTATTTTTTCCAATAAATGCTCTGCTGCTTAGCAGCATGGTGGGGGACAAAAGTTGCAGTTAACAGTAATATGTCTCATAAATTTTAAATATATTTAAAATTTTATTTATATTCAAAAATAAAATTAGAATTAGATATTTAAAAAATAATTGATAAAATATATTATATCAATAAATATAAATAAAATATATTTTTTTTTATATATAATTATAGAAAAATAATAATCATATATTATAAAATTATATAAAAAAATATGTCTATTAATTATCTTGTAGGATAATTTTTTTTTAAATCTTCTTAGTTTACTAGAAAACATTACAAAGAGAAAAAAAAATTTCAATTTAAGATTTTTTCTATAAATTAAATTCGGCAATAATTTTTCATAAAATAAAATTAATTTATATATCATTTTTAAAATGAAATGTTTTATCATTTATTTTTTATTATAAATTAGCAAATTATCTTTTTTTTTTATTTTTGGGAATTAGAGTGGGTTTATGTGAGTATTAAAATTTGAGGAAACAATTTCAATAAAATTTTGAAAATCTGAATATTGGAGGGCAATTTTAATTATATAAGAAAATTTAATTATTTACATACTAAATTATTATTATTATTATTGTTTTTTTTTTAAAATTGGGGGGACAAATTATTTTTAGATTAAGATATTTTTATAAAAAAAATACATACTAAAATGATTTTTTGAAAAATAATTTTTTTTTTTTTGGGGTGGGGGGAGAAGGGGGTGATAGCCCCCCAAAGACTAACTTGGGTCTTACTCTATCTGAACTTATTTAAACATTTAAATATATATTAAACTCATCTAAATAGATTTTAAAAAAATTTAATCAATTATTTTAACTCACTACTACTTATATAAAACTCAGAGACACGTTCAACTCGTTTCGACATTTAAACGTAGCTTTAAAAAGTCATATTTAGCATTTACTATTTGGGAGACAAATATATATTTTATTCAACTAAAATCATTCATGTTTCTCTATTTTGCCTCGGCTAATCCATTTTTGGTCCTTTCTCACTTTCTCTTTCCCTTTCTCACTTTGATCTCTCGTTTTACCTTCCTTTCTTTCATTTAAAAATTAAATTATAAATTAATATATAATTAGAATAGAGAATAATTGTAAAATGTTAAAAATAGAAAAAATTATTATTATTAAAAAACAATATTTATTATTATTTTAATTAATAGATAGATAATTCAATATAAAAATCTCTCTTTAATGACTAAGGCAAAAGATAAAATATGTGATGGGAAGAAGTAGATTTTATAATTTATTATTTAGTTTATATCTTAGTACTCATTACTCATGTGTGAGCCATACTCTTTTTTAATAGATGGCCCAACACTATATATAAAAAAAACTTAGATAATCCAATACATAAAATATTTAATTAAATGAAATAGATTGTACAGTCATAATTCAAACTCAAAACTTAACTCAAATGCCATGTGAAATACTATTTATCTCAAAAGCTTAAATTTAAGGAAAAATTCATATTTAATTATTAATATTTTTAACAGTTAAATTTTAATTTATTTATTAATATTGATTAAAAATAGATAATATTTCTGTCTCATTCCTGCATTATATATTTTGTTTAAAATATTTTTAATTAAAAAAATATCAAAAAAATCTTGAAGATGTAGCATGAATCGATCCAATGGGAACATTTTTTTTTTAATTTTTTAATTTAAAAAAAATTAAATATTTTTAGAAAAAAAATTACATCATCATTAAAAAATAATTTCTTAATTATTAGATATTCCTTTAATATTTGGATATATTATAGGATGATTTAGCATTAGATAAATAAAAAAATTAAGAAATGAGATGATTTAGCATTAGATAAAAAAAAAGTACGAAATGAGATGATTTAGCATCAGAGATAAAATGATATAACTTATAAATAGTAATAAAATAAGTGGTTGAGATGATTTGAAATTTGAAATAAGTGATTGAGATGAGTTAAAAGTACGAAATGAATTGTGAATAATAAAACTGAGTTTTGAAAACAAACGGGCTCGACAGCATGCGTATGACACATCCTTGTCCTTACTCAGCTTTTCCCTCTTTAAATTATATTCTTTTAAAAAAATATTTTTAACTAATAATACAATAAAAAAAGAAAATTTTTTATTGTAAAACATTTTTATGTAGCAATATGATTAATAATACAATAAAATATTTTTTATTGTCCTTGCTCACCGTATTTATGTAACGTGATTAGTTAAATTGATCTGTAAATTGAAGACAATCAATAAACATATAGTAGTGTGCAAATTGATGCACAAAATTACTTATATATAATATTATTCATTAAAAAAGAACATAAATTCATCTAATGAATAATGCTAGTTGTATTCCTATTGACAATGGTTTCGATACAATTCCTTTTCTCTTTATTCGGTGATTAAAAATATTTTTTAATAATATCATATTTTTATTTTTCAGTTTTAAGAATATAAAAAAAAAATGAAAAAAAGTGACAAAATAACCTTGAATTTGGAGTGTAGCGACTCTTCATCTTATTGGATAGTGATTTTCTTTATAATTAATTAACTTTATAGGGCTATTATTTTTATTTTTGAACTTAAAATTGTGAAATACCTTTTATACCCCTATTTGAAAAAGAAAAAGAAAAAGGAAAAGAAAAAGAAGAAAAGAAGAATAAATAACTGGCTATTATTACAGCCAGGATGGGGGAAGACATTGACAAGGATCTCTTCTGCTGATTGACCTACTCAGTGAGAGGGAGGTAGGGTCTTATTGGTGGTAAAAGCAATGTTTTGAAAACCGTACTGGTATCGGTACCGGTCAAGTCACTGAAACGAAATATTTTGATACTGGTACCGTTTCGTGTACCGTTTCGAAATAATTTATACATAAATAAATTATATATATAAATACAATTATAAATTATATTTCAAAATAATAGTCAATATATAAATAAATTATATAGATAAATATATATATGTAATTAATTTAGTCTAAATTAAGGTTAAAACATAGTAAAAAATTAAAAAAAAAAACCCTCAAAGGCCGAAATCCGTACCGGCTATTTTTCGGTCGATTTCGACTGTACCGGCCGGTACGGCTGAAAAATCGGCCGAAACAAAATTGTAGTTTTTTGTATCGGCCGACCGGCCGGTACGGAAAATTCTGGCCGTACCGGCCAGTACGGTACGGTATTTAAAACATTGGATAAAAGGGAGAAGAAGTGTAATAGTGGGCTGGCTATAAGGAGAGGGTGGAAAGTTCTCCATGTGGCCCACAATGGGTTGCGCTCAGTGGGCCACCCAAATCCACCACACCAGACGGCCCACCACATGCCAAGGGAGCAGATTCATCATTCGTTTCCAAATGGCACGTGAGATCTCTCCGACCCCACTTTAAGTTAGAAATGGGGAGCTTCAGCTCGAGATGGGGTGGGTTGCTAGAAATAGGGAGCACTCTTTTTATTAGACTCATCACAACCTGAACCCATTGATGGCTATGCAAAAGGCTCCTCCTCCCACTTCGATTGCAAACAATAATAAAATCCCATTGAAGTTGATAATTACATACAAGTATTTTTGTATATTTTTTTGTACACTTCATTAATATAATTGATTAAAATAATTATTTTATATTAAAAAATAATGCAACCAATAACATTAATAAAATATACAAAAAAAAAAAGCAAAAATAACTAAGTAATACTATATATCACACTATCATCGCACTTGCATTTCATTAAATATAATGTGAAATATTTATTATTATTAAATAATAAAAAAGTATACAATAAATAATCTTTCAATAATAATAAATATATTACATCTTATTTAATCAAAAATAAATAGAATAATAATATGATGTATAAATTGTTTTTTTGGTACAAATTTTAAAAGCATTAATTACCTTCCCACCCACCGTCTGGAATAGACTGTCAGCAAGAATCCCGCAGGCTGTAATCTTGTAAATCTAGCTCATATAAAGCATTTTTTTTTTAATTATATTTTTTGCACAATTTCTTAAAAAAATTTAGTCATATTTAATTAAAAATTATTAAAAAAATAATATAGAAAGATAAAAAAAAGTACACTTTATTAAAAAAAATGAATAATAAAGTTAAATTTTTTTCTACATTTAAAGAACATTTTAATTTTACTATTTATTTCAAAAAATAAAGTGTACTTTTTGACTTTTCTCTATAATTTTTTTTAGTAATTTTTGATTAAATATTACTAAAATTTTTGAAAAATTATGCAAAAAGTATAATTTAAAAAAAAAAAAATTTAACTATTTTGTTGAGAGTGCTGTAAAGAAGTAAAAAAAAAAAAAAAACCCCAAAATCACTGGTGATTTCACACATAGCACAATGATTGTGATAATTCGTAGTTGTTGAGCAGAGAGGGACAACCTTGCATTGGATTGAAAAGTTTGCTGCTTCTTTAACTACAGCAAGAAAACCAGAATGCTGTCTTGTCCTCGTCCTTATTTAGCACATAATACACACTCAACTAAAGCTACCGCATTCTTCGGCTTGCCAAGTTTCATTACTCCACAAAGTGAATACATTTTGAAGCCAAGTTGTCAAAAATGTTCGCCAAGTGTTTGGTTTAAGAGAACATATAAGAGGGGAAAAAAAGGGGGGGAGAACGGACAACATAATTATGATCTGCCGCCTTCTTTGGATTGCCAAGTTTGCACGACTTTGGCAAAGTGGGCAATACAATTTCATGCCAACTGGTCGGAAAAGTTTGCCAAGTGTTCGGTTTCAGAGAACATGCGAGAGAAAGAGAAGGGACAAAGCCAAGATCGAATCGTGAAACTGACAGTAAAAAAACTGTTTTTTTTTTTTTCCAACCAAAACTGTCAAAAGTTCTTGTCTTTCATTCTGCCGACTCGCCATTTTAGTAAGTATGTTCAGAATTGTCATGCAAATTGAGAAGAGATTTGCATGAAGAAATGCCAAGTCTTGAACATTTCTGTGACTGTCATCGCAGCACACGCGTCCCGCTGTGTACTCCAGCCTCTTCCTCCTCTTCAAACCTGCACGTTTACCTCCTCTAACTGTAACTTCAGGCAGTCCCTTTCATATGAGAGATCGAAAAGAACGACGTGGGTCGGGCAGATAGATGTGATGACAGCTCTCTGGTTTTTTTTTATTTTTTTTTTATTTTTAAATTTTATTTTTAAATTATCGATTCTTTATTTGTATAAGTAAAAAATTAAGGTGTAATTAGAGCACTCATATCTCGGCCGTCATATTATTATGCTGGTTAAATTAAAGGAACTCATTTTTGGCTCCACATCCAATTTCCTATAATGAGAGTAGATTTGATATAATGAATAGTCCTCTCCCATGTTTATGAGAGAGCACTATTTATTCCAATCTTATATTTTATTAATTGTTTATTAAGAATAGTATTATGATGTGAAATAAAATAATATAAAAAGTAATAAAAAAAGATAATAGAATAATGTTGTTTGAATAAATGAGAAAAAATATAAAGAATGAGATATGAGAGATTTTTTAAAAGTGATTAAAATTTTAAAAAAAATTATAAAGAGTGAAATTCTTAGTTAACATTTGAAAAGAATTATAAATAATGGGATATGAATACTCTTAAAAGCACTAACATTGGGCGCATCAAATGCTATTAATCCCTAAATTATAGGATTTGATTTAAAATTTTACTATAAAACAAACCCATATCTGAATATCCATAATAGAGGCTGCAGTGGCGGAGCTAAAGATTTATTTTAGGGGGGGTTCAAACATAATTACTACAAAATATACAAAACATTTTTTTTATTCTATTTCTATTTTTCTATGCAGTATAGAACAATCTAATATTAAAATATACAACAAAAATAAAATACGTTTAATACAATTTATATATTAAAAATATATATAATATGTTAAGAACATGTAATCATAATAAAAAAATATTAAAAATATGTTAGAAATCATCCAAATTCTTTTTTATTTTTATTTTTATCTATAATAAAAACATATCATCATGTTATTATATTATTTTATTTTATATGACATGTATTTTATTTTTAAATTAAATTAAATTTTATAGAGGAGGGCTAATATAATTTTTAGAGAAGGGGTCAATACAAGATAAAATTAATATTTATTATACTAAATTATTAAAAAATAACCTATATTATTTTTTTCTTTAAAAAAATATTTTTTTAAATTTTGTTTATAAAAAGGGGTGGAGCCAGGGGATAGGGGGGCCATGGGCCCATGGCCCCCCTTGCTCCAACGTGGCTCTACTACTGAGAGGATGTGCAGGGGCGGACCTACATTATTCAGCCCCCCCAAAATTTTTCAAAACAAATATATAGTATATAAATATATGTAATTATTTATATATATAATTAAAATTGCTTCATTAGATTATAAAATAAAATAAAATTGTCCCCCCAATAATTATTACTAAATTTTTACTAAATAAATAGACTAAGTTTCCAAAATTTTTTTTTTCTGATGTTTTATATTTTTGAAGTTTTATTTAATTATTTTGTGTTAATGATTGGATTTGTGAATTTCAAATTAGCTAATTTCACTTCTTTTGTTGGTCATGACATTTATGAATTATGAGATATTTTGTAATAATTAACTTGCTCATTTGTCACTTTGAATTGATTATAAATTTTTATAATTGTCAAAATTAATTGATTATTTTTATTTAATCTCATTCTAATTTATATAATTGTGAGATTATTGTAAATATAATTTTATAATATATAATTATTATCTTTATATATAGTCATGTATAAAAAAAAATATAATTTATATATATATATCATACACTTTATTGATCGCTTCCCCAAACACTAAATCCTAATTCCGCCCCTGAGGATGTGTTTAGGAGGTGCTATAATAACCCCCTATATTTGAGGAGTTACTTTCCATTCTTATATTAAAATTTCAGTATATTTAATTAGGAATATTTAAAGATGTGGAATAAAATAGTGAAAAAGTAATAAAAAAAGAATACAACAATATTATTTTAATAGAATAGAGAAATGATATAGAATATAATGTAGAAGATTTTTTGAAGATAAGTAAAATTTAAGAAAAAATTATAAGGAGTAAGATTTTTAGTTAAAATTTGAGAAAAATCTTGAGAGATAAGATGTAGATGCTCTAATTGATCTAAAGGATCTTGAAAAAAAATAATACTAATTTGAATAAAAAAGAATGGTACTTTTTATAATAAGTGAAATATTTTAACAACCTACAAAGCAATCAAATAATATAGTATGATGTGATAAATGAGATTATAAAATTATTTTTAATTTAAAATAAATTTAATATCATATAAAATTTTATAAATTTGTTTTTATATATAAATTTTTGTATTTATAGCATTACTCTTACAGTAATGTTTAGCGTCCTTTGTTGGGCAATTTGGACTTTGGCGGCTGCTGTATCTTGACTTTTTTATAAGTTTAAAGGTTGAAAAATGTTGAAAAGAGTTGTGAATAATATTAAAATGTAGGAAAAAATAATAATAAAATATTAAATAGTAATAAAAAATAATAAATAGTAATAAAAATAAGTAAAACATAATATTAAAATAATAAATAATACTAAAATATTTTAAAAATACTTAAAAAACTCCCGCCTACCAAACGTTCTGTCTTTTTATCTTTTTTTTTTTTTGGGCCCTTGACCACCAATCTCCCTTTCTCTTCGGCTCTGTTTCATTATCCAGAGAAGTCTTTACTATAGGAAAAGCATGTCCCTAGGCCCGTTACCCACTCGTCTCCTGGGCATTTTGGGCCCCTCTCTAATGGGCTCTCGAGTCTATCCCAACATTGAGATGAGATAAAAATTATATAAAATATTATTAAAATATAATTTTATTTTAAGATTTGAAAAGTCAAATTATTTATTATATTTTATTTATGAGTTTATAAAAGTTGTAATGATTAAATGGATTGAGAAAAAATGATTTGTGTAATCAAATAAGATCTAGAGCTTCATTCAATAAGAAAAGAATTTCCCGTTTAGTTACAGCACTAGAAACACTGTTCTTCATCAACCGAATTAATGAACATATCCAGAATTTCCATTTATGTCAAAGATAGGCGAAACATATCCAATGATGAAAAATTACATTCATTATCCTTATATCACACAATATAATATATATTTTTTAATCTTTTTATTTTTGTTTTCACTTAACACGTATGTGGTGTATGGATGATGAGAAGAACTCAATTAGTTTAACAAGAATAAAACAATGATAAAAATAAAAATAAATCTGGTGTGTTGTGTAGGATGAGTAGTGGCAAAGCTCATCCAATGATATATCACAGGATAGGAAGCTACCCATCTGTAGAGAGTGTAGCCTTAGAATTTGAGTCCATCCTATCTTAGGTAATTGTAACTAATCTCAGACTAGAATAATCTCGGCTGATGCATCAAGCTATTGATTGAGAAAGAACTCAAAACACCAAACAGATTTATTGCAACAATGAATGGAATTAAGCCAGTTTTAACGGTGAGATCATCGTATAATAATAAATATCCACAAGATAAGTGTATAACCGCCCTTTCCATTGGCAACTACCGCCCTGCCTCAGTTTGAGTAGCGGCCTTTCCGCTAATTGCAGATATTTGCTTTAGGTTGGTAAGCGCATTTTGAGCATGCCTCTTTGTGTTGGCACCACCATGTTTAAAGGCTTCCACCAATGCCCTAAACAGGGACTGATTGAACGCGAGCCGCTGACTCTGGCTTTCCACTCTCGATATCCTCTCTATCATCCAAATTGCTCTCTCTTGAAGATCTCCGGGTCGAGCTTCATTGAAAAGATTGATCAGGGCATCGACCGCGCCCTGGTGTTCAAGCTCATCAACTACTCTCTTAAAATTGTTAGAGGTGTCTAAAACAAGTGTGGAAAGTGCCTCTACTGCAGCAATTTGAACACCAGTGTCCTCCTCATCTGTGAGAAGATCAACCAGGGGTTTGATGCAGTTGCTCTTGAGCAAGCACAGCTGAGTATCCTCTTCACATACAGCATTATGAATAGGACATGTAGAAGGTTTATTAGCAGCCCTCCCACACATGAAAACTAAGGAAGAGCAGAATCCATTGTAAGGGATTGGTCGTGAGTCCCCAGCAGAAACTGACATTCCACATTCTGACAAATTCTTCAATCCAAGGGCAGCAAGTTGCTTCACTCTTGGTTTTGAAGGAAATCGAAGCTGCTCACAGAAAATGGTCATAAGGTTATGCTCTCTGACAATACTAAGAGTCTGCAAATCATGGCTCCTTGTAAAGTGAAGTAAAAGCCCAAGGAGACCCTCTGCCATGCTTGATGCAGGATTAGAGTTACACCTCTGGAATTTGAGAGTTGTTACGGTCCATCTCACGAAACTGGCTCCGAGGTGCGTTTTCACTTCTTCTTCTGATAGGGAAAGGTTAGCAAGTATACATGCAGCATCAGATTGCTCACCTTCTGTAGATTGGCTGCCTAAAAGTTTATCTTTGAACAAGTGAAGCTTGTCAGGTCTTAGCTCACTTGTTAGATCTTCACCAAACCTTTCTGAGAGTATTCTTGTGAGCCTGAAAGCATAAATTCTGTGTTCATCTTCTGAATGTTCAAGAAAGGATGTAATTGTTTTGATGCCATCCCCAGATTTTATATGAGAAGTCACCGACTCTGCAAAACATAAGCCATGGCTTACTGTTATTATGCTTTAAGATATTGTAATCTCCATTCTTTAAGCTATTGTTATCACAAGTAATGAGACAGTCAATTTCCCCCAACTATGATTACGACAGAATCGTTTCCATTTTATGGTTATATTCAACAAGCCCCATGGTAATTATCATGTAAATAAGAAACCGAGTTTACAAAAAGTTAACCTAAGTACCTGCTTATGTTTGGCCTACTATGCATTCCAAATTCTTGGACCTTCTGTTTTGCAATTTTAGGCACATATAAACAGCTAACCCACAATATGATTAGTATTAAGATGTAGGAATCACAACAGTAAGTTAATAACGAAGTAAATTATAGGATTTAAGAAAAGGAATCCCAGCTCCAAAGCCTACAAGAACATCTGAGAAAAAAAAATAGAACACCGATTTTGTACTGGTTACAGTGGAGGTCTTGAGTGTTTTAGTTAAATTCACTACTTTTAAAATGGACAGTGGTCATTATGGAAGGACACTTTTGAGGAGGTATCACAGCAGCTTTATTCATATAACAAATATGGACAATTTTCAGATCCTAGTATATGATCATCACACTGACATAATGCCCTTCTGACAGCATCAGCTACATCTTTACCCAAGTCTGATTTCCTATAAATGGAAGCCAAAGAAATAGAAGTCTGAAAATTCTAGGCAGCCGCAGGTATCACATAAACAAATTAACCACATGAAGATTTAGTAAGATATATATACAGAAAGGGATGCATGTTGACAAAAATATAATAATTTTAAACATAATTTTTTCAATGAGGACCACCTGATGCCTGGGGAGACAATGCAACTCCATACAGGATATGGAGAATAGAGGCTTGGCATCGAGGGGATACAATAGATAGAAGGCCCAAAAGACTACATATAAATGACTCCGACTGCATTAAATGTCCTCTCTTGTCAACAGAAGCCAATTCCCAGTTCCCTGGTTTTGAAACAATCTTGGCAATTGTTGATGCCGCCAATTCCTTCACATCAGGTGAAGTGTCCTGAATAAGCAGAATATCTGTAAGAGCTGGAAGCACAGCAGAGTCAACAAGGATGATTGCATTGTCATCCAGCCCAGACAAGTTATACAAAGCTTGCAAGCTTGATGCCCTTCCTTCTGGCTTATATAGCAGTTTAACTAGTATCTTAGCACTTTGCCTAGCAATTTGTTCTTTACTGCTATTTGTCAAGGTCATCCTTCCCACAATAGATGCCATCTCTATTTTAACATCATCAGAACCTGTTCGATTGAAAGGCCCATATAAATCTATGATCATGAAAATGTGCTACTGATATAATGAAGACAAATATCTCAGAAGATTCCTGTTTCCTGCCTACTATGCTACAACTCTACGGAGAAACAAATAGTAGTTAAAAGTAACGTTGTGCTCTCTTATAAACTGACTTACGTGGCGAGACATTTGAAAAATCACCACATATGAAATGTCACAAAATAACTTATGGATGATGGAAACAGAAACCTCAGAAGGCATACCTCCACAGAGCCGACTAATTAAGGGTTCAAATCTTCCAGCTTCTGCCAAAGGTTGAACATTATCCTCAACCCTCTCCATCTGCTTAAAGACCTCTTCAGCTAGATTGGATAGTGTAGGATGCTCCAGATTTCCTGCCATACTCGAGAGAAGAACTAATGCACCTTTTTCAGATGCAATTTTTATGCAACAAGCTTCATCACTAGAGAACTCAAGTAATAATTTCACAGCAAACTCTCTCTCTTTCTCAGAGCTCCCAATAAGACTACGGATTGCCAGTCTAGCAACACCGTCTTCAAGCATTCTTTTCTGAAATATTTCATACATATCCTCAGAAACTAGAAAGAGCAATGATACTCATCATCCCACAATCAATAAAGAATATATATGGAAAGAAAACAGATTTTTTGGAAGCGTACCCAATGAAAGAAACAGGAAAAGAAATGCCTCAATAGGAAAATTGTTGAGGAAAGAACAGAGTTAAAAATTAATAAATAAGAATTGCACCTCTGTTAATATAACAGCCTTGCTACTCACAGTTTTCCATTTTGACCCAAGATCGTGCTAAAAAATTAATTAGCAACATTTTAAAGTTATTTCCTTCGCATATTTGTCGTGGTTGTAACTTGTGCACTTCGTTGGAGGTGACTATGATGTATGTTAAGATCTAACATAGTTTTAAATCCTTGACGTGGACCTTCGACCGGATTACACAGTTAGACGGCTGTGCCTTCAAGGTCAAACTAGTCCTTATCGTCGACTCCATGTTTTTTTATTCATACATATCACATATGCAAGCACCTCGACATGCAATTTGATACAACCAACCCAGTTCAACAAATTCTCAATCACCTTGAACCCATAGATTTTGAAGTGTGCTACACATGTAATGTTGCAAAAACACAAAGCTTAGATCGACAAAAACTGTGTCACTCACCTTGCTTTCTTCATCTTTGGCCATGCTAAGTAAAGTCATGAGTGCCTTGCTTCTCAACTGCGTTCCGACACTCTTGGAGCTATTTCTGAGCAACTTAACAAGGAGTTCAACAATGCCAGCATTCCTCACTCTATATCTACTAGTGGGATACTCCTCCGAAATCTTGTAAAGAAAATCAAGCACCTTCTCAATACTATGGTTATCAACCGAAATAGGCTCCTCACTTAGCCACTTCGCTGCAGAGTTAACCTGAACCTCGATATTCCGATTAACCCACTCCTCGATTGCCCCGGCCAACCCAATATTCGGTTTCAGCTCCAGCGATTTGAGCACCTGCCCGGTCACCGGGCAAGTCGGGTCGCGAGCGTCCTCTATGCACCGCTCGAACCAATATTCAATGGCGGTGCGCTCGTAATTCTGAGACGTCTCCAGCACCACAGGTTCCTTCATGACCTCCTTTGTCAGCGGACAGAGGAAGTTCTTGAACGGCGAGGACATCTGCGGTGCTGCCGATTCGGCGTCGTACTCTTCGAAATCCACATGCAGTTTCTGTGTGAAGATGTCGGGTTGGACGAGGAGGTTGCTGAGAATACTCTGCAGAGAGACCAAAATCCGCCTCTCCGACAGCGAATTGGAGTGCGTTAAATCGGTCTGGAAGAGATTGACCTGTTCGGATAACTCGGAAAGGTTATCGGGATCGATTCCTAGAGCTCGCGCTAAGTCCATGATTATAGCACTCTGTACTGCTTTAGTCGTTCGTCTCCCTTGTCCCTCTTTATCTAGCGTACAATGCACTCTCTCTTCGTTCTCTGTTACCTGCGAAAAACCGAATCGAGCCGCCATAACGGCAATAAATTAGAGAAAATGCCAAGTTTATGGAGTTATATATCTAGAAAGGGAAGTGAAAGAGAAAAGTACGATGAATTGAGCTTGCTTCATGTCTCGGGAGAGATCGGAGATCTTTTTGCGGAGCTCGGGGAGGTCGTGGAGAGCGGAGTCGAGCAAGGCAAGCCAAGCAGCGATTGCCAAGGTGCGTTCCTGGAGGGAGGAGCGGAGGGACTGGCAGTGGACGAGCACGAAGATCTTGCTGCGCTTGGTGTAGACCGACACCGTTTCGGAGGCCACGGAGAGATCGGCGGCCACGCCCTTGATGGCGGTGACAGCAGCGGCTGGGAGGGAATCCGGCGAGGGGAATGAGCGGAGGAGCTGGTGGAGAAGGAGCTGGAGTCGGTTCGCAAAGGCGGAGAAGCGGCGTGGGTTCTCGAACGAGAAGCGCTGCCGCTGGTGGTGGGGGTCGTCGGAGACAACGCATAGGTCGGAGAGTGAACTCTGGATGGATTCTATAGCCGCAGACGCCGCCGAAGAAGACGCCGGCGTTGCTGACGCCATCTCACCGCGAGTTTGGCATGTGGGAAGTCAATCCGCCGGGCAGTTAGAGTCGACTAAAACTTTCGGTAGTTTGTTAGCTCTGTAGTGAATCCGGTTATTGGAAATTTCGGAGAAGGAAGAGTCAGACGTTTGACCCAGAAGCCCGAAGAGCACACTTTCCAGGAGAGAGGAGGAGTTGATAACTTGATTGAACGGTTGATTTTTCGAAGACAGGAGGTAACAAACACAAACGATTACGAACCTACAGATCCGCAGATTCCAACGGATTCTAATCTAATTATGTTTTGGAAAAGAGAATTCACATAGCCAGAGAAATTATAGAAAATAAAATTTATAAATTGATTAAATTTTATAATATTGATTAAATATTAAATTTATTTTATAATAGAATTAAATTTATAATATATTAAATTATATTAATTTGTAAAATTATTTTTATGTAATTTTTTATAGTTAATATATATATATTAAAAATAAAGAATACTTGGGGATCGGACGGATCGATCCTCTTGAAAAACAGACATCGGCGGCTTTGACGGCGGTGGGCGACACTGCCCATCCCATCGTGACTGTCTGCCTCTGGCAACCTCACTCTTGTGATGGTGACCCTCGGTGATTTTCGGTGTGCTCCACACAGCTTTAAATTCGTTTCGGATCGTCGTTGGAGGCCAGTGGTCACAATGGAGGAGGCGGTGTTGTCCACTGCCGTCGATGCCGACTCCGTCTATTGAGGCCGAATCTCTCTTAAATTCATTTTCATTTTTTTTATTGTGTTTTTTATTGTATTTTTATTTTTTTATTATATTTTTTATCGTGTTATTTTATTTTATTATATTTCTTATTGTATTTTAATTTTTTTTATTATTGTGTTTTAATAGTGGACTGACTGGGGCAACCTGACCGGCTCTCAGTGTCTCCCTTAAAAATATTAACTTTCTATTGGGGGCTCCTGCTCATTTTTTTTAAATAAGTATTTTTTAATAGTATAATTAATTTAAAAAAGTTTTAAAAATATTAATAAATTATTTTAAAGAAAAAAAATTTCAAATGCATTAGTGGGAGCTTGTAACAATGCACCTAGCAGCACCCTTATATTTTATATGCATATATATATATATATTATATTCTTATTTATCTTTTATATTATATTATTTAATATTTGTTAATTATTATATCAAATAGCATTAGTTGAATTATAAATTTAATAACTATAAAATCATTTAAAACAGAAAAATTCTACTATAATTTTTATACCACATATTACATATAATTTTTTAATTTAATTTTATTCTTATTAAATGTGCGATATATGACTAATGAGTGAAAGAACTCAATTAATTTAGAAAGAATAAAATAAAAAATAAATAAAAATAAAAATACTTATAGTGTGTAATGCGTTGAAATGATAAATAGCAAGACTTTTAAAATGAGAGCAAAAAATGATTTTAATATGAAAATCGATAACAACTTAACCCATTTCACAATTATTTTTACAATCATATATTAAATAATTTTTTATAAAATAATTATAAAATAATTATTATTTTATAAAAATTTATTGTTCGAGAAAGTTGACTCAGGCGAATAGCTTCAGGTCAGATAAGTTATTTCAGAATCTCTCTCAAAATAATTATTTTACTCTGAAGTCAATATATAGAGTGTATAGTATTATCAATGTTATTTAATTGATACAATTTAGATTATAAAAAAGTTAGGTCCAAACCTTGATCGGTAATTGAAGAAGTCAACCAATAAGGACAAATCTCAACCCCCGAAAAGGAGGAAAGCTAGGAAATTCCGATTGACCCAAGTTAGACTATATTTTTTATTTTTTGAGAGGACCCAACTATATTTATTTAAGCATAGTTGTCGTTACAAGTATATTTAAAGAGAAGAAATATAAGAAAAGTCGAGGAAGAAGATAAGTGGCGAAAGCGAACGCCAAATTCATCTCCATTTTGTCCAGCTTCTCAATACTCTTAGTATACAAACAAGAGAGAAAAGCTTATGTTCAAGTGAATCGAGATTCATAATAGTGAACCTGAATATATCTTTTGATTTCTATTTAACAATTGCTGGCAACTTTTTTTTCTTTTTTCCTTTTTAATGGGAACTGCTTGCAATTTGATTTTGGGACTCTGTCAATATTTTATATGGGGTTTGTTGTAACAATTACTTTGCCATTATGTCATGTTTGATTGAAACTAGAAGTATTTCTCTTTTGGCATGTAAATGAATGCCTTTCGAATTCCATGAACCTGGCCTTTTCTTGTCGGTGCTCCAGCTTGCGCTTGGGATCGTATGCAAACCGTGACGTCGGGGATGAGCATTACAGGGAAGTTCACCCCTCGTCTATTGTTTTTTTTTTATAGAAATAATGTTTTCACAGCAAAAAATGTCAAACCTTTCTAAACGTACATCACATGGCTTAACAAAATAATATCTCAAAATATTGTATTACCATTAACATAAACATAAAGATCATCCATAAGTGTTCATTCTTCCAAAACAACAGAAGACCAAAATAAATGCAATAAATACAAAAGCTGCATAGAAGATCCCCTGCCATCTCTTCCTAAACTATGGGTTCCTTCTTAATTTTCTTGAAATTTAGGCCATAACGAAGACGGTCCAAATCGAAAGTCGGTCCCACCTCACAACTCATCCCAAATGATGACTCATACAGACAACCCATGTGGAGGGAATCGTCTATGCCAAGGATTAGACAACACCCAGTAAGTCGTATGTTACCCAAAACGTAAGTAGCTAATGGCAGTGACTCCGCCGCCTATCGGCCCAAATAGTTGAGAGACATTAGCTCAGAGATGACGGACTCAGTTGAGCCCGTGGGGATCCGAGACGCCGTCCCTGGGACTATATTCTGCAGAGTCGTCATCACCTGCAACTACTTCTATCGTCTCAAAAAAGCAATAGTTGAGAGATAAAAATGGTTGAGATTTCAGAGGAAATCTCAGTAAGTACATTTATATCATAATAAAAGCATTTCAAACATACAATTAAATGAATATCGAACAATCAGCTATATTTTATGCATTGTGAGACTCATGACTTTATTTTATGCACATGCTCATGCTCATGCCGTTTCTTTTTCAATTCATTTTTCTTTCTTATTCACTTCATATGCTTGCTTGTAACCTCGAAAAACAAAATATTAGAGCTTCTTTTCAAAATTCATCTTTTTGCAAAATGCTTTTCATTTTTCTTATCTTAGGCGCTACTTATCGTATCATATATGGCCCGAAAGTCTATCTTTTTGTCATGACCTCTGTTGAACACCTCACGGTTCTCCTACGTACCGTATGTTCCTTCTAGTTACCGTAGCACCCGATGACCGTATCAAACCTAAGTAACTACATTTCATGCCCTTTCGCGTTCTTCATCACTCGGTGATTGATCACTCACCTAGCGACTACAAACTTTTCTATAGCGGGAAGGCAAAAGCCAATACCGTCCTGTATGCACCCACTAGTTTTAGGTGCGACCAGACTCCAGACACCTTCTGGAGCCATATATGGTCTGCTGACGATTCTTTATCGACCCAAGGGTTTTCATTAGACTTTAGACACTCTTGAGTGAACAGGGAGTTCCACTGGAGCACTATCCCGTCCTAGCTTTTGAGATTCTTATAAAATTTTAATTATTTTCTTCTCTTTTAAAAACATGTTTAAAACACGATTTTCGTGTTGTATGCATGAGATATGAGACTCATATCACTGAACATGTAAAATGTAAGACGAATATAATGCGTATTCTACGTCAAGCATTTTCACAATTTTCGCACCCCCATAATTCCACTTCTTTCCTATCCAAAAACACGTATTGAGCCTCTTACACACCTAGGGGTGCTCGACCCTTTTCCACTAGGGTTGGGCTGAGACTCTCCCTTAGTGATTCCTAACTTTTTCTTCTCCTATTCTTCTCCAAGCACTCCAATTTAATTTCAACCACTTAGATATATTTTTCTAACCCTAAAACATAGCCTGGCCGAAACCCTATGTCCTTTAAGTTATTATTTTATTCACCTTTTTTTTTTCTTCCAAGATAGCTCACCCAATTTTTTAGGTGAAAACCACCAATCATGCTAGTATGATCTTTTAGTTCTTATACTTCTAATTTCTCCAAATATTTAAGTATTTGATCATAACATAAACACAACAATCGAATCAATAATTTAACCCAAAAATCCTTAAGTCTGAAATACATATATGCACAAACCCAATATTTTTCACCTCCAAGTCAAAATCTAACAAGTATATTTTCATCTTCACTCATCATGTTGATTACACCACATTCTTCATTTATATCAAATATTCAAATTCACAACATGAAATAATCTTTACTCTTAGTGAGATATTTAAACTAAGACATGGATTTTTACTACCAAATAAACAACACTAAAGACATCATCCAATATCATACTAGTTAACCTAAGATCATGCATACATCTCCTTCATTCCACTCCATGTTGAGTAAACTAACTAAAAACCATATATCATTTAGCTCCTCAACTTAGAAAATATCATAACTTAAGCATGAATTTCTACTTAACTAAGCATGGCAATTTTTCTTTCTAATGAGTTTCATTTTAGCATACATAAGCAAAGATTCAAACAACACAATCAAATTCATCCAAAAGTATACTAAAATTGCTAAGGGTAAGATAAAAATATACTTACAACACTCCTAGTTAGCTTAGATGAAAATCTCTTCAAGAGCAACTCCTCTTCAAGAATATTTGTTCTAACTCTTTTCTACTTAGGATAATTTGATGTTTAGAGGTTAGGAGAAAGTGAAACAAAAGAAAATTGAGAGAGAAATGGAGTTGGCCGAGAGGTAGAGAGAATGAGAGAGCTTGTGAGAATGTGAGATGGCCAAGTAAGGTATGAGTTTTCTCAAGGTCATTCGGCCATACCCATTTTCCTATAGCTCAAGGATACTCCACCATATCTTGGGTTGAAAGACACATGATTAGACAAGAGTGGTTACATGGAAAAATAAAGCAAATGATGAAAGTGTGAGGAAGTATGAAACCGGTTTTGTGTTTCCTTAGGGTAGCCGAATTCCTCATGAGAGATGGACTAAAATAGTAAGGTCTCATCTCATCCCAAGGATATTCCTAAGATCTAACATCACATCAAGGCCATTCGTCTAGAAGATATTCTCATTTTAGAATGAAATCCTCAAAGAGCAACAAGATCTAAGGCATTCAGTTTCATTGCCTTCCTAGTTGTCTCCACCGAAATTCCTTTCCCTCTTGTCCTATTCTCTTGTCATTTAAATCCTATTACACACTCATCTAACTATTCTCATGTCAATCCACAAGATCCTAAGACCATGCTTTTGGAAAAATGAGCATGCATGGTTTAGCCATGCCATTTCCTTGGTGTCATTCGAAACCTCACCTCCTCCTCCCTAGTTTCCTTCCATTACAAGCAATCCTCAATCATTTCCTTACACCACCATACCTCTTACACATCTTATACCTTGTACTTCATCCTCTTACACATGTCTAAAGTGTCCCTTCAGCTAGATTTGAAAATACATCTAAAAAAATCTCCAAGGTAGCTTATGGCATGCTTCACCTGAATCCCTTGGCTTTCTTTTCTTTTCTTTTTCCTTTTCTCTTTCTCATGATACCTCTCCTCACTTGTCAATCACCTTGTCACCTCTTTCTCACATGATCCTATGTGTGATCATTGGCTTGGATTATGGAAGATTGCATAAGAAAAATCCCTAAGGAGTTTCGGCTACATGCCCAACCGAATTCCTTCCTTCTCTTATCTTCTACTTCCTATTTCAATCTACAAGTGTCACTTTTCTAAATATGGCATATACTAAATAGACTAAAATAGACAATATCTTAGTATTTCCAAAGATATCCTAATGATGGGAAAATCTTATCATAAGATTTCACAATCTATCCTACCATTCACTCACTAGTCAAATTCCTACCTACTAGTAATTTTTCATTTTCACCTACTAGTCTTAGGTGATTTACTAGAGTTTCTTTATGAGTGACAAGTGTCTCATGTGTGGGCTTGGTGAGTCATGGGTCAATCTCATGGGCTTGTGGGCTTGTTATCCCTTTCTAGGCCTAATGACTCACTCTAGACTTTCAAGGCTCAAATCTTAAGCCCATACCTTCACCTTCACCTCTCAATACTATTAATTAAATTAATTAATCACTTAATCAAAATAATTACTTAGTTAAAATAATATGAAATAAAAATCTCGGGTCATCACATTTCTGGAACGACTTTTTTTCTTACATTTTCTCATCATTCAAACGAGACACAATAAACTATCCTCTATACTCCAAGCTGTAAATTCGAACGATAACAGCTAATAAGCTAAAAGACCAAAATCAGATTAAAAAGACGAGTTAGAGATAATATAAGCAATTTGGAGGAAGAAGAAGATGAATAGTAGAGTGAGAAAGAAGATGAAAGAGGAAGAGGAACAATAAGAGCTACATATTGTCATTCGAATTGTCTAAGATACCCCCACATGTCAGTATTGGCGTGCGGTTGTTATCCATATTCACTTGCAAGAAGAATTTCCCTTCACTATTAATAGTAGGTTCTATCGCTTTTGGCTGTAATTCCATAATTTTTGTGAATTGCTAACTATCATTGAAGTCATCACTCTTTTTCTAGGACATAGATAGAAATTAAAAAATTAGTCTCAATATATATATACTTTTTGTTTTCCCCACTACTTTTACATTGTGATTATTATATTGAGACGTTTGTTGAAAAATCCCGCTCTCTCATATATTCCTTTTCGTTTCTAATAATAATTTACTTGCTTAAAAAAAAATATCTTAGGACGTTTGAATTTGTGATTGATAATTCCATAAACTATTTAAAATTTTTTTATTAGTGATTTATACATGTATCTCATGTCAATTTTGTCTTCTCTCATTTCACAAAGTGCATTTATTCTAAAAAGATTAATCTCAGATAACATCATTATTGCTTATGAAGCTATGCATTTCATCAAAAATAGAATGAGAGGGAAGAAAGAAGGTCATATGGCCATCAAATTAGATATGAGCAAAACTTATGACCATATTGAATGAAAGTTCTTGAGATCAGTTTTGAGAAAATTAGGCTTTAGTGAGTTCTGGTTAGACTTAATCATGCAATGTGTGGAGACAGTTAGCTACTCTCTTCTTATCAATGGTGTTGCTTAAAAAGTGTTCCATCCTTCAACAAGATTAAAGTAAGGGGGCCCATTATCCCCTTACATTTTCATCATTTGTTCTGCAGTGCTATGGAACTTACTTGACAAAGTTGAAGGGAAGGGTTTAATTTTAGGTTTTTCTTTTGCAAGGGGATCTTTGCTTGTTAACCATTTTTTTTTATTTTATGTGTGTAGATGATAGCTTGATCTTTTGTAAGGCTAATGTACTTGAATGGTGTTGAATGTCCAACTTGCTGAAATCCTATGAAGACGCCTTGGGTTAGAGATTAAATTTGGAGAAGTTTGCTATTTACTTCAACAAGAACACCAACTCAGACTTGAAGTCAACAATCCTAACTACTGCTCATGTAAGCGAAGCCAAAGTGTTTGAGAAATACTTGGGTCTATCTTCGTATATGGGGAAGAACAAGGTTGCCACTTTCAGAACACTTTTGGATTCCATCAGCAATCGAATTTAGAATTGGAAAGTTAAGATTATTTCACATGAGGCAAAGAGGTTCTTTTGAAATCTATTCCTCAAGCGGTGCCTACTTATTGCATGAGTATGTTTAAGCTTCCTATGACAATTCTAAATACTATCAACAAGATTTTACAAAAAATTTGGTGGGGTAGACAAGGAGATAGAACTAAAACATAGTGCTGTCTGAAATGTGCTAGGCAAGGCAAAGAAAGATGGTAGACTTGCTTACTGAGATTTTAAACAATTCAATGTTGTTTTACTAGCTAAATAGGGACGAAGAATCATGCAATCTGATCACTTGCTTCTAGAGTGTTGGAGGCTAAATACTTTTTTAGAATAGTTTTTCTAAAGAGTAAACTTGGAAGTAATGCTTCATACCTTTGGATAAGTTTTTTGGTGGCCAAACCATTATTGCTTGAAGTTCTTTTTTGGAGAATAGGCAATTGGGAATCAGTGCTCATAGGGAAAGATAAATAGAATCCTCAGCCATTGACATTTAAGGTGTATACTCTTTTAAGTGACATCATTGCTAATAGTCGAGTAACTACACTTATTCAGCAATAGACTAGATCATGGAACCTAACAAAACTGAGGGAGATTTTCTCTGATGATGAAGCTCTCATGATAAGCAAGATTCCAATCAGTTGAATTAGAAAACCTGACCAACTTACCTAGAGGTGTACAAGGGATGAAATATTTTTTGTGAGAAGTGCATACCACCTTCTTGGTGAACTAAACTTGGCATCTAAGGGTCAATCATCACACAATGCAGGGAAAGGTAAAAATTGGGCTAAGATGTGGAAGCCTCATGTCCCAAATGCTAGCAAGATGCTTCTATTGAAAGCTAGTCATAAATCCATGCCTACAAACCAGAATATGTTCGGAAGGAAGATAAGGGAGTCACCTCTTTGTCTTGTCTGCTCTATGGAGTCTGAGTTTGTTGCACATGCCCTAAATAATTGTTCTTTAGCTGTATGGGGGATAAGTACAAGAAAACTTCAGAATAAAAGGGTGTTGGGCCACCGCTTTAATGATTTATTAGATTACATTTTTTCCACACTACTAGTAGAATATATGGAGATTTTTGTAGCCATTGTGCGACAAACATGAAAGAGAAAGAATCAATTTGTGTTTGAAGACAAGTTTTTGGTACTAGATAGATTAGTGCAAGCAGCTACACACCTAGTCCACGAGTACAAGGATGCAAAAATAAAGCAAGAGCAAAACAACACTCCCGAAAGCTCTCAGACTCATCAATGGAAAGCTATACCTCTCAACACATTCAAGGTAAGTTGGGATGTTGTTGTGGACATGATAAATGACCAAATTAGTATTGGGGTAGTGGTAAGTGATTGGAATGGGAATGTGAAAGCAACTTTGAAGTCATAAGAGATTTGTTCCCTGATGTTTTGCTAGCTAAATCTTTAGCTGCACTAAAGGCTATTCTACTTTCCTCTCACCTCAACCTATAGAGTATTATATTAGAATTTGATCCGATGAATATCGTGAAAGGTATTAAGGTAAATGATGGAAATAGGAGCATGGCAGGCATGATGATTCAAGACATTAAGATCATGCTTCAAAAGATCCCAAACTAGTCTGTGAGACATCTAGGGAATTTATTTCTATTGGTCATTGTTTAGTTAAGGATGCAATCAAATTCTCTAAAGAGAGCATTATGTTGGAGGGAGTCCTTTCATGTATCCATCATTTGCTAAATTCAATTGAATAAAGTATGTTATTCATTTCGATATATATATATATATAATATCAGTAATATATAATTGAAAAAGAATTTGCTTTGAAAGATGGGAGTGAAGTGAGAATTAAGCTAAACTCTCATAGTTAATCCAAAGTGAAATATTTTAGCCAGTACATCATAATTTTATAAAAATAAACTCAAACTTATAGGACTTGGTCTGATACATTGTAAAGTTACTTTTATAAGTATTACATAAATCACATCAGTTTGTGATTTTACTTTTGTAAATTCTCTTTGGAATCAAGCACTGCTCTAATCAAAGTTTTGGTGACAGAACTAATAATTATATATGTTGTCTTCATTATATTGCTTTGCAAAGTGCATAAAAAATCCTGGGCTAATTAGCTTGTCTTGAAATATTGAACTCGAACAATCAAATATGTATCACTATGTAACCCTTTTCTTCACATAAGATTGATCTATTCATGTTAAAAGGAGTTTCTTTTAGGAAGAGGAATAGTACCTTCAAACTTATTAATAGCTTTTGGCAGATCAATACAATATACAAAGCAGCAGAATAAACCACAAAGCTACAGAACAGCGAAACATAAATGCATCCAAGCAACAGGCAATATATAGCTTGAAGAATCCCTGCATGCTTGCTAGAATAGGAAAGAGCAGCAAGCACAATAGATACAGAGAAGTGCGGCAACACAATAGAGATCGAATGCAATGGATCAAAGAGCAAACAACAGCAACAAAAGAGAATAAGAAATGGCAGCACATAGAAAAATGCAACAGGACCCAAAGACTGCAGAAACCTTCAGAGACGCCAACATCTATACTAAAATATATCACTTCAAAGATCTCACTGTTTATCGCAACATCAAGTTTTGAGACTTTATGATTTACACCAGTACTAGAATCAACATACTCACTCAATTGCACTTCCATACTCATCTGTTTCTTTTGGTTCTTCAACCACTAAATGAACTCCACACCTCTTCACTTCAGCGAAGTTGTTTTCAAGTTCAAAGGACACCTTGATTTCCTCTCCATTTCCAATCTTCAAAATAAGTACTTCTTCAGAAAATTCGTGCACTATCACTTGGTTACTTACAACATGCCATTGAAATAAAAGGATATTATATGAACTATCTCCTGGTAAAAGAAATCCTTTGGCTAGGAAAACAGCCTCTCGATAGCCTTTTGTCTTATTATCAATAATCACGTTTACCAAAGGTATCAAAGAAGGGGATCTTTGTAAGCCTAAATAGAACATATAATAAATATGCAAATCTTACCCTCCAAAAGTGAAGGTGTACGAAAGGATATCAAAGACCCAATTCCCTAGTGGTTGACCCAATTTGGAACCTCATTGCCAGTTAGGTAAGTAAAGCGATTATATCGAGTGGAGTTGGCTACTGGACACTGTCAATAAAAAATAAATGGCCAGACCATTGTTAGGAAGAGAGACAGATAGGGGGAGAGAGAAAGAGAGAAAGGGAAAATGAACCTGGACAAGACTTTCCCTAAGATCAAATGATATATTGCTACACCCAACCATATTAACGATCAAATTAGAATCCTAATTTAGTCCCTGAATCTCAACTAGTTTGCTACAATTACTAAGGCCAACAAAAACTAATTATGAACATGAAAAAATTGAGATTCTTTCCAATGATGAGCAGTCATCTCCAAATAGGACCACTATATTTGTAAGGAGTTTGGAAATTGAGTTAAAAGACCTACACTGAGCAACATATAAAAATTGTAATTTAGAAAGCCGACCAATTGAATGTGGGAGTTCACGTTAATTATTTTGTGATAAAGCCAAATATGGAGTGAAAATAAACTCCCAACATTTAAGGGAATCTGAACTTTAGACAGATTGCAGTTGTTGAGAACTAGTCTTCCCAAAGCTCATAGCATATTAATGGGGTTCAAGCTCTTCGATAATACATGTGATGATAAGCCAGATTCTGAGGATTGTCCATTGCTTGAAGAAGATGATTCAACATTCATAGGACCATATGAGGATGGTAATTGCTTAATAGCAGTTCTCTCTATATGCAGTTCTTTTAAAGCCTTCATATATCCTAATTTCTTAGGTAACTTGTCTAGTATTGAACAACCGAACAAGTTGAGAGTTTTGAAAGTCACCTACAAATGTTTTCTGGAAGATTATTTAGGCTTTTGCATCCTTTCAAACTCAGCAAAATAAGTCCTTTCGAATATCCAACAAAATTGTCAAGCTCATCCAAGCTTATGCAACCCTCAACTATCAGTGTCTCTAGATTTGGGACTTGTACAAAATCTGGTAACTTGAGGAGATTTTTAGATTGGTTGAGATTAAGAACTTTCAACTTGTTGAGTACCTGCCAAAGCAAGATCATATTAAAATAAAATGAAACTTGTGTGAGTTCTGAAATTAACATCAAAAGGAGAAACTGGATTTAGATTAGCCATACTTTATTCTCTTTCCAAACTTGTTTGATATTACTACATTGCATGTCAAATACAACAAGGATATCTAGATCAAACGTTGGTGGCAGAAGTTTCAGGGGACACTTATGCCAACCAAGCCATCTCAACTCCTTGGAAAGATGCTCAAAGCATCTTGTGAGATGTAGGTTATTGATCTGTAGCAACCTCGAATTTTTCATATTTGCAAATGCTTCGGTTTTGAAACATACATCTTCAGGTAGTTGTAAATTTAGGATGAGACCCTCCACTGCATCCGATCCCTGAAAAAATAGAAAGTTAGATTAGCAACACACAACCTCAATCTATGTAAGGAGAAGTAATTCTCAAGCATAAAATAACTTTCTTTCCCGGCTCATGTGATCAATTTGTGCACATGGTTATACAAATGTAAATGTCTCTTACCAACTGCTTTATTAGTACGCCTAGCACATCCTTGTGAAACCATAGCCTATTATGTCTTCTAGGATTCTTGGGCGATGCTTCACGAATAATCTCCCTTCCCATATCTCGAATCAAATCATGCATTCTCAACTTATTTATGTAATCAACAACTACAAGGGACCTCTCGATGAGGATGTTATGGTCAATATCTAGAAAAAAAGCCACAACCATGGAATATTTTGGTGGCATATTCTTTGTCCATGCCAATGAAGAAACATGCGATATCAAGAAATATATCCTTGATACTATCATCGCCCAGGGAATCAAAGCTTATTTTGAGTTTTTGTTGTATCTCGTTGTGAGGAATTTTTTCTAAATTCTCCCATGTGCTTCTCCATTCAATAATACTTCTATTAAATAGATGAGCTCCCAATACTTTAAGGGCTAATGGAATCCCCCAGCATAACTTGCTTTATTAGTGGAAAGTTCATCATAATTTTCTTTCGAATGAGGCATGTTGAAGGCATGCCAACTAAAAAGTTCAAGAAAGTCTGAATGAGTTAGTTCTTCAACTTTATACTTTTCATGCACTGTTGATTTTCCTAGCAAATGCTCATCTCAGATCGTTATAATGACTCTAGTTCCAGAACCAAACCATTCACAATTCCCCACCAATGTATGTATTTGTTCCAACTGATTCACACATCAAGTATGATAAGAACTTATTTTTCTATTAAGTCTTCCCTTAATCAAATTGATTCTCTATCACATTGCTAAACTCCAAATCCTTCCGATATTTTAAGATATCACGAAGAAGCTGTTTTTGTAAATCGACTAAACCCGTTAGAGCAGCATACATAACATGCCACTCCAGCTCCAGATCATGAAGAAGAAAATGCTGGTGAACAATCCAATGGTTCCAACATGCAAGTTCAGATATGCTCCAATGCGCAAGATACATGTCATAGTGCCTTAGTTCATTTACCAGAAGGACCCTCATTGTTATGATGTGCCATGTACCCTTATGTAATTTTATAGTTTGTTATGCCTCTGTACATAATTGCTCTAATTGGATTAATTCTTTAAGTCTATTACGAGTTAGTTTTTCCCTTCGTGTTTAAAGTTGCAAGGCGGTGTGTAAATGAATACGATACAATATAGATAAGTCATCTTTGTTCATTCTCTCAATTCTTTACTTTCTTGCTTGCTTTTATAATTCTTACATGGTATCAAGAGCCTAAGCATAAGCATACTCTGTAATGGTTGCTAATCCAAAACCTTACCCCTTTCTGGACTTCAATAACGTCACTAACCAATATCAATTTTACCATGAAGACAACCCTTCTATTCCTCTGGTCCCTGACCTCCTCAACTCTGAAAATTATACCACTTGGTCGAGAGCTATGTGCTGAGCTCTTTGCGCCAAGAACAAACTTGGCTTCATTAATGGCAGCCTAACCAAACCAACAAATCCTAAAGACTCTCTTTCTGAAGTCTGGGAGAGATATAACGACCTTGTCTTGAAATCTAGTATTGCATTGGTGGATAATGCCCAACAGATTTGGTCTGAACTCAAAGAGTGATTCACTCAACAAAATGGACATAGAATTTTCCAATATAAGATAGCCCTTACAAGCTTACATCAAGAATCTGACTCTGTGAACACTTAGTTTGGTAAGTTTAAAACTATTTGCGATGAACACCTTATATATGATCCTATGCCTGACTGTACATGTGGGAAGCTATCTATTTTGCTTGATCGTTACCAAAGGAATTGTGTGATACAATTCCTTATGGGTTCCAATGACTCATACAATGTAACCTGTGATCAGATCATGTTACTTGACCCTTTACCTCCCATCAACAAAATATTTTCAATGATACAGCAGCAAGAAATGTAGCATATTGTGCTTAATGGTCTTTCAACACTTGAACCCATGGCCCTTGTAGTCAAACAACTCTTTTATAAAACTTTTCCCAAGCCATCCCTGCAATCCAAACGTGATCGACCATTTTATAATCATTGCAAGATACAAAAACACACCCTGAATGTCTGTTTCAAAGCTATAAATGCTCAAGCACCCATTTGCACTCATTGTCATATGATTGGCTACATTGCCAACAAGTGTTATAAATTGCATGGTTACCCACATGGCCATAAGATTCATTGCAAAAACCCACCCCATGTTACTCTCTCTGTCCATATGACTACTTTTGAACCAATAAACTCACCCAATGATATGCCTACCTTCACCAAAACTCAATACCAGCAGCTCCTCTCTCTACTGCAATCAAAGGAAGCTCTAATTGCTAAACACTTGATAAGTACTGTCCATACAGCTTGTTCTTCTGTACCCTACATGACTGGTAACTGCTTCTCACTCACATCTTTCACTCCATCACATAACACACTCACACACCTACCTTAGATAATTGACACAGGTGCTACAATTCACATAATTTGTTACACTTCCTATTTTTCTTTCATCACTTCTTCAGTTTCATTTATGGTTAAATTACCCAATGACTAGTCTGTTCTAGTTACCCATAGTGGTATTGTCCATATTGCTCCCACTTTAATTATGCATAATGCACTCTGTGTCCAACCTTTAATTTCAATTTAATTTCAGCCAAACAACTAACATCTTCTTGTTCTTGTTGTTTCCTTTTCTTTTCACAAAATTGTTTTCTCCAGGTCCTTTTAACATGGACAATGATTGACATAGGTGAGATGAAGAATGGTTTATACCACCAGCTTACAGCACCAACTCTTCCCCATCAGTTCTCCTTGACTATTTCTCACTTTCATTACACAAGACAATTTTTGTTTCTGCTATTTCTCATTCTCTTGATTAGGTTTCTGATCTTTGGCATTGTAGAATGGGCCATATTCCTGTCTCCAATTTACATGTAATAGCAGATCCATCTATCAAACATCATGTTTCTACAATTTCTGTTACCAATCCATGCCATGTCTGTCCTATTGCTAAACATTAGAAATTACCATTTCCTCTCAGCACACATAGAAGTAATACTCTATTCGAGCTCATTTATTGTGATAAATGGGGTGTGATTAATGGATATTCATATTGTTTTAATACTCTTAATATAGTGAAAGTGAGCTTTACATGCTAAATAAGAGTATTAATTTAACATTATGAATTAACTGGTTTTGTAATCTGGAATGACATTTTACCCCTAATTAATTATAAATGGGCTTTTGTTACTGGGTTGGTTAATGTTTAATTGAACTCACCAATTTTTCTTGGCCCATTCATTGAGGTCAAGGAATTGACTTGATTAAAACCCATGTGCAGAAACATGAGAACCCATAACGTGCTTGAGGCCATCAGAACTAACGCCCATGTTGCATATGTGTGAAGATTCAAAATGAAAACCAATAAATAAAGGGAAGCATACGGATAGAAGCTTGGCTTGTAAGGATAAGCCCATGAAGAAATAAAAAAGGGAAGCTGTGATTTGCTATTATTGAGGTCGTGACTTAATTAAAGCATAACATATGAAGCCCACGCCCAAAAGAGCCTAAATTTCCAATGGATGAAA
Source organism: Platycarya strobilacea (assembly GCA_036898215.1). Taxonomy (NCBI): domain Eukaryota; kingdom Viridiplantae; phylum Streptophyta; class Magnoliopsida; order Fagales; family Juglandaceae; genus Platycarya; species Platycarya strobilacea. Next base: position 25,922,842 of record CM072551.1, read on the forward strand.
GGCGACACTTAGAGAAAAATGAAGGAGTCGTGCAATTAAGGAAGATTCGGGAAACACAGTAGCCAAACGACGTGATAGAGAGAAACGGTTACACGATGCAGTCTACGGCTTGGTGAGAGAAGAAGCTGGAGGAATCTAGGTATAAAGGGAAGAGAAGATTTCGGGTTAGGGTTAGCTAGTGTTACTTTTTATTTCCTTTGTTATTTCCTTTATTTTAAGACGATTTTTTGCATTCTAGGGTTTACTCTTTTTTGGGTATTTTCTCAGATTCTATTATGGCTTTATTTAGGTTTATTTTCCTTGCTAGAAATACTATGTGTAGCTAAATCTGAAGATTGGGTTGTGGAATGAGACTCATTTTGTCTCAGATTCTAGTTTAATGTAATATTTTGTTGTTAAATGTTAGGTTTACTTTCTTGCTAGTTGGATTTGGTTTGATAATAAATTGAAGCTCTTGTTTTTGATTTGTTGTTGACGTTAGGCACAACAAATGCTTGGGAAATATCAAGACTTTCTCTCTTTGCTTGTTAAAGTGTTTCAGCTAGTATGGAAGTAAATCCTTTTAAGAAATTATTGCAAAACTCATTTATTATTTTTCTATCTTCCGATTATCAATTACTTGATTGGATTGTTAGTTGGAAAATTAGCTAGAAAATGAGACAAGAGAGCCTTGTATCCAACCCAAGTGCTTATTATTTTTCTCCTTTAATAGTTACATTAATTTCATCTCTGATTTAAATTACTTAAACTAATTTCTTACTTTTCCTATTTCATCCTTTGGATTTCAGTTTAAGTTTAGTTTTGGATAGAATTAGTTTTGTAAGTAAACTTAAGAAATCATTTCATTTCATTTGACATCACTTACTCAGTTTTATACAAATATAAAAAAGTACAAAAACATTTCTCATATTTCATTTTATTTTATATTTTTACTTTCATAGTTAACACATACTTTTTACAATAGAATTTTACAAATGCTTTGATAACCCTTGGTCTCTATGGAAGACGATCCTAGACTTATCGTTGAATACAACTTGACACTTCTACACTTGGAAGCACTTTTGAGAACACGTCAGGGGCCAAATTCTATAGAAAACTACGATGGAACAAGATACTTTCTTATCATTGTTGATAATTTTTCAAGAAGCGCTTGGATTTATCTCCTTAGAAATAAATCCAATACCATACCTTGCATAGAAGCCTTTTATAACTTAGCTGAAACTCAATTTCACACTAAAATCAAAGTCTTAAGAAGTGACAATAGTCTTGAGTTTCAAATGACTGAGTTTTTCAATAAGAAAGGAATTCTTCATCAGAAAACTTGTGTGGCAACCCCTCCACAAAATGGGGTTGCCAAAAGGAAACACAAACATTTTTTGAACATAGCAAGGGCATTGAAAATTCAATATAATCTTCCAAATCTCTATTGGAATGACTGTATTCTAACAACAGCATACATTATCAATCAAGTTCCTAGTCCTTTGCTTTCCAATAAAACACCATATGAACTCTTTTTCAACTCTCCTCCAACATATTCTCATATGAGAATTCTCGGTTGCCTTTGCTTTGCTTCAACCTTTCTCATAACAGAACCAAAGTTGAACCTCGAGGAAGAACATGTGTATTTCTTGGATATCCATTTGGTGTCAAAGGTTATAGAATTTTTGACATTAATTTCAAAACAGTCTTCATTTCTAGAGATGTCACATTCCATGAATATGTATTTCCTTTCCATCAAACAAATCTGACTTCACCACCTATACAGTCATCCAACCCACCACAGACACCAACTCCTTTCGATCCAACCATCCAGTCACGCTCATATCATCCTCGATCGTTCCTAGACTCTTCCATTCTAACTCCATCCAACCCCACTTCACCTCCATCTTCTCCTACACCAACTCTAAAACCTTCAATTACCCCTTCCATTAATGCTTTTTCACCTCCATCTCTTCCCACCATACCTCCAGATCAAGAAGTTGAAACTCCACCCATTTCTCTTGCACCCTCATTCCCTCCTCCTGTTGCCACTCTACCTACACCACCTTCCCAAACCTTCCCTCCTCTCAGAAGATCCACTCAAACTAGAAATGCTCCCCAATACCTTTAAGACTACCACTGCCAGCAGGTCTCTTCCATCTCATCCCCTCCATCAGTGGACATGTCAACTCCTTCAGGTATTCATTTTCCTTTCTCTTCCTTTATTTCTTATCATAGGTTGTCACCCACACTTTCTCATTTTTCTGCTACCATCTCGTCACACACTGATCCACACACATTCAAATAAGCTGTTTAAGGACCCAAATAGGTGTCGTGCAATTGAGGCTGAATTTGATGCTCTAGAACTCAATCATACATGGACCATTACTGACCTACCCCCTGGCAAAACTCCCATTGACTGCAAGTTTGTGTTTAAAACCAAATCTCATTCCGATGGCACAGTTGAAAGGAAGAAAGCTAGGTTCGTAGCCAAAGATTTTACTCAGCAACTTGAAGTGGATTTTCATGAAACCTTTTCCCTTGTGGTGAAAACTATGACAGTAAGAACTATTCTTGCCTTGGCTTCCATCAAATGTTGATATCTCTATCAGTTTGATGTCAACAATGCATTCCTCAATAGGGAACTCAAAGAGAAAATGTACGTGAGGAAATCGCCTAGATACAACAAGGGTCTGCCCAATCAAGTTTGTAAATTGTCAATAAGCGTTTATGGCCTCAAACAGGTCTCGAGACAGTGGTATGACAAGTTTTCATCCTCCCTCGTTCAATTTGGTTTTACTTAGTCAAAATCTGGCTATAGCCTCTTCACTTGTCACACTACCACTTCCTTCACAACATTACTTGCCGATGTGGATGACATAGTAGTTGCTAGTAATTCAGTTAACTCTATTTATTTGCTTAAGGATTAATTGAAAAAGCATTTTCAAATCAAAGATCTGGGAACCTTGAGGTACTTTTTAGGCACCGAAGTTGCTCGCAATCTTGATGGCATTCACCTCTGTTAGCATAAGAACACTCTTGATATTTTGGCTGATTCAGGGATGCTTGCTTCGAAACCACTCAAAATTCCTATGGACCAGAACCACAAACTCAGCAAGTCTAGTGGCACCCCTTTTTCTGATCTCACTCCCTATCGACAACTCATTGGTCAACTCTTGTACCTCACCCTCACAAGACCTGATATCAATTACTCCATCCATGTTTCCAGCCAGATCCATTCCATGTTTCCAGCCAGTTCATGGATCACCCTACAAACTCCCATCTTGTTACAGCCTACAAAGTCCTAAGTTATCTCAAAAATTCATATGGACAAGGCATACATTTTTCCTCCAAGTTTGAAATTCAACTCCAAGGATATTGTGATTCCGATTTGGCTACATGCCCTGATACAAGTAAATCTATCAACTTTTGATATTGTGTTTTTCTCGACCAGTCCCTCAACTTTGACAATCCAAGAAGCAAACTGTTGTTTCCAAATCATCTGCTGAAGTAGAATACATAGCCATTGCCTCTCTCACCGCTGAGCTAGCTTGGCTAAGACAATTGTTTGCAGACTTCCACATCTCACAACCCCAAGCTGCTCAATTATACTGTGACAATCAAGTAGTATTGTACATTGCCACCAACATTGTCTTTCACTAGAGGACCAAACATATTGAGGTAGATTGCCACTTAATTCGAGATAAACTCTTGGAAGGTAGCATTCAAACAACACATGTTTCTACCACCTCACAGCTTGCCGATATCTTACTAAATCCCTCCCCTATCATCTGCTTTATTTACACCTCTCCAAGATGGGAATAACCAACATCTATTCTCCATTTTGGGCGTGGGCGGGGGGAGTGTTATTAGAGTAGCATACACAACATGCCACTCCGCTCCAGGTCATGAAGAAGAAATGCTCGTGGACAATCCAATGGTTCCAACATGCAATCTCAAATATGCTCCAATGCGCAAGATACATGTCATAGTGCCTTAATTCATTTTTCAGAAGGACCCTCATTGTTATGATGTCTCATGTACCTTTATGTAATTTTATAGTTTGTTACGCCTCTGTATAGAAATGCTCTAATTGGATTAATTTTTTTAGTATGTTACCAATTAGTTTTTCCCTTGTGTATAAAGTTGCAAGGCAGTGTGTAAATGAATACGATACAATATACAGAAGTCATCTGTGCTCATTCTCTCCATTCTTTACTTTCTTGCCTGCTTTTGTAATTCTTACAAAACTATTGCTTGAGAATTCTTTAATGTTTGAAAGAAACCAACTTCTTTCGAATTCCTCATATATTTGATTATAGACAGCTTTTGCAACTGTTGTTTTACCGACTCCCCCATTCCATAGATGCCCATAGCTCAAATGTGATCACTTGTTCCAAGATTTAATAAAGCTTTCATCTTTTCAACACAAGGAATGATCCCCCACTGGGTGTTTGGCAACGCAAAAATGTGTAACATTCAATTTTCTCAGAACTTCTTCAATAATTTTCTCAACGAACTTTGCCTCATATTGATGATCAATACAATTAAAATGGAACTAGAGTGAAACTTTGTAGTTTTTCCCCCCATAATCTAGCCTTTCCTTTTCTTTTTGTTGGGGTGTCTAAGATAAAAAATAATGTTGGAATGTTTTAAAAGAAAGAAATGAATCGAGAGAGATGAACGTAGAATAGTATCCATTTGGGAAATTGTCGAGATTCCAGCCGGCATAGTTGGCAGCTTTAGTAAGAGTTGCTCTCCACCTCTGTATTCTCTCCATATCTGTTGAAAACCACTTTTTATGCCTTGCAAACGCTTCAGTAAAAGTCCCGGTTTGATTTCTAACATCTGAGGGGTCAACAAGATAAAATACAGGTAAAATTGTGTGGCCCCTAATTTTCGTACAGTGCAACATCTCAACAAGCTCATCGAGACACCATCAAGAAGAGGCATTGCATTTGGAGAAAACCACAATCGAAATACTTGATCCATGAATCACATTTAGAAGTTCAGTAGATATGTTTTCTCTTCTATGAAGTGCGTCTTCGTCTCAAAAAGTGTGAATTCCAGCTTTAATTAAGGTAGAGTAAAGATGATCGGTGAAGGTTTTGAGAGTGTCCTCGCCTCTAAAACTCAAGACGACCTTGTGATTCTAATGTTTCGTAAGATCTTTGGAAGATGATGGAAGGGTTTGAGCTGCCATTGAAAAGGATGTGTTTGATTGCACTAAGGAGACAATCCATTGATAGCTCTATGTGGGGGAATCGAGATTTTTTTAAAGTACATAAGCATTTGCCATAGGAGAATTGTTATAAACATAAATAAATTATATAAAAAAAATTTATAAATTAAAATATTTTTATAATATTTATTAAAATTATTTTTATAATAAAAATAATTTTATAATCTAACATACTATATTAAACTATATTAATTTATAAATTTATTTTTATATAGGATCAACACGCATCTAAAAGTACTTCAAAATGGATCAAATCCCCCAAGATTGAAGAAACCCGGCGTATGATAAAATTGCATAATCAAGGAGAGCACATAAATGAAAGAGGCCATATAATTCTTGAATTTAACATAAGCTCAAGAAATACCCAATAAAATGAACAGATATATACATAATCCAGCCACAACGTACACAAAATTGTACATACGCACTCTTTTTTTTTTAGAACACGCAATTAATCACACTCATATATACATATAGAAAAATACTTAGATAAAAAGAGATTTCATAAAAATAAATTTATAAACTAATATGGTATGATATGATATATTATAGTATAAATTATCTTTATTCTAAAACAAATCTAATAGATTTTATAAAATATATTAATTTATAATTTTTTTTTTGTATAATTTCTTTGATGAGCGAGACAGTACCGTTGTTGTTTGTGTCTTGGACAACGAGATGCTCGCAATCTGCGAATTCCGGTTCCAGCCTCACCTTCAAGCTTGGTCTCGCAATGGTGGTTTGGACCTCTTCACTTCTTGGTGATCCAAGTGGTGCTAGTTTGTAAACAAAAAGAGTGGTTTGGGTAATGACGATGGAAGCAGAAGTGAGAAATGAGGGGACGTTAAGGAAATATGGTAGATTTTAATGCTTAATTTCTGGGTTTATATATGGCTGAGTCATAAATGGAATTAGAGTTTCTGGGTAACGAAAGAGACAGAGCTTGAGAGAGATGGGTTCCACAAGGAGTTCAATTTGAGCAAGTTGGTGGCTGTTTCTTATAGCTACTTGCAGTTGCTATATTTTAGCGTCAACACAGTTTAATTTGACTTTCATTCTTTAATTCTCATACAAAATGTTGTATCTATATTGTCAATGTGCCTGTGTAAATTGCACATTATTAAGTGTAGGCTGTGACAGACTTAAAAATTGGTTGACTTTTGAGGGTTGAATTATACGACGGTAATAATAAAATCATTAGCATGAATGTGAGTTTATTTAGTTTTGGATAGATTTGTGTTTCCCGCCCTCCACTCCAGCATCAAGAAGCGGGATACCTGCCTCGTTGGGCAAGTTGTGAGACAAATTTTCAATTCGTCTCATCTCATATCTACTTAAAAGTTAGATTATATTTTATTAGGTCTAAAATTATTCTTAAATTTAAAAATGATAAAAAACACACATTTTAGATTTTAAATTCGTAAATATGACCATAAATTAAAATATAGTAGGAGATCATTTTATAGATTGTCTTTACAATACAAGTCTCACACTTAAACAATATGGGACTCTTGTATCGGCTTGCCAAGGAGGTAGGACGATAATAAATTCCATGTTGCTCAAGAAAGACTCTTGTATTGCCTTAATTTTCTGTATAAAGGTTATCCTAAAATGCTAATGTAATAGATGCACAATTTTGTTCACAAGTCTAGTACTTTGTACACAGGTCTAACAAATTGTAATATATATTTATATATACACAAGTTGTGATATATATATATATATATATGTGTGTGTGTGTGTGTGTATATATATATATATATATATAAACATGTTAGTGGAACGTGGGGCGAGAGAAACGTGCATGGGGTTAACAACGGCGTGTAGGGTCGCACTGCCCATCCCTGTTTTCAACACGAGAACGAAACATGGACTTTCACTTGCCGATAAGTACTACACTTTATTTCCTTTAAACATCCCTTTTTATTGGATTACTAATTAATCAAAATTTCTTTCCCAGAAAGCCATTAATAAAGCAAACGATACCTCAATTTCTTTCTTAAGGTCTTACTGAGATTTAGAGGCGAGATCACCCGCAAAACCTAAAGAAGAAACCGCTCCTTGTAGCATTTAACTATATCCATTGTGAATTTGATTCCAAATTCCCTTGATTTCGACCGAGCTGTAGTAGTGAAAAAATGTAAGAGACTTCAATTGTGAGTCTAGATAATTGAGATTCTCTCCATTGACGTGCAGCCATATAGACATAGTACTACAATTTGTGGGGAGCCCTAAAATGGACCGAAGACAACAACAATAAGGAAGACGAATGATACAATAAGGAAGAATACGAAAATTATTTTTTGATAAATCCAAAAAATGGAGAGAAGGTAAACTCCCAATATCAATTAGAAAAAAAATATCTTCAGATAAATTGCGATTACTTAGAACTAGTTTTGCCAAAGAACAAATCCAAAAAGGGAAGCTCGTATCAAGCTTATGGTTCAAGCTTTTTGGGATATCCCAGATGAAGGCTCGAGTGATTTTAACCCAAACATGCTTTGTGACAGATTCCTAAGGCTCTTGCATCCTTTAAAATTCAGCAAAAACAAGTCTTTTCAGATGCTAAATAGATTCATAAAGCTCCCCCAAGCTTGTACAACTATCAAGTATTAGTATCTCCAATGTGGGACTAGAAAGAAGTCTGGTGATTTGATGAGATTTTCCCAATTGCTAAGATTAAGAACTTCTAGGTTGTTGAGAGAGTCAAATTTTATTAAAAATAAAGTTATTGTGAGTTATGAATTGAATATTGATAGAGGAACAGAGGACATGGCAAAGCTGGCTATACTTTGTTTTCTTCCCACCCTTTTCTAAAATCACCATGCTGCAACTCTAGCAAAGCCATCTTAACTCTTTGGAAATATGCTGGAAACTTCCTGTGAGAATAACATCATTGATTTCAAACAATCTCAAGTTCTTCATCTTTGAAAATGCTTCAGTTTTCAAATGTGTATCTTCGTGCCGGCAAATTTAAAATGATACCCTCCACTGTTTCCAATCCCTGGCAACATGGAAAATTGGATTAGTAATGCATCTCCTCAGCTTGTGTAATCATAATCTGCTCTGTTTTCCTAGATCATTAGATGACTATTTATAAACAATATTTCTTCCCATATCATATAACATAATGCATTCTCAACTTATTTGAGAATCAATTGTCACAAGAGATCTCTTTATTAGATTACTGATACCAGTATCCCGAAAACAATCATCAGGAATGATTCTTTTCCTCTGAACTTTTTTATTAATCCTAATAACTTCCTTTTTAAAGAGAGAATGTGAGGTCGTCGCTTCTCCCTATGCTATGGTCGGTGATCGAGATTCATCAGAATGAAATTGTTGTTTACAAAGTTACAAGTAGTTCTTTTTCATACTTTAAGTTACTCATATATTCAATTGAAAAAAGGTTCAAGTCAAAGATGTTAACAAAAGATTATGTTTCTAAGAATTCTGAATATGAAACTTATTATTATGTCACGTCTGATTTAGTTTATAATTTTTTTTAATTTTAATCCCGTTTGGATAGTCAATTCGTCTCATTACATCTCAAAATCCAAACACTTCTCAAACACAAATACTTTTCAATTTTTCTCTCATACTTCTTCATCTAATCATTATTAATCATTAGGGCTTTCTCAAACTTCCATATTAAAAATAAATTCAACTTCTTCAAATACCGAAATAAAAATTATATTCTAATAATATTTAAACTTTATAATTTTCTTATTCAACTTTTTTTTTCTCATTTTCCAAAACTTAATACAAATCTTAATTCAAATTATTTCATTACTGCTCACTATTATTCATGTCTTATATCATCTCATCAGATTATTCAAATGATGCCTTAGGCACCATTTGGTTATCAAACTTTACTTAATACACTTTATTTAAACTCATTTCATCATCCAAACATATCAATTTAACTCATCTAAAAGAGAACTTAATATACTGTAGCTACAGTAGGGACAAAGCCATATTTTGGTTTTGGGTTTGATAGTTTTTTTTTTTAACTTTTTTTAATGCCAACTCTCTCTCTCTCTCTCTCTCTCTCTCTCTCTCTCTCTCTCTCTCTCTCTCTCTCTCTCTCTCTCTCTCTCTCTCTCTCTCTCTCAGCGTCACTGTCAATCAGCCTAGGGGGCCAAAATTATTATTTTTTTCTACAAGTCTTCTGCAATGCAAATTCTTATAAAAGTGAGTCTCACAAATTCACATATTCTCATAAATATATCTAAACTTATCTAAACATTCAAACAGATTTTAAACTCGTCTAAATAGGTCCTCCAAAACTCACTCAACCATCTCAACTCACTATTATTCATAAAAAACTCAAATCAACTCAGCTCAGTTCGACATCCAAACACAACCTTAATCTTCTGTCAAAACCAATTAGAAAAAGGGTTTTACATAATTTGCTTTATTGACTACTTTATATCTCTTCATTGATTTATCTAATTGAAACAAAGCTAAGGGCATGCTTGGCAAAGAAAAAAATAAATCCTCAATATTCTAAAAATTTCTACAATTTTGATCCCAACATCATTCAAACATAAACACTTTTCAATTTCAAATTTTCAACATTTTCATCTAATTATTACTCAAACACAAAAATTAATACAACTTTTAAAAACTTCAAAACAAATATAATATTAAGTAATTACATTTAAATAATTCTCTCACAATACTCCAACATAATACTTATTTTAAATTCTATTCTCAATATAACATATTTACTCAAACTATTTTACTACTATTCAAAAAATTTTGAGTTACTTTAAGCATTTAAACATGCCCTAAATACCCATTGAGTTTCGAAAGCAGTCCAAGTATCGCTTGCAAAGAAAATTTTTAAACAATGTATGATATTTTTTCAACTAACATATTCAAGAATGGATGGAAGGAAATGACCCCAACATTAAGCTTTCAACGGCAAAAAATAGAAATAAAAGGAAAATCAAGAACATGGGGAAAACATACTCTGTTTAAAATTCACTTGATACATGAAACTCTATAAACTAGCAAAATAATTTACTGTAAATCCAAACAGAGGCACAATATGTGAATATAACCCTTTGGATGAGTAACATGCATGCACATTGTTTATGAATTGATAGATTTTGGACTTTAGACCATACTAGAAAGCACTAAGGAGTAAGGAATACCTGACCACCATTGCCGCATGAGCATACATACATTGAGAGGATTGCACCCTTACGTTTCAGATGGATAACTGCAATTGTCAATCCTCAAAATTATTTACAGATTTCACCAGCCTTGTCATCTGTATCGGCATTAAAATCAACATATGGCTGGCCAGCGGACTCTTTAATAGACAAATTTGATTTCGTCCATTGATGTGTAACCAACTGCACGCACTTGCCCTAGAGAGGCAGGGAGAGAAACTGATTGAAGACTTGTACAATAATCCAAATATAACCAAAGAGACGAAGGTTTACTACTGATACAATCAGGAAGGTTCCTAAGGGATTTGCACGCTCTTAAATTCAGAAAACAAAGATGTAGACTTCCAATGGACTTGGGAACCTTAACCAAACTTGTACAACCTTCGAGTATCATCTCCCTTAGTTTCTTCAAAAGACCAAAGGAGGATGGTTCTTGCTTAATAGCAGTTCCGTCTGCAATTAGCTGTGTTAAAGCGATCATATTTCCCATTTCTCTGGTAATTCTTCAAGTTTTGAACAACCAGTCAAGCAAAGAATTCTAACAGAAATTACGCTAGAAATGTTTCTTGGAAGACTCTCAAGGTTCTCACATCCTTTTAAGTCCAGGAAAGCTAGCACTTTCAGATGTTTAATACCTTCAGGAAGCTCAACCAAGCTTGTGCAACCTTCGAGTATCAGTTTCTCTAGATTCCTCAAAAGACCAAAAGATGACGGTAGTTTTTTAATGGCAGTTCTGTCTGCAATCAGCTCCTTTAAAGCAATCATATCTCCAAATTCCTCTGGCAAATTTTTAAGTTTTAAGCAGCGAGACAAGTGAAGAATTTCAAGAGATTTTATGTTAGAAATGCTTCTTGGAAGATGACTCAGGTTCTTGCATCCTTTTAAATTCAAGAAAGCAAGTTCTGTCAAATGTCCAATAGACTCGGGAAGCTCAACCAAACTTGTGCAACCTTTAAGTATCAGTTCCTTTAGATTCTTCAAAAGACAAAGGGAGGATGGTAGTTAAAGCAGTTCTGTGTAAAGACAACTAAGCCCTCATCTTTCCAAAATTCTTTGGGAAGTTGTCAAGTTTTAAGCAACCAGACAAGCAAAGATTTTCAAGATGTTGTAAGTTAGACATGCTTGTTGAAAGATTTCTAAGATTCTCGCATCCTTTTAAATCCAGCAAAATAAGGCTTTTCAGGGATTCAATGGACTCGTGTATCTCAACCAAACTTTGCAACCTTCAAGTATTAGGTTCTCTAGATGTGGAGCTTATAAGAACTTTGGCGATTGGCTGAAATATTTGGAATGGCTAAGATTAAGGACTTTCAGCTTATTGAATATCTGTGAAAACAGCGATATAAACAAAAAAAAAAAAAAAAATCATGTGAGGCATACACATCTAACATTAATAGAGGAATGAAAGGTAATATAGAACGTGATTGTAATTTATACTCCTCCCAGGCTTGTTTGACTTTGCCATGTTGCATGTCAAGAATAACAAGGTTCTCTAGATCAAAATCAGGAGGCATAAATTCGAGGGGACACTTATGCCAACATAGCCATCTTAGCATCCTGTGAGATGTCATCATTGAGTGGAGCAATCTCAAATTCTTCATATTTGCGAATGCTTTTGTTTTCAAACCCTCATCTTTAAGTACAGGCCCATTTAAGATGATACCCTCTACTGCTTCTGATCCCTGGCAAGACAGAAAGTTGGATTAACAATGCACGTCATCTTTTGCAAAACTAGAAGACCCATGGAATCAGATTAGGCCAAGTATTCTCACTGTAATCCAAACAAACAAACAAACATGGGATTTATGCTAGATATGAACATTTATTGCTAGAACTGAAAGAATGTAACTTCGAGTTCAGATTCCATACCAAAGTTGGACTGACTAAAGATGAAGATTTACTAAGACGAATAACAGATCGTAGCTTTGGGTATAGGTTCCATACTGAGGTCAGACTACAAAGCATGGGAGAAGCAAACCTCCATCCAAGAGGCAAAGATTACATGTCTATATATAAGGTTCAAAAAATGAGTCCTTCAAAGTCTTTTCAACTTTTTTGTTGGCATGCGTTCAAGATGCCCAATCCACCAAGAGATTATTATAATCTTTCCAGTAATGTAGTGAGTTATGCTTGTGGGGTTCCATTAGTTCTTGAAGTTGTGGGTTCTTATCTATCAGGAAGAAGCATTATTGAGTAGAGAAGTGCATTGGAAAAATTGGAAAAAATTCCTCATCCCCAGATTCTGAAAAAACTTAGAATAAGCTTTGACTCACTTGATGATGATGGTACAACAGACATATTTCTTGATACTGCATGTTTATTTATTGGCATGGACAAAGACTATGTAAGCAATATATTTTGTGGGTGTGGTTTCTTCCAGATATTGGTATAAGCATTCTTGTTCAAAGGTCCCTTCTGATAATTGATTACAAAAATAAGCTGAGGATGCATGATTTGATTCGAGATATGGCAAGGGTGGTTGTTCGTGAAAAGTCACCTCGTGATCTCGAAAAACGTAGTAGGTTATATTCTCATAAATATGTGTTATATGTACTAAAGAAACATACGGTAAGAAACATATACATTTATTTTTGTAACCATGTGCATATACGTAGACACAATCTACATGATGTGTAGGTATGCATGAGAATTTTGCCTTTTCTGCAAAGCATGCATCATAATTTGAATGCATGCATCATATTTTAACATATTTTATTATCTTACTATCCAGAACTGTAATTGAATTCCAATAATTGAAAACATTTACAGATATGCAGTTGAGTTTTGACCGCTTCTAATCATATTTCCATAATTAAATTGATTCCTCTATCAATGTTCCCTATCTTCAAATTCTTCATTTTCGAGATATCAGTAAGGAGTTGCTCTTGTAACTGAACTAGACCATTGGGTTGGTCTGAGATTTCTTTAATGTTCAGTAGAAAATTACTTCCATCAAATCTGCCACATATTTGGTTGTAGACAACTTTTGCTAGGGTAGTTCTTCCCATGCCACCAATCCCATGGATGCCCACAATATGAAAACCATTTGTTCCAGATAAAATATCTCTAATCTTCCCAGTACCATGTTCAATTCCTACTAGTTGTTCAACAACATATAGTCCAGCAGGCTTCACCTTACATGAAACTTCTTCAACAATCTTCTCGATGAAGTTTGCTTCATACCTTATCATTATATCCAAAGGAAATGTAAAAAAGCCACAATGAAAGAAAACAAGCTAAAATATTGTTATCAGCACCAGAAATATTTTATCTCGTCATTTGAGACTAATATGTCATGACAAAGCATTAAGTGGTATCAAATTTATTAAGACTAACATTTAATATGTTTCTATATTGTCAGTTAGACACAAATGTTGAAACAATCAATTAATTAAGTGTAAATTAGGTGTAAGTAGATGTACATATTTCAATGATAGCATGTCAGGCACCATTAATTATGTAAACAATTATGTACAATTATTTTATATAAATAAAAGGAAATCCTACAGCAATGGTATTCAGACCATTTGACATTGTATCAGAGCCTATATGATTTTTGAATCACTCGGTGCGATCTTTAATCGCAATTCTTAGATTTTTTTTTTAATTCCTGTGATTTGAGGATCTCTATAACTTGAAGGCTGCCGACGCAGCCTTATCTTCTACTTTTTGACATTTCTTTGGTCATATTGGTCTCAGAACAGAGGACTTCTCATTTCGGTGAGGTCTGTGCAGTTTCTTGGTACGATGGTTCTTGATTTCCATCGAATTAGTTCGTGGTTCTGTAGTTTGAAGGCTGCTGACGCAGCCTTATCTGGTTCTATTCGGCGTTTCTGTTGTCGTGTGGCTCTCGGAATAGTGGGTTGGCATTATCGACAACTCCTGCAGACGTCGACGTGGATCGAACAAGCAATCGACTACTTCTGGCATTATCGGCAACTCCTGGAATAGTAGATCAAACACGCAATCGACATGGTTCCATTCGGCGTTGCTGTTGTCGTGTGGTTCTCAGAAACTCCTGCAGACGCCGACGTGGATCGAACACGATAGTGCTCTCTCGGCAATTCTTTTTTTTTGGTACTATTTTGGCAATTTCATCAAGATTACGATAGTGCTCTCTCGGTACAGAACCTCTTTATTCTATTTAAGCTTATTTCAGTTCATTTAATTTGTCTTTATGTTTATTTAAAAAATATATATATATAATTGATACTATTTTATCTTGAGTTTTATTGCGATGGATTCCGCACCTGTGTGTTCCAAGTTTACGGGAAACAATTACTCTACGTGGGCTTTTCAATTTAAACTATTTCTAAAAGGAAAATACCTTTGGGGTCAAATTGATGGCACGAATGTCGCCATCATCTACTTCTGACAAATTTAAGGATCTCGGATCTTCTCCTTCATGGGTTATGCTGGATGCACGGATCATGTTTTGGCTTCTTAGTTCAATGGAATCACATATTGTTACAAATTTACGACCTCATCGCTCTGCTCAATCTATGTGGAATTATTTAAAGACGGTTTATCATCAAGAGAATAGTGCTCGTCGCTTTCAGTTAGAGTATGCAATTACCACATTTCAACATGGTAGTCTTTCGATCCAATACTACTACTCAGCATTTCTAACACTTTGGAACGAATATTCTGAATTGATTACGATAGATGTTCCGAGTAACACCCTTTCCACTATTCAACATCTTCATGAGACTAGTCGGTATGATCAGTTTCTTATGAAATTACGTTATGAATTTGAAACTATTCATTCCTCTCTGCTGAATCGATCTCCAGTTCCTTCTCTAGATATTTATTTTGTAGAATTACTTCGTGAGGAACAACGTCTTAATACTCAAGCTATTTTAGAGCAATCTCATGATAGTTCAAGGTCAGCAACTATGACTTATGTTGCCCAAGGCCGAGAATCGTTCAGGGATTCTAAAATCTTGCAATGCTATTGCTGCAAGCCATATGGACATATTGCTACAAATTGTCTCAAGATGACTACCGTTTGTACTATTCTAACTCTTGCTGCTTCTCAAGATTGGCTACTTCATTAGATGTATGTCAAGAATGATTTTTTTCATGGAGATCTAAAAGAGTGTATTTATATGAAGCCACCCCCGGGGTTGTTTTCCTCTCCGACTTCACAAGTGTGTAAGCTTCGTCGCTCTCTTTATGGTCTCAAACAAGCTCCGAGAGTTTGGTTTGAGAAATTTCGAACTACTTTATTACAATTTTCCTTCAATCAGAGCAAACATGACACTTGATTATTTCTTCGGCAAACCAACATGGGTCTTGTTGTTCTTTTGATTTATGTTGATGATATTGTGATCACGGGTTTCGATTATATTTACTTGGTCAACTTAAGACTCATCTCTCCGAGTCCTTTCATATGAAAGATCTTGGGTCTCTCACATATTATCTTGGTCTTGAGGTGCATCGAAGTTCCTCCGACATTTCACTTAATCAATATAAGTATGCGTGTGACTTGGTAGCTACAGCTGGACTACAAGAAGCTACCTCTGTTGATATTCCCATAGAATTAAATATCAAACTTCGCAAAGAGGAGGGTGACTTACTTCCTGATCCCAGTTTATATAGGAAATTGGTGGGAAGCCTGGTCTATCTCACTATTACTAGACCTGACATTTCTTTTGCCGTACAAAAAGTCAGCCAGTTTCTTCAGACTCCTCATCATCTTCATTTGATCGCTATCCGTTGAATTATACGATATGTTCAGGGAACTTCTTCTCGTGGCTTATTCTTTCCTGTAGGAAATTCTCCTAGCCTTGTTGCTTATAGCGATGCTGATTGGGCTGGTTGTGCTGATACACATCGCTCCATCACTAGTTGGTACATGTTCTTAGGTGAGGCGTTGATCTCCTATAAAAGTAAGAAGCAAGACAGAGTTTCTAAGTCTTCTACAAAATCTGAGTACAGGGCAATGTCCCTTGCTTGTTCCGAGATCATTTAGCTTCAAGGATTACTTACTGAATTAAATTTCTCTTAGAACCATCCTACACCTTTACATGCCGATAATACAAGTGCTATTCAGATCATGGCCAACCCTGTCTATCATGAGCGCACTAAACATATTGAAATTGATTGTCACTCTATCCGTGAGGCCTTTGAAACTCGTGTTATCACTCTTTTATATGTTTCTACTGAATTACAAATTGCTGATATTTTCACCAAGACTTTTACTCATCATCGACATTGTTTTTAAAAAAGTAAATTGATACTCATTGATCAACCTGCATCAATTTGAGGGGAGATGTCAGCTAAACACAAATGTTGAAACAATCAATTAATTAGGTGTAAATTAAGTATAAGTAGATGTACATATTTTAATGATAGCATATTAAGTACTACTAATTATGGTAATAATTATATACAATTATTCTATATAAATAAAAAGAATTCCTACAAAAATGGTATTTACCATTTGACATATATAACTTGGCTTTTGATTTCTTTTTCTAGGACAAAGCCTTCATACAGTTTATGTCATTCCCCTGGTGTACGATATTTCATCGAGAAAAGCCATCCTAGACATTCCAATTCAAGAACTGAAATCTCCCCCGAGTGGCATGATCTTCATACCCGGTAGAGTGGGCATAGAGGAGAAAACTACCAACTAATTATAATTCAGAATTTAACTTAAAAAAATAAAAAATCAGAATTTACTTTTTTGACCCAATTCACATCTAAAATCTCGAAGAAAATAAAAGCACAAAAATAATTTAAGAAACATGAAAAAGAAAAGGAAAAAGTATAAGAGTACTTCTACAAAACTTTTCAATCTTTACATATTATTATTTTTTATTTATTTTTATTTATTTTTAATATTTTTTTAATTTGTTTTTTTTTTTAAATTAAATTATTTTTTTTATTAATTATTTATATATTAAATATTTAATTAAAAATAAAATAAAATAACGTATGATGCGTAGAAATTATGTGAATAAGAGGAGGGTGAACAGATATTTTCAAAGTATAATACACATTTGCAACACTGTTGATATCCCATCCGGAACAGTCAGCAGCTTCTGTAAGAGCTAATCCACCGCTGTACCCTCTGCATATATGCCTGAAACAGCTCTTCATGCCTAACAAATGCTTCAAAAAAAATTCCTTTCTGATTTCGAATATCTAAGGGGCTCACGTGATGAAATATCAGAAGATGAGTGTGGCCAATGGTTTTCTTATAGTTCAGGATCGCTACAATCTCATCAAGGCACCACCTGGAAGATGCGTAACCTTTAGAGAAGACCACAATGAAAATCCTTGATCTACAAATCGCATTTACTAGTTCAACAGAGATGTTCTCTCCTCTTGAGAGCTCCTCTTCATCTTGAAAGGTGCGAATCCCGACTCGCGTCAAGGCAGAATAGAGGTGATCAGTGAAGGTCTTGCGGGTGTCTTCACCTCTGAAACTCAGGAACACGTCATGATCCCAACAACTCGGTTTTGAAGATGATGGAAAGGTTTTAGCAGCCATGGAAGAGGAGGCGCCTGTTGTTGTTGAGCTTGAAGGGACTGAAAAAGGAGAGAAATTCTGCGAGTTGGTAGAAGGGATAGAGCCAGAAAAACACCAAAACTCCAGTTTATTTTTTTAAAACTAAATTTAATGATGAGAAATACTTATCAAACATATTTCGAGGCAAAAACTCATGGTAAGAGGCAATCCATTCGGATCACATAGCCAAAGTGCTTAAAATTTATGGGTGAGTGTGGAGAAACGATACCATCTTCGTTTAAGTCTTCAAGAAAGTGTAGCTTGCGAGGGTCGTCTTGATCGTCAAATTCCAGGTCCAACTTCCGCTTCAAGCTTTGTGTCGCAGTGATGGTTTGGCCCTCGTCGTGATCCATGCGGGTAGAGTGGCTGTGGGCGGGTGGGATTTCTCTGGTAAAGAAATGTGAAGAACCAAGATGCTTGAAGGAATGGGTTGAACACTCAGAGAGTTTCTAGATTTTATGGCACTTGTTGGATTGCATAGCATTCTGAAAATAAAAATGTCTTGAGTGGAGAAAGTAAGTGGAAAGAGAGACGATGGGAAGCTTCCAGAGGGTTTTTCGGAGTTGAAGAAGCTCTCCTCGGTACGCTTTTTTCTTCTATTTTCGACCTGGTGGATGACGGCTGGTAGGTGCGTTAACGATTGGCGTAATCAATCTTTGAGCACGATTCGTTAACTCCGGTTTGGATTGAGAATTGGCACATTATTATTTTTTTTAAAATTTTTATATAAATTATAATAAATAATTTAATATTTTTAACTTTTTTTCAACTTTTTAAATTTTAAAATAATAATAATATTAAAAAATAATTTCAATAATATTATATTCAACTTTTATAACTCATCTCATCTCATCTTTCAATTAAGACAAAACCTAAAAAAATTTTGATATCAACCAAACACATTCCTTATATGGCCTAAATAATTCTCTTTTTTCTGCCAACATAGTTGTAGTTTCTCTCTTTGATTTCACTCATTTGAAATCTAAAACACACACCCTTATCCCCGTGTCTCGGGCATCCTCTCCCCCACCCCAAATTTCGCTCCTCTCCCTCAACCCTCCCTCTACCTAGTACCCCCTTCATTCTTTTACATTTCTCCCAAAATGTAAATTAGCAACTTATAATTGTTTGAATTTGGATTATTTTTGTTGAAGAGATTTGTAGCCAATAGGGTATAAGATATCAAGAGTTTTTTTTTTTTTTTGAAGAATTGGAAATCACATGTCTAATAGTGACCCCTCCCAAATTTATTTAAATCTCTTATTTATGGCGGAAGAAAGCGTGATAACAATATGACCTAACAAAACCAATAAAACCAATCAACCAATAAAGCAATAATAAAAATAACAAATTAAAGAAATTAAAATCTAATACAAGGGGACCACTTTTCTCAATCCCCAAAATTCCCTTTAAAAGTCTAGGAACTAAATTATCATCTTCATATCTGCATGTCAAATATTTGCCTTGCCTAGCCAATAAATCCACTGCTTGATTTGCTTCCATATATTGATGCCGAACAATAAAATGAACGCCCTGTAAAGCCTTTAGAGTTTCCTCCTAAAAATTCTAGAGATACCAGATTGCATATCTACCAGAGGAAATCCAATCAACTATAACCTTTGAGCCACACTCAATTTCTAAATTAAGAAATCCCAGCTATTTACAAAGGATCACTCTAGCATGTAGAGTCCGAAGTTCGGTCTCATTATTAGCTCATTGGCCTAAAAAAATTGAGAAAGTTCCTTTAAACAGTCCATGCTCATCCTAGGTTACATCATCACCTCTACAAGAACCCGGATTTACCCCTACAACTTCCATCCACGTTAAGCTTGACAAAGCCAGTGGCTGGCCTTTGCCAAGACACTAAACATGGTGCCCTTATGTGATGCACTGGTGCAAGAGATATGGCAAACGATTCCAATATTTGACTGTCCAATGGTGATATCAAACCCATCTTAGCTTGTTCCGTAACCAGCCTCCTAAGCCATTTTTAATGCTCTCCACACCTCATCAACCGATTCATTGATGCCCTCCATGCACAATCCACAGTGTCGCTACCAAAGTCTCCAAGTAATGAGAGTCCGTAAGAGGTCAATCAACAAACCTCTATAAGACGATTTTTATTTTTGGCAAATGAAAACCAATATAACATACGACCCCACCATGTTCTTGCATACATGACTAGAAGTCCCACTATCACTGCAACTCTTGACCAAATTTCATAAGCAAACTCACCCAAACAAAGAATACGATCAATAGTCTTGACTTTTTTGGCCATAAAATAGTCGCATCTGGAAGCTAAATGCACCCCACATCCTTCCACTCTAGAATCAATAGATGAAAATGAGCTTTCCACATGCATGATGAAATTTCTTTTAGTCAAAAACCAACAATAGGTAGATGCTTTACCCGAATTACCTCTCATGCTGTAACATCCCAAATCAGATGTTTTTAAAGATTACATGCAAATATTTTAACCTTGTAACTTTTAATAATATTTTAGAATTCTTTTATGTTATTATTAATGTTAGCATTTTTTTTTCCGAATTATATGGGATCAATAGGTAGTGTGTATTTTATTTGTGAATTTTTATAGAATCTAATTATTATTATTATTATTATTATTACTATTATTACTATTTTAATTATTAGTATTTTTATTATTAGTATTCTTTTGAAAATGTATTGAGGTGATAATTTATTTATTTTTTATTAAGTTTTAAAATTTGTAATGGATCAGATTAGTAAATTGTATAGTTGTTTTCCTTATCTGTTTTTATATGTTTATCTCTCTCTATCCCAGCTGAATCACGTTTCTACCCCGAAATCAACTCTTCCTACATCATTGATCAGAAATTTAAAACCCAATTTCATTTCGAATCCACCAACAATTTCACATCCTCATCATTTAGAAACTCTCTCAAATTAGTTATTCTTTTTCTTTCCATTTTCAGTTTTTGGATGTACAAGCAACTATTTCAAACTCAAATTCCAAACTTTAATTCTAATTCAAACTCAATTTTCACTTTCCATGCACGCTCCTCCCTCTAAGGTTCCTTTAAGTTTTCAATCATCTATAAATAGTGACGTTTACCAGCTCTACATGCATGAAGAAAAACTTTAGCTGATGCCCCTCTTCACCGTGAAAACCACTCACCATATAACCACAAACCATCACACAAGCAACCACTTCCTCTCACTCTGCACAGACCGAAACCACCCACGAAGTGCAACCTCATGGCCTCTTCAAAGCCACTACACAAGACCAGACACTGCACTGCACCATGAAATCTTGAAAGTTTCATCGTAGCAAGCTGCCATGTCGATCAAGAAGTCCTCCACCATGAAATTGTAGCAACCCAACCCAACCCGTGCGCACCAAAGGGAGGGTTTTCCTCCACACCTCCGTGTTTAACCATCATTTTGGACGTGAAGTGGTGCCCTATTTTCAACCACCCAAAATAGAGGAATATTTTTCCTCCATGTCGATCACTATAGGGGCTTCGGACCACCCCTTAGCCACCACAGACAATACTATCAGGCACTCCAAACTGCTCCTAGCCCATTGTGACCACGTCTTAGTAAGCTAAGTATGCCATGCTTCATCTCCTTCTCTCTCCCTTATTCTCACCATTCTCGAACTCTCTCTTGGCTTACTCTCTCTCTCTCTCTCACATCAGTTCTCAGCCACCCATTTTATTAGATAGTCACCCAGAGCCACCGCCGCCAAGCTCAATCATCTCTACCATCGCAGTTGCAATTGACCTTCTCTCTCGGTGAGTATCACCTTCTCGTAAGCTACTGTGGATCCTTTTTAAATTCCTGGGTTTCAGTCTTTTCTCAAGCAATCCCTTTATTATTTTTATATAAACACAATTATTCTAGTACATCCTAAAAGCTCGTAGATGTAGTAAAAAACATTGGACATTTTAAGATTGACCTTATTTTCATTGTGAGCATTGTTTAAGTTTCAATAAATAGATTTATTTAGATAACATTTTTTATATACTACCATCTATTATTTTACGACATTTAACTTTGAGTAGTAAATACAGTCATGTTTATTTTTATACGATATGTTTGACAAGGTATTTTTTTTATAAAACAAAATCTAGTGCTATTAATATATTTAAATAAAATATGATTACCTACTAAATTATAGTGCATTATTAGTGTTAAATTATTTTTAAGTTATAATAATAGTTCATAAGGATTTTTTTATATATTAAGTATTATTAGCTTATTTTATAAACTAAATTTTCAGCTGTTTTTATGGATTAAGATAAAAATATATTGTTTATTAGATTATACTTGAAAGGCTATATATGATATTATTGCTTAAATATTTATATGATATATGTATTTATTAGATTTATTATAAAATCGAATAAGTACGTCAATTATAAGAAAGTAAACCTATTTTACGAATTTAAGCTTTTACAACTTATTGAATATGGTTTCAAGTATTTTACTAAAAATATATTTTTTAAAGTGAAATATGTTAGTAGTATTTATTAGTTTTGTGATATTAGTATTTACTATTTTTTTATAGGAAGCAGAATATGTATTAAATTAATCTCCGCGATATGTATTAATTCAGTAGAATGTTTCAGCACGTTATTCTACAAAACGTTAGTGACGATTCATATTTCGTATAAGTAACAAGTCATATATGAAGGAGAATTTAGGAAACGGCGTTGTGAGGTAAGTGAATTTGATCACAAAATTAGGATTCTCAAATATAACTGATATTATTAGTAAAACTAGTTCTTTGATAGCCATTTTCATATAATCCTCATGTCATGCAAGCATGTCATCCAGCACAGCACAACATACGATCATATCATTTAGCATCATGTTTAGATTCAGCGACTTATAGTTATTTATATTAGTATGTAATTATGCATCTCATGTCGCATAAGTCACATAAGTTAAGTTAGTTCAAGTATAAGGTTAAGTCAGATTAGAGATAAATTAATCAGTTATTCAGCTAATTCAGATGGTCATCCAGATACATGGTACTAATGCATATCAGATTAGGGTGGATGTACAAGCCATAAACCTAAGTGTGGTCCACCATAGTACCCTAGAGTACTATCAGTGGCTCTCCTTGCTGTAGTGGGACGTGGGGCTGGTGCACAACCTTGCACACAAGATTAAGTGTGTTAGTCAATCAGTTCAACTAAATTAGTTCAACTAAATCAGTTAGTAAGTTTAGTCAGATCAATTATTAATTCAAGACCAGTCAGTTTAAGTCAGTTAAATCAAATAGTTCAGTCATGCATATCATGAGTCTTAGCATGTATAATCATATTTTCAGATTTCAGCAAAAATTGTATAAAAATTTCTTATAGTATTATCTTATGTTATGGTGGATTCCTTACTAAGCCATTGACTCATTTTAATTTATTTCCTGTTTTAAAACCACCTAGGTGAGAAAGTTGACCAATGCGAGCAGGCAGGTTAGGAATCGATTGAGCAGTTAATTAAATTTTCAGTTTTTCTAGAAAATAAGTGTCTTTATGACACAAGTTACTTTCAATTATTTCAGCTAATATTTTTTGTGAAAGATATTTTATTAGAACTTTATTTCTATGAATTAAATGTTATTTTATTTATTATTGAACCAAAAATCTTATGTCAGATTATAAGTTTTTAGAAAATTTAAGTGACATCCCTTAGTCTGCAGGAATGGGGTGTTACAATTTGGTATTAGAGCCGATCGAGATTCTTTGGACTTTTGTTTTTTAAAAAATAGAAAAAGAAAAAATGTTATCTAGGATGCTCCTGGCCTGCTCGAGAGTTCGTGTGATACTTAGATTTAGATAAGTTGCTTATTAGTTTTTAGTAGGTAGCACTATGATGTTTGTGTTTTCATAGTTATTGTTATTTATTTATTTGTTTTTTGTTTTAATTTTTTTTTTCAAAATACTAGTTATTGGTAGTGTAGAATATGACACCTAGCACTGGATAATTTCATTTAGCATGTATATTGGAGTTTTGTGGAGATCACTTGTACTGTGAGTTATGTGTTATTTGGTTACGATAGGGTGATCGATTGAAGGAATGAAAGCTAGGGGACTTTACTTTTAAGATCGATAGTGTATCATGTTGATCATGAAAATGGATGGAGATTTGAAGTATATTCATTGAAGTTGCTTGGGGAGAGTAAGGATCTAGCTAGTTGATTTCAGAGTTATGGCGTAAATTGCATATTGTTGGTATTTCAAGACAATTGATTAAATGCATATTATGTTCTTTAGGTAACGTGATTCTCTCGCATGGTATGAATGGTGAAAAAAAAATCACATATCTGGGAGACTTTTAGTACTGAGAGTTATTGAAAAAAGTTATGGTGTCAATATTTTTAAGGTTATTAATTATGAGAAGAATTATATATTTCATCTAGGAAAGTCTAATTATGATTTATGAGGAGAGTTACAATTAGTATGATTACAGGGAGATTATTAGGGGTTGAACATGAAAGATTTTGGGAGAAGATAGTATTATGTTATTAATCAAACCTATGGTTAAGGTTTATACGTTTAAATCCTGAAGTGTGTGATGTATGACAGTAGATGTTCGAACATATACAAGGATTATAAGGAGAAAAATGATTGATTTATATGCATTGAGATACACGTGAAAGGTTTGAGATTTTGTATGCATATTAGAAATGCCAAGAAATATTTGGAGTTGATTGATGTTACTAAGTGTATAATTGAGGTACTTGTTAATGGACTAGACTTTGATGCTAGACAAACATTTTAGAGAAGCACATTGGAGATGTGGATTCTCACTTTTGAAGATTTTAAGATTGAGATAATTGAGACCTTGATCTTTAGAAATTTTATGATATTATTATTTGAGGTTATTATTTTAAGTGAATAACTTGTTTTAGTATAGTATGGGGAGAATCTATTTATTATTTTGAGGTAGAGGTTTTTAGTTACCATGGAGACTTTTACTTATTATTTGATGTGGAGATTTTTACTTACTATTTATCTGGATTAGAGATAATTGTTCGGGTGATAATTATTAGGCTTTTAATCAATCCAGATGTTATTAAGGTTTACATTTTTAGGCTTGAATTGTATTGCCAAGAATGATATCATGGTTGATACTAAATGCGAAAATTCATACGTGATTACAAAAAAAAAAAAAATCCATGCGAGGTTTAGGAGTGAATAATTGAGGACTAAACTCTTATCATTAATCTTTAGGTCATTAATTCCGTTACTACTTCATTGCACACCGTTTCACTAAATTGCCAATGCATCGTTTTGCTACTTATTTCTTCACGATACAAGCCTCTCAATTTCCATACTTGGTCAATTTTAATTGCTACAACACACAATGCTCTCAGCCACATTGCAATCCTTCAAGCCTTTTGGACCTTACATTCTCCACCCCTTTAAGGACTTTGTCCACAAGGCCCTAATACTTTCCCCCCTAAAGAATCTTGCCTACAAGGTGTGGATAAAAGTTCCTCAATTCCCACAGAATTTCCTACGAATTGTCTTCAATGGGAGCACCATTCCATTTAACCAAGACTTTAGTTATTGGGGTAGAACTAGTAAAGGAGATCTCCATCCAGATGCTTCTGTCCTAAACCTTCCTTGGCACACATCTGATCACTCTCCCACTATGCTCAACACCATTAGTCAAGGTCATAACAAAAAAACCTTTCAAATTTGAGGAATTTTGGCTCAGAGACCCCACTTGCTTTGACACCATCAACCGAGCCTTGAATAACCAAGTTTTTAGTAACCCCCCTTTTCAGTTGGTTAAAAAACTCGATGTCACCAAAATAGCCCTTAAGCTTTGGAACAAAACCACATTTGGCCACATACAAACAAAAATTACAACCCTCAAGGAAGCCCTCACTAGAATTCAATCTAAAAACCCAACCACAAACTCAATCACCATGGAAAACGCCCTTGAGGAAAACCTTAATGAACAACTCAAGCGCGAGGAATCCCTCTGGCGACAAAAATCCCATGTCACCTGGCTCAACACCATCGACCTAAACACAAAATTTTTTCCGTATACCTCTACAACAACCTGTAGATGCAGAAATTTCATTGACACTCTCAAGCTTGCAAATGGGACCTGGACTACAGATCCCTCGAAAATCTCCACCCTTTTCCAAACTCACTTCAAAAACATTTTCAACACCACAAACCCTAACACACCCCCAAATATTGAAAATCTTTTCCCCACAAAAATCACTCACCAAGACAATGAAAACCTTTGCAAAATTCTTGATGTTGTGGAAATCCTGGAAACCATAAAACAAATCCCCTCCTCTAAAGCTCGAGGCCGGATAGTATTACGGGTTTGTTCTACAAGACATACTCGTCAATCATCAAAGACGACCTCATTGCCGCCATCCAAAAATTTTTCCTTCAAGGAAAACTTCTCAAGGAGATGAACCATACGAACATTGCCCTCATCCCAAAAATAGACAGTCCCATCTCTATAAATCATTTTTGCCCCATAAGCCTTGCCAATGTCAGTTATAAAACAATTGCAAAAATCCTGTCTAATAGGCTCTGTATGGGTCCCCCAAAACTCATCTCCCCAAATCAATCTGTGTTTATCCATGGCCGGCTCATCCAGGACAACACTATATTTACCCAAGAAATCTTTCACCACCTCAAGAACAAAAGAGGCAAGTAAGGTCTTATGGCCATCAAAATAGACATGGAAAAACCTTTGATTGCATGGAGTGGCCATTCCTCTTTCACATTCTTAACAGTCTCAACTTTAGTATAACCTGGATCAACTGGATCAAGGAATATCTATCCACAATCTCCAACTCTATCATTCTTAATGGTATGTCCACCGGCTTAATCCATCCCTCCCGAGGCTTTAGGCAAGAAGACCCTCTCTCTCATTTCCTCTTCATCGTTGGCAGCAAAATTTTCTCTAGACACATCCATAGAGAGGAGCTTCAAAAAAATTTGAAAGAATAAGTATCTCTAAAAATGGCCCCCAGATATCCCACCTCCTATTTGCAGACGATCTCATCTTCTTCAGAAATACCAACACTACCATTGCAAATGCCTTTGCGCATTGCCTAAACATGTACACAAAATGGTCGAGTCAAAAAATTAATCACAACAAATAAACCATCCATTTCAGCAACAATACCTCCATCATTGCCAAACGTAGTGTTTCGGAGATTCTCAACTTGAAAATTGGCCCACAAAATGGTCGACTCAGATATCTGGGTCTTCCCCTCTTCACTAGCCACTCAAAAAAAGACATCTTTTTTGATAACCCAGATTTTTAAATATCTATTTAACTTTCATATGTGGTATGATCATTGAAAGTTGATCAAATAAGGAATAAATATAATAAAGAAAATACTTATAAATGTATGTTGAAAGGTTAGGAGTAGGATTGGGTACAAAGGTGACTTGTTTTATGTGGAAAAAGTGCCTAACCCGAGATCTCGCCTGACTCTAGCTCGAGCGAGATTGAGGCCGAAACTTGGCTCGACTCTCGCTTGACATCTGGCTTAAGAGAGATACAGAGAGAGATTTGACATCTTTTGATAGAACAGCCATAACGTGCTCATTTGATATCGGATTTGAGTGATTCAAGAGGTTATGGAAAGCTAAGAGGAATATATACAACTTTTATGTTTTGAGTTTTAAGAGATATGAATTTATCAAACACAAAATAGAGATTGAAATGCAGATTTGAATTGGAGAGAGATAGGCATTGACTTTGAAGTTGACTAAGGACTTTGAATAAGATTAAGTCTTTGAATTATTTTCTCAATTATCTAACATCTTGAAAATATGTAGAAATATGTCAAATGAGAAGATTTTATTTATTAAATTTTGTGTGAAACAAGAGAGATCATTTATCAAACACTTGGTGTGCCCGGATTGGTACTCTCGGGCTTATTTGTCGATGTTTAGTAGAAAAATCATAACTTGGTCATATGAGCTCAAAATTAAGTAATTTAAGTTTCTATAGAACCTTAAAAAGTATATATAGAACTTTTATGTTTTGAGTTTTTTAATATAAGGATCGAATCAAGGACGAAATCTAGTGTGAAGGGGACGACCTTGGGTTGAGTCCAATTGGTTGCCGACTTTGAGGAATTGTATTATATTCAGCCATGTAATGAAAATTATGATTGACTATCAAATTTTCTAAAGTCTTGAAATATGTGGGAACATGTGACAAGTTGATAAGAATTGATCTAAAAGCTCTAGTTGGCCCAAAGACATGGAGTAACATGAGAGGCAAAAATTTGCCTGAATATGTCCAAGTCTAACTAAGTAATTTACAAACCATAGTTATCTCAACCAAATCTTGAAATGGCCTTCTAAAATATCACATATTGTATCTTGGGGAGGTATACATGTGGTCAATTGAGGGTAAGAAGGGGCTGGAATGTGGCTGACCTTTGGAGAAGCCAAGAGATAAGATTAAGCATGGCTGGACAAACAGCCAGTCCATGTCAACTCATACCCCCCTTGTGGTCTATTTTCAAGTCATGGATCATGTGAGGCTGCCAAATGACTCAATCTCAGCCCTTGGATGAAGATATTTACAACCTAGCTTAGGAATTAGATGTAATTATAAGGGTTAGGCATGACACCTCATCCTCCAAAGCCTTAGGTAGCCAGTTGCCTTTAACGGCCTCTTCTTCTCCTTTTCTTCTAATGGGTCGACCACACTCCTATAAATAGGTTTTGGAGAGTTTTCTAACTCCCTTTGGAGAGGGTAGCATACGCTCAAGTAGAGAGAAAATCAAAGAAGAATCCTTCCCGAACCTTTGAACCTTCAAGCATCACCTAAGTGAGTTAAGTGAGTGATCTTGAGGGAAATATTGCAAGGACTGGTTTGATCATTTCTAGCAAGATTTGGAGAACTAGTAAGTATACAATTTAACCTAGTCTTGGCATAGAATAAGTAAATTGGGGATTAAATCATGTTTGTTGTTGATTTGAGTTTAAACCTTGCTGATATGATTAAATTGAAATCCATTGTGTTTTGGATGAGATTTTGTTATGGTAAAATACTAAGAAAATTATAAGAATATAAATTTATGTTTTAATAAGTGAAAATAAGGTTTATGTGAAAAGATTGCATGTTTTAGATTAAAAAACCCTATAAACCGTGACCTCGCTCAACCCTCGCTCGACCTAGGGATCGAGCGAAGAACAATCAGAACCCTCTGCTTGACCATTGCTCAATATCCTGCTCGAGCGAAGTGCAACTCGAGACTTTACTCGATTCTCGCTCGATAACTTGCTTGAGTGAGAGACAACCCGAGATTTCACTTGATGTTCGCTCGATACCTTGCTCGAGCGATATACCTTATTTGCTTAAATTCAGGGTTTTTCTTGGATAGAAGTGGATGGTTCAAATAGGAAGAGTTATCTGTAAAATATAAGTATAGTCTATATGATATATGTTGCATTGGAGGTGCATACAACACAAAGTTTAAGATTTCATGCATGTTCCAATATGTGATGAGTTTTAGGAAAAAGTGGTATGGCACATGTATTTGTGAAATACTCACGAGAATAAGAAAGGAACAGCTAAGAATAAGAACTATGAATAAGTTAGTTACGTCATGACGGGGACGGTAAGACGTAACGCCTGTATGACTGATGTGCCGATGGAGATGATGATACGTAATGCCCGTCGATGATAAGTAAGAGTCGTGTCACAACGGGATAGCGAGACGTAACGCCCGCTATGTTAAGTATGTTCTGTGTCATGATGGAGACGGTAATACGTAATGTCTGAAAGATTGAAACGAAACTCATCACCACGGGAATAGCGAGACGTAACGCCCGAATGACTGATGAGTTATATGCGATGAAGATGGCGATACATAACGCCCATCGAAGATAAGAGATAAGTAAAACCCGACAGGGATGGTGATACGTAATGCCTGTCGATGATATACAATAAGTAAGATCCCGATGGAGACAGTAATACGTAACGCTCATCGGGAATAAGAAATAAGTAAGGCCAACAATATTAAGAAATAAGATGAAAAGTATAAGTTTTAAATATATGATGGTAGGTCCAAGTAAGGTCTAAGTTTGTATGGGAAGAATGCTCATTGACATGCATAAGTCCCATAAAGTATTCTCATAAGTTATATGTATGTGATTATTGCTATGTATGATAATATCTGATGTAATCTATACTTTATTTCGTTAACTGTGTACTTATTGAGATTTTTTGAAAATCTCACTCTTTTAAGTTTTATCTATCATTCCTTATGGAATGATAGATGTTATTGCAGGATTGAAAAAATCGCAATGAGATTCGGACAACACAAGAGATTCTAAGGTGCCCTGAGGATCCTACATAATACTCCTCTTTGGTTGGAATGATCTTTCATGTAAGTGATCAAGTGGAATAGTAAGACTACTGGATGACGGTGGGATACGATATTTTGTTTTAAGAAAACTAACTAGGTTATGTAAGTCTTGGATATAGTATGTTTTTGTAAATGTGAATTATAAAGGTTATAGTTTTACTATAACATGTAATCTATTTATGCAAGAGTTAGATCTATTTGTATATATTGGAGATTTACCTCTTTCTGCTGTATTTCGCATTGCATTTAATTAGTAAGTTTAGATGCATGCAAACTATTCTTTACGTTTATGTAGGATGAATAGTCTTGTGTTACTTGTCTGGATACTTCGATTTACGTTTTAATCGAGACGAAAAATTGGGGCGTTATATCTTCAAAGGAGTCATTGGAAAAATTGAGATGAAACTCTAAGCCTGGAAATCAAAAATCCTTTCCCAAGCTAGTAAAACTACTCTCATCTAGACTGTAGCCACTTCCATCCCCACTTACATCATGTCCACCAGCAAAATGCCAAAAACTATTGTCGAGTCCATCGATGCTAAACTCAGAAAATTTTGGTGGGGGAAAAGACACCTTGGCTTCCACTGGTCTTTACACAAAATCCTGGGAAGCTATATGCACTCCCAAATCATCCGAAGGCCTTGGTTTAAAGAAAATAGGTCCCTTTAGCACGACTTTCCACCTAAAACATGCTTGGACTTTCATAAATGACACTGACACTCTTTAGAAAACTTTGCTAAAGGAGAAATACCTGAAGAACAATGATTTCTTTAACATAAATCCAAAATCAACGGACTCTTGGTACTGGAAAAGCCTTCTAAAGCACTGAGATTTTCTTCAAAATAGCTTCTACTTCCAGATCAATAATGGGGTTGCAACTAGAGCCTGACAGGATCCTTGGATCCCATCTCTTCCTTTTCGTATCCCTGCAGCTAACCCTAACACTATCTGGAATGACCCCAACATGAAAGTGGCTGAGCTCACCTTAGAAGAACCTAGACATTGGAATATCTTACTACTTCAAGCTCTCTTCACTTTTGATTCTGTTAATGAAATCTCAAAAATTTCCCTTTCTAATTACAACTTCCGCTCCACTATAAACAAAATCAAATAGACGTACAATTACTCGAGGAACTTCTCAATTAAAATGGCTTACAATGCTCTTCTTCCATTGCACGATAATTTTGACATCCCCTGGAAAAAAGTTATGGAATCTCAGAGCACAAGACCATATAAAATTACTCCTTTGGAAAGTAGCCCAAAACATT
This sequence comes from Platycarya strobilacea, assembly GCA_036898215.1. Classification (NCBI taxonomy): domain Eukaryota; kingdom Viridiplantae; phylum Streptophyta; class Magnoliopsida; order Fagales; family Juglandaceae; genus Platycarya; species Platycarya strobilacea. Next base: position 25,954,403 of record CM072551.1, read on the forward strand.
CTCCCCACAAAATTGGTTATCAATCATGTCCTTACACTTAGTGATGAACAAGTCTTTTGCCCTCTTTGCCACTCTAAAAATGAAACAATCACACACCTCACTCTCAACTACTGCTACACAAGAAGTCATTGAAAACACTCACCGTGGCTGATTGACACTACCAAGTTTGCAAATGAACACATTTCAAATTGGATCAAAATCATCTCAACTCCTTCAGAAATCCAAAATATCTTCGAGGACGATACCCATCTTTCCAACTATTTGCTCTTCTTGCCATTGATAACATTAGGTACTTTCAAAACCTTGTCATCCATCAATCACTTACACCCGATCCCCTTTGGCTCATTTCAGAAGTATCCAAAGCTCATTCCGACCACATCCTAGCCTAGCAAGAAAAAGAGAAAGAACAAGTTGTGACTGCCCATAATTATGATTCAGATCACTTTCTCATTCAGTTTGATGAAGCTATTCAAAAAGAGGATGCAATTGTAGCTAGCATCTGCTTCTTAGAAAATGGAGCTCCAAACATTGTGGTTTCTAGTTCTACCCGTAACAATAACCCAAATGTGGGGAAATCTCTAGCTGCACTAACAGGGATCCAAGAAGCAAAAATAGGAAAATCAAGAAAATCCACATCGAAGGTGATTCAGACCAAGCCATCCAAGCTTTGCTGCATTCGAGAGAAGCATCTTGTTGGGAAATGGAAGTAGTGGTTCATGATCTTAGATACACACTCCCTAGTTTCGAAGCTTGGACAGTAGCAAAAGTTCATCGATCTAAGAATTGATGTACGCATATGATTGCACAATGGGCAGCCTCCAACCACCTTGTTGGTAGCATACCCCTCTCTTCTATTTCGCCCTGCATCCTTCTCTTCCACAGTGGAAAACGACCCCCCTTGTCCTCCTTAATTTGCTTTCCTTTACTGCTTTTGTGTTTACTTTACTTCTTTTACTCTTTGTAATGACTCTTGTTTCAGATATTATATGTCTTCACTTTGCTGAGGAAAAAAAAAAGATGTTGATTTTGTTATTTCTCCTACTATAAAGAAATATGATGTAATGTGCTTTTAAGATTTTGAGTTATTTATGGTGGGATTCAACTCTTCTTTGCAGGAGAATGATGATGAGAAGAATGGTGGTTGGAAGATGGTTGGTGCAATGCCTCGAAAGCGGCCACACAAAAGAACTTCATAATTAGCTGACTTTTTTCTGTTAGCCTTGGTTAATGACCTACTGACACCTCGGTTATGACCAATTTTATATAATATATATATATATATATATATATAACATAAGGCATTTATTAATAATAGACATGACAATTGATAATAAAACATATATTACAAGTTTACTATAATATTAATAGCTCTTCAATACATAAAAGTGATTGACATAGTCTACCCTTTACTGCAAATCTCTACATACTAATGTTTGAGAAATAGCATAACTCTATCCAAAACAAAACTAAAAAAAACCTCATACATATTCTATGAAGGAGTAAAGGACACATTCCATGGAGAAAGTCCAGGAGAGTCACTCTAATATTGACCAAGGTCCAAGAAGCTGTGTATTATTATTATTATTCTTCTTCTAAAACAAGACACTATAGAAATTTAAAAAAATATGGAAAACATGATTTACACCTTAAAAAGATATAAATTAGTGTTTTCAACCTTGGAGGAAAGAAAAAAACATTGGCAAAGTGACTATGGTGGCTCTGAGGGACACGCGCAACCCTTATAGTATGGCAAACAATCTGAAGCGTCGGAGATCCTAAACCTAGATAAGCCGCGTGTGGTAGTAGAAAAACCTCCCTAGAGGTGGCACATGGATTTCTTGCTTCTGTTTCAGACCACATGTGTGGCTTACATACCACTCTGTTCGGCAAAACTCTTCTCCTGTCTGAAGGATTGGCATCTTGGAAGCTTTATGGGGGGCGCGTGGAGGACATAGGATGCCAAAGAGCTATAGATCTGAGAGTCACCATAACTAACTAAGAGACAACCCACTTTCAATAGTGCTTCTTGCAAAAACAAATAGAAGAATAGAAGAAGAAAGGAGAAAAAACTGGATGGAAGGGGAAGGGATGAGAGAAGGGAGGGAGGGAGAAGCTCTTCCCTCTCTATGCAAGATTTTCTAGTTGAAGGTTTTTAATCATGTAATAAAAATAAATAAATAAATAAATAAAATTTGTTCTTCAAGCCAAACATAATTCTATAAAATAATGAAGTCCTATTATGATTATGGTATGTTTAATCATGTAATAAAAATAAATAATTAAATAACATTCAGTCCTTGAGCCTAGCTTAATCCTATAAAATAAAGAAGTCATATTATAATTAAGGACATGTGTGCTATGATGTTGCCCTTTAATGGTTGGCTAAAAACTCAAGCTCCCAATGGGATCTGTTTAGAGGAAAACTAACCATCTGTAAGGTATCAATCCAAGATACCAATCTGCTCCTCACGAACATAGGAAAATAACTCAGGAAACACAACTCACATAAGAATGGAATTGAAACCAAGAACCCACTTTTATTGATTCTTGAATTCAGTTTTTGACGAACCTTGAACCTCCTTACAAAGAAACAATTGATCTATGTTGAACCTAATATTTCAAGTCTCGTATCTACGTATAAATTTTGATGATAACAAATAATATTTAAGATTCAAACTCAAGTTGTCTACGCATGAAGGGGGTTAAACATATCAAGAAATCAAGTATGAGAAAGAAAGAGATCAAGTCTACAAATGATGCTTATAGAGTAATTTTGTACATCTCATAATAAAATTCAAAATTAGATTAAGGTTCAAAATTAATATTTTCTCATAAAGCATTAAATTTCATTTTTTACATATGCATGATATCATTAAAAGATTTAATTTCAAAAAATTATATTTTACATGTACATGACATATGCATGATGTCATTAAAAGGTTTAATTATGAAAAATATTTTTTGCAAATGCATGACATATACAATGACTTCATCAAAATGTATGACATATGTAATGATTTCGTCAAACGTATGACATAAGTAATGACTTCATCAAAACATATGATATATGCAATGACTTCATCAAAATTTGAATTTTAAATTTGAAAGATGATTGAATGAGACTCATTTGCTTATAAATAGCTCACTTGTGTTTTGCAAAATCACAACAACAAGAGCCGTTGCATCTTTCTTTCAAAACACTCATTTTCTCTTCTCTAAGTTTTATGCCTTAATCCTTGTTCATTTTGAGAAATATATAGGTTTCACTGTATTGTTTTTATCTCACTCATTGATGAGTGTATTCTGATAACCTACCCATTATCAGTTTTTATATTTGTAAGAGGGTGCATATAACCCTTGTGTGTGTAGAATGTGTTCTACACAGGGAATAGTTGAATCAATAAGTGTGAGGTGATTGGAAGTGTAGAGGGTGTTGTATATGGATTCTTTGGAGCGGTATTACTCAAAGATATAATAGATTTCTATCTCCACCTGAATGAGATTAAATAGTGAATTTGAGATCCTCAAGGGGTAGCTTGAGGCGAGAATATAAGCAGTGGGGCTGAATCTCGTTAAAATACTGAGTTTGCTTGTTCTTGCCCTTACTCTTTATATTTCCTGTTGTTTCGTATTTTATTTATATTTTATATTGTGCATTTGGTTTATAATTTTAATTTTTTTATATAATCCAATTCACCACCCCTCTTGTGTTAGTCATATGGGCAACAATCTATATGCCAAAAGTTCAATAAATACAATCTGCAAATTACAACTCTATTTATAGAATGAAGAAGATGAACAAAATGACGACGTAATGAGATAAAAGTTGAGTCTCTTAAGTCCCAGAATAAACACAGTGTTTCATTAATCTTTAGGTTGTTAATTCCGTTACTACTTTGTTGCACACCGTTTCACTAAATTGCCAACGCATCGTTTCGCTACTTATTTCTTCACGATACAGGCCTCTCAATTTCCATACTTGGTCAATTTCAACTGCTGCAACACACAATGCTCTTAGCCACATTGCAACCCTTCAAACCTTTTGGATCTTACATTCTCCACTCCTTTAAGGAATTTGTCCACAAGGCCCTAATACTTTCCCCCTTAAGGAATCTTGCCCACAAGATGTGGATACAAGTTCCTCCTTGCCCACAAAATTTCCTACGAATTGTCTTCAATAGAAGCACCATTCCATTTAACCAAGACTTCAATTATTGCTTGGTTGCAGAGCTTTTTCGTTCTTCTCTTCAGAATTATCTCTGGTTCAGGTTGCACTCAATCTTGGATGTCAACTAGGGTAGAACGGGTAAAGGAGAAACACCCTAGCCTAGTTTCTTTTTGAGGCAAGAGACATGAAAAACAAGATAAATTTTTGATGAACTTGGAAAATCCAACCAATAAGCCATAAATCCAATTCGTTCAAGCACTGAAATGGACCATAGAATCTTGGAGATAGCTTTAAGTTGTGTCTTAAAGCCACTATTTTCTATCTATAGGGTTGAAGTCTAAGGAAGACCCATTCCCCTACCTGTAACTCCCTCTCACTTCTCTTCAACTTAGCAAAAAACTTCATTATGTGTTGGGCTTTCTGAATGTATTCATTTAACAAGGACAACAACTAATCTTTGAACCTTAACTGCTGATCTATAGCTGCTTAGAAGTGGTTACAAGTACATAGGTCAGCAACTTGGGAGGGGCATAACCATAGAGTGCTTCAAAAGAAGATATTCCATTTGAAGCATAACAAGTGGTGTTGTAACACCATTCTATCATAGTTAACCAACTACTCCATTCTCTTAGTTTGTCATTGGCATAGCATCTCAAATAACCTTCCACATTCTTGTTTAAATTCTCAGTTTGTCCATTATAATGTAGGTGATAGGCTGAAGTATAATGAAGCGAGACCCCTTGCAGCTTAAACACCTCTTTCCAAAGAGAACTTGTGAACAAAGGATCGTTGTCAGAAACAATAGACTTAAGCATGCCATGAAGCTTGAAAACACTTGAGAAGAAAATCTAAGCCATTTTATCTATTGTGATTAGATGAGATGAGGAAAAAAAAAGAGAGTAAATATAGTTAATTTGTGAATCACAGAAAGAATGATAGAAAAACCATCGAAATTGGGAAGGCCTTCTACAAAATGCATGGCTATATCCAACCATGGGGACTAGGGGATTGGCAAGGGCATCAAAAATCCTACTGGCTTCACTGTTTCATGCTTTCTAGTTTGGCATATTACACATTTTATTTTACCAAAGTCAAATATCGTTCCTTATGACATGCCAGTAGAACTCTCTTCTAGCATTCTATAGTGTCCACATGTAACCAACATGCCTAAGGCTGTTCATATGGGCCGGATTTTATCCGGCCCGGAATAATAACCGGATACCCAGGTCTTAAATCCGGTTTTCGGATTATATAAAAATGGGCCGGAATCCGTTTTTAACAAACCGGATCAAATTGGGCCGGATATCTATATTGAATCCGAAACCCGGTTTTATCAACCCATACCCGGCTTTCAAATTAAAATGGTGCCATTTGTAAACTGGTTTCAAATTCGATTCTTCCCCTCTCCGTTTGTAGACTCGTTCGTCATTCGATTTCACTATCTGTCTCTTTCTCTCTCTCTCTGCATACAAATCCTAGCCCCATCCCATGTTGAGTCCGCGACCTCATCAGTCATCATCGTGACCCATCGCCGTCTCCGAGTCTCCGTCGCCGAGTCTCCATCGCTGTCTCCGAAGCTTCATCGCTGAGTCTCCATCGCCGTAAACATTGTTCGGTACTCTCTCTCTCTCTCTCTCTCTCTCTCTCTCTCTCTCTCTCCCTGTAATTGCGTGAGGATTAGAAATAGATTTATTGAAGGAAAATCTAAGTTGATTCTAGGGTTTTATGGGTTTCGTGTATCACAGTATTTCATATGTTTGAAGTAGATTTCATGCAATAGATTCGTGGAGTTGCAGAAGTAGTTTTATGGGTTTAGCTAGCTGAAAAATATATACCATCTCTTGAGCTAGTTAACTGATTTTTAGCTCCTCTTTATGTACGGGCCACGGCTCAATCTGGGTTATTTGACCAGAAATTAGATTGGATGTTTTATGAATAGATATTTAGCTTACTTTAGTTTCTTAATTACTCAAAATTCACTTTCCATTTCTGCATTAATTTTCCTACCTTCAAAAAAATCCTCCAGAAGATGTTTTGAAAAAAGAGGAATACATAGCATATAATTTGCTGGGACCATAAGTTTTCTGACCCGTAAAAGAAAACTATAAAAAAAGTTTTCAACCAGATTACAGGGTATTAAACACATTTATCTGGTTGATAGGATTGAAATATTTTGGTTTGTGACTAGGAATTTAGGATTAAAGCGTCCATGTTAATTTTTTGACATTTTATTATCATTGTTTTTAACCTGTAATATATATATATATATATATATATATATATAATATTTACATAATGTTGAGAAAATCCATGGCCTATGCAGTTTGTGAACTCACTTGGCTTCAGTCCTCACTTGTGATCTTCATCAACAACATCCTCACCCTTCTTTGTTGTTTTGTGAAAACCAAGTTGTTGTCCATATTGCAGTTAATCTTGAATTTCAAGAGAATAAAATCATTGGCCAACTAATTACAGTCTTCAATTATATTGATTCGTGTCATAACTGTCAATGGATAATTTGCAACTTAATTTATTACATTTCCACCTCTTTTCCAACTAATATATTCAATAGTTTGAGATTTATAGATTTATAAAATAACTTTAAAATATTTAAGTTCAGAAGAATGATCATCTTCTTCATCATGGAACCAACATTCATGATTTATAATTACTAGTTCAAATAGTTGAGACTTAAAATAACTTATCAACCAAATATGATCACAGCCAAATAAACCAGAAGTATGATTATAATATTGGTAAGTGGTAACTACTTGTTGTGTCTAAGCGCTCTAATCGAATTGTAGAAAAATATTTACTACAGAAAATTATAGAAACTCGTGATCCCTTTTTTTCCACTAGGTGGTGCATGGTCCCATGCAGGGCTCCAATTATTTCTTCCAAAGTTTTATTATATAATGAAAATCTAGTTTTGTTGTGCTGTCGATGACTTTATTCATGAATATTATAAATTATAAATATCTGGAACTGATGATCTCTTTTGAGCAAGAGTACTTCTTTAAAACTATTAAAATTTTTTTGTTATTTTAAACTGATTTAGCACAAAAACTTAAATAAGTTTAAATAATTCGACTTATATAGTATATGAAATTGTGATTATTAAAGTGTGTAAATCTTATCAAATATTTTGTGATGTTGAAGAGATAGAGCAAGAGACTGTTCACCCATCCTTTGCTGCTCCATATCAAGAGCCTCATCAAAGTTTGCTTTGTTCCTGTTTTTTCTTAATATAAGCAGGAGGTAATAACATTGATGTCTATTAATTTCATTTTCATTCTGTTTTTTTTGGAAGTTATTGGCTTGTATTGTTTGCTAAAAATATCCATGCTTAAAGTTGTACATGATTTTTTACTTAATTATATGGTTTGGTTTGGTTTGTTGTGTTTTGTTACTCAATAATAGATGGAAGAAGATTCTACAAGTTGAAATCTTGGTACGACTCAAGGGGTTAGTGGTGACTCTTCCTCTTTTCCAGTGGATGTGGATGAGCATGGGAGTCTTCCATCTCATTCATCCACACATACCCATTCCGTTCTACCTGTACTTAAAAAATCTAGGAAAACACCTAGTAACCAATCGGTGTCTTGGGAACACTTTGAGAAAGTGCTACCTATTGACCCTGATGAACCAAAAGCTTGATGCAAATATTGTGATAAGTTGTTTAATTGTCATTACAAGAATGACACTTCTTCTATGAATCACCACCTTTATTATACATGTGAAAAATCTCCTCTTTATCGTAAACGTCCTGGAAAAAATAAATCATCTAGTAGTAATAGGGATGTGGAAGGAAAAACATGTAGCCCAAGCTCACAAGGTCTAGTCAACTATGATGCTGAAAAACTTAGGGTGTCTACCGCTAAGTTTTTTATTAGGTGTGAATTGCCTTTTAGGCTAGTAGAGCACGAAGGACTGATTGAGTATGTGGCTGATCTAGAGCCTCGATTTATTTTACCATCCCGAACCACTTTGAAAAGGGACTGTATGAAGTTGTATGATGAAGAGAAAATACAACAAAAGAAATTATTAGAGGGTCAAAGAATTTGTCTAACCACCAATACCTGGACATCAGTGCAAAATGTGAACTACATGTGCATTACTGTACATTTTATTGATTGTAATTGGAGATTGTATAAGAAAATACTAAAGTTTTGCCAAATTCCCAACTGTAGGGGAAAAACTATTGGGAGGGTGTTAAATTTGGGCTTGCTTGATTGGGATATTAATAAGATTTTGACCATCACCGTTGATAACGCCTCCTCTAATGATGTTGGTGTCGATTACATGAAGAGGAGGATAATAGATAGTGATTCTACCATATTGAATGGTGAGTTCCTTCACATGCGGTGTGCTGCCCATATATTGAATTTGATTGTTAATGACAGTTTGGAAGATGTTAAACATTTAATATCAACGATTAGAGAAGCCATCAAGTATGTGAAGTCTTCACCATCAAGATTCTTCAAGTTCAAGGCTTGTGCATTAGAGGAAAATATTAGCAGGAGGGTGTTGTACACGGATGTTTCCACTAGATGGAACTCCACATATTTGATGTTGAGTACCGCTATAAAATACAAAAAAGCCTTTGAACGCTATAATATGTATGTGGATCATGATTTCGTGAACCCTAGTAGTAATGATTGGAAAAAAGCACAGATTTTTGTAGAGTTGCTGAAAATATTTTACGATGTCATATTGAACATTTTTGGGTCTTTGTATGTGACGGCTAATGTATATTTCCAAGAATTGTGCACAATTGAAGATACAATAAATGATATGTGCAATAGTGAGGATAACATCACTAGGACCATGGGCAAAAACATGAAAGAAAAGTGTGAAAAGTATTGGGGTAATACGGATAGGTTCAACTTGCTGATATACTTGATCCACGTTACAAAATGGTGTCATTGAGATTTTGGTTGGAATAATGCAAATGGGATGAGTTAGCGGATAAGATAGAGGCCAAAGTCAAACTCTTGTTAAGCCACTTGATTGAGCAGTATAGTAGATTTCGTATGGCTAGTGGGGGAAGTTCTATTGTGGCTCAAAGGAGGCCAAGCACTACTTCTACTTCTTCTAGTAGCTCAAGTAAATTTGACATGAAGTTAGAAAAATATCTTGAGCAGCATGTGTTTATGGAGTTTAGATCAGAACTAGATAAGTATTTATCGGAGGAACGTGCAGGAAAATCATCCAGTTTTGATATTTTGGATTGGTGGAGAGTTAGTGCCGCCAATTATCCCATTCTTGCCGAGGTAGCACGTGATGTATTAGCCACCCCCATTTCCACTGTTGCCTCGGAATCTGCATTCAGTACTGGAGGACGCATCTTGGATCCTTTTAGGAGTTCATTGTCTCCAGAGCTTGTCAAAACTCTTATTTGTACCAAAAATTGGTTAAGGAACAAACCTGTCGACATCCAAGAGTTGGAAGAATATATAGAGTTGATACAGCTTGAAAGTAAATTTGAAACATAAAATATATATTTTATTAATATCTTCCTGACTTAGCTTATTATATATCTAACTCAGTTTTTTTAATATTTTTTTAGATGATTATTTAGTAGCTTTATCTGGAATTGAAGCTGGTATGAGTCAACCTTCCCATTCATGCTAAAAAAAATAGAGTAAGCGTGTTATTACTTTAGTGTGCATTACTTACTAAGCTTTTGAAATAATTTTTGTTTTATATATTCTTTTTGTTTTATAGGTTGGACTGGAAATGACAATGTGAGCATGGTTCAGGTGCTTCTTTCCAAGCATATATTTTATTTAATTTGATTTTTGATTCCCTCGTAACGATCAAGCTCAAGCATTCTCTGCAGTTTTGTTCCTCAAACGCTAGGTTCCAAGCTTCTGTGTTTCTAAACTTAACTGTTATATACGGTACCACAATCATGTGTTGGATAGGAACAAACTCATTGCTTAACCAAAGATGAAAATTTGCTCAAAAAGTTGCGCTATTTGATTGGCGAGTATATTGATAGTGAAATCTGAAAGCAAAGGAAACCCAGACTCTTTATCTTCATCGTTCTACTTACCTCAATTAGCGTTGTAAAACTCACTCTTTGCAGGACAACCAGAAGATCTTCATGGCCATATACTATTGTGTGAGATTTCATGCTTTATTTGGAGCTGCATTGGCTGCTGGATTGGTGGTGGCTAGAATCGGTGAAAGATATGTTCCTAGGCTTATACTCTTTTGAGTTTTTTCTTCAGCTTCCATGTCTTCGGCTTTGAAAACACGATGATGAAGTAAAAGCTCGCATTACATGTAGATGGTGTGAGATATGAGTGATTATTATCGGATGGTCAGATGTATGCTGGCTGGATTAAGCAACAAATTCAAAGAACGATCAAACCTGTCGCCAACAAACTTGCGACCAAAATGAATTTATCCAAGTTTTAAGGAATTGTAATTTTAATTTTTTTTTCCTGTTTTACATTCCATCCATACATGTGATAGTTATTGATTAAGTTTTGATCTACAATATTTAGACTCCTTTGCGATTAGTGGGCTAGGTGGCAACCCTTTCCAAGCATCAGAAGGGTCGACTATTCTTTTGGGCATGACCCATGCCAAACCAGAAGGTCATACCATAGCACACTATTCATTTGTAAAACTACTCTATTTTTAATGAGTATTATCACTTTTAAAAAACTCAAAATTAAAATTGGAAAAGGTATCTGAGCAGGGAAAAAAAAAACCGGGTTCAAATCCAGAATCCGGATCCGGATCCGGAATCTTATGAAATCCGGCCCGGATTTGAAATCCGGATCCGCTTCTAAATATCCAGATTTCCGGATCCGGATTTGAAATCCGGATCCGGGTTAAGATACCCGGGTTTCCGGATCCGGAACCTGGGTGCACAGCCTTAAACATGCCGAGCTTGAGGATTGTTATGAATGTCATCAAGGATAATTATTTTGAAAGGAGAGCTAGGAAACAGAACTAATCTCTCTTTTTTCAACAATAACCCTTGTTGCAAATTGTAATTGTTAGGCCTTGATAGATTAGCATTGAGTTTCTATACAGCCTCATCTATCTCAAGAGATAGTTTATAACTATATTTCAATCCCTGAATCCATAAAGGAGCAGGAAGATTTTTTAAAGCCAACATAGTAGAATCTTCTTCATTCTTCCTAGATAACCCATTAGCAACCACATTGTTCTTGCCCTTTTTGTAGTTAGTAGTAAAGTCATATCCAAGTAACTTGGATAACTACTTCTGCTAGAATTCAGTGCCAATTCTTTGCTCAAGAAGATATTTCAAAGCCTGTAGATTTATTTTAACCTTAAAAAATTGCCCGAATAGATAAGGCCTGTATTTACTCACTATAGAGACAAGACCTAGAAGCTCCTTTTCATAGGTAGATAATAATAGTGCTTTACATTTTAACCCTTTGTTATAGAAAACAACGGATTGCCCCTCCTGCATGAGTACAACTCCAAGACCAATACCTAGGGCATCACACTATGGTAAAGATTTTTGAAAAATCAAGTAGCCTCAAGACAAGAGGCTAAGTCACTACCTCCTTCAATTTCTAAAAGGTTTGAGTTGTAGGATCTAACCAACGACATTCTTCTTAAGCAAGTCTGTCAAAGGGGTTGCTATTGTACCATAGTTCCTTATTAACTACTTATACTACCTAGTAAAACCTAGGAAACCTCTTAATGCTTTAAAGGAACCAAGTATAGGCCAATCAATCCTTGATGCCAACATAGAAGGGTCTACTCTCACACCTTTAGCTGAAATAAAGTAAGTAGCCTAAAAAATCTCTTTTGCAAGCCAAACCTACACTTAGATCTTTTTGCAAACAAAGTGCTGTCGCAAAACACCCAATACCACATTCAAGTGCTTTGTGACAACCTGATTTTTTCCCATTTGATTTATCATATTAGAATTATTATTGACATTTTATTGAAACTTTTTGGAAATATATTTTGCTAGAGACACTTAAGCCCACAAAGGTAGGAAATATTTTATTCGTTTAAGGTAATACATGGCAATTGGAGAAAGGAGATGAAAACACAAACAATGGAGTTTTTTATTGAAAATTTCTACCATGAGAGATGTGATAGAAATATCTATAGACAAATAGGGACACATGGCATAAAACTAAGCAATTATTTAGAAAATTTGAGATAGGCAACATGGGAAGAAGAGTTAGGAAAAATGGTAGTTTGTCTTTAGCCCAAGGGAGGCTGCGATTTAGACTTGGGAGACAAGGATCTCATTCTTTTTACTTCACCTTACTTGGAAAACAAGAATTCATAGGTGGCAAGTGGTGACTGGAAGGAAATGAAGAACCAAAAACATACTCTTGGATGGATTTCGGCTATGATAATTCTAATGGAATTTCCAATTAGTTCAAAGTCAAGGGAAGACACTTGGCATTTGGTAAATTTGTCTAGAACTACAAGGTAGGTAGTAAAATGTTTTGTCACCTAGTTAGAAGTGGCCAACGAAAAGGAGATGGGAAAGAACAATTGAGCACCGACTTAGGCCTATAGTAACCGACTTAGTATTTTGTTTTGTTTAAAATATATTTGTAACACATATGATAACTTGACATGTGTAGAGACAAGTGACACCATTAGCTTAAGATAAGCTCTAGTAATCTCAAATGCCAATCAAGCCTGTAAGGAAGTAAAATGAGTATACTAAGACCTAAATGGAGGGTATGTGGCACGACAAGGAGAAATCCAAGTGTTTTTGGATTTTTCTTCCATCATTTTTGCTTAGAGGTTTCAAACAACATATATAGGGATATCTCCCCCCTATTTCTTTCTTCGGAACTCGTCACCAAACTCACTTGGAATACCCTTCCCCTTAGTTTCCATACACTTAGCTCTATAACCACTTTTCAAGGTATTGTGATGATCTTTTAAAGAATTTTCCACACACTTAGTCTTACAACCCTTAGAGAGATTTGTAAGTGCACTTATAACTTACTCTTAGTATGTATTTATGTATATAGAGTTAACATGTTGAAGGATATTCATTTGAATGCTTTATATGTTCATAGAATATGTTAAGTTTGTGCTAAGTTGATTTTAAAACAGAGTAGTGTGATAAATGGAGAAAAATATTCTAAGGAGTAATGATTCATTTTAGTAAATTGTGGATTGAATTTTGGATGATGATATGTGATGTTGACATGATAAAAGAGCCAAGTTAAGGACTCATATGGTTTTGGCTTTGGTGGAATACCTTAGGGTATTTTGAGTTCTTATTATTTTAGATGAATGATATGATGACCAATTTAATTTAGTAAGTGTTTGAAAATTTTTTTTTGATTAGTTCTTTGAAGAGTACTGGAAGAATTATGGATATTTTTTGGTAGAATGGATATTTTGCTAAAAGAAGAATTGAAGAAAATAGTTTGTCATGTGGAGGAGGGTTTCGGCTATGAGATTATTTTAGCTTATTCATGAAATTTTCAAAATATGATAATAAGAGAGTAAGTTGATTCTAAGGAATTGAAGAGAAAATTTAAGTTTATTAGATCAAGGTATTCAGTCCTATACCTATTAGGGTTAAGGTTAAATGATTTTCTTTCAAATGAATTTCTTATGTTTTAATTAATGAAAAAAAATGTTTACTATAAGTTGATATGTGTATGTCATGTGTTGATAATGTATGTTCTATATGTCATAAGACCCATAAAAACATGTAGTATATATAAAAAAAAGTTTAATAGTACATGCATGTCTAATTATGTCACAAGATTTTCTGTATTGAGTCATACTTTTTTTTTTTAAGAAATAAGTTCATGAAATTTTTCAAGAACAAGAGATGCATAGAAAAGAATAAGAATATGAAAGTCACGTTCTGACATTAAAGGCGATTCGATTTACTGGATGACTGACGTGCCGATAGAGAAGGTGATTCGATCTGCTGTCGTAAAATGAAAGTCGTGTCATGATGGTGAAGACGATTCGATCTACCGTATGACTAACATAACTTGGCAGTAAAGGTGATTCGATCTGTCACCATGATAAGAAAAATCACGTCATAATGGTGAAGGCGATTCAATATGCCAGATGATCGACATGAATATGAAAACTGACGGTGAAGGCGATTCGATCTGCCTTCATGCTAAGAAATCGACGGTGAAGGCAATTCGATCTACCGTCGAGGTTAAGGCTAAGATTTGCATAACAAGATTGAAAACATGAAAATTAAGAATTTCATGAAAAAGATATGTCACATCACAAAAAGTTGTGCACTTGTATCAACTAAGTATTTTTTTCTGGAAAATGCAAGTTTTTATAAAGATATGCGCAAGTCATGTTTAAATCATGCATAAATTATGCATAAGTCATGATTAATAAGTTCCATGTTCATATCATGGAAATTTTTGTTTTATCTGTATATACTGTTAACACTTTTATTATGTTATTTGTGCACTTATTGAGATTTTTCAGAATCTCATTCTTTGAATTTTATCTATAATTCCTCTTTGAATGATAGACTTGATTGTAGAAAAATATGACAGATAAGGAGACCCAAACCTATCGAGAGATTCAAGCGAGCCCTGGAGGGCCCATTGAATACTCTCTTTTTGATGACTATGCTCCTTCTATATATGATCATATGTTGGAGGTCATGAGGCAACATGCGTCCACCTCATCCGAAGAGCAGCTTCGCGTTGGATGTTGCCTGTCTAGAGTCCTAATGGCTCTTTGTCCCTAAGCGGTATCTATGTGACGCCAATTGGAAAATACTTCAAACAAGATTTTGAAATTAGTATGAATATGCTACGTTACGGAAATGAGTATAAAGAATTTAAAAAGGAGCTTTTGTGGTGAGGAGGCCTAGTAGTATGATGAGCTATGTACGTATTTGAAGAACTGGTTTCTGTAAAATTTGGTACTCTTTGTTATTGTAAATATTAAGCTATGAGTATATGATTATGTTTTGCCATGTGATCATTTTGCAAAATTAGATTTCTTTGCATACCTTGGGAACTAACCTTATTCCGCTGTGATACTCTTGCATATTGCTAGTAGGTTAAATGCATGTATATTATTTCTGATATGTACGAAGGATATATAACTTAGTGTTACATGTTCTGACGCTTCAATTTACATTAGATCCCAAACATAAATTAGGGACGTCACATGCTTCAAATGATCAACTAGAGAAGAACTGTACATGAGGATGTCATCAAAAAATACCAAGACAAACTTTCTGAGAAAAGGTTTGAATATGTCAACATCAAACCTTGGACAGTTGCAAGTGCATTAGTAAGCCCAAAATGAATTACTCAAAACTCATAGTGGCACTCATGAGTTCTAAAAGTTGTTTTTTTAATGTCTCCCTCCTTAACTCTAATCTTGTGGTAATTAGATCTGAGGTCCAATTTTGAAAAAAATTGGCACCAAATAATTCATCAAGTAACTCGTCAATGCTAGGTATGGAAAATTTGTCCTTGATAGTTACTTGATTACATGCATGATAATCAATGCACATTTTCCATGAACTATCAGCCTTTATCACCAAAACGACAAGTGAAAAGAAAGGACTTTGACTAGGCCTCACAACTCCAGATTTTAGTAATCTTTAACAATATTTTCTATTTTGTTTTTTGATAATGAGGTTTTTATAAGGTCAAACTAAGATAGGTGTAGTGTTATCCTTCAAGAGAATCTGGTGATCAACTGACTCAGCAAAAATGTCTGCAAATTCATCAACAATTGCAATCACTTCTTCCACACAATTACTCACCACCTGATCAAAATCTTGTGCCATCAATTATAAAACGAACCCTATTGGTTAACTAGAGGAGACTTAAAATAGCATGTCCCTTAATTAACACAACTTAAATTCTACATTGAGCAGACCACTTAACTTCACGTCAACTGACCATCATTAAAACTCATTGACATAGTGGAAAAGTCCCAAATAATGTGGTTGTTTGTGTCACAATCTGTAGGTAGAATACATTGTGCCATAATAGGTTTCTTTCATTTGCTTGATGTGGTTGAAACCATAGTAGGCAACCATCTAAGACTAAAGTCTTATCATGAAGTTGTACTAAAGCCATAGTTAGTTTTTGAAAGCATTCCCTATGTACAGGATTTACATTTCTACACTTTGTCGACAAAGTACTACTTTAGTCTACCATTGTATTCCTATGCCTAGAAAACTCAATTATTATAACAATCTAATATAAGAATCTCGATCAACATTCAATGGGATGCATGGAAGGAAAGACCATGTTGTGGCAGTTAAGCTGGTTTATTTAGACAAGGAAAATTATAATGATGTTCTTATTAAAATTGTCCCAATTTGGTTGGAGTATATCTTCTAGACCTGACTCCCAATCCATTAAAAAGAGATAAAACTCACAAATTTACTTTTTTGTTTGTCATTATAATTTATTACAACTACATACACTTAGCTCTACTCTTAGTTGGGGCAAGGTGCACCAAGTTACTCAGATTCCAGTTCCTATTTCTTTCATGCTAAGGAAACTCGATTAAGATCTATCTAAGATGGGAATTTTAGTAGTATTTTACCCAATTTTTTCAATCTCTGAGTATGAATATAAGATAAGTTGTTGGATTATGATGCAAGGCCATTTTTTATCCACTCCCACGTAGGCCCTCATCAAGAGGCACATGCAATTTTGAGGAATAGCCATTCTAGAACAATCATTTGGTAAGAAATCGAGTGTCGACTGCTACATGAGTGTTTTAAATAGTCTAAGGTGAAGGAATTTGTCGTTTGATTGCACAAACTAGACAGTCTAATTGCATAGATGATCTGCCTACTCCCTTGCTTGAAGAACATGATTTCCAAATGCAAGTTAACTGGAAGCAAGAACTCTTAGGCAATGAGGAGCGTAGTCTCTTTCGAGATTCAAAGAATACTATATAAAAAGAATACGGGGGCAAATCAACATATTCTAGTGAGGTTTGAGTGGACGACTGTGCATAAGATAGTATGGCAAAGGCAAATAATGCTTTTGCACATTTTAGGATACACCAATCAATTTTGAAGTTGGATTGGCATAAGATAGTTCTTTTATATTTTCAAATTGTTTCTTAAACCATTAGTAGTGACCTTGTCTTTAGCGGTACCCTTGTGCTTAATGATTTCTTCTACTAGAAATGAATGGGAAGACTGGAGTAGTCTCTTCATTAGCTGGAAGAAATTTGTCTCCACCAGCGTCATTCGCAAAACGAAAAAAGTTCTGGGGAAATGAAAGCAGAATTCGTTCTTCATACTTTTCATTTTCTGTTCTGAAATAGTGTAAAAATAAGTGCTTTGAATCATTGCTATCTGTTCTAAAAAAGTCTCAACCTTCAATAGGATACATGAGAAGAATGACCATGCTAATGGCAGTTCTAAACTCTACATCTAAAATTCTTTTGATTTAGTTGAGTGCACCTTATAGGACCATGATGGATGATGCAGGTTAAGACTTCATTTTGAATATTTCGTCCTTTGGACAACCACAACATTTAATTGTCCATCTCAACATTTTCAAAGAACGGAAAAGCCAATGCCTATAAATTGTACCATATTCATATGTAAGAACAAAACTTCAGAGTCATGCTCCATTTTTAGGCAACCACCAACCATAAAAATTTGAAAAAAGAAAATGTGATGCTTTGTAAGTCTCCTTCTATGGAGGAAGTGAAAGAGGCTATTTTCTCCATTCCGAGTTCACTGGGTCCAGATGGCTTTGGATTAGATTTCTATATGTCTTGTTGGGATATTGTTAAAAATGATGTTGTGGGGGTTGCTATAGATATTTTCAATAGTACAAACTTACAAAGGTTTTATTCCCCCTCTTACATTGTTTTGATTCCTAAAGTCCCGGATACTAAAAGCTTTGATAAGTTTAGGCTTATAAGCCTATGCTCTATGACTTATAAAAAAATTTCTAAGATTTTGGTTCAAAGAATGACTAAGTTGTTGCATAAGGTGGTTTTGAAGGAACAATGTGCTTTCATTCTTGGGCGTAATATTTTTGAAAATATTACGCTCGCCTAGGAGATGGTCCAATCTTTAAACAAGAAAAATCAGGGTGGAAATATTATGATGAAAATTGACATGGCTAAGGTGTATGATCGAGGTCATTGGGATTTTCTTTTGGAGATCCTTAAGAGCTTTGGTTTTGATGAAAGGTTTTGCAAGTTGATAGCGAAATGTATTCAGACCCCTTGGTTTTCTATTCTGCTTAATAAAACTTATAAAGGTTTCTTCAAACCTTCTAAAGGATTAAGATAGGGCGATCTTCTTTCGCCTTCTCTCTTTATTATTATGGAGGAAGTTAAGTCGCGGCTCTTATCGCATAATTTTGAGGATGGAATTATTGGTAAGTTTTATCACCCTATTGGTGCCCCTTTAATTTCACATTTACTTTATACAGATAATTTGTTGGTTTTTGCAAATAGGGATGCCGATCTTTTTGAAGACTTTTGAGAACATTGAAAAAATATCAAAATTGGTCAGGCCAAAATATTAGCAAAGAAAAATCAACCAATTTTTTTTCTCAAAGTATATCAATTTGACACAACGGAAGGATTTGTTGAGAAGTTCAAGTTTTGTTGAAGGTTTGTTTCTGACAATGTACCTGAGAGTGCCTCTAGTGTCTGGTCGACTTACAGCTAGATCACTTGAACCACTAGTTAATAAAATCTGAAATAAAGTGGCGGGGTGGAATATGAAGTTGCTTTTGCAAGGGGGCATTTAATTATTTTGAAGCATATATGCTTTCTTGTATGGAAACTCACTTAGTAATGCTGAATGTTTTGATGATTCTAAAAAAATTAATTCTATCTTGTCAACTTTCTTCTTGAGTGACATAAATGGCAGATCGAAAAAAAAAACACATAAATCCCTGTTTCAGCAATAGAAAGAGCAAAGGATGTCTTTAGGGAAGTTGCCAATGAGGAAACGATAGCCAGAGTCTGGCTAAAATTAGAGAGTTTGTACATGACAAAGTCTCTAGCAAAGAGGTTTTATGATCCTTCTCACCCTATCTCTTGTAAGAAGATAAGTTTTACTAGGTCCAGAGGTTTCAGGTTCTAAGATTTGAACCTCAAAATCTCCAATCTCTATTTCAGGACAGCTATGAGAGGTGAAAGGATGCTCCACCTCAAACTGCATGTCACTGAGTTTAGATATCTCAGTTAAGTCATTTGATTTTTTGGCTTTCCCCACATAGTAGTTTCATGGAACACTACATCTCTACTAATCATGCATTTTTTTTTCTAGGTTCAGGAACCAAGAGTTTATAACCCTTAACCCCTTCTGGATAACTTACAAAAATACATTTTATAGCTCTAGGTTCCAGCTTATCTGTTTTAGTTTGAGCATAGGTTGTGCACCTAAACACCTTTAGATGTTGGTAGCTAGGGGGTTTACCAGACCAAACCTCTTGGGGAGTTTTAAAATTCAAGGCAGATGAGGGGCACCTATTTATGAGATACACTACTGTTGTCACAGCCTATGCCCAGAAAGTTCTGGGTAGACCTGAGGTGGACAGCATGCATCTCACACGTTCAAGGATGGTTCTATTCATCCTTTCTGCCAACCCATTCTGTTGGAGAGTTTCCCTAAAAATTTTATGTCTAGTTATTCCTTCAGTTTTGCAAAAGTCAGGAAATTCATTAGACAAATATTCTAAACCATTATCTGTTCTTAAAGTTTTGACTTTTCTGCCAACCTGAGTTTCAACTAGTGTTTTCCATTGTTTAAATCTCTCAAAAGTATCATTTTTATGTTTTAAAACATAGAATCATACTTTCCTTGAGAAGTCATCTATTATAGACAGAAAATACCATGAACCACCATGGTAATTAATCCTGGCAGATCCCCCATAAATAAGAATGTATGTAGTCAAGGGTCTGTTTTGTGGTGTGTATGGACCTCTTAAAACTTACTCTAGTAGACTTACCCAAGACACAGTTCACACAAAAAGGGAGTTCCTTAAGTTTCTTATCCCCAAGAAGCCTCTGTTTTTCCAGTTCTTTTAGGCTTTGTTAGCTGACATGTCCCAGCCTTTTATGCCACAAAGAAACCTGATCTACCACCTTGTGATTGATAGGTGAAGCATCACTTATCCCTTTCTTTCCTACCAGAGTTTACAACTCATTCTTTATGACCTCTTTCATCACAACCATTGACCCTTTGCTCACTCTAAGGCTGCCCCCTTCAAATTTGAAAGAAACCCCAATCTTATCTAAAGTACTAAGAGATATCAGATTTCTCTTTAGCTCAGGTATGTACCTTACACCCCTCAACACTCTTTCTAACCCATCGTGCATTAATGGTATCACAGTCCTTATACCTTGTATCTTACAAGACTTGTTGTTTCCTAGGATAACATGGCTCCGATCTATACATGTAAAGGACTCAAACCAATTCTTTAAAGGACACATATGGAATGAACAACCCGAGTCCAGTATCCAGTCTTTCCCTGAGTCTGTCTTAGATACATTCAAGACTTCAGCACTCTCGTATCCATCTAAAATTACATCTGTCTTACGAGCAGATTCTTTAATGGTGGTATTAATTGTTTGTTTCCTATTAGGGCAGTCCCTTTTAAAGTGTCATTCCTTGTGACAAGCAAAGCACTTTAAAGATTTGCCCTTAGATTTAGATCTAGACTTCTTACCCTTTCCTTTCTTGTCCCTCTTTTCAATCCTACCTCTAACATTTAGACCCTCCTCTGCCTCTTGTTTGAACTCAGACTTGGTGTACAATTCTCTTGAGTGCAATACAGATTGCACCTCTTCTTAGGGTTAGACTCTCGCTCCCATACATCATTGTTTCTTTTAGGTTATTGTAGGCAGAGCCTTAAGAACTTAATAAAAGAATTGTTTGGTCCTCATCATCTATACTAATATCAATATTAGTAAGATCCAAAAGAATATTATTAAATTCATCCAAATGTTCATCAATAGGTGTACCAGGGTTCATTTTAAAAGTATAGAGTTTTGTTTTCTTAATGAGTCTGTTTGCTAGAGACTTTGTCATCTACAAACTCTCTAGCTTTAGCCAGACTCCAGCTGCCGTTTCCTCATTGGCAACTTCCCTGAGGACTTTATCTCCTAAGGACAAAATAATGACATTATGTGCCTTTTAAAGGATCTCGGGCTTCACCTTCTCAGAGAAGGGAGAGGTTACTTTCCCTTCCTGAGAAGTGACAGTGCCCTTCTTGTCTCCAAGAAGGGCATCCTAAAGCCCTTGTTGGACCAAGATGGCACGCATCTTAATCCTCCATAAGCCAAAATCATTTTTACCCATGAACTTTTCCAACTCAAACTTAGCAGTCCCCATCGAAACCTAGCTCTAGATACCACTTGTTACAAAACTTGCCTTTTATCGAAAAATATTAGCAGATTTTACACAACGGTTATTCTAGGGTTTAAAAACCTTTTGTAGAGCTTGATAAAAAAAGCTTTAAACAAACAGAAAAAAAAATTAACAAGAAAATAAAGATAAAAAATCAGAGAAATCAAATACAAAAGATTTAACGTGGTTCGACCCTAATGGCCTACATCATAGTCGGAACCACCCTATGAGAACCTTTATTAAAGATGATAAAGCGTTACAAAATCGAGATCAAACCTCAGCTTTCACAATAACATCATCGAAAAAGACCAAGAAAAGCAAAACCCTAACCCTAACAATCACCAGAGCTCCATCAGCTCCTCTCTCTCTATCTCTCTCTCTCTCTCTCTCTCTCTCTCTCTCTCTCTCTCTCTTCGATATTAAAATGAAAACTGACTAAAACAATAGCCATAGCAAAGTATTTATACAAGTCAAGATACAACAACATAAATGCCCTTAAGGGAATCCTAATACATCCGGCTTATTACACAATCTTCACCATTGGATCTGAATAAATAATAGATGCATTATTGGCTGGATCTCTTAACATGTGTCACTATCTTAGCTTGACACTTGTGACGGAAAAGAAAATCAACTTTTATGTGTGACTACGCAAGGTCTAAGAGATTTCATTTTTTATCAGAATCAAGAAAGTAAGATTGATTATAAAAACGGTTAGTTCTTTTTCAAAAGTCAGAGATATTACAAAAATAAATTTATAGATTAATGTAATCTGATCTCAGACAATAGAATTAAAAACATGAACTTTTCAACATGAACTTTTCAATTTGAAGTACAACGTTAAAGTACATTAAAATTTTATAAATAAAACCATATATATATATATATATATATATTTCTTAACTAAAGTCATTATCGGGCAAAGATTATTATCCAGAAGATGCGTCTTCCAATTACTAGAGAGAGTCATCAGCCATGCATCAAGCCAACTCATCATCTAGAGATTGAAAAATAAAGTTCTCACTACTTATAGCATAGTGGACCGCAATCTCTGATGCTGTAGTCACAAAACATTATAAAAGAAAACTGTGGCCTCAAATGATATTAATTTGTTAGTCATGAGAATGATTTCTAGGACATTGAAAAAGAAAAAACAAGTTGCTGAAGGTACTATGACTATGTTTATTTTAAACTAATTTGAACGATATTCTTGAGCAGTCCTTGTTAGGTTTAGAGTAGGAGAAAGGGCAGAGAGCTTTTACACGAAGGAGGTGAAGGAGAAATGAATAATATCTTTATTTCTCTGCTTGTATCCGTGTGTCTATAGGTACAGTAAATGGCTCAATATATACACTTAGGCCTAACAAACTAACCACAATTTGTTACAAAAGGAAAGCTTCTAGAAAAAAAAACAAAAAACAAAAACACTATATACAATTAACCCTTTCCAGACTTATCATTCGATGGAGCACGAGATGTAGCTGCAGCTGGAGTTAGATGACTTGTAGTTTGGGTTGAACGACTTGTAGCTGGAGAATATTCATTATGTAATAGCCCCCCACAAGATGGAGAATAGATATTCACTATTCCCATCTTGAATAAGTATTGTCGAAGGAGATACGAGGGTAAAGCTTTGGTAAATATATCAGCTAGCTGACTGTTGGATGCAATGTGAGCAGTAGTGATGCTTCCTTCTTGAATCTTGTCTCGAATTAGGTGGCAATCCAACTCAATATGCTTCGTTCTTTCGTGAAAAACTGGATTGGCAGCTATATGGAGAGCTGCTTGGTTGTCACAGTAAAGTAATGCAGCTTGTGGATGAGGAACTTGAAGATCAGTGAGCAAATAACGAAGCCAAGTAATTTCAGAACATGTAGTGGCCATAGAGCGATATTCGGCTTCAGCTGAGGAACGGGAAACAACGGATTGTTTCTTGGATTTCCAAGAAACCAGAGAATCTCCAAGGAACACACAATACCCGGTGACACTTCGACGCGTGTCAGGACATGATGCCCAATCTGAGTCACAGAAGGCTTTGATTTGAAGCTTGGAAGATGAGGAGAGTAATATGCCTTGGCCAGGGGCAGCTTTAATGAATCGAAGTACCTTATGGGCTGTGGCTAAGTGTGAGGTGGTGGGATGATCCATAAACTGACAAAGGAGCTGGACAGCATATGATATATCTGGCCTAGTGATTGTAAGGTACAGCAAACGACCTATAAGTCGTCTATAGGTGCTCGGGTTTGAAAGAAGAACTCCAGTAGTCTTGCTGAGTTTGAAATTCTGCTCAAGGGGCAGCTGAATGGGCTTGCTGCCAAGGGTACCAGAGTCCGCCAAGATGTCCAAAGCATACTTTCTTTGGCATAAGTGAATCCCTTTGGATGATCTAGCAACTTCCAAGCCAAAAAAGTAACGCAAACAACCAAGGTCTTTGATCTTAAATTGAGTGTTGAGGAAACATTTAAGAGATGCAATAGAAGAAGCACAATTTCCAGCAACAATAATATCATCTACGTAAACTAGAAGGGCAATGAAAGAGGTGCCATCTAATTTAGTAAATAAACTATAATCAGTTTTAGATTGATGAAAACCAAAGGCAATGAGTGAAGAGGAGAATTTAGAGTACCATTGCCGTGATGCTTGTTTAAGGCCATAGAGACTCTTGAGGAGTTTACAAACTTGGTGGGGTCCCCCTTTGGTGTAACCAGGTGGTTTACGCATATAAATTTCCTCATTCAAATCTCCATGGAGAAATGCGTTGTTGACATCAAACTGAAAAAGGGACCAGCCATGGATAGCAGCAATGGACAGCAATACTCTCACAGTGACAAGCTTAGCTACTGGAGAAAAAGTCTCGGTATAGTCTATGCCTTCTTGTTGTGTAAAGCCTTTCGCTACAAGTCTTGCCTTCAAGCGTTCAATAGACCCATCAGCATTATAGTGTGAAATGGATTAATGGTCTCATGGAAGAGCACATCTCGAGAGATGAATGTTGTTCGGGACTCAAGGTCAAGAAGTTTGTAGCCTTTAGTGCCAAAAGGGTACCTGAGAAAGATGCACATGAGACCTCTAGGATCAAATTTCTTCCTACCTTGATGTAGGGTGGAAGCAAAGCAAAGAGAACCAAAAACTCTCAAGTGAGAGTAAGAGGGTGGATGGTTAAATAAAATTTCAAAAGGAGTTTTATTGTTAAGTAAAGGACTTGGGGTTCTATTAATGAGGTATGTGGCTGTTAGCACACAGTCATTCCAAAATTCAAGAGGAATGTTGGCTTGGAATTTTAAGGCTCTAGCAACATTGAGGATGTGTTGATGTTTTCTTTCCACAACCCCATTTTGTTGGGGTGTGGCAACACAACTAGTGTGATGAATGATACCTTTTGTGTTGAAGAATTCTGTAATTTGAAATTCTTTGCCATTGTCACTTCTTAGAATTTTAATTTTGAGATCAAATTGAGTCTCAATCATGTTGGCAAATGATTCAATATTTTTTCTGGTTTCTGCTTTGTTGTGAAGGAGATAGATCCATGTACTTTGAGTGAAGTCATCAACTATGGTGAGAAAGTAAAGGGAATAATCATAGGCAGGGACTGAACTTGGTCCCTAGAGATCACAGTGCACCATTTCAAAGGGTTTGGTTGTTTTATGTGTGCTGTGAGAAAATGAAAGTCTATGAAATTTTGCTAATGGACAAACATAACATGGTTTTGTATTAATGGTAGAAATATGGTCGTGTACAATAGGATCTGTTATCATATGTAAAATTGGAAATGAAAGATGACCTAGGCGACAATGCCATAGGTTAGTAACATTATGAGAACTAGTAGCAGAAGCTGAAATGAAGTTCTTGGTTAATGGATGAAGGGTGGTGACCAGAGTAGAAAGAGAGACAGCAGTATTAAGCAAGTAATAAAGTCCATTCCTCACTTCACCCTTCCCAATCGTTGTCCATGAGAGAAGGTCCTGTATGAGGCAAAAATCAGAGAAAAACACTAGACAATAGGTGAGTGTGGCTGCCAATTTTTTGGCAGAAATCAAATTGAATTTAAAGGATGGAACACATAAAACATGAGTAAGGAGAATGGTGTTGGTTAAATGAACTGTTCCTATGTGTGTGACAGGAACATTTGTCCCATTTGGTAATCGGACTGAGTGAGAAATGGTGGCTGTGACAGTGGTTAACAAGGAGGGGCAACAGACCATGTGGTCTGTTGCACCTGTATCAATAATCCAAGGAGCATGTTGAGATTGAAAAGTGGAGTGTGTGCTGGTGGATAAGCAAAGAGATATACCAGAAATGTGAGGGGTCGAAGTTGGTGGAAAATTGGATTGAACTTGATTAGCAGAAGGCTGAACAGCAGGGGAAAGTTCCCGAGGTTGGAGTAAAGCCATGAGGTGCTGATATTGAGCCTTGGTAAGACCTACTCGAGCATCATTGTCAGCCTCTAGATCAGCAGCGGATTGAGCAGCAAGAGCAAAGGAACCTTGGGATTTATTGAACAATTTATAGCCAGGTGGATAGCCATGAAGTTTGTAGCATTTCTCCATCGTATGTCCAGACATATTATAGTGAGAACAAATAGGTGCCTCAGCATTACCAGCTTTGAAACAGGTCTCAAACGTATGACCAAAGATCTTACAATGGGTACAGTAAGCTCTTTCTCGCTTGGATTTGGATTGAGAAGGGAATTTGGTGGGAGTGGGATGGGGTTGTCTGATGGCAAAAGCCATGGAATCAGGGGAGGGAGAAACAGAGGCCATTTGGTAGTGGCGTTCTTGTTGTTGAATGAGAGAAAATACTTTGGTTAATGGGGGTAATGAATCGAGAAGCATAATCTGGTCTTTAACAGGAGAATAGGTGTCATTCAACCCTATCAAGAATTGTAAAATAGAATCACGTTGGTAACAATCAGAAAGTGTTTTTATGGAACCACATGTGCAAACAGGAATTGGATTATAAATCAATAACTCATCCCATAGAGTTTTTAGCTTGCCGTAATAAACACTTACAGTGTCGGATTCTTGAAGGAGGCTAGCCAAAGACTTCTTGAGCTGATAAATTCGGGGTCCATTTTGATGAGAAAATCGATCCTCAAGATCAAGCCAAATCTCACGGGCGTCATCAACGAAGGCCACGCTAGCTTTGATTGAAGGGCTGATGGAATTTTGTAGCCAGGAGACCACCATATCGTTGCAGCGTTCCCATAGATCGAAGAGAAGGTCATCTAGGTCAGTGGGTTTAGGGATCGAGCCAGAGATGAAGCCCAACTTGTTTTTGGCACGAAGAGCTCTGCGCATCGCTCGCGACCGAGTGGAATAGTTGTCGCTAGTAAGGAGATCCGTGACTAAAAGCACGGCGGGGTTGTCGCCGGTGTCTAGGCGAAAAAGGTTGCTTGGGTCTGTAAGGTTGAGGTATTTGGTTAGGTTTACGGTGTGGCTATTGGGTGGGGGATGGCCAGAATGAACTGAGGGTTGGGTAGGAGGGGAAGAAGAATCGTCTGAACTGAGGGAATCCTCCATGGAAGGCGCTCTCTCGGCTCTCGATACCATGTTAGGTTTAGAATAGGAGAAAGGGCAGAGAGCTTTTACACGAAGGAGGTGAAGGAGAAATGAATAATATCTTTATTTCTCTGCTTGTATTCGTGTGTCTATAAGTACAGTAAAGGGCTCAATATATACACTTAGGCCTAACAAACTAACCACAATCTGTTACAAAAGGAAAGCTTCTAGAAAGAAAAACAAAAAATAAAAACACTATATACAATTAACCCTTTCCAGACTTATCATTCGATGGAGCACGAGATGTAGCTGTAGCTGGAGTTAGACGACTTGTAGCTTGGGTTGAATGACTTGTAGCTGGAGAATATTCATTATGTAATAGTCCTACCTATACACTGACCATGAGAATTATCTGAACGGGTCTTAGACTCTTGAGCTTCAGATTTGGATAGAAAAAGGCGTGCGTTTAGTTATTTTTTTGCATGCGTTTTGAGTTGTACTCTTTGAACCACAAGAAAATTAGGAAGAATTGACCTTCGTGTTAAAAACACTACAACGTATGAAGAATATATGCTTTGAAAAAAACTACAACGTTTAAGAGGAGCTTCTCTTCTGTTTTTCCAAATAAGATGAGATAAATTAATATAAAAATTAAGATTTGAATAAAATATTATTAAAATATATTTTTATAATATTATTTTTATTTTAAGATTTAAAAAAATTGAATAATTTATTTTATTTAATGTAAAGATTTTAAAAAATTATAATATACACTATAAGAAAATAAGTTTTTTGTGGTATCAAATCTTGTCTCAAAAGTAGCAAAGAACATAACAAAAAATTATTTCTAGCGAAAATAATCATTTTGGTTACATCGGATTGATTATTTCTGTCTACTTTTCTTATAGTGATAATTAGATAAAATGAAATTAGATGAGATAAAAATAATTATAAAAACAAACCATGAGACAACTTTAAATTTTTTTAAAGAGGACAAAGATTTAAAATCATCCCTAATTAGATTCCTAATTGGATCTATTAAAATTTTCTTCAAAATTTGATGGAACGTACAAGTTTGAAGGAAAACTAACACCTCCACATCCATAACTCCATATTGAATACATTATTTGATTCATCAAAATAACAATATAATAATATTTGTTTAATAAAATGGAAAAATAAAAAGAAGAAAAAAAATGGAAAGAATAAAATATATTAAATAATTAGTTTAGAATACGAATAGTACGTTGACCATTCAAAAATGAAGTATGAACTTAAATTACTATAACTCAAAATTTGAAATGATGGAGTTTGTTGGGTCTAATGTGATATTATTTTAGGTAAAATCATCAAATTTATATTTGATAGATCCTTTAGTACATCCAATATCAATACTCTATGAGTCATACTGAATTAAGAGAATCCGACTTTTGAGAAAACATGAGGAGTGCTGATCTACCCTTCTAGCCCACACTCACATATAATATATACATATATATATATATATTAAGGAGGAGGTAATATGTAAAGCACATTTTCTTAATTTAGTGAAATTGTTATTTTTAAGAAATGATATGATTTTCATAGATGAATTTTGAGAAACAAATTTTCAATTTGAAGTACAACGTCAAAGTATATTCAATGTGACGTCTCCAATTTACGTTTGGATTTTAACGTAAACTGAAGCGTCAGGATAAGTAGTACTAGGCTACATACCCTCATACGTGTCGAAAATTTTATACATGCACCTAAACTTACTAATATATGCAATGCATTTTATAGCGGAATAGAGTCTATATCCGTAGTCATGCAAAGAGATTTAGCTTTTGTATAAGTAAATCGCATGGTAGAAGTAAAACCATAACTTTATTAGTTTCGAATTTACAATATCATATTGTATCAAATATTTATATAACCTAGTTAGTTTTTTATAAACATATAATATAATCATCTGCCGTCTTGAAATCTTGTTATCTCACTTGTTCGCGTATACGAGAGATTATCCCATTAAGAGAAGAGTATTTTGCAGAACCCTTAGGGTACCTCAAAATCTCCTGTAATATCTGAGTCTCATGACACTTTACCTATTCCTGCAACATCGTCTATTATCCCATACAGAATGATAGTTAAGATTAAAAGAGTGAGATTTTCAAGTAATCTCAGTAAGTACACAAATAATTTAATAAGGGCATTATCTAAACATATTAATAACATAAACTAGTATATATCATGATGAATTAACTTAACACATTATTCATAAATGTCTTATGCATGTCTTATATGTCTTACTCGACCTAATTCATGAATACTCGTGATTAGGCCATATCCACTATTATTATCCGTAGTTAGGCCATATCTATTATTATTATCTGTGATTGGACCATATTATATCCACTATTATTACCTGTGGTTGGGTCATACCCACTATTATTATTCGTGGTTGGCTATATCCACTATTATTACTCGTGGTTGGACCATATCCACTATTATTACCTGTGGTTAGGCTATATCATATTCTTGTAAGTTATACGGGCATTATTTATCGCCGTCCCCGTGATGACGTAAACATTCTTATCATACGACAAGCGTTACGCATCATCGTTCTTATCGACATATCAGTCATCTAGGCGTTACGTATCACCGTTCTTGTAATGACGTAAACATTCTTATCATACGACAGGCGTTACGTATCGCCGTCCCTGTCGACATATCAGTCATCCGAGCATTACTTATTACTGTCCCCGTGATGACGTAAACATTCTTATCATACGACAAGCATTAGATATCATCGTCTCTGTCGTGATGTGACTTTTAAGTTTTCTTATTTTTAGTTGTACATTTCTTATTTTCATGAATATTTCTCATTTTTCTTAAAAATGCATGCCAAGCCCCTCCCCTTTGATGCAAAACTTTCTATTCTATGCCATTTGATGTAAAACTAGTGACGTAATGGGACATGCATGTATTCTTCAACTCTTTTCATATATGCTACATATCTCATGAGACACATGATATATATCATGTTCTCATATTCAACATATATTCTTAAAATTCTTCTTTACTTGAATCACATACATTTCAACAAAAGGAAATTTCGGAATTAAACTAACAAGAGATCTCGCTCGAGCCAAGTATTGAACGAGTATCAAGCAAAGTTTCTGTCTGTATCTCGCTCGAGCCAGTCGTCGAGTGAGGGTTGAGCATAGCTTTTGCCTGTATCTTACTCGAGCCAGAAATCGAGCGAGAGTCGAGCGAAATCTCGAGTTTTATGTTTTTCCAATATAAAATAAACCACCTTTCTACACAAATCATATTCTTACTTATTAGAATATAATTCTAAATTCTTCCAATTTTTCTTAGCATTTTTCCATAACAAAACTAATCCAAACCAATAGATTTCATTTCAACACATAAGCAAGGTTTAAGTCCAACCAAGTAACAAAGATGATCTAATAATTACATCACTTATTCTATTCCAAGACTAAGTTAAATAGTGTACTTACAATTTCTCCAAACCTTAAATTGGCAAGTGAATCAAGCTTTAGCTAACTTCCTCCTCAAAGTATCCAAAGTATTCTATTTTAAGGTATTTGGAAGGTGGAGAGATTGAGAGATAATTTTTTAGGTCTTCCTACTTGAAATAGCCATGGGTTTTCCAAAGGAGAAAATGAAGTGTGTTCCTTCCTCTCTCTCTCTCTCTCTCTCTCTCTATATATATATATATATATAAGGCAACACACTCAACAAGAGGTGCAAATGGCTTAAGACCTCCGGATTTGTTTCCTTTGCCATGTGTATGTTTCTAGCTTGTTTAGATGAAATGATTTGGTCTAAGTTTATGCTTGGGTGGCAACATTCTCATCCAAAGGCTCTCCTAGAGCCACCTAAGAGATTAGCATAACCATTAGATTAGCTAAATCTGATCACATGGAGAAAAACAACCTTACATGCATGCTTCGGTCCCCAATTCTTCTTAAGTGTCATCTGACACTTTCTAGAGGATCTACCCTCTTGTGCAACATACATCTTCCACTCAATATTTTGAATATCATACCAGTGGGTGTACCAGTTAAGCTACTAGAATGAAATATTTCGGTACCGGTACCGTTTCGGAATACTCTATATATAAATAAATTATATATGCTATATAAAATTTTAAATTATACTCCAAAATAGTAGTCAAGATATGAATAATTATATATATAATTATATATGTAATTAGTCTAGTGTGAATCAAAGTAAAAAAAATAGCAAAAAATGAAAAAAAAAAAAGTGAATGGCTGAAATCCGATACGGCCGAAATTCTGACCTGTACGAAACAACATTTTGAACTATACCAGATAACCGGCCAGTACGGCATATTCTGGCCATACCGGCTGGTACGGTACGGTATTAAAAACATTGCTTCCACTTGTCACATTGTCAAGTCATTTGAAAAGGTAATCCTAATCCTTTTACAATGCGAACTCGGTGGCAAGGGCTAACCAAAGCTTATTTGCCTAAGTCGGTTACCAGTTGAATTCTTTTCTTGTCCGTCCACTTCACACTAGATTAAGTCCTTGATCCGGCTAAAATATCTTAAAACTCAAAATATGAAAGTTCTATATCTTCCTTTTAGTGTTCCATAGAATTTTGAATCACCTCATTCAGAGATCATGTGAGAAAGTTATGCTAAAGTTACCAAAACACGTTGTAACTGGCCAAAAGTAGCCAATCCGGGCACACCATATGTTTCTTTTTGATTTAGGTGTTTGGTTGACAAGATATCTATCCAATAGCTTATCTAGCACCACTTGTCCTTACACTTGGGATGATGCCATATGTGGTGGAAAGATATTTCCAAGGGACAAGATACTAAGTCAATTTTCAAGGGTCAAAGTCGGTGCTTTTTGCTGAACTCGATTACGTCAACTTCAAGCCCCATTTTATCTATGATCCAGTTCGTATATATTAACACCAAAACATTAAAATTGTATATATATCTCGTATTGTTCTATAGCCTTTTGAAACATCTCATTTAAGGATAGGATGAGAAATTTATGCTCAAATTACTAAGATACATCAAGACTGTCCAAGAATCATCTAATCCGAATTGTCTAGGAATATTCCTTCAAAAATACCTTACTTATACTGTTATCCAGATGACTAACACAAGAGGGGGGTGAATTGGTTTATATTATAAAAATTAACACTTATAAATTAAATACACAATATAAAATATAAATAGAATATAAAGCAGTAAGAAATATAAAAAGTAGGGTAAAAAGAAGCAAAATCAGTATTTTTACGAAGTTCAGCCCCACTACCTACATCCTCGCCTCAAACTGCCCCTTGAGGATCCCAAATTCACTATTCAATCTCTTTTAGATGGAGATAGAAACCTATTGCACCTTTGAGCATCACCGCTCGAAAGAATCCGTGTAGAATACCCTATACACTTCCAATCACTTCACACTTGGTGATTCAACTATTCTCTATATAGAATATTTTCTACACACAAAAGGGTTATACGCACTCTCTTATTGATACAAGAGTTGATAGTGGGTAGACTATCAAAATATACTCCTCAATGAGTGAGATAGAAACAATACAGCGTAACCTATATCTTTCTCAAAAAGAATAAGAATTAAGGCTCAAAACCTTAGAAAAGAGAGAATGAGAGCTTCGAAAGAATGATGCAAAACTTCGCAATAGATGTGTAAGCTCTTGTTATGATTTTTGCAAAACTCAAGTGAGCTATTTATAGGCAAATGAGTTTTCAATTTCAAATTTGAAAAGATTCACATGTCAAATAAGAGCACTATTCACTTTTCAAAAAATTCAAATAAAAACATTTCCTTTTTGCATTTGTCAAAGATAACTCCATTCATTTTTCAAAAAAATCAAACCTAATCTTTTGCTTTTCATACATGACAAAATGAGCATGATTTATTTTTTAAACCAAATCATCTTCTTTTTGCATATGTCAAAAAAATACACAACCACCCTTTGAGATTTTCAAACAAAATCATATATTTTTTGCATTTGTCAAAAAAACATACCACCCCCCTTGAAGACTTTCAAACAAAATATGCACATGTCAAATATGATAATCAATCATCTTATAAATTCAAATTTTTATATAAAAAATATAATTTTCGAAATTATTTTGTTTGATGATGTTATGCACATGTGAAAAATATAATTTTCAAAACTAAGACATTTAAAAATGTCTTGCATATGTAAAAAAAGTAATTTGATGTTTTATGGGAAAAAAGAGTAATTTGGAACCTTAATCCAATTTCAAATTTTATCAAGAGATGTACAAAATTAATCTATGAGTTTCATTTGTAGACTTGTTCTTTTATACTTGATGTGTGCTTCGTTCCATTACGTAAATAATTTGAGTTTGAGACTTGAATTTATTTGTTATCATCAAAATCTACACGTAGATACGAATATTGAAACCTTGGATTCAACAATCTCACCCTTTTTGATGATGACAAAT
The DNA here is from genome assembly GCA_036898215.1 of Platycarya strobilacea. NCBI lineage: Eukaryota > Viridiplantae > Streptophyta > Magnoliopsida > Fagales > Juglandaceae > Platycarya > Platycarya strobilacea. The sequence continues at coordinate 25,987,894 of CM072551.1, forward strand.
ACTTAGTAGGATTTTGAGACTTGCAGTAATGCTTAAACTCCCACTGAGAATATGCATTAATTTTTCAAGCAATAGATAAACATAATTCTAGTATATATAACAGAATTAAAAATCTAAATATTTACGCCTAAAACTTCTCCCCCTTTTGGCATTGTTAAAAAGAAATCATAATTAACTCAATAAGACATCTTCCTATAATAATCAATAGACAAATAAAATGATGCGTTAGTAGAGACTATAGAGAATTCGGTGCGGAGCCACACATGTCCGACAAAACCTACAAAGGTTAGAGGTCTAGCTCTGGCAATTCGGTACAGAGCCATGCGTGTCTGACAAAACCCGCAAATGTTGGAAGTCTAGCTCTGGCAATTCGGTGCGAAAAGAGATTCAAATCCTCTTGATGTTGTTGACTAATAAGATACGTAGAGATTTGAAAGTTTTCAGTTTCTGTTTAAATTACCATTTTCACCCACCGAATGTTAAAACAAATCTCACATTGCTCATTGATCAAGTATCTGTTTATCCAAAACGACAGAATGACAGAGAAAATTTCGTCTAATAATCTTCCAGATTTGAATCAGGAACCATCTCAACCAGTCATTTTATCTCATGAGGTTTCAACACCATGATAGAAGCAGAGATGCATTTTTCTAGTAGGACTGATTCTGAGGTTGTTGCAGCATCAAAAACTCTCAATGCTCAATATGCTACCTCTGTTACAACCATGTCTCGGAGATTACTCGCGAGGGCAAATGAGGTTGATCGACTTAACAATCAAATATCTGTTATGCATCAAAAGCTTGCAAATAAAGGTAGAAAAATAAGAGATTAAAGTAAGAAAATAAAGATTTGACGGAATTAGCTCGTGTTCTGAAATTTCGAATAGAGGAATCGGAACGAGTGAGAGTTCAAGCATAGAGTCAACATTAGCAGTTAAAGGCAGCATTTCACGAGAGAAACAAGGATAATTATAATTAATCTCGCTGGCTTAATTCAGTAACTTTTGACAATATGCATCCAGCATATCTTGTAAACTTGACTAAGTAAGATTTGAAGAGATGACAGTTTGTCTTCTATTTATTTTCATCTTTATAAAAGCAATCTTTAGTTTTATCTAATCCGCATCAAATATTCTTCTTATTGCTGTAGTTCATTTTCATTCTCACTTTACAAAATTTTAATGGCTCATCAATTTTCCTTCAGTACTTCTCGTGATCAATCTATTTATGCATCTGTCGTAAGTGCCATGAAGCAGAAAAATACTGATTTGGCTAATAAATTAGATCATGATGCCATTTACGAGCTTATGAGTCTCGAAACTCGATACTCATCGTCCATTATCGCTTTTTCCGCTCAGTTGTAGTCCAAAATCTGCGAGATAGAGAAGTTTAATGAGAAGATCGATGTTCTTCAACGACTTGTTCAAGAGTCTAACAGAAAAATAGTAGACTTAAAACAACAGAATAAGGATTTAAAATCATTGCTTGGCTTTTCATTTCGATTGCCTAATCCTTTAGATTAGGATGGCATGATGATCAATGAGGAGCAAATGCATTTGAATAATGAGGCAAAACGTCTCAAGTTTCTGTAGGTCATTTGAGATAATGGAATAAGAATATCTAGCAGATGTTCATGGCATGCATCATTCATATTTCTCTTCTAATCATACATAGTCTATCTTCTAGTAGGGGTTTTGTGAAAATGTCTATCAATTGATCGTGTGTGCTTGTAAATTCTAGTACAATATCACTTTTCTGCACATGATCTCTAAGAAAATGATATCTAATTTCAATATGTTTGGTTCTAGAATGTTGTATTGGATTCTTTGAAAGATTTATAGCACTAGTATTGTTACATTTAATAGGAATATTATTGTACATAAGTTTAAAATCCTCAAGTTGTTGCTTCATATAAAGAACTTGAGCACAACAACTACCTGCAGCAACATTCTCTGCCTCAGCAGTAGATAATGCAACAAAATTTTACTTTTTACTAAACTATGAAACAAGTGTATGACCTAAAAAATGATATGTTCCACTAGTACTTTTTCGATCAACTTTACAACCAGCATAATCCGCATCTGAATAACTGATAAGATCGAAAAAAATGTGTTTAGGATACCATAACTCTAGGTCAATGGTACCGGCAAGATATCTAAAAATACGCTTGACTGTAATCAAATGAGATTGCTTTAGAGATGATTGAAAATATGCACATAAACATACACTGAACATAATATCAGGTCTACTAGCTGTCAAATATAATAAACTACTAATCATACCTCGATATACCTTTGAGTCAACTAGCTTACCGCTTTCATCTTTATCAAGTTTGGTGGTTGGACTCATTGGTGTTTCAATTATCTTCGCACCTTCCATCTCAATTTTTTTGAGTGACTCTTTGATATATTTTGACTGATTAATGAATATTTCACTTTTTGCTTGCTTGATTTGCAATCCAAGAAAGAAATTAAGTTCTCCCATGATGCTCATTTCAAATTCTTCCTGCATGCTCTTAGCAAAATCTTGGCACATATTTTCATTAGTAGTACCAAATATTATATCATCAACATAAATTTGAACTAAAAGAATATCATCCTATTCATATTTGATGAAAAGAGTTGTATCGATTTTTCCTCTTGAAAAACCATTTTCAATCAAAAAACCGCTAAGCCTCTCATACTAAGCTCTAGGAGCTTGTTTGAGTCCATATAATGCTTTTGCAAGCTTAAAAACATGATTAGGAGAAATATGATTTTCAAAACCTGGAGGTTAATCAACATATACCTCTTCATTTATAAAACCATTTAAGAAAGCACTTTTAACATTCATTTGAAAAAGTTTGAAATTTTTATAACATGCATATGCAAGTAACATTCGAATTACTTCTAATCTTGCGACAGGTGCATACGTTTCATCATAATCGATTCCTTCTTCTTGATTGAAACCTTGGGCTACAAGTCGAGCCTTATTTTTAGTGATGATTCCAGACTCATCTTTCTTATTTCTAAAAACCCATTTTGTTTCAATAACAGCATGATTTTTGAGTCTAGGAATAAGTGTCCATACATTATTTCTTTCAAATTGATTTAGTTTTTCTTGCATAACTAGAAACCATGATTCATCAATAAGTATTTTATCAATATTTTTGGATTCAATTTGAGATAGAAAAGCAGTGTGATTACAAATATTTCTAAGAAATGGTCAAGTACTTACACCTCGTGAAAGTTCTCCTAGAATTTGTTTCACTGGATGATCTTTCACATGTTTCCACTGTTTGGTTGCATCTTGTACTAAGTGCATGTTTAGGGTTGTGGTGAGAAATATTACTTTTACCTCAAGGCTTATAGCTTAAAACTTAATGTAATAAGCTCTATTATTAAAAAGCCATTTACTAGTTGTGATCCATACATTTAAAGCACTTTTAAAGTTAGTTATGATAGTTTTTTTTTTTAAATATAGTTATTTGCAGGAGCTTTTTTATAAAAGCTCCAATTTTGTGCTTATTGAAAAAGCTGATTTTTAGTTTTTTCAACCGACTAAAGCGCTTTTAATAAAATTACCCAAACATGTCATTTTTCTTTAAAAGTGCTTTTAAGCAATTAAAAGCACTTTTAAAGTTTCGAAACGCAATCCCAAATATGCTCTAAGTCTTGATAATCTTTCCTAATGTTTCCATGTGGATTTCTTCCATTGTATTCTCTTTGTTGAGATTAAGACTATTTTTGTTATTTGTACCTTTTTTAGAAAGTAGAGGGTTAGATTCATCAAATACTATATGCATAGATTCTTTTACAGTCAAAGTTTTTTTTATTGAATACTCTATAAGTTTTATTATTTGTTGAATACTCAAGAAAGATACCTTCATTATATTTTGTATCAAACTTTCCTAAATTATCTCCGTCATTGAGTATAAAACATTTGCATCCAAATACATGAAAGTAACCAATGTTGGGCTTTTTCTCATTCTAAAGCTTATAATGGGTTTTATCTAATTTAGACCTTAACATAATTCTATTTATAATATAACATGCAATACTTACCGCTTCGGCCCAAAAATAACTAAGTAAACTATTTTCATTAAACATTGTTCTTGCCATTTCTTGAAGAGATCTATTCTTCCTCTATACTACCTCATTTTGTTGAGGAGTTCGAGAAGCAGAGAAATTATGTAGAAAATCATTTTTATCACAAAAAGACTCAATATTTTTATTGACAAACTCTTTCCCATGTCATTTCGGATGTTTGAAATAGTATAACCATTTTCATTTTCAATTCTTTTGCATAACTTGGTAAAGGCATTATGTACCTCATTTTTATGAGCGAGAAAAATGACCCAAGTATATCTAAAGAAATCATCAATAATAACAAATGCATAACATTTTCCTCCCAGACTCGCAACTTTGTTTAGTCCAAAAAGGTCCATGTGTATTAGTTGCAAAGATCTAGTAGTGGAAATATGTTTCTTGATTTTGAAAGAAGTTTTCGTTTGTTTACTAAACTGGCATGCATAACAGATTTTGTCTTTAAAAAAGTTTGCTTTCGGCAAATCTCTCACAAGATCATTTTTTGAAAGTTTGGAAATAAGTTTTATATTTGCATGACCTAACTTTCTATGCCATAACCCACTATTTTCATATTGAGCTGATAAACAAATAGTATCTTGTGAGGCAGTTTCTTCAAATTCAATTGTATAAACATTATTGTTTCTAAGAGCAATAAAACAAACATTGCAATCATGATTATTAAATATAATGCACTTATCCTTTTTTAAGATAACTGTAAATTATTTATTGCATAATTGATTTATACTTAAAAGATTATGTTTTAGACCTTCAACAAGTAGAACATCTTCAATTATGAGAGAAGATTTATTACCAACTTTACCTATTCCCACGATCTTCCCTTTTAAATTGTCTCTAAATGTCACGTGTCCTTCTTCTTTAGGAGTGAGATCAATGAACTTAGTTTTATCTCCTGTCATGTGTCTTGGGTATTCGCTATCTAAAAACCATCTTGTTTTACTTACGGAAGACTTCATGCATACCTATAAAAACAATTAAAATAATTTTTTTTCGTACCCATGTTCTTTGGGTCATTTATTTATTAGTATTAGAAAAAATAAGATTCTTTGGTACCTATATGACCCTAATAATCATTGTATATTTTCTTTTAATAGGACAAGCATGATAGTTATGACCATTTCTATTGCAAAAATTACAAATAACATGTAACATACTTGAAGAACTTGAGTAATTGCAATAATATCTTTCTTTGACAAATCTATTTTTAAGAAAAAAATTTTGAAAGTTTGGTTTTGATTTAATGGGTTTATTAAAGAAATTTTTATAGGGTTTGAGTTTTTCTTTTGAAATGTAGGGTTTGAATTTTTATAGGGTTTGAGTTTTTCTTTTTCAAAGCGATATACTTAATACTCAATTTTTCAAATTCCTCATATACCTCTTCTAAAACATTTTGCAATTCTTCATAAGAGAGATTTTTAAGATTTGTTAGCTCAAGATCATCTTTAGTCATATGACAAAAATTTGTAGATTCTTCATTACTTGCGTCGTTGTCTGAACTACTTGAATTATCATCCCATATAGCTTTCATTGATTTCTTACCTTTGTATCGATCTTTCTTTAGCAAGGGACAATCTACCTTGATATGTCCTGGCTTTTTACATTTATATCAAATTAATGAATCATTTTTACCTATATCTTTGTTAGAAGATTTTTTGAAAGGTTTTTTTGGAGAAGATTTATTTTTCAAGAATCTCTTAAATCTTCTTGTGATCATTGCAATCTCTTCGACATAGCTTTCTTCATCTTCATCGCTTTCACTTTCATGAGGAACGGTTTTGAGTGCCAAGCTCTTCTTTTGCTTTCCTTCTTCTTCTCCTCTTTTCAATGTGTACTCATGGGTAATAAGTAACCCAATGAGTTCATTTACTTCGAGATTTTAAGATCCTTAACTTCAAGAATCGCCGTTACTTTGATTCCCAACGTTTTGACAAGGAGTCGAGAATTTTCCTTACTATCTCTAAGCTGGAATAATCTCTACCAAGAGATATCAAACTATTTATAATATTAGTAAAACTAGTATATATAGAAGAGATAGATTCATCATCATTCATTTTGAACATTTCATATTCATGCGTAAGAATATAAATTTTTGATTTTTTGACTTGCGAAATTCTTTCATAAGTTACTTCCAAATTGTTCCAAATTTCCTTTTCTGTCCTACAAGTTATTATTCTATTAAATTTATTACCATTGAGAGCATTATATAGAAAATTCATAGCCATTACATTCACAATATAAAGTCTATTGTCTTCGGGATCAAACTCTTCCTCTTCCTTTTTGACCTTTACTTTATCAACATTTTTTATTGAAATATAAGACTCATTTACAATACATTTCCAGATTTCTTGACCTTAATACTGAAGAAATATTCTCATTTTAGCTTTTTAGAAAGAATAATTATTTCCACAAAATAGCGAAGGTCGACTACTGGATTGACCTTCAGCGAAAGTAACTGCAATGTTAGTCATATAATCTTAACTCAACAGATAGTTAATCTTATAACAGAGCCCTTGCTCTGATACCAATTGTTGCCCAGATGACTAATACAAGAGGGGGGTGAATTGGGTTATATTATAAAAATTAATACTTATAAATAAAATACACAATATAAAATATAAACGGAATATAAAGCAGCAAGAAATGTAACGAGTAGGGTAAGAAGAAGCAAACTCAATATTTTTACGAAGTTCAACCTCACTGCCTACGTCCTCGCCTCAAGCTACCCCTTGAGGATCCCAAATTCATTATTCAATTTCCTTTAGGTGGAGATAGAAACCTATTACACCTTTAAGCAACACCGCTCCAAAGAATCCGTGTAGAACACCCTCTATATTTTCAATCACTTTACACTTGGCGATTCAACTATTCCCTGTATAAAACACCTTCTACACACACAAAGGTTATACGCACCCTCTTATTGATACAAGAGTTGATAGTGGGTAGACTATCAAAGTACACTCCTCAATGAGTGAGATAGAAATAATACAGTGCAACCTATATCTTTCTAAAAAATAATAAGAATTAAGGCTCAAAACATTAGAAAAGAGAAAATGAGAGTTTTGAAAGAATGATGCAAAACTTAACAATAGATGTGTAAGTTCTTGTTATGATTTTTGCAAAACTCAAGTGAGCTATTTATAGGCAAATGAGTCTTCAATTTCAAATTTAAAAAAATTCACATGTCAAATAAGAGTACTATTTACTTTTCAAAAAATTCAAATAAAAACAATTCCTTTTTGTATTTGTCAAAGACAACTCCATTTATTTTTCAAAAAAATCAAACCTAATATTTTGCTTTTCATTGATGACAAAATGAGTATGATTTATTTTTCAAACCAAATCATCTTTTTTTTTTTTTGCATATGTCAAAAACACACACAACCACCCTTTAAGATTTTCAAATAAAATCATCTACTTTTTACATTTGTCAAAAAAACACACCACCCCCTTCAAGACTTTCAAACAAAATATGCACATGTCAAATATGATAATCAATCATTTTATAAATTCAAATTTTTATATAAAAAATATAATTTTCGAAATTATTTTGTTTGATGATGTTATGCACATGAGAAAAACATAATTTTCAAAACTAAAACATTTAAAAATGTCTTGCATATGTAAAAAAATTAATTTGATGTTTTATGAGAAAAAAAGAGTAATTTGGAACCTTAATTCAATTTCAAATTTTATTAAGAGGTGTATAAAAATAATTTATGAGCTTCATTTGTAGACTTGTTCTTTTATGCTTGATGTGCACTTCACTCCATTGCGTAAATAATTTGAGTATGAGACTTGAATTTATTTGTTATTCTCAAAATCTACATATAGATACAAAATTTGAAATCTAGAATTTAACTAAAACTCTTTTATCATTGGCTTTCCTTGTTTGGTTTTCTAAAAGTATACATGTCATCTAGCCTCCTTTGTGTGATGTCCCCAACTCTCTCATACGAAAGCACGAGAATCGAGACGTCGGGATGCTGAAAACTCGGGTAACGTACCGCAACGACAAGTGCTAAGTGTGTGTACAAAGTGACAGTGTAAAAAAAGCATGGCGGACAAGTTAAGTCAATTACTAAGCACTAAAATTTTAAAATAATACAAATCAGTTTTCTCATATTTTCTAACAGGAGATTTAATACAGTAATCCAAAAGTCAAATCATAAAAATACATATTTATCAAAAGGGAAAAACATTCCCAAGATAACAAATTATAACAAAATTATTTCAATGGCAAAACTGTCTCCTCAGGCTCAGCCTCCTCAACCTCTGCATCCAAAATCTACGACTCCAAAAATGGCATCGCAGGTAAGTAAAATCCAAACGAATTACAAGATATAAATATATTCATGCTGCAAAAAAATGCATGAATATAGAACCATATGCACAAAACTCAAAATCATTCCTCTCAAAATGAATAAATAAACCACGCACGCCAAAATCTCATTTTGGCCCAAGATAAAACTCCAAAAAAACTTCCATAATTTTTCCAGAAAATAATACACGTAAATCCAATAAAACCACTATCATTTTCCCAAAAAATGGTTCTCAAATCAATTATCAAAATCCTCCATTTTTCTAGAAAATGGCCCACAAATCCAATCGACATTGTAAGCGGGAATTACAGGCGAGACTCTACCACCATCCCTACAGTATCACTCATACAAAACCATTTTATTAACCGTATGCACCATGGTCTCCCCTAGGGACCATCCGCACATCCTATCTCTTTTCGCCACACTGTAGATAATGACCACGCATGTGATTTTGGAACAGGCGATGTCTAGCTAACTGAGCCTAGCACGTACTATGACCAAGCATCCCTTAGCCCCCACCAATAGAGGGGCCACAGAGTCGGTATGAGAGTGTTACCATCTCGTTCGATTCCCTTGTCGCCCAGTGACAACCCAGGGGACATCACTCAGTATATTTCGCTTCCAAGTGACCAGAGGAGCTCCATTAGGATAATGCCCCATCTCGACTTGGGATCGTGATACACACACACCCGAAAATCATTAACACATGAAAATTTAGTTTTTATTTCCAACACATGAACATGCATGCAATTATACGAAAACTCAATTTTCCTTTACAAATATGAACATGTGTGCACAATGTAATGCATACGACAATACACAAAATATCCAACAACCAACCAATATCCAATATTTATTATTGCAAAATATATTTAAATCTCAAAATTTATTTGAAAAATACTTACAGTGCTAAAATATGATTTTCAAAGGATCTCGGAGGTGCAAGCGACAACGACAAAACAACGTAACAGTATAAAATGGACAACTGTTGTGGGTCTCAAAAATCTAACTTTTGAACAGCGACAAACGAAGACTTGAGATGGCTAGGGAAGGGTTGATGAAGTGATTGGTGGTGGTGGTTGGTCGTGGGTGGTAGTTGGAGGCCAAAAAGCTTAAAATGGAGATGTAGCTCAATAGGCTTCAAGGGTGGCGGATTAGGGCTGAGGAAGGGTGAGTTAGGTAGCTGGAAGACTGGTGGTGAAGTGGCGAAGAGGTGGTGGCCAGTAGTGGAGTGACGACAGTGCTGGAGCATTTAAAGGCCACGGCATTGAAAGTGTGCGTGGGGGTACACGGCGGCATGGGATGGGCTGAGGTTGGGGGGGTTGGTCGCCGATCGGTGGGGGTGGGTTTGGGCTGGGCGATGTTGCCAGACGATAGCGCACGGCAACGCTGGGTGGAGAGGGGAAGAACGGCGAAGAAGAGAAGAACATATTGGGGGGGGGGGGTGCGGGCTGGGAGGAAAAGTAGGGAAAAGAAGAAAAAAAAAGGAAAAAAAAAAGGAAAAAAAAAAGGGGAAAAATGTAGACTAACTAGGAATAGAGCATAATAAAATAAATTAAAAGCCAAAAGAAACCACTTCAATATAATATAAATAAAATAAAATATTTAAAACCTAACAAAAAATTAAATTTAAATTAAGGAGCAATTTAAATACGAAATATTAATTAATATAAAGAAAGTACATCAATTTAAATTCTACAACTTACAATAAAACATAAACAAAATAATGAAAAACACATTTAATATAAAACAATAGAACCATTAATTATAATAATTTAAGTAATCATTCAATAAAAATACACTAATCATATCCTCCCCCCTTAAAATAAATTTTATCCTCGAAATTTGCTCGGCTATAACAATAAGAACTCTAATAAATCACTTACCACACAGCTCAAAACATACTCCAAACAAAATACACAATCACTCAATCCTTGAAATACATACGTATGTTATTCCATCATCACATTCACTCCACTAGGTACTTTCATCGCAATCATATTTGTCTCCAAATGTCGTATCATGCCTAAGACTCCTAGGGTAGCCATGTAGTCTAAAGTCTCAATATGTACAAGACTTTAATACAATTTCTCGAAATCTCAATGTTCAATAACTTCATACAACAAATTGTGCCACCTTCAAATAACTTCCAAGTTTAACTTCTCAACTAAATCATCAATAAACCTAACTTACCCAACCAAATGATAAATCTCCACTTACAAATACCATCCCAAATTTCAAGTCATCACTAATTTCTCAAAACGAATACAAAACTTGAACCTTCAACTACATTGCAAAGCATCACGCTTTCAGGCACACTCTGATAATTCGCTAAATGCATAAAAATTAAGTCCTCATAAATTATCACCGTTGAGTACAAGTTAGCTCAACACCTATTAACGAGAAATCTTATACCACATTTTGGTAGAAGATACTTTGCCCCTCTAAAACATAAATTCCACACCCATTCCTCAATTAGGTCCGTTGCCTTAATCCAAATCAATATTCCGCAAAATACAACCATGATCGCTAACAGACAACCATTACCAACCAACCACATCATCCCAAAATATTTCCATCCCATCTAAGGGCAAGGAACATACCCTAAAAGGCTTGAATCCATCACTTAATAAAACAACTTCTCCCAAGTTAACCACAAAACAAAGACACACCCTCACAATTCCACACATCGATCATCAAACATCCACAAACGAAACTAAGACCCCACCAACCAAATAAATGATCAACTACCTCCACAAGCAATAAAAGTGACAAAACAACAACAACACACCCAAGGATAAGGATCCAATACTTATAAGAGCCTACCTAGAGCATCATTCTAACAATCTCCTCCAAATGATATCACAACTTAAATACCCCAAATACTACGTGAAACCCAAGCAATGCATGATAGATAGCATATAAAAACACTAACGAAGAAATATAAAGAATTAAATAAATACCAATAAATTACCAAAATAAATCCGCCTCAAAATGATATTAAAACATACCCTACCACTGAATGAAACTCAAGTAATTCACATAAATATCATATAAAAATACAAAGGGAAAAAATATTTAATAAACAACTAAATAAATACCAACAATTCAACAAAAAGAGCCCACCTCACTTATCAAAAACAAAATTATCAAAAGCTTTTACTAAAAAGAACAAGGAAGTTGAATTAAAAAGGAGAGAGAGAGAAAGTGAAATGGTGAACAAAAATTTGAAATTCTCCTCAAAGTCAACTCTAAAAGGTTTATTATAGAAATCTCAAGGATTTAGAAACTTTTGAAAGAAAGAACCATAGTAAATAAATAAACAAATTTCAACAACTCATTAAAACAAACCCACCCTTGGCAAGGGCTATGCCAACAAAAACTTATCATTAAAAGGACAAAGAAATTAAATTAAAATAAGTAAGTAAGAGAGTAAAATGACAAATAGAATCATAAACTCATCTCAAAACGTATATCTAGAAAGGTTTACAAAAATAATAAGGTCCTTTAAATCCTTTTCTCAAAGAAATCTAAATATTCAAAAACATACAATAGAAAAGGGATGTAGTAAAGATAATTAAACAAGAAAATAAACAAATCAAATCAAGGTCATCTTGTAAGGAATTCATGAAATCAAATTTCAACCAAGGTAAATACAATAAGATGTCCATTGAAATCAAATAAAACCCAACCATTCCATAACGCTAAAATATAATAATTAAAACCAACCCGCCAAAACTAAGATAAATCCGAAAATAATAATAAAAAAGCACATTAAGCTAAAAAGTACAATACGATGAAATAAATGTTTAAAACCTTAAAATATAACTTGGTAGAAATAAACTAGGGAACAATTAAAATAATAAAATAAAATAAAATAACCAAACATTAAAACAAACAAACCAATTTAAAACAACAAAATTCTCTGGTACCATTCCTAGGTAACGTGCGGATTTACCTAAAGCCGAACTGCTCTAATACCACCTGTAACGACCCCAACTCTCTCATACGAAAATACGAGAATCGGGGCATCGTGATGCTGACAACTCGGATCACACACTTAGCACTTGTCGTTGGAGTGTGCAATTCATGTCCTCATCCACAAAATGAAAACAAATCCAAATTCGGTCATTTGGATCCATTTTCAAACGTGTTGGACTCATGCTCAATTTTGTCCTCGTTTAAGTCCATATCTCTGAAAGCTCAAAACATAAAAATTGTATATCTTTTTTTTGGATTTTATAACATCTTGAATCATCTCATTTGATAATCAAATGAGAGAATTATGTTCAAATTACCAAAAGACGTCAAAACTGTCTAGAATTACCCAATTCGAAATGTCATGTGGTATATTCCTTATTTATGTCACTTGATTTCCTTTATTAATTTTCCTTCAATTTCTATAAAATATTTCTTTGAATTTTTAAAAGTCATATATATATTCTCATCATGCTAAGTGTCTCCAATAATTTTTTAATCACCTAAATATTTTTCAAATATTTTTCCTCTAATAATATAGATTTATTACCAATAAAAGTTTCATAAGAATATATAAATATATATACATATATATATATTATATTCAAAAGTTTTAAAGATTCACTAAAATAATCTTAAAGAAACATAATCATATCAAATATAAAAATTAAAAAAATACTTCAAAAAATACTTCAAAAATCTTGATTATCACATTCAATTTGAAGTACAATGTTTTTCAATGTTTTGTTTTTTGTTTTTGTTTTTTTAATTTTATTTTAATGTACTTTGACGTTGTAAAATAACATCGTTGTCACTGCAGCTAGCATAGCGGACCGCAATCTCTGATGATGTAGTCACAAAACATTGAAAAATAAAAAAGAAAAAAGAAAATTGTGGCCTCAAATGATATTGTTAGTCATGAGAATGATTTCTAGGACGTTGGAAAAGAAAAAACAAGTTGCTAAAAGGTGTGACTGCGTTTTTTTTTTAACTCTGAACGAATGGTCTTGAGCAGTCCTACGTATATTTTACGCTAGTGATGGTAATTATTTGAACGGGTCTTGACGCTTGAGCTTCAGATTTGAATGGAAAAACGCGTTTGGTTATTTTCTTGCATGCGTTTTGACTTGTACTCTTTGAACCACCGGACAATTAGGAAGAATTGACCTCCGTGGAAAAAATACTAAAACGTACGAAGAATATATGGTTTGCAAAAAACTACAACGTTTAAGAGGAACTTCTCTTCTTTGATTTTCTAAATAAAATGAGATAAATTAATATAAGAATTTAGAATTCAAATTTTTATAATATTTTTTATTTTAAAATTTGAAAAAAAAAAGAATTATTTATTTTATTTAATATAAAAATTTAAAAAAAATAGAATAATTAAATTAAATTAAATTAAATGTGATGAAAATAATTATAAAAGCAAACCCTGAGACAACTTGGGATTTTCTTAAGAGGACGAAGTTAAAGCATCGATCCCTAAGAGTCGTACTAAATTAAGAGGATTTGACTTTTGAGAAAACATGAGGAGTGCTAATTACCTTTTAGTCCACACTCACATAAATTATAAAATAATTTAAACTTAATTATTTTATATTATTTAATAAATAATGGATAGAAATTTTAAAATAATGTTATAATATTATATTATAATTTGCATGTTAAATAATTTATTATTAATAAAAAAGTAATAATTTATAATTTACATGTTATAAAAATTATAAATGATTTATATAATTTATGTTATAAAACTAAAAAGAAAACTACTACTATTACAAGAGAAATATAAAAGAAACTTTCTGAAACTTTCTTCCTTCTCTATATTTTTTTATGAATTTCATTACAACTGAAACCCCTATTTATAGGTTTTGAAGTTACTATGCAAGTTACTATGCAAGTCACTATGCAAGTCACTATGCAGAATTTAAAATAATAGTGGTGGGGTCATTCACATAATTTTAGTGGTGGGACAGGGGCGGCTGCCGTCGGCATATAATTCATAACACTCCCCCTTGAATGACCACCCATAAAGAATCTGTCTCGTTAAAACCTTGCCAAGAAAAAACCCAGTGGGAAGAAAAACCAATGGCGAAGGAAAAAGAGTACAGTCTCTTTATATATCCACAAGTGCTTTAAGATTGCCTCATTAAAACCTTGCAAAGGAAAACCCAATGGGATAAAACCTTAGCGAAGGAAAAAGATTACAATCAGCACAAGTTTTCAGGACTTTTACTCCCCCTGGAAAGTGCATGACGATAATTTTTGAGTCTTCACATTTTAATATTCTGCACAATTTTCTTAAATATCGCAGTTGGTGATGCCTTCGTGAATAAATCTGCCAGATTATCACTTGATCGTATCTTTGATATATCCTCATTTGATTTGAATGATACAAGCAGCATTATCTTCGTATAAAATTGTTGAGCTATCAAAATACCACACTTTTCTTGGATATGTTGAGTAATTGATCTCAGCCAAATATACTCTCGACTTGTTTCATGAATTGCAATAATCTCTGAGTGATTTGAAGATGAAAAATAATATCTGGTTGACAAACTTAATAGAAATCTGATACCTGCAGTAATACTTAAACTCCTCCTGATAATATGCGTTAGTGTTTCAAGTAATAAGCAAATATGATTTCAGTATATAGAACAAGTTAAGAATTCAAACACGATCTCCAACTAAATAATGCATTAGAGAGAGTATGATAATATTTTCATCTAAAATTTTCTCCCCCTCATTCGGCGTTATTAGGGAGAACTTGTTTATATACGGCGGAAATAACATTGGAAACCATCTATGTATGATAAAAGCTGTAAAAGCTTTGAGGTTTAATATTATCGATTCGGCGGAAAATCAAATCCGCTTGACATTATGGACAAACGAGATCTTGAAGAGATTTGAAGGTTTCGGGTTGTTGTTTAAATATAACCAATTTTACCATTGGTTTATTCCAGCAAAAAGATCTCGCATTCCTCATAGATTCAGTTGTTGTTCATCCAGAACGATATTATGTCTGATAGAAATTCTAATGTCACAGATTTAAACCACGAACCTTTTATACCTCAACCACTTATATTTTCTCCTGAGGCTGTAAACACTATGATAGGAGCAGAGATATATCTATCTAGTAAATCTGATCCTAAAATTGTTGCAGCATCAAGAACTCTCAGTGCTCAATATGCTGCCTCTCTTACAATCATGTCTCAGAGGCTATTGGCGAGAACGAGTGAGGTTGATCATCTTAAAAATCGAATATCTGAGTTGCATCAAACGCTTGTAACTAAAGATAGAAAAAATAAAGATTTAAAACAAGAAAACAAGGAGTTGAAGAAACTTGTAGACTGGTATTCTCGTGACCTGAAAACACGAGTAGAAGAGCTGGAACGAGAAAGAGCACAGATACAAAGTCAACAACAGCAGCTATCAGCAGAGGTTCAGCGTTTACAAGAAAATAGGGATAGCTGTAATTAATATCGCTGGCTTTTGGAATTATGCATCCAGCATATCTTGTAAAGTGAGATTTGAAGAGATGATGGTTTGTCTTGTTCTTATTTCCATTTCTATAAGAACCGTCTTTAACTTCATTTAGTACGCATCAAATTTTCTTCTCATATCTATAATTCATTTGTATTTGTATTCTTATTCTACATATTTTCAATGGCTCATCAATTTCCTTTTACTATTTCTCACTATCAACATATGAGGTGTTCTTCACCTCAATTACAAGTTGTTCATGCATCTTCCGTAGGTGCCATGTTGCAGCAAGCAAATGATCTGGCTAATAAGTCAGATCGTGAAGCTGTTTATGAGCTGGTGACTCTTGGCACCCGATACTCCTCCTCTATTGTTGGATTTTCCAACCGATTACAATCCAAAAATCGTGGGATTGAGGAGTTTAACGAGAAGGTTTCTGTACTTCAACAACTCGTTCAAGAGTCTGACAGAAAAATTGCAGACTTAAAGCAGGAGAATAAGGATTTAAAATCCTTACTTGCCTCTTCATTTCGATTGCCTAATCCTTTAGATAAGGATGGTATGTTGCTTTATGAAAAACAAATGTATTTGAGAGATGAGGCTAGAAGTCTCAAATTCTTGTAACACATCTATGAATTGAATAATAAGATCTTTCCTTTTCAAATGCATTCTTTGAATTTATAGCAACCCTTGTGATCTTTTCAAGAGTTCTAACAAGGTAAATCATCAACGTAAACTGCAATAATGGCAAATCCGAATTTTGATAAAACACATGTACATATAGGATTATTCTTAAATCCTTTTTTCAATAGATACTTGTTGATTCAATTACACTACATGCGTCCGGATTGCTTTAACCCATATAAAGATCTTTGAAGCTTTATAAAGTACATACTCCTAAATGTACTTAGATTAGATGCTTCAAGTATCGTATATTTTTATATATGTAATAATCTAATGATCCTTATAAATATGCAGTGACCACATTCATTAACTGCATATCTAATCTTTTTGTAATAACCAAATCAATTAAAAATATGAATGTGATTGCATTCATATCAAGGAAATATGTTTCCTCATAATTGCTCGAGTTTCTACAGGAAACCTTGTGCGACAAATTATACCGCACAATTTCATTTCACATTACACTTTCGTATAAATACTCATTTATATCTGACAAATATTACACCCTTTGGTGTTTGGACAACAGGTCCAAATGCATCTCGCTTCATTAACGAGTTTAATTCAGTTTTAATAACTGCTTTCCATTTTGGCCAATCATTTCTACTTCGACATTCTTCGACGATTTTTGACTCACTTTCTTCATTACTTCTGGTAATATCAAGTGTTATCATATATGTTGTCGACAACAGTTTTATTTTTATCCATAAATTTTCCAGTACTCATGAAATGTATTGAGATCTCATTGTTCCTCTCCAGGGGAAAACATTTCATGAAACACCTCTACAGGAGGTTCCTCTTCAAGAGGTTTATACTCTTCAGGAGTTATACTCTTCAGGAGTTACATTCTTCAGGAGTTACACTCTTTAGGAGTTACCTTTTCAGGAAGTTTCCTCTTCAGGAGGATTATATTTTATACAGAAAATACGGTCTCTTCATGAGCACCGATTTTTATTTTTCTTGTGCACCAATAGGTCTGCAACGCTTCAGGTGTATCTTAGACTCATTTATTGCTGTTTTAACAACTCGTCTTTCAGGGACTTCAATTCTTGCTTAAGCATTAACAGCAGTAATATATGATTTTACAACACCTTTAGTGTCAGTAAATACATCATGTAATTGATTTGCAACACTTTGCAGATAGATAATCCTCTGAACTTCTGGTTCACATTTATTTGTAAGAGGATCAAATTTAAACAGGACTTTATTATCCCAAATAATTTCTTGTCGTGCTTCAGGCACCGATATTTCATTATTTCAAAACATGATGAAATATTAATAAGTTTATATATAAAAATTTAGTATAAGTAAATCAAGTGCTTGACCGTACAACAGCTACGTGACTACTATTTAGTCATATTACATTTATGACAAACATCTTCATCTTTTTATGAAGAATTATTCTGAGGGCCTTTACCCTTCTCTGAGTTGGTTCACTTCTGGTGATACGATATATTTTTATCATCTTTAGTGTTGTCGCTTTTGGGACCAACACTTCTATAATTTTTCTACCACGTCTATGCCCTTAGTTCCCGTTCACTTCTGGGAATTGTGTAAATTCGATATTATTAATAGGACGTAACTGGTGTAACAAAAACTCATTATTTAGCTCAATCACTAGAAGACAAAACATTTGTTGAACTTTCACTCTCGATATTGCTACTGCAGGAGCACATTCGAGGTATGAAAAATAATGTCTTCTTTTATATATCATCATCAGTGACATTTTCACTGCATAATTTTAATATTGAGCTAATTTTAAAGAGTGCAGAATATTCAATATTACTCTTAAAATCTTGCAACTTCAGGTGCAATAAATCATAATGATCTTTTGAGAGGATTACATATTCTGGTACTTATATCACTCTCCTAATTCATTTCACATAGTAAGATGATTTTTCATCATGAGATACACAGCACGGTCCTTCAGGGACACATGGTTTTCTTCTATGATTGTATCTTTCAAGTTCATCATCATATCCAAATAGATCTCATCAAGGATCTTGGATAAATAACATTTTTCAGAAATGTCAATAGTAATAAATCTCAATATTTGACATTATATTACAAAAATAAATCTGTGAATTTAAGAAATATATTCACATTATCATGAGAATAAAAATAAAATTTTATCAAGTAATATTCAGTAATATTACCTTTAATATTTATTTCGAGGACTGCAAATAATATATTGAAAAACTTACTTGAAGTAGAAGACCACTAGTTTCAGTATCGGTAGAACCTCGTGCTGATAACGTGTTATAAAACTAAAAAGAAAACTACTACTATTGCAAGAGAAATATAAAAGAAACTCTCTGAAACTTTCTTCCTTCTCTATATTTTCTTATGAATTTCATTACAACTGAAGCCCCTATTTATAGGTTTTGAAATTACTATGCAAGTTACTATGCAAGTCACTATGCATAATTTAAAATAATAGTAGTAGGGTCATTCACATAATTTTAGTGGTGGGACAGGGGCGGCTGCCGTCGACATATAATTCATAACAATTTATACTATTTATTCTAATTTTTGAATGAATTATATAGATTATGGAGAATGATAATGTCAGTTATAAGGAGATTAAGTTAAATTAGAAATTGAGTATTGCTTTCAATATTTGAATCCATTTAAACTGTAATTAAGGAATGGTATAAACAAATTTAAATTTAGGAAGAGTTTCAGATAATAATTATTAAGAGAATAAGAGTTTTGAATTTGACTATATTTAAATTTAAAGTGTTTGACTTAAAAGTTTGAATCAAAAGATTAAATTTTAAGAATCACATCATTTCAAAATTTAAATTAACAGGTGAATATAATAAAATTTAACGAAAAACAAGAAAATTTATTAAATATCTGTTAAATAACCACTAATTATAATAAATAAAAACAAAATAGATGTATGTATTTATTGATTGTTCAACCCAGAAACTCGAGCATTTTATTCGGTCTGCGTACTTTCTCTTTGATTGCCAAAATGACTACGATTTCTCGCCCTTAAAAACCCCAACATATCTCCCTTTCTGCCAGTACTCTAACTACGTACCAACCATGGAGGGCCAAACCACCCCTGCGAGAGGAAGCTTGAAGCGTAAGCTGGATCCAGGATTCCAAGGCCAAAACAACCATCGAAAGGTTCTCCTTGTCGGAGACCAATATACGAGCAAAGACGGTACCATTTCCGGCCCCCGCGCCTCTCTCTAGCACTGATCACAATAGATACGATATTGTTGCGTCAATTTACTTTTATTTTTGTGATTTATGGACTTTATGTTAGGTTCGATCGAGAATCATATGCTAGCCTTCTTTAATTCATATTATTCCTCTAATAATCCGATTTTACAGATGATTAATTATCTTTATGTGCGATTTCTGTCTATGAGCATGTCTTCAATGATATATATATATATATATATATATATATATATTGCAAACGATTTTCTAACTATAAAGTAGTGGTAAATGAGTGATAATGATAGGCTTACCACTATTTTATCATTATTACTTTATTACTTTCTTAATTATTAAGTAATAGAAAAAAACAAAAATTTTAATTAATTTAAAATTTTAATGAACACTAGAAATATCAACTTTTGTGATCAATAAATAGCAAAGAAAATGCTATTTACGATTAATTTTAATTGTAAATAGTCATTTAGTTGAAATTAACTGACTATAAAAGATAATTTTTCTTGTAATGAAATATGTGAGAGATGATGAATTTTAATAATCTGTAGAAAAATTTAATTAATTTAAAAGAATAAAACAAAAAGAGAAAAATAAATATAATATATATGTGAGAGATAATGAATAGCATAAACTCTTTCATTTAACCCAAGCTCTTTCAAATATTAATGTGTCCATCCCATCATATCTGTCATGTTTTAGTGTGAAATCATAATTTGCTTTCGGATATATTTTTTTCCCTCATTTCTGGATTTACTGATCAGAGCTGGTTTTATGTAATTTTTTTAGTACGATCATCTACCAAACCTTATTCGAACCATTGGGATTACGAAGTTTTCCTAAGTTTTAGAGGTGCAGACACCCGTAAGAATTTTACTGATCACCTCCATTCCGCCTTAGTGCGAATCGGAATCCGAACATTCTGTGATGATAATGAGCTTCCAAGAGGGGAGAATATATCCCAGGAACTAATCAATGCGATCCAAAGGTCAAGGACTTCCCTCGTAATTTTCTCCAAAGGTTATGCCTCTTCTAGTTGGTGCCTCGATGAGCTTGTTCAGATTCTTCATTGTAAAAGAACCATGAACCACATTTTTATCCCGATATTTTACCATGTGAATCCCTCCGATATGAGAAAGCAAACTGGGATTTTTGCCGAAACATTTGCTAGACATGAAGAGAGATTTCAGGAAGACATTGAAAGGGTGCAACAATGGAGAGCAGCTTTCACTGAAGCTGCAGATTGTTCTGGCTTCGATCCCCAAAGCGATGCAAATGGGTATATATTATTGTTCTGGCTTGTGTTTTCTCATGCAGTTTTTTAGTAGACTCTTGTCCTTAAGTTTTCTTTGGGATCTTAAATGAAAATAATTAATTTGACAAACTTTTTTAAGAAAATTTTTTTGCATGTTATTTAGGAGCAGCTAACAATTAATTTCCATGCAAACTGATCTATGAAAACTTATTTGCGTGGCATTCCTAGCTAATATATTAGCTAGAACATACTTTCTTGCCATGACATATCAATGATTTAATTTTTTTTCCTATTCCTAATAAATTGAGATTGCAACTCATAAATTTTTACACTATTCTTTTCCTATTTGAACATGATACGATCAGGTATGAAGCAAGGTTCATTGAGAAGATTGTTGAACAAGTTTTGTATAAATTGAACCCCATTCATTTGAATGTTGTCCAACACCCAATAGGAATAGATTTTCGTGTCGAAGAGTTGAAAAATTTGTTGCAACTTGAAACAAGTACTACTGAACTTCTCACCATGGGTATTTATGGGATGGGTGGAATTGGTAAGACGACCTTGGCAAAAGCTGTCTATAACCATATATGTGATGAGTTTGAAGGAAGCAGTTGTCTTTTAAATATTAGAGAAGTTTCAGAACAATCCTGCAATGGTTTAATTCAGCTACAAGAACAACTTCTTTTTGATATCTTGAAAGTGAAAATCTTGCCGATTGGTAATGTTGACAAAGGAATAAGTTTGATTAAAGAAAGACTTCACCAAAAAAGAGTTCTTGTTGTTCTTGATGATGTGGATCGGCTCGATCAAATATATGCGTTAGCTAGAAATGGTGGATGGTTTTTTGGTCTTGGAAGTAGAGTCATTGTAACAACCAGAGATGAACATTTGCTGGTTAAACTAGGAGTAAATTACTCCTATGAAATTGAAAAAATGAATCATTTGGATTCTCTTCAGCTTTTTAGTTGGCATGCCTTCAACATGCCCCATCCAAAAGAAGAGTTTCGTGAGATTGCCATTGCTGTAGTGGATTATGCCGGAGGGCTTCCATTAGCACTAGAAGTTTTGGGTACTGATTTGCGGGGAAGAAGCATTATTCAATGGAAAACTAGATTAGAAAGATTTAAAAAGAGTCCAGATACCCAAATTCAGAAGATACTTAGAATAAGTTTCGAGTCCCTAGACCATACTACAAGGGAGGTGTTTCTAGATATTGCATGTTTCTTTACGGGTGTCAACATAGAATACATCTTCAAAATACTGGAGGAATGTGGATTTCTTCCAGATAGTGCTATCAATATTCTTGTTCAAAGGTCTCTCGTAAAAATTGATTATCCAAACTTGAGGATGCATGATCTTATTCGAGATATGGGAAGGAAAATTGTTCGTCAAGAGTCACATCATCCAGGAAAACGTAGTAGATTGTGGACTCATGAAGACGTGTTAAAAGTACTAAAAAATCATACGGTAAGATATATTTCTCCTATTGTATCATATGATAAGAATGTCCAAGCTGTAGAACAGAACCAAATGATTATACGTGTTATGTATGCATGCATTTGGAGTTTAGTCATTTTGCAAGCAAGCATCATTGGCCTAATCCATTCCAAAGGTGTTATATTCTTTTGAAAAGATATGGTTAAATAAAATTCCTAATCAAAAATTTTTATTCTATTAGGGATCGGAAGTAGTGGAGGGTCTTAGCCTAAATCTGCCCATACATGAAGATCGTGTCATATCTTTGGGATCTGAAGCATTTGCAAACATGAAGAATTTGAGATTGCTTCAAATCAAGGGTGTAAAAAATTTAAAACTCGAAGGATGCGCTGAGCATCTTTCTAAAGAGCTCAGATGGATTTGTTGGCATAGTTGTCCCCTGAGATTTCTTCCGCCAAGACTTCATGATCTTGAAAATCTTGTTGTGCTTGACATGCAGTACAGCAAAATCAAACAAGTCTGGAAGCTGGAGAATAATGTTCGTATGCAAAACTTTACCATGCCCAACTTTATGTACTCTTTTATTCAATAGTACTTGATTTCGCGGTTTTTTTTTTTCACTCATTTTCCGAATTTTGGTTTGGCAGATACTGAACAAGTTGAAAGTTATAAATCTCAGTTTTTGTGAAGATCTTACCAAATCACCGAACTTCTTACAAGTCCCAAATCTAGAGGAACTAATACTTGAAGGTTGCACAGGCTTGGTAGAGCTGCACGAGTCTATTAGACATCTGAAAAGACTTGTTTTGCTGAATTTGAATGGATGCAAGAGCCTTATGAGCCTTCCAGAAAGCATTTCTAACTTAAAATCTCTCAAAATCTTTCACATGGGTCGCTGCTTCAACATGCGGAACTTCGCAGACAGAACTACTATTAACCTACCAAATAGATCATGGAATCCCACAAGGTTCATAAGGGCTTCCCTTCATGTTTTTAGGTCTTTGGTAAAACTAGGTCTCGGTAACCAGGGGCGGACCTGCCCCTGGTCTAGGGGGGGCTACCGCCCCCCCAAATTAAAAAAAAAAATATATATAGTGTATAAATATATATAGTTTTTTTTATATAATTAAAATTTCTATATCAATTTATCAAAAAATAAAAAATTTGCCCCCCCAATTCTTAGACTTCTAAAAATTTTACTAAAATTATTTTTTCAAATTTTAATACTTACCTAATCTCTCTCTCATTTTAGCTTGATGTGCTAATACAATTAAATTTTTAAGATATGTTTAGATTATCTAAACTATGTAGATGATTATAAATATGAATTTTTTACATATCATTTGCTAATTTATATTGAGAAAAAATTGTCAATAATTTCACTTTAGAAATGATAATAGATGAATTTTATTTTATGAAAGATCATTGTCGAGCTTAATTTGTAGGAGAAATCTTAAGGTCTTTTTTTTTTGTGATGGACTCTAACAAATTGCAAAAATTAAAAAAAAAAGATGATTTATAAACATATATTTTTATATATAATTTTATAACATATGATTATTATTTTTATATATAATCACGTGTAAATAAAAAATTTATATTCACATATACTACATATTTTATCAACCGCCCCCCCAAATATCAAATCCTAGTTCCGCCCCTGTCGGTAACAGCAATTTATTGGAAGGTGACTTTCCCATTGACTTTGGGGGCTTATCTTCACTCCAAGATTTGGATTTATCTGTCAACAACTTTCGTGAACTCCCTCACAGCATCTGTCACCTTCCTAAATTAACCCGTTTAAATTTAGCCGAGTCTAGATCCATTCGCTCAATTTCAACTCTCCCTACAAATTTACGGATCTTATTTGCATTTAGCTGCGAATCACTGGAAAGAATCTCAATTTCGGGGTCACGATTGGATGCACTTGTACTTAGGGACTGCCACAAACTAGTTGACATTCAAGGCTTTGAGAATTTGAAATCTACAATAGCAATTTGCCTGGAAGGGATCCTAGAACAAGAAAAATATATTGATTTTGTGAAGACTCTACTCGAGCTCCAGGTTCTTTCTTTTTCTTTCTAGCTCTCGCTTTCTCATTCATCACTCTCTTTTATCTCTTCTCTGATCTAATATGATCTGAACATTTCCCCAAATGGCAGAAGTGGAAGTGGCCGTCTATGATTGAGAGGCGTCAAATATCCTTTTATGGTGACGTGATTCCAAGTTGGTTCTGTCATAAAAGAAAAGGGTCTTGCATATCCTTTTATATACCTTCACTTTCAGATCAAGGAGTGATTAGTGGATTAGTATTTGGAGTTGTTTGTAGAAATAAGAACAGTCTGCATGCATGGCACGGAGAAATTAGCGTGGTATTCCATAATAAAACAAGAGGCCACATACAAGTTATTGATCGAATATTCTATTACACGATAGGGTCTCTGGATTTTTTATTTTTGCTTCAGGTGGGAGTGGGTGGAGGTAGTAAAATCCGGCCATACGTTCAGGAGATGATAAATGGGGAGGATATCGAGGTGTCCTTCGAGTTCGAGTCTCCACGGGGGGCGTACATTGGAGTGAAGGAATGTGGAGTTCATTTCCTGATCATTCAGCGTGGTAATATTTATTATGTATGGGCAACTCTCTGAGTCCTTTTGCAATACATGAATTTTTTCAAGTATTTTTGTAAATCTCTTTTTCAAATATTGCTAAAATATGAAATATTTTTAATTTTTAATTTAATTTTTTCATAAAATTCGAATTCAGGACATCTCTTTAATATTATATAAAATTATCACTTATTTAGTTCAAATTGATGAGAAAATATAAATTTTATTATTATTTTATTTCTTAATACGTACTCTCAAATAAAATATAAAAAATAATACTATATTTTAAAATTTTAAAAAAATAAGAATTTTTAAAAATTATATTAAATCAGTTTATAAAATTAATTTTAAAATACTTGTATTCAACTTTTCCTACCTTCTTATTCAAAACTCAAAACAAATCTTACCACAAACTATTTTATTACTAATTTATATATTTTCTAATTATATGCTGTATACAAATGGGCTTTATAGAGCTACGTACGCACTCTCTGTATATCCTGATTTACTGTAAATAAGTTTATTTATTGAAACTTTTTTTTTTCTTTCTTGTAGAGGAGGAGTACTGTTCAATTGTGTACAGTACTGAAAAGAAAAACAAAAATATGATAGAAGAAGATATGATCGATGGTCTGCCTGTCATAAGAGACAGAACGTCTCATAATCAGCCGATGCACTGGGATTACGACGGGCTCGTTAGTTATGTATCCTATTTAGAGCGTGTGAAATCAACATTGATTTCAGAATATTAGTTATGTTAATGAAAGAAATAGACTTATTATTTAATATATATCGAATCTCTGTTTTATACGGTGTATATATATATATATATGTATGTATGTATGTATGTGAAATTAGCTCTTATCTCAGAATTTGTTTTTAAGAAAACAATTAGCTCAAAAACTTAATTAAACTAATAGAAAAATATAAATTTTATTATATAATTTATATTTTAGCAGAATGTAAAAATAAATATGTAGGAAAGTTACTAGAGATAGATCGGATTATATTATATATATACAATCTTGACCTTCTGTAACACATTGAATTTTTGTAGAGCTTATAATTGTATTGATTTGTAATAAAAGTCAAATTAACAATATGTTTTTTTAATTATGATCACACTTGATCATATTCATAAAAAAAGATAAACATGACTGAATACAATCCCATAATATCCCGCAATACTAAGAACCGATTAATTAGGACCCCAAAGTCATGTTTTGATTAGTAGAAAAAATGAAAATTTCTGGATGCATATTGTAGGTAAGTTCGTGCACACTTTGCCCTTGAAGAAGATCTAGCGTGATCAGCTAGAAAATGTTACAGGGAATTTTGAAAATTTTGGAAAATGTGATGCCCCTCTTCAACAGCCTGCGCAATTTCGTACGCAACACTATGTAGCAGGATTGATAAAAAAATTGGCATCCAATGATTGTGGATCACCATGCATCACAAAAGATTACCATGGGAATTTCAATTTTTTTTTTCTTCCAAACGCTGAAACCTTTCATTACAGGAAATATCTCATAACAAAATAACATACGTAAAGTTTCGATAGAGAAAGATCCAAAGCAGAATAGTAATAAAACTATTACATGCAAAAAACTTAGGGTGGGTCCTTCACACTAGAACTGTTCAACTGACCAGACCCAACAATCCGACTCGACCCGACAAGTTCCGCATTCCGAATTGCCGATACTTGCTTGGCCGATTACCCAATTTTAACAGCTTCTTCAAACCTGAACAGAAGTAGAAGAGAAATCTTGTTCCCTTCAACCCTAAAAAACTGCAGTGCAATGAAAGATTAAAGAAGGATAAAAAAACATGCTCTCTCAAATAGGAAATCAAGACAAGGAAACCAAATCTCAAGAAAAAAAAAGACAAGCAAATCAACGAAGCACGATTTGAACCATGGTCCATCGCTAGAGGCTCTTGTACGATTCGTACTCAGTCCTTACAGAACGGCAAGCTCGTCCTCTGTTGCCCACTTCGACGATGACCCAGAAACATCGAGGAAGACGAGAACCTAGATCTGACGCCGTTCAACCTATTCGAGACTCGAGTTACGCTTGAGACGGAGAAGTCCGGCCAAATCTAATTAGAGACCGGCGTAAGAGGTACTGTTGTTACTGAAAATAGGATGGTAGGCGGCGTAGTCAACGACAGTGGTGTTGGCACACCAAATCAGGATGCCAAGAGAGAAAGTGTGAGATTGGCCCACAACATAAACCATTTATTAAGTGCACATCATGATCTTCTCTCAGAATCATCTGTACATCCTGACCAATGTTTTTAATTTCGTACCGTACCGGCCGGTACGGCTAGTACATACCGTACCGGAGCAGTGGTCGGTACAGAAATGGGGTCTGTTTCGTACCGGCCCAGATTTCGGCCGTACCGGTCTGTACCGGCCGGTATTTCGGCCGTACCGGCCATGTGTACCGGCCTGTACCGGCCGATACCGGATTTGAGATTTTTTTTTTTTTTTTCATTTCTTCCTATTTTTTTATCCTAATTTAGACTAGATTATTTACATATATATTAATATATATAATTGGGACTATTATTTTGAAATATAATTTATATATATTTATATATATTTAATTTTTTTTTATGTATAGACTATTCCGAAACGGTACACGAAACGGTACCGGTACCGAAATATTTCGTTCCAGTGCCTTGACCGGTACGCTCACCGGTACGGTATTCGAAACATTGATCCTGACTCCCTTCGTCACATACACACACAAGTGACAACCATGCAAGTGACTTCGCAATGAGCAATATCCAACTCCATGCCCAGCGCATATTATAACCAGACATCATCTAACCTCCACTAGCAGAGGTGCCACATAGTCAATAAGAGAGTGTTACCATCTCGTCCGATCTCATTGTCGCCCAGTGACAACCCAAAGGATGTCACATCAGTTTATTACGCTCCCGAGTGACTAAAAAAACTCCATCGAGATAATGCCCCATTTCAACTTGGGATCGTGATCCACACATAATCCATACAATTAATTTATTACACATTCGTCATGGTCTCCCCTAGGGACCATCCGCATACCCTGGTTCCCTTTGTCACACCTCGAGTAACAACCGTGCATATTATTTTGTAACGAGCGATACCTAGCTCCGTTCCCAATACGTACCATGATTGGGCATTCTCTAGCCCCTGCCAGCAGAGGGGTCATGGAGTCGACAAGAAAGTGTCACCGTATCGTCTGATCCCGTTGTCACCCAATGATAACCTAGAGGACATCACATGGCCCCTCTGCTGGCAGGGGTTAGAGTATGCCCGGGCATGGTACGCACTGGGGGCGGAGTTAGGTATCGCTCGTTACGAAATCATATGCACAGTCGTTACCCGATTTCCTTCTCCTTGGACTCTAGCTTCATTTGAGTTTGCATCTTGCCTCTTGTCGTCTAAACGTCGTGGGGGAGAACCTTGTGGTACGTATAAGATTTTTGGGTCCGCTTCTTGTAGTTCTCATCACACTTGGTCCTTTCCCCATGTCTTGATCATGTACACTGGAACAGTGCACATGCTTGCTTCTATATCACCTTACATGTGTATCTCGTCTCCCCTTGTAATGGCCTCTCCTTGCCTTATGGCCAGCCTCTCAATCCTTTTTGAAACCTCTTTTTGACGTTCTCCCCTCGTTTTGCCTTGGTATGACAGTTAGCGCAATTAGCATATCTTTTGCATTGTTGAAATCATTCGCTTGTTCCATAAACTCTCACAAAGTGAAGGGGGTATTTCTTGCCAAATCAGCCATAAAGGGACTTCTTAGCCAAATTTTGCCTAGCAAAAGTGGCTAACATAATCTTTTCATCTTAGTCATTAGTGGCCATTCTCTCTTTATTGAACCGTGCCAAATGCAATTTCAAGCTCTCGTCTTCTCTCTGTTTTACAGTCAACATGTATGCTACTGGTCTTCTTCGTCATCAGCTATCCATAAACTGGGTAATGAACTACCTTCCTAATTACTCAAAACATTTATAGAGTCTGGCTGCAATGATCGAAACTACATTGGTTATTCCCTTCAATGTAAAGGGAAAACCCACATGCAATCTCTCCCAAGAATCCATGGTGAGTCATGTGAGTTTTAAAATTTTCTAAATGTTATATCAGGTCCTTGGACCGTCTTACATATCTGTTCACAGGACCTTGAACTTTGGTAGTAGTAGTACTGTCATGATCTCTATGTTTTATGGTAGGATGGTGTTGGTCAACAGATAATCCACTAAGGAAGAGTTTCCTATCTTCTTGGCCATCTTCTTGTATTTGTCCATTAGGCTACGCACGTGGTGATGCATCTTCTTTGTCTCCTCATTTCTCAAAGATGCTTTGCCTGCACCAGAACTGTGGCCCTTCATCTCCACTCTATTAACCTGACTAAGTGCCATATCTCCTCTTGACAGTCCATTCTTCACCTTGAGAATCTCGTTCTCCTTTTGTAAGGACTCCACCTCGATGGTGAGCTTCCTTACCACTTCCTCCATCTCTACAACTCTTCCCTCCATCCTTTGCAACATTTCTTCTTCGTATCTAGTAGCTTGAGATTGAGTTGTGTGCCCCACTTTGAGGCAAATCTGACACAATTGTCAAGAAGAGGCAAAGGAGTTTGTTGGGGAAGAAGTGGAGTTGGAGCAACCATGGCCTTGACCATGATTACGTCCACCAAGGCCACAGGAGTTTGAATTGTTGCAATCATGACCATTTTATGAAAAATTTCGATTAGCATATTAGTAGATAGAAGGCTAACATCGGGAGTTGTTGCAATTTGCTCTAGTCGAAGTTCATGCGTGATCAAACGGCCATAAAGTTCATCACGCAGCATGGCCTCGAAACGAATGTTAACCGTGGTGGTAAGATGATCATATTTGGTAAGTACTCCAGCAAGAATATAAGAAACGAGTTCAGAGTCCCCTAGTGGTTGACCAAGAACAAATGATACATTAGCAATGCTATTAGTTTTTTAAAAGTAATATTGGATTGAGAGATTACATTTCTTTAACGTGCTAAGTTGGTATAAGGTATTCATTTGTTGGGCACAAGATGTAGTTGAAAATATCTTCTCAAGAGTCGTCCATATATATCATGGGAGGTTTCAAAATCAACGAACTGTGTAAGAACGAACTTTGAAAGATAGGAGATTAGGGTGCTCAAGATCATTTGACCTTGTTCAAACCATAACGCATACTCGGGATTTGGGAGAGGAGATTTGGTGGGAGAGGAGAGGGTAAGAACTTTGGAGGAGCAGGATGACCACCATTAACAAAGAAATAAAGTTTTTGGTGATGTAGGTAAGGAAGGATTTTAGTCTTCCAAGAGAGCTAGTTGTCACGATTTAGTTTAATGGTGATTTTATGGGTAGGATGAATAGGAGAGGTTGAAGAGCAAAACATGAAGGAGGAGGTGGTGGAGGAGGACATAGCAACAAGTCGGGATCAATTGGCTCTTGATACCATATAAAGATTTTGGAATGTGATTTTCATAATCATTTTGGGAGCAAGAAGTGTACTATTTATAGATAAATATACATGTGATTTATTACAACATTCAAATTCAAAAACAAAAATTCAAATAAAAAACAAAGATAAATATTATATAATCTTTTCATCATCTATTGATAAAGAAGATGAAGGAATAAGCTTGTGTTGTTGGAGTTACTTTTAGAATCCTTATTTGATTTTGAATTTGAATTTGTTGTAGATGAGGATGACTTGGGTTGTATTTGGGTAGTAATATAATCTCAAATATCCTAGAAATGGTAGAGAACAATGAATGATAAAATATTAAATAGTAATAAAAAATAATTAAAAGTAAATAAAAAATAATGATAAAATAATTAATTGTAAGAAAATTTTCTCAAAAACTTGAATACCCAAATCTAAACTTAATGTCTCAATAGCTTTGAAGTAAGTTTATGTTAGACATTAAACAAAAAGAAAGCGTTTCCCATAGGGCTGTAAAATAAACAAGCTACTCGATAGGTAGTTTGAATTCGACTCGATAAAACTCGAGATTGGCTCGAATCGTAAATTAAATGGGCCGATCGTGAATACAAAATTAGGCTCGATAATTAAACGATACAATTTATATAAAACTCGACTGACTCGTTTAATGTTCGCAAACAAACTCGTATATAGCTCGTTCAACTCGACTCGATTAATATTCGTGAACAAACTCGTATAAAACTCGATCAGCTCGTATAAACGCGTAAACTTGACTCGTATATATTTTTACACACATAATATAAATAATCCAAATTTATAGGTCAATATATAGACATAATTATGTAAATAGACATAATTTATAACATACTATATATAAATTGATTAATTATAATATTATCTTCTAGTGCTTTGTGATGATTGATGAATACATAGAAACAAATTTCAATAAATGTATAATATTATATATTTACAAATTACACTATATAACAATGTAACATTAATAGTCTAATATTATTAGTCTATTAGGCTATTACTATTTACTAATATATGGTGGTGTATACCATAAGTATGTACTTTATTAGCATAATATTAACATATATTAATATACTAATATATGAAAAAAAAGATAGCAATCTACTAATAATATTATAATTTAAAGAGTCATATTGTAATACTATAGACTATAAATTATAAATTTATAATATAATCATAACATTATAATTAAAATTATATAATTATATAATTAGAATGTATTATACTATAGACTATTAATAATTTATCACTAATTATTAATCTTATTACTTTATATATAATTACTCAAATTTCAATAATAATTAAAGTTTAGTATTATTTTATTCTATTTTATTCGTAAGATTATATCAACTATAATAAATTATTGAATTAGCAATATACATCATACATGTTTATATGTTAATACATACTATTATTAATAAAAAAAAGCTCATGCTAGTATACTACTACAATACTAAACTTAATAGTACGTTAGCATTAAAAATAAAGAAAAAATTAAAAATAAGACTTTGTATGTATACTAACTTACTAAGTATATCACTATATTGTATACTACTACAATACTAAACTTAGTATTATATTAAAAAAAATTTAAAATATATTTTATGTATTAATATTATAAGTTATAAGTTTATAACTTATTAGTATAAGTATTAATATTAGTAAAAGTATTAGTATTACTTATTAGTATCATAACTTATATTAAAAGTCTCAAAAACTTATCATATATCTTATAAGTATTAGTATTATAAATTATAATCTATATTATATACATATAACAATTAACATATATTGGTGTATTAATAAATATATAAACTAATATAGCTTGGTACTACTTAAAAGTTAATATACTATTTACTACTACTATACTAATTAATCATACTATAAAGTATTAATTGTTATAATTTATCACTAGTTATTAATCTTATTACTTTCTATATAGTTAATCAATAATAACTAAACTCTAGTATTATTTTATTCGTGAGATTATATAAATTATAGTAAATTAGTAATATACATCATACATAATTAGTGTTAATATCTACTATTATTAATAAATAAGTTCATACTATTATACTACTACAAAACTAAACTTAGTAGTACATTAGTATTAAAAAAAAAAAAAACCTAGTATGTATTAGTATTATAACTTATAGTTATAGTTATAAGTTTATAAATTATTAGTATAAATATTACTATTAGTAAAAACATTAGCCTTAATATGCTTAACTTATATGAAAAATCTTGAAAACATACCATATAAGTATAACTTATAGTTATTAGACTATTAATAAGGTAATCTATATTACATACATATGTTAGTATAACGTATTAAAAATATTATAGAATAATATTTTATTATAATTAATATTTTATTAGTATTAATTTATTAAGTATTAAGTAGTATAGACTATAGTCTTAAGATTCTTAACTTATTAGTATACTATATACATAATTTAATAGTATTGAAAATATACAATTTATATATATATATAGTATTATAAATTTCTAAATATATAATATATATAGTAACATAGTATAAATTTATAAATATATAATAAGTTAAGTGTAATATATTAATCTATAGCCATTGGAACTTCATCGAATTAATCTTATCTATTGATTTATAAAATAGTAGCTTCAATTTGTAGCCATTGGATTATTCCTAGATTAATCTTGGCCGTTGATCATTCATATCGCAACCTTCATTTTATAACCATTAGATTTATATAGTTTGATCTCATTGGTTGATTGAAAAAGTTGAAGCCATAAATATAAACCATTGGATTCGTTTCTAATTAATCTCAATCGTTTATTAAAATCATATAAAGTTCATTTAGTCAATTGAAGACCTAATTTCTTCTTCCCTTTCATGCCGACATGCCTCAGCCCTCAGTTCTTTGTCTTCCCCTTCAGTCGTTCATTAATCTCTTTCCCTTCACCTTCCTAAAATCCTAGTTGCCTTCCACGGTTCCACCCCTCCCCACTCCCCCCCATTGATGTCTCAACTGGAATCATAAATGGAAAGAAGAAATAGTCCATCTAAAATAGGGATTTAGTTCGGATGGAACGGAGAGATACGAAGATGAATGGTGCACCATCCATGATCCAACACCTCGCATCATCACCACCGTAATCGGCGAGCTCAGTTCTCTCTCTTATCAAAACTCCTCTCGCCATCTCGCTCTCTTGCATCTTGGTAATGGTATAGGTCAAGGTACTGGTACAAAATATTTCGATATCGATACCATTTTGTGTATCGTTCTGGGATAATATTTCAATACTGATATCGTTTCGGTACTAGTACCGTTTCGTGTATCGTTTCGAAATAGTTTACATCTAGATAAATCATATATATACAAGCATTAACTGTATTCCAAAATAACGACAAAATAAGTCATAAACTCAATCGGTGAGCGTTTTGGTGAAGTCATTGAAATGAAATATTTTGATACTACTATTGTTTCGTATATCGTTTCGGAATAATTTATATATGAATAAATTATATATATATATATATATAGACACACACATAAACTATAAATAATAAAATTGGTATTCATTCATATAAATAGAATATATATTTCATATTTACAAAAGGAAAAAAAACACACATTTAAAAAATAATAATTAAATCTTTTCATTCAAACAAAATAAAGAAAATTTTTATGAATATTTAGTTGATACAAATAGTTCTTAAATTAGTTAAAAATTAAAGAAAAATATTATTTTTTGTTTTAAATTTTAGTATCTTTAATTATAGTGATATATTATTAAATAAATTTAAATGGTAAAATATTAAATTATTTTATAAATAGGATAGAGTTAAAAAGGAGAATAAAAAAAATGAGAGAGTAACTTCACGTCAAATAAGGTTGCTTCCGAACTCCAAACAATACAAAATATAAATATCAATCATCAATCTTTGTCTTAATCCATAGCAATTCCCGATAGCATCTCTAGGATACGTTACAACCATTCCCACCGTTTGATCTCTTTCCCTCGCACCTTCACACATTAAAAAGCAAATTTTGCAGAAGATTTTCTCGATGTTTACAAGTTGAGGGGGGCTAGGCAGCTGCCGGGCTGTTGCAACAACCCCTTACATGAATAGTGATTTCACTGTTTATATGAGGGGTTATTGTAACAGTATGTAAACAGTAATTTCACTGCTCCTGTGAATGGGCTGTTGCAGCAACCCGACTGTTGCTTAGATTTTTTGGTACAAGTTTACAGGCTATCAACCTATCATTGTCCCCAATACGTCCCCTGTCTATCTCTCTTTTTCTTTTACCCATGTTTATCTCCTTCCCGTCGCTTCTCTCTCATGATTTTGTTCTATTTTCTACTTTTTTCTTCTTTGCACCTAACACGCAAACATTTCTCTCTTCAGTTCCCTATAAGTGTCGGCAAGAAACTACCACTTCATGCCGCAGGTCATTCATTCTCAAACTATACTTGGCCATAACGACCATGGAGTAAGATCCACACCGCCCTCTCCTCCTCCCTCCAATCTCATACATCGGTTCCTCCCTCTCGCAAAACGATATTTAAAAAAGTAAAACTATGACAGTAATACCTACTTTGCTTTTTTCTATATATATATATATATATATTTTTTTTTGCTTTGTTTGGAGTCTTGGAAAATTTCTCTGCATTTTGGAGTACCCTTAATTTCCATTCTCCTGAGCTATTTTATTCCTACGTTTATTGCTTCAGAGTGGTGGTAGTACCATTAGTGAAAATGATTTCTCGGACGTTAAAAAAGAAAAAGAGTAGTTATTAAGAAAAAAATATATATAACTTTATTAATATCTACATTCTTAATTATTAAGAAAAATTAAAAATTAAAAATTAAAAAAAATAAATATAAAAAAAATTATAAAAGAGTTGTAAAATATTTGTAGATATATCATTTTTCAAAGAAAAAACAACTTGGTAACTCGTGGGACTGCATTTATTTGAACGGGTCTTGAGGTTAAAAGAATATATGCTCTGAAGTCTGAAATGACTTTAAGAAAAAACGAAGAATATATGCCAAATCTTAAGTCGTATATCTACAGCTAAGAATTTGAACGAGTCTTTACTTTGAGGTTCATTTTAATTTGGGAAATTATAAATCTACAACACTGTTTTTTACAACATTTTATATAATATGTTATAAAATAAAGATATTTTTTATAAAATAATGTTAATTTTATAATATACTGTTTATAAAAATACTTTTACTTTATAACTTAGGTTATATAAATGTTATAAAATGTGTTGTCACTTTTTTTTTTTTTTAATTTCTTTTATTGTTAATTTCTTCTTTGAACTACTGCCAAATCTGTAGAATACATCATTAAAGTATAAACTACGAACGACTACTTCCATTTTATTCCTAATTTGCTTGCTTTCAGAGATCAGATTAGAATAGAATACTAAAACGCATTTAATTATTTTATTGTTTTTTGACTTCTATTCTCTGAGAATTAAAGCCCCTTGGCCCCTTAAGTACTGCCGAGTTTTTACAACTACTTATCCGTCCATTGAAATTCCAAGTTTTTACAATATAAAACTAAAACACGTTTAATTATTTTCTTGCTTTTTGACTTGTACTCTTTGAACCACCTGAAAATTTGGAGTCGCGCTGAATTAAATGATTAAGAATTGACCTCCGAGGAGAAAAAACTACAACGTAGAAAGAATATATTATAAAATATATATATATATATATATATATGTGAAAATAGGGTATAAAGTGCGTTTGCTTAGTTTATTTCAACTAACTTTTTCAATTGTTTCTTTTAGATTTTTTTTCTTATTGTTTGTTAAATTTATTTTTTATTTTTTTGGCTTTAAAAAATAATATGGTTTTTATAAAAAATAGATTTCAATAATTAATTTAATATATAGAGTAAATAATATAAATTCTAACAAATAATTAACAAGTAATAGTAATTAACAAGTAATAGTAATTAATAATTAAGCAAACGTGTTTTGCACACTTTCATATATTATAAAGCAAATGCATTAGTTAAAACAATAAGATAGTCCCATTATAATTCGATAATATCTACCTTTTTATAAGAAATTTTACATAAATATATATTGCAAATCTCCAAGATTTAGACTTCCAAACCTCCAAATAAAAGGCATAGGTGGAAATATATAAACTATGAAAGATGTAAAATATAATTTTTCAAAAAATTGAAAGATGTAAAATATATAAACTATGTTCTTCTTATGCAATGTGCAAAGTACATTTATTTAGTTTTGTAAAGTGTTTTTTTTTAAAGATGGTATTATTTTTATAAATAAAAAAAATCGATCAATAATATAATGTATATTCTATCATTTTAGCAAACTTGTTCATAATGAGTTTGATACAATAGTTATTTGTAACATTATATTATAATTTGTAATATGAATTTTAATCTTAAATATATAAATTTATCTGAACATATATATATATATAATTAAATATAAAACATATATAATATATTACTTACATTTATTAAATATTTTGATACATTTATTGAATATTTTGATATGTGAATAAATTAATTACTAATTTGTTTATTAATAAGGACGTAATGTTTTTGCTAATTAAAAAACGACATAATGTTTATGTAATTTATAAATAATTACACGCTATGATATATTGTAAAAGAAGAGTATTATGCTTCAAATTCTCTAGTGTAAAGCGAGTAAAAGAAATCGATGTATTGAAAAATAAAATTGTATTTTTTAAGTTATTTCTATTCTAAAAAGAAATTGATTTTTAAATTTACTTGTGATTTACTTTTTTTAATTACCCTCTTCAGATTTATTTGTGTCATAGATTTTTAGTGCAAAGCAGGTTTGTTTAATTTAATCAAATAAATTACGATAAATAATATATTACATAATCTATAATCTTTAGCAAACTTATGCATAGTCCATAAATTTTGATTTTTATATGTCAGTGTGTGAGATTATGTGTCAATGTCGGGTATTTGTTGAGTGTTAATGTGTCAGATTGAGAGGATGGGCCGATACAAATACTTTAAAATCTATTTTTTTTTTTAAAGATAGGGATATTAAAGGATTATGAACTTAGCTAAAAATTATGGTCCATAATTTTATTAAAATTGTTTATGATAATTTTGATTGAAGATTTAAAAAAAAGGTTAGTTCAAGATATATATATATATTTTCATGGTTCTATTACGATTGGTTGACATTATAATTTATTTAAAATAATATTATATTATAAATTTTAATATGAATTTTTAATTTTAAATATATAAATTTATTTGATCATATATGTTAAACTAAATATAAAATATATTTATTGACTATTTTGATATGTAAATAAATAATTATTCTATAATAAAATTAAAATTTTAAAAAGGGAATTAAACTCTGCAACATATATTATTATATTGTGTTTATTTAAGTGAGAGTTTATTTATCTTTTTACGATTTTGTGTCACTGCATCAGAGTTCAGGATTTTTTTATTTTGCTTCTGCTCTCTCGTCACCACCTCCCTCTCTTCTCTGTGTCTCGTCAGTACCCCACCCCCACCTCCAGACACATCTCTCTCGCTCTCTCCCTCTCTCCGTAAATTTTAGCATCTCTTAACCGATTCTAGCCTCTCCTAGTTCTCAGTTTAATTTTTTTAACATAATAAAACCCTAGATTCCTGATCAAGACCATCGTCGCCGACCTCATCCTCGATTTTTGTGGTTGCAGTGATTTCCATGCTAACATACCCAACACGGCCAAGACGAAGCACCCTTGCGGCTCCTACACTACGAAATAAAAGGTGCTGTCTTTTTCTAGATCTATATTTTTTTTTGTTTTCCTTGGTGGTTTGGATCTGGATTTGAAATTGAGAGCATAATTTAATGAATATTATCAATCAAACTAACCAATTAATTTTTGTTTTGAAATTATCAATCAAAATGCAGTGTTTAATGAATATTAATTCAAATATAATGGTTGATCCATAATAACTTCCCTACGGAGATATATATTAAAGATGTATTAAAGCGAGCCTCCGAGTTAATTAGGTATTAATTACGTTGCGACTTTATTACACATTAATTAGGTGAGTTGAACAGATTCATGAACAGTAAACGAACGGGAATAGACGAAAGGCGTGAACTTTTAACGGGAAAACAACATAAATCGTTAAACCAATATTTTCCGTTTGATATTTTCTGTTAAAACAATAATTTCTGTTAGATAGATTCTTTTTATATATATAGATAGATATAGATAGATATATGTATATATATGCTAAATCAAGAGAAAAGTGCTTCGCACGTGCCTAATGAAGTGTTAAGTGAATGCTTAAAAGAAAAAATTTAAGTAAAACAGATTTTTTACAAATATAATATAATTAAAAAAAATATTAACAATCATTTATAGATAATAATAACTCAAACGTAATGATACTATGAATAATAGAAACTGAAAGATATTGAATATTCTAACAATAATTTTCTTAGTAAAATATAATGAATAAACTTAAAATATGTATTACATAAGTTTGTCTTGATATTCCTCCTATAAAGCGCTCTCCACCTAAATAAAATTTGGTTTGCGCCATCATTACCTTTCTGGTTTCCTTCATATCGAGAGTAGGCAAAATTGGCATCTATGAATATGAGGATGAAGTAGGAGATCAATAGACAAAGATTCTTATTTAAAATTCAGGTATCGATTTTAACATCTTTCATATAT
Source organism: Platycarya strobilacea (assembly GCA_036898215.1). Taxonomy (NCBI): domain Eukaryota; kingdom Viridiplantae; phylum Streptophyta; class Magnoliopsida; order Fagales; family Juglandaceae; genus Platycarya; species Platycarya strobilacea. Next base: position 26,027,150 of record CM072551.1, read on the forward strand.
GAAAATAATGAAATATCTGCACAAAAATAATCTTTTGCCCCACATATAAATTATAATCTAAAGAATAAATTGTGAAATAGTGGGGCAAAAGATGTCCTTTGCTTAATCATCTTTTGCCCCACATATAAGTTATAATCAAAAGGAGCAGGAAATCCCTCTCCCCACTCCCAAAGAAATTGATCCTAAAAATATAAAGAAGATTAAAAGGCCACCCAATGCACAGAGTGATATATGTGTTAGTATTTATGTCATTGATAATCAGCATGTTACTTTGAACACATATATGTACTTTGTTTTATTGGAGAAGTCCAACGCTTCTTTAAGATTTACAAGATGTTAGGAGAAGTTATTACTTTTGAAAGACGAAACTAATCAATAAACTATCCAACAAGCATAACCAGTACTTGCCAGTTTTCATCTGTGGTATATGCCTCAATCACGATCTTGCAGGGGTCCTTAATAGAGCTATCAGCTAGGATTATAATCAACACATTCAAAATTCCAGTATCTAAGAAGAATACAATTTCGTTATGAGTAAGTAAGTCACTATTTACTTTAACTTATCTAGACAAAACAAGATTTGAAGATAAACACATTGAGAAAACAAATGAACCTTAATTGAGTTTTAAACAAAAAAGTAATCTGAACATCAATACACTTTTAAGTTTTAAGATAAATGCAGATGTTTGAATGTCTACATGTTATCCTTCAAGCTATTAGCAGCAAAGGCAAAAACAAAGAAATGCTTTTCTTAGAACTTTGGTGAATAAATTTACCTTTAGGAGTCTGCAATATCTTTATAAAAAAATTCAAGCATTAAAAACTCCATAAAAAGCAGAGCAATAGGACAGATTCCTTAGTCTGCAAGTGACTTGTTTTCAATGAAACTAAAAGTTTCAGCCTGATTGACAATTTCCTGCATCCAACTTTTTTGTTTTTGGAGAACCATCATTTTTGCAATAACATCCACGATGCAAGATTTCAAAGAAGTTGATTTCATCCTTCAAAATGTGTGGGCAGAATATGTTTTGTGATAATTTGTGATGATGTTATTTTGTAATGATGATATATGTGGCAGAACGTGTTTTGTGATAATTATTATTTGTATGTTTGTAACTTGTATATTTTCCTGCTTTTCTTTGGTTTTATTGTAGCTTGTAAGTCTCTAACTTTAATTTAACAGCAACCCAGCTACACTTTTAACAGATGCAAGAAAATACTATAAGTTGTAATGTTGGTCTCATTTAAATTTCAATTTGAGAATTTCATTGTGCTACTTAGTTATCTGTTTTTTTTGTTGGCTATTGTCCTTATTTCTCTGTTTGGTTTTTCAATGACGATGCACCTGAATCAAACATCATTTTACATATTAGAAGCATGATTCTTGATTTATCAATATAGCTTCATTTCATCCTCCTTATTTAGCTTTTGTTCCTATGGGTTCTTTCTGGTTAAATATTATCTTTCTTGTTTGCATTTCCTTGTCTATATTGATACTGATGAAGCTGACCTTCTAGAGATGGATCAACAAGCAGCTGGCTATCACATTAATGGGGTAACAAGTCAAAATGTCACTATTTTTACTATTTTCTTTCTGTGATGTAGCATTATATCTTTCACCTTCAGAGAAGTAATTCTCCTTAAATATTTGAGGTATGACTACATCCATGTGAAAGCTACATTAAGCTACAGATTATTGACATTTTAGGTTCATGTTTATCTAGGTTACCCCAAACCCCAATACATTTATGCCATATGGGTTTCAGATTCTGCTTTTCAAATTTTAGATTTAGGGTACTTTAGTTTGATACTTTCAGGAACTGTTGTTTTGGTTGTGAAACAAATTTAGACTTGTTCTTCACATACTCTTTGTTCTTTCTCACTTCCTCAGTTGCCTTCATTTTCAATGATTCAAGTTCAAGATTGGTGTAGAAAAGCTTTATCCTCAGCTTATCAATACAGAAAGCACTGAATAAACACATCAAATTTTATTAACATGAAAAAAAAGTGAATAAACACAGAAAAACACATCAAAGAAGAATGATATATCATAGAAAAACATACAAACTCCACATTTCAACGAGAGAATGTGACAGCAATTACCAAATCATTATAGCAGAAGGGATAGCAATTACCAAAATGAGAAAGATGTGGGGACTTTACGCTCTGTTTACTTTACCATAATAATTACATATCCAGAGTACAGGCAACTCAACTATGAAGATAGGGTTCAAAGAGCTTCTCACAAGGACTGGGATCATACTGCATGATGTCGGCTGCACGTTGAAACTCCTCCCTCAGAACTTTTATGCTGTACTTGTCCTCCACTCTACCCAGGTCGTGAGATACCTGAAAGGGATCCTCTATGCATACCAGATGGCAATAGTTCCCGATTCTTCTAGTCCAGTCTTTCCATTGCTTGCTGAACATGTTAACATTGAACGTTATTCAGTTAGTAACAATTGTCTTGGCTAAAGTTTCTAAATTCTTCCTCTGATCAATCATCTTTTATACAGATCTCCCCGACGACAAAATAACTTTTACAGGTAAAACAAAACTGCCTTCAAAAACTGAAGCAAAGTACCTTGACTGATTTTGTATACACTTTTTCAACTTTCCAATGTTCTTGGCATTGCCTGCTAAAGTCAGCATTAGTATATACCATATAAAAGGAGGGTAGCAAACATATGAACCCCACCTTCAACATGTAATACAGACCTCAAAGGGAGGGATTAAATTCAGGGGTGACAATAGGGCAATGAGTTTTTGGGAAAATGGCATGTTAATATATCTTCTTATTCTTGTAAGCACTAAAGCCACAGTGAGATTGAAATACAATTACAGCACACATTTTTATTAAAGTTGCAAATTTGTATGCATCAGAATTCTAATAAAGCTACCATATTTTAAATCCAACCTGATTATGTTTCCGGTACGAAGGATATGACAGAATTTGCATAATCATGACGATATTCCCAATAATTGAAAAATGTCCACACCTATTGGGAAATAGTTTCATTGTTACATGTTAAGACACAGCTTGCTGATCTGGAAAATGACCATGCCACCTCCTCAGCTTGCAAGACAAGTTCTAAAGATGACCTGGAAAGGAGGTGCACCAACAGTTTGGACTCAGCCGAATATATTCAATGCTAGAATCCTCCAGAATCTTTTGCGTCTGACAAATACCATCAACATGTATCAATTACTTGCTTTCAGTTGCTATTCATTTTGTGAATAAAAAGCTGTAAATGTGTTGGACTGAAATAGTAGAGTGGAATATAGAAACATTACCTTGGCTTTCTGCCAAACAACTTGTTTGCATAGCTTTTTGTTACTTTTTCTTGGTATCCAGAGCTCGATAAGGCCAACGCCTACTATTCATCTTCTTCTTCCCTTTTTTTTTTCTTCTTTCCTTTTCTTCCCTTCTCCTTCCGCTCTTATCGTTTACCTATGGAGTCCCCTGTTATAACCACAGATTTGGCGGTTCTCCCTCACCCACCACCACCACTCTTTATCATTAGTTCTGCCCCTCATTTCGTTACCATCAAACTGTCCACAGACAACTATTTGTTGTGGAAAGCCCAAATGGTCTCATTCCTCAAAGGGAATCAGTTGCTCGGTTATGTGGATGGTTCCATCCCATCACCGCCACCCACTCTCAACAATGCTCTGAACCCAGCTCATCATAGCAGGGCTCTGCAAGACCAGTTGATAGTGTCCACACTCTATGCGTCTCTGTCTCCGAATGTGTTAGCTCAGATCCTCGAGTGCTCTACCTCGAGTGAAATCTGGACTTTGTTACACAATACATATGCTACTTAATCCAATGCCCACATCATTTAGACCCAATATCAACTCGCCTCCCTGAAAAAGGGGTCCGAGAATATCACAGAATACTATCATCGGGCCAAAGCTCTCTTTGCCTCCCTTAGTGCCGCTGGAGAGCCTTTATCATTCTCTCAGTTCATCCCCTATCTTCTAGCTGGCTTGGGCACTGAATACAAGTCCATTATAACCTCTATAACCACACGACCCGAGCCCCTTTCTTCTCACCAAATCCTTGGATATCTTTTGAATCATGAGTCTAGATTGGCTCATCAGTCCACCAACCTCTTGTCAGGCAGTACTTTAGCAGCCCATGCTACTGTTCGACCCCCCACTCCTTCAAACTCTTCTTCTCGAAGTTGCTGTAGGGGTGGACGGTGTGGTCGTAGCTCTGGCCTGGGATCCTTCCGAATCCAGCAACTCAGTATTTCTCTCACCCTCCCTCTAATCGTCCAGTGTGCCAACTCTGTCAAAAGGCGGGTCATACGGCTATTAAATGCTATTACTGATATAATTAGGCCTTTCAGTCTCCTCCCTCGCCCTCTCTCGCTGCGAACTTCAGTGCCATGCCAAATGCTCCCTCTCCACCAAACACTTAGTTTCCTGATATGGCAGCTACAAACTACTTCACCTCTGAGTTTGCAAATTTAAATCTGGAGTCTACCGCTTATCACAGCCCGAACAAGTCAGCATTGGTGATGGATCAACACTTCCAATCCAACATACTGGTTCTGCACAGTTCACTACTCCTACTGGCAAATATATTCTTAACCAACTCTTACATGTTCCTTTGATTACAAAAAAATCTCATTTCTGTACGTCAATTTTGCCGAGATAATTATGTGTTTTTTGAGTTTCACTTTTTTTTTTTTTTTGTGAAGTATTTACCAACTCAGGAGGCGCTTCTTCAGGGTCCCGTTAGAGACGGCCTTTATATCTTGCCGCTGCCATCTGCAAGTCAACCATCAGCATCCTCTACCATCATCTCTTCACAAGCTTTTCTTGGTGAACGTGCCTCAGCTCAAATCTGGCATGCTCGCTTCGTTCATCTGTCCGCTCGTGTCACTTCCTTCACTCTTCACCAGTTTCAGTTTCCCGTTCATAATAAAATCACCAATCAAGTATGCTTTGCGTGCTCACAGGTAAAAGCTCATGTTCTACCCCATCCATCCTCAACGTCTCGATCCCACAAGCCATTTCAATTATTGTACTTAGATGTTTGGGGACCAGCACCTATGCTCTCCTCAAACAGTTGTCGGTTTTATTTATCTATTGTTGATGTTTTTTCAAAATATATTTGGCTTTTTCCTTTACAATCTAAGTCCAATGTTTCTGCTATCTTTTTGGCCTTTCTGCGTTATGTTATTAACACCTTCTCTATGAAGGTTGTTTCGATTCCAATCAGATTGGGGAGGTGAATTTCGTCCTCTTCGTCGCACACGTTAGTCTCTTGGCATTACACATTGTCTCACCTGTCCCTACTCACATGAACAAAATGGACTTACTCTCCTTGCTCATGCTTCAGTTCCACAAAAATATTGATTTGAAGCATTTCAAACGGCTTTTTACCTTATCAATCGCATGCCCACACCTGTCCTAAGTTGCAAATCCCCCTATGAATGCCTTTTCTATGTTCCACCTGACTATAAATTCTTGTGTGTGTTTGGAACGGCATATTGGTCAAATCTCCACCCTTTTAACAAACACAAAATGGATTATCACTCTAAACTTTGTGCCTTTATAGGGTATAGTCCTGATCAAAAAGGCACAAAGTTTAGAGTGATTATCCATATACCATCGAGTCTACATATACCATCGAGTCGAGTCTGTATCTCAAGGGATGTTAAATTTGATGAGTCTCATTTTCCTTTTCACTCTAACTCATCTAGTTCTGAGCCCACTACCGTCACTATGCCACAAGCCCCATCCAACCCACTTCCTTACTCCAACCTACTATGTCGCCACCCACAACCCATTCAGCTTCCACAAATGTGCATACCTTCCTTCGGCCCATATCCATTCCGGCCTCACATTCGGCCTCACCCAATCCTACCCCTGGCCTATCTCACTCTCCACTCACTTAACCCATTCCCTACATGACTCACTCCTGGATCCCACTCCCTCTGTATTGATGCCTCCTTCTTCTTCAAACCCTAATCCCGCCATCTCAAACCCTATGGCACCACAACACTCTTCCTCATCTCGCCACCCCATGGCCATTTGGGCTCAACACAACATTCGCCGCCCTCTTGTCCAAACTGACGGCACCATTCCATGCCCCCCCAACAAATCTGGCCCTTTGTCACAACCGTCACTCTCTCTCATTGTTTCCTCTGCCGATATCCCCGAGAAACCCACATGCTACACCAAAGCCTCTCGGTACCCTGAGTGGCATGCGGCCATGGCCTTGGAATTCCAAGCCTTGCTACACAACCAAACTTGGAACCTTATCCCTCCATCACCTTCCTATAATATTCTCGGCTGTAAGTGGGTTCTCAAGTCCAAGCGTCGGGCGGATAGCACCCTTAAACACCATAAGACTTGCCTTGTGGCCAAAGGGTATCACCAACAGCCCGACCTAGACTATTCCGAAACCTTTAGTCCAGTCATTAAGCCTATAACGCCTTGCCTTTTACTCTCTCTTGCTGTGTCTTACTAATGGTCGTTACATCAATTGGACATTCAGAACACCTTCTTGCATGGAGACCTTGAGGAAGACTTCTATATGTAGTAGCCTCCCGAATTCGGCAATCCCGACTTCCCTCATCATGTGTGTAAGTTGAAAAAATCAATTTATGGGTTAAGCAAGCCCCTAAGGCTTGGTTTGCCAAACTTACAAATCGATTGCTATCTCTTGGTTTCCATAGTTCCCGGTCTGATACTTCCTTGTTCATTATGCACATTGATTCTCGTTGCATTTATGTTTTAATTTATGTTGATGATATTGTTGTGACTGGTTCTGATTCAAAATTTATTTTTGAGTTTGTCTCGGCCTTGAGCTCATATTTCCCTGTCAAGGATCTCGATCCCCTTCATTATTTCCTAGGCATTGAGGTCTCCCAAACCTCAAAAGGTTTTTACCTGTCTCAATCTAAATACATTTCGGACCTACTTGTTAGAACTAAGATGCAGGAGTCCAAACCAGTGTCTACACCATTATTTGCTACTGTCAAACTTACGACTTTAGATGGGCCTTCTTTTGAAGATCCCCATCTTTACCGGAGTATTGTTGGTAGCTTGCAGTATCTCTCATTTACCTGCCCCGATCTTTCATTTGCAGCCAATAAAGTTTGTCAGTTTATGCACTACCCTCGCAACAACATTGGCAAGCTATCAAACGCGTTTTGCGTTATCTTAATCTCACAAAAAATCTTGGCCTCTTCCTTTCCTTTTCCTCTCCTATTCAGTTGTTTGCCTTTTCTAATGCTGATTGGGCGGGCCACCCTGATGATCGTGGATCTACTAGTGGATTTTGCATCTACTTTGATAACCATCTTATTTCTTGGGGTTCTAAGAAACAGCCAACTATTGCTAGGTCCTCCACCAAAGCTGAGTACAAGGTAGTGGCAAACACAACTTGTGAACTTCTTTGGTTACAAGCTTTACTTCACAAACTTGGGATTTTTCTTCCCAACCCGCTCACCTTGTGGTGTGACAACCTAGGTGCCACGTATCTTTCAGCTAATCCCATCCTACACTCACGCACCAAACATGTGGAATTAGATTATCATTTTGTTAGAGAATATATGACAGCAAAATCTCTCCTTGTTTCCTTTATCTCTACCAAATATCAAATAGCTGATAATTTTACAAAGCCTCTTTCTATAACTCGCTTTTCACAACTTTGATCAAGCCTCACTATTTTTCCAATGGTGCTTGAATGGCGGGGGAATGTTAAGACACAGCTTGCTGATCTGGAAAATGACCATGCCACCTCCTCAGCCTACAAGATAAGTTCTAAAGATGACCTAGAAAGGAGGTACACCAACAGCTTGGACTCAGCCGAATATACTCAATTCTAGAATCCTCCAAAATATTTTGCGTCTGACAAATACTTGCTTTCAGTTGTTATTCATATCGTGTATAAAAAGCTGTAAATGTGTTGGACTAAAACAGTAGAGTGGAATACAAAAACATTACCTTAGCTTTCTGCCAAACAACTTGTTTGCATAGCTTTCTATTACTTCTTTATTACAGTATCCAAAATCCCATAGCTTTTCAATTTGATCAAAGAAAGCACATTCAACACCCTCTACAGTCACAGAGTGGGTAGTTACCATTTCTTGAAAGTGAGTGAACGGATATATATATTTTTTTTTTGAAGAAATAGGTTTGCTTCATTGAAACCTGAAAATGAAGCTTACACTATGACCAATAATTGAGAAGACTTAGTCTACAAGTCAACTGAATACAAATAAGGCACAACTTCTAATACTCTTAAGAAAAAAAGTCTGAGAGACTAAATTACTGACAAAAAGGTAGTGTACTACTATCTCATCCTCCAAAGAATGAGAGAACTAAGATTTCATGTACATAAGCCCAAGACATTATTTCTCCATTATAATATTTTGTCTATACAAACAAAACAACCAAAACAAACACATAACAATATATAGATCACATAAAAACCAAAATCGGTTGTGAATGAATGGAGATAAATTAGAGAATAGCCTGACTAAGTCCATGATAGAAGGTATTAAGAATATAGGAAGAGCTAACATGTCTAATACACTATAGTCTATGTATAGGTATTTAACATTGTATGAGGTCATATTTGAGCAATTAACCAACAAAGTCATGGAAATCTAGGAAAGCTGAGTAGGAACAAAACATTAAAGGAAAAAAAGGATTATTATACATAATTACTACCACAACTATTAAACAAATTATATTAAGGAAAGTCCCATGTAAAAAAAAATAACAAAACTTAGGTAACTTTAAAAGGTTTTGGGCAAATGAAATTTTATTCAGAATATTACCAGAATCTTCTCGACAAGATGGGCCAGTTCAGATAAAGCTGAATCGTTATCACCGCTATATTGAGATTCTGCCCCACCACTCCCATTCTCCAAGAAATCACTAACCATGAGAGTCAAATCGTGCTCGCTAACCACAAAACCCTATGTTGAAGAAGCTCTGTAATTCAAGGAAAGAAAATATAGAAATAGAGACCAATAGAAATCATATACTTTGTATGTATTCAGAATAGAAACATTTTCACTATTATAAAAATGGTGGCCAATCGATTTGCTGGTGCTGCTCATGAACGTGTGTAAAACTTTGAATGTCGATCATGGTTTCCATCAAGCCCTAGGAATCTGTTTGAAAACCTGACATTCTCTCTATGCGTGCTCTGCAACTGTAAAGGACAGCAGGGGCCGTGAGGTGGAGAGAGAGAAAAGAGAAAGGGTTTGAATTGAAGAGAGGGAGAGCAGACAGACAAACAGACGAAAACCAATGAGACAAATAAAAGGTGACAGGTGGAACTTAACAGGATTAATGGGAAATTAACACAAAACAACAATTTAGAAAAAAAGAGACTGATTTCATTACTACAAGCGGTTACATGAATTGTCCCATTACAAGGTTTTTCTCTCTCTCAACCAGAGTAACAAGTTCCTCAGGAACTTCCTTCATCCAGTATACCTCCTCATTGATTAACCTTGCTTTCTTGGCTAATTCATGCGCGATACCATTAGCATCTCTGGAGATTGCCTGCATTGACCAGGTAGGTCTTTGATCTAGTACTTTTTAATATCCCCAACTCTTTGATCAATCCATCCACGATTGCCTTTAGAACATGTTATTGCTCTTATCACACTTTGAGAGTCTCCTTCAAATACTGCTCTCTACACCCACAAGCCGTCTGCTACCTCCATGGCTTTCCAAAGAGCCATAATCTCTGCTACAACAATATCTCCTATATAGGTCATGTTAGTATAACAAGAGAACATTATGTCACCTTCATGATTCCTGGCAACAATCCCGATTCCTAATATCCTCCCATCAGTGTGTATTGATGCATCATAATTTATTTTAATTATGTGCTCTTATGGGGGTGTCCAGCTTGATCTCAAACTACTTCTGTCCTTGTTCTTATTTGCACAGTTTGTTTAGCTTGGGCTTCATAGAACACATCCATCATTGCTTGAGCTTGTTGAAGAACAGACTTTGGACTAGCAAATTTATTTTCAAAAACATGTTATGTATGAACCAAATACATGCATGGATGGCTACTGTCTTTTTTAATTGTTTCTGGTCCATTGTTGCTGCTAGTTTTGTCCACAAATGAATAAATTCTCTTTCTTCATTTGGCCACTTTTGGAGTCCACTCAAGTGTTCAGCCCACACATCTGGAGCTGCTAGGCAATTCCATAGGACATGTTAAATCGATTCTTCATGTTGGTTACATATTGGGCAGTTTGCATTATTCACTAACTTCCTTTTAAAAAGATTTTGCTTTGTTGGCAGAATGGAATGTAGACTTTTCCATAGAAACTGCCTCACCTTTTGTGGAATATTCATGCTCCAAACATGGTTCCACATTTGTCTTCTTTCTTACTAATTCGAGCTCTCTCTTGTAGCTTCCTTTATCTCCTACTTCTTCATGAAATAAGCACTTCTCACAGAATAAGTTCCATCTTTTGTATATCCCCAAACAGGTTGATCAACTGCTCCTCTCATACTCAATGGTATGCTGCAAATTTGGGTAGCTTCCTCCCTATCAAATATTGGGTTAATCAATTCTTCTTTCCATGTTTTGCTATCTTGATTGATCAAGTTTGGTACTTTTGCTTTAGGATGAAGTATTGTGATTGGGGATCTAATTCTTTTTTAAGTAGCTTGTGGCAGCCACTTATCATACCAAATCTTCCTCCCATTTCCAATCCTCCATATCATCCCATCTTTGACCATCGATTGTACTTGCATGAGGCTTCTCCACATAAAAGGAATAGATCTCAGTTTTGCATTCCTGGACTTAGAGTTCCTATAATATTTTGTTGAAAAACTCTAGCCACAAGTGAATGTTGCTCAACCTGTAATTTTTATCCTTGCTTTGTTAATAAGGCTTTATTAAAAACCTCTATATTTCTGAACCCCATTCCCCCATCCAACTTATTCTTCCCTACTGCTGAACATTTTTCTAGTGAATAATTTGCCCGGCCTTTTTGTGCTTCCACCAAAATCTTGAAAGCATTGCATTGATGTATAAATAGAGCTTCTTTGATAGCATAAATACATGCATTGTATAGTTGGGGATTGATTATAACACAAGCTTGATTAGGATTTCTCTGCCTGCAAAGGACAAAAGAGAGTTCTTCCAACTATTGATTCTTGTCCAGATCCTCTCCTTAATACTCTTGAAAGTTTGTATATTTGTTCTACCTATCATCATGAGAAGCCCCAAATATTTACCATAATCCTCACACATGATTGTTCCAGTTGTACTCAGGAGCTTAGTCTTGATATCCTGCTATGTGTTTAAACTAAAGAGAATTAAGGTTTTTTGTTTATTCAGAACCTGACCTGATGCCTTCTCGTATCTCTCCAATATATCTTGAATTGTCAGCCAATTATGCTCATCCGCTTTGCTAAAAATTAGATAGTCATCTGCAAAGAGTAGATGACTAACCTTAACGCCCCTTCGAGATGCTGCAACACCCCTCATCCTACCTTACTCCTCAACATTAGCTATCATGGCATTTAATGTTTCAATCCAACGAATAAATAGGTAAGGCGATAGATGATCACCATGCCTTAGTCCTCCCTTTGGTTGTAACCTATTCCCTAGCTTGCCATTAACTAACACTGCAAAGGTGACTGACTTTACACATTTCATTACCAGTTTTATCCATCGTTCCATGAAACCCAGCTTCCTTAAAATAGTTTCTAGAAAATTCCATTCCATTCTATCATAGACTTTTGACATATCCATTTTGAGTATTAGAAAACCTTCTCTACATTTCTTCCTGTCATCATCGAATGAAGTACCTCAATTGCCACCATTACATTGTCAGTAATGCTTTTACCAGGCACCAATGTAACTTGACATTTTGAGATGAGTTGTGGGAATACAGATTTAAGTCTATTTGCTACAACTTTGGCAATGATTTTGTACAATACATTGCACAAAGAAAATGGCCTATACTTAAAGGGAAATTGAGGATTATTCACCTTTGGGATTAGAACTATGAAGGTATGATTGATGTCTACAAGTAGTTGACCTCTATTTTCACATTGGTGTTCAACTTTCACCAACTGACATATTGAGCATTTTGCCACAAACGTAGCGACATCTTTCTTAATGTCTTCCCACCAAAATATTTTCTTTACATCTCGGTACGTCTTGGTGCTATTATGATGAGTTGTATAAGGGGCACAATAAGATTCCCTCAAACGCTTCTCCTTCAGTTCTAGGTCATTAGGAATTACCTTCCTTCCTCTGAAGTACATTACCTCGCCATCCAAAATAAAAAGTATTGAGATCCTTTTCCTTCTGATATCTACTGTCATATATTTTCCAACTTAACGTCCTTACGTTGCTCTTCCTGAATTTCTTCTTCGGTCAGCGAAACAATTTCTTGCACTACTATCAATGAGACATCTCTTGGCGAATCTCCAATCAACAAACAACAGGTTTCGCATCCCTACCAACAATGAAGGTATATATGTTGCTGGATCTTTAGGACCCGAATATCTGCAATAAGTCAGAGAACAAGTTGAGATGATTTGGGAACGAATGAAAGTAGCACAGAGCAGACAAAAGAGTTATGCGGATCATAGAAGAACTTTGGATTTTATGACAGGAGATTGGATATACCTTAAGGTCTCACCAATGAAAGGAGTTGTGCAATTTGGTAAAAAGGGAAAGTTAAGCCTTAGATATGTTGGGCCATATGAGATTGTGGAAAAAGTTGGACCAGTAGCATATCGACTAGTTTTACTTGGTCATATGCAAGGAATTCATAAAGTTTTTCACATATCCTCTTTGAAGAAGAGTTTAGGTGATGGACCGGTAGCTGTGATGGATGCATGCAGAATAAATTTACGACCAAACTTAACTTATAAGGAGTGGCCTATTCAAATTGAAGATCAAAAAGAGAAAACACTACGCAATCGTACATTTTCATTAGTGAAAGTGTTATGGAACAATTCCGCTTTTCAAGAAGCAACTTGAGAACGTGAGGATGTGATGAGGCCTAACTATTCTCATTTGTTTAAAAGTTGAACTATGTTTTTTTGACTGTGTATGTATATGGCATTATTTACATTAATTCAATGTTTTTGTTATTTGTTTATTTATTTATTTGCTTTATTGAATCTTTAAATTTAACCTTATGCTTTAGCAATTTCGAGGATGAAATCTTTATTTACCGGGGGGGGGGGGGGGGGGGGGAATATGATGACTTTTTTTTTTTTATTCATTTTAGAATTTATTCTAAGTTTTCTTTATTGGAATTTCTTGGAAACATGCTTTCTTTTCAAAAAAAATCTAAGCAAAAGTTTTTTTAAAATCAAACTAGCAATACTTACATTATTTGATTTATTTAGCCTTTGTTTAAAAATGTGAAATAGAGATACTATGAGAGGGCTACGGTTTAAGACACAAGAGAATTGAAGTTATTGGTACAAAAACTTATAAGTGGCATAAGATAATTGGATGAATAAAGAAATGAAAACTATTGGAGGATTTCCTTGATGTTTTCGGTCAACACAAGTCTAAAAGAAATCTTTTTGGTTTCTAACTAAAAAGGGACACTTGGAATAATTAGAACTAAGCCTAGGACTAAGAAAGTGAGTGGAATAAGTGAACTAGATGTCAAACCAATGGAGGAGCCGAAATTGGAAAGGAAAGGAGAAAAAAGGAATATCAGACAGTTTCGTCTTATTTTAATAAATTAGGCATAACTTTATCATTTGATTTCTGAATAAGGTGATTCAAAATTCTGTAGAATACCAAGAGGAAGATATATTACTTTTATGTTTTGAGTTTTTGGACATGAGGGCTGGATCAAAGACTTAATTGGGTGAGAAACAGACGGATATAAAAATGGCTTAAGTGGAAACTGACTTTGAGTATCCACTGACTTTGATCTAGATCAAATCTCTGGAATATTTTCTTAATCTTTCAAGACCTTAACATATATGTAGACATGTAGCAAAATGGGGTTCTTTCCTTTGAAAGTGTCGTATGCCATTAGGAAGCCTATGGAATCCGAAAGATGCATATAATACAAAGTATTCCTACTCAAGTGTGAACATGGTGACAAATCTAATGAGTAGATTGACTCTTTGGTGGCAATAGCTGAACCAATAGATAGTTTCTTGCTAACCAAATCTATACTAAGTGGTGTGACCAACCTAAACAAGTGAAACAAATCATGAGAAGCTAGGAAGTTCCGGACAACACCAAGGAACTGAAACCCAACATGTGGGGTAATTCTAAATTTTCTTTCCTAAGTGATAAGATTATAATAAATCTAATGATGATTTTAATCTTATATGTGGCACAAAGAGAGCTCTTAGATGAATTCTTGCCAAAAAAACCTAAGTATTAGACCAAATGATGAGCCTAAGAGGACACTTGGACATGGCATGTAGAGGACCATGTGTCTCAAACACATTTCACCCCTCTTTTCATATACTTGAATGACCACCTTATGAAGAGGATTTCCTCACTTGCTCTTCTACTCAAGACCCACAGTTACCCCACATAGAAACACTAGGATTTCCACTCAATCTCTCACTTTAGCCTAAATTCTTGAAAAATGGAATTTTGGATACATTATTGAGGAGATTGCCAAAGATAAGTCCAATTGCTAGTAAAAAGTTTTGGAGAAAATTTTAAGCACACCAAATAACCTAACATTGGCATTAGATTACTTGTATGATAGTTTTATAGTCATTGTTATTTTCTTGAAACAAATATATTAGTAATTATAAATATGAGAAGAGTAAGCTTTGATTCATGTTAGCTTATGAGGAATTAAGGGAAACCTTATAAAGGAATATTAATACATCTTATTAAGATATGATTGGAAGATTACACAAGATTATATGAGGTTTAGATGACAAAAGAAAGTGAAAGTGGAGATTACATGGTTCGACCTTATCGAGTATTTTTGGGAGATTTTAGGTTCTGTCATTTAAATTTTTGAATTGTTGATTATTTTGTGATATCTAAATAAACTCTATGGAGAAATATAGATTTATATTTATATAAAACTTATGAAGAGAAATTATTGAATAAAAGGATTAATTGAGAAACATTAAGGAAATACTTATAAAGTGAGTTTTCGGGTTTGGAGGTTATAGTATAATTTTGTGAACCTTTAAAATCTATAAAATAAGAAATTCGTTGAATTAAAAGAAAAGAAAAGAAAAGAAAAGAATTCTTGTAACACTTGAGAGTTTCGAACTCCACTTGGTTCACATATGATTTTGTTTGTTTTATGTTTCTTTTAAATAATTCAATTACATATTATTTGAAATGTGGTCTATGGTGTGAATTGTTTATGCCATGCATTGATTAAACATGTTTTCGATGCCATATGACCTATGTGAGCATAATGCATGCATGCAATTGTCTAAGAATACATGCATGTTTCATTACGTCACAAGCTGTTACGTCAAAATGCATGATATGCTTTTTTGGAAAAAATAAGAAAATTCATGAGAATAAGAAATGAACAACTAAGAATATGAAAAAAAAATTAAAAAGTTAGTCACGTCATCACGGGGACGACGATACGTAACGTCAGTATGACTGACATGACTAGCGGGGATGGCGATATGTAACGTCCGCTATGATAAGAATGTTTACATCGTCATGGAGATGACGATACGTAACGCCCGTATGACTGACATCAAACTCGTTACGACGGGGACGACGATATATAACGCATGGGCGACTGACAAGAATAAGAACCCGACGGGGATGGTAATACGTAATGCCCGTTGAGGTTCAGAAATAAGAATGAGAGTTAAAACAAGATATGAATATTAAAAAAAATTGTTGCATGTTACAAATAGTCTTATACTCATGTGCATATAAATTTATTGTAGAAAGGTACTGGTCTATGTGAAAAGGGTACACAAGTTGTGCATAAGACATGCATAAGCTATTTATGATTCATGTACAGTGTTAATCATTTATAATATTCGATATCTGTTGTCTCATATTATGGAATGCCTTTGTTAAGTTACTTGTATACTTATTGAGATTTTTTTGAAAATTCCACTTTTTATTTTTCCAAATATAGAAGCTTTTGCAGGAAATCATGGCCCAAAAACTGAACCTGTCCACATCGAAACTTCTGGGGAGCAGTGAGGGCCCCACAGAGGTTTCCATTTTTGATGACTTGCCACAATGCTACTATAATAACTTGTTTGAGTCATGGAGACCTGAAACATCCTGGTTGTCAGATGATTGGCGATATATAGGATGTTGCTTAGTAGTGAGTCCAAATGGCTCACTGATGTTAGATAATATTTATATGATGTCGTCAGAAGTTTTTACCAGTCAGGGCAAGGATATTTAGTATGAGAAAGTTTCGTTTTAGTAAAGATTATAAGGAAGTGCAGAAGGAACCCCTTTTGTGAGTTAAAGGGGTAATATGATCGTTATGATGTATTTTGATACTGTACTGAACTTATGAAGTAGTTTTGTATAATGATGTATATTATAAGAATTCGGGGTTTTATTATAGTTTACCATGTGATTGTTATTAGAATTATATTTCTATGCTTAAATTAGAAATTTGACTATAATCCGCTGCGTATCATATTATATATCGCTAGTAAGCGTAGGTGCATTCATGATAATAATTATGTATACGGAGGGTATGTAACCTTGTGTTACTTATCCTGACTATTCAGTTTACGTTAAATCCCGGACGTAAATTGAAGATGTCACACAAACGCAACCTTAATTTTACACTGGAAATCACTTATGGTCTCAATCCATCTTCTTTGCCTCATATTCAGGGTCTTCTAACTGAACAGATATTTGAGACTCTTGTGATCCTTGAACACTTTGCATTTTTCTCCGTACAGGTGGTGTCTCCAAATCTTCAGCGTAAACACTACTGCTGTCAATTCCAAATCATGAGTGGGATAATTTTGTTCGTGATCCTTAAGCTACCGTGACACGTAAGCGACTACTCGCCTGTCCTACAGCAGCACACATCCTAATCCCATCTTCGAAGCATCACTATAAATCACTTCTCCCTCAACAGTTTATAGTTAAGCAGCTAACACAGCCCAATTTGGATTTATATCTTTCCGTAATACTAGAACTCACATCTGTCTCCTATAAGAAGACAAGGTCGAGATCTTCTCTCTTGATGAGATCAAGAAGAGTATGAAATCCTTGTGAGTTCCCAAGCCCACAAAGATCCTAGATTAGGCACTTCATGGCTCCTAGTAGGGTTGAATCTTAGCCACCACTGATACATCATTCATGGAATCTTTGTTCATACCCTGAGGTATGTTGAAAGATGGTTTCTTTGAAGCTCTGGTGTCACCCTTTTCCAACTAAAGAGCTCATCTCTTCTTTGATAACATGTTTGTTGCAACATTTTCAAACTGGTGATGGATTGAATTGGTCTAGGGCTTTCGGCCCCTTCTTTTCATGATTGGCCCAACTGGAGGGGAGACTTCACTTGTGAATGGGTGAACAACAACACATTTCCTTTTCGACAGGCCCGGTCCAATGTTTATAGAAGTGGGTACATCAAGCAAAACAACAACGTTGGCAAGATAGCTGTTACATCAGCACAAACCTCCTGAACCTTCCCTGTTTCCGTAACATACTTGAAATTCTTAACTGCTATCCGATATGTCCAGTTTGGGCAATTTCCGCAAAACGACTTTGAGATATTCGGGGACTTATCTCTTGGCTTTTCAGCCATTTGATATTGTTTGTCGTTTAAAACCTCATCCTAAACTTCCACGAAGTTCAAGATAGTTCCTTCTTTTCTAGCAGAATCATTATCTATCGACAAACCACCCCACCTTTGCTAGTTCAACAAACGTTTTCTTCCTCCCCATCCAGATGATGGCGCCACTCTCAACCATTACCCACACGGGGAATTTGCAACAAGCTCAGCATCTTATCAAGCCTTCAACTCCCACAGCCGCATTGGTAGCAGAAATCCAGTAACCTTTCATAAGAAAACTGAACCCAACAATCTCTCCGAGCACTTAAAGCAAACTTCTTTCATCACAGCAACGGTTTGGTAATGTCCAAACTAACATGAATGCGCATGTACTCCCTCCAAGCCAATTCATCTTGATCTAGATCAATCTCGAGTATCCTACCCATTGATTCAGATTCATTGATATGTCATCCCACAGTCATTAGAAGCCATCATAGGCAATCATGTACTCTAATCCAGAATGCTACCTTTGTGAAAGTAATCTTGTGAACCTATAAATAACCGTTGAATGCCTTAGTGATGACTAACTGTTTGTCCATTGGCCATTACCAAACACCCTTTGTTTGTCACTAATTTCCTCAAAAGTCCATTGTAAGCTTACTTTGATGGCCCAATGAGATTAAATGTGTAGGGCTTGTATAGCTTGAGTGATCAACGTAATGAGGCTGGAGTTGGGTTGTAGCAAGGACTTGACAATTTAATTCTGTGTGGCTAGCTTGAGCATGCCTTGAGTTGATCATGAGGCCTTGCTTGAGAGAGAAAGTAAGGCTTACGTGTGCTGCATTTTTGGGATTGAATTTCCGTGAATGATGCTTATTTTGGCCTGCATAATTTCCATTCCAACATGCCACTAAACAAGTCATCATATAGTCCACAACATCACTTGTATTTTTATTAGAAAAAACATGTGCTAAGTTGCGCTTTGAGTCTTGCAAAAATATATCAAAATCTGAGATTAAATGGACCTTCTCAATTGCATGTAATAAATTAGAGATTGGAGCTAAAAAAAAAAATAGGTTTTTATCAATTGAGTTAGAGTTGATTTATTAAAGACTAATTCACTCAATTACTAGTAGGAATGGTGTGATTGATATTGAATTAAAGTGCAAAATAATAACAAAATTATGATTTAATCAACACTCTATATGAATGTCTTTGTAAAATCTGAAAGCCATAGGACTGAGGGCTGAGAAACTTCCTTTTCTAACTGTTGGAAGGCCATAGTGGCTTCTTAAAAGCCTTTTTTTTAGAGGAGTTATTAGGGGTGTAGCTATAAGGCCATAGTTCTTTATGAGTTTTTTGTAGTATCCCATCAATTCCAGAAAACTTCATAAGGCCTTTAAATTTGTTTACAATTTTATCATCAATTTTATTTGTTTACATTTTGCTCCTCATTTCATCAACATTAGCTTAGTGATTATCAATACGTTTAAATAAATCATACTGATTTATACTAAAGTGGAAATTCAAACCCAAACACAATAAGTAAAATTTTCTACAAAATCAATAAAACAATATATCCGAACCAAATACAAAAGCAATTTCTAAAACATGTTAAAAATTCCTCAGATCTAAAGTAGAATATACAAATCTTCGATAAGATCCCAAAATCTACGAAAGAAAATAAAATAAAAAATCTTCTTTTCTCGGGAAAGAACGACCGGGTTCTTTGCAGCTAAATCCTAATCACAAATAAAAGAAATAAAAAGGCCAAAAAAAAGGAAATATAATCAAACACCAAAAAGACCCAAAAACCCATCAGATCGCAAAAATCACCAAATTCAAATTCTAAGTTGTCGGATTAGTTTTTTTTTTGAAAGGGGAAATTGTTGGATTAGTTGAGAAGCATATATGCATGGAATACAAATATCAATTCGAGGGTGGCGATCATTTTGTTGGTGAACGAAATAAAATGTAAAACAAAATATCATACGTGTAGATCTAAATAAAATCGCCTCAGTCTAGTACAAAAATTTGTAAATACAGTTGTAAAAAAAAAACCTTATTTTTGTTTAGTGGACTTAAAAAAGTTCTACCCCTTTCCTTGATGTCCTTACCCTTGAGGTGGACTCAGGTGAGGCCCCAAGCTAGGACTCAAGTTTGAGGACCCCATACTCTTCTCCACCCACCCCTTCACAAATTTTTGGGAGTTGGTTAAGTACTCTTCCTAACTTTTGGTTAGCCCGAAGGCAACAGTGAGGTTCAATGGGTTGAACATCCGCATTGGAAGCCAAATCTCATCCTGCAGCCACTGAGCACATAGTTGAGCTTGTGTGCTTCGGGAAAGCACCTCAACTTGTTAGAAAGAGATTCGATTTGGGCCTTATAGTTGACAACAGTGGTGACCTCCTTGAGGTGTGAGTGCCTCTATGGGATTATCATAGGCTGATGGTCCAAAGCATAGTAACAAGGCTCTACTGAAGGTTTCCCAGCTGTTAAATTGTCTTGTTTCTACTACATCTTGGTACCAAATTAATGCATCTCCTTCCATATACTATGAAGCCATTAACAACTTTTGTGTAGGTGGTGTTTGGTGATAGTCAAAGTAATGGAACACCTTGAAAATTAAACCTACGGGGTTGTTGCAATTGAAAAGGTAAAAGAAATACACTAAGGAGACGACAACTTTGTCTTGTATTTCATGAATATTTCTCACTTGACAATGAGGCAGTGCCTCGAGGTATATATATACAAAGAGCATAAATAATAAAATATTCAGATATTATTCCAGCTAATACAAGATACTATAAGAAATGATTTATTGAAAGGACTCTGGAGAAGTCAGTCATGGAGTTTGTCTTGGAGTGCAGCAAAGGTGTTGTGGTGGAGTCTGCAATATGTTGTCTGCCTTGGCTGGTTGCATGACTTGCGTGCGGTAAGTAAGGTAAAGCAGAATCATTTATGAGTGATGGTCCCAATTTCTTGCCTGCATGGTTTTGCAGAGCATGAGATGCTTGAACAGGCCCTCTCAAATCAAGCGGGAGTGAGCGGAGGCATAGATTTGAATAGAGCATTAGGAACCTTGAAGAGGACAATGGTTTGGTTAAGGCATCTACTAATTGCTCTTTTCCAGAAATAAAAGCCACTTTGAGGGATTTTTTTAGCACACGACTTCTCACAAAGTGAAAATCGATTTCAACGTGCTTCGTCCTTGCATGAAAAACGGGATTAGAAGATAAATATGTGGCGCCTAGATTGTCACAAAACAGGGTCGGGGTAGCAGCTAGATTGATACCAAAATCTTTGTAAAGATTATGTACCTATATAACTTCAGCTGTGGTATTGACAATTGATTTGAACTCTACTTCAGTTGATGATCTTGCTATTGTAGGCTGCTTCTTAGATGACCATGATATTAAGTTGGACCTTGAGAAGAGACAATAGGCACTTGTGGATTTGCGATCGTCTAGGCAACCTGCCCAATCGGCGTTGGAGAAGGCAATGATGTTCATGGTTGCCAATTTTGAGAACTGAAGACCAAGTCAAGGGGTGTGTTTTAGATACCTCAATATCCGTTTGACGGCTTGCCAGTGAGCCCTTGAAGCGTGCATGTATTGGCACACTTTGCTTATGGCAAAGGCTAAGTCGGGTCTAGTAAATGAAAGATATTGTAAGGACCCGACGGTGCTTCGATAAAAAGAGGGATCTTCAAAGGGATTACTAGAGTGCAGGTTGAGCTTCTCGGATACTGCCATTGGTGTTTTTACTGGTTTGGCCATTGTCATATTTGTCTTCTGCAGTAAATCTTCAATAGACTTAGACTGAATTAAGAGAAGGCCTTCTGTGCTTCTATGTTGTACATTGCTTCAATGCCAAGAAAGAAATGCAGCCTTCCAAGATCAGTAATGGGAAAGTCGGTTCTCAAAGCATGAAGTAGCTTAGTAATGATTTGCATGTTGGATCCAGTGATCAACAAATCGTCAACATATACCAATACATATAAAATAGATGAAGCAGTGGTTTTGACAAATAGAGTGCAATCGGCAGTAGAGATATTGAAGCCAAGTTTTACCATTTTTGACTTAGGCGAGTATACCACGCTCTCGGCGATTGCTTTAGACCATAAATTGCCTTCTTAAGCTTGTATACATGATTGGGAAACTATGGATGAGTGAAACCAGATGGTTGGGTCATGTACACAGTTTCAGAAAGTGGTTCGTGAAGGAAGGCATTTTGGACATCGTATTGTTGAACTGGCCAATCGTTGGTTACTGCAAGGGCTAAAACCAGGCGGATGGTGGTTGCTTTAACTACTGGACTGAACGTCTGATCGTAGTCAAGGCCTGGTTGCTGTAAAAACCTCTTGCCACTAGACGAGTTTTCCGTCTTTCAATAATGCCGTTAGAAAACTTTTTAGTTCTGAAGACCCATTTGTAAGTAACTTATTTTGGGCTATTGTGGCTGGAACCAATGTCCATGTTCCAGTTACTAAGAGGGCATTAAATTTTTTGGACATGGCATCACGCCATTCCTGGAATTTTTTAGCAACAGAGAATGACGATGGAGCTTCAGGGATGGTTGTGCAGGTGGATATATTTGCCTTTGATGGTGGCCAGCGGATGGTGCCGTCGGTGTACTGACGTGGTCGGGAGAAAGTAGTTTGTGAACATGTGATAATTCAAGAGAGTGGTTGGGTCTAAACAGGTGAAGGTTGTGTTATAGGGGACGGAGGTTGTATTACAGTTGAAGGTTGTGAGGAAGGAGGTTCGGTGGGTATTGGACCAAGTATTGATTGGGCTTGAGGTGTTGTATCCGAGTTTGAGTTGAAAATGGGCAGGAGGGCGTGAGTTGATTCTAGGATGGGTCTCAAATTGAGTTGAGTATTTGGTTTGAGTTGTTCAGCAAAGGGAAACAGAGCCTCATTGTGTTTTATGTCTTTAGAGATGTAAACACATTTTGATGCAGTGTGATAGCACATAATGTTGTGATGGGCTGGGCTTACGCCAAAGTAGGCACACTGAAGTGATCAAAAATCAAATTTATGTTTGTTGTAGGCTTGTGTAAGTGGCCAACAAGCAGAACCGAAGACATGAATTAATTTGAAATATGGGTTTTTTTTGTGAAGCATGAAGTATGGTGATGAAAAATTGATTGAGGATGATGGTAGGAAAATTATCAAACGCACAGCATGTTGAAAGGCATAGTGCCAAAAGGTTAGTGGGACAGAAGCATGTGCAAGAAGAGCTAGTCCGGAGTCAACAATGTTTCTATGCTTTCTTTCGACGATGTCGTTTTGTGTATGCGTATGAGTACAAGTAATTCGGTGCACAATACAGGAATTAGAGAGAAGTTCAAAGAAGGACTTGAACTTTCCGCCCCAATCAGTCTGAAGTTGTTTAATTTTAGTTTGAAATTGCAACTCCACATTTGCTTTAAATTTAATGAAAGTAGGCAAAGCTTGAGATTTAGTTTGTAGAGGAAACAGCCAGGTATACCTTGTATAGTCATCTACAAATGAAATGTAAAATCGAAAACCATCCTCAAAAACATGAGGATATGGCCCCCATAAGTCACTAAACACAAGCTGAAAAGGAGAAACAGATTTTGTTTTTCTAGATGGAGCTGGGATATGGTGGTGCTTGGCCATTGCTCAAGCATTACAAAAATGCATTGAAGACATTTCATCAAATGGTAAGACATGTTGGAGGAGGACTTGTTGAACAATCTTAAGTGACGGGTGTCCAAGACGTGAATGCCAAAGGGAGATGGAGTTGCGTGCGTTGGAATATGCTTGCGGAGGTGGAGTGGAGAAGGTGTAAAGGTCCTTATTTGTTTTCCCTTGAAGTAGAAGTTACCCTGTGTTGCATTCCTTTACATGAAAATGATTAGAGAAAAATTCAAAGCAAACGTTATTATTAGTGCATAACTGTTGGATATAGATAAGGTTTTTGTTGAATGAAGGGACACAAAGCATTTTAGTCAAAATGAAAGGAGATGATGGTGAAGGGAAGTGGGCAGAACTAGATTGTGTGATGGGAACCAGAGATCCATCACCAACTTGAAGTTGGTCATTTCCTTGATAGTCTGTGGCATGGAGGTTCAAGTTTGCAAGCTCACTAGTGATGTGGTTTGTTGCAGCTGTGTCGGGATACCAGGCACCATCCATGGCATAGTTAGAAGCTGTGTAATGGGTTGAGATAGGTGCAGATGTGGTGTAGGACTGGTTGAACCGATATTGGCATGTAAGGGCTATGTGGCCAGCTCTGTTGCAAACTTGACAAACAGGGCGATGGTTAGTAGCAGGAGGAAATGAACCAGTTGGTGGGTTACCTGAATAAGGAGAAGGGCCACGACCGCGGTTGTTTGATCTTCCTCCGCGATTTAGACCATAACCACCACGGAATCCTCTTCCTCGGCCAAAGTTTTAATTACAGGCAGAGAACTAAGCTGAGGGGTCTGCAAATATAGTCGTGTTTGTGGCATGGTGCTGCATTCGAGCTTCATGGGCTAAGAGGTGTCCAAGAAGAGTATCAGTAGAGATGAGGTCTACTCTGGTTGTAACAGAGGTCACTAGGGCGTCAAATTCAGGACCAAGTCCTGCTAGCAAATAAGGGATAAACTTTGCAGATGGTAATGGGCGACCAGCAGCAGCCATTGTATCGGCTAATATTTTCGCACGACGAACATATACAGAAATAGAGTCACTGCCTTTCTTAAGAGAGGCGAGAAGAAGCTACGTCTGCATAAGACGAGCTTGAGAGGAAGAAGAATAGGAGGACTCTAGTGATAGCTAGACATCACGAGCAGTTGTACAACCAACTACTTAGGCCATAATGGGTTCAGACAGAGAGGATATTAGTGCTGACATAATGGACTGATCCTGCTGGAACCAAGACTCATATTCTAAGTTTGGGATGGAGTCGGGAAGAAGAGAACGAGGGGGTGGGCAAGATTCATCCACAAATTTGAAAAGCCATTGACCTCGAAGGTAAGGGACGAGCTATACCTTCCACAGAAGGTAGTTTTCCGGCATTAACTTGACAGAGAGTATATGAGACAGATTGGGTGAGGGAAGGGACGGGGAAGAAGAGATCTTAGAAGGAGACTCGATGCCGGAGGAGCTAGACATCATAGACGGTTAGTCCTTAGGTAGCTTTGATACCATGAAAGGTAAAAGAAAAACACTAAGGATACGACAACTTTGTCTTGTATTTCAAGAATATTTATCACTTGACATTGAGGCAGTGCCTCGAGGTATATATATACACAAAGCATAAATAATAAAATATTCAGATATTGTTCCAGCTAATACAAGAGACTATAAGAAATGATTTGTTGAAAGGACTCTGGAGAAGTCAGTCATGGAGTTTGTCTTAGAGTGCAGCAAAGGTGTTGTGGTGGAGTCTGCAATATGTTGTCCGCCTTGGCTGGTTGTATGACTTGCGTGCGGTACGTAAGGTAAAGCAGAATCATTTATGAGTGATGGTCCCGATTTCTTGCCTGCATGGTTTCTGCAAAACCATGGAACTCTTTATCATGGAGCATATTAGGGTCACGATGGGCCACCTGGGTAGTTGTGCTATTGACTAGGGTGCGCACCATTTCAATCAATTGGATAATGTCTTATCTCATGGCATGCATCCTCTCCTCCTGTATATGGATCTCTCCTCCTAAGCATCTTGGAGTTGCAATGTTTTGTGGTGCTTAGATCTGGTGTTGCCAGCCATTTAGGATCTTGTGTTGTCAGTGTTGCAGAATGTTGTTATGAACTTGTGAATTTAATAGAGTATTCTGTAACTTGTACTGGAAATTCCATAGTTGTATTCAAATGATAAACATGGTATATTCGAGTTATACCCAACCTCCATAGACAAAAGAAAAGGTTTGAACATATTCTTCAAGATAATTAAAATGGCTCTTATACCTCCCTTTTCTAGATTCCCTTTTTTGCAAGTAACTAGCCATGCCAATCAATAGCATACATTTGGAATTCTAACATCTGGAAACAGGGTAAATAGTAGAAGTAACTTCTAAAACATGATAACATGACCCACGCCTTTATTCCTCTTTCACTCTGTGATCTGTTGCTGAATTGCCTTGCCAAACACACCATTTTGTTCATTAGTTCTGGGTCACTTTAATTGTTTGTGCTTTATAGCCCATCTCGCCTTTTCAATTCATGCCCAAGTTTGTTGACTTTGTAATATTCAATCTATGCATTTTCTTGTTGTTTACCTAAACCAACATTTCTTGTTATTACTATATAACCTCTACATCTCATCCTTTCTAGCACTCTTAATTGTGAACCATATAGGGATCACCACCAGGGGTGCCAAACCATCCTTGCGAGAGGAATGTGGAAGTCGAAGCTGGAATGACTAGATCCAAAACTCGTGGCCAAGACGAGCATATCTCAAAGTTCTCACAGTTGGAGATGAGAACAAAGACGGTACCACTTCGCCATTTTCGCCACGCACGATCAAAATAAATACGATATATTATGCGTCCATTATTACTTTTGTTTGTGTGATTTTATCGAATTTATGTGAGATTCAATAATTATATTCTCTTTGGTTTATGTAATTTCGCTGATAATTGAATTTTCTAGATTAATATCTTGGAGTAATATATACCATATGCGATTTTTGTACGGGCGCTAACCACGTATGTCACTAGTGTTTTTTGGATACATCCAAATTAAGATTATTCTTATCAATTAGTTGGTGCCTTGATGATCTTGTGCAAATCCTTCACCAGCATCAAATATCTGCAAGTTAATTTGGTGATTTCTTTTATGCTTAATGGTTTATATAATTTACATCACGCAATAGTCACATTTTTTTCATTTTTTGTATACAAGAAGAAAAATTGTAGACGACCAATCAAATAAGTATTGTGCTTATATATCATATTTTTTTTAAGGGATGCTTAATTACACATCTAAAGTAATTCCAAACTAAAACCCAATCCTCACCGAGGAGAAGTTAGCTTTTTGCATTAAAAAAATATATATTGTATTTATAAGCCCAATTTTTATTACAAAAGAGTATTTGTAATGAACATTTGTTATTGCCCTATTCTCGCAAAAGGAACGTTGGGAAAGTGGATCTATTCTCCCAAAACCAACAATAATTTTCCTTGGGAAAAAGCTAAGGAACCGGATGAGTGCAATAGGACTCTTACACTGGACTAATGAGAACACACTACGTCAGCATTTACACATTGCAAATAATAGAGCCAGCCACACCA
The DNA here is from genome assembly GCA_036898215.1 of Platycarya strobilacea. Classification (NCBI taxonomy): domain Eukaryota; kingdom Viridiplantae; phylum Streptophyta; class Magnoliopsida; order Fagales; family Juglandaceae; genus Platycarya; species Platycarya strobilacea. Next base: position 26,054,107 of record CM072551.1, read on the forward strand.
GATGAATCCTATAAATAGCTCTCTCTCCATCTTTCGAATCCCTCTCTCTCCCTCTCCCTCTCCCTCTACAATTTTGATTGAGCCCGATCCTGACAAAATTTCATTGTGCATGATTTCGAGGGTTCGAAGAACACTTGTTATTTCATTCCTCTCCATTGCGACGTAGACAAACCTCTCTAGTAAATTCCACTTCTACTTTCTTTTAAAGTTTGCTCTTATTTTCGGTTCCTAACCTTTCTCTGTTCAGGTTCATGAGATTTTGCAACTCTGGTGGATTGATCCACAGCAAATGGTTCCCTTTCAGGTTCATGAGATCGATAGTTCGTTTCCCCTCTAGTTCATGAGATTTTGATTCCCTTTCCTAGGACCCATTACTAAGGAGTCTTGTTGTAGTTACTGGAATTTATGTAAAGAATTCGGTAGAAACTTCGAGGGTCTAGTCCTCCACTATGTAACATAAATTTGTTAAAAATGATAATTGATTCCATTCATGGGTGCGAGGCGCATAACAAGTCTCAGCCATATATGTTTTTGGGTTTGTGGGTGTGGTTTATACGTAGCCGTTTCACATTCATTCTGAACATTAGGATGCGTCCAATCTGAAAACCAATTCAATGTCTAAAGGTTCAAGCTTCACAGATTCTTTGGGCTTTCAATCAAAATCACAAAGGGAGAGAGGGAGAGAGATGGGATTGAGAGAGGCAGAGAGGGAGAGAAGGAGAGGGAGAGTGAGAGAGATGGGACCGAAATCTGCAAAGGGAGAGTGAGAGAAATGGGTTTGAGAGAGGGAGAGGGAGAACAAGGGATACAAGAAGAGGGAGCTGTTTATCAGATTTATCTAGTGTGGCCAGGCGTTCCATTATTTGCAATGTATAAATGCTGACGTGGCATGTTTTGATTGGTCTAGTGTAAAAGTCCTATTGCACCCATCCGGTTCCTAGCTTTTCTCCTTTTCTTGTTGTAAATAGTCACTTTTAACTAAATAATTTTGTCATTGCAAATGCACATATTTTCAAATAATTCGCCTTTAATTGTTAGAATGTCAAGCTTGACACTTGGAGAGATCTACAACCGATGATGCAGCTTAAAGAGGAGTTGATCGTGTGTTTAAGATGCTCTGTGTGACTGGGCTTCTTTAGGGTTTCATTTAAGGGCATTTATGTAATTGTATACTGATCTGTATAAATTCAAGCGATGCTACAGTAATGAAGAGGAGAGCCGCGTATGAAATCAGGCAGAGAGAGAGAGAGAGAGAGTCTGAGCTTAAGGCGATTTAAGGTTAGGGTTGCTTTTTATTCTTTGGGGTTGATTTCTTGAGGCATCTGAGACGATGAAGTTTTGAGGTTGTATTTCTGTATCTATTACTCTTGATCAATAAGATTCTTCTCCTAGGGTTCCTGCTGTGGACGTAGGCCATTAGGGCCGAACCACATTAAATGCTGTGTTGATCTTGATTTTCTTTACTGTCATTTTATTTTGTGTTTTTCTTATCAAGTTTGGTAAAGATTTCGAAAACCTAAAACTAGGTTATTTAAATCCAAAGATTTTTGTAAATATTCTGTAAATAACCCAACAAGTGGTATCTAGAGCTAGGTTCTTCGATGGGGACAACCAAGTTTGAGTTTGAAAAATTTAATGGAATAAATGATTTTGGCTTGTGGAGGATCAAGATGCGAGCTGTCTTGGTCCAACAAGGGCTTCAAGATGCTTTTCTTGGAGACAAGAAGAGCATTGACACCTCTCAGGAAGGGAAAACAAACTTTTCCCTTACTGAGAAGGTGAAGCCCGCAATATTACAAAAGGCACACAGTGCCATCATCTTGTCCCTAGGAGATAAAGTACTTAGGGAGGTTGCCAATGAGAAAACGGCAGCAAGAGTCTTGCTAAAGCTAGAGAGTTTGTATATGACAAAATATCTAGCAAACAAACTCCATAAGAAGACCAGGCTCTATACTTTTAAAATGAACCCTGGTACATCCATTGATGAACATTTAAAAGAATTCAATAAAATCCTTTTAGATCTTGCTAATATAGACATTAGCATAGATGATGAGGACCAAGCAATTATTTTATTAAGTTCTCTAGATTCCAACTACAATAACATAAAAGAAACTATGATGTATGGGAGGGAGAGCCTAACCTTAAAGGAGGTGCAATCTGTATTGCACTCCAGAGAATTGTATGCCAAGTCAGAATCCAAATAAGAGGCAGGGGAGGGTTTAAATGTTAAGGGGAGGTCTGAGAAGAGGGACAAGAAAGGCAAGAACAATAAGTCTAGATCAAAGTCCAAGGGCAAACCTTTAAAGTGCTTTGCCTGCCATAAGGAAGGGCACTTTAAAAGGGTTTGCCTTGAGAGGAAACAAACAGCCAATGCCATCACTCAAGAATCTGCTGGTAAGGCAGATGTAGTTTTAGAGGGATACGACAGTTCAGAAGTCCTAAATGTATCTGATACAGACCCTGGGAAGGAATGGATACTGGACTCAGGTGGTCATTCCATATGTGCTCTCTGAAGAGTTGGTTTGAGTCTTTCACCAGTCTTGATGGGGGTTATGTTATTCTAGGAAATAACAAGTCTTGTAAAATTCAGGGGATTGGGACTGTGAGACTATTAATGCATGATGGAATAGAGAAGGTATTGAAAGAAGTAAGGTATATACCTGATCTCAAGAGAAACCTAATCTATCTTGGCAGTTTAGACAAAACTGGATACTCTTTCAAGTCTGAAGGGGGCAGTCTGAGAGTGTGTAGAGGTTCTCTTGTAGTGATGAAATGGGTGTTGAGAAATGGGCTGTACACCTTGGTAGGAAAGACTGTGATAGGTGAGGCTTCACCTATCACTCACAAGGGGGAAAACTAGGTTTCTTTGTGGCATAGGAGGCTAGGACATGTTAGTCAACATGGCCTAAAAGAACTGGAAAACCAGGGGCTCCTTGGAGATAAAAAGCTTGAGGATCTCCCATTCTGTGAGGAATGTGTCTTAGGAAAATCTACTAGGGTCAATTTTAAGAAGTCCACACACACCACAAAACAGACACTTGACTACATACACTCAGATCTGTGGGGACCTGCAAAGGTAAATTCACATGGTGGGTCAAGGTACTTTCTGTCTATAATAGATGACTTCTCTAGGAAAGTATGGGTTTATGTTTTAAAACATAAAAGTGATACTTTTGAGAAGTTCAAAGATGGAAAACTCTGGTTGAAAACCAGATAGGCAAAAAGGTTAAAACACTAAGAACAGATAATGGTTTAGAATATTTATCAAATGAGTTTTCTGAATTCTGCAAGATTGAGGGAATTACTAGACATAGAACTGTTAGGGAAACTCCCCAACAGAATGGACTAGCAGAAATGATGAACAAAACTATTCTTGAAAGGGTAAGATGCATGTTAGCTACCTCAGGTCTGCCCAAGACATTTTGGGCAGAAGCTGTAGCTACTGCAGTATACCTTATAAATAAGTGTCCTTCCTCAGCTCTTAGTTTTAAAACTCCTCAAGAAGTCTGGTCTGGAAAACCTGCTAATTATCAAAACTTAAGAGTGTTTGGGTGTATTGCATATGCACATGTTAAAACTGACAAGTTAGAACCTAGGGTTATTAAATGCATTTTTGTGGGATATCTAGAGGGGGTTAAAGACTATAAATTCTGGATTACAGAATCTGGAAGACAAAAATGTATAATTAGTAGGGATGTGGTTTTTCATGAGTCTGTCATGGGGGGAAAACCAGTTAATTCCCAAGACATAGTACACTGCCCAGACACCAGAGATATGCAGCTTGAGGTGGAGCAACCCTCCATCACTCAAAGCTGGTCAGAAACAGAGAATAGAGACTCTGTGGTACAAGCCTCAGACATTGAAATCTCTGGGTCCAAGGAAACATACCTTCTTGCCAGGGACAGGCAGAGGAGGGTCATAAGACCTCCTCAAAGGTATGGAGAAGCTGATATGACAGCTTTTGCTCTTTCTGTTGCAGAGACAGAAATTGAGGTGGAGCCTAGGACCTTTAGAGAGGCCATGACCAGTAAGGAGGCCAAGAAATGGATTCTTGTAATGCAAGAAGAAATTGAGTCTTTAAATAAAAACAAGACATGGATAGTAGTGCCTAGACCAAAGAATCAGAAACTTGTAGGTTCCAAGTGGATATTTAAACGGAAAGAAGGTGTCTCAGGGGCTGAACTACCTAGGTATAAAGCTAGGTTAGTGGCTAAGGGATTCACACAAAGAGAAGGAGTTGACTACAATGAGATATTTTCTCCTGTTGTAAGGCATAGCTCAATTAGATTTTTGTTATCTTTTGTTGTTGTACATGACCTGCATTTGGAACAACTTGATGTTAAAACAGTTTTTTTGCATGGAAACTTGGAAGAAACTATTTACATGAAACCTGCTGAGGGTTTTGATACAGAAATGGATAATAATCATGTGTGTTTGTTAAGGAAATCTCTATATAGACTAAAACAGTCACCACGACAGTGGTATAAAATATTTAACTCATACATGATTAAAAATGATTTCTATAAAAGCAATTATGATAATTGTGTCTATTATAAGCAATGTGATAACTGTCATATATATTTGGTACTATATGTAGATGACGTATTAGTTGCCTATGTAGACATGAATCTGTTAAATCAAGTTAAATGCATGCTTAAATCTGAATTTGAAATGAAAGATTTAGGTCCTGCCAAAAGAATATTAGGCATGGAAATAACTGGAGAAAGGGATAAAAATCTTCTCTACTTATCTCAGAAGTCTTACATTTCAAAAGTGTTAAATAAGTTTGGAATGAGTCATGTTAAGCCTATGCCTATTCTTGTTGCACAACATATTAAACTGTCCAATAAACAGTGTCCAGAAACTGAGTCTGAGTCAATGTTTATGGATAAAATACCTTATACTAGTATGGTTGGGAGTATAATGTATGCACTGGTATGCACTAGACCTGATTTATCTTATGCTGTAAGTTTAGTGAGTAGGTTTATGGGGAAACCCGGGAAGCCTCACTGGCATGCTTTAAAACAAATTTTTCAATACTTAAATGGTTCAAAGCATTTAGGGTTAATTTTAGGAAAAACTATGCATTGTGACTTGGGATTAAAGGGTTATACTGATTCAGATTATGCTGGAAATCTGGATACCAGAAAATCACTATCTGGTATGGTCTTTACATTCTTAGGAGGCACTATTAGTTGGAAATCTCATATGCAATCTGTGGTAGTATTGTCTACCACAGAGGCTGAATATATAGCCTTAACAGAAGCTTTTAAGGAGGCTATATGGTTAAGGGGGCTGACTCAAGAGTTAGGGATGCATAGTGGGGATGTCACAGTTTACTGTGACAACCAAAGCACTATTCATTTGTCTAAAAATCATGTTTATCATGAAAGGTCTAAACATATTGACATTAGGCTACATTTTGTGAGAGATGTCATTTCTAATGGTGAGATTGAAGTTAAGAAAGTTTCAATAAAGGATAATCCCTCTGATATGTTTACTAAATCAGTGCCTAAGATTAAGTTTGAATTTTGTTTGAACTTAATTAATCTAGGAAATTGTTAGTACCCATTAGGGGGAACAAGCAGGAACTCTTTTGCAGGGAGAAGGTGCTGGATGCAAGGTTTACAAGCTTGCCAAGGTGGATAATTGTTAGAATGTCAAGCTTGACACTTGGAGAGATCTACAACCGATGATGCAGCTTAAAGAGGAGTTGATCGTGTGGCTGAGATGCTCTGTGTGATCGGGCTTCTTTAGGGTTTCATTTAAGGGCATTTATGTAATTGTATACTGAGCTGTATAAATTCAAGCGATGCTACAGTAATGAAGAGGAGAGCCATGTATGAAATCAGGCAGAGAGAGAGAGAGAGAGAGTCTGAGTTTAAGGCGATTTAGGGTTAAGGTTGCTTTCTGTTCTTTGGGGTTGATTTCTTGAGGCATCTGAGACGATGAAGCTCTGAGGTTGTATTTCTGTATCTATTACTCTTGATCAATAAGATTCTTCTCCTAGGGTTCCTGCTGTGGACGTAGGCCATTAGGGCCGAACCACGTTAAATGCTGTGTTGATCTTGATTTTCTTTACTGTCATTTTATTCTGTGTTTTTCTTATCAAGTTTGGTAAATATTTCGAAAACCTAAAACCAGGTTATTTAAATCCAAAGATTTCTGTAAATATTCTGTAAATAACCCAACAACCAAGCTAGCATAGCAAATATATTTTTTGCAATGGGAGGCTAGCGTTGCACATACAGACTTTCAACTTGAAAGTGACATATAATTAAGGATTGAGACCTTGAAATTATCGACCTCCTTATAAGCGAATTATAACCTTAATTATTGTAATTTGTATTCATGTGCGCCATCAACCGTTAATCATACATAATGCAATCAAATATACATACTATCCATATAATTGTCTTCTTTTGCATTCTACAACCCAACAAACACTTGGAAGGCAAAAATTGGTATATGTTACTCATGAGAAGTGATACATTTTAACTTAGAAAAAGTTGAATTGAATAAAATGACAAAAATGTTATAACCTAACAAACACTAAGGTCCGGTTTAGATTGAGATATGAGTTGAGAATATTGAATAAAATATTATTGAAATATTATTTTTTAATATTTATTGTTTTGATATTTGAAAAATGTTGAATTGTTTATTATATTTTATATGAGTATTTGAAAAAGTTTAATGATAATTTTAAGATGAGATGAGATGAACTACATCTCCCAATCCAAAATCGGGCCTTAAACACGCCACAATCAATTTACATTCAAATACAACTTAATGGAACTCACAAAATATTAATATTTAAAAATTAACTCATATCATCCAATATCATCCAAATGCAGCCTTAGTGAGATAAATGGTTTAAAATTATTTTGGAAAAATGAGAAAGAAATGATTTAATATTAATATGGTTTTTGTTTTGATGCTTGAAAAAAAATTGTATTAATTTTTATGTTTATTTTGAAGTTTGTAAAAATTATAATTATTAGATAAAAAAAAAAATTGAATATTTTTTAAATTATAAAATATTCTATATTTGAGTGATGTTTCACAATAAATAATATTGTAAAAAATTTGTAAAATCTTTATCTTACCTCATCTACCAAATGTTGCCAACTTTTAACAACGTCGTCTATCAACATTTGTTCAACACTTGGCTAAAAAGAGAAAAAAGAGAACTACGAAAAAGAACCACTTTATAGGGTACTGGAACAAGAGTCACACACACACACACACACACATATATATATATATAGAGAGAGAGAGAGAGAGAGAGAGAGCGAGAGATAATCCGTTGGAATAACTGCAATCATGAGTTAAATGCTCATCATCCATACCGAATAAGTTGGTCAGAAAAAAATGGCATTTCGAATCAACATTAAAGGTCATTGTTAGGGGTGTAAATGGTCCGGTCTGGTCCGGTCCGGTCCGGAAAATTGATGGACCGATTTCATTCGGTCCAAGAATTCTCTCACCCTAGACCGGACCGAACAGGAGTTTGGTCCATACCGGTTCGGTCCAATTCGGTCCAGGGGCGGTCCGGTCCAGTCCAGTCCAGGGGTGCCCCATATGATTTAATGGGCTAAATTTAATATAAAATTCTACAATGATCAAATATTTTTTTGACCCAAATTTAACTACTATAAATTATAATATGTTAATATTATAAAAATATATATTATATATTAATATGTTAGTATATATTATATATTAAGTATGTTAGTAAATTATAACTAATAGTCTAATAGTCTAATAACACTTTCACATTAGTACATGTTAATAAACTATAACTAATAAGTAATAACACTATTACAATTTATATTAGTATATTATATATTTATATGTTAGTAAATAGTGATAAATTAGTAATAATATATTAAATAATAATAATACACTTATTATTTATATGTTAATATATAAGAGTATATATTATATATTAATATGTTAGTTAATATTAAATATTAAGTATGTTATTAAACTATAACTAATAATCTAATAGTCTAATAATACTATTACATTAGTATATGTTAATAAACTATAACTAATAAGTAATAACACTATTACAATTTACATTAGTATATTATATATTTATATGTTAGTAAATAGTGATAAATTAGTAATAATATATTAAATAATAATAATACACTTATTATTTATATGTTAATATTATAAGAGTATATATTATATATTAATATATTAATATTAATATTAAAATTTATATATTATTATTTATATATACATATATTTAAAAATAAAAATTTAAAAAAAAACTCTAAGGATTCGGTCCGGTTCGATCCGGTCCAGGGGGATGAACTCCCTGGACCGGGACCGGACCGGAATTTTTCGGTCCATATATTTTTTGGACCGGACTCCAACCGGTCCGGTCTGGTCCCGGTCCGGGACAACCGATCCGGTCCGGTCCGCCGGTCCGGTTCGATCTTTTTACAGCCCTAGTCATTGTACAGAGAATCTTCCAATCTGATGTCTTTCTATGTTGAATTTTTTATTCTACTTGCAATCTTTGAATCTTTGATACTTCTCATATATGCAGTACTTAGCGGTGTTATTGATTGGAACTCAATCTTCGGACAGAAAATGTTTTATCCGGGTAGAAATGTACGGGCATCAATATGCACAGAGGGCTTTGACCCTCAGGTTTTGCTTCTCTTTTCTTATATATTTTCTTTTAAAAAGAGGCCCTTTGAGAACATAACGGTTGGTGATATCAGAAGTACACTTTCTTAGAATCTATTTGAGGTTACATTTCAAAATTTTAAAAAATTGGTTGGTGATATCAAAAGTACACAAGCTTTCTTAGAATCTATTTGAGGTTACATTTCAAAATTTTAAAAATAATTTTAAATAGTTAAAAATACTTTTAAAAAAAAATGATATGTTTGAGAATTTTATAAAAAGTATTTTAGTCATTAAAAAAATTGAAAATCAACTTTTTTTAAAATGCACCAAATTAAAACTTTTATTAAAAAGCTCGTACGGATAACTATATATTTTGAAAAATTACTGTAACTAATTTTAAAAGTGCTTTAGATACATGTTTACAAAACAGTAAACAATTTTTGAAGTATAGACCTTATTATTTAAGTTATAAACTATAAATCCTAAAATTATAAGTTATATTTTGCATTGCAATCTCAAACATGCACATAATATGCAAAACAACATATTATGCACGTTATTTATGACAACATTCATTTCAATTGAGGAAATAAAAGCATCATGGAGTAGCTATGTCCTTCTGAACCATACCGTTGTTACTCTTTTTGGGTGCATGAGGAAGATGATTCTGGGTCTTCATATTTTTCACTGCAAACATAACACCTACTTTTTCACGTTTAGACTTTGTTTGAATTTAGAGATAAAATAAAATGAATTGATATGAGTTTTGAAAATTAAATAAAATATTATTAAAATATTATTTTTTAATATTATTATTATTTTAAGATTTAAAAAAGTTGATAATCTGTTATATTTTATGTGAGAATTTTAAAAAAAATGTAATGATGAGTTTGAGATTAACCCAACTCATCTTCCAATCCAAATCACGCTTTAATCTAGGCGTACTTATGAATGCAATCTTGATGAGAAGAACCAAAAATAAAAATAAAAATAAAAATTGAGGGGTTGGGTTTGCATTAACAAAAAGAAAGATTGTAAACGTTTAAGCGTCATAAAATCACTTTGAATGATCCACATGGAAGATTAATTTTATAATTATAAATTAATTCTTTTTCAAAACGACTGTACAGTATTTGTGCGACTATTTGTAGCATTATTCAACTGTACACATGGCATTACGTATGTAGCCTTATTGGACTGCAAATCATAGGGTTCTAAGCCATGACATACACACTTTTGTCATGCACCAGTTCTAAAATTTATAGGTTCTCTCTACTATCTGTATAAGACATGAGAGAGAGAGAGAGAGAGAGAGAGAGAGTGAGAGAGAGAGAGAGAGTATGACAAACGTATATACTTGGAAGTGAAGTGGGAACTGGAATTGCAGGAGGAGGGTGAGGATTGTGTCTCGGGTTGGCTCTAGGGCCATCGTGCAATTCCCATTTCCACTTCACCCTCCTCCTGCAATTCCCATTTCCACTTCACTTCCAAGTATATACGTTTGTCATACTTTTTCTGTAATATCCCAATTTTTTTAAGATAAAATATTTACTTGAGAATATTTTAAAGAGATTTATTGGAAGTATATTTTCCTATGAAAATAGAATTTGAGACTTAGATACATTCTAAGATAAATTTTGGATGAACCTTTAAGATTTGTGATAAGGTATCAACTAGAGAAATTTAATTTGGACTTAGAAAGAGGTAGATTTTTGAAATTTGAGGAATAAATTCAAAAGGAAGTGATAGAACAAAACATCAAACACTTGGTGTGCCAAAACGAGTTCTCGGGCTGATCCGTCAAATTTTGGTGTAATAAGCATAACTCCTTCATATTAGATCAGAATGAGCTTATTCCAATTTGTATTTAACCTTAAGAGGTAGATCTAGAACTTTCATGTTTTGGGTTTTGAAGGTAAGGATCGGATAAAAGACTAAATCTGGTGTGAAGTGGACGAACAGAAATAGCAGTCAACTGGTAACCGACTTAAGCAAAGTGCATTGATCTTGGCCATGTGACGAAAATTGTGATTGGCTATCAATTTTTCTGAAGTCTTGACATATGTGGAAACATGTGGGAAGTTGATAAGAATTGATCTAGAAGTCTTGGTGGGTAAGAAAATAAAAGAAACAAATGGAGAACTCGGATTGGATGTTCTCAGGTGAGTTTTGATGTGTTTTGGTAAAATTAAGCATATCTCTCTGATATGATCTCGGAATAAGGTTATTCAAAATCCTGTAGATTACTAAGAGAATGATCTAAAAATTTTATGTTTTGAGTTTTCAAAAAATCAAATTGTATCAAGAACTTATTTGAGATGGAACGTGGCTAACCCCTGGGAGAGGTCAAGTGGCCAGATACACCTTGTTAGGAGATACCATCATGATATTTTGTTTCTACCCCATGTGCTGGAATCATTTGAGCCCTTGATCAAGATAAGATGGCAGCTGGAACAAAAATGACCATTGGATGAGGGATTAGGAGCAGCTAAGCCTAGATTAAAGTCATGATGATGCGTAAAGGGAGGAGAGACACCTCACCTATTCAACTAAGACAAACACCCGAGTGCTTCATGCACTCTTACTCCTAATATCTGCATATGCCACTCATTTCACAGATATATAAGTGTAAGAAGTACCTCAAGGTCCTTTTTAGTGGAGATACATGGCAACTTAAGGGAAAGGAGCAAGAAAAACCTCATCCTGACCATACTTGTTTCACCTTAAACCCAAAAGAGAATGGTCGAGAGTTTTCAAGGAGATTTTCACAAAGCCTACTCCAAAAACTCCATCAAACTTAGGAGAAATTTGTAAGTGTATATATTAATTTAATCTTGGCATAGAATAAGTAGTTTGATAATTGAATTGTGTTTGATATTTATTTTAGATTAATCTTTGTTCATGGGTTAAATTGAAACATATTGGATTTTGGAGTGGTTTTTGCTACAAAAAAATGTTAGGAAAATTATGAGATCTTAGAAATATATTCTATGATATTATATTAAGAGGATTATGTGAAAATATGAGATTTTTATATGGAAAAGAATGAAGAAACAACTTTAGTAACTTTTGGACTTCAAGGGAGTTAAGTTGGCAAATTTAACTTGTTAGTAAAATGCTCATAACTTGTTAGTGTGATGTCGAAATTGAGTGACTCAAACGGATATAGAAAACTAAGACATAGATCTAAAACTTTTGTATTTTAAGATTTAAGAGATAAGAACTTTATGAATGACGAAACTGGAAATAATGCACAAAATAGAGTAGGTAAACTCTTAAAAAGTGATGTTTTCCTTCATTTTAAAACTTTTAGTGAATTATTTGAATATGATTTTTAACAAGTATAATAAGTTTAGAAATCTTAATATATTAGAATAATTTTTAAGAATTATTATGCTAAAAAGATAGAATAAAATAAAAATATCTTATATATATAAGAAAAGTGCAAGATACACGTAAAAATATTTAAGCTATGAAATTATGCAAACTTTTGAGTTTGGGTTGAATAAGTTAAAAGGAATAAATAATTAAGAATGAATTTTCCATGAAAATTTGGCCAGCCATTGATTTAATAAAAATTTAATATTTTATTTAATTCCATACGTACTATTTGTTAAGTTTTGACGTTACGAATTTAGGTGACATATGTGTATGTAGGCTTTTGTGACATGCTTTTTTATGTCATATGCTTTACGAAAATATGAAACATGCATGTCACAAGTCTAAATTTGCATGTATATTGTATTTCGTCACATATAAGTGCTATCATAAGTTATAACGTCTATTTTAAAAAAAATTCATGTTACTTGTTTTCATGTAAGTATCGTCATAAGTCATGAAATCTGTTTTAAGAAAATACGTTAAGAAACCTTAACAAGTGGAAAAATTAATAAGTCAGTCACGTCATGATAGGGACTAGCGATACGTCCATATGATTGACGTGCCGGTAGGGATCTAAGTCTGTTGAGTATTTGAAAACCGGCAGGGACATAAGCCTGTCGAGTATTTGAAAACTGGCAGAGACCTAAACCTGTCGAAGATATGAAAACCGGCAGGGACCTAAGCTTGTCGAAGCTATGAAAGCCGGCAGGGACCTAAGCCTGTCAATGATACAAAATAAGTAATATTCGATGGGGACGCCTGTTGATGATACGAAATAAGTAAGATTTTCAATGATACGAAAGAAAAGAATAAGAGTAAGACTCACATGAAGCATACTATAAATGCATACTCTGACTGTTTGGCTTGTATGTGATTATTCACGATATCTATATTTTTATTAAGTTACGTGCGTATTTAATGAGATTTCCCTATAAATCTCAGTCTTGTATGTCTCATTTCTTTTGGAATTTGATTTTTGTTGTAGGTTGGTTAACGGTCATGGGCTAGGTCCAAATTACTAAAGAGACCCGGAGAAATCCTGAGGGGTCCCTATAATACTCTCTCTCTAGATGTTTTAACATAGTTAGTAGCAGGGACCGACATCGATTTAGTGATTTAGTGCTGTGGGGGATTATTCCTGCTCATTTTTGTTCATTTAATCTTCTCTTTCTCTTTCTCTCTCTCTCGCTCTCTCTCTCTTAAATATTCTTGATCTGGGATTTGATCCCTTGTTATTAGAGAATGAAGTAGTTATAGTAGTAGATGAGAATAAACATCTAGATTCAAAATGTTGATGGTTTATGTTTTTTCTCTTTGAAGAATGTTGTTGTTGTGTTCCGTGGTCAGAGCTACTAGGCGAGGCTCAAATAATTTCCATTTACACAAAGGATCAATGAGTGGAGGCAGTGGTGCCCTGAGATAGCTCCAATGCTTAAGTCAATATGAATGTGAGAAAAATAAGGAATATACAAGAGTAGATAGTAGGGATCAATTACTTAGCCTTCGGGTGGTAGAATTTCTGGCTATTTATAGGGCTTGGCATGCCTTGACTAAGCCGCCCGGGAGGCATGGCAATCATCTTTACACCCTGTCAGACCATCATTCCTTTTGCTGAGTTTGAGTAGATCTTCCTGCCCTCAGGATTCTGTCCTACTGTGCTGTCCCTTCTATTATACCAACCATATCAGTCTTCTTTTCCACCACAAGGGCATGAGGGGGGCCTTATCCTATTGGCTCCTTGGCCTCTATTGGCTTGTTTCACCCACGCGCCTATCATTTTGCATTCCTGATGGTTACTAGACACGGCGTGAGCTGTCACGTTGCTTCGTTTTTAACGGACATTAACTCCCCTTCGAGTATAAATAGGGGGTGGGCTCCTCTGAAACCATTTTCATCACCCTGCTTGTCACTATGCATTTCTTTTTCCTTGCTTTCTTCTTCCTCCAGTTCTCCAAATCCTTTCGTCTTCTTGCTACTTCTTTGTTTCTATTAACAATGGCGTCCTGCACTTCTTCTCGTTTTGTCGGACACACCTGGGTGGTGGCGTTCCCAGTAGGCGCCATCCAAGAATTTCGTGACTAGCACCATATCCCCCCCATCGTCGTGCTAGAGCCCGTTCAGGGCTTTCCCTACAATATTAAGGGGAAGGTCGAACATGTCTTACTGTATAAGCATATATTAGACAACGGGTTTTGCCTTCCGTTCATCTGTCCAGTGCGGGAGGTCCTCCATTATTTGGGTTTGGCTTCGGCCCAACTACTCCCAAACGCCTGGTACCCGTGTTTGGCGAGCTGTGTGGTTTTTCGTGTCACCCTCCTTGATTTGGTCAATGTCTAACCTGACTTGACAGTTTGGAAATTTTTGTCTTTTTACCGCATCCTTCAGCTCGGGGGAAACCAAATTGGTTTTCAGGCCAGAGACGGCCTGGAAAAGTTGTGCACTTTGGAGACCCGGTACTCCCATGCCAAAAACTAAGAGAATAGGCTCTTCTATGTCTTTGGGGACAGCTAGCAATTAATCGATGATGAAGTCTAGAGGGAATTTCTAGTACAAGTCAACTAGGGAGAGCTACCGTCTGCCTTTATACTAGACACTCAACTCAACTCTAGGGAGCGTGCTCGAACTGCCACAATCCTTGCCTAGGCGCAACTCAATTCCCTACGTCTTGAGTCGAACAGGCAGTTGACCAAAGGGAACATCACGTTGTTCCTAGTTGAGCCGAGGGGAGGCAGGGCCGAGTGCCAAAACGTCTTAGGGGCACCTGGGGATGATGTGTCGGGCTTGCGGACCCGCCCCCGCAAGCGAGATGCCCCTACCCGCAAATCCCCCGAGAGGCGATCCAAGACCCGCCATGATCCAAAGGCCTCTACTCTTGATGGGGCTTCAATCACTGTCCAACCCCCTCCTTCCCAAGCTCTAGTTCGACCCCCGTCTTTCCAGGCTTGACGAGGTGGAGATGACGTTGAGGTGGCGATCAATGAGGAGACCAAAAGGGTGATGGCCGAGGCTCAGTTTGCAACCCATAGAAGGGTGGGAGTGGAGTCCCTTTCACCCACATCGAGCTCGCCCGGGAGCGAGGGAATGGGGCAGAATGATGAGGCTGAGGTGAATCTCAATGAGATTCTATCACACTTGCCTCCTATTGTGCCTAAGGTCCATCTCGAGGCACTGGTGGTTGATGAAGACAAGGTTGATGAGGTGGAGCATGCCTTCCGTGCGGCTTTTGAGCGTCCCCCGCCCTTCACCGTGGGGACTTCATATTTCACCCTCATTGCTTGGGCTTTTGCTCAGGGCCAAATGGACTAAGAGGCTGCCATCAATCAACTCCCATGCACTCCAAATGACTCGTTCTCTGCCTGGACGGGTCCGGGTCAGGGTCACCATGCATTTGCGATGACGTCCATTCGAGGGCAACACAGGATGTTGAGGCAAAGGACCGCGAGGAGACATGCGAGGAAGCTAAAAGAAACTAGGCCAAGGTCGGGGGCGAGGTACCCCTTGATACGGAAGTCGGAGAGGATGCAAAAGACCAAGCTAAGGTCAGACAAGGCAGAGGCAAGGTACTAGGATGGGATCCCTTTTGATGGCGAGGCCGGGGGAGACAGTTCCTCGAGTGATGGAGGTGGGCGTTCAGGAGGTGATGCCCAACAAACACACGCAGAGACCCAACAAGTGTATGTGGAGAGCAGTGACGATGACTCTCAACGGCCTCGGGCGTCCTGGGAGAAGTGGTCTGATTCTGGGGTGGGGTTCCACCTTGAGAGTGCTCCCCACACTCCTATTCAATCGCCACCCCGGATTCATTCTACTTCTTGAATTTCTTCTCCTCCTTGCTCTCCTACTTATCCGTATCTCCCTTCGCCCTTTCAATCTAGTAGCGGGGCTCCTTTACTCGGGGCGGCTTTCACGGACGGGCAGCCTTGCTTCAGTTACAAGCGGTCTCTGGCCGCAATGACCAAGAGTGCAACCCATCTGCTTCAGCCTCTTCTCGTTCAAGTAAGTCTTTTATTCCTTTTCTGTTTACCTCTGTCTCCTCCCTTCCTTCTTCTCTTTTCTAACTTTTTTTGCTGCATGCAGGTCGCCGGTTAGATCACCGAGGCAGTCGACGCTGAGATGGCTGAGCTTGTTGAGTATAATCAGGAGCTTAGATCGACATTCTACCTTAGCCATTTTTTGCTGAAGAGGTCCAAGGCGTTGCGTAAGGACCTTAAGTGGAAGCATTAGCATCTGGGCAAGGTTACTGTTGCCTTGACGGATGAGAAAGTTGCCTTGATAAAGGAAAATGCGGCTCTCGAAAGGGAGAAGGTTGCCTTGAAGGCGAGGAACGTAGACTTGGTAGAGAGTAACACCACATTGCGGCATGAGGCGGCGGCTCTACGAGCGAGGGCTCGATCCCTAGAGGCTGCCCGAGATGAGGCCAATCGTGGCCAAGAGCTGGCCTACCATGAAGTCAATCTCGCTGTTGCCACCCAAGATGTTAGGTCCCTGCAGGCCAATTTGGTAACTTTTGATCAGGAACAGTTTGCGAGGGAGGCCGAGCTCTAGACCTTCCAGATTAATCTGGAAGCGTCAAACCATAGGCATGAGGCCCTTGAGGGTGAGCTGAACGACGCTCAGGTTGCTTTGGGCGAGGCCAATGCCAAGCTAGAGGCTCTTAAGCCTCAAGTTGTCCAATCCCACGACATTAGCGTCTCAACATAGGGTTATGGCTATGCGAGGAGTCTAAGGAGATTGAGGGAAGAAGTCTTGGGTAATCCTTCTTTCAACCTGAAAGGGTATGGATCCCCGTGATCTCGCTCCTAACACCATCGCTCGGTCTTTCGCCAAGTTGATCCGGACCCCGGGTTATCCTTCCTTTAGGGATCGTGACCCTTATGAACCCCCGTCTCCCAAATGATGATCCTCTTTCGCCTTTTTTTTTTCTTGTAATGTACCATTAGTATTAACGAAATGCTTTGTTCTCTTTTTATCCGTGCTGTCTTGCCTTCATTGTTCTTTTAATCCCTTAGTACCTCGTGAATCTTTATCGAATGTACTTCGATAAGGATTTTGACAAGGGTTTGGGTTTTGCCAATTTCTGCCCAATCGGCCTATTGCATCTTCCGATTGGGATTTTGAGAGTGGTCTGGGTTTTACTGAATCTCTTAGTTTGAGGTCTCAACCTCCGGGCGAATTCGGAGTGCGAAGGTTTAGGAGTGGGAGAGAGCCCCAGATTCAATCCCGCAATTCGAACATTCTGCTGGTGAAGAGGGAAAGAGAGTTTACGAGTGTGCTCAGACTAGGGCCTTAGCCTTGAGCCTCGACTACTCGGCGAATCATGGTGTGAGGGTTTAGATGTGGGATAGAGCCCAGGACTCAACCCCACGATTCGAACGTTCTGTTGGTGAGGAGGCAAAGAGGGTTTATGAGTGTGCTCGGGCTAGAACCCTAGCCTTGAGTCTCAACCTCTGAGCAAATTATGGTGCGAGGGTTTAGGAGGGGACAAGAGCTCTGGACTCGACCCCACAGTTTGCACGCTTTGTTGGTGAAAAGGCAAAAAGGGTTTACAAGTGTGCTTGGGCTGGGGCCCAAGCATCGAGACTCAACCTTTGGGCGAATCGTGGTACGAGGGTTTAGGAGTGAGTAAGAGCCCAAGACTCAACCTTGCGATTCAAACGTTTTGTTGGTAGAGACACAAATAAGGTTTTCGAGTGTGCTTGGGTTAGGGCCCTAGTCTCAAGCCTCGGCCTCTAGGCAAATCATGATGCGAGGGTTTAGGAGTGGGTGAGAGCCCAGGACTCTACTCTGTGATTCAAACATTTTGCTTGTGAGAAGGTGAAGAGGGTTTACAAGTGTGCTCGGTCTGGGACTCTAGCCTCGAGCCTCGACCTCTGGGCGAATCGTGGTGCGAGGGTTCAGGAGTGGGTGAGAGTTCAGGACTCAACCCTGCAATTCAAACCTTCTATTGGACTTGACATAGGTCAGAGATTTAAAAAATTCCCCATCTTAATTTCATTGATAGAGCAACAAGGCTACATTTAATGCAAAGTCATTCTATTACACGTAGTACCTCTTCAAGTATTCCACGTTCCATGGGTGAGGGATTTCTCTTCCTTGGCTATCCTTAAGTTGGTACGAACCTAGTCAGTTGCTGGAGGTCATGACATAAGAGTCTTCCCATCGTGGCCCTAATGGTTACTCCTATCTATCTTAAGACTAAATCACCAGGTTTGAATGCCCGTGACCTGACTCGCCTGTTGAAATATTGCTCAGTCTTTCCCTTATGGTATGCTTGTTAAGGACCTCGGTCTATTCCCTAAACAAAGCGGTCCTCTCCACGCACGTCTCCTTCTAATGAAGGAAGGTTGCTTGTCAAAGGTCTTGGATTAAGCTTGTTTCTACCTTTCGTGAGTTCCTATGGTTATAGGATTTTGTATAAGTAGGAGATATAGTAATCTAAGTGGTAGGTAATGGTAGAAAATGGTTAAAGGAGTGTCCTTTGGGTAGGCTTATAGGTTGAGATCTTTTTGGTAAGATGTATGGCTTATAAGGTGTAAGGAGGTTAGGGTTTATGTGGACGCTAAAAGGGATTTCGGGATTTGTAAGATGGGTCTAGGGTTTTGTGTTTTGTATAGGATTACGATGTAAGAAGGTTGTCTTTGGATGGGTTATGTTCTCTACTGTTTGGTTGTAAGATAGATTGGTTTAAGGATTTGAATTTGAATTTTGAATTTGAATAAGATAGTAGGATAAAGAGATGGAGTTAGAAATTATTTAGGAGTTGTAATTGGGTTAGGACTAGGAATTAGAGTTAGGTTAGATTTAGGTTTAAGTTTAGGGTTTCCGAAGTGTAGGAAACCCAAAAGTTTTGCTATGGGTTTTGGCCAAAGGGTGTTTGGAGGGATGGAAAGTGTTTTCTATGGTAGTCTATGGGTAATTTTCGAATAAATGGTGGATGGAAAAATTGGAAGTGTTTGATGGAAGTGAACTT
This sequence comes from Platycarya strobilacea, assembly GCA_036898215.1. NCBI lineage: Eukaryota > Viridiplantae > Streptophyta > Magnoliopsida > Fagales > Juglandaceae > Platycarya > Platycarya strobilacea. The sequence goes on from CM072551.1 coordinate 26,073,110, forward strand.
GGAGGAAAATATAAAGAACACGAAAATAAGTAAAAGTAATTTACATAAAGAAGTAAGAAAAACCTTTACTCATAAGATTAAAGAAAATAGAAAGATAATTTGAATTACACCTATTCACGAATTGCAAGGTGTAATCCTCTTTAGGGGATTCACGAATTGCATCCCTAAAATCTAAGTGCAAAAGCACCAACAAAAAGGTCTCTTGACACACTAAACCCGCCTCTAGGAAAAATATGCCAAAAGATATCTAAACTCAATTCCTAATGACCTATTTATAGAAAGAAATAACAAATTGGAGACTTCTAATGAAACCTATAAAAGGTTAAGTAAACCTAATCAAATATAAAAACTTGGAAACTCCTAATGAGACCCATAAAAAGGATAAACAAAACCTAATTAAATTATGACTTAACTAGACTTGGCCCTTAGTGGGTTTAGGATGGCCTATGACATGGGCCATGCGCAAGCTGGTGTATTGGTCGGCTGGCCTAGGTGCATGTCTGACAGGGCCCATAGGTGGGCATGGGCTAAGGGGTGTTAGGCGTGGCCTAGCTAGTGCTAGTCGCCTGGCTTGGGCACTGACATGCGCCTGGGGCGTGCATGGAGCGCGCTGACATGCTACTGGTGGGCCTAAAGGCCTGCCACTAACCTTGCTCGGCTACTGGGCTTGTCGCTAACCCTGATGGCTGTCAAGACAAAGACCAAGGGGCTGTTAAGAGTTGTCCCCGACAGTGTCAAGGCTTGGCCCATGGGGCTCTCCAGATATGTCAAGGCATGGTCCTTGGTCTTGGCTTGTCTAGCCATGTTGCGTGGCTTGTTTTTAGGTGGCTTTTGGAGGAGTTCTAACAAGGTTGTTCGTCGCACCGCATCTGCCCTCTTTTCATGAAGAAGGCCGAGTTGCTCTGCCAGCCTGTTGCCGTTGGCAATTGGCTCAAAGTGCTAAATTCAAAGAGTGAGTGCCCCTACCTCCGCGGGTATCACTGTCTCGCTCCCATAGGTAAGGATGAATGGTGTTTCTCCGATCGGGGTTTGGATTGTCGTCCTATACACCCATAAGATGCTTGGGAGCTCGTCTACCCACCCTCTTTTGTGCGATCCTAGCCTTTTTTTGAGTATGGACAGGATGCATTCCTCCCATATTGTTTGTTGCTTGTGCCTGTCCATTGGCTTGGGGTTGGCCTAGCGAGGAATATATTACTTTGATCTTCAGCTCTGCGCACCACTCTCGATAGTTAGAGCAGTTGAACTACTTCTCGTTGTCTGATATGAAGATTTAGGGAATTCCAAATCAGCACATGATCGATTTCCACAGGAACTTGGTGATTGCATGGGAGGAGATGCCAGTTAAGGCCTCTGCTTTGACCCATCTAGTAAAATAGTTGAATACAACCACGACGAACTTGGCTCCCCCTCGAGCGGTCGGAAAGGGGCCTATGAGGTCAAGTCTCATTTGGGCGAAGGGCCATGGTGCCGTAAGGGAGGTCAGCACTTCTGGTGGGCAGTGGGGCACGGGGGCGTGTTCCTAGCATCAAGGGCATTTTCTGGAAAAAAATTTTGCGTCTTTGAGAGTGCCCAGCCAATATTAGCCCGCCGAGGTCACCTTCGCGGCCAAGGCTCGCCCTACCGAGTGGCTCCTGCAGATTCCTTAATGTATCTCGTCCAGCACGTATTGGAATTCCTTGGTAGACAAGCATCTGAGAAGAGGTTCGGAAAAGCCTCTTTTGTACAGCACTCCTTCGAGCAGCGCGAACCTTGCGGCCCTATTTTTGGATCTTCTGTGCCTCGCTCGGGTCTGCAGGAAGCTTTCCGTCATGCAAGTATTCCACGATTTCTAGGTCCCATTCGGGAAGGGAGACCGCCACATTTAACACTTCTGCTCCTATTGTTGACATGTCAACCACTTTTGCTTCAGCTTGCTCTAGGAAGGGAACGCTCTCTTGTCTCGAGGTGGCCCTCGCCAACTGGTTAGCTTGCTGGTTTTCCGCCCTCAAAATTTGCTGGATGTTGAAGTATCAGAAGTGATCGCAGGCTTCACACACCAGCTGGAGGTATTTCTTCAGTCGCTCTCCTTTAGTGGTGAAAAGTCTTAGAACTTGGTTGACTACGACTTAGGAGTCAGCACGCGCCTACACCTCCTTTGCTCCTAGGAGCCATGCCACTATTCACCTGGCCAGCAAGGCCTTGTACTTGGCTTCATTGTTAGTAACTTTGAAGGTGAGCTTGATCACGTAATTGTGTTGCATCTCATCACTAGTAAAGATATGCATCCCCACACCCCCACCGGTTTTGCACGCTAACCCATCCACATAGATTGTCCAAGGTTTACCTTGGGGCGCGAGAGGGGGTTCCTCTAGGAACCCCGTGAATTTTGCGATGAAGTCCACCAATGCCTGCCCCTTGTATGCTATCCTTGAGACGTATTTTAGGTCGAACTCGTTGAGCTCTATCGCCCACTTAGCCAACCTTCCCGAAGTATCTGGTTTCTGCAGTATGGATATAAGGGGCTGATCTGTGAGCACTTGAATGCTATGGGACTAGAAGAAGGGTCGGAGTCACCTCTCCATGATGACTAAGGCAAAGACCAGCATTTCTATTTGTGGATATTTGGATTCGGTTCCGCGAAAAGCTCGACTGACATAGTACATGGGTTTCTGGCCTTCGGCGGTGTCTTAGACCATGACTGCCGAGATTGTGTTAGGGGAGAGTGCTAAATAGGCCATCAGTACATCGCCTAGCTCCATTTGGCTAAGTAATGGGGGATGTGTCACCGGTCGGTTAACCAGACGATGAAATGATTCAAGGCGGCTACCCTGCTCACCAACTGTTGTACCTCATGGTGGCTGTGCGACCTGACCATTAGGATAATGGCCTCTATATTTTTTGGGTTTGCCTCAATTCCTCTCTCAGAGACCATCTATCATAGGAACTTGCCTGATTTCATGCTGAAAGCACACATGACCGGATTGAGCTTCATCTTGTATTGTCAGAGGACGACAAAGGCTTCTCATAAGTCATCCAAGTGCCGCTCAGGCAAACTGCTTTTGACCAAGAGGTCATTGACGTAGACTTCTACGTTTCACCTGAATTGTTGTTTGATCATGCAGATCACCAACTGCTAGTAAGTCGCCCCTCCATTCTTGAGCCCGAAGGGCATCACCTTGTAGCAGTAGAGTCCTTTGTCGGTGATGAAAGCCATGTTCTTCTCATCATTTGGACTTATCCTTATTTGGTTATACCCTGAGTAGGCGTCCATGAAGCGGAGGAGAAGGTGGCCTGCAGTTGAGTCAACAATTAGGTCGATGCAGAGGAGAGGGAAGTTGTCCTTTGGGCATGCCTTGTTGAGGTCGGTAAATTCGACGCACATTCGCCACTTCCTGTTCACCTTTTTTACAAGCACTACATTGGAGATCCACTCAGGATAATGGACTTCCCTCATGAATCTGGCCTCCAAAAGGCGGTCGACCTTCTATGCTATGGCTGCACCCTTTTCTGCGCAGAAGGTCTGTCTTTTATGCTTGACTCTTCGGGCATTGGGATCGATGCTCAGCCTATGCTCGACCACGGAGTTGTCTATGCCAGACATGTTCTCATGGGCGCATCTACTTTTCTGACTATCCTGATTGTGGCATGATCCTTTGCGTTGGTCACCTCTTGCCCGGCATCTTGTGCCCTCGCCTCCTATATTAGTCACTTCTCGCCCGGCCTCTTGTACTCTCGTCTCCTATATAGTCACTTCTCGCCCGGCCTTTTGAGCTCTCTTCCTATGGGCTTGGGCTTCTCTTTCCTTCCGATCCCTATTACCTAAGATTGTGCCTGAGACCCGAGGACTAGTCTTTAGTAGGAGGGCCTCCCCTCACAAAGAAAAATGCTGCTAAACTTCAGTTGCAATTATGTGTTTGACAAATACCCATTTGGTTATTTTTTGAAAGATTGTCCGATTCTCTATTTTTATTTTTTTTTTGCTTCCATATGGAAGCTCTGTGAAATACATACGTGTTCGTGTGTATAAATTAAACTTGAATGTTTATATAAGCAATATAAGATCTGTTAAGGACGTGTCTCGTAGGTCTCCTGTTCCCGTTACCTGCAAGAAGAATTAAGGGAAGATTGTGGCTTTCCACCCGAGATAACTCTGATGCTCAAGTTAGTGATCACGTATTTAGGAGAAAAATTCTTAATGTCCATAGTTAAGGTTTATCTGGTCTATTTATAAGCCTCTGGGGCGATACATGTCCCTTGTAGCGCCTTCCGTAATCATTGTGATTGCGTATCTGTATGGTATATCTTTCTGAGTTTGTTGATATTGCGTATCTGCTTAAAATCCCGATAAAGGTGGCCACGGGTTTGATATATATTTTGGATTTTGTAGAGTTGGGCCCTTCGTATGCTTTTCCTTCCTGGTGGGCTTCTCTCGCTGTTGGGCCTTTGAGCCAAATCTGATCCCACAATTACCCTGCAAATTTTCTTCGTCTTGAGGCGTAGGAAATTTAAATTTTATTTTATTTTATTTATTTCCCGCGAAGGCAAACTTTGGAAATCGCTCCTTTCCCTTGATCGTCGGATGCGTGCTGTCCTTCCGTCTTCTCATCTGACGGTTACACCTCTGTCTTTATGTCAGGTCATCATATCTCCATCTGTTGGTATGCCGCATTTGTTTTCTTTAAATACCTCTTCTCTTTCTCTCTTCATTTTGCTTTTCTGCATTCTCTTGTCATTAAACTCTTTCCGTCTCTGCCTTCTTGCTTTTTCTTGCTTCTTGTTTCTTGCATTCTTCGTTATTTTCCATGGCAGACCAAGGCAGCGGTTCGGTTTAGCCTTTCGATATTCCTGAGGGCACGACTTTTGAAGGTTATGCTTGGCGCTCCAGCGTTCGCGAGAAACACTTGGCCGGGATCAGGGAAGAGTTCAAGATTCCCAGTTCAGTTGTAATGAAAGCCCCCGATTCGGGCTGCTGTGATGACGAGGGGTTTTCGGGTTGGGTGGCCATTTTCGTTGCCCTGTTATCACATGGCTTGAAACTCTCATTCTGCTGCCCCCTTCGAGACATTCTAGACCTTCTAGAGCTCGCTCCGATTCAACTTCACCCTTTTGCCCTGAGGGTGTTCTTGTGTGCTTGCATCGTTTTTGGGATGGTGCTACAGCCCCTGCGCGATCCTTACCCCGATCTCACTGCTCGTGAGTTTTTGGCCTTCTACGATGTGAGGGCGGCCACTAAGGGCTGCGTGGCTGGTTTTCGTAAGAAGGAAAAAGGCCAGTCCCTGGCAAGGTTTGAAGGAAGATATTCTAACGCTAAGGCGTGGGCCACAAAGTTCTTTTTTATCAGTGGCCAAGGATGGGAGTTCCCTGGTCAGGAGGAAGTCTTTAGGGATTTCCCCGTTAGGGCCATCTGGTGCCCAATTCCGGATGGTAAGCGCTTGTGGTCAACCATGCCCCCCTTATCCCGCCGAGAACTTGACCGGATTGATGCCGTCAATGCTTGGGCCGCAGATCATCCGGAAGATCTCTGGACTGACAAGCTGTTGACGCCTGTGCATATTGACCGGTTCTTGACGTCTCCGAACTGTTCTTTTGTTCAGGGGCGTGACTTCATGATCACTGATGTCATCCCCGCCCCTCTGTCGGCGCCCTGAGAGAAGACGGTGAGGGGTGCCCTTTTCGTGCAGGATGCTGAGGGCAAGCCTAGGGAAGCTGAACGGCCAGAGACTGCCCCGGCGGAGGGCAAAAAGGAAAAAAGGTCCAAAAAGAAGAATGATGAGGGTCATAAGAAAAGAGACCGCCCCGAGGGCTCTTTTGCGAACCCCCCGTCCAAGAAGAGCAAGGCGCCCTCAGTTGGCGACCAGAATTTGATACGGGCGGCTCAAATTGTGGAGGGGAGCTCGACGCCCGAAGTGAGCGCCCCTGAGCCAACGCCCCGAGATGTGGTTTCTCCAGGGGGCGGTGAGGACGCGACGCCAATTCCGCCTAAGGGGTCTAAGTCCTCGGATGACCAGACTGTGGCGCCCATTTCCTCTGCGGGCACTTCCTCCGTGAAACCACAGTCTGCCAGCTTGGGGGACAGAGAGATGCTGGCCAACATAGCTCTCTTTGAGCTGGCCGCTGCTTTTCAGGCTCCGCCCCCTCCCAGTTGAACGCCCAGGCGTCGGCCCCAGTTTTTCTGGCGCCAACCGCTGAAGGTCCAGTGCGGGGCGGTGAGCTTCCTCCCTGTGTTGCTGCCGCCCTTCACTTGGAAGGAGTTGAGGAGGCGGGCGTTCCTCCTGCGGGGGTAAAGGAGGCGAGTCATGAAAGAGAAGGAGGTGTTTTATCCCCCCTTCTGAAGGCGCCCGCGGCCTTTCAATGGTTGGGCTGCCCAGCTCGGAGACCCCTCCCACAACTGTATTTGGAGGTAAAACTCCATCCCTGGTTGGGAGCGGGGAGCATTTTTCTTCGCCGCCTCTGCACGCCCCTTCATTCGACGGGGGCCGGGAGTCCCTCACTGATGAGGAGCTGGACCAGATGCTCCGTGACGACTCCCACGCCGCGTGGGTAGGGTCAGCTCATCCGGGACTATTGCCCGTATCTGGGCATGTGCCGGATCCAACAGTGGGCGTGGCTCACCGGGAGGTTTCCCCTCTTCCTGTATTTGCCCAGGAGGAAGCCGCTGCCAACATGGCCAGCCAGCTGAGGGAGTGGTTCTCCACGGTATTATTTACTTGCCTTTGTTGCCTGCCATTTACTTGGATTACCTTTTCTTTCTCTGCAGGGGGTTGAAGGCTTGGCGGCACAGCTCACAACTGACTTCCTTGTTCGGGAAGAAAGAATCACCGAGAGGTGGTGAGCGGACAGGGCCGAAATGGAGGCCCTGATCGAAAAAAATAGGGAGCTTGAGTCACGGGTCGCCCAGGCAGAAGGCGTCGTGGATTCTCTCCAGGGGGAGCTCGAGCTGCGTGAGGGAGAAGTTATCGAGCTTCGTGATGCTGTTCGCCTCACTCAGGAGGCGAAAGCTAGAGAAGACTTATCCCGCCAGGTCCTGCAGTCAGAAAGAGACCTGGCGATGGTGCAGCTTCGTGAGGCCCGGCAAGGGTTTGATGCTGACATCGCTCGCTTGACTTCTGAGCTTCACACCAGCAGCAGGGAATTGTGCTCAGCCCGGGGGGAAGTTTCCGGCCTTAAGGAAAGGTGCGGTGGGCTGACCAAAGACTTGCTGGATGCCTTGGAGAAGGCTCGCTCTGCCGCCCAAGAGGCGTCCAAGGTGCAGGGTTTGTTGGCAGAGCTTCGTGAGCGTCATCAGAAATACAAGGCGAGCCATGCTAATACGGACGAGGAGCTCAGGAAGGCCAACCTGGTTGCAATGGCCAGGAATGAGCAGTTGGCCCGGAAGGCTGCCCAGTTGACTACTGCTCAGGAGGAAAATTCCCGCCTCCAGGCACAGTTAGCTTTGGTTCCCCGGGTTTGGGACACCGCCTTCACCTTTGGACATGGCTCCGGGATCCTGCGCCTTCGGAACTGTCTCCTGGCTGATCCGACGACCAACTTGCAAGCTCTTGATGTGGGCTTGTTTTCCCTTGAGCTGGCCGCTTGCCGCCGGGTTGATACTTTTGGGCGCAGTGAAGTCCCCGATGCCTTCACTGGGGTGCCCCCCTTGCCACCTCCCGAAGAAAGCGGCGACCCGTGACGAAGAGTTGTCTTATTTTGTACATGTATTATTATTTTTTGTTGTTGTATGTTGTAACCATAATTTGTAATTGGACTTGGATTGTATTTTGCAATAGATCTTTTTCCTGACCTTTGCTGTCGCGTGCTTGTGCTTGTTACTATGTGCGTTTTCTTTTTGTTCTAAGGTAGTGTGGTCAGTTGGCTCCGCACCCATTTGCTTTGTTTGAGGGGGGGCGTAGTTGTTTTAACTCTGCGCCCCTTCATTTTGTTTTAGGTGGCGTGGTCCTTTGACTCTGCGCCCCTTTATTTCGGTGGCGTGGTCATTTGACTCTGCCCCCCTTCATTTCGTCAGAGGTGGCGTGGTCATTTGACTCTGTGCCCCTTTATTTCGCTTGAGGTGGCGTGGTCATTTGACTCTGCGCCCCTTTATTTCGTTTGAGGTGGCGTGGTCATTTGGCTCTGCGCCCCTTTAGTTCGTCAGAGGTGGCGTGGTCATTTGACTCTGCACCTTTTTAGTTCGCTTGAGGTGGCGTGGTCATTTGACTCTGCGCCGCTTTAGTTCGCTTGAGGTGGCATGGTCATTTGACTCTGCGCCCCTTTATTTCGTCAGAGGTGGCGTGGTCATTTGACTCTGCGCCCCTTTAGTTCGTCAGAGATGGCGTGGTCATTTGACTCTGCACCCCTTTAGTTCGCTTGAGGTAGCGTGGTCATTTGACTCTGCGCCGCTTTAGTTCGCTTGAGGTGGCGTGGTCATTTGACTCTGCGCCCTTTTAGTTCGCTTGATGTATTTCGAAAATTTAAAAGAAACGAATCAGGAATGACTACTAGTAAATGCAAATTGACAAGATTTTGAATAAACAAAGTGGGAATGACTACTGGAAAATGCAAATTGACGAAATTTTGAACAAACAAAGCGGGAATGACTACTGGAAAATGCAAATTGACGAAAACTTAAATAAAAAGTAAATTTGAAATGACTATGAGATTTCTACTGGTAAAACTTCTTCAGGTGCTCTGCGTTCCATGGTCGAGGTAGCTCTCTCCCTTGACTGTCTTTTAGCCGATATGATCCCCTGTACTGTTTGCCATCACTATATAAGGTCCTTCCCATTGAGGTTCCAATTTTCCAGGATTTTGGGTGGTCACCCCGCATTTCCTTAGAACCAGATCTCCGACTTTGAAGGTCTGGGGCTTGACTCTTTTGTTGAAATATCGCTCGGTTTTGGCTTTTTCTTGCAACAGTCTAGTTTCTGCCTTTTCCCTTTCTTCCTCCACTAAATCCAGATTTTCTTCAAGCTTGCTGTTGTTTTGGTTAATCGAGAAGTGACTTGTTCAGTGACTGGGCAGCCCTACCTCCACCGGCGGTATGGCCTCTGTTCCGTACGCTAGGGTGAATGGGGATTCCTCGGTTGGCGTCTTGACCGACGTCCTGTATGCCTAAAGTACTCCCAGAAGCTCGTCTGCCCAATCCATTTTCTTCTCTGTGACTTTCTTTTTTAGGATGGAGAGTAGAGCCTTGTTGGTTGATTCGGCTTGCCCATTAGCTTGGGGGTGGCCTGGCGAGGAATACTTGGGTCTGATTCGTAGCTCGGCACACCATTCTCGGTATTGGTCAGAGTCGAACTGCCGCCCGTTGTCTGTTATTATACTGTGGGAAATTCTGAATCGGTAAATCACGTTCTTCCATAGAAATCGTGTTACTGCTTTGCTGGTAATAGTCGCTAGGGGTTCGACTTCCGCCCACTTGGTGAAGTAGTCTACGGCTACTATCATGAACTTGACGCCGCCTTTGCCTGGTGGGAAAGGTCCCACTAGGTCCACGCCCCACTGGGCAAAAGGCCAGGGTGCAGTGATGGAGGTCAATTCCTCTAGCGGGGCGTGAGGTATAGGTGCATATTCCTGGCACTTGAGGCATTTTTTTGAAAATTCCTGCGCATCTTTTATCGCATTGGGCCAGTAATAGCCTGCTCTGACTGCCTTCCTGGCCAGGGCTCTCCCTCCTGAATGGTTCCCACAGATTCCTTCATGTATCTCGGCGAGGACATACTGTGCTTCCTGTGGCGAGACGCATCGCAGCAGGGGGGCGGAGAGTCCTCTCTTGTAAAGGATCCCTTAGATAAGCACGAATCTCGTCGCTTTCCTTCTTACTTTCCTTGCTTCATCTCGTCCCTCCGGAAGTGTGCCCGACGTCAGATATTCCACTATTGCGTTTGCCCATTCGGGAAAGCCACGATCTACTGTTACTACTTCTACGCCCACAGCGGGTATCTCAATGACTCTTTTTTCTACTTGCCAAGGAAGGGGCGCCATTTCCATTCCCGAAGCTGTTCTGACCAGCTTGTCCGCCACTTCATTGTCAGCTCGCGGGACCTAGGTTATGGTAAAGTATGAGAAAAGGTCTCGTACTTCCCACACCCGATCCAAATACTTTTTCAGTTTTACGCTCTTGGTAGCGTACAGTCCTAGGACTTGGTTGACAACGACTTATGAATATGATCTGGCTTCAACTTCTGTCACTCCAATCTGGGCGGTTATTGAGAGATCGGCGATCAGTGCTTCGTATTCTGCTTCGTTATTCGTCACTCTGAATGCAAGCGTAGCCATGTAGTGTCTCTCTTCGCCGCTGGGGCTTATGAGGTGTATTCCCAGGCCGCCGCTGGTCTTGCAGGACGACCCATCTATGTGCATTACCCATGGTGCTTTTGCTTGCGTCGTGGCGGAGTTTTGAGCTTCCTGGGGGAAACCTGTGAACTCAGCTCCGAAGTCTGCCAGCGCTTGTCCCTTCACTGTCTTCCTGGGCTCGTACTTTAGGTCGAATTCGCTCAATTCAATTGACCATCCTATCAGTCTTCCCATGCAGTCTGGTTTCCTTAGGGTTTTTGCCAGCGGTGCTTCTGTCAGTACCCTTATTGTGTGGGCTTGAAAATATGGACGTAACTTCCTGGCCGCCATTACCAAAGCAAAGGCTAGCATTTCAATCTTAGGATACCTTACTTCTGCTCCTCTGAGGGCTCGGCTTACGTAATATATGGGATGTTGTTCGACTCTGTCTTCTTTTATCAAGACGGCGGACACTGCATGCAGTGAGGCGGCTAGATAGGCGCAGAGCACGTCGCCCATCTCGGGTTGCTTCAGGAGCAGTGGGTTGGACAGGTACTGCATCAGGTTTTTGAATGCTTCATCACACGCCTCATTCCAAGGGTATGATTTACGCAATACGTGGAAAAAAGGCATACACTTATCAGTTGACCTGGCTATGAACCTTCTCAGGTCGGCCACTTTCCCTTCTAACCGTTGGGTCTCGTGCAGGTTCTTTGGCGGCTTCATATTGATTATAGCCTCTATCTTCTCGGGGGAAGCTTGGATTCCTCTCTCTGATACGATGAATCTTAGAAATTTCCTTGACTTGACGCCGAAGGCGCATTTGGCTGGGTTCAGCTTCATCTTATACTGACATAGCACTTCGAATGCTTCTTTTAGGTCAAAAATGTGTTGGGCAGGCTCCTTGCTTTTTACTAAGAGGTCGTCTATGTAGACTTCCATGGTCCGCCCCATTTTCTTTGCGAACATTCGGTTGACTAACCTTTGGTAAGTTGTTCCTGTGTTCTTTAATCTGAATGGCATTACTTGATAGCAGTACAGCCCTCGGTCAGTTATAAATGCCGTTTTTTCCCTGTCTGCTGAATGCATCTGTATCTGATTGTATCCTGAGTATGCGTCTATGAAGCTGAGCGTTCAGTGTCATGCTGTCGCATCCACGACGAGGTCGATGCGTGGCAGAGGGAAACTATCTTTTGGACAGGCTTTGTTGAGATCGGTAAAATCTACGCACATTCTCCACTTCCCGTTGGTTTTCTTCACCATGACGACATTGGATAACCATTCTGGGTAATGGACCTCCTTGATAAAACTGGCGGCGAGCAGCTTCTCGACCTCCAAGCCAATGGCGGCGTATTTTTTCGCGCTGAAAGACCTCTTTTTTTGGCGCACAGGTTTATGCGCTGGGTTCACGCCCAGTCTGTGTTCAATGATTGTGCGGTCTATCCCTGGCATTTCTTCGTGGCTCCAGGCAAAAATGTCTCTATGCTCTACCAGCAGCCGTTTCAGACTCTCTCTATCCACAGGGGATGAGTTTATTCCTACGCGCACGGTTGTCCCTGGGCGGTCTGCGAACAGTGTTATAAGTTCCAAGGGTTCGTTGACCTCGACATGTTGCTGAATTGGTTCGTTTCAGACCTGTATTTCCCCTTGCGAGGCCTCGACCATGGCGGGGGAAGTGGCGGGAGGAAGGCTTCTTTCGGCTCCTCGATTGCGCAAACTTCGTTTATATTTTTCTTCAACTCCTGTACATAGCACTCCCTAGCCAGTGCCTGCTCTCCTTTTAATTCTCCTACCCCACTGTCGGTTGGGAATTTCATCTTGAGGTGGTACGTGGAAGTTATTGCTTTGAGGCGGTTGAGGGTTGGTCTCCCTAGTATAACGTTGTAGGAAGAAGGAGCTTTTACTATCAAGAAGTCGGTCATGGTGGTTACTATTTGTGCTCCACTCCCGGCGGTAATTGGGAGTGTGATGGCTCCTTCTGGTTGGATTGCTTCACCGGAAAAACCTTTCAGTGGTGTTGGGGAAGTTCGTAACTGCCCAGGATCAATGCCCATTCTGTTGAATGCGTCCCAGAATAATATATCGGTTGAGCTTCTGTTATCAATTAGTACCCGCCTAGTCGTGTAGTTGGCTATGATGAGGGTGACTACTAGGGCGTCGTCATGGGGGTACAGTATCCCTTGCCTGTCCGCCTCTCCAAAGGATATTACTTCTCATTCTTGGTTTAGTTTTTGCTGTTTCGGTGCCCTATCCATTACATATACTTCCTCGTACCGAGCTCTTCTGGCGTGCGCCTTGCGACTGGATGTGGATACTCCGACTCCAGCGAATCCTCCGGCTATCGTCTGGATTTCCCCGATTGGTTCTCTATTATTGTTATTTCTCGGGGGAGTCCTATTCCTGCCACCTCTGGTGGGGGTCCTGCTTCTGCCGCCGTTCCCTCTGTTGTTCGCCCGGTTACGATCATTCCGAGGGTTGTTACCGCGGTTTCTTCGCTTGGGGCTGAAGCTCATTTTCCCTCTTCGCCCGGTTTCTTAACGCCTAGTAGGTTTTGACCGTTCTGCGATCATGTGCTCCAACTCGCCTGTTCCCATTAGATCGGCGACCCTCTTTTTCATGGTTGTACAATCTTCGGTCCAATGGGACGTTGTCTGGTGGTACTTGCAATACCGATCTGCTGTCTGATGTGGGCGCCCTTCGGCCTTGCCATCTTCTTTCTCTCTGACACTTAGGTTATTATGCATTAACCTGGTGTGTCGATCCGTGTACCTTTCTCGCCTTCTTTCCTGCCGACTTGTTCCCGCTTTCTTGTCATTGCGCCCGCTTCGCCGCTCGCCCCTCCTGTTTTCTTTGCGGGGGTTTACCAACGCTTGCAGCGTGTCTTCGGCGTTGACAAAGTTGTCTGCTTGATCCATGAACTCCCTCGGGGTGGAGGGAGTCTTCTTTGCCAGATCGACCATGAAGGGGCTCTGAGGCCAGATCCCGCCCAGGAGGGCGGCCAGAGTGATCTTTTCGTCCTGGTCATCCGTTGTTAGGCGTTCCTTGTTGAACCGTGTGAGGTAGGTCTTGAGGTCATCATCCTCCTTTTGTTTGACTGTTAGCAGGTAGGCGGCTGGTCGCCGGCGCCTTCTGCTCGACATAAACTGAGTTATGAAAAGCTTAGCTAACTCCTCGAAGCTGTCTATTGACCTTGGCCAGAGGGTCCCGAACCAGCCCCTCGCTGTCCCCTTCAGGGTTAAAGGGAAAGCTCGGCAGGCGATCTCGCCTGGGAAGCCGTGGAGCGTGATGTGAGTTTTAAAGTTTTCTAAGTGGTCCATGGGGTCTCTAGACCCATCGTACAGTTCGATTTGGGGAAGTTTGAATTTTGGCGGCAAAAGGATTCCCATGATGCGCTCGCTAAATGGCAGGTCAGTCTGGCTTAGTAAGCTGTCAATCGAAGAATGTCCCCCCACTTTTTTGGCTATTTCCTCATATTTGCCTGCAAGGTCCTTCAACTCGTCGTGCAGCTTCTGCTTTTCCACGCGCTCAAGCTCGACCCCCGCATTACTATCCGCCTCTTGCTCTCCTTGCCCGTCGACTGGCGGTACGGCTGTGTTGCTGGATTCAACGTTCCTTTGTCGCAGGGTCTCGTTCTCTTTTTGAAGCGCTTCCAAGGCTTCCAATATTGTTCTCAGTCTTTCCTCCGCCGCTGTTAACCGTGCTTCCATCGATGCTCCTGTCATTCGGCTTGCTACGGAACGTGTCACAGTTAGCATGCGAGAACCACGTTAATCGTTTCTAAAGTCGAATCCCACAGACAGCGCCAATGTTGAGGACGTGTCTCGCCGGCCTCCTGTTCCCATTACCTGCAAGAAGAATTAAGGGAAGATGGTGGCTTTCCACCCGAGATAACTCCGACGCTCAAGTTAGTGATCACGTATTTACGGGAAAAATTCTTAATGTCCATAGTTGAGGTTTACCTGGTCTATTTATAAGCCTCTGGGGCGATACATGTCCCTTATAGCGCCTTCCGTAATCATCGTGATTGCGTATCTGCATGGTATATCTTTCTAAGTTTGTTGATATTGCGTATCTGCTTAAAATCCCGATAAAGGTGGCCACGAGTTTAATATATATTTTGAATTTTGCAGAGTTGGGCCCTTCGTATGCTTTTCCTTCCTGGTGGGCTTCACTCGCTGTTGGGCTTTTGGGCCAAATCTGATCCCACAAGATCTATTGCCTTAGTACCCTTATTTAATTATGGCGCATGTTTCTCTCATAGAGGTGATTAGAGTAGCGGACTCTGTTTATGAAGCATCATCTGAACTTTATGCTCCCTTAGTTCTCTCTGCTCTTGCTTGATGGCAATATGCTTTGCCCCGTCAGTTATTGCCACTGATGAATGGGACACCTCAAAAGTGACTAATAAAATCTTTAGGACTAGTCATTCAAAGAGTGGATATTAAATTATTAATAGATTGAGGTTTGCATTTCTTTTCAACGATATATTAGCTTTTGCAGCAGACTTGTACAACTCTTACAGAGCTTCTGTTTTTGGAATTAATTGTTTTATATTGTGTTTCCAGAATATGGCAAGTACGTACGTCGATCTCCATGAAACTCTATATATGCCATGCTTTCTGGAATAGCATTTCTTTCTAGTGTTATATATTGTGTTTCCAGAATATGGCAAGTATATATGCCATGCTTTCTTCTTCTGTATTCTCCTTTCTTTGTGAGAATCAGGAAACTGAAATTTTATCTATATTTTATCTCTTGCAGGACTGTAAGTGGCACGAGCTTTGAATGGTTTTTTTATCTTTTTATGCAGTCAACTTGTTGTGTTTCTTCCTTAGTTTTTCCATTCAATTTGAGGATTGAAAGATATGTAATTTCTGATCACAGGTCCACATTGGCTTCAAAGGAAAATCTTTCACGTATGTTCTTTTCAAAGGGATTGGTCATAACCACTGACCAGAGGAGGCATCACACAACAACAAAATAGCTTTGGTGGAGAAACATTAAAATATGCCAATGGCTTGTATTTTGTTCTTGCATGTATTTTTTCAACATTATTTGTATCATTATTTGTAGAAATTTGAATTGGCTATAAAGTTTTTAAAAAAATTAAAGCCTAGAAAAAATTACACAAAAGCATTATGAAAAGGCTATTTTGAAAAAAGTGTTTAAAAACCTTTAAAAAAAGTTTGTACATAAAAGAAGGCCCAGAATATTGAATTTTTGACCTTTTTTTTTTTAAAATAATTAACATAAAAGACTAAAAAACGTCTTTTAGAAAGAGTTAATAAGGTTTGAAAAAAAAAAATCCGGTTAACCGGATTGTATATATGGTGCAATCCGGATTACAGTCATACAGTGTACAATAGAAATACAATATGTTTGGGTACATATTTAGATGAAAAGTAGATATACAATACGTTTTTTTAGATTTAAAGATGTTTGGCTTGATTTTATAAAATTCTTTGAATAATTGTCAGCTTTTATGCGAAACTAAACAAGGTTTAGATTTTATTTTATTTTTATCAGGATGAAGAAAGTAAGATTGATTATGAAAAGTGTTAGGTCTACAAAGCGATGTTTTTTTTTTTTTTTGTCCTTTTTCAAAAGTCTACAAAGAAATATTATAAAAATAAATTTATACATTAATATAATTTGATATCAAACATTATAAGCTAAGACTTCGTTTGGATAATAAAGTATTCTCACAACACTCCAATGTTATTTATTATATTATTAATATTTTTTTATTATTACTCACTATTATTTAATATTTACTCTCTTTTTTTTATTACTTTTAATCCCTATTATTTATAAAATATATGGATCATCACCATTTCACTATCCATATTTAACCTAAATAATGTACTTGAGCAAACATTAACAACCTTTCAATTTGAAGTACAACGCCAAAGTAAGGTAAAGATTTTATAAATCATTATTTTTTTCTATCCTAATTATAGTCATTATCGGGCAAAGAATATTATCCAGAAGATGCCTCTTCCAACTAGAGAGAGCCACGCATCAAGCCAACTCATCATCTGGAGATTGAAAAATAACGTTGCCACACAACTAGCATAGTGGACCACAATCCCGATGCTACAGAGATATTAAAATTGGAAATTTAATTAAAGCACCAGACAGCATAACCACAAAACGAGTACCATATCCAAAAATTTCAAGCTCATTTGGAAGCGGATTAGGAGTTGAATCGAGTCATGTTCACAGTTACAGCAAGCTTGACGTTGAAATAAAGGAGTGTGGAGCTCTTCTACTGATCAATTGAGTGTAGAACAAGAAAACTTAGTATTTTCAATATTACAAACTCGCCGCAAATATCAAAATTAGTATGCGCCCCAAAAATTTGTTTTTGGCAGCCATAATTCTTATGTGAGGAAAACAAGATTACGGACTCCGAAATAGTTTTTATTTGCGGCGACTTCATGCTGCCACAAATAATCTAATTATTTGCCGGAAATGAGGCTTTGAACCTCTTGAAGTTGGCATGTGATTTGACCTTTTGCGACGACATTTGGTGGCTGCAAAAAGTCTCTCTCTAATTTTCCTATCATAATTGCACCGGAATCAACTTTTTGTGGCCAAAAAGGTACTCGCCCCATATAGTTTGTTCTTTTTTTTTTCCCTGATTTTTTATATTTACCATCAGATACATTAACATATGTAATAGTTCAATATATTTCCTAATAAACTTACAATATCATAAATTAATCGTTTACATGATATAGATATTTCAAATACTCTTAACATGCATCAATATATCATTCATTCATTATAAAAAGTGCCATTTCAAATTCATCCCACATTAATAGGTCAATATAAAACAAGTGTACTCTCATCTCTATATATGATGTAACAAGAATTTCTTAAGCAAGTCTTGATCAATGATCATCATTAAAATTAAAGCTGTCTACTTCATCTGAAAACTAGAAGCCTAACTCTTTCATTGATCTCAAAATTGTAATAATTTAGAATCACAAATTTTATTAAATAAGAATAAAATCAAGAATTTATAATATTTTTATACGATGTAAACATACACATATAAGTATTTATATTTTGTACTTGTTTGCAAACCAAATGTATTGCTGGCAACAAAGAGTTGCATAAAGCTTAGTCTCTAGTTTTTTAGGCAAAATCTCAACAAATAATACACTTATTAGACCTTTAAAAAACAGCATGGAATTCGGTTTTTTGGGATGCAATTCTCAGCTGAATTTAAAGTTAGTTTGTTGTGTTGATGAGTATACAAAAGTATACTCTAAATATCTTAATATTGAACTAAAACACTAAAGTGTAAATAAAAATGATGAAATATGATTTCTTTTATTAAATTTAATTTTTATTTATATTCAGATATCTTTAAGCACCATCTATCTTCTTTTATTTATTTTATTTTTATTTTTATTATTGTTTATTTTCTTTGTTAGTATAAAGGAATGAAAAAGATCAATGAGCCCCATGGCAATCCAATTTGTCTTACACTTTAATTAGGCTCACGTTTCTCTATTTCGTCCTCTCAACTCAGAGCACTTTCAATGGAATAATTAATTTTCATCTATTTTTAAGAGTCAAAAATCCATTTTTTTCATTTTAGCTATTAACTTTTATATTTTAACATCCATCAACATCTTTATTTTTTCTCTATATTTTTTAAAATATTCATATTTTATTTTAATTAAATTTATTTTACAAATTAAAATAAAATAAACAGACGGTTGCAACAGTGGCCAGAGCCAACCAATGGCATGTGGGAGACGACGGGGATGTTGCCGGAGATGGAATCTTGAGGGGTCGATCGCCGGTGTAAGGCGATGCCGATAATGTTGGTGTTGTAGCTCATGGTGGAAGGCGGTGGGTCAAACGAAGCCATGAAGTCCAAAATTCATATTCAGACTTCCAACTGCGTGTGGAGAATGACGGCTCTGTCGCTGGAGCTGGGATCGCTGTAGACTTGTCATCGACTGTGTCTGATACTGGTGATGCGGGCAGTGGTCAAAGTTGGAAGGAGGGACAACGACCATCTACTACTTGAAATCCAAAAATAATAAAATAAGTTTTAAAAGATGAACAATATTGCGCTACATGTAGTACAATTATAGTTTATTTTCATTTTTTTTTTAATTTTAAAGAGTCTATTGGAGTAATTTTTTTGATTTTTTTTTATAGTTTTAAACTAAATTTTATAATAAAATAGTGTTTAACTACTTTATTTAAAATGCTCTCCTAGAAAGTAAGGCTGCTTTCTTCAACTCCTTTCTTTAACTCCTTCGCAAGTAATTCAGCACACATGGGTCCTATTCAACATGTCCTTGATGAAGTCATGCATAGCACGTCCACTTGGAATTTCACTTGGGCTGAAGGCTTTTAATTACACACCGCAACATCAATTCTGCTTGACTCTCACAGGCCCATTAAATTTTCAATTAAACACGGCACTTCATATGAGAACGAGGGGGCTGCATGATATATATATATATATAAGTTAAGAGACGAGTGCCGCGGACGTGAACGGGGAACGAGGAAGTCTGAACGCGGACGTGAACGCAGAGCAGACGAAATTTACTTTTCATTGCCGCCGTTTATATATTTTTCTATGAAGATTTATGTTGTTTATTATATTTATGGATAATTAAATTTTTAAATAACATTAGAGATAAACTTATATATTAGATGATATTTTTAATTTATTTTTAATTCATATATTTGATTTTTAATTTATTAAAACTTTTTATTTTATCATTCTCAATATATTATTAATATTTTCTTCTTCGAATAATCATAAAATTTACTGTATTTATAGATTTAGTTATACTTTTCTATTAAATGATTCAGATATTTAATTATGATTGGAGCTATTGATTGTCTATATTAATTTAAATCTTTGCTGCAATATCGTTTATTGGATATATTGTCGTCGTTAGATTTTCTCAATGTATATAACAATTTGCGTAATTTAAGAGTGATGAATGATTTTTTAAAGGGTTACATTTGGTTTAATTTTAATTTATAATTCTATATCTTCTGATTGAGAATTTTATAATTAAATTCTCAATTAAGTTATTAATAAATTAAGAATAATTAAAATACTAAATATGTGCAAGGAATTTCCGACACTCTACTACTCTACTGTTTATCAATTTGATTACTTTTCCATTAATCACTTTTTTAATTTTAATTTGCATTCAAAATTATTTTTTATTTTCTCATTAATCATTTAATATTTTCTTTAGTTTCTTTATTATTTCTACTATTCTTTTAAATTATCTTCATGTAGAATTGATCCAATGTTATTGCTGATCTTTATAGTACTTAGAGAGTTTCCAACTACATTATGATAATATATCTTAATTTTAGTTTACACATATGATCAATTTCATATATAGCACCTATATATGTTTACTGATTCAATTCATGTTTATCTCTGAATTAATTACTTTCAAAGTTTTTCGGTCATAGTCTTTTTTTGTGGGTAGATAAGTTGATGTCTCTATCTTGATCAATCGGAGAAATGTTATCTAAAAGAGAGAGAAACTTTAAAGAAAACACTAAAGTCAATGAAGATAGATTTTTATAGAATAATTTATAGCCAATCCTGAGCATATGGAATGAGAATTAAAGCTTCTCTTTCAGGTTAGCTAGTCATCAATACCTCCTTGCTTGGCAATGCTTCCATGTAATTATTAGCTCAAATCCAACTAAATGAGATATTGAGACTTTTTTAAGCGAGCAATTTGGTAGTACATTGAATTGAATATGCTATGATGATTTTGCAGCATGCATATATGCAGTCTTTATCAATGAAACAATTAACATTAATTACGTGACAATCCATCTTATCATTATGTTGGTTTATGATTATGTTGGGAATTGTAAAGAACTTAATGTACCAAACAACAACAAAAACAAAGAAAACCATCCTCTATTTTGATCCAGAAAATAAAAAAATGCCACAACCACAGCACGACCTCTCTACGTTGTCATTAATTTGACTGACAAACACACACAAACATAGATATCATACATACATATATATATATATATATATATATACCCCACCATGCAACAATGGAATGACTTCCTCCTTCATGAAATATTCTCACCAACAGAGGTGGAAGGCATCAAAGCCATCCCCCTAAGCATAGAATGGAGAGAGGATATAAATGAGGGTGTGGCTTCCCTCAACTAATGGCCAATCTCAATTAAAAGTAGATACCACCTCCACTAGGATATGCTAAGAGGGAGGAGCAAGGAGAATCCTCCAATAAAGAGCAAGAAAGCAAGGTATGGAAATCCATCTGACGATTAAAAATCAACCTGGCGACCAAAATGTTTATCTGGAGGGTGTGCAATGATGCCCTGCCCACTCTAGCTAACCTAAAGAGGAGGAAAATCATGAAAGATAGTAGATGCATGTTCTAAACAGTGCGATGAAAGTCAAGGTAGGACTGCCCTTCTGCCCAGGATGTGTGATCTCAAATCTATAAAAAAGTGTAGAAACTTATCGTTCATAGTGACATCTTCCTTAACATCTGGTCAGTGTTAGTGGACAAGTTTAACCCCATGGCGCTAGAAGTCATGTGCCTCATTCTCAAAGGAATCTGGACTAGGAGGAACCACTGTCTTCATGGACAGGAGTTCCTTCACCTAGCCACTTTGAGGCAACAAGCAACGACTAATTGGACTCGCTAGAAAGAGGCTAATTTCCAGTAGCCAGTGAGGACTCTGCAATCGACAGAGGTAGCACGAGCAACATGGGCAGGGCCAGCTCAATAAGTTACGGGGCCTAAGACGATAAATTTAATTAAGACTTTTTAACTTAAAATAAAATAAAATAATTTTAGTTTTTACATTATATTTTTATTTAAAAATAATGTCTATTGTTTGTCAAGTAAAATTTTTAATTTCGATCTATATTACATTTTCAACTAATAACCAAATTAATCTTTATTAAAAAAATTTGATTTAGAGAAGATTTTATCAAACCTAGTTTTATAAGACATGCTTTTGAGTTTTAAGAGTCATTTGGGAACACAATTATTTTTATATATTTTTATATATTTTTAAATATATTTTTTTTTCTTACCCAAAATCCAATAAATTATCTTGACTCAAACTATTTTACTACCATTTTAGATATTCTAAAGTATTGTTAGTATCTAAAAAAGATATAGAAGCAATTACAATAATTATTATCAATAAAGTTCTATAAAAAAGTGATTATCTCTTCAAATGATCATGCAAAAACTTTTTATGAACACTCAAAAATTAGATTTTTCTATTTATAATTCTCACATTATATATTAAACTAATAATGATAAAAGAGAAATATATTCTTATAAAGAGAGTACTTGAAATAATTATTATTTGGAATACTTCTAAAACTAATAACGACATATATAATATCTATTTAATACTTTTATTTTTTATTGAGTTAATTAATTTTTTAATTGATTTTTTTTAAATTACTTTAGATTTTTTTTAGGAGTCTTAGGCAATTGTCTAACTTGTCAAAAGCAAGAGCTGACCCAGAGCATGGGTGAATTAGCCAATATAAATCAACTCAAGGTTAACTAGGATGTAGCGGTTAGATCCACAGACCGAAATGGACCAGTCTGATCTGATCCTAGGGGCTCTCGGTCCGGTCCAGGGTGGGAAAACCTTGGATAGAATAGATCTGGTCCGGTCTGATAAACTCCTCCAGGACCGACCGAACCGGACTGAACTAGTCCGGTAAACTCCTCCGGTCCGGTAAACTTATACATTATTCCTAATGTATAAGTTAATTAAATAATATATAATATATTTAAAATATATAAAAGGTAGGTTCGGTCCGGTCCGGTCCAGGGTGGAAAAGATCCAGACTGGGACCGGGACCGAACCTACCCGGTCCAGGAATTTTGGACCGGGACCGACCAGGACCAATCTTGGTTCGGTCCAGTTCAGTCCAAAATGATCGGTCCGGTTGATTTGGCCGGTCCTCCCCTACTCAAGTATTAGGTCACTTAAGCCATTGCTTAAGGTCCCACCTTGTGTAAAGCTTCCAAAATTAAAAATAAAGATGTTTTTTTTTAATAATTTTTTAAAGAAATATAAAATTAACCATTATATTAAATAATTTTATATTTTTTAATGTGTTGCAATGGTCTGAATTTTTATAATTTTTTTTTTTTTATCTCTTCCTCTTAATTAGGTTTAAACTCTTCTACACCTCTTGTGTACTTAGACTATGCCTATTTTCATTAATAAAATTCTTTACTTATAAAAAGAATGTGGAAGCTGGCTCTATGATACTAAAATTTAATATTTAATTTAGTGAATAATTTATATTTTTAAATAAGTTTTTTCTATGATCTTGCTAATTAAATTGAGGCACAAAATTTATAATGATAAATTGTTGTATTAAATATAAAGTCAATTTTTTTTTAAAATATTTTAAATAAAGCCTCATTTTTTGAAAATTTAAAAAATTTTTAATATAATAATTTATATTTTATGTATCATAAATAAAATTAACTCACTGAAATTTTATCTTAGATCTCAATTTATATTAAGTCGCCCTAACTTCAAAGAATATATGCTTTCAAAGACTTCAGAAAACAACGAAGAATATATACCAAGTCTTTAAGTCATATATTTACACGCTGAGAATTTGAACGGGTCTTGACTTTGAGATTTATTTTAATTTCTTCTTCGATCGTACGTGGTGATATCAGATCATATGAGTCCACTGTCAACTACTGCCAAAGTTTTTTTACAACTACGTACTATCATTACCTCCGTTGAAAAGTTAACGACTCTTGAGAAAACAGGCCGAGTGCTGTCATGCTGATCTACCCTTTTAGCCCACACACACACATATATGTATATGCATTGGTTCAAACCCAGAAAGTGAGAGTTTATTCGATCTACATATTTTCTGTTTAATTAATTACCAAAAATTACTACGATTTCTGGCCCTTGCTAATCCCAACATCTTTCCTTTCTGCCACTGATCTAACTTATACCCAACCATGGAGGGCCAAAGTACCACCCCTGCGAGAGGAAGCTTGAAGCTAAAGCTGGATCCAGGATTCCAAGGCCAAAACAACAATCGAGAGGTTCTCGATGTCGGAGACCATAAGAGCAAAGACGGTATCATTTTGATCCCCGCTTTCTCTGGCACATGATCACAATAGATACGATGTGGCGTCATTACTACTTTTATTTTCTTGATTTATGGACTTTTTGTTAGGTTCGATCGAGAATCATGATCATAAGCTAGCTTTCTTTAATTAATGTTATTCCTCTAATAATCCGATTTTATTGATGATTTATCTTTGGGCTATTTATGTGCGATTTCTCAATATGAGTGTCGTGAATGATAATATACTTAAATTACAACTATTTTCTAACTATTTTTAAAATTAATCAATATATATAATTGTAAAACTTCATTAAAAACAATTCTAATTTTATATAATCATTTTATAATTAATCAATATTGTAATTGTACAACTTCGTTTTATAGTCGTGACTTTATTATTTTTTTTATAAATAGTAGATAGACACGACAGTGATTTTGTATCGAGAAATACGTACGCATTGTTGCGCACAAAACTGCCCAAAATCACATAAGACAATATTTAAATAGTTAAGCAATTTGTCTTCGTCCACTAGAACCAAAATTCTTTATATTTGAATGAGATTACAAACACTCAACAAATCTCACGAACAGTCTCTCTCTATTTTTGCACACACACTTATTCATACATTAAAGCTCTCCTTTTATAGGAGAAGCTTTATTAAATATCTACTGAATATCAACCAGCATTGATGAACATTTAGAGAGTTGTACCACTATATATATAGGACGGTGCGGTGCAGTGCATTCAACCGGACTATGCAGAGTAGTCATTCACACTTAGGTGGCTTTGTCAACAGTCACCACATGCACCCAAGTGTGCCATACTAGGCTGCCTACAAATCAATTCATTTTTCAAATGAATGCACATCCTTCTTTGACATGAGAGTCTTTCACTATCAAATGCGCCATAAGGCGCCAAAACACCTGAAAGTGTTCAGCAATGTGCAATATTGATCAAATCCAAACAGTGTTGGAACTTGATCCCAGTGACGACTTTCATCAACATATCTGCTGGATTATCTTCAATGTCAATCTTCTAACAACATTATGCTTCATCTCTTCATCAAGTCGTATACACACTATGGCATACGTTAGGCTTCCAACAACAATTGCATACGGGACATTCCTCATGTAGTCCCGATCTTCATCATCTTTAGGAGACTGTAATGCACTGAACTTGAAATATGAGGCCATTAGAGTATTCACCGGCTTCATCTTTGAGTCCATATTGAAGCATTGTAATACTCTCTTCAAATATTGTTTTCGAATAAGGTGAACTGTACATTTCACCATATCTATGTTGATCTCCATCCCCAATATTTTTCGTACTTCTCCTAAATCTTTCATTTTAAACTCATGACTCAACTGAGTTTTCAAATTATTTCTCTCCACCTTGCTTTTACATGCAATCGATATATCATCTACATATAAAAGCAAATAAATGAAAATTTCATTTGCAAGTTTTCGAAAATACACATAGTGACTGTATTGGCAACGAGTGTATTTCAAGTCTATCATAAAACAGTCAAACCGCTTGTATCATTGTCGAGCTGATTGCTTCAATCCATAGAGAGACTTCTTCAGACTGCAGACCCATTTTTCATTACTAGATTCTTTAAAACTTTCTGGTTGAGACAAATGGATCTCTTTTTCTAAATCACCATGTAAGAAGGTTGTCGTTACATCAAATTATGCTAACTCAAGATCATTTTATGCAACCAAAGCTAGCAATATCAGAATGGATGAGCATTTTACAACAAGAGCGAATATTTCACTGTAGTCAATTCTCTCTGTCTGAGCATAGCCCTTAGATACCAATCTAACTTTGTATCGTATTCTGTTTTTAGCAACTTGATGATCTTTCTAATTAAAAACTTACTTACAATCAATTGACTTCTTTTCTTGTGGAAGTGGCATAAGTTTCCAAGTCTGATTCTTATGAAGAGACTGCATCTCTTTCTTTATCGCCTTTGTCCATTCATCTTGTTCATTGGATTGTATGACTTATCTGTAAATGGTTGGGATCCCACCCCCTTCAGATGGTAGTGCATATGTCACGAAGTCTACATAACGTGTCGGTATACATTTCTCTCGTCTCGGCTATTGATTCTATTTGACTTGGAGGTACTGTGATTGGATTATTAACCTCCACTTGTCTATGCTCACTTAAATAATTTGGAATAGTAAACTCCACCTTTTGCAAATCACCGGGTGTTTCGCCAACATGGCTGCCTTTATTAGAATTTTTATACTTATGTAACTTAAGCATCTCAGATTCGTTAAATGTAACATTTCTACTAATGATTTCCTTCTTAGACTCTATGCACCAGAGTTTATACCCTTATACAACAGTACAAAAGTCTAAGAATTTTACTTTCTTAGCTCTAGGATCGAGTTTACTTTCTTTAGCATGATAGCAAGTAAGACATCCAAAAATGTATAAAGAATTATAATAATCATTAGCATGTATACATTTCCATATTTCAATGAGTGTCTTCCCGTCATTGGCAACTGTGGGTAGTCTATTGATGAGGTGGCAAACATATGTCATAGCTTCAGCCTAAATATTTTTACTGAATCTAGTATCCAGTAACATACACCATACTTTCTCCAGTAAAGTACAATTCATCCATTCTACCACACTGTTTTGTTGTGGTGTTCCTCATACCGTGAAGTGTTTAACAATTCCCTCTTTTCAACATACTTCCATGAAAGGGTCTAGAATCTACTCCCCTTCATTATCTAATCAGAGCCGTTTTATTTTTCTGTCGGTCTGAGTTTCAATCATTTTCTTCCATACAAGAAAGATGTTTAGTATTTCATCTTTACTCTTCATCATATATACCCATACACGACGAGAATAATTATCTACAAAAGTTACAAACCAATGTTTATCTCCTAAAGATGCAATTTTGGTAGGTCCCCAAATATCGGAGTGTACATAGTCAAGTATCCCTTGTGTGTTGTGTACAGCGGTTTCGAACTTGATGTACATCTGCTTCCCCAATACACAGTGCTCACAAAAAGATAATTTGCTGATATTGGCATCTTTGAGTAAACCTTGCTTCACCAGTATTTGCAAAAAAATTTCTCCGATGTGTCCCATTGCATATGTCAAAGATTGGAGATGTCAATATCAGTCTTATCTAACTTCTCACAGCCTATTGAACATCTTCCATTAACAGTACTTTCTTGTAAGAAGTACAAGTTTCCTCGCCTCACACCCTTCATAGCCACCTAAACTCCTATTGCTATTTTGAGAGTTTCGTCTTCAATAATGATTATGAATCCCTTTGAATCCAGAGATCCAAGTGAGATGAGATTTTTTCACAAGTCTGAAACAAACCGAACTTCTATCAGAGTCTCGACAGTTCCATCGCTTCAACCAAATGCTCCTTATTCCCTGAGTCTTACAGGTCCTGTCGTTGCCCATAAGTACTACTCTATTATCAATCTTTGTGAACTCAATAAACCAGTCCTGATTGGGACACATGTGATAGGTACATCTAGAATCCATAATTCATTCATTAGAATGACAAATGAATAATGAACATGTCAAGACAATGTATGAATCTTCATCTCTATCTACGACATTGGCTGTGGTGGGTTGATTTTTTTGTTGTCCCTTCAGTTTGGGAAAATCCTTCTTTTAGTGTCCTTTGTTGTGACAAAAGAAATACTCGTCTTTCGCGAGTTTTCTCTTGACTGATGAACCATGTGATGCAGTTTGAGTTTTCGATTGAAAAACCTTTCTTCTTTCTTGGATACTTTGACTTTGGTCTCCCTCTTGCTATTAATGTTTCACTTGATGTGTCTAATTCTACCTGCTTATCTTTTATGCGGTATTCATTGCTAATCAAAGAACTAGATACATTGTCAAAATTGATTTTTTCCTTCCCATATAATAGTGTGATAATTAAATGTTCATATGTATCAGGTAAGGAATTTAATAATAGTAAAACCTTATCTTCATCTTGAATTTCAACATCCAAATTTAATAGGTCAGCAAGAATTTGATTGTAGCTATTGAGGTGTTCGGACATAGAAATACATTCACAAAATTAGAATTTGAAGAGTTTTTTCTTCAAGTATAAGCGGCGCTTGATGCTCTTCTTTATGAACTTATCTTCCAATTTTTGCCAAAGTTCACTTGCAGTTGTCTCTCTCATGACAAAGCACTTATGATATTTGGTAAGGCACAAACGGATTTTATTACAAGCTTGGGAATTAAGCTTCCTCCAATTATTTTCCGTCAATTCATCGGGTTTTTCTTCTAACGTTATATTCAACTCTTATTGAATCAAAACATCCATCACTTCACATTGCCATATGCCAAAGTTACAAGTTCCATCGAACTTCTTAACTTCACACTTGGCATTTGAAATTGTAAACCTGCGCTCAAAACTGTTGGCACTTCTAGAGCTCCTATCTGCTCCAGAACCTTCCATATGAATTTAGAAAAATTTAGAAAATAAATTTTAAAATTCTAACCATACGGATGAGTCTGGAATGATCCAAATTGTTGAAAAGCACTATTTGATTATTGAAATCAGACTCCAAAAGACTTAGATAAAGCCCAAAACGGATCTGAAATTTGAACAGTCCAGATCGTCTGGCACGTGTGATACACACACTGAGGTAGGGCATCTGGGGCACATGAGGCGCATGTGGTACACGCACAGAGAGCAACTAGGGCTCGTGGTGGCGCGTGGCACATGGTATTCACGCGCCTTCAACCTCCAGCCGCGCGTGAGGGCGCATAAGCTCAGTCTTCTTCAACCTCCAACTACGAGTGAGGCGCGTGGATGCACGCTCCAACCTTCTAGCGGCGTGTGCAGTTCCTCCAAGGCCTGTTTTCGATTTCGTTTGTAGTAATGGATTCTTCTTGATCCAAGGAGCAGCCTGGAGTTGTCGAAAGTTGATTTCGATCAACTTAATTTTTGAATAGTGCGAACCAACGACTCTGATATCAATTGTTACACACAAAACTATCCAAAATCATACAAGACGATATTTAAGTGATTCAGCAATTTACCTACGTCCATTGGAGCCAAAATTCTTTATGTTTGTATGAGATTACAAATATTCAATAAATCTCACGTACACTCTCTCTGTTTTTGCACATACATTTTACACATATCAAAACTCTCCTTTTATAGCATAAGTTTTACTAAATATCTACTAAATATCAACTAGCATTAATGATCATTTAGAGAGCTGTAGCACTATATATATAGGATGGTGTAGTGCATTAAACCAGATGATGTAGAGCAGCCAAGTTGAAACTTCTGCATTCACACTTAGGTGGCTTTGTCAACACGCACTTCATTAATTACGGTGATTTTCATTAAGAAAAATTAATCTTCACATCGAACATGCATAACACACCACGCATAAATCACAAATTTTATTAATTTATTTTCTTATCAAATATGTGATATATGAATGATGAGTAAAAAAATTCAATTAGTTTAAAATAATAAAATATAATTAAAATAATATATATGTACTATATGATGATGAGTAATACATCAACCCTTTCATTAAACTCGTGCTCTTTTAAATATTAATCTGTCCATCCCAATGCATCATATCTGTCTTGTTTTAGTGTGAAATTATAACTTGCCAACAAATATGTTTTTTTTCCCCCATTTCATAATTTGTCAGTGCGATCATCTACCAAACCTTGTTCGAACCATTGGGATTACGAGGTTTTCCTAAGTTTTAGAGGTGCAGACACCCGTAAGAATTTTACTGATCACCTGTATTACGCCTTGGTGCGAACCGGAATTCGAACATTCTGCGATGATAATGAGCTTCAAAGAGGGGAGAATATATCCAAGGAACTAATAAAGGCGATCCATAGGTCAAGGATTTCCCTCGTAATTTTCTCCAAAGATTACGCCTCCTCTAGTTGGTGCCTCGATGAGCTTGTTCAGATCCTTCATTGTAAAAGTACCATGAACCACATTTTTATTCCGATATTTTACCATGTGAATCCCTCCGATATGCGAAAGCAGACTGGAACTTTTGCCGAAACATTTGCTAGACATGAAGTGAGATTTCAAGAAGACATGGAAAGGGTGCAACGATGGAGAGAAGCTTTCATTGAAGCTGCAGATTGTTCTGGCTTCGATCCTCAGAGCGATGCAAACGGGTATATCTTATTCTAAGCACTTGTGTTTTTTCATGCAATTTTTGTAGTTGACATTTACATGTCCTTAGATTTTCTTTGAGATCTTAAATGAAAATAATTAGCTTGACAAACTTTTTCAAGAATAAATTATTGCATGTTATTTAGGAGTAGCTAACAATTAATTTCCATGCAAACTGATATTTGAAAACTTATTTGAATGGTATTCCTGATAAATTAGATAGAACTTACTTTCTTGCCATGACGTATCAATGATTCAATTTTTTTCTACTCCTAATAAATTGAGATTGTAACTTATATATTTTTATTCTTCTTTCTCTCCCCTCATACTTAATTCATTGTTCTTTTTCCCATTTGAATTGATATGATCAGGTATGAAGCAAGGTTCATCAGGAAGATTGTTGAACAAGTTTTGTATAAATTGAACCCCATTCGCTTGAATGTTGTCCCACACCCAGTAGGAATAGATTTTCATGTCGAAGAGATGAAAACCTTATTACAACTTGGAACAAGTACTACTGAACTTCTCATCATCGGTTTGTATGGGATGGGTGGAATTGGTAAGACAACCTTAGCAAAAGCTGTCTATAACCATATATGTGATGGGTTTGAAGGAAGCAGTTGTCTTTTAAGAGTTAGAGAAGTCTCAGAACAACCTAATGGTCTAATTCAGTTACAAGAACAGCTTCTTTTTGATATATTGAAAGTAAAAATCTTGGTGATTGGTAATGTTGACAAAGGAATAAGTTTGATTAAGGAAAGACTTCTCCAAAAAAGAGTTCTTGTTGTTCTTGATGATGTGGATCGGCTCGATCAAATATATGCGTTAGCTAGAAATGGTGAATGGTTTTTTGGTCCTGGAAGTAGAGTCATTATAACAACCAGAGATAAACATTTGCTGGTTAAACTAGGAGTAAATTACTCCTACGAAGTTGAAAAAATGAATCATTCGGATTCTCTTCAGCTATTTAGTTGGCATGCCTTCAACATGCCCCATCCAGAAGAAGACTTTCGTGAGATTTCCAATGCTGTAGTGGATTATGCTGGAGGGCTCCCATTAGCACTAGAAATTTTGGGTACTGATCTTCGGGGAAGAAGCATTATTCAATGGAAAACTACATTAGGAAGACTTAAAAAGAGTCCAGATGCCCAAATTCAAAAGATACTTGGAATAAGTTTCGAGTCACTAGACCATATTACAAAGGAGGTGTTTCTAGATATTGCATGTTTCTTTACGGGAGCCAACATAGAATACGTCTTCAAAATACTAGAGGAATGTGGATTTTTTCCAGATATTGCAATCAATATTCTCATTCAAAGATCTCTCGTGAAAATTGATTATCCGAATTTGAGGATGCATGATCTTATTCGAGATATGGGAAGGGGGATTGTTCGTCAAGAGTCACGGCATCCAGAAAAACGTAGTAGATTGTGGTGTTATGAAGACGTGTTGAAAGTACTAAAAAACCATACGGTAAGAGATATTTCACCTGTTATATCATATAAGAATGTCCGAGCCATAGTACAGAACCAATATTATTATACGTATTATCTAGGCATGGCGCATCATTTTGCAAGCATGCATCATGTGACCCAAATCAAGCATGCAACATTGGCCTAGTCCATTCCAAAGGTGTTATATTCTTTTGTAAAAGAAAAAAAATGATTAAATACATTCCTAATCGAACATTTTTATTCTGTTAGGGATCGGAAGCAGTGGAGGGTCTCAGCCTAAATCCGCCCATACATGAAGATCATGTCATATCTTTGGAATCTAAAGCATTTGCAAACATGAAGAATTTGAGGCTGCTTCAAATCAAGGGTGTAAAAAATTTAAAACTCGAAGGATGCCCTGATCAGCATTTTTCCAAAGAGCTAAGGTGGATTTGTTGGCATAGCTGTCCCCTGAGATTTCTTTCGCCAAGACTTCATCTTGAAAATCTTGTTGTGCTTGACTTGCAGTATAGCAAGATCAAACAAGTCTGGAAGCTAGAGAATAATGTATGCAAAATATATCTTACCATGCCCAGTTTTTATGTCTTTTATTCAATGGTACTTGATGTTAAATGCAGAACTCACGATATTTTTTTGCTCATTTTTCGAATTTTGTTTTGGCAGATACTCAGCAAGTTGAAAGTTCTAAATCTCAGTTTTTGCGAAGATCTCACCAAATCACCGAACTTCTTACAAGTCCCAAATCTAGAAGAATTAATACTTGAAGGTTGCACAGGCTTGGTAGAGCTGCACCAGTCTATTAGATATCTAAAAGGACTTGTTTTGCTAAATCTGAATGGATGCAAGAGCCTTCTGAGTCTTCCAGAGAGCATTTCTTGCTTAAAATCTCTCAAAATCTTTTACATGGGTCGCTGCTTCAATATGCAGAACTTTGCAGACAAAACTATTATTAACCTACCAAATAGATCATGGAATCCCACAAGGTTCCTAAGGGCTTCCCTTCATGTTTTTAGGTCTTTGGTAAAACTATGTCTCGGAAACAGCAATTTATTGGAAGGTGACTTTCCCATTGATTTTGGGGGCTTATCTTCACTCCAAGATTTGGATTTATCTGTCAACAACTTTCGGGAACTCCCCCACAGCATCTCCCACCTTCCTAAATTAACCTGTTTAAATTTAGCCGAGTCTAGATCCATTCGCTCAATTTCAGCTCTCCCTGCAAATTTACGGATCTTATTTGCATTTAGCTGCAAATCACTGGAAAAAATCTCAATTTCAGAGTACTCACGATTGGATGCACTTGTACTCAGGGACTGCCACAAGCTAGTTGACATTCAAGGCTTTGAGAATTTGGCATTTACAAGGGCGGTTTGCCTGGAAGGGATCCTCAAACAAGAAAAATATATGGATTTTGTGAAGAGTCTACTTATGCTCCAGGTTTTTTCTTTTGTCTTTTTGGGTGACTCTTTATCATTCATCATTCTCTTTTATTCTCTAATCTGATCTAAACGTTCCCCCAAATGGCAGAAGTGGAAGTGGCTATATATGATTGAGAGGCGTCAGATATCTTTTTATGGTGATGAGATTCCAAGTTGGTTCAGTCATAAGAGAAAAGGGTCTTCCATATCCTTTTATATACCTTCACTTTCAGATCAAGGAGTGATTAATGGATTAGTATTTGGAGTTGTTTGTAGAAATAAGAACAGTCTGCATGCATGGTACGGTGAAATTAGTGTGGTATTCCATAATAAAACAAGAGGCCAAATACAAGTTATTGATCGAATATTCTATTACACGATACGGTCTCTCGATTATTTACTTATGCTTCAGGTGGGAGTCGGTGGAGTTAGTAAAATCCGGCCATACGATCAGGAGATGATAAGTGGGGAGGAAATCGAGGTGTCCTTCGAGTTTGAGTCTTCACAAGCAGCGTACGTTGGAGTGAAGGAATGTGGAGTTCATCTCCTGATCATTGAGCATGGTAATATTTATTGTGTACTAGCTGGTTAATTAAAATTACAGTAATGTGGCAACTTTACGGTTCCGTTTGCAACACACGAATTGTTGTCAAGTATTTTTATATATTTTATTTTCAAGTATTGCTAAATTAAGGAAAAGGAGTTTTGGCAAGAAATTGCTTGTGGAAAGACGGAAACAGTTGAGTATGCATGTGATGTTGATGGAAGTTCATTTTCATCTTCTGCCAGTGACCAGCTTGGAAATAGCAAATGGAATTTGAAGGTTTGAGTTCCTTTAATTTTTTTATAATTTTTGCATGGAGGAATGGTTG
This sequence comes from Platycarya strobilacea, assembly GCA_036898215.1. Classification (NCBI taxonomy): domain Eukaryota; kingdom Viridiplantae; phylum Streptophyta; class Magnoliopsida; order Fagales; family Juglandaceae; genus Platycarya; species Platycarya strobilacea. Next base: position 26,106,383 of record CM072551.1, read on the forward strand.
TCTACCTACTACTGGCAAGTGTCAATAGCATATTTGATCTCTTTCTTAATATAAATCGATTTTGTTTAGTTGGAGGATGATCTGTCTGTGGTTTTCAGAAGCTAGCAGATTTTAATGATTCCATGTTTGATAGGATTCGATGATCATACCACATTATTCGTATGTGATTTATGAAATTCCTGTTGGTGCCTGATTAACTAATTTTGTCATTAGTTCATGAGTTTATTACCCTCTAGTTAAGTCTCTTAATTTTCTCATGACCATGCTGTTTTTTATGGGAACAAGATTTTCTCTAAGCATTTGGGGAAAAAAATCAGAAAAAGAACCTGTAAGCGAGAGCATAAAGTAGTCATTCTCCATAGGCATGCGTGATATCTTTCTGCTGCCACTATCCAAATGTGCTGCTATTTAGAGCTTTGTTTAGAGTTTGCGGCGACATGTGGTTGCACCGTATATTTTGTTTACATCTATAAATTTCTGGCAGCAATATTTGGTAGGAAATAGGTGTGTTTGACCATTTTATTCATAGCAAATAACCATTTGCGATAGTAAATTTTGGTAGGAAATAACATTTTCAATTGTTTAAGCATCGCGTGATATGAGTTTTCGACCAAAACAATTACTTATTTGTGACCATGTTATTCATAGCAAATAACCATTTGCTACAGTAATTTTTTGTTGCAAATAACATTCTTTAACCATTTAATCATCATGTGAGATGTGTAATTGCAACCAAGGGTAGATGTTAAGAAGCTCAATTGAGATTTGAGAGTTTATTTTTTGTGTCCACTTAGCCTAGTTTGTATTCGTAATTCATCTTAACTCATCTTATCTCATCTTTATTTCATAATTATATTTTTATAATTTTTTATATAAAACATAAATTCTTATACACTTTTTTCAAATTCCAATATACATTTTTCAAATTTCAAGATAATAATAATATTAAAAAAATAAATTAAACTCATATCAATTCATCTCATCTCCGAATCCAAACGGAACCTTTTAATATATTTTTTTTATACTTTTATATCATTTTCTAAACACTCTTAAACATTTTTAAAAAAATAAAAAAGAATCACAATATTCTTAAATAATTTTATCTTAATTAATAAATAAATAAAAATGTTGCACGGGCCCCAAAACGGAACCTTAGAACGTGCATTTATCATTTCCCTTATTGAAGATACTTATGCAACTCATGCACCTGGAATCACGGCAACCGACTCAACAAATCCTGGAGAGAAATCCTCACACAAAGCCACGGCAACAACTCCAACAGATAATGATGAAGATTCAAATATTTGGGGCCCGTGCAACATTGAAATGTAATTCAAATGTAAAGATAGGCTGCGTCAGCTACGTCTATATATATATATATATATATATATCGATCAAACATAATGCAATCAAGTTAAGAAAAAAAAAACATAATGCAATCAAATTTACATACAGACTATCCATATAATTGTCTTCTTTTACATTCTACAAACTGTACTTAACAAACACTTGGAAGGCAAAAATTGGTATATGTTACTGATCAAAATTAACAAAAGTGTGATATATTTAAATGCACATCACAACCTATTTATATTTAAATATATCTCAATGGAACTGACCATATCATTTTGAGATCATCTCAGCATCCACATGCAGCTTTAGAAAACTCAAAATTTTATAAATAAAAGTAGGATAATTTAAGTTAAGTTGTTTGATTGAATTTTACAAAATGAAAGAGAAAAAGTTAGAATGAGAGATAAATGGTTAAAAATTATTTTCCAAAAAAGAGAAAGAAATGATTTAGTATTATTTGTTTTGATGTTTGAAAAAAAATTGTATTAATTTTATGTTTTATTTTGAAGTTTTAAAAATTATAATTATTAGACAAAAAAAAATTGCATATTCTTTAAATTATAAAGTATTTTATGTTTGAATGATATTTGATAAAAAAAAATTGTAAAAAAAAAATTCTCTCTCATCTCTTCTACCCAATTTTGCCGGCTTTTAACAAGGATGAACAGTTCAACAGTTGGTGTAAAAAGATTATAATTTTTTTTAAGAAAAAAGACCCGAAAAAAACCACTTAATAGGGTGGAACAAGAATCATTTCTATATGTAGATAATCCGTTGGACCATCTGCATTCATATGAGTTAAATGATCATCATCCATGCCGAATAAGTTGGTCAGAAAAAATGAAATTTCTCAACATTAAAGGTTATTGTAGAGAGTCTTCCAATCTGATCAAGTCTTTCTCTGTTGGAATTTTCATTCTACTTGCATTAATCTTTGATACTTCCCATGCAGTCAGCGATCTCGGTGTTACTGATTGGAACTCAAAACCGTTGGATAGAAAATGTTTTATATATACAGGTAGAAATGTACGGGCATCAGTATGCACAGAGGGACTTGACCCTGTTTTGCTTCTTTTTCTTATATAAATATATATATATATATATATATATATTTTCTTTTAAAGAGAGGACCTTAGAACATAACGCTTTGGTGATATCATAAGATACGGTACACAAGCTTTCTTAACGTGCAAAACGACATGTTATGCACGTTATTTATGCCGACATTCATCAATTGCTTCAATTGATGAAACAAAACCATCATGGAGTAGCTGTGTCTTTCTAAACCATGTCCCCGCTACTCTTTTTGGCTGCAGGAAGATGATTCTGGGTCTTTATTTCTTTCCCTGCAAACATGACACCATCTTTCCACGTTTAACCAAGGCATCAGCTTTATGAATGCAGACTTGATTCGAAGAAGAACAAAAAATAAAAAATAAAAAGTGAGATCTGGGTCTGCTAATTTGCATCCAAAAACAGAGAGATAATTGGTTGCAAATCGTAGGGTTCTAAGCCATGGCACACTCTTTTTGTCATATTAGGCATGCGCAGTGAGAGAGAGAGAGAGAGAGTATGAAAAACGAATATACTTGGAAGTGAAGTAGAAACGGGAATTGCAGGAGGAGGGTGAGGATCGTGTCTCGGGTTGGCTCCAGGGCCATCGTAGTCGTCGGTGCCCCAAATGGTTTCATCTCCTGCGCCTTGCATATTGTGGAGCAACATCAACATGAGTTTACAAATGCTTTTGCCAAATCACTTCTTATATTAAGTGAATAGTGACCGTTTAAGTTAATCTGGTTTTTTGTTAAGAAAAAAAAAAGTTAAATCTGGTTTTAACAAAAATGCTTCCATTCGTTAAGATTTTTGGGTTTCGTCTCATCCATAAATCGTATATTTCAAGATGATCTTAACGATATATGTTACATACCTTCAGGGATTTTGCGAGCAGAGCACAGTATGGCAAAGGTGACCAAGGAGAAGATGCAGAGGCGAGCTTCAAAACCCATTTCTCTCTCTCTCTCTCTAGCTGAAACTGTGAAATCTGTTCATGACTCATGACCCATCTACTATATATTTTGTATTGCATAAGAAAAAAAAAAAAGGAAAAACGCCCATCTGCTGGTAATGACAAATGGCCAACCTTTTTTGCCGGATGGACAGATATTGATCTCGACCATGAACGGCCACGACTTCATCAGAAGTAAAATAGTACGTTGTAAGCTGTCCATTTATAGCTAGCATTTATTAAGAGTGTGGCGTTAATACCCAATCCAAACCACTAATTAAGATAAGGGATTTTTTTCTAATTTTTTCAGGTTTTTCTATTTGAAATGAAATAAATTGATTTTATTTAATTTAAGATGCTAGGATAAAATCAAAATGTCAGGACGGTAAAACGTAAATAAGAACTGAACTTGTTCAGTACTATTTTATTACTTAAACGCTTCTAGAAGCAAATTTCCCTTATTTAAAGCATAAGGGTATAAATATTTGTAAAAATATTATATGTCTATTATTTTCTTTATTCTATTACGTCCGATCTCACTTTCATTAGGATTCTAATTGTGTAACATTATCTATGATGTTTTATTTAGGTCTTGTTTATATTCAAAACTCATTTTAATTTATTTCAACTTATCTTTATTTTATTATTATATTTTTATAATTTTTATACAAAATATAAATTCTTATATATTTTTTTAAAATTTCAATAAACATTTTTTAAATTTTAAAATAATAATAATATTAAAAAATAAATTAAACTCATCTCAATTTACCTTTATCCCTAAATCTAAACCGACCTAAGATTTTTAGATAAATAGAGACAAAAAGTCAAAGCAATCCATAACTTTCTGAATGTTATAATTTCATAGAAATTACAGGTTTGAGTCATTTCAGCGGTGGCATTGTAAGCAATCTGGTCAAAAATAAATGATTTGTCTTATGGTAAGATCAAATCAGCTAGTGATCATCTTTGTCAACAGTTATGGAAATCTCTTACAAATCCGTTTTTATTATTTCAACACGTACAGTAAAGAACAAGTCATACATCAACTTGCAATTTACAAATATACTTTTCTAACACAAAATGAATAAATATCAGCTTGATACACATTTAAAGGTTTTCTTTAAGCTGAGCCCCATCTCCAAACTACAAATCATGCAACAATTTAATTCTGAATCCGTTTTCCATTTCAAATCATATCTAACATGGTTGGACATTTGATAATATATATGGGAGTCGTCTCTCAACAGCTTTCCCTTTCTGGAAAAGCGAATTGAGGAGAAGTGAGTTTGTTTGCTTTCTCAACTAAGGAATGACAGTTTTCTTTGCTGCAATTGTAGACAAAGTAGTGCGTTGGAGGAAATGGAGGAGGTATAGAAGAATCTGAGGTTGAATGATGAAGAGAATAGTCCGATAATTAAGATTCATAAGACGACTATGCTGTGATGAAATTAAAGGAGGAAAGGAGTCTGATTGGAAAGGTGATTGTAGAGAGACGAATTGGAAAAGAGGTTGTCAGATCTATGATGGAAAATGTGTGGAAGATTTGTAAACCTCTTGAATTTTGGGAAATCGGAAGTAACTATTTTGTGATTACATTTGTTAATCGACATGATAAGATGAAGGTTCTGGATGGATATCCCTAGTTGTTTGACAATTATCTTTTTGTTTTGCTTGAATTCAATGGTGAAACAAAATCTAATTTGCGTGATTTTGATCATTCATGCTTATGGCTGCATATGTTATATCTGCCTCTGAGTTACATGAAAGAGAAGATGGCAGAGATGATTGGAAGTTATGTGGGAGGGGTTAAGGAGGTTGACGTATTGGAGGATGGCTCAACATGGGGGAGGTGCCCAAGGGTGAAATTAGAATGTCATTTGAAGAGACCTATGGCTAGAGGCAAGACTACTGTATTGGATGGTAAGAAAAGCTGGGTACCTTTTCAATATGAGAAGCTGCCTCAACTTTGATTTAAATGTGGAAGGATTTTACATGAAAAGAATGGGTGTAAGGGTGTGTGGCTTAGGGCTATACCTCAAGCTCTAAAAGAATGTGCTAAGGTAGAGGAAAGGAGGAAGAAAAAAGTGAAGGGAGGGGTGAGAACTTAGAATCATCTTATGGTGATCTTAATAAACAAAGGGAGAATTGTGAGGTGGTAAGGGCAAAGGTAGGAAGGAAGGAAATGAGAGCTAAGTATTCAAATGATTGAAAAATAGAAAGTGATTGCAAAGTCTCAGTCAATTGTTTGCATTGTTAATTCTAAATGTGTAGAGAATGATACTCCAATGGTGAAAAAGATTAAAGCTAGACCTGGTGTTAGCATGGCTGATGTGCAAGCAGTGGTTCAAGAAAGCAATTTGTTGATAGAAAGATTGAAGTCTAATGATGTTGTGCAGTCTCAAGTTTGTACAAGATCATCAAAGTGGAAAAGGGGGCTAGGGCTAAGCCTGAGTCAGGTAAGTTTTCTAGCACGACTTTTAGTTTGAAAAAAGTATTGAATATATGGGAGAAGACTGTGAAATGTTGGTGGAGGGAAAGAAAATGAGAAATGATGATGAATTGGCTTGTGATGATAGGATAGGGATGGTGTCTGTTGTGCAGCACCACCTGGCATTATGAATCTGTTATTGTTGAGAGGTGCCTTGAATTAAAGCCACTATCAATATGCTTGCTCAAGTCTCGCTTGACATCCAGCTCGAGCGAGACTCAACTTGTAAGTTCGCTCGACTCTCGCTCGACATCTAGCTCGAGCGAGAATCCAACTCAAGAGTTTGCTCGACCCTCACTCGACATCTAACTCGAACGAGAATCCAGGCAGTGACTTCGCTCGACCCTCGCTCGAGGGCTCGCTCGAGCGAGCCCTCGAGCGAGATGCAATCCTAAACGTTCGCTCGAGCTCTCGCTTCGAGCTAATGTTCTTTTGCTAGGGTTTGCGCCGTTTACAAAACTGTCTCGCTCGAGCAAGATACTCTCACTCAAGCAAGTGTCACTTATATAAAAGGAACGGCGTTCATTAGAACGCCTTTCACTTGAGCTGCTTTTAGTTTCCTTTGTATTTTTGAGATAACAAATAACGCATGAGGTTTAGTGATTTCTTTGTAGAATCTTGTGATTCAATCTCTGTACTCCATCTTTATTCAATAGTGAAAGTTTGAAACTGACCCTACAGTGGACATAAACTTATTTTGAGCCGAACCACTTATATGTATATTTTGTGTTGTTAGTATATTTTCTCCTTGTTACTTTTTACTTCCTATTTTATTATTTGTTATCGGCCTATTCCCAACAAACCGGTATCAGAGCATCTACTCTGTGAAGATCTGAAAGGATGGTCACAGCAAGATTTAAAGTGGGGAAGTTTGACGGACAGAATAGTTTCAGTTTATGGCGCATCAAGATGAAGATTTTGTTGTGACAGCAGGGGTTGTTCAAAATTCTTGAAGAAAATGTGTCTGTTGATTCTCCTATACTGTCTAAAGATGATGATAAGGTACATAACACTATTCTTTTATCATTATCTGATAGAGTCTTAAGAGAGGTTGTTGAGGAAGAGACCGTTGTTGGTCTCTTGGAAAAGTTTGAGAGCTTGTATATGAAGAAATCTCTCACAAACCGTTTATATTTAAAACAACGGTTGTATACTCTCAAAAGCATGAAAGAATTTCTATTTCTAAACATCTAGATGAATTTAATAAGATTATTATGGATCTTATAAATATAGATATTAAGATTGAAAAGGAAGATCAAGCTTTAATTGTTTTGTGTTCATTACCAATGCCATTTGAAAATTTTACGAACCCCATGCTGTATGGAAGAGACGCCATTTCATTAATAGATGTTAAATCTATTTTGAATTCTAAGGAATTAAGAAGTAAATTCGGTGATAAGGATAGTAAAAATCAAGCCAGTGGTTTGTTTGTCAAAGATTCCTCTAACAGAGTAAGATCTAGTGAGAAGAGTTCAGAGAAAAGCAGAAGCAAGTCTAGGAGTAAGTCACAGTCGAAGTCTAACAAGAATAATGTTAAATATTACTACTGTCACAAGCTCGAACATTACAAGAATGAGTATACGAAACTAAAGAATGAGAAATCCAATAGTTCTTCTAATGCCATTAGTGTTGCAGATGAAAGTTCTAATAGCTCAAATACTGTCCTAGCAATTAATGACTTGAGTAGTCGCTTTAGTGACAAGTGGGTCATGGACTCAACTTGCACTTTTCATATGTATTCCAAGAAGAATTGGTTCACGACGTATGAATTAGTCAACAGTGATTCCGTTTTATTAGGAAACGATATGGCTTGTAAGATTGCAAGACTCGGCTCAGTCCAGATAAGAATGTTTGATGGGATTGTTAGGACATTGTCTGATGTCCGGCATATTCCATATTTGAAGAAAAATCTTATATCGATAGAGGCACTTGATTCTTTAGGCTTTAGGTACACGAGAGAAGGTGAAGTTATGAAAGTCAGCAAAGGCTCCACGATTGTAATGAAAGGAAATAAGATCGATGGTCTCTATTTCCTTCAGCGCAATACAATGACAAGTGCGGCTGCGGTTTCTGTATCAGTTGATCTAGACTTAGATATCATTCGTTTATGGCATATGCGCTTGGGCCATTTGAGTGAGAAGGGTATATCTATCATCAGTAAGCAATGGTTGTTAGGGAATCAGAAGATAGGCAAACTGGACCTATGCGAACATTGTGTATTTGGGAAACAGTGTAGAATTCAGTTTGATGCAGGAGTTCACACAACCAAAAGTATTATGGACTATATTCATTTCAATATTTAGGATCCATCTTCTGTTCCATCGAAAAATGGAGCTAACTATCTACTTTCTTTGATTGATGATTACTCACGGAAGGTGTGGATATATTTTCTCAAACAGAAAATTGATGTTTTCACTAACTTCAAGCAGTGAAAAACTTTGATAAAGAATCAGACAAGCAAGAAAGTGAAACAACTTCAGACTGACAATGGTATGGAGTTTTGCGAAAGTAAAGTTGATGAATTCTGCAAAAACGAAGGCATTTCCAGGCATTGTACAGTTAGACACACTCTACAGTAAAATGGGGTAGCTGAACGGATGAACTAGACTCTGTTGGAGAGAGCACGCAGTATGTTCTCTAATGCAAAGCTTGTCTAAAGACTTTTGGGCAGAAACAGTCAACACAGTCTACTTTCTGGTTAACTGCTCTCCAGCCACAACTATTGGTTTGAAGACACCAAATCATGTATGGTCTGATACTCCTGTTGATTATTCAGATTTGAGAATTTTTGGTTCTCCTGCTTATTTTCATGTCAATAAGGCTAAACTTGAACCAAGGGTAAAGAAATGCATATTCATAAGATGTGCTAGTGGGGTGAAGTGATATAGGTTGTAGTGTACTGATCCCAAATCACCCAAATTTGTGATTAGTAGAAATGTTGTATTTGATGACAGTCTATGCTTAATTTAAGAAAGAAGTTTACTGTGTTGTTAGGTACAGACCAAAGAACAGAAAAACAGGTGGAGCCATAATAGGCTCCACAAAGGATGCCAGTTGATACCCAGGATCATGCTACTGTTGATGAGCATTATTCTGATTTTCAGACTGATGCACGTGATGAGTAGGAACACAATATAGCTACTGGTAGACAAAGGAAACAAATTAGAACACCTCAGAAATATGCTCATGCAAACATGGTAATGTACGCCCTTACTATTGGAGATGCTATTGTTGATCAGGAGCCTTTTAGTTATTCAAAAGTTGTTAGGAGTACAGAGTCTGTACAATGGTGCTTAACGATGAGTGAAGAAATTGAGTCTCTTCATAAGAACCAAACATGGGATTTAGTTAAGTTGCCAATGAAGATGGAGACTGTTGGCTGCAAATGGGTCTTTAAGAGAAAAGAGGGAATCCAGAATGATACAGATGCAAGATACAATGCATTATTGGTTGCTAAGGGCTACAGTCAGAGAGAATGGATCAACTTCAATGGAGTTTTCTCCCCAGTTGTAAAACACAGTTTCGATCAAAGTTTTACATGCCATCACAGCACTATATGAATTAGAGCTACAATAGCTTAATGTTAAAACAGCGTTTTTACATGGCGAGCTTGATGAGACTATCTATATGTATTAGCCAAAGGGATTCATTGTTACAGGCAAGGAGAATCGAGTATGCAGATTGAAGAAATCATTATATAGTTTGAAGCAGTCTCTGAGGCAATGGTATAAGCATTTTGATTCGTTTATGATTAATCATAGTTATTTGAGAAGTAGCTATGATAGTTGTATTTATCATAGACAATTGCCTAATAAATCTTTCATTCACTTATTGCTTTATATTGATAACATGCGTATAGCTGCTAAGAGCATATATGATGTTGATTTGATGAAAACTCAACTTAGAAATAAGTTTGAGATGAAAGATTTACGTATGGTAAGGAAAATTTTGGGGATGGAGTCCATAGGAATAGAAAAACTGAAAAGTTGTACTTGTCTCAGAAAAAGTACATTGAGAAAGTACTTAACAGATTTGAAATGTCTACTTTCAAACCTGTAAGTACACCGCTTGTCTTCCATTTCAAGTTTTTATCTTCCCTATCTACCCAGACAAACCAGGAGGAATGGTCATTGGCAAGTGTTCCCTATTCCTGTGCAGTTGGCAGTGTTATGTATGCAATAGTTTGTACCCGTTCAGACATTTCAAAAGCAGTGAGCGTTGTTAGCAAATACGTGGCTAATCCAAGTAAAACTCATTGGCAGACAGTGAAATGGATACTCAGGTATTTGAAGAAAATTTTACATGTTGGTTTAATCTTTGATAAAGATGTTGATCTCAATTCAAGTGTTGTTGGATATATCGACTCTGATTATGATGGAGGTTTAGATAAATGAAAATCATTGACAGGTTATGTGTTTACATTGTGTGGTTCTGCTATTAGTTGGAAAGCAGCACTACAGTCAACTGTTGATTTATCAACTACAGAGGCAAAATACATGACAGTAGCTAAGACTGTTAAGGAGGTCATTTGGCTAAAATGCGTGATCAGTGACCTAGGTCTATAGCATGAAGGATTGTCAGTTTTTTGTGATGGTCAAAGTGCAACACATTGTACCAAAAATCAAATGTATCATGTGAGAATAAATCACATTGATGTCAGGTATCATTTCCTCAGAGATATCGTTGCACATGGTATTGTAATAATTCAGAAGATTGTTATTACAAAGAATCCAGCAAGCATGATGATTAAGCCAGTTCCAGTACACAAGTTCAAACTCTGTTTGGACTTAATTAGTGTTTGAGGTTTACAAATTCCCTAGGAAATTTTTGATAGGGTTGGTCTTCTGTGAAGAATGATTTCAGTGTAACTTGTAAGAATTCAAGCCAAAGTGGAGATTTGTTGAGAGGTAGCTTGAATTAAAGTCACTGTCAGTATGCTTACTCAAGTCCCACTCGACATCTAGCTCGAGCGAGACTCAACCCATAAGTTCATTTAACTCTCGCTCGACTTCCAGTTCGAACGAGACTTCAACCCGAGAGTTCACTCGACTCTCGCTCGACATCCAACTCGAGCGAGAATCCAGGTAGTGACTTCGCTCGTCCCTCGCTCGAGGGCCCGCTCGAGCGAGATGCAACTCTGAACGTTCGCTTGAGCTCTCACTTCAAGCTAATGTTCTTTTGCTAGGGTTTGCGCCGTTTACAACAGTGTCCCGCTCGAGCGAGTGTCACTTATATAAAAGGAACGACGTTATTAGAACGTCGTTCACTTGAGCTACTTTCAGTTTCCTTTGTATTTTTGAAAGCTTTGAGAGTAAACACGTGAGGTTGAGTGATTTCTTTGTAAAATCTTGTGATTCAATATCTATACTCCATTTTTGTTCAATAGTGAAAGTTTGAGATTGACCCTACAGTGAGCGTAGGCTTATTTTGAGTTGAACCACTTACATTTATGTGTTCTGTGTTGTTGGTATATTTTCTACTTGTTGCATCTGATGCGTTAGTTTCTATTTTGTTGTTTGTTAACCGGTCTATTCCCAACTGTTATATTAGAATTTTCGAGGGCTTGCGAATCCTAAGACAATTCAAGATCTTTACCTTTTAGTAAAGGATAAGAAACCCAAAGTAGTTTTTTTTTATTGAAACACTTATTAAAGTCGTTGATGTTGAAAAATTGAAAGGGAGATTAGGGATTGAAGGGTGTTTGACAATTAATCCATTAGGGAGAAAAATGGGACTGGCTCTATTTTGGGAGATGGAGGATGATGTTGCTATTGAAAATTATTCACAATGGCATATTAGTGCTTATTGAAAAATAGGGGGATATGGAAGCTAGTTATTTACTGGGTTCTATGGACATCCTGATGCAAGTAGAAGATGGTAGTCGTGGGAACTTCTTAAGCAGCTAAATCCTCCTAGGGAGTGTGCATGGTGTGTTACTGGGTAGATGAATGTTGTTCCTTTCAATTTCCTTTGTAAGTAGAAGATGAACGTCATTCCTTTCACTTATATAAAAATTAGAACGTCATTCACTTGAGCTGCTTTCAGTTTCTTTGTATTTTTGAGAGCAAACACGTGAGGTTGAGCGATTTTTTTGTAGAATCTTGTGATTCAATATCTATACTCCATTTTTGTTCAATAGTGAAAGTTTAAGACTGACCCTACAGTGAGCGTAGGCTTATTTTGAGTTGAACCACTTACATTTATGTGTTCTGTGTTGTTGGTATATTTTCTCCTTGTTGCATCCGATTCGTTAGTTTCTATTTTGTTGTTTGTTAACCGGTTTATTCCCAACAGTTATTTTAGAATTTCCGAGAGCTTGCGAATCCTAAGACAATTCAAGATCTTTACCTTTTAGTAAAGGATAAGAGATCCAAAGTAGTTTTTCTTTTTGAAACACTTATTAAAGTTGTTGATGTTGAAAAATTGAAAAGGAGATTAGGGATTGAAAGGTGTTTGACAATTAATCTATTAGGGAAAAAAAGGGAACTGGCTCTATTTTGGGAGAACAGGGGGATATGGAAGTTAGTTATTTACTGGGTTCTATGGACATCCTGATGCAAGTAAAAGATGGTAGTCGTGGGAACTTCTCAAGCAGATAAATCCTCCTAGGGAGTGTGCATGGTGTGTTGCTGGGTATTTCAATGTAGTGTTGTCTCCGGAGGAGAAATGGGGACGTACCTAGCTAATGTGTTAATTGGGAATACTCAAAATCTGAATTTTCACACCTCTAATTTGGACTCCACGACATGTACATTAGCAATTTATATGACAAAAACCATGACTTCCATAATCGCATAACATGTAATTATATAATATCGATCTTAAACAAGTCATTTATCAAGACCATGATAAAATATCAAACTAAGACTCAAGTCTGCATTCATCAAGTCCATGATAAAATATCAAACTAAGACTCAAGTCTGCATTCATCAAGTCCACGATAAAATTACATGGACACCAAGTTTACACACACATTGCAAATGTTCTAGTGATGCTCATATCTACTAGCACAATATAATTAACATATTACATGAGCCATTTTGCAACATACACCATATAGTAGCTGGCAGGAATATAGCCTCCACCCACTAATTTAACAATTTTTTGGTTGGGTACTAATTTTTTGGAACAGGCAGTATAGGCAAAACAATAACCCTTCCATTGGTGAACTTTCACTTTCATGTAGATCAACATATGTATCTAGCTAGAGAAGCATGCTACATTTTGAGGTCATTCATCCATTGAATCAGAAAGTTCCTTGATGAAAGGCAACCTATCACTGAACATCAACAACCCAAACAAACAAGTCAAGTGGGTTTAACATAAACACAATCAGAAATATAGTAGGTATATGATGTAAATTTTTATATCAACCATATCTTTTTTATATCAGACATATGTACATAAGCAGTACATGAATACATGGTTTTAAAGAAACTTATAGCTAAACATAGGTACCATAATTATACAAGTTATGTCATATAGTCCTATCCCACACTCAAGCAAGTAACTGTGCAGCCATATGTCTAAATTGCTTAACATATCCCATTTATATCATAACCAAATAACAATCAGAATTTATGTCTATTTTCATCAAGCTGCACTCACATAGAGAAGCAATTTACAAAATATTCTAAGAATTATCCAGACACACCCATTTTTAAGTAGTAAATGCAGACTGTATGTGTATATCTAACAGTGCCATCAGCATGCAGTACATTCAGCATGGTTTTAGTTATGGCTATAGCTAAACATAGGTAATACAATTATAAAAGTTATGCCATGTAGTCCTATCTCACACTCAAACAAGTAACTATCCAGGCACATGTCTAAATTGCTTAATATAAGCAGTTTTTTTAATTGCTTAATATATCCAATTTATTTGATAACCAGACAACAATCAGAAATCTAAGTCTATTTTCATCAAACTGCACTCACATGTTTAGCAATTTAGAAAATAGTCTAACTAATTCTGTAGTGGTTGATATAAAGGTGAGATGGTAACCCCCATGCATGGTCCCCCAAATTTTGTTCAAAATTCAAAATAGCCCCTAAATTTTATTCATAGTTTCATATATATAGAAACTCCCCCCCCCCCCCCCCCCCAATCTTTTTTCTCTCAAAAAAAGAAAGTATTTATAATTTCCTTATTCCTATATACTTTTTAAAATTTTATAAAATCTCAATAGACATAAAATGTCTTTCTCTAATTCTTTTTCCTATAACCCTTAGATTTTGTATAAGTTTCATATATTATCTATTTTCTAGGATGTGGCAATAGTAAAATTAAATTAAACGACAAGCTATTATCATTTATCCCAATTTGATGATTTATGATTTTTATGAAAATAGAGAATCCAAAATGAAAATACCAAAAAAGTCATTTAAGATTAATGATTTATATGAAAAAGAGTAGAGATGAATATTTATCATCTAAACTACATTGAGCAAGAAAAAATTTATGTAAGATCTCATTTGTAGTATTCTATGCTTAATGTGACACCAAAATAAATAAATTTTACATTAAATTTGATCAACTAGTTTAGATATTAGAATGAAAAATGGTATTTTAAAAGATCATTTGATAATTTTCATGAAGAAAGCAATTTCTAAATATTTCATATTTACAAAAATAATAATGAATGAATATTATTCTCTAAAATAAACATTAAATGTGTTTTTACGTTATTTGGAAAATTAACGAAATTTAATTTTATATATGTTTTATGATTTTGTAATATTATTTATATTTTACATAAATATCTCATGTGAAAGAAAAATTGACTCCTAAAAAAAAATTGTTCGTTCCACCACTAGCTCTACTGTACAGGCAGATGGTAGATTAAATTTTATTTGGAGCACAACAATATTCCTAAAAATATGAAATGTTTGGCCTTATCATAATTAATGCGTTGAAGTTACACTTTGACTTGTTCTTAGCTACTAGGTTTTGCCTTCTGTTTGCTTATTTGCTTATTTGCTTGTTTTCATTGGAAGAGAATCATTCTCCAACTCTGTATTCCTACTTCTTACTTTACACAACTTTTAGTTTTTTATTTTTTGTTTTTTCTGCTTTCTGCTTTCTGCTTGAGCTTTCTCCTTTTTCGGTCCAGGAAGATGTGCTCCAATATTTTGATGTAACTTGTTTCAGATTACATTTTATGTTTAAATAAAATAAATAAATAAAATTGTTTCTGAACAGATCCCAGAAAATGGAGGAATGCTTACAGCACTCTCTATATTTACTTTTTCAACCATTAAGATTTCAGTGATTGCTTCTATTGTTAATGTTATTTTCTTCAGTTTTGTGGTTCAAACTCACAAATATAATTCTGCTTTTCGTTAGATTGGATGGTAACCTGTTTCCATTATTTTCCTCTATTTCTTAAGGCTACTTTAATGGCAGTGTGTTCTCAGATATTCAAAGAAACCATCATAATCTTCATGATCATCATCACCAATAGGGCCTCAATAAGTTATAGAGCTTAAGGTAAAAATTTTGATTGAAGATTTTTTTAATTAAAATTAAATTAAATCAATTAAATTTAGTTTTTACATAACATTTTTATTTAAAATTAATGTTTATCGTTTGCCAAGTAAAATTACTAATTAAGATTTAAACTATCTTTCCAACTAATAACCGACTTAATCTTTATTGAAAAAAAATCAATTTAGAGAAAATTTTATCGAACCTAATTTTATAAGACGTATTCTTAAGTTTTAGGAGTTATTTGAGAATACAACTATTTTATGTATTCTCAGATATTTTCAAATTCAACTCTTCTTCTCATTCGAAACTAATAAAATATTTTAACTCAAACTATTTCATTATCATTCTAGATATTTTGAGGTATTCTTAGTATCTAAAAGAGACCTAGAAGCAATTATAATAATTATTGTCAATAAAGTTCTATAAAAAAAAAGTGGGTCATTGCCTCTATAAAGGATCCTACAAAATTTTATTATAAATATTCGAAAATTAGATTTTGTTATTTATAATTCTCACATTACATATTAAACTAATAATGATAAAAAAAAAAAAGTATATTCTTATAAGAAAAATATTTATAATAATTATTATGTGGAATACTTCTAAAACTAATAATGACATATATATATATATATATATATATAATATCCATTTCTTATTGAGCTAATTAATTTTTTTTAATTGAATTTTTTTTCTTTTTAAGAAATTCTACTTTAAACTTTTTTTTTATAAATTTTTTACTATTAAAGACTTTAGGCAATTGCCTAACTTATCTAAAAAATAATCAGTCCTAAACACCAGCATCCCCAGAACCCGATAAACAAATAGCACAGTGAATTATTTCTACTTGAGTTTAAGTTGCGTTTAGTTCAATATGAATTATAAAAGTTTATTGCTTATTGCTGGAATTCAATCAATACTATTTGTTGAAATAATATACTGTTTTTCTTTTGTTTTTTATTTGACAAGACTTAATGTTGTCAGGAAAGGAATTTTGAATTTTATGTTATTGCATGTAATTTTGATATCTAATTTTTTACAATCGACTTTTGATGATATATAATTTTTATATGTTGTAATTTTGTATTTTGTAATGTAATGTATAAATATCAAATGATTTAATATGTAATGAATTGCGTTATTGCATACATGATTTCATATTATAAATATTGAATTTATTTTTCTAGATACATTTAGTTAATTAGGTAATTAATTTTGTATATACAAGAATATATGCTTCTCAATATATTTTGTTTAAAAAAATGTAATACAATATTGTTATAAAATCGCCGGCCGCTGCCCCCCTTGGCCCACCAAATTATATAAATGACTTCACTACTATTATTTTAAATTTTGTATAGTGACTTACATAATAACTTGCATAATAACTTATATAGTAATTTCAAAACCTATAAATATGGGTTTCAGTTGTTATGAAATTCATAAGAGTTTCTAATAAAAAGAAGAAAGTTTCAGTTCTTAAAAGTTTCTTTTATATTTTTTTTGTAATAGGAGCAGTTCCTTTTTTAGTTTTATAACACATTATCAGTACGAGATTCTATCGATACTAAAGCTAGTGGTCTTCTACTTCAAGTAAGTTTTTCAATATATTATTTTCAGTTCTCGAGATAAATATTAAAGGTAATATTACTGAATATTACTTGATAAAATTCTATTTTTATTCTTATGATTATATGAGTATATTTCTTAAATCTACAAATTTATTTTTGTGATTTATATATATATAACGTCAAATATTGAGATTTATTACTATTGACATTTCTAAAAAAAGTTATTTATCTAGAATCCTTGATGAGATCTATTTGGATATGATGAAATTGAGAGATACAATTAAAAAAGAAAATCACGTGTCCCTGCAGGACCGTGTTGTGTATCTCTTGGTGAAAAATCCTCTTACTGTGTGAAATGATTTAAGGGAGAGATATGAGTACCAGAAGATGTAATCCTCCCAAAAGTTTATTATGACTTAATCAACCTGAAGTTGCAAAATTTTAAGAGCAATATTAAATATTATGCACTCTTTAAAATCAACTCAATATTAAAATAATGCAGTGAGAAGGTCACTCATGATGATATATTAAAGAAAACATATACTATTTTTCATACTTCGAATATGCTCCTGCAGTAGCAGTATCGAGAGTGAAAGTTCAACAAATGTTCTGAACTTTTATTTTGTCTTCTAGTGATTGAGCTAAATAATAAGTTTTTGTTAATAAATTATCAGTTACGTCTTATTATTGATATTGAATTTACACCATTTCCAGAAGTGAACGGTGCATCATTTCAAATGAATCAAGGGCATAGACGTGGTAGAAAAACTATAGAAGTATTGGTCTCAAAAGAGACAAGACTAAAGATGATAATAATAGACCGTATCACCAGAAGTGATCCAACTCAAAAAATGGTAAAAGCTTTCAGAATAATTATTCATAGAAAGATGAAGATGTTTGTCATAGATGTGGTATGACTAAACAGTGATCACGTACCTGTTGTATGGCCAAGCACTTGATTTACTTATACTAAAGTTTTATACATTATAGTAAAGTTTTATTATATTTTGAAATAATAAAAAGTCGGTGCCTGAAGTACGACAAGAAATTACTTGGGATAATAAAACCCTGTCTAAATTTGATTCTCTTACAAATGAATGTAAACTAGAAGTTCAGAGGATTACCTATTTGCAAAGTGTTACAAATCAATTACTGGATGTATTTACTGACACTAAAGGTGTTATAAAATCATATAATATTGCTGTTAATGCTTAAGTAAGAATTTAAGTTCCTGAACGACAAATTGTTAAAACAACAATAGATAAGTCTAAGACAAACCTGAAGTGTTGAAGACTTCTTAGTGCAAAAGAAAAGAAATCGGTACTCCTATAGAGACCGTACCCACAAAACAAGCAATAAGATTTATCCAAACTTTCTGTACAGGAAAAGAAACTCCTGAAGAGTATAACTCCTAAAAAGAAAACTCTTGAAGAGAACAAACCTCCTGAAGAGGTGTTTCATGAAATGTTTTCCCCTGAAGATAAATAATGAGATCTCAATACATTTCATGAGTACTGGAAAAATTATGGATAAAAATAAAACTGTTGTCGACAACATATATGATAACCCTTGACATTACCAAAAGTAATGAAAAAAGTGAGTCAAAAATCGTCGAAGAATGTCGACGTAGAAATGATTGGCCAAAATGAAAAGTAACTATTGAAACTGAATTAAAATTACTAGCAAAGCGAGAGGTATTTGGACCTGTTGTCCATACAGTAAAGGATGTAATGCGTATGAGATATAAGTGAGTATTTATACGATAGTGTAATGAGAAATGAAATTATGCGGTACAATTTATCGTACAAGATTTCCTGCAGAAATCCGAGATTAGTTATGAGAAAACATATTTCCTTGTTATGAATGAAATCACATTCAAATTTTTAATCGGTTTGATTATTACAAAAGGATTAGATATGTGGTTGATGAATGTGGTCACTGCATATTTATAAAGATCATTAGATCATTACATATATAAAGATATACAATATTTGAAGCACTAATCCAAGTACATTTAGGAGTATGTACTTTATAAAGTTTCAAAGATCTTTATATGGGTTAAAACAATCCGAATGCATGTGGTATAATTGAATCAGCGAATATCTATTGAAAGAATGATTTAAAAATATTCCTATATGCTCATGTGTTTTATCAGAACCCGGATTTGCCATTATTTTATTTTACGCTGATGATTTACCTTGTTAGAACTCCTAAAGAGATCACAAGAGCTGCTATAAATTCAAAAAATGCATTTGAAAATGAAAGATCTTATTATTCAAATGCTAGATAAATTACAGAAATTTGAGACTTCTAACCTCATCCCTCAAATGCATTTGCTCTTTATAAAGCAACATACCAGCCTAATCTTGTGTTTTATCAGAACCCGGATTTGCCATTATTGTATTTTACGCTAATGATTTACCTTATTAGAACTCCTGAAGAGATCACAAGGGCTGCTATAAATTCAAAAAATACATCTGAAAATGAAAGATCTTATTATTCAAATGCTAGATAAATTACAGAAATTTGAGACTTCTAGCCTCATCCCTCAAATGCATTTGCTCTTTATAAAACAACATACCATCCTCACCTAAAGGATTAGGCAGTCGAAATGAAGAGACAAATAAGGATTTTAAATCCTTATTCTCTTACTTTAAGTCTGCTATTTTTTTTGTCAGACTCTTGAACGAGTCGTTGAAATACGGAAACCTTCTCGTTAAACTCCTCAATCTCACGATTTTTGGATTGTAACCGGTTGAAAAATCCAACAATAGAGGAGGAGTATCGAGTGCCGAGAGTCACCAGCTTATAAACGGTTTCACGATCTGACCTATTAGCCAGATTATTTGCTTACTGCAACATAGCACCTGTAGAAGATGCATGAACAACTTGTAACTGAGGTGAAGGACACCTCATAAATTGATCGTGAGAATATTGAAAGGAAATTGATGATTCATTGAAAATTTGTAGAATAAGAATGTAAATACAGATGAATTATAGATATAAGAAGAAGATTTGATGCGTACTAAATGAAGTTAAAGACGATTCTTATAGAAATGAAAATAAGAACAAGAAAAACCATCATCTCTTCAAATCTCACTTAGTCAAGATTATAAGATATGCTAGATGCATAATTTCAAAAGTCAGCGAGATTAATTGCAGCTATCCTGATTTTTTTGTAAATGTTGAACCTCTGCCGTTAGCTGCTGTTATTGATTTTGTATTTGAGCTCTCTCTCGTTCCAGCTCTTCTATTTGTGTTTTCAAGTTACAAGAATTCCAGTTTACAAATTTTTTCAACTCCTTGTTTTCTTATCTTAAATTTTTATTTTTTCTATCTTTTGTTGTAGGCGTTTGATGCAATTCAGATATTTGATTTTTAAGATGATCAACCTTACTCGTTCTCGCTAGTAGCCTCTGAGACATGGTTGTAAGAGAAGCAGCATACTGAGCACTGAGGGTTCTTGATGCTACAACAATTTCAGGATCAGTTTTATTAGAAAGATATATCTTTGCTCCTATCATGGTATTTATAGTCTCATGAGAAAATATGAGTGGTTGAAGTATAAAAGATTCATGATTCAAATCTGGGACATTAATAAAAGAATTTCTATCAGACATAATATCGTTCTGGATGAACAACAACTGAATCTATGAAGAATGTGAGATCTTTTTGTTGGAGTAAACCAATGGTAAAATTGGTTATATTTAAATAACAATCTAAAGCCTTCAAGTCTCTTTAAGATCTCGTTTGTCAACAATGTTAAGCGGATTTGATTTTCCGCCAAACTGATAATATTAAACCCCAAACTTCTACAACTTTTATCATACATGGATGGTTTTCAATGCTATTTCCGCCATATATAAACAAGTTCTCCCTAATAATGACGAATGAATGGGAGAAAATTTTAAATGAAAATATTATCATGTTCTCTCTAATGCATTATTTAGATGTAAATCATGTTTGAATTCTTAACTTGTTATATATGCTGAAATCATGTTTGCTTATTACTTGAAATACTAACGCATATTATCAGGGGAAGTTTAAGTATTACTGCAGATATCAAATTTCTACTAAATCTGTCAAGCGCCATATATGTAGGGTTCCCTCTATCTTGTCCGACGTATTTTAAACCCATAAGACCCTGAAGTGCCAAAGCGGATAATATCGGATAGAAATATGGAGCTGCTTGTATATGCCATATTTTCAAATCATTCAAAAATTATTGCAATTCATAAAGCAAGTCGAGAGTGTATTTAGCTGAGATCAGTAATTCAACATATCCAAGAAAGTGTGGTCTTTCATAATCAATGATAGCCCAACAATTTTATATGAAGATAATACTGCTTATATTAGAAGAGTATATATCAAAGATACGATCAAGTGATAATCTGACAGATTTATTCACAAAAGCATAATCAACTACGATATTCAAGAAAATTGTGCAAAACATTAAAATGTGAAGATTCAAAGATCTATTGTCATACACTTTTCAATGGGAGTAAATGTCCTGAAAACTTGTGCTGATTATACTCTTTTTCCTTTACTGAGGTTTTATCCTACTAGATTTTCCTTTGCAAGATTATAATGAGGCAATCTTAAAACACTTTGCGGTACATAAGAATAGTGTACTCTTTTTCTTTCGCTATTATTTTTCTTCCCACTGAGTTTTTCTTTAGCAAGGTTTTAATGAAACAGATTCTTTATGGGTAGTCATTCAAAAGGGAGTGTTATGAAATTGTCGGCCGCTGCCTCCCTTAACCCATCAAATTATGTGAATGATTCCACCATTATTATTTTAAATCTTATATAGTAACTTGCATAGTATTTTTAAGGTTTATAAATATAAGTTTCAATTGTTATGAAATTCATAAGAAAAATATATAAAAAGAAGAAAGTTTTAATTATTAAAAGTTTCTTTTATATTTCTTTTACAATAATAGTAGTTTTAATTTTTAGTTTTATAATAACTATAGACTTTTAGACGGAAGAAAAAAAAAACTTTTTTGGCATTACCTTCTTTTTGAAGAAAATTATAAAACCGACTTTTATTAACTGGTACAACCAGGTACCCATATTCCGGGTTCAACAACCGGACCGGGTCCATAATCGGATAAACTCAGGCCAAAATCCGACCTGGATCTAAAACCTGTTTTTCATGCCAGGTGTACTCCGATAGTCGATCCAGTACCCGTGAACAGTCCTACCGTTTTATTTCTTTATCCTTATATATATATATTTTAAGGAGAGGACCTAAGAGAACATAAGGCTCTGGTGATATCATAAGATACAGTACACAAGTTTTCTTAATATATGTGCAAAACAACATGATGTTATGCACGTTATTTATGCAGATATTCACTTCAATTGATGAAACAAAAGCATCATGGAGTAACTGTGTCTTTCTCAATAATACCGCCGCTACTGATCTTTTTGGGTGCAGGAAGATGATTCTGGGTCTTCATTTCTTGCCCTGCAAACATAAGTACACCAACTTTACACGTTTAATCAAGGCGCCTTATGAGTGCAAACTTGATTCGAAGAACAAAAAAATAAAAATAAAAAGTCATGAGAACTGGGTCGGCTTTGCATTCAAAAAGAGATAGATTTATAGATGGTACTAAATGTCATTATAAGAAAATTAGACTGATATTTTTATGATAATTAAATAGATAATTATGATATTTTTATGTCTCAAATAATCTATTTAATTGCTATAAAAATATTATAACAGATCAATTTTCTTATAGCATGTGCAAGCGCCATCACCATGCAATTATCCACATAAAAGATTAATTTTTTAGTTCTAAATTCACCTTCTTTATTTTTTAAGTGACTGTATCATATTTATTCGACTGTACGTAATAGTAGTCAAAATATGTAGCATTAAGTATGTATCCTTTCTGGACTGCAAATGATCATAGGGTTCTAAGCCATGACATACACTTTTTGTCAAGCACCAGTACTACAAATTGCAGGTTCTCTCTACTACATATATATAAGACGTGCAGAGAAAGAGAGAGGAAGAGAGAGAGAGTATGAAAAACGTATATACTTGGAAGTGAAGTAGAAACGGGAATTGCAGGAGGAGGGTGAGGATTGTGTCTCGGGTTGGCTCCAGGGCCATCGTAGTCGTCGGTGCCCCAAATGGTTTCATCTCCTGCGCCATGCATATTGTGGAGCAACATCAACATGAGTTTACAAATGCTTTTGCCAAATCACTTCTTATATTAAGTGGATAGTGACCGTTTAAGTTAATCTGGTTTTAACAAAAATGCTTCCATTCCTTAAGATTTTTGGGTTTCGTCTCATCCATAAATCGTATATTTCAAGATGATCTTAACGATATATGTTACATACCTGCAGGGATTTTGCGAGCTGAGCACAGTATGGCAAAGGTGACCAAGAAGAAGATGCAGAGGCGAGCTTCAAAACCCATCTCTCTCTCTCTCCCCCTCTCTCTCTTTCACTGTTTCTCTCTCTCTCTACCTGAAACTGTGAAATCTGTTCATGTCTCATCACGCATGACCCATCTACTATATATTTTGTATTGCATAAGAAAAAAAAAAAAGAAAAAACGGCTATCCGCTAGTGCCTAGTGGTAATGACAAATGGCCAACCTTTTTTGCCGGATGTGACAGATTCTCTCGACCATGAACGCCACGGCTTCAGAAGGAAAATGATACGTATTTGTAGTATTTATTAAGAGTGTGCAGTAATACCCAATCCAAAGCACTTAAGATAAGGGATTTTTTTTCTATTTTTATCAGATTTTTCTATTTGAAGTGAAATAAATTGAATTTATTTAATTTAAGATGCTAGGATAAAATCAAAATATCAAGACGGTAAAACATAAATAAGAACTGAACTTGTACACTTTTTTTACACGCTTCTAGAAGCAAAATTTCCCTTATTTTAAACATAAGGGTATAAATATTAGTAAAAAGATCATCAAGAATATTATTTATAAACCGTTTGTGTATTTTTTTTTTTTAAGTACACATATATAAATATAACTTTTGTATATTCTCTAATTTAATTATTTGTATTTTTATATTCTTATTTTTATTTTTCTTTCATCATATTTTTATCTTTTTTTAATAAATTCTTTTAATATTTTGACTAATATGACATTATCAATTCCATAAAAGATATTCGAGACAGTATACCTAACATTACTCAAAGATTATGTCTATTATTTTCTTTATCTTAATCTGTCCGATCTCACTTTCACTTTTCATTTTGTAAAAAGTCGAAACAATCCATAACTTTCTAAAAGTTATAATTTCAAAGAGATTACATGTTGGAGTCATTTTAGCGGTGGCATTATAAGCAATCTGGTCAAAATGATTTGCTTATGGTAACATCAAATGAGCTAATGATCATCTTTGTCCACAATTAAGGAAATCTCTTACAAATCTGGTATCATCATTTCACCACGGTAAAGAACATGTCATAAATCACATTAATATAACAATTCTAACACAAAATGAATAAATATAACATTTTCCTTCAAGAGCCCCATCTCAAAACTACAAATCATGCAAGAATTTAATCCTGAATCCGTTTTCCGTTTCAAATCATATCTAATAAGGTTGGAAAATGTCTCCCAACCTGATTTCACAAAAAT
Organism: Platycarya strobilacea; assembly: GCA_036898215.1. NCBI lineage: Eukaryota > Viridiplantae > Streptophyta > Magnoliopsida > Fagales > Juglandaceae > Platycarya > Platycarya strobilacea. Next base: position 26,130,923 of record CM072551.1, read on the forward strand.
ACTCACTTACCTTAGTCACAAATAGCACTTCAATATCATAGTTGATATTTTAGTGCATAAATGCTATTTATAAAAGCAGCATATATATGTTTATGCCATGCTCATCATCAAGAGGTTCTACTCGTAAAAGGAAAATTAGGAAATCATCCGGTGGTTTCAACATATCAAGAGTTGTCATCTCAAACAGAGCAACCAAAAACCAAAATGGCAGTTCAAAAGCACCAGATATTTTTCTATCCACTGCTCATCATCTTTTCTTAAAACCATACTTCTTGCGTTCATAAAATAGGTCAGTTTTTGCGCTACCTAAATTAACAATTTTCGGGCATCCATCCCTATCTTTCTCCTGCTGCGTACACTCCTTGCAATAGTAGGCATCAGAAATCCCTACTCCTCCACAGATAACACAGCGACCCTGAAAGGACCCATAGTTGCATTCATCACAAACCCGCACAAGCGTGCAAGGGCGCACATAGGAGTCACAGATTACACACTTCCCATCACATTTCTCACAAAGTCTTCCAATGGCAATTCCCGGCTGCTTCCGGCACATAATCAGATCTGGATGATGCTTGGCCATGCTTTCTGAAACCAGCTAGTTCCTTAATGAGAGGTAAAGTACACACAAAATCCCTGCATGGAATTTTTTTTATCAGAGATTTTATTATCCAGAAGACAGAAAAGCTCAACCAAAAACAGAAAGAATATTAACAGCATCTCAGTTTCTAATTTCTATACTGGATGAGTAAAGAATATGTCCTCCAAAGAACAAATGACAATGCATGGCATATCAACATCAAGCAAAATCAACTGCTTGGTTTAGACAACCGACTACCATCTGATGACATAAAAAGAAAATTTCCAACTTTCCCCATAATCATCCAATAACGGATTCTAGGCAATTGAAAGGGTCTTCTGAGCAATCCAGAGATCATTTAGATTCCATTAGTTATGAGGATTTGGAATATCACATATTTGATCAATCAACGATTCTTTGGGATCCTTCCTTCTTCAAACAGAACGAACAGAGATAGAATCAGGCACCCTTCTCCTAGCAATTTGCGATGTTTCTTCAAGTAAAATGGATTTTTTCTTTTAATTTCAACATTACCTCCTCCATTCATTGGACGCATACAACTAGACAAGCAATCAAAATGTACAAAATTTGCGCATAATATGTAAGCATTAAAAATCCAGATAAATGTCACACAATCATATATATTTCCACGTTCTTCAGAATTCTACAACAGTTCAGCAGTCAACTCAGAGAAAAAGGAATATGGGTGGGGTCCGGATAGATAATATTTAGTTACGGACAAATGAATGTGAGGGGACAATAAGAAAAAAACCATTCCAGTGCCTGAGGTAAAAACAATTTCAAACATTTGTCCATGATGAGGAATTCAACACTGAGTTTAAAAGTATGCTTCTGTTCGAGTTTTGAGCCATATTCAAGAATGGCCAAAACATTGCTCCTCACAATATGAACTTAACTGATCGATCAAGTTTCTCCCATCCCTAGTAATTAAGCGTCAGTTTATCATCACACTACAGCAGCTACTATTTCATTCTAGCACCATGGTTCAAGAGACAATCCATACAATACAAAACCCATGTGAAATGGAGGAAAAAACAATTCTTTTCTTTTCTTGTCTTTTCTTTTTCTTATCAGATCCAACTGAATTTAGTCACTAATGGCAAACCAGAATATCTTAGGTCATCAACTTCCAAGCAAGGTATAAGTTCTACGGACCTACCTAAGATTTGACCAAACAACAATAAGTCCAGTGTATTGTTTGTCACTATGTCCAATATATAGATAATCATTGTCAAAAATAAACTGAAATATACCATTGTAACAATACATGAATGACATGCAGATTATTTCCTTTCAAATTGTGTTACAAAATGGTCCTACAAACCTAACTTGTTCCAAGAAAAAGTAATTGCACCACTACATCCTACAAAAGCTCCAATCAACCCTCAAGATTTCCTTAACTGCTTCTTCCCCTACTCTTTTTCTTAACAATAATTAATAAGCACAGTCCAGTTACTTATATTTTGTCCCAAAATAACCCACCCAACTATATTTTAGCCCAAACATTCTCAATAGCAGTTCATCAAACACTTATTTCCTATAATACAGCTATTAGTTTAGGAACAATGCATGACCTATCAAGAACCAAGATGCAATCAAGTACAGTCCATTTTTTAAAAAAAAGAATTGATAATAATGACATAGCACTTAAATCAAAACTTTGATGAGAATATTTCGTAAACATACATTAACAAAATGCCTGTAAAATATAACAAAACCATGTATGTGTCTGCATGGCGTGCACAGCTGACAGCGCTATAGCAGGCAATACATACTCAAACAATGCATCCCAGTGTTTTTTCTAAATTTGATGTTCTTTGACTAGCTTCTTTGTATCCAATTTCAATGCAAAATTTCTAGTTTTATGGTCTTCAAACCCCCAATATTTTAGGTATGTGCACTAACTCCACCACAGGATTGCCCACCTCCGAATTAATTGGAGGTTGAGTCTGAAATCCACCTTCACCTCCAGAGTCCCTAAATATCCACTTCAGTAGTGCTCCCCCTACCTGATCTATGCCTCCTACAGGTGTAATAGAGTCTGACAAAGTGACACAAAAAGGGTCATTGGGAGGTGGAGCACCTACAAGAAATGTTCTCATTGATGGAATGACAACACCTATGTTGGAGGTGAAGGAACCTCTAATGGTGACGGTAACAGTGAATAGCAACAATATAGCTACCGAGGAGGTTCGGGATTAGAATGCAGGATACTGCAGGGAGAGAAAAGTACGGGTTTATCGTTGGTGCCTTATGAGGAGGAATGTCTCGGGTCAAGACAGCAGTTGGGAACTATGTATGGGGATAATGTTGTTCTTGGTTTCTCTTCCTCCGACGAACAACATAACGGGTTCACCATCATATCAGATTCGGAATAGATTAAAAAGATTTTACATATCGTAGGGCTTTCATAGGGAGGATATGAAGACCAATTTAAAGCACTACTCACTACGATAGAGGCGGGCCACCACTTGAAATCAAATCAAGTTTTAATAAAAGCAGGGAGTTAAAGCGTCTTTCTTGGGCAATCAACTACGACGCTAAGGGAGGTAGCTCAAGTCAAGTGAAGACAAAGGGATAGTATTATGAAGACATCCTTGGTTACTCCTATTGATATATAATATTTTTTGCTTATAAAAAAAAGTATCCACTTCACTCCACTCTCACCCCAACTTCACAAAGACCAAGCAAAAGAAGGATTGGTGTGTCGGAATTTAACTCGCACAAAAATGCCAAAATGCAAACTACATGTTAGACATAAGATCCGTTTATGTAACATTCACGCCAACATGCACAAAGCAATACAAATGAAATAAATCTTCTAGACACAATCCTGCCTTCCAACAGGCAAATTTTCGAGAAAGGAAAAAAAATGCCATATATGAACGCAGGATTTTGTAGATCTGCATTCCAACTCCAGGAAAACCATCTTCGAGAGTAATCTTGAAATAATCCAAGCTAAAAGCATCGTAGAGTCATCCTGAGCTATGACTCATACACAATGACATGAGTTAGAAACAATTCAGTGTATTTAGAGAAATGAGTTAAAACAAATTCGCCATATGAGAAAGAAAAAGTATAAGCCAGTGCCAAAAGAAGAACAAAAGAGCTACAACAACCAAAAGTGGAAAACAAGGTAAGATACTAAGATTGGAAAGCACATGCATGCCAGTCGGGACCCGAACAACGTCGAGTACCATTACCAAACAATAAGGAAAAACAAGAAAAAACCCTAGATTAAAATTGAAACCTCGCTGTAAGATGGGAAGGAAAGGCGAAGCTCTGCCTCTGTTTGACTTCTAAGAAAACCGAGAGGGGTAGGCAGGTGTGTGGGCGAGGGTGTGTTGCCGGATACAAGTCTGCTACAGTGAAGCGAGAGAGAGAAAATCAGAGAGAGAGAGAGAGAGAAACAAACGGAAGAGAGGGGGTGTTTTAGCAGAAAACATAACAAACAGCCATAGTAACAAACTTAAAACAACGAAATAATACTTGAAAACGCAAGAAACATACCCACAGCTAACCCGCGCCGAGGAGGTTCTAACGTGCGCCGAGGGCGAAGGGTGATGCTCTGCTGAGTCGCTGACTGCTCCCTTGGTGTAAATGTTGAAGAGACTCCGCAGTCGGAGACTCGGAGGGAAAGTGGAAATCTAGAAAACGATCGAACCATCCTATTTGGGCCAGGCCTTTTAAGGACAGACCTAATAATTTTATCTCCTGCTTCAATTATATGGTCTACATGGCCCAACCCATTTAGAAGAACGTAAGAACGTTCTCATTTTTATTCCGTTTCATTAAAGCCGAAAGTTAATTAAAAAACAAAAGGAGTGTGCCTTCTAATGAAAAAGAGTGTCTAGAAGAAATGTATTACTGTTAATGAGATTGGGTCGAATTGTAATACACTCGTTTGGGCCTTTTTTTTTTTTTTTTTTTTGGAATAGAAAACTGATGTCATTCATTCATTAATCAAAATATAATTAAGAAGTTATAATACCATGAATATACAAAGGAAATTCTTCTATATCATAAGTATCCTCTAATTAGGGGTGTGCTCCGACTTTGACGGTGTAGGAGTTCAGAGTTTCCGACTCCGACTCCGACAATCGTCAGAGTTGAATTTTCGTTTCGACTCGGACTCTGAAATAGTCTGATCGGAATTCGAACGAAATTCCGATCCGAACTCCGATTTCAAAATGGGCCTAATTAGGTCCATTTCGAAATCAAATGGACTCAATTGGGTCATTTCAATTCTAAATGAGCTCAATTGAGCTTATTTTCTAATGTAAGCTGCCACAACTATTTATCTATTGAGGTTTCACTACTAATGAGTCTTAAATAGTTAAACAAATAATACAAATTAATAATTACAATGCTAATTGTTAAGCCAATAAGCCTAATAGCATAATACAAAAAATAGTCCAAGACTCTAAACTGAATAATACAAAATACAAATTAAATTATTAAATCATTTTCTACCACTGATTCAATAGGACCCGAGTTACTAAAAACAAATCTGTCGCAGCAAAATAATGTCGTTGGAACTTATACGGACTCATACCTGAGAATTGAGATTAAGATAAAATTAAAATGTATTATTATCAATAAAAATTAAAATTAACTAGACATGAAACAAGTAAATGTAAATTAGAGAAAAAAAATATACATAGCCGTCAATTGCTATATTAGTCATTGACAAGTATGCTGGGGTTGATAACTAGATCTATGAAATCATAAACTGTATAAATTTAAATTTAAATAAATTTATGAAATTATAAAAAATTTAAAAAAATCATTGAAATAATTGAGTAATTATATAAATTTTGTTACTTTAATCATTAAAAAATAAGTAAATAAATTAATTTAATTTTACCTGACTCAAGCTTGTAGCTCACAACATCGATGCCAATGCTCTCTAGTCTAGTAGGTATATCACTAATCCATTTTTTTGTGCAAATGAGGGCATCCATGGTTGACAGTGACAATGAACTCCGGTAGGCATCCAACACTTAACCTCTAGTGCTAAATACTGACTCAGATACAACTGTAGTGATAAAAACGGCTAGTACATCTCGAGCAATATAGGAAATGATCGAGTACTTGATGGAATTAGTCATCCACCAAATCAATATCTGAAACTCCTCACTAAGCTCCGCGACCTCTGCCAGTATATATCACTCAATCTCATTCATACACTGCAGTGGATTTCTCATCAACCGTGCATGATACGACGTCATAACGTTGAAGTCTTGGGATCGATTGGTTGCACTGGCCTAACTCAAACGGGCATCTGTGGCTGGTCTTGAACTCGAGCTCGAATGTGAGGTACCTGTAGCTGCTAAGGATGAAGCAGGGCTACTGGCGCTGTAGTGGGTGTATAAATCATTCAGATCTGCCTTAAGCGCTGTGATAAACGTCGCTACCTTCACTACTCCGAGAACCTCAGTTGCTCACCATTCTACCACCCCAACTTTAATCGAGGGTCGAGAATCGACACTATAAATAATAATCTATTTATCTTCTCAACTTACCCCCAATATTTATTATATTTAAACTGCATCTGTGATGTTATACCAGATAATAGTCCGCTCGAGTCAACACAACCTTCTTTCAAGTGGTGGTATAGGATGGAGATCTCGTTGAACCACATGTTTGCCGTTGCATATGTGGATCTAGAAACCTACATCGTGATGTCATAAAAGATCTGTAAAAAGCTGACAAACTCGGATACATGTTGCCAATCCGTGTTGTCTGGCGGACCAAGTACCCTTCTATCAGGCTCCAACAGGGCATACCTCAGACCCCCATCCTCAATCTCCAACCACTCAAATGCCTTCTGGTACTTTAGTGCCACATCCAACATCAGATAAATTTAGTTCCATTGAGTGGGAACATCCAGACACAACATTTTTGAAAACTCAGCCCCAAAATGTTTTGCTATTACCTTGAACTTCCACAGCGTTTGGTGAGAAACTCTCCCGTACCGCACAATGTTGCAGACTTTCTTAATGAAGTCATCCACATCTTCCATCCCCTTAACTGTTTCATCATTGAAAAATATCCAATTATCATAATTTATAATAATATAAAAACAGTACTATTATCGAAGACTTTAATCATAAAATATTAAAATATAAAATACAAAATTAAAACCAGAAAGACTCACTAACAATAAGGTTGATTATGTGAGCAGTGCATCAAATATGGATATACTAGTAATTTTTAATCACATCTTCTATCACCCTCGTATTCCGCATAAACCACTCAATGGCAGTCTCTTTGTCACCGGTATTGTCAACTGTAATGCATAAAAAATTTTGGATGCCCCAATCCATCATACAATCATCTAACTCTACCCCAATTGATGCACTCTTATGGTCAACTATTTTTTTAAATCTAATAATTCTCTTTTTAAGATTCCACTCACTGTCAATGTAGTGTGTTGTGATACACATGTACGAGGTATTCTATACAGACGCCATGTATCGATCGTAAATGACATTCTCTAGTCAATGGTGATGAACATCTTCTTCATCTCTGTCTTTTCCCTCAGATGCAACTCCATACAATCGCACATCACTGTATAATAGGATGAGAGTGGAAATCTTGACTCAAATAGCTTCACAAAATAGCATAACCTTGTATTCTCAACCATGGTAAAAGGCATCTCATCCTGTATAATCATCAATGCAAGCGCCTCACGAAACATCTTCTCACTGTATTGAGAGACCATCAGGTTCCTTGCCTATGTCCCTGTCTCATCAGTGGCTGTAGAAGCCTCGTAACTAAGATTAGTCTGAAACCCACCTAAGGCTGCATTTAATAATTTATTATCAACATTAGCTTTAAGTGAAAATTAAATGGGATTAATATTAAATGAATGAATCAAGTAGTATACATATGGCCCTATAGGAATAGTCTGAGTGTTTGACACTAATCTCTTGATGTCATCCCCTTTGCTATTTGGTACCGCTGGCACTATTCAGATATGAGTCTGAGTGTTTGACACTATTCAGATATGATGATAGACAAGATGTGCCTTGCCTTTTTTAATGACACCCAACTTGAGCACCACAATGGTTGCACTCAGCCCATGGCTTTTTGGGATCTCCACCTTCAACCTTCGTGAAATGTTTCCATGTCCACGATTTTTTTTATTTGATCGTGGATGGGGTAGTCTCGCAACTGCAAGGTGTACTGGTACATCCGGATCCTAAACCGGATCGTCCCCAAGACTCATCTCCTCCTCCTCAATAAACTAATCAAGACCTTCTGCTTCTAATTCTATGTTGACTAGAAGTAGAAATCCACTGCTAGCACACGAGATTCGTGTTCCAGTGGTGCTAGGTAGTCGACTCAAAGTCCGACTCGATGCTGCTGCTTGACACCGATGGAGTCCTAGCATCCAGAGTCTCATATGGAGTCGGAGTCACACTAGCACTAAATAAACTTATATATAAGTTTATATATAAACTTATAAAGCATTAGCCAACTCATCTTTGCACAACCAATATAATCCGCTTCTTAAAACTTATTTAAGATGAGGACTGAGGACTGAGGACTGAGTGCAACTTCTTTCTTTAAGATTTTAAAATCTAAAACTTCATTCGTACACTGTTGTAAAAATGATTCACTCAAACCTGTCAATTTAAAAGAACAGCAATAAAATACAATATTAAGAAAAGTTCTATATGAAGTTGAAAAGGTTTGATATAAGCTAATCAAAGTGGGAAAAATAGAAAAAGTATTGTTCTTAATCATCTATAAATGCTTTTTTTAGTTGGATGATCCTTTTGGCTATCATTCATCAATATCTACAGATCATCCTAAACCAAACAATCATTAACACTTCATTTTCTTTCTGATTTGTTTCCATCATGTGACAATGAGCTAGCTATATATGTTTGATGAAAGAATATCTGTCAGAAATCATGTAAAAGACCATACTAGTTTATCATTTTTTTTTATAGCTTATAGCCTTATATAATTATATAAATTATAATTTATATATAGGTCCAAACAACTCATTATCCACTAGTTTTTATACCAATAGTAACTCTTTGGATATTAGGTGTTTGGTTTGGTAGATGTCATGTAAGCCCATAAATATATTATGTGCTCTTTAATAGTATTATAATACAAAGGTTCAGTTGACAATTAAATCACACTAGCACTCCAAAAGTCAACATATCTATGCATTATTTGTCTAAAATATTACACAAATTGTTTTGTTTAAAGCAACAAGTTTTTGGACTAAAATAATGCCCCCAAGAGGGCAACGTTATAATAGCAGCATCATTATTGGGATTGACTTTAGTAAGACATCAGTAGACATTCAAATGGTTGAAAAATATGATTGAATTTTCAGAGAATTATTTGAATTCTTGGCTGAAAATGAAAGATTGTGAGAAAAACTTCCAAAATTTGCAAGGGGAAACAGAAGGAAATTGAAAAGAACAAACTGAAGAAGTTTGTGAATGCAATCATAGCTATTAGCTAAGATTATGGGATATATATATTTTCAGTTGTAGGGATAATAAGAGCAACAAATAATTGATTAAAATTACTAATTTCGATGTCATATAATTATCTTTTATTAAATGTCATATAATTATCTCATGAAAGACCATACTAGTTTTAAGTTTATCATTTTTTTTATAGCTTTTTTATTCTTTTTTGATAAGTAAAGTTCAATAACACAATTCATACAGTGATACAATATACATACATCTTATATTACTGTGATACACCGTAAGGCATAAAATTCAATCCACGTGATCATAAGCATGACCTAATTCAAACCTATTAGCTTATACCAAACCTAATAAGGGTAGAGATCCACTTAAATACAACATTAATAAAATTTCACTTCATTAAGACATTTCCACAAACACCTCGCATACACTTAAATACAACATGAAATCCAACCTATAAAATAGTGGCTTATTTCCTCCATACAAAATTAACACAATAGAAAACAATTAACACAATCCAACCTCAATTTTGCAGATTAAAATTAAAAATAAAATTCATATTTTGAAACCTAAAATTTAGGACCATTACCAATTAAAAAACTGTTCTCCTAGGCAATGGTAAAGCAAGGTGTAACTCGAAGACGACGGCGTCACGGCTAGAAAAGTGGGGAGCTGGTTGCTTGAAGACGGGAGAAGATGAAGCGGAGCTAGGCTGCTGGAGCAGGAGAACAAAGAAACTAAAGCGAAAGAAAGAAGAAAGAAGAGGAGAAAGAAAAGAGAAAGAAGGGAATCGAGAGGGGGCAAGTGATAACAAGACGGCGTCGTTCCTAATTAATTGGAACGACGTCGTTTCATTAAAAAAAAAAGATACAAAACGACTTTTTTTAAAAAAAAAAAAAGCGAATTCGGAGGCAAAAATCGGAGCAATCGTGTCCTCCGACTCCAATTTCGAACTCTGACTTCAGAGTCGAAAATGTTCTGACTCCGATTTCAATTTTCGACTCCAATCAGAGTTGGAATCGGAGCGGAAGTCGGTCAAAATTTTTGCCCACCCCTACCTCTAACACACAGAGAGCTGACTTAACAAGTGTGTGAGCAGGTTGGTTGGCCTCGCGTAAGGCATGGTAAGTTTCCCAATTACAATGAACTACTAAACACTCATTTGCATCTTCAATTAATATTCCTCCTAAACTCCAGTTAGGGACTTGTCGATTAAGTTGGTCTATGACAAGCTTGGCATCTCCCTCAATAATGACTTGCTTGATGCCAAGTTCTTTGCAAAAAAATGGTTGTAATTAGTAGCCCATAGGACTCGGCATCAAAAGTGTTGCCTGTAAACTCCCTATTGGCCCTTAGAGTTCTAGTAACAAGGCCTTACTGGTCTCGGATAATCACCCCCACAGCTATTCTCCTCATTTCTGGTTGTCTGGCTGCATCCCAATTGGCCTTATATGAGCCAACTTTCGGTAGCTTCCATGTTGTCTGCCGTTGGTCTATCTGAGGGGAGTTAGTGGTGACAGTGGTTGCCTCTTTAAAATCGTGAAGACCTGCCCTAGCATTTTTAAGGATTAAAGAAGGGGGACCAAATACCCAGTTGTGAACAAAATCATTTTTGCATGACCAAATGCCTTTGAAAATCATAGCAGCATCCTCAAGGTCGCTCTGCTTCAATTTCTGGACAAGGTTAGACCAAATATTGATAAAAAGATCATTATGGAAATGCATTTTTTGAGTTTTAACACAACATTGGATCCAGACATCTTTAAAAGCTTCACACCCCTAAAGAATGTGGCCTGAGATCTCGATTTCTATGTTGCAAGTTAAGCATACGCTCTTCTCTAAGATTTTCCTTCTCTTTAAATTGGCTCGGGTGGGTAAAGTTTCGCTACAAGCCCTCCATAAAATAATTTTACTGCCGGTGCCATGTTGAGTTTCCAAATGCTCTTCCATGTGGCTGTATCCCCCTTTCTGTTTGAAGATTCACCCTTGAAATCTTGTTTTAGCTGCCTCTGATGATGGTAGCCACTCTTGACCGAATATTGGCCATTAAAGGTGGAGATCCATACTAGCTTGTCTCCTCGGCCTCCAATGCTGATGGAAATTGACTTAATGGCCTTGATCTCTGATTTCAAGAATAACTCTTGGAGCAAACAGTTATCCCATCTCCTAGAGACAGGGTCTATAATATCACAAAGTTTCTCACACCAATAACTAGGATCTTTTTGTGAGAAAACTTGAAAAGATGGTAGGCTTGGAATCCATTTCCCCAACCATATATTTATACTCTTTCCATCCCCAATTATCCACACTAAGCCCGATTTGAGAAGGAAAATATATGCATGTATACTTCTACTTGCAAAGGAAGGACTCGGTCCCACTTTAGCTTCCTTTAAATCTATTGAAGGGAAGTACTTTTGTTTGATAACCATGGCAGCCAATGAAGAAGGGTTCTGAAGCATCCTCCACTTTTATTTGGCCAAGATGGCCAGGTTGAATCCCCTAAAATCTTGAAAACCCAAGCCTCTTGAGTCCTTAGCTAGACTAAGTTGGTCCCAAGAAACCCATTGTATCTTAGATAAGTTCTCATTGTAGCCCCACCAATTTGATGAGCCAACTGCCTTTATACCCACAATCTGAAGTAACCGAGACTGAAGATTTGACCGAGTATTTTTACTTAAGTAAACTGCTGATTTCTACTTATTGAGGGTCTGACCTAAAGCTTGCTCATAGAGTTCTAGGATGGAGAGTATGTTTGTAAGCTCAGGAGGTGAGGCATGGCAGAAGAGAAGACTATTATCTACAAAGAATAAATGGCTGACTTTAATGGGTCCTCGTCTTGGGGGAACACTTAAGATTTCACCTTTTAAGTCCTCCTCTATCAAGAGGGCTAATAATGCCTCAACAATCGGGATAAAAATATAAAGGGAGAGTGGATCCCCCTAGCAAATACGTCTAGAGGGAAGGAAAGCCTGCTGGGGTTCACCATTAACTAATATAGAGTAGGACACTAAACTAAGGCATCTTTGAATCAGTTCTATCCATTGACTTCTCCATTACTCATTGGACAAGCCCACATTCCACTCTGTTGTAGGCCTTGCTCATGTCCAGTTTAAGCGTCATAAACCTCTTTTTTCTTTTCATTTTGGTTTTTATAAAATGGAGGACTTCATAGGCGACAAGAGTATTGTCTGAAATAAGCCTTATCGGCATAAATGCACTTTGGTTGATGGAGATAAGGTTCGGGATGATAATCTTGAGTCTGTTTGCCAGAGTTTTAGACATCATTTTATACAGCACGTTACACTGACTAATGAGCCTAAAATCTCCCACTCTTTTTGGATTCTTGATCTTGGGGATTAGGGAGATGAATGTATTATTAACTTCTCTAAGGGATGCCCCTTTGTTAAGGACTTGAAGAACAAAATTCATAACTTTGACCCTTACGATGTCCCAATTTTTCTAATAAAATTGGGTTGGGAACCCATCAGGTCTAGGGAACCCTAAAGGGTTCATCTGAAAAACTGCCACCTTCACTTCTTCTATAGTAAATGGTCTTAACAAAATATCCAACATGTCCAAAGTAATCTTAGGCTTTAACAGAACCAGGCATTTAGAGATATTAAAAGGAATAGAATTCATGAATAAGGAAGACAAGGCACTTGATATAATGTTGCCAATGTCCTCTTGTTCCGTGGCTTCAAGACCATTTGAGTCTACTATTGAATTAATAGCATTGGTCTTCCTCCTTTGGCTTGTTTGATTGTGAAAATTTGAGTATTCTTGTCCCCTTTTTTTAACCAATTCTGCTTCGCCCTCTGTCTCCACTTCAGATCTTCCTCAGCTAATGAACCTTCCACCTTTTTTTAAATATGGATTAGGTGATGAAGAAGATTGTCCTCTCCCTTGTCTAGTAGGTAACAGATCCCTTCAAGGTCCCGAGTGGAGTGATTATGAGCCTGCATTCTCAATAGTTTATTCCACTTGATGAGGTCACGCTGGCAGTGTTCTAGCTTTGATCTCATAGTCCCAGCCATAATGCAGTTCCTCAAGCCATTATTCCATGTCTGCTGAATAACTCCAGTACATTCCTCTCGAAGCTCCCAGGAAGCTTCATATCAGAAAACTAGGTCCCTTCTCTACCTCTTATTACTACTGATCTAGTAATAAATATGAAGAGGGCATGGTCAGACTTCACGACAACTAACACCTTACATGAAGCTGAACTGAACTTGTTGAAAAATTCCTCATTCGCCAAGGCTTTGTCTAATTTTTCTTTTGTGAAGTCTCTACCGTTTCTATTATTCAACCATGTGAATTCTAGGCCACTATATGAAGATCACGGAGGCCACAGTGTTCAAGTGCCCTTCTAAACCTTTCTATCTGCTTATAAGGTCCTCTAGCACCTCTAAATTTCTCCTTCTGATGTAAGATCTCGTTAAAGTCGCCAGCACATAACCATGGGGTCTTCGAAAAGAGAAGGGGGGCGGCTTTATAAATTCCAACAAATCTCAACTATTATTCCTCTTAACAGTTTCGGATGTCCATAGTATCCGCTAAATTGCCAAGGAGTAGTGCCACGTCCATCATCAACCATAGTAGTAACATGCCATTGGGTGAAATTAATCAAGCTAACCTTCCATTCATTTTTCCACAAGAGGGATAAACCCCCACTCAAACCAACACTATCGACCACAAAATACCCATCAAATTGAAGCTTCCTTCTTACTTCTTCCATATGACTCTTGTTACACTTAGTTTCCACAAGGAACACTAAGTAGGGTTGCTTTTCCTAAGTAATTTTTCTAAGGATCCTGATTTCCCAAGGGTTCTCAAACCTTCAGCAATTCTAGGTAATAGTATTCATAGATGGTGACAGTGCTGGCTACTAGCACTTGCCGTATGTTCTTGGCTTGGGAGCAAGTCTCCATCTAGTTTAGTTCTCTTTGAAAAACACACATCCTTTTACTTCCTTCAATATCCCCTTTTTATATCTAGGTTTTAACTGTAGATTAGTGATGTCAGCTAAACCAGCTCCAAGGTCATTTTTCACACGTGCATTTCTTTTTCATTTTCCTGCTTTTGTCGTTCCAGGGGCTCCACCTATCTTACACTGCATATTAGTACTCAAGGGGTATGTATATGGGGTTTTTGGGCATCCTTCTGTCAATTTGTTATCCAGCTTGTCTTTATCCCCATTAAGTTCAGTGATTACCGGTCCATCTAAAATGGTGTGCCTATAGTCTTGTAGTGAGCTTGTATCTAGCTCCATAAAGCTACAATTTTCCTTAAAGTTCAGTAGGGTATGTTCAAACCTGGGTAGGTTGGCTCCTTTAAAGCTTTGAGGGTGAGAGGCTCCCAAGTCAAGATTCTTTGGAAAGGCTTTCTGACTAGAAACTTCAGTAGAGGACACTTTTAGTATAGTAATCAATTCTTTTGGAAGTTTTGCGGACTTGTCACTATTGCTTTCACCATGGCTTCTACCCTCCATGGGCACAGGTATATCCCCATTTCTTCTTGTTTGTTTTAACCATCTATCTTCCTTCATTAATTCCTGTTTTCTTCCAGTTTCCTCACCCTGCTCTTCCTGGCTCCTATTCTGTTCCGTAGTCTCTGATTTGCCCCATATTTGCGCTAGTCAAACAGAGATGTATTTCTTAGTTGACCTTGTAGCCAAGCTCCAAAGGAGAGTTCCACCTTCCCCTCATAGTTTTGGTCATATTTAGGTCTCGGGCAATCCTTCCCTTCATGAAATAGTATTCCACAATGGAAACATAGATTTTGAAGTTGTTCATATTTTAGGGATATCTGGTATTTCTTCTGATCGAACTCGAGACATTTCCCCGTCAATAAGGGTTTATGTAGGTTAATAGCAATCCTGATTCTAAGGCACCTTCCCTAAGAGGAGTCATCCGATTCGACATCAACCCTAAGCACATGCTCGATGGAAGCCCCAAAATCCCCTCCTATCTCCTCGTCCATGGCACCAAGGGGGAAATTTTGGCATTAAACCCAAAATGGTTCAAAACAGAATTGGAGAGTGTTTATTGAAACTATTTTATCAATTTATTGAAGGGTAAGGAGATTTCTATCAAAACTTCAGGGTTGTTCGCTCAGGACCTTTTCCTTATCCTTTAGCATATGAAATTCTATAATGAAACATTGTTCATTCAGATCTTTGAAACGAACCCAACCCATAAGCCTCCATATCTGGGCCATAGTCGAGCAAAATGCTTCGTTGTTGATCTCCTTCTTCGTTAGGACTCTGCCCATGATTCTGTATTTGCCTTTTAGAGATGTGTCCTTTGAGCCTTTGTCTTTAATATGGAAAATGTTGGTTTTCTCCTTAGAAAGGTGTAAGCGCTTCCATCGATTGGTTAGATCTTCTTCCATATGGACGAAAACTGAGCTAATACTGAGACTCACAATTTGCGAGACCACTCTGTTTGTCGAAAAACAATGGCACTCAAATCCTAACCCTACTCAAGAGAGAAAAAAGGGACTTCCCCACTCATTTGGCCCTTGAGTAATGATACACGCACTATCATTTTTATGATCTTTATATAATTATATTTTAAAATGAAGGTATTTATTTAAATTAATATTATTTTTATAAATTGCATTATTAAGATCAATGTCACTATAGTCATGTTCAATACCTTTCTATGTACCAATATAAAAGTGTGATAGAATTTTTTTTTAAAAAAAAAACTGTTTTTGTCAAGCAAAAATTCTTGAAATAGTTTCAAACTTCAAATAGGAATTGATAAATATTGTTACTCAGATTTTTAATTGAAGTAAAAGAAAATAAGAAAATAAGTTCAACTTTACAAGAATCTTTCATTCATGGTTAGTGAACATGTTAGGCAACACGAGATAGATATTTGTCATCACATTTTTTTATTAGAAAAATGACACTTGACTTTTTGAGTTTACCTCCATTCGAATATTTATTTTATATTTTTAATAGTTAAAAAATGATTATTAATGAGGTGATGCATTTTTTATTTTATAAAAATATTTGAAAGAAATACAACCAACAATAAATTTAAGAGGACAAACCCATAGGTTGGAATCACCCTTTTTGCCATCCTTAATAAAGTTTTGAATACAATTTCAATTAAGGCACTAAAATAAAATATCTTAATACCAATATCATTTCGAGTACTATTTCGAAATAATTTATATATAGATAAATTGATTATATATGTACAAATTATAGTCTCCCCCAAGCGACAAACTTGAGTTAGTTTTCAAAATAACATTAATGTAAGTTTTAAAAAGTTAAAATACATATTTATAAAACTCAATAATAATTATAAGTTATCAATTCAACTATTAAAAAATAAGCACTCATCATTATCATGAAAGGAGAATAGGGATTTGATTATCAATTTTCAAGAAAATAAGATTAAAAAAATTAAGAAAATATTCTTTAGATGTGAGAATTGGAAAAAAATTATAGAGAAGTCGTATTTTTTACATTAATTACAAAAATACATTAATTTTGACCAGTACACTGAAAACTTATAGGCATTGACTAAGACCTTGTTTATTTTCCAAAAACATCTTATCTCATCTCAAATTCATCATTACACTTTTTCAAATTTTCATACAAAATAAAATAAACAATTCAACTTTTTCAAATTCCAAAAAAACTTTTTCAAATTTCAAAATAAAACTAATATTAAAAAAATATATTATAATAATATATTATTCTTTTTTTAAATTTTATCTCATCTCATCTAATCTATGGAAACAAACAATGCCTAAAATTCATTTGATATAGCCTTTTTTTCTAAGCTGAAATAGCCATTATTTGATCCAATGTGAAACACTTATCTCTCACATACTATTTACTGTTTTAGCCCCATACTAGCCGGTACAACAGTGTATTCAAAACATTTATCCGCAATCTACTGTCATTGTGTTAGTTAGTAAGAGTTCAAGCAAGTTTTCATTATAAAAAGAAGATCTAAAAGAACTTTTGTACTTAGGAGCCTGTTATTTATACCATGTGCCCGTAAGAACGGTCCTTATATGTCCAGTGAGATCCCTGTCTTTTCCATTATTCTTCTGTAATAGTCTCTTAAATGTGGGACGTCTTCAACAACGGTGTAATTAATGTAATGTGAGACTCGGGTGGCATACCATTGATGTGATTCAACCTACAGTCTTGTTTCCCTACTATAGCAGCCTTGCCTTGGAAATTGTGGAATTGCTACTTACATGACCTATCTTTTTAGAAAATGATTTTAGAAAAGGAAGAAGAATTTCATTCGTTTTAAAACCTTCAATTCAAATTTAGGATACAAGACTCTACATGATAAAATAAAATGTTCTTTTACAATAAAACAGGTTTAGAGCAGAAAAACATTTGAATTATAAAATAAAAAAGCTTCTCATACATTTTCTCTTTCATGCCTAGACTATTGTGCCCTTCCCCTTAGGCCATATCCATCCAGATGTGTTCTGCTCATTTAGCTCCTATTGTGGGCATATATAAAAATTAAAATGAGTCGAATACTTAGTAAGTATTATTTCATACCATAAAAATATAACAACATAGGCTTTCAGTCATGTATTCATCAATCATACATACATATATACATACAATACAATATGTATGTTCATTTTCTAAAATATCACTAGGTGTGGTTTTTCATTAAAAGGGACGGTTTTCTTTTCGTAAAATGTTTTTTTCCCACCTAGTGCAATGCCTTCATTTCCTGAAGAGTCCAAAGACTTTTCTATTCTCTTATCGTTTTCTATTGGCCGTTCCACACTATTATGCATTGTGTGCTACGGGTTGGAAATCTATCAGTTTGGAGGCAGTATTGGGTGCACTACCAGCACTACGTCTCGGCATTGCAATTTGTCATTTCTTTAATACTCTTATCGTTCATTCGTTCGTCATGTTCGTTACTTATTTTCATACAGGATAGCATACATTCATTCAAATCTTTCTTTCATTCTTTTCTTAGTCAGTTCATTCATAGAAAAACACCATTTTAAAAGCATAAGTATAAACTTAAACATTGTCAGGGCATAAGCACCATCGTTGGGACATCGCATAACATTAGTTCATGGCATTCATAAAGCATCAATTCATAGGGACATCTTAAAAATATTTTATTTACATCGGTAAAAGCATCAATGTACAAAAGCATGAGACAAAAGTCTCAAGTTTTCATTTTATTTTTAAAAGGCTACATCCAATAGCTACTACATATAGATATCCATCATATACATACAATTACATACTTAGGGTGCAATAAAAGGAGCTGCATACAAAGGCTCGTACGTGCATATACTTAAAAACTTAAACTTAAAATCTTTTCTTAAAGCGTGACTCATTTTCATAAGCATCATCAAGAGAAATATTTTCTTTTTCATTTCTTTTGTATTTTTAGAAAACTCTAGAAGGCGTATGAACATAATACTTACATGAACTCATTGCTATTCTCATACCATGCAGTCTAGTCATGTGCGTGTCAGATGGCAACCGACCTACATATATACACATAACTTACCGTCATTCTCTTTCTAGTACATAAGCAACTAAACTAGAAAGAATCTACCATCCACTTAGGACACTCTCCATCTATCTTTGAGCTCTCACGTAACCCTTACTATGCTAAAACCTTTGGGGATCCTGTTACAGACAATAGCTCTTCCAAACTCAACGTCCGACCTTGAGTGCTTATCTACTGAAGTGAACCATATAATTCACATGAGGGTTAAGAGGACCTATACCTTACTTTTCCTATTAATCTCGTTTCGATACATGACATAGATCGATCAAGTCATGCATCCCAAGCCTAGTCGATACACATGACACTACTACATCCAAGCCTACTCTTCATCATCATCTTCATCCTTATTCATGCATACCACACGGCTTTGAGCCAACTCTAAAACCTAAACACGTGTAACAATGCTCAGGACAGATTACCCATTACATATGGTAAATCCGTCTGACATACGTGTATCACCAGATACACATGTATCCTATCCCTTATTACCTAAAAGCAACATATAACATGTTGATCACCTGCCTGTGTGAACAAACACCATAGATCGATGACAACCTTCTCTGTATTGGTTGGCAGGATTTTTCCTACTTCATAGTCCTTTACAAGTTCATCTTAACACTTGATACGATAAGGTACTTCTCAACTACACCTCCATCACATCATGTATTTCAAGACTACTATTGAGTTACATCATTACCCACCATTTTACATGGTATTACGGCACATGACTTCTACACCAACACTTAACTCGACATGAGTATGGTTCCTCACATATTCTTGTCACACAAGCTCCCGTTGTGTCACTGTTACATGACTCTGGCACTCGCATGTACTCCAAGACATAATACGGCTACACATTAACAATCGTTACTGAGACTACCAATAACATCATAACTACTCGAGGACACTGTTTTATAGTTCCTGACATTTCACACGCATAACAGTTATAACACTATTATACGGTGACTCCCATCACTGTGACCACATGGTCACATGACAAGTACTTTGGGACACTATTCTACAATTCCTGACACTTTACCACGCTCTATGCTCCTCAATTATGCAACCACCTAATCTTCGTGACATGTCTTACGGTGTGCTCCGACTCTGAAGTTGTCGGAGTTCGGAGTTTCCGACTCTG
Organism: Platycarya strobilacea; assembly: GCA_036898215.1. Classification (NCBI taxonomy): domain Eukaryota; kingdom Viridiplantae; phylum Streptophyta; class Magnoliopsida; order Fagales; family Juglandaceae; genus Platycarya; species Platycarya strobilacea. The sequence continues at coordinate 26,150,663 of CM072551.1, forward strand.
ACTCCGACAATCATCGGAGTCAAAAAAGTATTCCGACTCCGAATCCGAAACACTGTCGGAGGTCGACACCGATCGGAGTTCGGAATTCCGAATTCCGATCGGAGTTCCGATTTGAAGTTCGGAATTCCGAACCCCGATCGGAACTCCGAATTTTGATTCCTTCGGCGAGTTCGGTATGGGCCAAATTACACTCATTCCGAAACTAAATGATCCCAATTGGGCCATACTAATTCCATATGAGCTCATTTTTTCAATTGAGATGTATTTTTTGTGAAGAAATAAGTTAACCGTGCTTACTTAACAATTAACATGTATGGTAGACTTGGGCCTTGGCAACTGGCAAGTAATCAATCCATCAGTCATACAGCTGTCTGACGTGCACGATCTTTAATAATGGAGCCAAATATTTGAGTTTCCCGCATAATCTCTTTGGGTTTACTGTGCGGCTCGCATGGATAGGAATCATAGGATATTAGGAACTAGGAACTAACTTTTTATATTTTAACTTGCGTAACTGCGTTTAATGGTTGAAGCTGATTTGAGATAGAATAATTTTTTTTTTAATAAATAAAAATAAATTAAGATAATAAAATAAGTTTTATGAGATTTATCTTAAATGAATTTTAATATATTTTAATATTATAATAAATTTAGATATAGTTATAAAATTTTAAAAATTTATGAATTTCGTATATAAAGAAATGTTGAATTAAAATCTCATATATAAATAAGTTTTGACTTGAGATGAATTTACTTATATGATAATTGAGTATTTAGATATTAGATTCAATTGAGTTGCCACAAGACCCACAACTATTGAGTTCAAACAAATGATCTCAATAATAAATATAACCTACAAAGTACAAACATTAATATTTACAATTTTACATATAAGTTCAAATCATTTGAGATCGCGAGTTCGCGACGTCGCGTCAATATTCAAAGTTCAAACACAACGTACACTTTATTTTGTAAGTACATAACAGAACAGGTAGTCTATTTTTTTTTTACCTACAATATATATATATATATTTTTTTTTAATAAAAATGGTCCAAGTTTAAGTAAGTCTTCTTGCTAAGTTTTATATTTAAATAGAATACACAATGACATTTAATTAGGCCAATTTCGAATTTTTTTTTCTCAATGACATTTCATCAAACAGTTTACACACACTGTCAAAACACACAATATAAATTCAAATTTTTCACAATATAATAACATACACAACTCACAAGCCAACCAACTCAAATAATCACATTAAAATAATACATTTAATTAGTTTTAATTAGTTTTAATTACCCGGGTACCCCAATTCGAATTCGCCAATTCAGATGGCTAGTGGCCAGCGGGCGTTGGGCGACGTCGTGGAGCAACGGCAGTGTGAGAGAAGCGACGCCCACCAGAGGTTTCGGAATCGCCATCGGAGAAGACGAGCAGCGCCGCACTGGGGGATGGGTTTCGGAGTCTCAGCCGAGGACGGGAGGAAGAAGAAGGAAGAAGAAGAACTGAAGAAGAAAGAGGCCGCTGGGTATAATAAACCCTAGACTAAACGACGCCGTTTCTATTTAATTGGAACGGCGTCGTTTAGCTAAATTAAATTTTTTTAAAAAAATGAAGATGCAAAACGACGTCGTTTTGCATCTTTTTTTTTTAAAAAAAAACTTCGGAGTTCGGAGTCGGAATTTGGTATAAAACGTGACTCCAATTCTGAAATCCGACTCCGACTTCGGAGTCAGAAATTTTCGACTTCGAATTCCGAACTCCGAGTTCCGACACCGATCGGAGTCAGAATCGGAGCGGAGTTTGGACGGAACTCGGAACTCGGAAATTTTGCCCACCCCTACTCCACATGTACTCCCTTCCATCCACACTATACCATATCGAGTACACTCCACGTGTACTCTCTTCACAACACATTATGTCACATCACCGTTACGATACACATTACATGGTTCATCGTTCCACCATATGTAGTACACTCCACGCGTACTCCCTACAAATCACACTACGCCATATCACCATATGATACACGCCACATGGTGCATCGCTTTATCCCACGAAGTACACTCCACTTGTACTCCCTACAAACAACACCGGTCCACATCACTGCTCTGATACACCCTACACAATATATCACTCCACCATATGGAGTAGACTCCAAGTGTATTACCTACAAACCATACTACGTCGCATCACCATTGTAGCACATGCCACAACCACACTTCACAGCATAATCCACAACATTACTACACAGCACATTGCACAACTACACCCTTCAGTACACAGCGAACTCCACAACTACCACAATACAGTCAATCGATTTCACCTCACAACTACACAACAAACTCCACAACCCAATAGCACAATCCACAACCAATTAACTAACTAACATTATAATAACGAGGAAAATAAGGTTATACCATTCTCAAGGTAAACTTGTGTATTGCTCACTTCCCATCACGGGCAGTGGCGTCGGAAGCCACTAGCTTGAGCAGTAACCACTCTGTTGTGGTCACTGTCATAACCACTAAACGAGATTATCTCAAGACCAAATCATGGGCTTTAGTGGGTAGATCTAAGTTATGCAAGGATAGCCAATCATGGTGGGTAGTTTGTGGGTGGCAATGGAAGGATCATCATTGGCGATTAACACCGTGCACGATGGCGATCAACCACGTACATGGGAGTTTGGGCTACTAGAGGGTTGTTTGGTCATTAAGCTAGGCTATGGGTGGTCTTGGGTAGCTTGTGGTGGTCTCGGGATAATGGTCTCACGATGGTTGAAGGTGGAGCATAGTGGCATCTAGTCGTGTATAGTGCCTCTGAGAGAGTGAAGGAGAGTGTGGCAGCTAGAATGCTCGATTGGGTGCGGGGTTGGCCATGAAGGAGCTTGGGAGATTAGTGGAGCTAATGGTAGCAGTGGTGAGGCCATACGATGGTGGATCTAAGCTGCAAGATGGAGGAAACTCATGAGAGATACGTGCAAGATGGGTCAGTGCATGGGGGAGAGTAGAGGAGATAAGGGTTGCCTGAGGCAAATGGGAGGTGCAAGAAGGCTAGGGAAGGTAATTGGTAGCGGTAGTCTGGCAGTGTGACTGCTGAAAGGTGATGGATCTAGCTCAAAGGGGTGAACCCGTGCTTGAGAAAGAAAGTTGTGGTGGGGGTTTGGCTAGGCATGTGGGAGGTTGCTAGTGGAAAGGGGAGTGGCTAGTGGTGGCAGTGAGGCCATGGCTAGCAGCGTACGACGGCAATGGGGGTTATAAGGCTAGGTCTTGGTTCTCTAGTGTGGAAATGATGAGGGGTGCTTGGAGGAGGTATGGCTGACCATGGAGGGCTTGAGGGAGGTTGGTGAAGGCATGTGGTGGTGCTAAGGTGGTGTGTGGTGGCGCCGTGGCGGCGGATCTGAGCTAAATGGATGGAGAAACTCATTTGAAGAGTGAGAGAAAGTGGGGGAAGGTGGAGGCTTAGTTGGGCATGAGGAGCTAGGGGTAGGTCGCCGATGAATATGAGAGCTAATGGTAGTGGCAATGAGGCCACATGGTGGTGCACAATGGTACTAGGTGGAGGAATTCATGGGTCAAGACTCATTTTTGAGTTTGTGAGATGGAGATTGCATGGGGGCTTGACGGTGGTTGGGTCCAATGGCTACGGGTTGCCAATGAATAGGGTGGTGCTAGGAGGTAGTTGGTGTGAGGTGGTAGTTCATGGTGGCCAGCAGTGGCACGATTGAAGGAGAAGAAACCCATTTCGAGTTTGAGAGAATTTGTGCATGGAGGGGCTGTTGTTGGAGTTGGGTTTGTCAAAAGTGGGTCACCAGTATGAGGGGGTTATATTGGTGCGACAATGTGGCCAGTAGTGGCCAACGGTGGGCTGGTTGAAGGAGGCAACGGCTAAGGGAGAAGGGGTTGGACGCATGGGAGCTGTGAGGGGAAAGAGGAGAGAGAGGGAAAAGGAAGAGTAGGGAAAAAGTTAAGGGCATTGAATGTTAATTCCAACCATTCACCTTGGAGTCTTTAAAATGAACTAACGATGGAATTTAAATACTGATTTGAAAATATGTATATGCTAACTTAACTTAAAACGTTAAAATGGATGAAGATAGAATATTATTTTAATTTAAGTTTATTTTATAAAGTAATATTTCTTCATCATTATTTAAATGATGAAACTTTATTAATTATTTTTAAGAGAATAAAGTTATCCATTTAAATTAAAGTTTTAAACCTAATTTAAATCTCATAATATTTTAAATAACTAAAATTATATTAATAAAATGATATTTCCACAATTATAATATTTTGGAGCTTTTCAAAATATTATAATTATCTTTCATTAAAATTGGGTTTGGTCCAAACACTAGAAATACCCTTATAAAATATTTATAGGACATTTAAAATATTCAACAGCATTAAAATACTGGGCATACTTTAAAATCAATTGCTATATTTTAAAACACACCATTGTAGGTTCGACACGTACGTCGAGACTCGTGATCATCTGAGAGAAGAATGAGTGGGTTGTTACATCCTCCCCTCCTTATAATAAATTTCGTTTTTGAAATTTGCTCAACATTAAAGAGAATAAGAGCAAGTGATTTACACCTACCAAGCTTTATGGGCCATCTATCAATGCTTCCTCGCTAGTGCTTCTACGACCCATATTTCTTCATGTAGCATCGTACATAGATTATTGGAGACATGTTTAGGTCAGATGACGTCAGGTTCTCTCACCTCGTCAGTCACACTTGTTTTCTTCTTTCGTAGCTAGATGTTTTGTATGCTGGGCTTTAGTCAAGGCCCATCCTGTTGATTGAGATTGAGTGATCGAAAGGGAAAAAATCTCCTTACAAATATCGTTTCGGTTAACGTATTGGAATGAAATATTTCATTATTAATATTGTTTCAGATATTATTTTGAAATAATCTCTATGTAGATAAATTAATTATATTTGTAGAAATTATAATCTCACTCAAGTAACAAACTTGAGTTAGCTTTCAAAATAACATTAATGCAAGTTTAAAAAGTTAAAACATATTTATAAAACTCAATAATACTTATAAGTTTTCAATCCAACTATTAAAAAAATAATTATTTATCTTGTCATGAAAAGGGAGTAAAAATCTGATTTTCAATTTTTGAGAAAATATAATTAAAAAATCTAAGAAAATAGTTTTCGGATATGAGAACTGAAAAAAATTACAAAAAAATAAGATATTTTACATTGATTAAAAAGTACATTAATTTTGATCAGTGCACCATAAATCGACCGGTATTGGTCGAGATGCATCCATATAACTAATATTTGATACGATACGAAATACTTATTCCATACCATTTACTATTTTAGCACCATACCAGCATGTAGGAACGATATTCAAAACTTGGTCCTCAATTTATTGTCTCTTCTATTGTCCTATCTTCGCTAGTACTCGAATCGATTCCCTAATTCCAACAGCATCGACAAAAGACTATAACTGACTTCGATGTATTTTTTTCTTCTTGTTAGGCTTTTGATCCATTCTAGCCAATCTAAACCGTTTCATGAAGTGTACTCAAATTTCATCCAACTTCTATAAACTAATAAACCTATTGACCATTCTATCAAGTAAGAAAGTTTAGGCTGCCCTTTTCAATGGAGAATAAATTTATACATAAGTTTACACATTACATATCATATATTTTTTAGATTTTTTTTTATAAAATATTTAGTATATAAATAATGGATAAAAAATTCAATTAGTTTTAAAAAAATTAATTCAGATAAAATTTGTAAAAAATAAAAAATAAAAAATAAAAAAATAAAATTATGTAATATGTAATATGTTTAACTTATAAATAAGATTCCTCTTCAATATACGGCTATTCATATTCTTCACGCAACTATATCGGCAAGACCATCAAATTTAGCAAACTGATCAGAACCAGCTTTAGGAACTGTTCAAACACAGTTCTCAAAAGTTGCAGAGAGCCGGGTGTTGGATCTATAAGCCAAGGCAGGGCAGGACGGAGGGACCCCGGAGGCATGTGTCGCGATATGGGCCAAAGTGGACCCTCTTCTACATTAAACTAAGCTTTCCATAACTTTTTCTTTTTGTACGTTTCTTCTTTGAATTTTAGCATTACCATATTCTGGGTCGAAGTGCAGGATTGCAAACATGTCTGAATCTGAAGTGAACTTTGATTCCTACCCTCCTGTCTTTCGCGGCCAGTTGAATCACCAGACCCATAACTTTGACACAGATGGTGCTATAAACCAGGTCCCAGATTCAGATCCTATACCTGTAATAGATCTCCAATGCTTAGACCTTGACCAGCTTGGGGAGGTTTGCAGAGATTGGGGTCTTTTTCGTTTGGTCAATCATGGGGTTCCTTCAACCCTTCTAAGCAACCTTCAAGACCATGCCAAGAAGCTTTTTTCTCTTCCCTTTGAATCCAAGCAGACCATATTTAGCAGCCCTTTGTCATACTTTTGGGGCACCCCTGTCCTCACTCCTTCTGGTGCAGCCATACAAATAGGTGCCCAGAATGTCAATTGGGTTGAAGGGATCAATGCTCCTCTTCTTCAACTCTCGCAATTGCAAGCTGAAGATCCTGTACTTGCATCTTTCAGGTACACGTTTCATTCGCTACTTCTTTTTTTCTTCCTTTTGCTTGTGGATTGTTGATGCAATTAAAGGAAATATATCTCTAAAATCGCTTGTTTAATCGGATAATTAAACTCGTTTCATATTTGATATTAGTCAAAACTCTTATATATACCAATAGTTTTTTGTTCTATATGTTTGACAAGACTGCTACTAGAAGAATATGGAAAGCAGCTGTCGAGACTTGCTACAACGATATTCGAAGCTATGGTGATGAAACTCAATCTAAATTCAGAAGAATCCAAGTCTTCCAATATTCTATCAGAATCCACAGGATTTGTTCGTGTTTATCGCTACCCACACTCCTTTTTGGCTAACTCTGCCTGGGGCATGGACGTGCACACAGACAGCTCGATTCTGTCCATATTGAACCAACACGACGTGGGTGGCCTCGAAGTCCTCAAGGACAAGGAATGGATCCAAGTTAGACCTGTTTCCAACACACTAATCGTCAATCTTGGAGATATGATGCAGGTCCCTACAAATTAAAGAACTTCTTCTCATTCATAAATATTTTAATTACAAATAAATTATTTAAAATTAATTTCACAAATTGATATAATAGGATGTACTTTATTAGATTATAAAATTAATTTTATTATAAAATAAAATCAATTTATAAGATTACTTTTGTATAATTTTTTTTTCCATTGTAATATAACTCATCATAGTAATCTATTCGTTCATGAATTTATTTTTTTGGGATTTTTCGTTGATAAAAGCTCTTTGAATATTTGCAGGCAATAAGCAATGACGAGTACAAGAGTGTGGAGCACAGAGTGAAGGCAAGCAAACATAAAGAGAGGATCTCAATCTGCTACTTTGTGTTCCCAGGTGAAGGCACAGTGATTCGAAGCTCCAAGTACAGGCCATTTACTTACAGTGACTTCCGAGCACAAGTGCAAGAAGACGTTAAGAGCGTTGGGTTTAAGGTTGGGCTTGAAAGATTCAAGCTTACTGAGACCTCTTGAGCATGATGGGCTTTAACGATGTATTGTTATATTTTCGAACTGTTCTTTATGCTTTGCTGATGTAATAGCGTTTAATTTGTAAGAATATTTAATTTTGTATTTCTTATAAATCAAATTTAGATATTTAATTTTGTATTTTTTATAAATCAAATTTAGATATGTTATTATATGCATCAAAATAATTTTTCAAGTCGATAAACAAAGTCGCTTTCATAACAACGATTCACCACTGATAATACCTTCAAAGATTTTGAGTCCAATATATCAAAAGTCTATATATATATAAAACAAAGTGATTCATTATTTCTTAGACGTGAGATAAACGATTGTTGAAAATATTTTTAAGATTTTCATCTCCATTTATTTAATTTCATCTCAAATTTATTATTATATTTTTTTAAAATTTTCACACATAATATAATAAATTATTTAATTTTTTCAAATTTCAATTTAATTTTTTCAAATTCTCAAATAATAATATTATTAAAATATAATATTTTAATAACATTTTATTCAACTTTTAAAACTTATTTCAACTCATCTCATATCATATCTCTAAATCCAAACCTGATTTATTTGAACGCGCTGCATGAGTATGCTACCTGCATAAGGATTTCTGGCATTGGCAATTTTTGTTTAACAAAATAAAGATGTATTGTAATTGCAATAGTTAAATTTTTAAAAGTTCGCACGGTATTTGTATATTTCAGAATAAATTTGCATAAACCTTTTTTTTTAAATGTAATTTTATATATAATCGTAAGGTGTGAAAATATTACATAATTATTTTTTAAAAAAAAACATAAGATTAATTAATAAAAAATTAATTTCTTTTATGTGGGTTATATATATTTTTTTTTTAATTTTTTCAAAATTATTTTGCTACAGGTGCATAATTTATAATTGCACATATATTTTCTGTTATGAAAAAATAAAAATCTTTGGAATAAATTTGGGACCTCTTTCCTTTTGCAGCAGAGGATCTTTTCCTCTGCAGGTTTCTTGCCGTCATGTGTGTGAAGAAATAAGGCGGTTGGGGACTACTTTGCTTGTCTACTATACACAAAGAAGTCGCTCTTCGTCAGAAGGGAAAGAGGAGAAAAGTTTCATGCTTTATCTAATATTCTAATATTTTAGCATTACCATATTCACCTTCATGCTTAAGAAATATATAACATCTCAAGAATAATCCTTATAATATTACAAACTTCAAATAATAAAATTTGTCTCCTTTATTATTAATTCTCGTGTATTTTACTTACAAGAAAATACTGCATGCAGCATAAGAAAATACATTGAATAATATTAGACATAGCCCTCAAGGGTATAAGTTATGTACGCTCTTTCTAAAAAAATATAATTTTTTATATATAAATCTTATATTTATCTAATTTTTTTAAATAAATACGTGAGATTTATACAAATTAAGAATGCAAAATTATCAATGTTAATTCCATTTATTTTCAGGAAAACGTATATATTTCTCTTACACTAAGGTTCTATTTGAATATATAAATTATTTTATTTTATCTAATCTTATTATTATAATTTTTTTGAACTTTTATATAAAATATAATAAATAATTTAATTTTTTAATTTTTAAAATAATAATAATATTAAAAATATATATTATTTTAATATTATTTTATTTGATTTTCATTTTCATTTAAAGATTCTCATATCATTTTACTATTTAAATGGAATCTATTTATCAATTTTAGTGTAAAAAATTTGATAATCTAATGACATATGATCCGATTCTTCAAATAAAAAATATGCTTCAAAATCCCCAATCCCTTTTATGAAAATAAAAAATCATATAATACCTAAAATATAATAAAGGGAATTTTAAGACCATCTAGAACTTTGTTGTTGTCTTGGTTGCATGTTCTGATGTGGAGGGGTCTGGCAATCTTGAAGTCCTTTAATTGTTGTTGGGCAAAGTATATAACTTCCTTTGGGTGGATGGAAATATCTTCAAAGATAAACTTATTTCTCCTTATCCATATCCCTCGAGCTACCATAGAATTTGTTCTATAATGTCTTCATTACAAGATGTACGAATGTCATTAAACAGTTAAGCAAAACTATTTTTAGAGGTTGTTTTCTTTTGCAAACTTGGATAGCTTTGACTCCAAATATCACTAGCAATACTACAATTCCATAGAATAAGGGATGTGGATTCTTCCTCCTGTTTTCAAATAGGACAAATTAGATAATCAATTATTTTCCTCTAAACAAATTAACCTTTGTAGCTAGAGTATCTAAACAAGCCCTCCTCATGAATACTTTTGTGACACATGGTATTTGCATTTTCCAGATATTAGTCTATTCAAAATTAATGATGTTCTGCCTAGAAGATTGCCCTTTTTCACTTTCAATAAGTTTTAGATGCTTATGGTAGACATTCTTTTAGGAAAGTTACCACTTTTGTTACCCAATCATATGAGTTTATCAGGCACCTGCTAGTTGCTAATTGGAATTCTAAGTATAAATCCTCTATTCTCTTCCTGGAATGTAGTGTTTAGCAACTCATAATTCCACTTTTTGTTTTCCAATCTATAAGTTTATAAACTCAGGCCTCTTCATTTAGTTCTTGCACATGGGTTTGCACTTTATAGCTAATAGGTTTTGGAATCTACCTATTCTTCCATACTTGAGTGTCCCTTCCATCCCCTATTCTCCATATAGATCCTTTGTATATCATATTTCTAGTAGCACAAATACTTATCCATATCATGGAAAGCCTTGACCCCAATTTAGCATTAAGAAAATCTGTGTTTTGAAAATACTTTGATTTTAAAATTTGAGAAACCAAGGATTTAGGATGATGAATAATGTTCCACTCTTGTTTAGCTAGCAATGACAGTTTAAAACTCTCAAATTTCCTAAAATCGAGACCCCTAGTTTCTTGGACTAACTCATTTTCTCCCATGCAATCTAATTAATTTTCTTTTCTTTGCTCATGAAACTCCACCAGAAATCTCTCATGAGATTATTCATCTTCTTAAGCAAGGTTTTTGGTAATTTAAACACCCATATAGTGTATGTGGGAATGGATTGCACTACTGCCTTAAGAAGAATTTCTTTCCTTGCCTAGGTGAGGAATTTAGCCTTCTAGTTACTAATTTTCCCCCTTATTCTATCCAGTATACTCTTGAAAGCTTTTTTCCCTAGATCTACCTATCAGAGCAAGCAGTCATAGGTAGTTTTCATATGAGGCATTAATCCTGGAACCCGAAAGGTTTTGAATATACAACCTGGTTTCTTTTTCTGGTGTTTGCACTGAAAAAGATAGAAATTGTAGTTTTGTTCACTTGCTGTACTAAGGCACTCTCATAAATATATAGAATTTGATTGATGTTGGCACATTCTCTTACTGTGGCTCTACAGAATAATAGATGACGTCTATAATAAATAAATGGATGATACTTGTACTGTCTCTACTAATTCCATAGCCATGTATAATTTGAGAAGTCTTTGCATGCTTGATCATGTTATTAAGAATATTAGCCACCAACAATAATAAGTAGGGGGATAGGAGATCCCCCTGCCTAATGTCCTTAGAGGGTGTCAAAAATTCATGTGGGCATCCATTAATCAACAATAAATATCTAGTGGTAGACACACATCTCATAACCAGGTTTATCCATGAAATGTTAAAACCCATTTTTTCCATTACTCTCCTAAGAAAAATGCACTATACCTTGTTATAGGCCTTCCTCATGTCTAATTTAACTACTATGTGACCTTGCTTCCCCTTGTTTTTCACATTCATCGAGTGGAAAGCCTCAAAAGCTAAGATCACATTGTCTTGAATATGTCTACCCGTGATAAAAGCACATTGTGTTGGGGAAATGATATGGGGAAGTATGTTCTTGAGTCTATTAGCAATGGTCTTGGACAATATTTTATAGAGCACATTACATAAGAAAATGAGCCTATAATCTAAAACTGGTCTGGGATTTTTAATCTTGGGAATGAGGACAATGTAAGTTTCATTGAGTTTATTCAACTCTCCCCCATGGTTCAGTATCTTAGAAATTGCTTTAGTAACATCTTTACCTATTATGTCCCATTGATTGAGATAAAAAACAAGAGAGAACTTGTCAAGCCTTGGAGCCCCCAAAGGTTCATTTGAAACATTGCTTCTTTAATCTCTTCTTCAGTGTAAGGACAAGTCAGGTTCTGTTTATCTCATCATTAACTTTACTAGGCAGATGATTAATGTATTCATCAATGTTAACAGGCAGTTGCGAAGTAAATAGATCAAAATAAAAGGAATTAAATACCGCAATCACTTACTGGTTGTTCATAATTTTAGAGCCATCTTCTTTTAGAATCTTCTTGATTTCATTAGTCTTTCTTCTTTGGTTGGCAACATTATGATAGTATTTGGTATTTCTATTTCCCTACTTTAACCAAGTTAGCTTAGCTCTCTATTTCCATATCATATTCTCTTTAGTCATGTTTCAATCAATTGCCACTTTCAAAGTCTTAATCTCCCAATTTTTATCACCTCTATATTTCTTTTGTAGGTTTGCTAGTCTGGGGATGTGTTTAGGGATCTCTTCGTTACTCTTATTCCTAGTTTCCCCATTCCATGATTCCAGTGATGCTTTACAAATGCTGAGTTTTCTTTGAACAACCACTAAACTAAACCCTTGGTATCCTTGCTGTCCATTCCAACTTCTATTGATAATGTGTTTACAATTATCTTGCATATTCCAATTAGTCCCATAACGAAAAATATTTATTCTAGTCCATGTGTCTTCCTCATTCTCCGCCATACTTCTTCTTGACTGCCACTTCATTAAAATTGGACTATGATCTAATGTTAGAGCTGCCATATTGAAAAAATTATAAAACATGAATATATTCATCCACCTGCCATTGCCTAGGACTCGATTAAGCCTTTTTGTAGTGAAAAGTGCCCATTCCCTATTGTTACACCAGGTATATTTTACTCTCTCATAATCCAGGTCACTTAGTTTACATTCTTCCATACATTTGTTGAAAGATTCCATTTGTTCATATGGTCTTTGGGCAACTCCATATTTTTTTTTATCTTGACACAAAATTCAATTAAAGTCTCCAAAACATATCCATGGAGATTCATCTTTAGGTTTCAACTGTTTTAGAAGGTTCCAACTTAGGAACTTATTTGTAGAGTCTGCATAACCATAGAAACCTGTCATCAAAATTCTCTGATTATCCACCTCATCCTCATACCATAAGAATATGTGGTGTTGTAAATCTGATTCTAGGGTGCACTTCAACTTACTATGTCACAAAATGCAATTCCACCGCTGTAGCCATTGCTATCTATAATAAAACTAGTATCCATGCCAAACTTGTTTCTAATACATTCAATTTTATTCCGGCTACATTTTGTTTCATACAAAAAAATACAATTGAGGAATTTAGATTTAATCATTATCTGTAACTCTCTTACTGTAGAGAGATTCTCAATTCTCCTACAGTTTCAAATTATGCGTAACATTGATCTTGGTAGGACTATCAAGCAGCCTTCACCATATCTTCTTCATTATCTAGGCTTAAAACTTTAGCCTATTAACTTTTTTATTTGTCCCATACTTGAAGTCCTCTCCATCATCTTCTCTTTTCCTATTTTCATTTAAATAAGCCTCTTGATATATAATGTCTTGTCCAATCACCTTCCGTGCTCTTCTTTTCCAAGAATGCTATAACACCTTATTATAATAGCGATTGACCTTATGATAAAAAACTAAGAAGAGTAGAAAAATATTCTGTTTCGTTTGCTAGCCGAAACAAATTTTTGTCTCTTCAAAAAAAAAAAAAAAGGAAACAAATCTTTGTGGACCAACTTTTGGCCAGTCATCCTTTGCCTGCAACTTGGCTACTCTAGGAAAAATGCAAGTTCTATTTTTCGCTTTTTAACTCCAATTTTGCAGTTTGTATTACTCCTCGTGAAGAAAATATAAAAAATAAAATTACATTCAGTTTGTTTTAAGAGATAAAATCAAAAATTTTAAATTTATCTTAAATTTATTATTATATTTTTTAAAATTTTTATACAAAATATAATAAAAAATTTAATTTTTTCAAATTTCAAAATTATTTTTTCAAATTTTCATACAAAATTAATATTATAATATATATATATTTTTTAAATTTTATCTCATCTCATCTCTAAAATTAAATAAAGCCATTTAAATTTTAGTAGTGCGATAACATAAAATAAGTTGAAATAATTTATAAATAATAAAAAAGTATTAATTAAAATAAATTGAGGCGAGATATTCCTCTACGATTTTTTTAAAGAAGAAACTTGGGGTTTGGTCGGCCAAATTTCCCACCGTTGCATCCCCATCATTCTCGACGGCGGTGGGCGACACCGCCCACCCCATCGAGACCGGAGGAACCAGCGATCTCACTCCTAAGACGGCGAGTCCCGACGACCTCCGGTGTGCCTTGGCTGCCTTAAACCCGTTTCGAACCCGGTACACCAGCTCCCTCAGGTCCTGATAGGGTGGGCGGTAGGACTACAAACGAAAATAGCTGTTCGTGAACAATTTGAGCTCGACTCGTATAAACTCGATTCGAACTCGATTCGTTTAATAAATGAGTTGTTCGTGAGTACTAATATTGGTTCGAATATTAAACGAGTTAAACTTGTATAATTTCGACTCGACTCGTATAAACTCGGTTTGTATTCGTGAACAAGATTTGTATAAACTCGATTCCACTCGTTTTAAGCTCGTAACAATACTCGTAATATTTCTATATACATATATATAATCTTGCATATATTCTTATATATATTATTTTATTATATATATTTTCTGTGTTATATATATTATTTTTGATATTTTTTATAAGTAATATATTTTGTTACTTTATATAGAAGTAGCATTTTATTTCTTTACAATAATAATATATTAAGTTCACAAAAACTTTATTGAGTCAAATATTTATAAAGAGTAAGAAACTCGAGTAATTACTTGACTAAGTTCGGCTCGTTCGTTAGTAAGTAAAAATAAAGATCAATAAATGACTCGATTCGACTCGAACTCGTCTTTGATCGGCTCGAATTTGACTCAACTCGACAAACTCTCAGCTCTACTCGAACTCGAACTCGAGTTATTTGAGTCTAGCTCGACTCGATTCGACTTAAACTCGTCTTTGATCGGATTGTTTGCAGCCCTAGTGGGCAGTGTCGCCCACCGCCTTCGATGGTGTCGGCAGTTGGATGAAGCTGAAATTTTTTTAAAAATTCATCTTCATTTTATTTTTTATTGTATTTTTTATTATGTTTTTTATTATGTTTTTTATTATTTTTTATTTTATTGTATTTTTTAAATTTAAATTTTATTTTATTTTATTTTTTGTATTTTGTATTTTGTATTTTTTAATATTTTTTATATTAATTATAAAAATTTAAAAAGTAGAAAGAGAAGGGATGTAAAACGCTGAGTGCAACCGCATCCCAAAATCACTCCTTTTTTTTAATTATTTTGATGAAAGAGAGGAATTTCAAAGACCCCACGATATCCTTCTACACGCACCGCACACAATGCCTGTGAAAAATAGGGGATTCAGTGCGTGTTACTTGGTGAGCAAGCTACATTTCTCTGTCATTCCTTCAAGTGCTGTAGTCCCGGTTTACTCCTCAATGGCAACGCCGGCGATCGCATCAAAATCTGGGAAAAGGAGAAAGCGAAAGAGGTCAGCCGCGGAAAGAAAGCTGGGCATAGGTGAAAGAGTGGAGGTGACACAATGCCGCTTTTGTTAGAAACGTCTTCTCTTTTCTTGATTGTTTTCCGTTTATAATTCACGGGTTGCGATTTTTCTGTCTTAAACAAAACTTTTGGGTTCTGAGCGCGCATGCATGTGTTTTCTTCTCTTTTAAACTTTTTTGGATACCCAGTTGAGTTTTCAATCTTAGTTTATTATATATTTTTCCATTTGTATATTAATTATTTGCTTTCATCCTCCGGCCCTTTAGTTGTGTGTTGATCATTTGGGTTCCATTTCCGTGAATGCTATCTATTTTTATTTAGGCCACATTGTGCAGTGCAGTTGTTTCTCTTACTGTTGTTGTCCATATATTTTCTAGTTTGTCTTCTGTTTGGTATTCCTTCAAGCCTTGAGGTGGGTTTTTTTGGTGGTACGAAGGCGTGGACTTGGGGAATTTTGCTAAATACTTTCATTTTTTGTTTCCACATCTAGCGTTGCTTAGCCACTCACTTATCGAAATTTGCTACATGTTAATTGGGATTCCAAGTATTAATTTCTTTATAAGGTGTAAACTTTTGCAGGTAAGGAGCGAGGAAGATGGGTTTCAAGGCTCATGGCATCCTGCGACTGTTATCGCATGTTATAACCAAGGTCGTCGTGTTAAATACGACCATATCCTATGCAACGACGGGTCTGATCATCTTGAGGATGCTGTGCACGTTTCGCCTTTATTGGATGGCATTGATTTTGCCAATGCGAACAGCCACAATTATCGTGGGTCTATAAGGCCTTTGCCACCACATGTGGAGTTTAATAAATGGGGTCTTCCCTATGGTCTGTGTGTGGATGTGTATTACCAGGACGCTTGGTGGGAAGGTGTGATTTTTGATCGTAATGAAGGTTCAGATGAGAGAAGGATTTTCTTTCCTGATTTAGGTGACGAATTAAAGACAGGAATTCATATGTTTAGAATAACTCAGGACTGGAGTGAGGTTACAGAGAATTGGCAGCCTCGTGGGACCTGGTTATTTCTCCAATTGATTGATGAATATGAACAAGAGGCATATCTTGGCGTTTCTGTGAAGCAAATGTGGTATGACTTGCGGGGAACAAAAGGTTTTGGGGAGATTAAGGTGTGGACCTGTACCAGGAAAGACTTATGGAAAGAGTTAATGTTGGAGGTCATTGATGAGAACTTGAGTATCATCCTAAAAGATGTATTTCGGGTTTTCAATCCCTGGGGCTTGTTACAAGAAACCAGTGAAGGATTGATGTCAGCTAGAACTACCGTTGAAGTTGATATGAGCCCTGAAGCAAAATTGGCTAACTCTCTTGCTATTGTCCCCATTGAGAATGAGTTGTGTGGTGATTCATTTATTGATCAAGAGAAACCTGTGGATGGATTATTTTCTACTTTGAATGTTGGTGAGTCGGATATAAAACTTTTAGCCGACTCAAATGTACCTTGCCATAATAAAGCAGTGTGTCTGGTAGCTGAGAATTTGCCGGTATTGCCTTCCAATCCAGATGGAATTGCTAGCACCAACACACTTACGATTGGTGAAGAGCTCTCTAGTACTAATTCTCATAAAATCAATTGGAATCCCAAATGTTTGACACTAAGGAAAAGTAAATATTGGCTGCCTGCTGGCCCTGATTTAGTTCCTGGAGCTGCGTTCTGCCCAATTGCTGTTACTGATTATGCACATTTAAGTATGAATAACAGAAAGCCTGGGAATTCTTTAACCACAAATGTGCGGAAGCATCTATCATACCTGGGTTGGGAAATTGAGTTTATGAGAGATGGGGGCATGAATAGACTACGCTATACCTCACCTGATGGGAAATGTTACCATTCACTTCGTCAGGTCTGTGGTGATATGCAGGAATCCAGCACAGAGATGGTCTCTTTAATCTCAGACAGCCAGAGTAGTTTGCATATTTCACCTGATCATAAGACTCGTACATTGAGGTTAAAAGCCAGCATCCGAAAGTTAAAGAGAAGAAAGGTGTTTGGAAGATTGCCAAATTTAAGAAATGGTCTGCAAAGTCATTCTCCAACCCGAATCCTATTATCAAGCAAAAGAGTACAGCAGGTGGTTACTCCTAGATCCTCACACCACAATCCTCGAACTGTACTCTCTTGGCTGATAGACAACAACGTGGTGTTGCCAAGAGCAAAAGTTTATTACTGTAGCAGAGATAGCCACCATTCAACGGCAGAAGGGCGGATAACTCGTGATGGAATAAAGTGCAGCTGTTGTGAGATGGTGTTTACTCTTCATAATTTTGAAGTTCATGCTGGCAGCAAAAACCACAGACCAGCTGCTAATATTTTTCTGGAAGATGGCAGGTCTCTGTTAGATTGTCAAATGCAAATGATGCGTGCTCAGAAGATAGGAAGCTTCATGAGAAAACCGGAAGATAGGATGGAGGAAAATTCTGATCAAGGCAGGAATGACAACATTTGTTCTGTTTGTCACTATGGCGGTGAATTGATTTTATGTGATAACTGCCCATCTGCATTTCATACAGGCTGCCTCAATTTGAAGGTAGATCTTTTTCCTGAATTCTGATCTCATAACTCAATAGTTATCAGATTCCTTGGACTTTAGTCTCAGTCCTCATGACCTTTCCTTAGGAATTATATGATTGAGGCCATTGGTTTTATTTATTTGGACTGCAAATCTTTTTTTATCACAGGATGTTCCAGATGGTGATTGGTTCTGCCCATCATGTTGTTGTGGAATTTGTGGGCAAAATAAATTTGGAAGCAACTGTGAACATCTGGTTGATGACACTGTTCTCACATGCAATCAGTGTGGGCGTAAATGTGAGTTAGCTATAATATGCCTGGAGCTAAACTGCCTATTATTTAAGGTTATGCAAATCCATATCCTGACATTCTTCTAATAACATTTTTGTCTATTTTTTGTAGATCACATTGGCTGCTTAAGGACTAGAGGAGCTGATAAGCTGGAAATATATCCTAAAGACAAATGGTTTTGCTGCAAAAAGTGTGAACAGGTATTTTATATCCACTGTTTTTCCAATATTAATTACTTATGTCAACAACTGTTGGTTTTGGAATTTATTATGTTAAGGTTTTTTGCTGTTTCTCTTAATTCACATTAAAAAAAGAAAAAAAAAAAAGATAACATTGCTGCAACCAGGCCTTGAATGTTAAACTTCATGTAAAAGATACGTTGTTAGGGTATCCTTCTCTCATGATTTTTGCTTTGCATGTCAACTTTTAAGTTTGAAATTCACATTTGGGAGGCACTGTTTGAAGACCAGAAAATATAGGGAGTTGGATCATTCCATGCTTAAATGCCTAAAGTATTACGAGGGCAAGAACTCTCTTTTAATAGTTTGAAGAATAAATGCAAAAGCAGAAATGCTGAGCTAAATTGTCTTGGGAAATATTAAAAAGCATATCCAAATTGATTTTGCTCTCTATAGAATTTATCATTCTTCCTATCATGATGTGGTTCATGGAACACAGTGGGGGATTAGATTTCTTGGTTCCTTTGTAATTAATTGTGTGCAATCTTTATATTTAGGTTCCACCTTTATGATATCATTAATGCAATCCGAGTTTGCAGAAATATTTATTACAGAAATATTTACAACTAATAAAAATATGAAAAGAGCAAATTGAGTGACCAGAAGTGCAAATTGAGCGAGCAGAAGTGGCTGTTATCTTCCATTTTCTATTGGTAATAGGATGCAAATGTGTATCATTTTAATTTCAGATGTATTATATTCATTTTGTTTTTGCAGATATTTTTGGGCCTCCAAGAGTCTTTAGACAAACCAATTCCAGTGGGTGAGGGTACTCTGTCTTGGACATTATTAAAGCCAATGATGCCTGATTGTCATGATGTTGAGGCCTTGTCAGAGAATTATAGCAAGCTTAGTGTTGCTCTTGGTGTGCTACATGAGTGTTTCGAACCTATTAAGGAACCTCGCACTTGCACAGATCTTGTTGAAGATGTTATTTTTAGCAGAGGGTAAGAAATTCTTTGTTGTGGCTGTGTTCATTACTTCATTATATTCCTTTATTGTTAGCACGGTACATCATTTTTTATTTCTTGGCACATAATAATCTACTCAATCCATGATCTCTTCCAGCATTGTTTTCATTTACTCTTACTGGTGTTGAAAATACAAATGAAAATGGAATCATGGTCTAAAAAACAATATATAACCATGATCTATAAATAGAACTGCGATCTGAAGGAAAAGTATTCATTAAACATAGTTTAAGAAAAAAGGGATCGATTAATTCATTATAAATCATTGATTTAATTTGGCATAAAATTGATTTTATTTGCTGTACCAACGAAATCTGAAAAACTCTTATGTTTGTGGCAGCCACCTGTGCCTCTGCAATTTACTAATTTCCAGCACTAAACCATGATTTCTGTGCTTTGAAATATTTTAGGTCTGAGCTTAACCGTTTGAATTTTCGAGGGTTCTACACAGTGCTTTTGGAGAGAGATGATGAAATGATTGCTGTGGCTACTGTAAGGTGAGTCTATAAAATCCCTCAGTTTTTTGCTTTTCCAAAGTGTGCCATTCTGAATTGTTGTCCTGATCTAGGATCTATGGAGGGAAGGTGGCAGAAATACCGCTTGTTGGGACTAGACTCCGATATCGTCGACGTGGAATGTGCCGCATCTTGATGAATGAGCTGGAAAAGGTAACTACATTGCAAAAATGACTAAAGACATGTTTGGTTCTCGAAATGACATTCCTATTGCTTTAGGATTTGAAGGACTCATTCATTTTCTTTTGTTTGGTGTTAAATGATGTATATCTCAATGTAATTAAAGTGAAATTTCTATAATATCCAAATTTCACCATTGTTTTTACAAAAATGACATTATTTTTTTTTTAAATTTAAAGGTAAAATAGAAAAGAAAAAAGTTTCAATTAAAAATATTACTATAAAAAGAATAAATAAGATGGTGGTCTGCCACCTATCAAAACCTAGGAGTTGGCTGGACTGCCGATTGACCATGGGGTTGGACCCCATTGTGGCCATAGGGGTGGCTTGGTGGGGCGGGCTGTTGGGGATGCCAACGGCCACCAACTAGATTTTTTAAAAGAAAAAATAGGTTTCTATAAATTTTACATTGATGCCACCAGAATACCCATTCCTCTCATATTTGGATTCCTCATATTCAAGTATAGTTATTCCCATGGAATAGCCATCTCCATTCCAGCTGCCTATTCCACCACCAAATGCACCAAAAGAATTTTAAGTTTTTTTTTTTTTTAATCATTCCAATCCTCTAGGACTGCTAACCCATATTTTTAGTTTTATACAAATTCAGTGCAACTTTAAACAGTATTTTCTCAAAATTGCAATCTTCAAAACGATATTCTCTCCTATTGTAAGTGGACATCAGCCCTTATACCACTTTCTTTTACAAAAAAAAAAAATTGAAAAAGAGAAAAAAGTGTTTTGTTTTCTGTAGTCTTTTGAAGTCTTGTTTAAAACATTTGATGATTAGTATTAATTCGCTTATGGTGGTTTGTCGTTGATATCCCATGTACCTGTCCATAATGTACTATAGATCTTCGTTTTCTCGGCTCTGTTTACCTTTTTTTTTAATAAATTGAAAATTAAATGGTTGGATAAATTTTTGAAGTTGAATTTTGAAAAAAAATGGAAGGGCAGGGTCCCCTGCCCCTCAAATTTTTTCTTGTGTTGTTAAATAAGTATGGAATACTAACTTAGGCTCCATTTGGATAGTAAGATGAGATGAAAGTTGAAAGTTGAATAGAATATTATTAAAATATTATTTTTTAATATTATTATTATTTTGATATTTGAAAAAAATTGAATTGTTTATTATATTTTGCATAAGAATTTAGAAAATTTGTAATGATGAGATGAGATAAAATGATTTATGTATCTAAATGGGGGGTCTTATAATAATTTCTCACCATGATTTTCACTCCATTTCTTTTTTCTTAAATGCAGAAGCTCATGGAACTTGAAGTTGAGAGGCTTTTTTTGCCTGCAACTGCTAGTGTGCTAAACACGTGGACTACTTCTTTTGGGTTTACAAAGATGACAAGTTTGGAGAGATTTCCATTTTTAGATTATACTTTCTTGGATTTCCCGGATACTGTTACGTGCCAGAAACTCCTAAGAAAGAACCCTTCAATTGATTCAATCCCAGGTATCCTCTTTACCCTCCAAGTATGTTATACAAATGGAAGTAAATAACTAAATTAATGTAAATACTCCATATGGCAGGAAAACAGCATGATCCTGTCTGTGGAACAAGGGACGATACTGATTTGGATGTGTCCAGTGCTGTCTCTGAAGTATATCAATCCGAACAAGTGGATGAGAGCACGTTTATCAAACAGGGATTGTATGTCTAACCTCTCACTTCCTCTATGTATGAAATGAAAAAATATAGTATTCTTTTTTTGATTAGCATCGGGTGTTTCAGAGTGTCTTGACTAATCCTGGGGGTGCACAGCTCTCGACAAGGAGTTCTTCATAAGTGCTACATTAAGAGTATGAATGTGATTGTGAAGTGGAAAATCTCCCAGTCCAATGGCCCCTAGAGATTTTTTGTATCTAAGGGGATTTAAACCTTAGACCTAGGGGGAGAATCTCCCTAAACCCAAAACCCTTACCACTTGAGCCAACTTGGGGGACACTAGGATTGAATGTGATTGTGAAGATAGAATCCTTAATATAGGATTCTACCTATATAAAATAAATAAATCCTTAATATAGGATTCTATCTTCATGGACAATCACATTCAATCCTCGTGTCCAAATCTGTGCTACATTAAGAGTATGAATTGAAATATTTTGTTGTGGATGTTGTTATAATATATAATAATTCATATTCCAATAATAAAACGAGTCAATGCTCTGGGTTGAATACATTTATGGACTGCCATAGCCCAAATTCAGAGGTCTAATTCCCCATTGAAGCAGTGTTCTTATTCCGTTCTCTGTTTCTGTTTTTTATTTTCATCTAAAATTTGTACCAATCATACAGAAATACTGTAATTCATCTCAACTTGCAAGACTTTGGCTGATATGAAGACTGATTCACTTCATAATTCAAGAGTTTTGAACAAATAAATAAATTTCAACCATTCTAAAAATAACAATTCTTGCTGCCACCCAAAATAGGACTCTCTGCTTGTGTGTGTAGTCGTGGAAACCTTTTAATTGGGTACACAGAGAATATGACCATGCAGCCTGCTCCAAAATTTTAACTATGCTTTGCAGGTAAAGCTTCTATTGCTCCACATCAGAATAATATTAAAATGAGTCGTTGATATTTATAACTAATGCCTTTCTTTTAAGTAATCTACACGCATGAAAAAAGAGAAGTTAAGAATATGTGGGAATTCCTGCTTTAAGTTCTTAATCCCATCTTATGAATTTGCTCTCATTGCTGCTATTAACGGAAGTCCTAAGAAGCTTACGGTTATAATTAATGTACATTCAGGCTCTAGTGGGGTACTTATGTCTAAGTCTGATTTGACAACCTTATTTGGTTACATAGATAAGATGAGATAAAAGTTGAAAATTAAGTAAAATATTATTAGAATATAATTTTTAATATTATTTTGGTTTTAAAATTTGAAAAATGTTGAATTGATTATTATATTTTATGTGGAGTTTGAAAAAGTTGTAATGATTATATGAGTTGAGATGAGATGAGATGAGATGGTTTGATTTGTGTAAAACCAAATCAGGAAATGCAATCATTTATTCGAAATTTTATGTGCAATGTATCTCATAGATTAAACTTTCTGTTTTCTTAAAAACACGCTGGTCTCATTAACCCTAAACTCCACCCATATCACTTAGTGCTTAACCCTTACTGACAAACTAGGTTGTCGGTGAGCACAGATGTGTTATCCTTTCCTTCTTTATTCCTTCCTTTCCCCTATTCTCTTGTCTAGTTGGTGGGTGTAGTTTCTTTTGTCATCAAGTCCATGCTAAAAACATTTTTCTTCGGGTGCTTTCTGCTCCTTTCCTTGTGCATTTCTTGCTTGAAAAATAAATCTTGTTTTTATAATCCTGTTTTGTATTCATATATGTGGAGGTGTAGGTTATGTTGCTGACCATGGGGAGTTTTTGCAGGACTGCAGGCACCAAAGGAGGTGATAGCATCAGCCCAGTTGATATGGTTGTCATGTTATTTTACCTTGTGAACAAATCTTTTCTTCCATCATTCTGTCTTTGTCCTTCTCCCTTCCCCATTTTGGTATATGCCTATTTTCTTCTAAAATAAGATTTTTTGATTGAATCTTTGTCCAAAGGTGGAGCAACAGTGTCTCAGCGAAACCAGTAGAGAGTGCTCGCTTGAATCTGTTCATTTTGACAAGAAAGGCAAAAAAAAGAGTGATTCTGCTTTGAAGTGCTACAAGCGGAGGAGATTACCATCCCACAGAAAGCTGTGAGCTTGGTTCTACTGCCCCAGAAAAATAAATAGATCGATCTAAATGCGATCACATATTCACAGCGCAGCGAAGTGAAAATTGATCTAGCCTGTCAGGGTGAGGCTAGAAGAATTATGAGGTAGTTGTTTTGATCACTTGGAGTACTTCAAATTTTGCTCTACGAGATGATTGCACAGAATACATTAGCAAGGAGCTTCGAGGTTCTAGAGATGTGACTATAGAGCTAACTTTTATTTTTCTTGGATGCATAGTATTGGTGTGGAAATGTAGACATACAAACATCTCCAGCACAAATACGATGCATATCTAGGACTTACAATCTTAAAGGGAAGAAACAAAAGAGATTTTTACAACAGCATCCCAGAGAAATGTCTAAAATTTGGCAGGTTGCAAATCAATATTGATTTCACAAGCTGCGTGGAGTGTGGACTATGCTCTTAAGGTCAGTTGCCTCTTTCATACGGCCTTGTTTGTTTTTTATTTAGATATTTGAGAAATTTACATTATTTTATTTTATTTTATATAAAAATTAAAAAAAAAAATAGATAAAATGAGATACAAATAAATTAAAAAAAATGGATTCAAAGATTCAAAATATTTGAGCATTACACTCCCCAGGTCATGTAAATTAATTTGTTAGCGCCGCTATGTTTGACCGGTGCTTTGGGGAGGGCCCACCCTTCACTTGTAAAGTTTGGATGACAACTTTAGCCGAAACCATTTTTGGCAATAGGATCATATGGTTATCAAGAAAATGCTTAAATCCAAGCCCTTTGCCTATTAGTTTTGGAATTCAGTCCAAAAAGGTACTGACCTTTTATGTTGGGGCACGTGATTTTAAATTTCCTTTGTAAGTGTTTGCCATAATCACCCTTGGATCTCTCATTTGGACGCTCATTTAAGAGTAATAATATACTTATCATTCTTTCATAAGTATATTTATTTAAAGAAAAATGTTATTATGCCACTTTACTTTATCTATTATTTTAACTGTTTATGTATTTAAATTTTTTTTTTGGCTTAATGATTAAGAAAGTGACTATTAGTATATTGATATTTTTTTTATATGTTTTTTAAAAAATGTTTAAAAAAATGTTTGAAATAACTCAAAAAAAAAAATGTACAAATTGTACAAAGAGGCACACTAAGTGAGGAAATTAAGGAGGTAAAATATCATCACTCAATATTTTATTGATTCGAAGTAAATATATATATATATATATATAAATATAAATATAAACTAATTTTAAGCATATGTGATTCTTTCGTAAAACATTTGCTTATTAGGGAGTACGCCCATTACGGACCAAGTCATGCAAGTAGTAAAAACGAAAGAAAAGTTCCAAAATCCAAACATTCATCGGCAGGGCTTTGGCGTGATGGGCCGATGGCACTGTATGGGACGGAGAGTTAATTTTAGAGTATGTTAGTCTTTTGCATTATCTTTAAAAACAGAGTTGAATAAAATTATAAATTTGAAATTTACAAGAAAATTATTTTTTAAATGATGAGTTTTAATTTAATTTAATTTATTTAACGGCAAGCATATCATAAATAAAATAAAATGTTATAATATACAAGTTTTAGTGATGTAATAGTCTCAAACAACCATTCCAAAACATATAAAGATACACTCTCACAAATCTCACGAAAGGAATGTCGCCTGAAGTGGTAGTTTGATGAACATATTATTTAGCTATGACAAAAAGTCACAGCCAAGGGAGGTGTAGTGCATCCTGTGGAATTGGTCCAGTTGAAAGAGATTCTTACATCTATTGGATCTTGAATTGCGTTGGGGAAACAAAAAAACAGCAACCAAAAATATGATCGATACACCGGTAGACGGCCGCCTACTGTGGCGACGCGTGAAGGGTACTCGCCATACTAAGAAGAAAACTGGTAGTGCAGATTGATATAGCTGAATCTATCGAATCCATCAGTGCCGGGTGTGACGGCATGAAATGCCTTTTGGTGTGGCGGCATGTGGCTATTGTGCAAATTGATGCGCATGTGTGTGGCACATGTGCCGCACGTTTCAGCACTCTTTTTTGTCCATCTAATAGATCGACAGTTGGACATTTACAAAGGTCTAGTGTGTGACAGTTGTTGACGTCCGGCAAATAGCAAATCGAAACTTTTGAGTGCCATAGATAAAAAAAAGTTAACAAAAATAGTAGAAAAGCATGATTAAAAAAGTACTAAAAAAAAGATTATTTAAGCCTAAGGGAGGAGGAGAGAAGCTGGACAGAATGCTATATAGAGCATTGATTAGAGCGGCACATGTTCTACATGCGCGCTCCAAAACCTGGAATCTATGTTGCCACGCGTTTCTTCGGCAGTATTTTTTAGTGGCCATGAGTGGTGTCGTTGGGTTCGAGACCCTTGGCCGTTTCGACCTTGATTGTTGGCCACCTTCCAAAGGTGGCACGTGCTCCCTACGCGCCACCCTCCACCGCTGTGTCTTGTGTTAATTTGAATTCCTCTAAAGTTAAAAATCGAATCTTTATATTTTGATTTTTTCATTTGTTCTTTACTTTCTGTTTAGTAGCTTTCCTTTTAATAAAAACAAAAAATATTATCTCTAGGGTCTCTCGTCCGTAGAGTGTTTCTCCCTTAGACTTTTGTTCGAAGGGTTTTCCTCTTGCGTCATCTTAGGATGGGCTGGGAGCCTTTGATTTGTTGGATAACTCAAACTTGAATAGAATTTGGTTGTTTCCTAAATGGTGGTCTGGAAGAGTTTTTACTTTTTAAAGCTAGACAAGATCAGTTACATTTAGTATAGTGAGAAATTATAGATATTTATTTAGCTAATTTATTATGTATATTTTATGTTCAGTTATAATGCTTAATTATTAATAAGTGTAGTTTGTTTTCTTTTAAAAAAAATAGAAGAGATGGTAACAAAATGGGTAGAGAGAACACTGGGTAGGAGAGAGATTTAATTGAATTTTATTTTATTTTAACTATATGCTATAGTATTAGTATTACTCGCATTCATATGAATCCAAAGAAAACTGCCTAGAAGAAAACAAATATATGTTATCTACTGCTGATGAATGAGCAACTGACCGTCTGACACGGCACCTTTACTCCTCGAATGTGCAGTAATAATTGTAAGGTCAATATGCAGAATAAGAAAAACAACAGCAGATCTTCTGCAATATTGGTCCAAAAAACTTCACATCCGACACACGAAACCTATATGTCACTCAACTCGGTAGGCTTGAGGAGCATGCTACTGACAAAGTTTGATATCCAATTCCACACCCCACAGAGAACGAAGTGTTAATTCTATCAGCCCAAAAAAAAAAAAAATAATTAATTATAAAATAATTGTAATGCATATATCATTCTTTTGTAAAATATTTAACTAAATAATAATTAAGAAATATTAAAAGTAAATTACAACAACTTCAACAACTTTAGAATGGATTTATTTTTTCTTTTTGTTTTCTAACCCTCTAAATATAGTTAATCCTTTATATTAGTCAAATTATTTTTTAGGATCAAAATATTCATTCATTATTTATTTTTTTTTTTATTTTTTTAATCTCAAAGTCATATCTACATTTAGAATTATTGCAACGTCATATCAATACTATTTTTTTTATCTTATTTTTTCACATGCAATACTTTTCATTTTTAGCAACGGTTAATGTTCATTACTTAGACATCTCAGGCTTTTAAATATATTTAGGTGTTTATTTTTAAAAAATATAACCGTTAAAAAATATGATTGTTAAAAAATTTTATCCATTAAGAATAATTTGAACATAAAAAAATTAATATATATTTTATAATAATAAATCAATATTAAAATTAAAATTAAAATTAAAATAAATAAAAAGTTAGAAAATAATATTTTAATAAAATAGTTATTAATTTGTTAAATTTGATATTTGATATAGTAAAAAATAATTATCTAAAATTTGTAAAACTAAAATTTTTATCTAAAATTTAATTAAATAATAATTAAACTATTATGAATGCCCTCGACCAAGTCATGTAAGAAGTGGAAAAAAAAAAAAAATCCAAAATTCAAGCCTTCATTTACGCTTGATGGGACAGTACGGAATGCAGAATCTTGACGTGGGTTCAATTATTAAAGAGAAATTATATTTATAATTAATTTTAGAGAGGTAAGCCCTTTACATTATCTTTAAAAAAATTTGAGTAAATTTGAAATTTGCATTAAAAAGTATTTTTTAAATAATAAATTTTATGATCTTTGAACTATATTTAATATTACACACATGCCATATACTTTTTAAAGAAAAATGCTTAGAAGAAAACAAATGTATATTATTGACTGAGCAAACGACACGTCATCATTCCTCCTCTTTTTTGCTTTTTTTTTTTAATGGAGCTACCTTTCCTCCTTCAATTTGCATATAAGGTCAAATTGCAGGAGAAGGACAGCAGCTGATCTTTTGCCATATTGGTCCAAAAAACTTCACATCTGAAACACGAATACTATATGCCACTCTACTGACAAAGTTTGATATAAACTTCCACACCCCTCAGATAATGAAGTGGCATTCGAATTCATCTCTAAGGAAAATAAAAAATATTCCAACAATGACAAAAATACCGTATTTTATATAAGGAGATAAAAAGTATCATGTAGCATTTTTCATTATTTATTTTTTTATGACTTCTATAAAAAATTTAAAAAAACATTATTTAGGACTCCCTTGGATGGCAAAGGAGAGACGCATTGCCGTTCGATGTTATATGTCTACTGCTGACATACCATTCCTTCAACGCCAGAGGCCCAGACCCCATGCAATGTTTGTCAGAGAATTATTTGAGAAAACTTAATAGTCCGGTTTTGAGTATGTTTGTCGTCGGGGATAGGGTGAGATAAAAATTAAAATAAAATAAAATAAAATATTATTATAAAATATTTTTTTAATATTAATTTTATATTAGAATTTAAAAAATTATATTGAGATTTGAAAAAAAAAAATTATTTATTTTATTTTATATGTAAATTTAAAAAAATATAATGATAAGTTTAAGATGAAATGAGATAAGATAAAATAAGTTGAAAAAACAAACAAGACTTAAAAAAACAGTCATTCAATCCCATAACGACACGTAATAATTTTAAAGAATAAAATTGATGCTGCAATTCATTTTATTTCTCCATTTATGTTTCCGTTTCTGTCTCTTCTCAATTTCTTCTTTCTTTCTCTTCTTCTCTCCGTCTCACACCCACACAACCATGACACACAAAATGGCCTCGAAAGAACCCTACAACATGGAGATCGAAGATGAGACCATCGCCCTCAAGAAGAAACGTGCCAATCAACAAGTGAGCTTTGCTGATGTCGAGATCATCTCCATCCACATTTTTAACTGCAACAAATACTTTTTTGAGGACCATCCTGCCACCTCTAACGTCGCTCATTCTGAGCAAGACATTCTAGGGTTTTTCAAAGACCTCGTCGACGACAATTCCTTTTTACCCCCCAATCGACTCTCCCTTTCTCGGAAGCAGAACCGTTGGCTTGATCTCAGCCACTTGAAATGAAGATGGAAAGTTTCCACCTAATTTTATTTCTTAGCTTTCCATATGGTTCTTAGGAAAACGGAAAAAGAAAATTTTCATATTTTATTTCAATCAATTTTGTTTATATTTTACCAATTTATCTTGTGTTATTAATTCGCAAAAGACAAATTCTTTGGACCTGTAGCGAATTTCATTAGACCTTGGAAAATGAGCGATGAAGAAAGTGTACAAGGCAATTGATGAGGACCTTGGGATTGAGGTAGCGTGGAACCAAGTAAAGTTGAACGGGGTGCTTCTCTCACCAAAGGATTTGCAGCGGCTGTACTCAAAGTTTCACCTTCTCAACACCCTTAATCGTGACTTCATCATTCGATTCCACTCATCCTGGATTGATGTTGATCGCAAGACATTCAACTTCATTACCGAAATGTTTACCTCAGGATCATTCAGAATTTCTTTTCTAACTCTAATTTGGCTATTGGTGAAGCCAAAGGATGGATTACGAACAGGCTGGTGTGATGAAGCCAAATAATGGGTTACGAAGGGAGGCCAAAATTTGTTGATTGGTCTAGTGAAGCGCGACTTCAATTGGCTTACAAGAAACTGTTACGTGTTAATTAGTTATTGGAGGGTTGTATTTTGACTTTTTGAACCCCGATCGGACCGTAGGGGATTTCTAATGAAAACTGTTTTTCTTGAATCTTATGGCTGTTCACCTGACCCGAATTGACCCTGATAAGCCCAGCTCTGATTCGATTCGATTGCAGAGCCATTTCGATTGGCCAAGACCCGTTTGGTCGATTACCCGATATCGACATATTATCTTTCCCTGCTTTGAAATCTCAAACTAGACCAGAATTAGAATCCGAACAATGATAGCAAATCTCTCAACAAAATTAAAGAAAGAAGATTCAATACATTGCTGGGCAACAATATTTCGTTTGGCTTCAACTCGATCAAATATGAAAATATTTCGTTTGGTGGAAAATCTCTCAACAAAAACAAACCTCTTCGTCGATGATCGGAAAGTGATAGGGCAAACACGATTTGAACTTGTGTATGGCGTCGATGCAGATGCGAACACGGGGAGGCGAACATGATTTGAAGCCAAACGAAATATTGTTGCCCAAGGGAGTCCATGGATGTGAATTGACTTGTGCTCTCCGTCGAGATTGAGTCGCCTGAGCACAATCTAAACCATGGTCCATCGTTTTGAGGGTCTTGTGTAAATCGAAAATTGCCATGAGAAGAAATCAGAGGAAGAAAGAGTCGGAATGTTCTGGATTTGGCGAGATCAAACGCATTTTGGGGGTTTTAATCGGGTAACGGAATACCCGCTTCCGATTTCATACGTTATCGAGGTGGGCTTTCGGGTCTGCATATTTCGGTTTAATGGGTCGGGTCGGGAAAGCGACCAATTTGTTCATCCCTATTCCTGATTGCCTAATCACATGGCATTAGGTAACATGCACCAAACTATTAAGATTTGAATTCTCTTTCCCATTTTTGGAAGATGAGTGTTATGGCTACAAAAAGATTACATAAAAATAATTTTTCAAATTAACATGAATTCATGTGATCTATCAAATTTGCTTTACAATAAAATAATTTTATAGTTTGATAAATTACTTAAAACTATATCAGTTTGTGAAATTATTTTGTTGAACCCAAGATTTCAAGTTTCGTGTAATTATAAATCTACACATGGATTTTGATAATAACAAATGAATTCAAAGAATAAAGGAGTCTCAATCTCAAGTTATCCACACAATAGAATCAAACACATCAAGGAACCAAGCATGAGCAAGAAGGGAATAAGGTCACATTAAAATTATAGAGTAATGTTGTAAATCTCTTAAAAATTCGAAATTAAGATTAAGGCTCAAAATTAATATTTTATCATAAAACATTAAAATACATTTTCCACATGTGCATGAATATTTTGAAAATTAAATTTGAAAATTTTGAAAGATGATTGATTGTCATCTTTCACATGTGCATGACATAATTAAAAGTTTGAATTTTAAAAATATTAAAATGATTGATTGTCATCTTTCACATGTGTATGTTTTATTTGAATATTTTCAAAAGTGGTGGATGCTTTTCTTGACTTATGCAAAAGGTAGATATTTTTGTTTGAAAATTTTGAAAAGTAAACTATGCTCCTTTTGTCATATGCAAAAAGTAAATGAATAGGTTTGAAATTTTTGAAAAGTAAAGTGTGCTCCTTTTGTCACATGCAAAAAGTAAAAATATTAGGTTTGAAATTTTTGAAAAGTAAATGATGATATCTTTGATATGTGAATCTTTTTAAATTTGAATATGAAATCTCATATACTTATAAATAGATCATTTGAGAGCTTCACATTTACAACACCAAGAGCATACAACATTCATTCAAAGTTTTTATTCTCTTTTCTCTAAGCATTGAGTCTGAACCCTTGTTCATTTTGAGAGATATAGTTTGCGCTGTATTATTTCTATCTCACTCATTGAGTAGTGTATTTTGATAGTCTACCCACTATCAACTCTTGTATTTTTAAGAGGGTGTGTATAACCCTTGTGTGTGTAGAAGGTGTTCTACACGGAGAATAGTTAAATCACTAAGTGTAAGGTGATTGGAAGTGTAGAGGGTGTTCTACACGGATTCTTTGGAGCGGTGCTACTTAAAAATGTAATAGGTTTCTATCTCCACCTAAAGGAGATTGATTAGTGAATTCGGGATCTTCAAGGGGTAGCTTAAGGTGAGAACGTAGGCAATGGGGCTGAACCTCGTAAAAATACTGAGTTTGCTTTCTCTTACCCTACTCTTTACATTTCTTACAGTTTTATATTTTGTTTATATTTTATATTGTGTATTTGATTAATAAGTATTAATTTTTA
This sequence comes from Platycarya strobilacea, assembly GCA_036898215.1. Classification (NCBI taxonomy): domain Eukaryota; kingdom Viridiplantae; phylum Streptophyta; class Magnoliopsida; order Fagales; family Juglandaceae; genus Platycarya; species Platycarya strobilacea. Next base: position 26,182,859 of record CM072551.1, read on the forward strand.
TAAACTAACTCAATTCACCCCCCCTTTTGTGTTAGTCATCTGGGCAACAATTGGTATCAGAGGTAGAGCTCTGTTATAAGATTAACTATCTTTTGAGTTAAGATCTTATGGATAACATTGCAGTTTCATTTGGTAAAGGTCCATCTAGCAGTCGGCCTCCACTCTTTTGCGGAGACAGTTACTCATTCTGGAAAGTTAGAATGAGAATATTCCTTCAGGCTTATGGACGAGAAATCTGGAAATGCATTGTAAATGGACCTTATATTCCAACAAAAGTGGTTGATGGAGTAAAAGTCAAAAAGGAAAAAAAAGAGTTTGATCGTGAAGACGATAGACTTTATACTTTGAATTTAACTGCAATGAATTTATTATATAATACTCTCAATAGTAATGAGTTTAATAGAATAATGACTTGCGTTACAGTAAAAGAAATTTGGGATAACTTGAAAGTTACTTATGAAGGAACTTCTCAAGTTAGGGAATCAAAAATTTATATTATTACTCATGAATATGAAATGTTTAAGATGAATGATGATAAATCTATTTCTAGTATGCACACTCATTTTACTAACATCATAAACAGCTTGACAACTCTTGGCAAAGTTTATTCTAAAGTGGAGATAGTAAGAAAAATTCTCAACTTTCTACCAAAACGTTGAGAATCAAAAGTGACAGCGATTCTTAAAGCTAGAGACCTTAAGAAGCTCGAAGTGAATGAACTCATCGAGTCACTTATCAACCATAAGTACACATTGAAAAGAGGAGAAGAAGAAGGAAAGCCTAAGAAGAGCTTGGCACTTAAAGCTGTTCCACATGAAAGTGAAAGTGATGAAGATGAGAAAAATGACGACAAAGATGAAGAAGTTGCGATGATAATAAGAAGAATTCAGAGGTTCTTAAAGAAAAATAAAACTCATCCAAGGAAATCCTTCAAAAAGTTTTCCAAGAAAGATTCAGGTAAAAATGACACTTTAATTTGTTATAAATGCAATAAGTCTGGTCATATCAAGTCAGATTGTCATCTTTTAAAGAAAGATCGAAACAAAGGCAAAAAAACAATGAAAGTTATATGGGATGATGATTCAAGTAGCTCAGATAAAACAAGTAATGGAGAATCAGCAAATCTTTGTCTTATAGCTAAAGATGACATTGAGGTAATAAATATTGATAATATTGAAGAACCTTCATATGAAAAATTGTAAAATGTTTTAGAAGAGGTATATTAGGAATTTGAAAAATTGGGTATCAAATATACTGCTTTGAAAAAGAAAAATTTTTCTTTAACAAACGAAATTGATATTTTGAGAAAAAAAAGTATTATTTTGAAAGATGAAAATGTCGAGTTGAAGAAAAAGAAAACTGATTTAGAAAATATTATTGAAAACTTTACGAATGGAAAAAGAAATTTTGAAAAACTTCTTGGTAGTCAAAAATGTGTTTTTGACAAGGCAGACTTGAGATATATGCCAAAACAAAAATACAAAACTTATAAAAATTTCTTTGATAATCCTTCTACATCAAAATCCAATATTCAAAATTCTTTTCATAAAAATAATTTTGTTAAAAAATGATACTATTATAATCACTCAAGTTCTTCATATATGTCACATGCTATTTACAATTTTTGTAATAGAATTGGTCATAATTATTTTGCTTGTCCTATTAGAAGAAAATATACAATGACTATTAGGGCCATATGAGTACCTAAAAATCTTGTTTCTTCTAATACTAATAAATAAAGGACCTAAAGAACTTAAGTACAAAAAAAAATCATTTTAATTTTTTTTATAGGTGTGCTTGAAGTCTTCCATAAACAAAAATAAATGGTTTTTAGATAGTGGATATTCAAGACACATGACGGGAGATAAGACTAAGTTCTTTAATCTTAGATCTAAAGAAGAAAGACACGTGACATTTGGAGACAACTCGAAAGAGAAGATCGTGGGAATAGGTAAAATTGGTAATGAGTCTTCTCTCATAATTGAAGATGTTCTACTTGTTGAAGGTCTAAAATATAATCTTTTGAGTATAAGTCAATTATGTGATAAAAGATTCACAATCACTTTCAAAATAGATAAGTACATTATTTTGAATGATCATGATTGTAATATTTGTTTTTATTACTTTTAAAAGCAACAATATTTATACAATTGATTTCGAAGAAATTACCTCACAAGATCCTATTTGTTTTTCAGCTCAAAATGAAACTAATTAGTTATGGCATAGAAGACTAGGTCATGCTAGCATGGAACTTATTTCCAAACTTTCAAAAAATGATCTTATGAGAGGTATACCAAATATATTTTTTTTAAAGATAAAATTTATGATGCATGCCAATTTGATAAACAAACAAAAACTTCTTTTAAAACCAAAAAATATATTTTCACTACTAGACCACTGCAACTGATACACATGGATCTTTTTGGACCAAATAGAGTTGCAAGTTTAGGAGGAAAATATTATACATTTGTTATTACTGATGATTTCTCTAGATATACTTGGATCATCTTTCTTGCTCATAAAGATGAGGCACATAATGCCTTTACCAAATTATGCAAGAGAATTCAAAATGAAAAGGGTTATACTATTTCAAGTATCCGAAGTGATAGGGAAAAATAGTTTATTAATAAAAATATTGAAACATTTTGTGATGAAAATGATTTTGTATATAATTTTTCTGCTCCTCGAACTCCTCAACAAAATGGGGTAGTAGAGAAGAAAAATAGATCTCTTCAAGAGATGGCAAGAACAATGCTCAATGAGAATAACTTGCCTAATTATTTTTGGGCCAAAGCGGTAAGTACTGCATGTTATGTTATAAATAGAGTTATGCTAAGGTCTAAATTAGATAAAACCTCCTATGAGCTTTGGAATGAGAAAAAATCCAACATTGGTTACTTTCATGTATCTGGATGCAAATGTTTTATTTTAAATGACAGGGATAATTTAGGCAAGTTTGATGCAAAATCTGATGAATGTATCTTTCTCAGGTATTCAACTAATAGTAAAACTTATAAAGTATTCAATAAAAAGACTTTGACTGTACAAGAATCTATGCATGTAGTATTTGATGAATCTAATTTTCTACTCTCCAAGAAATCCATTGATGAAGAAACAGGAGGTATAAATAATATGGAAAGTCTCAATATTAAGAAAGAGAATACAATAGAGGAAGTCCAACATGGAGACATCAGGAAATATCATCAAAATTTAATACAAGATGCAACCAAACAGTGAAAATTTGTGAAAGATCATCCAGTGGAACAAATTCTGGGAGAACTTTCACGAGGTGTAAGCACTCGATCATCTCTTATAAATATTTGCAATCATACTGCTTTTCTATCTTAGATTGAACCTAAAAATATTGATGAAATACTTCTTGATGAATCTTAAATTCTAACTATGCAAGAAGAGCTTAATCAATTTGAAAGAAATGATGTTTGGACACTTATTTCTAGACCCAAAAATCATACTATTATTGGAACAAAATGGGTTTTTAGAAACAAGAAAGATGAGTCTGGAGTCATTACTAGAAATAAGGCTCGACTTGTAGTCCAATGTTTCAATCAAGAAGAAGAAATCGATTATGATGAGACATATGCACCAGTCGCAAGATTAGAAACTATTCGAACGCTACTTGCATATGCTTGTTATAAAGATTTCAAACTTTTTTAAATGGATGTTAAAAGTGCTTTCTTAAACGGTTTTATAAATGAAGATGTATATGTTGAGCAACCTTCAGGTTTTGAAAATCATATTTCTCCAAATCATGTTTTCAAATTCATAAAAGCACTAAGAGGAAAAATTGATACAACTCTTTTCATTAAATACGAAAATGATGATATTCTTTTGATTCAGATTTATGTTGATGATATAATATTCGGTGCTACTAATGAAAATATGTGACAAGTTTTTGCTAAAATTATGCAGGAAGAATTTGAAATGAGCATGATGGGAGAGCTTACATTCTTTCTCAGATTCGGATTGCAAATTAAGCAAGCAAAAAGTGGGACATTCATCATTCAATCAAAATATATTAAGGAATTGCTAAAGAAGTTTGGGATGAAATGTGTTAAGGAAACTAGAACATCAATGAGCCCACCACTAAACTTAATAAAGATGAATCCGATAAACCAGTTGACTCGAATGTATATCGAGGTATGATTGATAGCTTATTATATTTGACAACTAGTAAACCAGATATTATGTTTAGTGTATGCTTATATGCACACTTTCAATCATTTCTAAAAGAATCACATTTAATTGCAGTTAAGCGCATTCTTAAATATCTTAGTGGTACAATTAACTTAGGGTTATGGTATCCTAAGTACACATCTTTCGATTTAATCAGCTACATAGATGCAGATTATGCTGGCTGTAAAATAGATCGAAAAAGTACTAGTGGAGCATGTCACTTCTTAAGTCATGCACTAGTTTCCTAGTTTAGTAAAAAACAAAATTCTGTTACACTATCTACTACTGAGGCAGAATATGTTGCTGCGGTTAATTGTTGTGCTCAAGTTCTTTACATGAAACAACAACTTGAGGATTTTAAATTTATGTACAATTACATTTCAATCAAATGTGATAATACAAGTGCTATAAATCTTTCAAAGAATCCAATACAACATTCTCGGACCAAATATATTGAAATTAGATATAATTTTCTTAGAGATCATGTGCAGAAGGGCGATATTGTATTAGAATTCACTAGTACACATGATCAATTGGCAGAAATTTTCACAAAACCCCTACCAGTAGATAGACTATGCATGATTAGAAGAGAAATAGGAATGATGTATGCCATGAATATCTGCTAGATACTTTTATTTCATTATCTTAAATGACCTACAGAAACTTGAGACGTTTAGCTTCATCATTCAAATACATTTGCTGCTCATAAATCATCATGTCATTCTTGTCTAAAGGATTAGGCAATCGAAATGAATAGGCAAGTAAGGATTTCAAATTCTTATTCTGTTACTTTAACTCTACTATTTTTTTGTTTGACTCATAAACAAGTCGTTGAAGTACAAAAACAGTCTCACTAAGCTTCTCAATTTCGCAAGTTTTGGACTGCAACCGAGCAGAAAATGTAACGATAGATGATGAGTATCGAGTTTCGAGACCCATAAGCTCGTAAATAGCGTTATGATCTGATTTATTAGCTAAATCAGTCTCTTGTTGCTTCATGGCACCCACGACAGATGCAGAAATAGATTGAGACTTAGGTGAATGATACCTCAAATCTTGATCAAGAGAAGCACTGAAGGGAAATCTACGAGCCATTAAAAATTTGTAGAATGAGAATGCAAGCAAATTGCAAAGATGAGAAGAAAGCTTGATGTGAAATAGATAAAACTAAGAATTGCTCTTATAGAAACGGAAATAAGAACAAGACAAGCTTACAAATCCTGATAATATCTCATTTTTCAACAATATCAAGCGGATCAAATCTCTACACCGAATTGCCAGAGCTACGCCTCCAGCCTTTGCAGGTTTTGTCGGATACGGGTGGTTTCAATTATTCAGCTCTTTACAAAATCTCATTCCGCACCAAATTACTAGAACTAGGCCTCCAGCCTTTGCAGGTTTTGTCGAATACGTGTGGCTACGCACCGAATTCTCTACAGTTTCTACTAATGCAGCGTTTTATTTGTCTATTGGTTATTGTAGGAATATATCTTATTAAGCTAATTATGATTCCTTTTTAATGATGCCAAAAGGAGGAGAAGTTTTAGACTAGAACATTAACATTGTTTAAATTGCTAAACTTGTTATATATGTTTGTAATTATATTTATATTTTTGCTTGAAAAACTAATATACATTCTCAGGGGGAGCTTAAGTATTAATACAGGTTTCAGGTTCTATCAAGCATTTGCCATCATCAAAAAGGGGGAGATTGTTGAACCCAAGGTTTCAAGTTTCGTGTAATTATAAATCTACACATGGATTTTGATGATAACAAATGAATTCAAAAAATAAAGGAGTCTCAAGTTCAAGTTATCCACACAATAGAATCAAGCACATCAAGAAACAAAGCATGAGCAAGAAGGGAACAAATTCACATTAAAGTCATAGGTAATGTTGTAAATCTCTTAAAAATTCGAAATTAGGATTAAGGTTCAACATTAATATTTTATCATAAAATATTAAAATACATTTTCCACATGTGCATGAATATTTTGAAAATTAAATTTGAAAATTTTGAAAGATGATTGATTGTCATGTTTCACATGTTCATGTTTTATTTGAATATTTTCAAAAGTGATGGATGTTTTTTTTGACTTATGCAAAAGGTATATGTCTTTGTTTGAAAATTTTGAAAAGTAAAGTGTGCACCTTTTGTCATATGCAAAAAGTAAAAGAATAGGTTTGAAATTTTGAAAAGTAAAGTGTGCTTGTTTTGTCACATGCAAAAAGTTAAAAGATTTGGTTTGAAATTTTTGAAAAGTGAATGATGATGTCTTTGACATGTGAATTTTTTTAAATTTGAATATAAAGTCTCATATGCCTATAAATAGATCATTTGAGAGTTTCACATTTACAACACCAAGAGCAAGGAATCCATAAAAACTTGGGATCTGACACCATGATAAAATACTACCCTCATGATTAGACCATGTCCCTGAGATTTGATAAAATAAATGTGCATTAGCGGTTAATACGTTGTAATTGGATAAGTTATTAGGAATATGACGGAACGAAAGACCAAGGAAAGAAAGAAGAATGCACTAAAATGCAGGTGCTGCACCAAACGCTGGTGGTTGTTTCTTGTTGTAAGTGAATGCAACGAAAAGACCCGGAAATAACGAATAATGAAACAATTCATATATTGACATTTCGTACTCATTTCCAAATTTCTGCTTTGTTATTCCCATCATCCGGACAACATTGATTCAAAGTTTTTATTCTCTCTTCTCTAAGCATTGAGCCTTAACCCTTATTCATTTTGAGAGATATAGTTTGTGCTGTATTGTTTCTATCTCACTCATTGATGAGTGTATTTTGATAGTCTACCCACTATCAACTCTTGTATTTTTAAGAGGGTGTGTATAACCCTTGTGTGTGTAGAAAGTGTTATACACGGGGAATAGTTAAATCACCAAGTGTGAGGTGATTGGAAGTGTAGAGGGTGTTCTACATGGATTCTTTGGAGCGGTGCTGCTCAAAAGTGTAATAGATTTCTATCTCCACCTAAAGAAGATTGATTAGTGAATTCGGGATCCTCAAGGGGTAGCTTGAGGTGAGGACGTAGGCAGTAGGGCTGAATCTTGTAAAAATACTGAGTTTGCTTTCTCTTATCCTACTCTTTACATTTCTTACAGTTTTATATTCTGTTTATATTTTATATTGTGTATTTGATTAATAAGTATTAATTTTTATAAACTAACTCAATTCACCCCCTCTTATGTTAGTCATCTGAGCAACATATTTTTATGAGCTCCGTTTTGAAATGGACAAGGTGATGTTGTGCCTTTAACATCCATCAATGTAAAGATGCCACATTAGTGCATTACACTTAAAAAAAAAATAGGTCCGGTTGCATGTGATTCTCAGTGAAAAATCGAACGAAAGATTGCATCTCACTTTCCCTTCACCCATTGCACACTGAGATCCATTCCGCTGCCAGATTTCATCTCTCTCTCACATTTTCTAGTTTGGATTAAAGTTTAGAATTTTTGGGTTTCCAAATGACGAGTTGGCCAAGAGTATTGAAATCCACAAGCCATGGCAGCCCATGGCGTCCTCCTGTGCTTCACGCTTTTGCTTGTCTTTAGGCTCGACCATGTTGTCTCCTACATCTGGTGGTCAATTTCCCTATATTTATAAAGAATAAATATTGAAATTTTATTTATACATATATACATATTTATTTGTAGTGTTTGGTTTTGATTTCTTTGCTAGGTAGTGGAATGGAATAGTGTTACAATTTTGTAGGTTTTGCTTAACCTTAGTAAACTAGTATGGTAGCTAAGTGCACGAAGATGGAATCGGGTTTTAAACTGGTGGCAAACTAGTAACCAAATGCAGACTGTTACAAAATTGCTTGACCTTAGTAATGTTGTGGGATTTGATTTCAGAATGTTTTAGATTTTTTTTCCTTTCACAGTGAAAATCTGGTAGTGAAAGTGCACGAAGATGGTGATGAGTTTCAGTGGGAAAGGATTTTGAAGTTGCCGTCGGAGATGAAGGATTGGGGATCGCTGAGGTTGTCTTGCCATTGATGGGTGGTACTAGGGAAAAATGATCGGGAGTATCCGCACTCAGGATACTCCTCCTCATATGAACAGTGCACGACATTATTTATGCACTGTTCATGTGAGAGAGTATCCTGGGTGTGGATACTCCCTAGCATTTCCAGGTATTGGGAGGGTGGAAGAGAGCTCCCGAGTACTGTAGTGCATATGAATTCCATCAGCAAGGTGGATTCTTTGTGTTGTGTTTCGATGAATAGTCACATGAGTGGCCTACATGTCAAGATATCATTGGTGTGTTATTTGGCCTATACTACTATCTCCGTTTAGAAGATTTTCTCTATTTTTATATAATCATGTTGTTGTGATTATCCTATTTCTCTTTCTAGAAACATGTGAGGTCAAAAAACTAGGATGAGATCAAGGTTAGGTTCGTTCTCTCTACTTAACCCGATTACGAAATGGCTTCCTTCTTCTTCTTTTTTGTTTTATTTATTTATTTTATTATTTATCAAATGCTATTGGTAATTCCGTCCACGTAAGTTGTAATTATAAGCTGTAATGCGATATAGTTGTGTTCTATAAAATGAGTGCCATCAGTGGTTCCTGTAGGGAATGCTATCTTTGAATTTCAACCCATAAAGTTTAGAGGCAATATATAAATCTCTCGATCATGGCAGTATCTTTGACAGACCAAAGGGGATTTGAATTTCAAATTGTATGTTGCTTTACAACCCTGACATGATTTACATGCATGGATTCAAACTCGTGTAATTGGAGGTTGGTAAAAGATGATGATTCCAAGATTTCCTTGGAGTTTATTTAAAAGAAGAGTGAAAGAGAATGACGTTCTATGTATGTATGTGGGAGAAGGAAAGCAAAAAACATTTGTTTTGAGCAATTCTCTATTTTGATAGAAAGTAGGCCTGTTCATCTGTGTTCGATTTAGCTCTATCTTATTTTTTAATCATTTTAATATTTTTACTTAAAATATTTAAAAAAATTACTTATTTTTTGAACTCAAATTTTTAAATCTAAAATTTAGATGAATAGGCTTAATATTAAGGGGATAAAAAAAAATGCTGCTGCAAGTATTCTTTCTTCTTTCTACCTCCTTTTCGTGATCGAGAGTTGGGGAATCAAACTTGGAGGCGCAAACGAGGGAGGGCCAGGGGCATATATAGATCCAAGTGGGATGACTTCAGCCAACCCTAGCTTTAACAATGGTCAATATCTTTGTCCCCATCTCCCAACTGGCTTCCTCCTGGTTATCTACTCCCTTTGACATTTTTGTTAAATACTACTTTGCCTTTTCAAGAAGATTTATCATGTAGCATTCAAAATGAAATGATATTTGTAGTTTTAAAGTATACAAGTTCAGTATATTGGTTTTATAAAGGTAAATCTGAAACGCATGCTTCATTTTTAATAGTAGACTCTATTTCTTTTAAAGAAAAATGATAAGTAGTCTTTTTCGTACTCCATTTTGGTGCTTATTTATTTATTTTTTTTTTACTTAATTGTGACTTTTTAAAAAAGAAAAAAATTAAGAGTGTTTAAAAATAATATAAAAGTTAAAAAAAAAAAAGCAAAAGAAAAAAAAATACACTAAGTGGATACAAGAAGTGGACCCTCCATTAAATTTCCTAACATCTCTCTTTTCTAAAAATAAATGTGAGGGCTTACATATTTTGAACCATATCTAACATTACTCATTCAAAATTGACGTGAATAAAACCAGATTTAACTGGCTGGGTTTCTGTCTTTTACTAATGTTCTAGCTAATCTTGCTAAGGGATCCAATAATCACTGTTATGTTTGGTTGCTTCTCAAACAGTAATCAAGATGAAAGTAATAATCATACTAATTTTGTTTAATATAATGTCAGAAAACATAGATTGACAAAATCAGATGGAAAAATCTAAAAAGCCCAAGCCGCAAAATCATGAGTCTTTCTGATCTGTTTGAAGTTCCAAATCAACTTCACAGGCACACCGCCATCAATACATTTAACTCACGTGAACCCATCTTAGCTACTTTCACATGCATAATACAACAATACATACAACAAAACAAAACAAGACCGACCCACCCCTCCATTTTCTCTTATAAAACCCCATTGCACAGAACCAAACACCCCGTAGCAGCTCTCCCTCCCTTTTTGCTTTTGCTTTTGCTTTTGCTTTTTTCACTCCTCCCGAATACCCTCTGCCTCTACAATGGTTCTTCTTTCCTCTGAATCTTCTCGCTTTATTTTTGGGTCTTGTTTAACAATTCTCTGTCTACTTCTGGTTCAACCCCACAGAGCCTCCTCAGCTCTCCTATTCGGCTTGAAAAGCCACCATAAAAACCACCAACACAGACGTCCCATGATTCAAGCCAACCAAAGCACTTGTGCATTGTTTGCTGGCACTTGGGTTCGTGATGACACATATCCACTCTACCAATCTTCCAACTGCCCAATCATAGACCCCGAGTTCAACTGCCAAATGTACGGCCGTCCAGACTCCGATTACCTCAAGTATCGATGGCAGCCCCTCAATTGTGAGCTCCCAAGGTAAAAAAAAAAAAAAAAAAAAAATTGCAGCTTTTTTCTTGTAACGGCAGGATTATTTGTGTTTCTGTTGTACAACTTTTGTGACTTTTGTTGTAGCATATTCATGGTATTGGTAGGTTCAATGGGCTTGAATTTCTAGTGAGAATGAGAGGGAAGACAGTGATGTTTGTGGGTGACTCGCTTGGACGGAATCAATGGGAATCTTTGATCTGCATGATTTCAACTGCAGTTCCTACAACCCCAACAAAAATCTTCAGAGGCGACCCTCTCTCAACCTTTAAGTTCTTGGTCAGTCTCAGTATTGATCAACCCTTCTCCCTATCTATCTATCTTTCTTTCAATAATTTTACAAGTTCGCATCTACTTTTTCCAACTTTTACGAATTCCAAGAGAGGAAAAGCTAAAAATAACGCATGGTTTTCTGGTAGCCACGCCCCACAAGTCATTTGACTCATCTACGTCACGATTCATGAATCCTTGAATTAATGCTAGAGCCTAGAGGGCTAGGATATGGTTTCTATTCTATAGTATAAAAACCACTTGGAAAATTTGTTGAACGACCCAACAAAAGCTGTCAGCATTATCTTCTACTCGTTGGCTATCTGCAACACACTAACTACCTTTTTGTAATCTTTTTTTTTTTTGGGCCCAGAATTATATTCTAAACAAACAAGCCATTAACTGTATTTTATTACAATATTATTGCAGGATTATAGTCTGACCATTTCATTTTACCGAGCTCCATATCTGGTTGACATAGAAATGGTGCAAGGAAAGAGAGTTCTGAAGCTGGAAGCAATGTCCGGCAATGGCAATGCTTGGCGGGCCGCCGATGTGCTCTCCTTTAACACCGGTCACTGGTGGAGCCACAAAGGATCCCTTCAGGGGTTGGCAAATTAAATTCTTGCCCTTGTTTTTTTTAACTTAAAAAACATACGTCTGCAATTCTTTTTTTGTATGATATGGATGTTTAAGGGGTTGACCAGTTTGATTAAAGGTTTAGAGGTTATCATTTTCAGGTGGGATTACATGGAATCGGAAGGGAAATTTTACAAAGACATGGATCGGTTGGCTGCTTTGAACAAGGGACTTAGAACATGGGCCAATTGGGTAGACACCAACATTGACGGCACCACAACCAAAGTGTACTTTATGTCCATCTCTCCCACACACTACAAGTGGGTTTCCCTCTTATCGCTCTCTCTCTCTCTCTCTCTCTCTCTCTCTCTCTCTCTCATAATTGCGTTTGGTGAAAATGTAGTCTTCATTATTGTGTGTTGGGACTAGGTGCTAGACTGCAATTTTCAAATGCTAAAAATTTGCTCCAACAAGAGCTGTTTATAAAAATTATAAGTTGAGAGTTGGGCTGTACTGGGCCCAACTTGTTGAATACGTAGGCTTAAATCCTTAGAATTTTGTGTGGTCTACGATACTACCGAGTCCCGTGAAGTTTCTTTATCAAAGAAATAACAAAAAGCAGAGAACAAGAATAGTGTTGGGAGGCATTCAATCCTAGGGAATTAGTTCTTTTAAATATATCTGGATATATAATATTTTTAGATGCTTGCAAAGGATAAATGATATTCATATAATAACAAGAAAGAAACATGACAACAATAAATGATAGTGATCTTGTACAGGTAAAGAAAATAAATAAATAAACAACCAGTAAAAGAAAGTTTCTGTCGGTAGCACTTGGCACACGCAATGCCGTCGGCGGACAAACTAGCTGCTGTGCTTCACTCGAAATCACGGTGGCCCACCTTGTGTTTCCGACGCTTTAGTACCACATATGAATTACGTTTGGATATAGAGGTGAATTTAGATATTTTATAAATAATAATAAAATATTAAATAATAATAAATAAAATAAATAAATAATAATAATAAAATTCTCACTATCCAAACTAACCACCCCTGTGTTCTGATTACCCAACATCTTCAAGCTCAGTTACCAGATCAAAATGTCAGATTGCTGTGTTAATTTCCATAATGTTCATGCTTTAGCCAGATTAGAGACCTAAAATGTGTTTGTGGATGAGTTTTGGCAGCCCAAGTGAATGGAATGTTGGCGCAACAGCAGCATCAACAACAAAGAATTGTTATGGAGAAACAGTACCAATAACAGGAACAACATATCCAGGGACATACCCAGATCAAATGAGGGTGGTGGACAGTGTGATTAGGGACATGCGTAGACCTGCATACATGTTGGACATAACCATGCTATCTGAGCTGAGGAAAGACGGTCACCCTTCCATCTACAGTGGAGATTTGAGCCCCAAGCAGCGAGCCAACCCTGCAAGGTCTGCCGATTGTAGCCATTGGTGCCTTCCTGGATTGCCTGATACTTGGAACCAATTGTTCTATTTTACTATGTTTTCCTGAACTTAGTGTGTTTGTTACTTGTTATTAGTCCATGGTTCTTAATTGTTGTGATCAATTTAGCGAGAGAGTGCAAAAGTGCAACGCTCTCTTGTAAAATTAATGCATATTGATATTACTGGGGAAATAAGACTACATATATATATATAGTTGTTAGAAATATTTAATGAAGGACTGAATGCTTGTATATTCATTGTCTTAAAATATTGGTTGCACAGTGTGCCATTTAAAGGTAGAGTATACCCCAGACTATTCAGGCATTCTAACAAACAGGTGGTATGCATTGGCGTTCTAGACCCCGCTATATGAAACGGTTACAGTAGAATAATCCCTAAATACAATACAAAATCAAAAACAAGTTATTTCACAAGATTCTACTGATTGGAGTTGCCGAGTGTCCAATAAGAAAACCATGGTGAAACTCGTTCCGAGTGTCAAAAATCGAGAGGAGACTAAGGAATTTGTAAAGACATCCGCAAGCTAATCACGAGAGGAGATAAAGGCTACATAGTGTCGTGGATAAAACACGATTACAAACGAAATAAAAATCAATATTCATGTGCTTTGTTCGTGAGCGTAAAACAGGATTTACAAGGAGATATGTGGCTCCTAGGTTATTATACCATAAAGTGGGAGGCATGGAGAGAAAAATACCAAGGTCCTTTAGATTGAAGCCATAAGAGCTCGGTAGTGGTGTTTACAAGAGCCTTGTATTCGGCCTCAATGCTAGAGTGGGCAATAGTATGTTGCTTCTTGGACCCCACCAAAGAAATGATGTTTGAACCAAGGAAAATATCAAAATCCCTTATGGAGCGACAATCATCTAGGCATCCTGCCTAGCTAGCATCAGTAAAAGCATGTAGAGAGCAGCTAGGAGATAGTCGAATGTGAAGACCAAGATGGCAGTGTACTTGAGATACAGTAGAATTCTCTTCATAGCTTGCCAATAGAAAAGCTTGGGTACATGCATAAACTAGTAAACCTTATTGACGATGAAATTTCCCAAGCACCTCTGGATACATACGTGAATGCTAAGCCAACACGATTAGCACAGATTAGTAACCAATATAAAATATTTAAATAAAATCAACACAATATTTGGTTACGAAGGAAAATCTTTTGAAAAATTTCTCAAAAGTAAAACTTTACAGGACAACCAAACTCAGGAAAATCAATTTTATTGACTAAGATTTTTACAAATAACTATTTACAAAATCTTTGTAACCCGACACGTTTACCCAAAACATGTGACCCGCTTGTCTTCTATTGTAGTAGGTAGTTAGAACTTCTGACGATCTCCAATTCTTATCTTTCCAACTGGAACCTCCAATGGTTGATACGAACATAGCAACTCACCCTTGGAGTGTGCTCTCACTCAATTCCACAGATTGAGCCTTATGGAAAATCCTTCACTCAAAGTATTTTTCACTCACACCATAACTTGAAGTTCTACAGATCTTCAAGCTCTCAACTCTTATGATTGTGTTCTTGAAGTGTTCAATGAATCCCTCAGCCGACTCCTCTATTTATAGGTAATGCAATAGTGCAATACTTGTGTTAGAGTAGAAGTCTACCGTGAGGCTTATCCAGAATTCCAATCTGTTACGTTGCTGATAGTTTGCGAACAACCCGAATTGGATCACTTCAACTGGATAATTTTGAGTTTGAATCAACTTCGGTTTCTTCATTTGAATCTAGAATCTTTATCACTCTAGCTAACTATATGACTTGAAACTAATATAGGACTCTTGTAGACTCTTACTTATAATTTAAACAAGTTTGGATAAAAGTTACAATTCAAAATACTATTTTTATCAAATAACTCAAATTTAAATACATCATCCTTATCGGATTAACTTCTAGAGTTCTATTTAATAACTACATTCATCCTTAATTTGAATTTAAATACAACCTCATCTAATCCTAGTCAAACTCAAATTACATTTTCAATCTCTCTCTTTGGCTGATTTGATGAAAAAGCATATATTGGATGAATGTGATTAACCTGCAAACACAACTAACCGACCAGTAGAAAAGATCTCATGTCGCAAGTCATACTTCATAAAACATTTATCACAAAAATTTATAAGTATCACTAAGCATATCAAAAGTTTTTGCAATCCACACATATCAGTTCAAAAGTAGCAAGAATAAGAAAACAAACACATCATTGTTCAAATTACATATTGAACTGAAACTTAAAAAAAATAGAAAATTTAAAAAGTGGTTGGAAGTGGTTGGTGGTGACTGTCAGTATGTTGTCTGCACTGCTCCTAATTATGTTCCATCCTGCTCCTTTTCACTCTCATGCTAACAGTTTGCTTTCATCCTTATACTCCCCCTATGTCTCGTCAGCAACTTAGTCAGAGGCTGAATTCTCTATATCTTCAGGTGGATTGACAGTTTTCAACACTTAATTCATGTCCAACACTACTTGCTGTAACCTGTCATTGACTTTCCCGATTTCTTCAACAAGCAATTTCTCAATTCTTCCTATTCTTTCTTCCCATTTTTTCACAAAGGAGTCAAATGTTGATTGAAATACTTGAAGCAATTCAATCAATTCCAGTGAGTGGGCAGGGGTTTGATGGGAGGAGGCAGACACATAAGTGTGGGTTCTCTTTTTCCCACTCATTGCCTGTCTAACTTAGTCACTATCTTGGAGGAAATTTTTCCATACATCTTCACCATGACCTCAGTGTTCCTTAAAGGAACCTTTGCAATTCAGGCCAATTTAGATATAAGTCCACCAAACGGCAAACTTTCTTTGTTAATAAGATCAAGTCTGGCCTTTGATATCATTTCAATGATATGTACAGAAAGATCAATAGGAATTCCTTGACCAATGCATACATAAAGTGAGCCTTTTCAAGTGTAAGTTCAGTATGCCTTGATATTGGCCAAAGGTTTGTCAGTATGATACTATATAACTCTCTAACAATTTCAGGAGTCATTACTAGATCAACTCCCCTTACAATAGACGTGAGAATGTTATCTTCAACACTTACAATTGCATTGGCATAAAACTCTCTCACAATCTCAATGAAGAGGGTAGGAGCACCCTTGGTTATTTTTTTCCCACTTCCTATCAGCAAACACATGGGAAAGAAACTCAAACCCAGGTTCATGTATGTCATTTAAAGTTACCTCTCTTTCTCCAAGGACTGTTCTCTTGGAGAACACAATCTTGTAAGCCTATTTTGGCTCTTCACTCACAAATTTAGAGACTTTGCAACCTTTGGAAATATATTTGAAGGTACTCCCAACTTTTGAAAGCACAGAGCCTTTATCTGGTGCCAGAGAATTTTTGGGAGAATTTTTTGGAGTCCTCAACTCTGCAGCCTCGTCACTCGAGGAGATTTCAGGGGGGGCTTTTCTATTGAACTTGGCCTTTTCTGCTATTGATTTATATTTCATCTGCAAGAAGGCAAGAACAACGCTATTAAAATGATAAATACACAATATATCAAGATAGACATATTCATATTTTTCCTGAAACCAAAACAGTCCTAATGAGCATGAAAAACAATTCCAACCAACCAATCACCATATGGGTTTGGAAAACATCATAAATCACATAATCGCTCATGGATCCTTTTCAATTGAGAAAAATAGCTAGTTCTCAGTACAGGAAAATCATGTGAGGAAGAAGACGACAACAGTGCAAGAAAAACCAAGAAAATCCAGCCAAACAGATGCACATAAATTGCTCGTGTCACTTTTTCAAAAAGAAGCATTTTCACAGTTATTTATACACTTTATCAAGATTAATACTTCCTATTCCAACTATCTTTTCGAAACTTTCAAATTCAAGAGATTTTTAAACATAATCGGAAACAAAATAAACCCTAACTAGAGTCCTCATTTGACTCAAAGACATAAAGGAAAGAACCACTTACCTTGATTATTTGAAAAACAAACCTGATTTCTTTTCACTTGAGGGAGGGTTTGATTCTTCCCCAAGAAAGTATCGGGGAAGATGGAAAACCAGAGAGAGAGGAGCTGTGAACGTGAAGGGTCGTAAGGGAGGTGATGGGTGGTGATTAACATGCGAAGTTAATATTGCAAATATGAAGCATTTTCAGTTTCCTGCCCAGCCCTAGAATTTGCCATGCATGCGGGCCCACCATTTTGACACAAGGATGAGGTGAATTTCATGCCTCATCGGATTTGCATACCCTTCTTTCTTTGTTTTTAAGATTTTCTTAGAAAACAGTTAAGTTTTGAAAAAAAATCTTGGAAAATTTTTAAAGAACAGAAAAAAAAAAAAAAATTCATGTCCTTTTCATCCACAAAACTTGGGCCTTTTTGAGTGATTCCATATCCAAGTTTTATTACACTCAACACATTTCTAATTATTTAGGAGATGCAATCCTTATTGGCTAGTCTTCACAATTGAGCACTTATCTTTATTGATGACCTGCCAAGAATTCGTGTGTGTGTGAGTGAGGAGAAAAAAAAAACTTTCCAATTTTTATTTTCCCTTGTTTTTTTTCTTTCTTTTTTCGTTACTACCCCTTTCTTTTAGGTTTTTATTTTTATTTTTTTTTAATTTTGCTTCAAGAAGGGTGATCTTTTCTTGAAAGTCAAACTTTATACTAACACCTAGATACCGGAAAAGGCAACTTGCTTTTAGCATAAAGCCAGATTCACTCTAGTTGTCCATTTTGTATTTCCCATCCTTTTCCACAATGATTGGGTCAATGATTTTTTCATAAGGACGTTTAGAGCTTAGATCCATGCATAAATGTTCATTTTTTTTTTTGCAATGATTTGTGAACACCCGAATTTATTAATAAGGATCGACCTTAATGCAAGAAAAGAAGGAGACATTTTCATTTTAGTATTAGGTTCAACTAGTTTTAGTCAATTTAAGGCATAGACTTCCTCTTACTTTGAGCATTTTATGCATATATGTATGTTGTTAGCAGTTTGTTAAGAGGTCAGAATGTAACTCCTCATAGTGCAAAAAATAGAATTCTTGTGTGGTCTTTTAATTCAGATTTGTGCACCAAATGTAAAGTCACATATTAGACAATATCTACTTCACTCCTAACCAGTTGAGTTTGTGGAGTCACAAAGCTCAAAGACCTAGTATACGCACATGGCTCGTTGTTTGCAAGATTTTAGTAACATGAATGTTTTAAAGCAACAAAAATATAGACACACCATTTTTTTAAAGAAACAAATAAAGCAGGGCATATCACACACACCAATGACCTTTTTAAGAAACTCAAACCGTAGACCATCTAAAGGTTTGATGAACAAATCTGCCAATTGGTGTTCGATGTCAACATGTTCTAGTGACACAACCATAGTTTCGACCAAATCTTTTATAAAGTGATGCCTTATGTCTATGTGCTTGATTTGAGAATGTTGCACAGGGTTCTTCGAGATACTAATGGCACTAGAACTATCATAGTAGATCGTTAAGCATCTTTTTCATCCAAAGAAGCTGTGTGCAACACCTGCCAGCCGCAAAGTATTCGGCTTTTGCTGTAGACAAAGAGATGGAATTTTGCTTTTTGCTCATCTAAGTTATCAAATTGCTGCCAACATAAAAGCAACCACCACTGGTGCTTTTTTTGTCATCAACATTCCTTTCTCAATCAGCATCAGAATAGCCAATTAGATTCAGAGTTGAATATTTTAAATACCATATGCCATAATTGACTATAGCACTCAGGTATTTTAAAATTCTTTTCACTGTCATGAGGTGTGGCTTTTTGAGATTTGTTTGAAACCGTGCACAAACACTGACACTAAATACAATATTAGGTCTACTAGCAGTAATATAAAGGAGACTATCAATCATGCTTTTATATAGAGTGGGATCAATACTCTTACCTAAAACATCCAAGCATATTTTAATAGAGGTGCTCATTGGAGTGCGAGCATGTGTCTTCCCTTCCATACCGAACTTCTTAACAAAGTCTTTGGCATACTTTGATTGAAAAATAAATATTCCTTCTTCAGTTTGTTTAATTTGGATTCTAAAAAATAAACTTAGTTCTCCAATCATACTCATTTCAAACTCTTTTTTCATTTCTTTTGAAAAGTCATGTGAGAGTTTGTCAAGAGTAGATCCAAACATTATGTCATCTACATAAATTTGAGCAATAAGTAGATGCTTACCAGTTTTTCTTAGAAAGAGTGCTCGGTTAGCTTAACCTCTTATGAAATCATTTTCAAGCAAGTATTTAGTAAGTCTTTCATACCATGCCCGAGTAGCTTATTTTAATTCATAAAATATTTTCTTCAACCTGAAAACATAATCAGGAAACAAGTGATTAGTGAGCCCTTTTGGTTGTTCAACATATATTTTTTCATTTAGTATGTCATTTAAAAAACCACTCTTAACATCTATTTAATAGAGTTTAAAATTTAAATGGCTAGAATTGCTCATAGAATGCGAACAAATTCCAAATGGGCAACTGGTGCAAAGGTCTCGTCAAAATCAATCCCTTCAATTGGGTGTTACCTTATGCTACCAACCTGACCTTGTTCTGAATGATGGTTTCGTGTTCATCAGACTTGTTTTTGAATATCCATTTTGTACCAATAATGTTATGATTTTCAAGTCTTGGAACAATTTCTCATACTTGATTTCAAGTAAATTGGTGTAATTACTCATACATGGCATTTACCCAGCTTTCATCTCGTAAGGCTTCTTCCACCTTCTTCGGTTCAACTTGAGACAAATAGCAAACATATGAGACTTGATTTAAAACTCATTTTCTCTATCTCATACCTTCATCCAGATCTCCAAGGATGTTCTCTATTGGATGATTACGATTGACCCTTGTGGATGGCTCTTTTTCATAGTGTGAAACTGAGTTTGGTGTAGCAAGTTCCATTGGTTTTGAAACCTCTTGATCAGTTGTGTTCTCTTCAGATTCCTTGACGAGTTTTCTCAGTTCCTTCTTGGTCATCTCCTTCGAGTTGTCATCCACGACTATGTTGATTAGCTTCATCATTGTCTTAGTTCATAAATTATAAACTATATAGGCTTTGCTATTTGATGAGTATTCCAAAAATATTCATTCGTCACTCTTGTTGTTGAATTTGTGAGTGTTGTTTCTATCTCTCAACATGTAGAGAGTACTCCTGAACATCTTGAAGTATTTTACCATGGGTTTCTTTTCATTCCACAACTCGTATGGTGTGAGTTTGGTCCCTAGATAAAAAACCACACAATTTAGTATGTGTCCGATAGTAATGATTGCTTTTCCTGAGAAATGTAAAGCTATCTTCTTGCTGCTTATCATGGTACGAGCCATTTCTTGTATTGCTCTATTTTTTCTCTCCATAATTCCATTTTGTTGTGGTGTGATTGAGGCTAAAAACTCTTGGCGGATTCCCTGTTCATTACAAAGAGAAGAAAAATTAGTATTTTCAAATTCTCTACCGTGATCACTACGAATACGAGAGATAGTAGAATTCTTCTTTATTTGAATTCATCTAGACAATTTCTTAGCAAGCTCAAAGGTCTTGGATTTTTCTCTCAGCAAGATAATCCAAGTATATCTTGAGTAATTATCAACGATAACCATTATATATTTCTTTCCACCAAGACTCTTATTCTGTGTGGGACCCATAAGATCCATATGTAGTAATTCAAGTGGTCTTTCGGTCAAAATATCAATTACTTTCTTGTGTTGAGACTTGGTCTACTTTCCTTTCTGACAAGCTCCACACATAATCTTTTTCTTTTTTAACATTTTGGACAATCCACGGATAGCTTCCTTCTTGGAGATCTTTTTCATGTCCATGTAGTTGATGTGGCCTAACTGATGGTGCCATAGTTCGGTTTCATCCACCTCTACCTTGTGACAATGCAATGAGTTCATGGAAGAAACTCCATAGCAGTTGTCAACAGTTCCAGTTCCCGTTAAGATCCATTTTCCTATGCTGTCATAGACTTTGCATCCATCATTTGAAAACTACACAAAAAGATGATCGTTATAAAATTGACTAATACTTAATAAGTTGGCTTTCAGGCCATAAACAAACAACACATTATGAAGAGTTGGCAAACCCGAAATATTAACACTTATCTTTCCTTCCACAGTTGTTGTACTCCCATCATCAAAGGTTATGGATCTTCCACTTGTGGACTCAATTTTTTTAAACAGCCCTTTGTCTCCTATACATGTCTAAGACATGCATTATCTAGGTACAATATACTAGTGTCCATAGCCTTGAGTGTTGTGTGTGCAACTTGACATACAACTTTTTCTTTCACTATCCACTTGATTTTACCATTTTTCATGTTTTTGGAACACATAATTTGGAGAGTTCACCCAGTTTTTTAACTAGGGAGTTTATCTAATTGGTCAAATTGTTCACTTTGGTCTCTAAATTCATTCCCTTGCTGGTAGGCTTATTTCGGTTTTATTTTTCTTTTCTAAGCCTAAAGTGATTTTTCTTGGTATGTCCAATTATTCCACAGAAGTGACATGTTGGGACAGACATACCTTTGGACTTACTTGAATGAGTCATTGTAGACTTGCCTATATCCACAAATTTATTTGAGATACTTTCTACATTGTTTCCTTTTACAAAGGTAATACCTTTGGATCTAGAGGCAGCGGATGCTTTGAGATGTGAATCTTTAGAAGCATTGTATCCCAAGCTTGTGCGATTAAAACTATTTCTTTGTACCTTCAGCATATCATCGAGTTTTCGAGTGGATGTCTTTTCCTTATAAGTTGCTAACATATTTTCAAGTTCTTCTTTCTGTACTCGTAACCTTGTCACCTCCAACTCCATCACCTTCAATGCCTCCACCAGGTTGTTCTTCTCGTTTTTCATGGTGGTCAAGTTTTTGTAGAGCTTCTTGTTCACTTTTTGGATCTTCACAAATTCTTCACATAAATTCTCATAAGTTTCTTGCACACTTAACTCATGATCAGCAATTTCAATAACAATATCAGAATCAGTATCACATGCTGGCATATTGTTGTCAACATATTGTTGGCTTATGTCAGCACCATCAGTAGCAGATGCAGAAAAAGTAATAAAGTCAGTTTCATTTTCAAAGGATGTATCTGAACTATCAGAGTCAAAATCATCACTCAGAGTAGTATTTAAAGCTTTTGTCTTTCTTTTATAATTCAGACATTCCATTCTATATGTCTAAATCCAGAGCACCCATAACATTGCATTTTTTCTTTAGGCTCAGTTTTATCTTTATTCCAATTTTCAAATTCATTATTTTTAGTGAAATTTTTACCTTTTTTATCTTGCCAGAACTCTTTTTATTTAACATAAAATTTCTTAACTTTCTGGCTACCAATGCTAAGTCATCATTGCATAGATCTTCATCATCATATTGATTTTTATCCTTAGCAGATTTGAGTGTAATGGACTTACCTTTCTTTTATTAAGGAAGAGTAAATTCATAAGTTTGTAGGTAACCTACCAGTTCTTCTACCCGAATTTTATTCAAATCCTTACTTTCTTTTATGGCCGTCACCTTTGGTCGAAACTTTTTAGGTGGGGGTCTCAGGATTTTTCTCACCACTCGTGACTTTTCCACATTCTCACTTAGATTGTACTTAGAATTAACAATATCGTTTAGTTTAGCATAAAAATAATTAAAAGTCTCATCATCAAATATTTTTATTTCCTCAAATTTTGAGGTTAATAATTGTAATTTAAATTTTTTTACAGTTCTAGTCCCTTCATGGGTAGTTTTCAAAATATCTCAAGTGTACTTGGAATTCTCACGCATGGAGATTCTCTAGAATATCAGGAGAAACTGCCATGAAGATAGTATTAAGACCTTGATTATTCCAATTACAGATGCTTGACTGTGCTAATGTCCATTCTTCTATCGGTGTTGCAGGCCTTGTCCATCCTGACTCCACAGTTAACCAAACTTTTTCATCAAGCAACTTTAGGAATGCTCTCATCCTTACCTTCCAAGGCAAAGTTATCACCATCAAATTGTGGTAGTGATGACAAAGTCACCATAGTCTATCAGGGGAACGGATCACACTCAGATGAGTGAACCACGCTCTGATGCCAGATGAAATTACCTAAGTACCCCTGAATACACACATAAATGTTAAACCAACACTATTAGCACATACTAATAACCAATATAAAATATTTAAATAAAATCAACATAATATTTGGTTACGAAGGAAAACCCTTTGAAGAACTCTTTAAAGGTAAAACCCTACGGGTCAACCAAATTCAGAAAAATCAATTTTATTGATTAAGAGTTTTATAAGTAAACTTTTTACAAAAATTTTGTAACCCGACATGTTTACCCAAGACACACGACTTACTTGTCTTCTATCACAGCAGGTAGTCAGAACTTCTAACGCTCTCTAATCCTTGGCTTTCCAGTTGAAACCTCTAGTGGTTGACACGAACACAGCAACTCACCCTTGAAGTGTGCTCTCACTCAATCCCATGGATTGAGCCTCATGGAAAATCCTTCACTCAAAGTATCTTTCACTCACTCCGTCACTTGAAGTTCTACTCAGATTTTCGAGCTCTTAATTCTTATTATTGTGCTCTTGAAGTGTTCAATGAATCTCTCAGCCGACTCCTCTATTTATAGGCAATGTAGTAGTACAATACTTGTGTTGGAGTAGAATTCTGTCGTTAAACTTATCCAAAATTCTAGTCTGTTATGTTGCTGACAGTTTGTAATCAATCTGGACTGGATCACTTCAACTGGATAATTCTGAGTTTGAACTAGTTTCAGTTTCTTCATTTGAATATTGAATCTTTATCACTCCAACTGAGTATAGGACTCGAAACTAATATAGGACTCTTGTAGACCCTTATCTTATAATTTAAACAAGATTGGACAAGAGTTACCATTCAAAATATTATCCTTATCGAATAACTCAAGTTTAAATACATCATCCTTTTTAGATTAACTCCTAGAGTCCTATTTAATAATTACATTCATTCTTAATTTGAATTTAAATACAACCTCATCTAATTCTAATCAAACTCAAATTACATTTACAGACGGAAAATGCAACATTAGGTCGTGTAAGGGATAGGTATTGAAGACCACCGACAATACTTTAATAGATAGTAAGATCAAAGAAGGTAGGGCCATCTATAAGAGATATATGAGTAGAGGTTGCTATAGGCAATGTAACAGGCTTGACAAGGTCTATATTGGTGCATTTTAATTTTAGAAGGTCATAAATGTATTTTTTTTGAAATAGGTAAAACCAGTTGGAAGGGAACTGATTTCCTGACCAAAGAAAATTTGAAGAGGCCCAAGGTCATTAAGAGAGTGAAGAATAAAGAAAATTGCATCAAAGTGTGAACCATTGAGAATGATAAGATCCATGTAAACAAGAAAAAATTGAGTAACAAATTCAAGTTTGTAAATGAAAAGAGAGGGATTAGCAAATGAAAAGGTAAAATTGAGCTCAAGAAGTCGAGTGCCTAGCTTGGAGAACCAAGCCAGTGGTGCTTGCTTGAGGCCATAGATGACCTTGTTCAAGCGAAAGACATGGGTTAAAAAATCTGGATTGATAAAACCAATCAATTTTGTCATGTAGACTTTTGTTCTTAGAGGTCCCTGTATAGAAAAGCATTGTGCATATCCAGTTGTTGAATAGACCATCATTCGGTGACAACAATGGAGAGAATAACCCAAATAGTTATTGGTTTAACAACTGAACTAAATGTCTCAAAGTAGTCCACACGTGCCTGTTGATGAAAACCTTTGGTCACCAAACGAGCCTCGCGGTGCTCGACAGAACCATCAGAAAGACGGTTGGTCCTAAACATTCATCGACAACCAACCAAGTTAGTGATACCAGAGGAAGGTACAAATGTCCATGTGTTGGTTTGTAAGAGAGCCTGAAATTCGTTGGACATGGCAGTGCACCATTCCTGATGTTTGGCTGCCTCAGTGTAGGAGTTTGGTTCCTCAGAAATGGAGATGGTAGTGGTGAGGTAGCTACAAGGTGGTGGCCCGAGCAATTTTCTATCAGTGAACTATCGAGGTCGAAGGGAATTAGTTTTGGGCCAAGTGAGAATGAGAGTAAGAGGTGGAGGTTTAGTAGATGAGTCGATAGAAAATAAAGGAAATGCAATGAGAGAGGGTAAAGGGAAGAAGATGTAGGTGATCCGTTGGGTGATAAGTATAATTTTCACATGATTTTTATTAATATTTTACTTATTAAAATTATTAGTTCTCCTTTATTTCTTTTAATTTAATTTTATTTATATTTATATTTTTTTATTTGTGTCTTGAAAAGAACAAGAAGGATTATTGATAAGAATTCAATTTTGTTTCTGACTTCAAATATAAGATGAGGCTCCACTTAATTTTTTTCTCTTTTGATTTTTCACAAACAACATATATAAATGTAGTTTCTTTAAAAGGTGCAGAAATTCATTTTCAAATCGCACTTCATATAGGCTGCAAAAGACTTGGGGCGAAATTACGTTTCCACCGCACTTTACACTTGGGTGGACTTGCACTTCAACACTAAGCAGCTACATAAGAGGAGGCCCCACTTTATTTATTTCTCACTCGATTTTTCACAAACAACATATATAAATGTAGTTTCTTCAAAAGATACAGCAATTCATTTTCAGATTTCACTTCACATGGGCCGCAAAAAACTTAGGCCGGATTTGTTTTTCAGCCGTACTTTACACTTGATTGAACCTGCACTTGAGCACTAAGCAGTTGCATCTCAATATACTTCAAAAGTTGAAATTCACTTGGACTTGAAAACATGTGGGCCCTAACATCACTTTAATGCTTGTGACGTGCAACCACATTCACTTCGGGACTCAATTCGATTTTTACAACAAAAAGGAGCCATAACATGCACGTAATAGAGAGCCAGATTTAGTTCTTCATGCATGGGCCTACACTTGCACGGCAATTGACTTGAGCACTTCAATTTGATTTTTAATCAGACTTTCACTCAGAAACAAAAGGGCGTGTCATACTTTAATTCGGGCAGATGAGTTGGACTTTCACAGAGCGCTGCAAGAGGGGAGAGCCGAACACAATAGGAAAGCAATTGACGGTAAAAATAATAAAGAAGGCCAAAAGATCTAGAGTAGTGAATTGAGGGTTTGTATTTAGAGTTTGTATTTAAAGTTTTTCTAAGGAGGGGGATCTAGAGGACAGAGACGAGAGTTATATGTTTCATCAACTGACGAAGAATACTAGTTTTTATTCTGTTTCTTTTCAATTTCATTATGAATTAAATTTTATTTTCTAGATTTTTGATGTAATCTAGCATTTAACACACAATTTATATTTCAAGTTATTTTATTTTTAATATTTTCATGATTGAGTATTTTATTCTTGTCCTTAATGTTTGCAATTTATAGACCAATTATTACTTGATTTATTGAATCTCAATAAGACTGAGAGGTGATTTGTAACTTTAGCTCTAGAATTAAACACCATTAGTTGAATAAAAGTAAATATATTTTATCGCGATTAGTGTGATTTTCTAAGAAAAATCTAAAAAACTTAATGAGTCTCTAATTAACTAAATTCACAGAGATATGTAGTTATTAATTGGAGATATTTTTAATATTATTCGAGAGAAAATATTGAATAATTAAGGAGTTTTTATTCGCAATACGTGATTATTAGAATTTAATAACTAGAAGAATAAATCGTGTTGAAATTGTTAGGTGAGATCAAACACTTTAGATCCATTCATAATATTAACAATCTTAAACTTTATACTCTTTTATTTTTAAATTTATTTTTTTGAGTATTTCAATTCAATTTAGATATTAAAAAGCTCTCAATTTGTTTTTTTTTTTAGTTTTCTAAATAGTAATTAATTTAGTAAATTTTAGCACTCAATAGCATAATTAATTCCTAGGGTTCAACATCCGTTTTATTTAAAACACTTTACTACTTGTTATGATTCTGTATACATGTAGTTATTTTTACATGAATATCGAGTGAAGATAAAAGAAGGAGATAGGCTAGGAGATCTGAGTATGTAAGGAAGGTGAGTGGGAAATGTTAGAAGCAAGGGTGGGAGTTGAGCTCAAAATAGACGGAAGAGAAGAATGAGTGGGCTTGGAAGAGGGAGGTGCCAAAGTAAAGGGAAAAATGTGTTCATAAAAAATAACATTCCTAAAAAAATAGAGACTTCCAATAGGGATGTGGAGACATTAATATCCCTAGTGATGGTTATATAGTTTGAGATGAGGCCAACATATAGTCCCGAAAACTTTAAGAAATGTATAATCAAGAGGGTTTTAAAAAAAGTTTCTTATGGAGAGATTGATTTTGAAGGATTGAAGGATAAGAGTAGGGGATGATTGATTTAAGTGGACCATTGTGTGAAATGCATCAACCCAAAATAAATTAGGTAAGAAGGCATGAGCAATTAGCGCTAGACCAATTTTGATGATGTGATATTGTTTTCTTCCATATCCCCATTTTGTTAATGGGTATGGGAATAAGAAAATCTATGAGAAATGCCATGGTTTTTAAGAAGAGTGTGAAGTGAATGATATTTGCCACCCCAATCACTCTATAGAGAGATAATTTTGGAATTGAAAAATAATTCAACATGCTTCTAGAAAGTGATAAAAGCATAGATAATATTAGACTTTTGCATTAATGGATACGGCCATGTATATCTTAAATCATCTAAAAAAAATATATAGTATTTAAAACTATCTCTTGAAATAACAGGGGCAGGGCCCTATACATAGGAGTAAATAAGTTGAATGGGTTTTGTAAAATGTTGATGAGAGGAACGAAAGGGGAGTTAGGTGCTTTTGGCTTGGTAACAAGTGGACAAACTTTGGAAATGTCATTCTGGGAAACAGGAAGGGAATTTGCCTTGATGATACGATGCACCAATTGAAGCAAGGGATGTCCAAGTCGCAAGTGCCACTTTGTGGAGGATATGTGCTCACCAATAATCGCTTGAGGTGGAGAGGAAAAAACTAACTGTGTGAAGGAATAGAGTCCATCGTGGATAGGGCCACAAAAAAAAGGAATCCCATCTTTCAGTCCTTCACTATAAAATGAGAACTATGAACTCAAAATAGGTAGAGTTATCAAAACAAAATTGTCAAACATAAACCAAAACTTTTGGTGATATTAGGAACATGCAAGATATTTTTTTAGAAGAAACAAACGAGAAAAAGTAGAAAGAGCAGAATCACCAATATTGGAAATCGCGAGTGCAAAGCCATCACCAACACGTATCTGATTAGTACCACCATAAGGAGTTGAATAGTGGTTGATGTTGGATAACTCAAAGGTGAGGTGATTAGTAGTAGTAGCATCAACGTACCAAGTCATATAAGGGGAAGAGGTAGAGGTAGTATAATGGGTGGTGAGGGAGTGAGGAGGTTCAATTTGATACACTTGGTTAAAGTGATGGTAGCATCGTAATGCGACATGACCCACCTTTCCATGAACTTGGCAAGTTGGCTTGGAATAGGGAAGAGATGAAGGCAACTGGGTAAATAGGTTTGGAGAATATGTATTTGGGGAGAAAGAGATAGTTCAACCCCTTCTACAACCACAATTTTCCTCTGTAAAAAAACGACCTCAAGAAGGGGAGGTAGTGATTATCTTGGCCAAGAGGTCGATGGAGGCAGATCCAAACTAGCTCATGAGTTTAAAAAAAATTATAGAGTTCTTTAGGAGACAAAGGTTCAATTCTGGTAGTTAGGGGTGGACAAAAATTCCGATTCGATTTTCGACCGACTTCCACTCCGATCTTGACTCCAATCAGAGTCGGAAGTCGGAAATCGGAAATTAGAATTGAAGTTGAAAATGTTTCGAATCCAAAGTCGGAGTCGGGACACACGATTGCTCCGATTTCGAACTCTGAACTTTGATTTAAAAAAAAAAAAAAACCTAGATGCAAAATGAACGACGCCATTTTGTTATTACTCGACCCCCCCTCCCCCCGATTCCTTTATTTCTCTTCTCTTTCTCCTCTTCTTTATTTTTTGTTCCGCTTTGGTTTCTCCATTCTCCTGCTCTAGAAACCCTGCTCCTCTTCATCTTCTTCCGTCTTCGAGCAACTAGCTTCCCACTTCTCCAGCCACGATGCCGCTGTCTTTGAGGCACGCCTTACTCCTGCATTGCCTAAGAGAATAGTGACATTTTTAATTGGTAATAAATTTTAGGGTTTTAAAATAGGAATTTTATTTTTAATTTTAATTTGCAGAATTGAGGTTGGATTGTGTTCACAATTAATTGGGTTCTATAATGTTAATTTTGTATGGAGGAAATAAGCCACTGTTTTATGGGTTAGGTTTCATATTGTATTTAAGTGTATGCAAGGTGTTTGTGGAAATGTCTTAATGAAGTGAAATTTTATTAATGTTGTATTTGAATTGTTTACTATTTGTCAAGCTAACAATTGAAGAGCAATTGTAAATTTTTCCCAACCTTATGGATTATTTAAGGCAGTGAAATGGGCACTGTTTTTGCATAGTGCTTGGGATAATGAGATCAACATTTTCTTCTATGGTTTGTGTTTGGGACTTGGAAAAAATATAACGAATAGTTAATTTCAAGTTTGTGCTAATTCGACTATGATTGATGTGGGGCATTTGTTCTAGCCGTTCCTATCACTACGATTGCATTTGAGTCGACATTTAGCACTAGAGGTCGAGTGCTAGTTGCCTACTGGAGTTTATTGTCACCGTCAACCGTGAAGGCTCTCATTTGCACACAAAACTGGATCAATGATGTACCTACTAGACTAGAGAGCATTGGTATCGATGCTATGAGCTACAGGCTTGAATCAGGTAAAATTAAATTAATTTATTTACTTGTTTTTTATGATTAAAGTAACAAAATTTATATAATTATCCAATTATTTCAATGATAATTTAATTTTTTATAATTTCAAAAATCTATTTAAATTTAAATTTATACTGTCTATGATTTCACAGATCTAATTATCAACCCCAGCATATTTGCCGATGACTAATCAAGCAATTGATGGTTGCATACATTTTTTCTCTAATTTATGGCTATTTGTTTAATGTTTGATTAATTTTTATTTTTATTGATAATAATATATTTTAATTTTATCTTAATCTTAGGTATGAGTTCGTATAAGTTCTAACGACAAATTACTTTGTTGCAATGGTTTTATTTTAGTAACCTCAGGTCCTATTGAATCAGTGATAGTAAATAGTTTAATAATTTAATTTGTATTTTGTACTATTTTTTTTATTATTCAGTTTGGAGTCTTGGACTATTTTTTGTATTATGCTATTGCTATTAAGTTTACTGGCTTAGCAATTGCCAATTAGCATTGTAATTACTAATTTGTATTATTTAATTGTTTAAGACTAATTAACAGTGAAACCTCAATAGATAAATAGTTATGGCAGCTTATATTAAAAAATGAGCTCAATTGAGCCCATTTAGAATTGGAATGGCATAATTGAGACCATTTGGTTTTGGTGGGCCTAATTTGGCCCATTTTGAAGTCAAAGTTTGGATCAGAATTCAGAGTTCCGAATTTCGATTAGAACTTCGTTCGAACTCCAATCGGAGTTCAGAATTCTGAATTTCGATCGAAGTTGAACTCCGACTCCATTTT
Source organism: Platycarya strobilacea (assembly GCA_036898215.1). Taxonomy (NCBI): domain Eukaryota; kingdom Viridiplantae; phylum Streptophyta; class Magnoliopsida; order Fagales; family Juglandaceae; genus Platycarya; species Platycarya strobilacea. Next base: position 26,213,571 of record CM072551.1, read on the forward strand.
GGAGTGGGAGTTGGAACAGAAACTCTAAATTTCAACACCACCAGAGTCGGAGTATACCCCTATTGGTAGCTACAGATGACGATGGCATCGTAGTCATTGTTGAGACCTACAAGCAAATAAGAGATGAACTTAGTAGAGGATAATGGGGTTTGACCTTCTGAAAATAACTTGAGATAGAAGTGACACTCTTAAAAATAGTGGCCAGCTAATAACAAAGTTGAATTAATGCATGAGATTGACAGGTAAAAAGAGTTTTCAGAGCATACTAAATATCACGAGCAATAGAGTATCCAACAACCTGAACAATAAGGTTGTCCAATAGAGAAAGAAATGAGGGCACTCAAAATGAGTTGGTTAGTCTGAGTCCAAGTTAAGAAAGCTGGGTTGGGTGTGGTGATATTAGGAAGGAAACGCGAATGGGGTACATCGGAGCCATCAACAAAATGAAAAAGTTGCTAATCCCAAAGAAAATTATGAGCAAGCTTGACTGTAACTAAAAGAGAATTCTCATGGGTAAGCTTAAATGTAGATAGGTGAGAAAGACGAGGAACAAGAAGAGTGGAGGGTGGTGGCTTTTGATTTGGAACTTTTTGCAAAGAAGATTCTTCCACCATGGTATTAAACGTTTGTCTTAGAATAGCTCTGATGCTATGAAGGAATGAATGCTTGTCTATTCATTGTCTTAAAATATTGATTGTATAGTGATCTATTTAAAGGTGGAGTATGCCCTAGAGTATTCAGGCATTCTAATAGACAGGTGGTATGTGCTAGTATTATTAGCCCAGCCATATGAAACTATTACAACATAATAATCTTTAAATACAATACAAAATCACAATCAAGTTATTCCAGAAGATTCTGTTGACCAGAGTTGTTGAGTGGCTTTGTGTGGAGTGGAGTTGGAGCAATTTGTATTTTTGGTGCTCTGATTCAAGATTCTCGGGCCAATCTCATTCAATAGGTTACCCTAGACAAATTTGTAATTAGCACAATGAAACTTACCATCACTTTCTTTGGGTACTTCAAACTTAACATTTACCATTTCAACAACATTTATACCTCTGCCAAGGTTCAGATATTACAATATTCTTGTGTTAAATTTGTCTCATACTACACATGATAAATGCTGAGGTGACAAGATCTTAGCCATATAATTTATCTCGAAACCTTGACCACCACGTTATTCTAAACTCTTTTCCCCATACTAAATGACATGGGATATACAAGAAATCTATAATGTCTACACGACATTATACAAATGAGTGGCTGTAGTTTAGTGGTAAGAATTCCACGTTGTGGCCGTGGAGACCTGGGCTCGAATCCCAGCAGCCACACCCATCGTTATATATTTTTATGGTAAAAAAAGCATAGCTCCAGAAGATGGTTGCATTTATAAGCCCAACTCCGGCCCTTTGTTGACAAATGGTTGTAATTATTTTGGGCTTTTGAAACGAGGTCCACTTTCAAAAGCAGGCTTCGCCTTCTTTAACGAGATGTGCTTGGAGTTAACCGTGCAGTGAGGTTGCGCTAGTTTGCAATGAAAGACGCTTAATATAGAATGTCTCCCAATTATTTTCCTGTCGTTTCGGAAGCTTTTGGGATAGATCAAAGAGACCGAATTGGACTGGTATCAATCAGTCCGTTGGGTCTAATTTAATTATTTTTTTCATTTTTTAAAATAAATTTAATTAAAAAAATATTTAAATTACTAAAATTAAAATTATGTGAATTATTAATAAGAATTATGTAATTCAATAAAGAAATATTTAAATATAATTATATTTATGATGTTGATAGTTATTACTTACTAACTTAGACTTTGCTATTTAATAGACATAATTATTTATGATGTCATACATTTTATATATGGCTAATGAATATCAAATAATTTTATTGTATATAGATTACTCATGCTTCCTTGCAACTTAAGTATTTAAAAAAAAACACTTAGTTACTTTTAAGTGTAAATAGCAAAGTATGTATGAATATATGATGTATTAACTATTTACATAAAATGACATAAATTATCACATGATTTATGATTTATTATTAATTGATAGCATACAATATTGTATATTTTATATGATCAATGATAAAATAAATAAATAAATAAAAATTTCACTATTAACTTATATAATTACTATACAAAAATAATATATTAAATAATTAAAAATATTTTATATATATATATATATGGGGGACTGGACCTGTCCAAAATTTATAGACCTAGACTGAATTGAATTTCTTTGGTCCACAATTTTCGGAAGCAAGACCAACCGGTCTCAACTTCGGGCCTGACCAAACCGGTCCAAACCATTTGGTCCAGTCGGTTTTCCAGTCCGGAGCGAACTTCTTACACCCCTAAATAGATTTTTCTGCTTAAACTTGACTGAGTTCTACACTCTAGACTTTGTCAAAACCAAAACAAGAAAGATGCTAACAAAAATATGTAGGTCATTAATTAGGTACATATAAGAATCATTCTTTATACGCCTAAGGTCATGTCCAGGAGGATTGCTTCGCCTCTTACATAAGAAAAAAACAAAAAAAAATAATTCTCTATAGAATTTTGGATCTGCTTATTGGTTATTAGTATTGCTAATAATATCAGACTTCTGTAATTTTGAAGTTGGAGATAAAGAAGGAAGATTTCCTGTTTTGTCTTAAAAACAGATGAAATATATTCATAACACACTTCAAGAACTACGTATAAGGAAAAGTAGATTACATTGATCACACATTATCCTTACAACACCATAATAGTTCTTAATTAACATCAAGTATCCCTTCAATATAGCAGGGCTTGCAAAGTGACTCAAATGGTTCAAGTCACAAATAATTATGCCTCCATGGTCACACTAACTTTGGATTGCAACTCCTGGAGTGCTAAGTTCCATCTTCAGATGTACATTATCAAGAATCTCTGGTATGCCAGGGCTGACAGAGGGGACCTGCTTGTCATAAGCAGAAAGATGTACTCCTAAAGCAGCCCTCCCAGAAGGATCAAGATTGTTGGACCATGCATCATCCCACTCGACAGCTTTAGCCGTGCTGCAGGCTATACTCGCTCCCCCGGGGACGGTAAGCGTGGCCGAGTTCTGAAAGACCAAACAGAAAATGAAGGCATGCATAACCGAGTTAGTTCTCGATGTTATTCACATTGAAGACTAATGGCCGCTGGCTAAGCTAAGTTGGTTTCATCACCTGTGGGAAGAACCTCTCAAAAATGGTCCTGTAGTAGTAGGCTTCTTTTGTGGTGGGAGTGTTTTGTGGGAAAATGTGTGCAGCATTAAGCATCATCTTATCAGTTACCTGAAAGTATGAGTTGAGCCCTAATCATCAGCCACAACAGTCATATAAGATCATAATGGCTCGTTTGGATGTTGAAATGAGATGAGTTGAAATGATTTATGAATAATAATGAGATTGTTAGTTGAAATGAGATGAGATGAGATGGTTTCATCTCCCTTCTGTATCCAAACGGGCCTGGCTTCCAATAGAAGTGTAAAGTTAACAAGCTAAAAAACAGTTCCAAAAAGCAGAAAGCAGGTGATATGGGTTATTACATGCTGAGCAGCATGGGCTTTGAGCCCATCAATCCAGCTATAGCCAACTCCATCACTGAATTGTTCTTTTTGCCTGTACAGAATGTGCTGCGGGGCATTGAGGAGGGACATGTTAGCTAAGCAGTTACCATGCTGATAAGTAAGGTTGAATCTAAACTTATTGTTCAATTTACAATACCTTTGGCAGATAAGGACGCTCCTCATCATCGAAAGCCTTCCTTAGAACCCATTTCTCAATGCGTCCCTCATCTCTTTTTATCTGAAATTAATTGAAAAAGATGGTAAACCCACCTGTGTGATTGAAAAAGATGGAAAAGATCAAGGAAACTCAATTTAGGGAATGTTAATTCTGTACCATTTTCCACTGGGGATCAATATCCATGGCAACATTAATGAATTCCTTGTCTAAAAAGGGAACTCGAGCTTCCAAGCCCCATGCAGATGTTGATTTATTTGCTCTAAGGCAATCATACTGGTGAAGTGCCTTAATCTGCATACAAGAACAGAATGTGACATATAATCTTTCATGCTACCAGCCCATATATAAGTGATCTTTGTGCTTCAAAAGATTATAGTACCTTTCGGCATGTTTCCTGGTGGAACTCTTCCTTGTTGGGTGCCTTGTGGAAGTACAAATATCCACCAAAAATCTCATCAGAACCTTCACCAGAAATCACCATTTTCACTCCTAGAGATTTAATTTTACGTGACATAAGAAACATAGGGGTGCTTGCTCTTATCGTTGTAACATCATAGGTTTCAACATGGTAGATAACATCTTCTATGGCATCAATCCCATCCTGTCACAACACAGACAAAAGTTTGTTTTAGTTTTTGGATGGTCATGAAAACGAAGCTAAACTTGAGATTTAAATACTAATTTTGTCTTAATACCTGAACAGTAAAGTGAAATTCATGATGAACTGTACCCAAATAATCTGCAACTTCTTTTGCGGCCTTCAGATCGGGGGAACCCTGCATATAGAACTGGTCTTAAAACAAAAAGAAGCTTCACTAAGCTGCTGCAATATAATTTGTGATAGTGAAAATTTACAACAAACCTCTAACCCAACACAAAACGAATGGAGTTGTGCTCCCCATTGCTTGGCAGCCTTTGTCCCAGCCAAGTGGCGGGCAGTGATGGAGGCAACCAAAGATGAATCAAGGCCCCCAGACAGCAGAACCCCAAATGGCACATCAGTCATCAGCCGTTTGATCACAGCCTGCACATAAAATCGGCAAAAATGAGCCAAAGTCACAAGATTTCTCTTTATCTTTGTTTTTACCAAATCTCCTTTGGCAAATCACATTTTCTTTCGAGAAACTCGGGTTATTGTAGAATTATAAGAACTGATGAAACAACTTTTTTGAGTCCCCTCTTGGGAAACTGTATAGGAATCTCACATTTTCAAAAGCACGTCTCAGCACAAGTGGATCATATGGAGTTGAGGGAATAGACTCAGAGAACCACGGCGGATTGTACCAACGCCTTAGTCCGCCTTCTCTGCTCGAGTACAAGTGGCCAGGAGGAAAGCTCTCAAAATGCTCACAGTCATCATTTAAACCTTTGAGTTCAGATGACACCCAAATCGAGCCTGAACATAATAGAATAAGGTTAAGTTTCTAACACCAATTTCAGTTCAAAATTGGAGAAAAAACATATATATTGGCATGGCTGCATTAAAAATAAATAAAAAACAGGATCCCCTGAAACATTACTTACCATCAAGGCTCCAACCGATGTAGAGGGAGGTGATTCCAATAGCATCACGGGCAACAATGAAGCTATTGTCGCGGGTATCCAATAGAACAAAAGAAAACATGCCGTCCAACATGTCAATAAAACTTTCCCCATACTCCTCGTACTGCACAAACATTTAGCAAGACTGTTATTGCTTAAACAACAACTTAAATGTCCTCTATATATGTTCTTAGTTCCACAAGAAATTTATCATATGTCAAAATGCTAAAAGCTTCTTTAAAATTATGAATCAAGTTTGATATCATTAGTACAAATTAAGACGTCCCAAAAGACCCACCAGGTGGGCAATAACATCGCAATCACTGCCAGTTCGAAACTTGTGATTCGGCAGACGCTTCCTCAGATCTTCATGGTTGTAAATCTCTCCATTTACCTGATGTTCAACACAAACTTCTCCATCAATTTTGCAATTATGATAACAAAAATTTCAAAAAATAAAAATAAAAAAAATAAAAAAACCAATCTAACTGCAGGGCAACTAACAAGAACAAGAACAAAATCTTAAAAAGTACTGAAAGTGAAAGATAGATAGCTAAAACTTGATGAATGAATATCAGTATCATGAATTATTAAGGAAAATGACCTACCGTGACGACGATTGACTTGTCCTCATTAAAGAGAGGTTGATCACCGGAAGCGGGATCAATAATGGCCAACCTCTGATGGGCCAGATAACAATCCCCATGCTGATATAGCCCGCTCCAGTCAGGACCACGGTGCTTCAATCTGTAACAAATATAATGGAAACCATTTCAGAGTTGCAGGTTCTTGGTTCCTCGTACAATCATGGACCCACATCCCATATGGTTACCATGATTAAATTCTTATCCTTTCCATATTTTAATATCACTTATCCCCCATAAGTTTGTCCATTTTCTTCTCCACAGGACCACATGGTCATATGGCGACAATGTTTCTTTCCTTTTTTCTCATCCACATACCAACAATTTGGATGCAGCAAGCATTTTGGTCATTAAAAACAGTTCATTTTACTGATGTATCAGACTTTCAACATGGTCAAGATCATTAATGGCCAAGAGTTCAGATAATGATAGTTTTTTCTCTCATATTTTAAACCTATGCAATATATACTCGCCGATATACAAAACTGTTCGATCTCTAGGAGGTTTGAGAAAAGGAAAATGGAGACGTTCTCCATGGCAACAAAAGAAATTTTTGTTATTTGTTGAACCTCCAAAGACGTTGAAAAAACCAACTATTTTTTTGTTATGCCTACCTCACAAGAAACAGCTTAGAATGGGGCAAATTAAGGAAACATGAACGGATAAGATAAACAACTATAGCGAGAGAGAGAGAGAGGGAGAGGAGAGAGAGAGAGAGAGAGAGAGAGAGAGAGAGAGAGAGAGAGAGAGAGAGAGAAATTGCCTCCGGGAAAGCTCAAGTACGCGAACCCTTTTGGCCTGAGAATCATCAGAGCAGCCAAGAAGAGCAAGTATTCCACACATTGTGAATTGCAGAACGAACCTAAGACCAAGAACAAGAACGTTTTTGCTAATAAAAATATGGATAGAGAGAGAGTTTCAATCTTTTCGACCACTCGATTTAAAACTAAAAAAGTACTTGGAAACTACGAACAAGAAAAGAAGGTGGTGGAGCGTATATAGGAGGGAACAACACGTACTCTGGTTTGAAGGAGTAAGTACGTCCCGTCTCGGCCACGTCTATTTATAGCGCAGGGGCTCCGAGTCCGCGCATATGGACCTTAACGACGCCGTTTCAATTATGCACTCTTTCGGGTCCTGCTGCCCATGTTGTCCTTGTCTTCGCCACGTGTTGTCAAGAATTTTACTGTTCATTGCGGTTTTTTTTTTTTTTTCAAAAAAGATGGAAAATGATGAGGTTTAAAGTTGGATTTGTTAAATTTTTTTAAAAAAATATATAATTTGCACGTCTTTTAAAAAAATTAGTTTAATAATAAAGAAAAAAATCAGAAAAAGAAAAGATTTATATTTTTTTATTTGTGAATAATAATTTTTTAAAAATTGGATTTAGTTTTTTAAATCCAACTTTTCTTTTTCTGATTTAGTTTTTTTTCTGATTTTTTTATTAATCAAATATGATTTAGTTTTTTTCTTTTTCTGATTTAAAACTTGTGACTCAGAACTGACTTTCCAAACGGATAACAGCATTAGTTTTTAAATCCAACTTTTCTTTTTCTGAAGATTTACTTTTCTTTTTCTGATTTTTTTATTAATTAAATATGATTTAGTTTTTTAAAAAGTATACAACTTTATATTTTAAAAAAAAAATTAATAAAATTATTGCTAATGCTGTTATCCGTTTGGAAAGTCAGTTCTGAGTCAGCAGTGCTCTTTTCCTCAGCTTACGTACGGTACGACCGTTAAAAAGTCATATGAGTTATTAGAAAAATAGTTTTCCCTATCATTTTTTCAACCGCCCACGTGTCAGTTACTAGGATGGTAGGCACAAATTTAAACTTATTAAATTTTATTATTTTTAATTCATTTAATATTTTTAATTTATTTTAATCACTAATTTTAAATTTTAATTCATTTCAATACTTATCTTATTATTATTTATAATTTATTCTATCTTATATTTAAATTTAGATATGCTCTTAGTCAGCTTTATGACGTGGCTTTGATGCACCGGTTACAAAATATAAGAATAAAACAACGCATATATGAAGAATTTAAGATCCCGCTAGCGTGAATAAAATTAAAAACTCAAAATTTATTTTAAACTTATTGTTATATATTTTTTTAAAAATTTTCATATAAAATATAATAAAATATTTAATTTTATAAAATTTTAAATTATTTTTTATATCTTAAAATAAAATTAATATTAAAAATATATTATAATAATATTATATATTTTTTTAAATTTTTATTTTATCTTACCTCGCCTTTAAATATAAACAAAAAAATAATTATCGAATATGAGATATGTGATTGGTAATTGGTATGTGGCGAAGACAAGGACAACATGGCCAAAACCATTTTTTCTTTTTTCTTTTATATGAGGTATGTGGTTGGTAATTCATGACATCGTTTGATTATTATTTAGGGAGTATTGTTAGGAGTAAATTTTAAATAAACAAGTTTTATATAATTTTTCATAAAAACATAATTTTTTACATTTTTTTTTAAATGGGATTAATTTTTTGAAAGAGCTTATATTAGTCCCATCTATTTAGAATTTGCACAAATTATTTCTACTAAAAAAATCAAGTGATCCATCTTTTTCTATTAAAAAATAAATCGAGTGATAGATATAACCATCAGAATTTGGTGGCCAAGAGGCTAAATTTTCTCTCAGTGCAATTACTATACTTGATTTCTTAATATATATATATATATATATATAATGGTAGGATATATATGAACCATCTAATTTTGGTGGTTTTGAATGCAATTATTTTGTTCGCTAAGCATCTACCATTAATGCCAATAAAAAAAAAAAATAGTTACGGATGAATTATACGTAATTAAATCGACAAATTAATATGATTTTATGTAATATATTAAATTATAAAATTATTTTTATTATAGAATAGTAGATCAAACAGATGTTATAAATCTACATCAATTTGTAATTTTGTTTATATATAATATCTATATATTTATAACAGTTTTAAAAAAAATGGTAGAATACATATGCACCATCTAGTTTTGGTGGTTCTGAATGCAATTATTTTGATTGCTAAGAATCTACCATTAATGCCAATAACAGTTCCAACATTTTGTTAAATCAAAAGATACTGGTCGAAGCTAAGAAGATTCATTAGAATCGAAACAATCAATTAATTAGCTAATGAACAGCCGGCCACTACATTCCAATTTGGTGGCATGATACTCTCTCAATAAATATTTTAATCCCTTGATTACTTCCTTAATTAATTTCCATAATGGAAACATCTTCCACTAGTTTAATTATATGATATAAGATTTTAAAAAAGAGAAAATCGGGAGATCGGTTAGACTTACCACCCATAAAAAACAGTCATTCAATAATAAATTGCCATATAGGCTTTACATATTAGTTTTTGTATGAGTGCACTTCATAGCTCATACGGATTTCTTCTTTATTCTTCTTCTTTGGTTAATCTATTAATTGTGCATCCCTCAAGTGTTGTCTCTTGTATGGGTTTTGAGTAAAGTTTGATTTGGTTTGAAATAATTCTTGAATGTGGACTTCCTTTGGAGCAGAACTTCTCGGTTTGGACACTTCTTTATGCTCTTGTCCAATGATGGCAGATTGGGTGTCGGTGTTTTAGAATTTTGCAATGGGTGGTAGCGGCACATCAACGGAACCAAAGAGGAAGAAGGATGCCTAGAGCTACGATTTAACAAATTTTTTTTTTTCCATTTTACCTAATGCTCGATGTTTTCTTACAATTTCTTAATGGGGTTTTCTTTTTCTTTCTTTTTTTTTTTTTTATAATTTTTGGGTATAAGAAAATGAGATTCCATTTTATCTGAGGTGATGTTATTTCTAATTTAAATTTGTGTGGTAATGAATTTGCTTTCGTTTTGTGATTTGAACTGGATCTGTAATAATTAATTTTTTGATGCTTTGGTTTTTGGTACTCTGGTTTTGCGATGGGGGTTTCGTGAGTGAAGGGTCTCAAGAGTGGGTCGGGAGGTCAACGCCCTTGCGAGCTAGTGGGGGGTGATGGAATCATGGAACTGTCTTTACCTATTGTGATTCTGTGTGGTAAAGCCTACAGAAATTATTGTAATTGTCTTTAAATGGAGGGTTGTTATTCCCTTATTAAAAGCTCGAACGGTCTGCATTGTCTTCCTTCAAAACAAAATAAGTTATGTAATAAAGTCTACATGAATATTATTCTATGCGCTTCTATATCATTTGTCATGCTTTTTAAAAAGAAATATAAAGTAGGATAATGCTTTATATAGTTTTGGAGTGTGTAATTATAATATATCCCTTGTTTGGATTTGGAAAGTGTTTCACCTTATCTCATTTCATCTTATTATTATAATTTTGTTTGAATTTTCACACAATATAATAAACAATTCAACTTTTAAAATCTCAAAATAATAATAATATTAAAAAATAATATTTTAATAATATTTTATTCAACTTTTATTTTTTATTTAAAACTATCTCATCTCATTTCTAAATCCAAACTGAATCATAATCTCTTTAAAAAAATAAAAATTTTCTGTAAATTCTTCCGTTATCCACTCTTTTTAAAAAGACTAATGTATGAGACTTGCAAATATTTTGATCAATGGAGTCCATTTCCAAATAAATTCTTTGAAAATAAAGCGGGGAGATATAAATCATGATTGCCTATTGTTTTTTTTTACCCCCTAACTTGCTTCTCACTCTTTTAAGACAAATTATTTGAAAATACAAAGTTAATTATGCATTGTGTTTTAAAATAATGTTACACATTGTCTCATTGCTTATTAAAAATGTAGTACGTGCTACATTTTTAAAGGAAGCTCTACAATGCCCTTGAAAGTCTTGGAATCACCTTCTTCATTATATATATTATAGATTAATGTTAGGTATAAGTATCAAATAAACAAACTTCATATAAATTTTTTATTAAAAAATAATTCTTACTAATGAAAAATACTTTTTTACATTTTTTTAAGTAAAATTTATTTTTTTACAAAGATTTGATTGGGAGTTATGTACATACATACGTTAATTATTATATACATGCGTCGTAATATTCAAATCATTTTTTTGTAATATTATATACATACGTTATTATACGTAGGTGTTTCGATCAATTTCCAAACCGTAAGCCTTATGTCACGTTCACGTTTGCATGCATGGTTCAGATCACTAATGGTTTAGGGTTTAGCTAGCTAGCTATATAGCTATTAAGTTGAATTAACGTACAATATTCTGTAAGAAAGTAATTAGGGGCGAACAAAAAATCCGAAACCCGAACCGACCCGAAATACCGACCCGACCCGAACCCGTTATTCCGCTCGATTTCGATAAATCGGGTAATCGGGTATCACCCGTTACCGATTTAAACCTTTCTGCATATTTCAGTTTCGCTTCACCTTCAGTCTCTCTGACCTTGATTTCATTCTCTCTGACGTCGATTTCGACTTCAGCCTCCAACAGAGCATCCAAATAATCGATTTCGTTCTCTCTGATTTCATTTTCAGCTTTAGCGAACACTTTAAACAAGCCATCGATTTAGCCATCGATTTTGTTCTATGATTTCGTTCTCTCTGTGATTTCGTTTGGAGCTTTAGCCATCGATTTCGTTCTCTCTCACTCTGTCTCGCCCAGAGTTCCGGCAAAGTGGTGGTGAAAAGCAAGGGTTTGGAAGACGAAAAGCTCGAAAAATTCAACCCAGAGTCCCGGCGAGAGCTCCGGCGACAGTGGTGATAAAATTTTTTCTTTTCTTCTTTCTCTTGCTTTTCTCTCTGTACAAAGTTTTGTAATGGTTCTCTTTTCTTCACTTATGTTTCATATTGTCGACAAAATGATAGTTGATATTAGTTTTTCATTTGCCTTTTCCTGAGTTTTCTCGGCAACCAAACAGAGGATAGTTCCTTCGTTTTCTTTAATTTTTTTTGATATTTTAGAGGGAGGGAGATTGAACCCAGGATCTCTCTTGGAGACCGGGTATCATGCCATCAAGCCAACGAGAGGATGGTTGCTTCGTTTTCCTTGGTTTTCTACTGGTTTCTTTGATCGTTTTTTCGAAACCCTTATCGGTTGATTATCGGCCAAACGGGTATCGACCCATCGGAACGCAACTGTAATCGAGTCGGGTCGGAAACTAGCTTATTGGTACGGGTCGGGTCGGGTGAACAGCCTTAAAAGTAATATAAGAAAAATGAATATTATTTTTTACGAATTATTTACATTATTTATATAATAAACTCAGTAGAATAAATATTAATTTTATCTTGTATTGATCCTCCTCTTTAAAAATTATCTTAGTCATTTTCTATAAAATTTAGTTTAATTTAATCTCATATAAAATAAAATGATATAATAACATGATGACATATTTTTATTATAAATAAAAATAAAAATAAAAAATAATTTAGATGATTACTAATATTTTTTTAATATTTTTTATTATAATAACATGTTCTTAATATATTATATATATTTTTAATATATAAGTTGTATTAAACATATTTTATTTTTATTATAGATTTTAATATCAGATTATTTTATACTACATAAAAAAATGTATAAAAATAGAATAAAAAATATTTTATATATTTTGTATTAATTTTACCTGATCTTCCTAAAATAAATTCTTAATTTCGCCACTAGTAACTAGCTAGTTAGGAATCAAAGTTTTCTAATTTTCTTTTTGGCATTATTATTTTTTATTTTATCATTTTTAATTATATTTATTGATGTGAATAAATGTGATTGGAAAACAATATATATATATATATATATATATATATATATCATTTATTTCTCTTCCTCGCATAATTTTGGTTCGATCCCCTGCCATTTGGTTGCATGCAAAGAGTTCATCTATCCGCAAAACTGGTTGAAGTTCATCACGTGCTATTCTTTCTTGACATATTATACATAGATAAGAGGGTCCCAGATTTGGTTCAGAAACGAAAAATTAACTAATAGTAATTATATTATTATTTTCGTCACAAATAATTATTTTAATTATAATTAAAATATCAAAAATTTTTTTTTTTATCCCAACCATTTGCTTGCATGCCAAGAGTTCATCTATCTGCAAAATTGGTTGAAGTTCATCACGTGCTACTCTTGACATATTATATATAGATATGTAGAGGGTTTCAGTTTTGGTTCGGAAATGAAAAATTAATTAATAATAAATATATTATTATTTTTATTGTAAATAGTTCTTCTGATTATAATTAAAATATCATAAATACCTATATCACTACTAAGAATAGATTCTTATGATATTTTAATTATAATTAGAAGGGTTATTTGTGATAAAAAAATAATAATATATTTATTATTAATTAATTTTTAATTTCCAAACCAAAGCTGACCGAACCCTCTACATATCTTTATATAATATGTCAAGAGTAGCACGTGATGAACTTCAACCAATTTTGCGGATAGATGAACTCTTGGCATGCAAGTGTTTGAACTGATCTTGGTTGAAAGTTCAAACTCTCATTGTCTACAATCGAAGGCGTGGGTTTCGTTCAACATCAATCCCGCATAGAAGTTGATGGTTGTCAATATATAAATATCCTACTCTTTGAATAATATTATTGCATATTAAACAATATGGCCGCATAGAGCTAGGCCTCTTGTGCATGACGTGATCAGATAATGATGATCAGGACTAATTAAATCTTTTTAAGTTTTATTATTTATTTATTTATTTATTTATTATTTATTTTTATAGCCAAAAGTTTCTTTAATTGATAGGCCATGTTTAATATTTTACTTTTACTTTCATTTTCTAATTTTCAACTCGATCGATGAAATATATAATAGTCAAAAACAAAACTATAATAAGCTAGCGATCAAGAAACTGCCAAAAACCAAAAGGAATATCCTTTTTCTTATTTAAGCTAATTTCCAACTTGCTGATAGTTACAAGGCAACCCCCAAAATCTAATTTCTTTTACATGAACGGCTTCGGTTTTAGACGCATCGTCTTCGACTTTTGGCTGCATATTGGATGGTCATGTTTGGAATTTTCACTCTCTTACGTGACCCAAGAATAAAATGTTGGAAAACATAATTAGGCTTCGTTTAGATTTGAATATAAGATAAATTAAGATAAATTTAGTTTATTTTTTAATATTTTTATTATTTAAAAATTTTAAAAAATTGATTTAGAATGTAAACAATATGTATTGAAATGTAAAATATATATATATAGGAATTATATTTTATATGTGAAATTAAAAAAATATAATAATAAAATAAAAATAAATTGAAATATATATATATATATATTGTTTTTGGGGGTGGGACGATATTGACAACGACCTCAGAATACGTACAAGACATTATTGGAGTATATACGATTTCATCCTTCCAAGATTTTGGATATTATAATTGAGTAGAACTGGGTGGTTGCACATGGGTACTCGACCTGCCACATATAATGCTTTCTTGGCTGATTAATTAAATATCAAACTTCATTAATTAATTATAAATGAATATATACATATATATATATATATATGTGGCATATCATGACGTTTCATAATTAAGATAATTTATTTATTTTATTTCTTATTTATTTATTATTAATAAGCGACTAATAAATAAAATGAATTTTATATTAGATATCATATCAAGTATGACGATTTAGGGTGATGCTAATATTACTATATTATAATAATGCTAATAATGCAAATCTGTTAATTGTTAGCCAAACTTCCAGCATAACCTGAAAAGAAGAGACGAGGGGCACCCACAGCAGACGACCAATTGATCAAGGCAGGCAGCTGGATTTTTATCAAATAATTGACCTATAACGTCCTAACGATCAGATCAGATCAGAGTAGTTACGTTAGAAAAGCAAGGAAATCTGATATGATCATATATGGTCTCATGACTAGGAAAATGTTGTCGAGGATAATGTATATACAACTCCTGCTGGTGAGTCACATAAATATTTTCACAAACTGTTGAATTTGTGGAGCTTGATTTATTGTTGCAGTGGCCCGACTTGATAATCTAACTCGATAATGATTCATATGATCTTTGAGTGAAATTTCAATGAGCTTGGTCGGTTTTTGAGTAGTTTATTGGCATTATATTTTACTCAAAATATAATATAACAAAATATAATATAAGACGTTTGCTCGACGTTTGCTCAAACAAAAATGAGATAGAAATTTCGATCAATCTCCCTCGATAGTAGATTTGAGTGAACTAGTTCAGATAAAAAGTTCGCTCAATAATTCTTCGAAAGTAGATTCTAGCAAAGGTCAAATAAAAAGTTTGCTTAGTACACGCTCGACACTTCACTCGAGTGAATATCATAAAGAAATCAAAATCAAAGATTTATATCGTGTATCTTATAAATATCTTATAAATATACTTATTTTTACATTAAGACCAATTTGATTAATGAAAATGTCCCAAAAATATACCTTATAATTTCTGATCAATATAATAAAATCCATTTTGCATCCAAACCACGTAAACTTGATTGGTTGTTTGATTCTTTTTTGTTTTATTTTTGCTTTATTATCATCGTGTTTCGCAACACAAACAGCATAAAGCCATAAAGATAAGATTAAAAACTTAAAAGAACTGAAAAATCCCTGATAATTTGCTCACCAGATCAAGGCCTTATCCTGACCATAGTTCATGAGAAAGTGAAGGTAGAGATGGCACAGGTTGATTGGTGGTCCGGTGGACCATGTTGTCAGTCATATCGTTTATTTATGCGCTCGGCTAAGCATGACAGCAGAGAAATAGATGAGAGGCATATCTCGGCTACAAATTATTGTAGCTTGTTCTTTTCTTTTCTACTGGGAGTATGGTACTACTGCATGCATGCATATAAAAACTCCAACTTTTGGATATTCTTAAAGAAACTTATATATCATTTTTTTTTAAAATTTATTAAAAAGTGGTGAAAATGCTTCATATAAAATTTAGGATTAGTTTCTTTCAAAGTAATATTATAACATGTTTTTACTCTCTCACACTTGTAAATTGATTCTTTTTCCTACACTTAAATAAATTTCATTGAATCAATAAGTGGAGTACATTATTAAAAAATTTGACTCTAATACTATAAAGAAGTTTATGCATCTTATTTTAAAAAATCTTTTTAAGAATGGGAGATAATATTTCATATGAAATTCAGTTGAAGCTACTTTTAAACTAATGTCAAATTTCCTTCACCCCAGCACATGGAGGATTCTAGAAAAACCTTTACTAGTTTATTAACAGATCCAATACACTGCTAAAAGTTAGTACTTATAATAAATAGCATATTTGTATGTGAAACGTCAAGATAGCAAATTTGCAATTTGGTTTGGTAAAAAAAAAGTTAAATTTTGGTTAAAAAATAATTAAGAAGATTGTAATAAACTTAACAAAGTTATAGTAATTTTAGTTTTTATTAACTCCATTAACCAAATTTATTGAATCCCAACCTCTAGCCAAATATTAGTTTGGCATAAAAAATTCTCTCCTCTTCTTTTTTCGATTCTTCCTCTGATTTTTTTTATTCGTATTTGCTGCATTTCATAGTTTCTATTTTTTAAATATATTTAATCTTTTGTGTAGTTTTTTATTTTAATTTACATCTATACTACTAGTAAATATGACCGTTAAAAAATATATATCAGTTAAAAAATATATATCAGTTAAAAAATATAATCACTGTAAAAAAAAATATTGAAAAATTTTATCCATTAGAATGATAAGAACGGTAAAAAGTAAATGTGTAATCTCTTAATAATGAATAAATATTTAAATTATAATTAAAATTAAATTAATAAAAATGTCAAATTTAATATTTTTATTAAAATAATAATAGACTTATGGAGTTTATTATTAAGTGTTGTTAAAAAGTAATTAATTAAATTTGTAAAAATAATTTTGTAATCAAATTTTAATTAAATGTTATATATTAAGATCACTGTAAATGCTCTAACATGATCGGTTATTATATTTGGACCTAATGTTTCGTTTCTGCAACCTACTGATCTTTTGCCAGAAGTTTCTGCATTAGTACGAGTTCATTACAGATTCACATGGTCACGGGCTAGGTTACAGCAATTACAGCTCTTTCTACTCAATTATTGAGTCCATTTTAGGCGTTATCTAGTAAAATAAGAAACCGTAGTACTGATTCTGCTAGAATTTTAAATATTACCCAGAAATTATTTCACGTGTAAAGCCTGGCCCCCCCGAATGAATACGTCTACGACTTGACAACAGCTGCATCTTTTTTTTTTTTTTTTTCATAAAAAAGATATGGAACCAACGCAAAACCCATCGAATCTAGTCTGACAAAACCATACTTAAATGACAGGTTTGATGCAATATCTTTCGATTATATGACTTCCAACTCTTTAATTGTGCGTAGATTGATATTTTTTGGAGTGATTAGTATGCTCATGTCATGATATGTGGGGCAAGACTTGAAAAATCTCTCTCTCTCTCTATAAGCATCCGCCCGGTCACCTACACGCTCTTTATAAGTTGCAATTGATAAAAAAAATGTTTTTGAGATTCCTTTATTATTAATTCACTAAGAAGGAATCAGTACATATATTGGAAACAAATAAACAAGATCTTAGCATTGCTTATATTATATCATGGTATTAAAGAATTTATGTTCAATATCATGCATGTCACACCAGCTGGTAATTCATAGAAACATTATTTTATGTTACAAAGTCAAGTGTCCTTAATTATTATGGCCGGAAAATCCTATCACTTGTTATATGCAGGTAGGTCCCATCCGAGTAATTTATAGTCAACGTATACGTATGTGGATATATTATTTCAAGTGAAATTGAAATAATTCTTTTTAATTATAGTTTAAGACTCGATTTAGATTGGAAGATGAGATGAGTTCAGGTGAGTTTAGTTTATTTTTTAATATTATTATTGTTTTAAAATTTAAAAAAGTTGAATTGAGATTTAAAAAATATGTATTGAAATTTGAAAAAACTATATTGAGATTTGTGTTTTGTATGAAAATTTTTAAAAAAATATAATGATAAATTTAAGATGAATTAAAACGAATTCGTCTCATCTACGAATCTAAACCAATCCTAAATAAATTGTTTGTGGCCACAATATAAATGTTTTTAAAAAACCAGATATTTTGTTGCAAAGTAGTTGCAAATGAGTCAAGTATTAATTCATCTACTAATGGACGGCAGCAATTAAATAGACATATCTTTAACGAGTTGTATTCGTATTGATTCTTTAAACGTAATGTACATATCTTGACACGATACGAATATGATTTGTTGATATATTTTGACATCCAAAAATACTATTTCACGCATATTAAGAATGCAAATTGATAACGTGGTACATGAGATTGACTCGAACTAATCATGATAATCCATCAATACCAGAACTAATTCTTAGTATGTGCCGGATGTAATTAGGCAAACTCTTCTCATCATAATATTAATACGTGGGAGACGCTGGAGGCCGGTCGGGCTGTCTCCAGCCAAAAACAATCCCAAGCCAAGATATAATAAATTTTTTTAAAAAATACAATATAAAATATAATAAAATAAAAAATATAATAAAAAATATAATTAAAATAATAACATAATAAAAAACATAATAAAAAATAAAAATATAATAAAAATACAATAAAAAATAAAATGAAAATGAATTTAAGAAAGGATTTGGTCTCAATCCAAACGGCGTCTCCGCCGACGGCGGTGGATGATACCGCCCACCCCATCGTGATCGCCGGACGCCGGCAGTCATAATGGGATGGGCAGTGTCACCTACCGACGACGAAGACACCAACGTCTATTTTTTAAAGAGATCGGACGGACCGATCTTCATTATATCTCTTAATACATTAGTACCCATTCCATGAGCTCTCTTTTAATTTGTCACTGCATGCATTTTAATTTGTCGCTGCATGCATTCTTAGACGACCATCAGCACAATATTATGAGACATAGGGTGGCGTGAGACATGCGCTTATGTTGGGCTTGAAACCCATTTTTTTCCTGATAATGACAATGAGGCCAAGTTTGTCTGGCAGCTTATAATCGAGCGTGACTTCTTTTTTTTTTTTTTCTAATCCGAGTGCGACTTTAGAAGATCAATAACTTAGATAATATTGATAGCTGGATCAGAATTAGGCCAAGATAAAAGGGTGTGCAATGATATTATAATTTTTTTTAAATTTTCACACAATTTTTTTTAAAGAAAAACGCTATTCCCACTTATAAAACTTATTGACAAAACCTACCGGTTGTTTTTTTTTTCAACTTAATAGTTAAGGAATTGTTTTTTATTTTTATAAAATGTTTTAAGTGTTTAAAAAATGGTTGAGAAAAAAATTATCTTTTTATGAGGATTTTTATATCTTTTGTTGGTGTAGCATCACTCTTTTTTAAATTTTAAAATAGTAATAATATTAAAACTAAATATTTTAATAATAATTTATTCAACTCTTAACTTTTATCTCAACTATTATTCTTATCTCTCAATCCAGGAGACTTAAACTTAAGTTAAGAGATAAACTAATTAATAATTTTTTAAAATTATCCCACAGCATTATCCTATATCACATATTTTATATATTTTAAAATTATTTTTTATATTTTGTATTTTTATTTATTTTTGTTATTATTAAATAATTTAGTTATTCTACTTATCAATCATACACTATATATTTGTGTGGTGTTTGTAGATGATAAATAGATTATTTTATATAGAATAAGTAAAATTTCAGGGTTAAAAAAATGTAAAATTATTCTATATATAGTATTTATATATATATATATTATATTGCGAATTTCTTGCAGTATATGGTGGCATGGCGTGCGGCTACGCGATGCAGTTGCGTGTGCGGCAACCGGTCATTGACATGGAACGTACGTACTACCGTGCCGACCGCCGCGTATAGTCGATCGGCCCATCGATTTTCTCATCTTTCTGAAAGAGACGTATTGAGTTATTTATTTGTTTGTGCTCAATCACGCGTGGTTGTGATGCTAATTTGGCCTGGTCAAACTTTCATATTTTCCATACTTATCCACATTTTGGATGCTATATGGACGGCTAGCTGTCTTTCTTGGAATTTTGTTTCCCATAAATGAGCATAATTTCGGGGTCTTTTTCTTTTAGTTTTCATGGCCTGAGTGTCATGAAATAAAATAGTCCCATTAAAAGAATATAATTGTCCAATATCGCTACGTACAAGCGAAGATGTGGAGCCTCTGTCATGTTACTTACATTAATAAAATAAAATAAAAGACCAACGACTATCCACATAGAAGAAGGCCAACGCACGTAACTACTCTTTGCAATACTCCGTTATCTAATATTACTATTTTAAAAATATTTTGAAGAGGCGGAGTCTTACTAAAACTTTTTTTATTAATAACGATGACTCATCTATAAAAGTTTTTATAAATAAAATAAATTGTATTAAATTCTTAAAATTAAAAAAAGAGTCAGCAAAATCATTTATATAAAATATTAAAATCCCATGCTTGTCAAAAAATAATTTAACATAACAAAATATTATAAAACTACAACTAACATAAATTGTTTAGGCCTCTGCATTGCCTCCCTAAATCAAGTCATGTTCTGTCTAGGGCTCGACGAGTCTAAGGCGATTCCTCTCTCTTGTGGAACTTTCAAGAGTGGAAGCTTTCTCCTATCATGTGCAAGATTTTCTTTGCTTTCTTTGTCTGAACACTATAAAAAAATAGGTATTTATGATATTTTAATTGCAACGAAAATAGACCATTTTCATCGCAACTAGTCATTCTGAATGCAATTAAAGTGTCACAAATACTTGTAGTGAAATCTCCTTGGTGCATGCTTTTTATAGCATGGATCTGAGTATTGAGTCTTTATAATCACGTCTCTCACTTACAAACCAGGAGAAAGATGTCCTGGTTGTGGAGGAAAAATCTCTTGGAGGTGCATTGGCTAGGGGCGAAAAATGTCCGATCTTCAAGTTACTAACTACAAAGCACTTCAATAAAGAAGCTTTTAAGGGTACTATAAAGAAACTATTTCATCCTGTTCATCCTTTAAAAGTAAGCGATCTGAATTTCTAACTATTTATTACTGAGTTTGATGATAAAAAGGATAAGGAACGTGTGAAACGAAATGGCCCTTGGTGCTTTGACAAATAGCTTATCATGACATGCGATGTTAAAGGTTTGAAGCAGAAACATCAAGTTCCCCTTAATGATGATCTGTTTTGGATTTGTATCCATGATTTGTCTGTGATGGTTAAAAATAAAAGGTGGGCATTGCTATTGGCCAATCTCTTGGAAAGGTAATGGAAGTTGATCTACAACCAGAGGAAATGGCATGGGGAGAATTTATGCATATCAGGGTTTGCATGGATGTCAGGAAGCCACTTCTACATAGGAAGAAGATCAGTGGATGTCAGGCTGCCTATATTTTGTTATCTCTAAAGTATTATGTTCTATAATCACAAAGATTGCGATCTCTGGAGTGATGCCATGAGTTCAAGTAAAACTATGGGCTTTCCCTATATCCCTTGGTTGTGTGCAGGTGTTTCAGGGAGTTCTTTATTAAGTCATTTTCTTCAACAACATGATCTACAAACTTCATTGGTGCAGACTGATTCTTCGGTGACTGGAAATTCTGAGAATAACTGTCACATGGCAGTTAGTGTCAAAAACTCAAATTCTAAGTCTAAATTGGGACAGTTACCATCTAGGGCCAATGAGAATCAAATAGATCCAGTTGGACAGTTAATGATGGTTTCTAATGCTAAATAAGTGTCTATTCCCAACCCAAAGGTGATCCAAGATAACAGCTTGCTGGAAGTCTCTGAGAGTATGGATACCGGTGAGGTTTATTTCAAAACCTTGCATAGGGGACTGCTCTCTGCAACAGATTACTAAGACTAAAGATTCTTCAATTCTAGCAAACCAACTTCCTTGTTCACATAACTGGAAACGTTACACTAATAAGCTTGTGAAAGGGCGGCATAACAATATTGCTCAACTTGGTGCAGAAGGGCTTCACCTCTGACCATTGGTGGTGTTCATACTCGAGTCTCTAAGAGGTTGAAGAGTAAGGAAAAAACGGGTGAGCAGTGTGCTATTTTGCATCCAACTAATTCGGTGGTGGCTGATGTTCAGCCCCACCGAGCATCATGAGGTTACTTTGTTGGAATACTCGAGGGTTTGAGAACCATCATGGTATTTGAACTCTTGCTGCCTTGGTTAGAAAAGAAGACCCCACAATTTTCTTTCTTCAAGAAACAAAATTGAGAGCTCCAAAAATGGAGTTTTGTAGAGTCAAACTATAGTTTCCAAACTATTTAACCATGGATACGTAGTGGTGGATTGACTCTTTTATGGCATAATGA
Organism: Platycarya strobilacea; assembly: GCA_036898215.1. NCBI lineage: Eukaryota > Viridiplantae > Streptophyta > Magnoliopsida > Fagales > Juglandaceae > Platycarya > Platycarya strobilacea. The sequence continues at coordinate 26,235,907 of CM072551.1, forward strand.
CATTAAACTTGAGGTACTTAGTTACTTATCTTCACACATTAATGCGCTTGTAGAATTAGATTGAAAGAAATGGTTTCTTACTAGTATCTATGGACACCTTGATGCATCTCAAAGTGTGGGAACATGGAAACTACTGAAGGGATTGCACAAAGGTACCTCAGACTCGTGGCTCTTATGTGGTGATTTTAATGAAATCTTGAACATGGGTGAAAGGTAGGGAGGAAGAGCTTGGCCTGCTCAACAGATGATTGACTTTTGTTCTTTCTTGTCAGATTGTAATTTAAAGGATCTTGGTTTTAATAGTTCGTGTTATACATTGTGTAACAACAAAGATGATTCCTCTTTCATTTCTGAAAGATTAGACAGATTCTTGGAGAATCTTTCATGGTGTGAGATGTTTGATAGAGCTATTGTTACTTATGACTTTTCTTCATATGTAGATCAATTGCCCCTATGAATTGATGTTTTGGGTGCTCCTTTAAGACAAAGAAGATCCAAACCAAACCATGTGGTTAGAAGAAGATGGTAGCACACGGATTGTGAATAACACTTGGAGTGTGGTTGGTTCTCAAAGTTGTTTAGAGGATGTGATGTCTACTGTCTCTTGCTACTCTTCAAGGTTACAATAATGGAACAAAAGTCAGTTTGGGAATGTCCCTTAAAAGCTGAAGGAAGCACTACAGTGGCTTGAATTAGTGCAACAAAAGGACCCAAATGATCTAGATGTTGAGGAAATTAAGAAAGCTTCTGTTGAAGTAAATAAGTGCTTGGGATGGGAGGAAGTCATATGTGTTGAATCCAAGGTTTCAAGTCTCGTATTTACGTATAAATTTTGATGATAACAAATAATATTGAAAACTCAAGCTCAAGTTGTCTATGCATGAAGGGAGCTAAACACATCAAGAAATCAAGCATGAGCAAGAAAGATATCAAGTCTACAAATGAAGCTCATAGATTATTTTTGTACATCTCTTGCTAAAATTAGAAATTGGATTAAGGCTCCAAATTACTCTTTTTTCTCATAAAACATCAAATTACTTTTTCCACATATGCAAGACATTTTTAAATGTCTTAGTTTTGAAAATTATGTTTTTCACATGTGCATAACACCATCAAACAAAATAATTTCGAAAATTATATTTTTTTTTATAAAAACTTGATTTTATAAGATGATTGATTATCATATTTGACATGTGCATATTTTGTTTGAAAGTCTTGAAGGGAGGTGGTGTGTTTTTTTGACTAATGCAAAAGGTAGATGATTTTGTTTGAGAATCTTAAAGGGTGGTTATGTGTTTTTTTGACAAATATAAAAGATATATGATTTGTTTGAAAATCTTAAAGGGTGGTTGTGTGTTTTTTTTGACATATGCAAAAAGAAGATGATTTGGTTTGAAAATTAAATCATGCTCATTTTGTCTTGTATGAAAAGCAAAAGATTAGGTTTGATTTCTTTGAAAAATGAATGGAGTTGTCTTTGACAAATGCAAAAAGGAAATGTTTTTATTTGAATTTTTTGAAAAGTGAATAGTGCTCTTATTTGACATGGGAATCTTTTCAAATTTGAAATTGAAGACTCATTTACCTATAAATAGCTCACTTGAGTTTTGCAAAAAACACAACAAGAGCTTACACATTTATTGCTAAATTTTACATCATTCTTTCAAAGCTCTCATTCTCTCTTTTCTAAAGTTTTGAGCCTTAATTCTTGTTCTTGTTGAGAGAGATATAGTTTGTGCTGTATTGTTCTTATTTCACTCATTGAGGAGTGTTTTCTGATAGCCTACCCACTATCAATTCTTGTATCAGTAAGAGGGTGTATATAACCCTTGTGTGTGTAGAAGGTATTCTATACGGGGAATAGTTAAATCACCAAGTGTGAGGTGATTGGAAGTAAGAGGGTGTGTATAACCCTTGTGTGTGTAGAAGGTGTTCTACACAGGGAATAGTTGAATCACCAAGTGTGAGGTGATTGGAAGTGTAGAGGGTGTTCTACACGGAATCTTTGGAGCGGTGCTGCTCAAAGGTGTAATAGGTTTCTATCTCCACCTAAAGGAGATTGAATAGTGGATTTGGGAATCCTCAAGGGGTAGCTTGAGGCGAGGACGTAGGCAGTGGGGCTGAACCTCGTAAAAATACTGAGTTTGCTTTCTCTTACCCTACTCTTTATATTTCCTACTGCTTTATATTTTGGTTATATTTTATATTGTATATTTAGTTTATAAGTATTAATTTTTTAATATAACCCAATTCACCCCCCCTCTTGTGTTAGTCATCTGGGCAACAAGTGGTATCAGAGCTAGAGCTCTATTATAAGATTAACTATCTTTTGAGTTAAGATCTTATGGCTAACATTGCAGCTTCATTTGGTGAAGGTCAATCTAGCAGTCGGCCTCCACTCTTTTGTGGAGACAATTACTCATTCTGGAAAGTTAGAATGAGAATATTCCTTCAGGCTCAAGGTCGAGAAATCTGGAAATGTATTGTAAATGGACCTTATATTCCAACAAAAGTAGTTGATGGAGTAAAGGTCAAAAAGGAAGAAGAAGAGTTTAATCGTGAAGACGATAGACTTTATACTTTGAATTTAACTGCTATGAATTTATTATATAATGCTCTCAATGGTAATGAATTTAATAGAGTAATGACTTGTGCTACAGCAAAGGAAATTTGGGATAACTTGAAAGTTACTTATGAAGGAACTTCTCAAGTCAAGGAATCAAAAATTTATATTCTTACTCATGAATATGAAATGTTTAAGATGAATGATGATGAATCTATTTCTAGTATGTACACTCGTTTTACTAACATCATAAATAGCTTGACAGCTCTTGGCAAAGTTTATTCCAAAGTGGAGATAGTAAGAAAAATTCTCAACTCTCTACCAAAACGTTGGGAATCAAAAGTGACAGCGATTCTTGAAGCTAGAGACCTCAAGAAGCTCGAAGTGAATGAACTCATCGGGTCACTTATCACCCATGAGTACACATTGAAAAGAGGAGAAGAAGAAGGAAAGTCAAAGAAGAGCTTGGCACTTAAAGCTGTTCCACATGAAAGTGAAAGTGATGAAGATGAGGAAAATGACGACAAAGATGAAGAAGTTGCGATGATAACAAGAAGAATTCAGAGGTTCTTAAAGAAAAATAAAACTCCTCCAAGGAAATCCTTCAATAAGTTTTCCAAGAAAAATTCAGGTAAAAATGACACTTTAATTTGTTATAAATGCAATAAACCCGGTCATATCAAGCCAGATTGTTCTCTGCTAAAGAAAGATCGAAACAAAGGCAAAAAAGCAATAAAAGCTACGTGGAATGATGATTCAAGTAGCTCAGATAGTGAAGCAAGCAATGGAGAATCAGGAAATCTTTGTCTTATGGCTAAAGATGATATTGAGGTAACAAATTTTGATAATATTGAAGATCCTTCATATGAAGAATTGCAAAATGTTTTAGAAGAAGTATATGAGGAATTTGAAAAATTGGGCATCAAGTATACTGTTTTGAAAAAGAAAAATTCTTCTTTAACAAACGAAATTGATATTTTAAGAAAAGAAAATATTGTTTTGAAAGATGAAAATTTGAGTTGAAGAAAAAGAAAACTGATTTAGAAAATATTATTGAAAACTTTACGAATGGAAAAAGAAATTTTGAAAAACTTATTGGTAGTCAAGGATGTGTTTTTGATAAGGCAGGCTTGGGATATATGCCAAAACAAAAATACAAACCTTATAAAAACTTCTTTGATAATCCTTCTACATCAAAGTCCAATATTCAAAATTCTTTTCATAAAAATAATTTTGTTAAAAAAAGATACTATTATAATCACTCAAGTTCTTCATATATGTCACATGCTATTTGCAATTTTTGTAATAGAAATGGTCATAATTATTTTGCTTGTCCTATTAGAAGAAAACATACAATGACTATTAGGGCCATATGGGTACCTAAAAATCTTATTTCTTCTAATACTAATAAATAAAGGACCCAAAGAACTTGGGTACCAGGAATTGTTTTTAATTGCTTTTGTAGGTATGCATGAAGTATTCTACAGGTAAAAATAAATGATTTTTAGATAACGGATGCTCAAGATACGTGACAGAAGACAAAACTAAATTCATTGACTTCACTTCTAAAGAAAAAGGATATGTGATATTTGGAGACAATTCAAAAGGGAAGATCATGGAAATAGAAGGAAAGATCATCAAGACTTAGTACAAGATGCAACCAAATAGTGGAAACATGTGAAAGATCATCCAGCGGAATAAATTCTAGGAGAACCTTCACGAGATGTAAGTACTCGATCATCTTTTAGAAATATTTGCAATCATACTGCTTTTCTATCTTAGATTGAACCTAAAAATATTGATGAAGCACTTCTTGATGAATCTTAGATTCTAACTATATAAGAAGAGCTTAATCAATTTGAAAGAAATGATGTTTGAACACTTGTTCCTAAACCCAAAAATCATACTATTATTGGAACAAAATGGGTTTTTAGAAACAAGAAACATGAGTCCGGAATCATTACTAGAAATGAGGCTCGACTAGTGGTCCAAGGTTTCAATCAAGAAGAATGAATCAATTATGATAAGACATATGCACCAGTCGCAAGATTAGAAGCTATTCGAATGCTACTTACATATGCTTGTTATAAAGACTTCAAACTTTTTCAAATGGATGTTAAAAGTGCTTTCTCAAACCGTTTTATAAATGAAGAAGTATATGCTGAGCAGCTTCCAGGTTTTGAAAATCATATTTCTCTAAATCATGTTTTCAAACTCACAAAAGTACTATTTGGACTCAAACAAGCTCCTAAAGCGCGGTACGAGAGATTCAGTAGTTTCTTGATTGAAAAAGGCTTTTTAAGAGGAAAAATTGATACAACTCTTTTCATTATATACGAAAATGATGATATTCTTTTGATTCAAATTTATGTTGATGATATAATATTCGGTGCTACTAATGAAAATATGTGCCAAGTTTTTGCTAAGACTATGCAGGAAGAATTTGAAATGAGCATGATGGGAGAGCTTATATTCTTTCTCGGATTGCAAATTAAGCAAGCAAAAAGTGGGATATTCATCAATCAAAATATATTAAAAAATTGCTGAAGAAGTTTGGGATGGAAGATGCTAAGGAAATTGGAACATCAATGAGCTCATCCACTAAACTTGATAAAGATGAATCCGGTAAACTAGTTGATTCGAAGGTATATCGAGGTATGATTGGTAGCTTATTATATTTGACAACCGGTAGACCAGATATTATGTTTAGTGTATGTTTATGTGCACGTTTTCAATCATTTCCAAAATAATCTTATTTGATTGCAGTCAAGCGGATTTTTAGATATTTTGCCAATACCATTGACTTAGAGTTATGGTATCCTAAACACATTATTTCGATCTTATTAGTTATTCAGGTACCGATTATACTGGTTCTTTGAAATAAGATATCATTTTTTTGAGATCATGTGCAGAAAAGGCGATATAGTACTGGAGTTCACAAACACACACGATCAGTTAGCAAATATATTCACAAAACCCTTACCAGAAGATAGATTATTTATGATTAGAAGAGAAATAGGTATGATGCATGTTATGAATATCTCTTGAAAGATAGATCAGAGTTCATAAAAATAGAGAGATATTTTTTTAAATACTTTTACATAAACTTGAGGTTCTTAGCCTCATGTTTGAGACGCTCATTCTCTTCATACAATATCATGTCATCCCTATCCATGGGAACTGGCAAGCGGAATGAAGAATCCAATAGAGATTTCAACTTTTTATTCTTCTGCCGAAGGATTCCTTCCTTTGTGTGAGACTCTTGAACAATTCGTTGAAGTACAACAATTTGTTCTTTAAGCTTTTCAACCTCATGATTTTTGACTTGTAGCCGCTAGGAAAAAGCGACAATAGAGGATGAGTAGCGAGTCCCGAGACTCACCAAGTCGTAGATAGCATCGGAGTCTGGCTTATTAGCCAAACTGTTGTTCTCTTGCTGCAACATGGCGCCAATGGTAGCTGCAGAAAGGACATGAGATTGAGATGTAGAATACCTCATGGATGCATCTAGAGGAATGTTAGAAGAATAAGCCATTGAGAAAAGAATTGAAAACTTAAAGCGAGAATATTGAAGGAATGCAGATGAGTTATAGAGATGAGAATAAGATTTGATGCAAATCGGATGAACTTTAAAACTGATTTTATAGAGATAGCATAAAGAACAAGACAAACTATTGTCTCTTCAAATCTTATTAGTCAAAAGAAATATAAGATATGCTGGACACACATTGTCAAAAGTTTTCTTACTAGAAAAACGGTTCTCTGCTCCTATCATGGCATTGACGGCCTTAGGAGAGAAGATTGATGGTTGATGCGTCAAGGGTTCCTGATTCAAGTCTGGAACATTAGTGGAAGAGAATTGTTCGGCCATTCTATCGTTATGGAGAAACAGAACTTAGGTCAAGAAGCAATGTTTTTTTTGGTATTCGATTGGTGAAAATGATTTTTTTTTATAGAAACTCAGAGCCTTCAAACCCGTTTGTCAACAACATCAGGCGATTGATCTGCTTTCGCACCGACTGCTAGAGCTAAGCCTCCAACCTTTACAGGCTTTGTCAGATACGCGTGGCTCCGCACCGAATTGCCAGAGTTAGACTTCCAACATTTGCAGGTTTTGTCGGACATGCATGGCTCCGCACCGCATTGCCAAAGCTAGGCCTGCAGCTTTTGCTGTCTTTGTCGGACACGAATAATTTTAATTATTCATCTTCAAATCTCCGAAACATCTAATTCGTCAATAACATCAAGCAGATTTAAATCTTCTTCCGCACCGAGATGATAAAATTCGGCTTCAACGTTTGTAACTTTTGTCGGACACGGGTGGTTCTAATTTCTACAGTCTCTACTAACGCAGCGTTTTATTTGTCTATTGGTTATTGCAGGAATATATCTTATTGATCTAATTATGATTCCTTTTTAATGATGCCAAAAGGGGGAGAAGTCTTATACTAGTATTATACTACCATGTTATATATGCTAGAATCATGTTTATATTTTTCTTGAAATACTAACGCATATTTTCAGGGGGAGCTTAAGTATTACTGCAGGTCGCAGATTTCTACTAAGTATTTGTCATCATCAAAAAGGGGGAGATTGTTGAACCCAAGGTTTCAAGTCTCGTATTTACGTATAAATTTTGATGATAACAAATAATATTGAAAACTCAAGCTCAAGTTGTCTATGCATGAAGGGAGCTAAACACATCAAGAAATCAAGCATGAGCAAGAAAGATATCAAGTTTACAAATGAAGCTCATAGATTATTTTTGTACATCTCTTGATAAAATTAGAAATTGGATTAAGGCTCCAAATTACTCTTTTTTCTCATAAAACATCAAATTACTTTTTCCACATATGCAAGACATTTTTAAATGTCTTAGTTTTGAAAATTATGTTTTTCACATGTGCATAACACCATCAAATAAAATAATTTCGAAAATTATATTTTTTTTATAAAAACTTGATTTTATAAGATGATTGATTATCATATTTGACATGTGCATATTTTGTTTGAAAGTCTTGAAGGGAGGTGGTGTGTTTTTTTGACTAATGCAAAAGGTAGATGATTTTGTTTGAGAATCTTAAAGGGTGGTTGTGTGTTTTTTTGACAAATATAAAAGATATATGATTTGTTTGAAAATCTTAAAGGGTGGTTGTGTGTTTTTTTTGACATATGCAAAAAGAAGATGATTTGGTTTGAAAATTAAATCATGCTCATTTTGTCTTGTATGAAAAGCAAAAGATTAGGTTTGATTTCTTTGAAAAATGAATGGAGTTGTCTTTGACAAATGCAAAAAGGAAATGTTTTTATTTGAATTTTTTGAAAAGTGAATAGTGCTCTTATTTGACATGGGAATCTTTTCAAATTTGAAATTGAAGACTCATTTACCTATAAATAGCTCACTTGAGTTTTGCAAAAAACACAACAAGAGCTTACACATCTATTGCTAAATTTTGCATCATTCTTTCAAAGCTCTCATTCTCTCTTTTCTAAAGTTTTGAGCCTTAATTCTTGTTCTTGTTGAGAGAGATATAGTTTGTGCTGTATTGTTCTTATTTCACTCATTGAGGAGTGTTTTCTGATAGCCTACCCACTATCAATTCTTGTATCAGTAAGAGGGTGTGTATAACCCTTGTGTGTGTAGAAGGTGTTCTACACGGGGAATAGTTAAATCACCAAGTGTGAGGTGATTGGAAGTAAGAGGGTGTGTATAACCCTTGTGTGTGTAGAAGGTGTTCTACACAGGGAATAGTTGAATCACCAAGTGTGAGGTGATTGGAAGTGTAGAGGGTGTTCTACACGGAATCTTTGGAGCGGTGCTGCTCAAAGGTGTAATAGGTTTCTATCTCCACCTAAAGGAGATTGAATAGTGGATTTGGGAATCCTCAAGGGGTAGCTTGAGGCGAGGACGTAGGCAGTGGGGCTGAACCTCGTAAAAATACTGAGTTTGCTTTCTCTTACCCTACTCTTTATATTTCCTACTGCTTTATATTTTGGTTATATTTTATATTGTATATTTAGTTTATAAGTATTAATTTTTTAATATAACCCAATTCACCCCCCCCCTCTTGTGTTAGTCATCTGGGCAACAATATGGAAATGGAGGTCTCGAGTTTTGTGGCTATTAGAAGGGGATTGAAATACTAAGTTTTTCCACTCTAAGGCATCACAAAGAAGGAAAATGGATTGGATCTCAAAGCTAATGGATGCTATGGGTAGATGACAAGAGGGAGAACAATGTGACAGTTTAATCTTTGATCACCTTTTATCTCTTTTTTCCTCTGCAAGTCCTCGAAGCATGCAACTTGTGTTGGATTCTATTGACAACAAGGTTTGTGATTCTATGAACTTAGATCTTTTAAGTCCTTATTCAATGGAAGAAGTAACTCAAACTTTGAAAGAAATGCACCACTCAAAGGCACCTGGATCTGATGGTTTACTCTTCTATTTTATTATAAGTTTTGGACTCAAATTGGCAAACAAAGTCTCTTTCACTATGCTAAGGCCTCTCAACTAAGGTGAATTTTCATATGTTGTCAACCATACATTTATTTGCATGATCCCAAAATTAAGAATCTTGTTAGAGTCAATGACTATAGACCAATTAGCTTATACAATGTCTTTTATAAGCTAATCTCTAAAGTCATCTCTAATAGGTTAAAGATGCTACTCCCTCATGTTATTTTTTAAAATCAATCAGCCTTTATATCAAGTAAGTTGATCATGGACAATATCCTTATTACTTATGTAGTTTTCATTTAAAAAAAAAAAAGAGGCAAGAAAGGGTTTACATCTATATGATTAGACATGAGCAAAGCTTACAATAAGGTGGAATGGTCTTTCCTTAGGGAAGTCATGATTAAGCTTAGTTTTAATAAAAGGTTTTCCAATCTTGTCATGACTTGTGTTACTAGTGCCTCTTGCTCTGTCCTTGTTAATGGTTCCCCTATGGACATATCACTCATTCTAGAAGTTTAAGGCAAGGAGATCCGATTTCTCCTTACCTATTTCTATTATGCATGGAAGGATTGATTGTTTTACTCTAAAAGGCTACTATTTCATCTTCACTTCCTGCTAACAAAGTATGGCGGGAAGCACTAATGGTTAACCATATGTTGTTTGCATGTGATATCTTAATTTTCTACCCTACTACAGTTGAATCAAATGACAACTTACTTGCTATTTTGAAACAATATGAGGCTGCTTCAAGTCAATTGATCAATCAAGACAAAACGAGTATGGTATTTAGCCACAATATAGATGTTGTGACTCAGAGATCAGTTATGAACTTATGGGGAAATATACAGCTGCATCAATATGATAGGTACCTCAACCTCTCACCTCTGATTGGCAAATCCAAGATGACTGTTGGCACAAGGTATGGTTAAAATTATAAGGGTGGAAAGACAACATGTTTTCTCAAGGGAGAGAGAAGTACTACTTAATGCAGTGGCCTTGGCAACTCTAAATTATGCTATGAATTGTTTTAAGTTGTCCCAAAAGTTGTGTTTTGATCTTGAAAGTTTGATAGCTTGTTATTGGTGGGACAAAAGATTGATAAGAAGAAAATCCATTGGATCAGTTGGCATAACTTATGTAAACCTAAAGTTGTTGAAGGCCTTGACTTTAAAGATTTATCTACTTTCAACATGGCTAAGTTAGCCAAGCAAAGTTGGCGACTTTGGCTACATAGAGATGGCTTGTTTTACAAGATTTACAAAGCCATGTATTTTCCTCATACCTCTCTATTTGAAGCAAAGCTAGGCAATTCCCCTTCCTTTGCTTGGACAGAATATGGAAAGCAAAAAACATGATGGTGAAGGGTGGTAGATGTAGTATGGGTGATGGTACTAGTATTCATATTTTTAAAGACCCCTAGATTCCTAGTTTTAGAGACCTAAGTAAAGAACTCTCTATAAGTGGTAATCAGTCATGTTGTTTCCTATCTACTTTGAATGACCCTATTAGTTCTTTGACTAACTACAATACACAGTGGTCGAATGTGTCAAAAATTAGTGCTCACTTCCATCCAAAGGTGACAGAGGCAATACTGAAGATCCATCCCAATTTCTCTCAAGGTTCTGACCAATGGATTTAGGAACATGAAAGGAATGGCATCTATAGTGTAATAAGTGCCTATTGATTGTTCAAGGGGTTCTCTGATCTAAATGCAAGGGAGACTTCATCTATTGTCCAAGAAGAAATTCTAAAAGATTTTGTGGAAGCTGCCTATTCCACATAAAGTGAGAATCTTTGCAAGGAGAGCTTGCAAGGAAATCATTCCAATAAAGTCTAATCTTCTTAGAAAAAGAGTCTTATCTGATCAATTATGATGTTTTTTTAGAACATGCTCTATTTTTTTGCCCTCAAATACATCATATTTGGAGGAGTAATAAGTTTGCTATATTGCAATAAATTGAATTCTTCTAGTCTTTTATGCACATTGCAATGAAGGTTTACAAACAAGCTTCTATTGGGGATCTTGCAGATTTTATTTTGTTTGCCTGGAGATTTTAGTATCGTAGGAATCATATGCTTCATGAGAATATTAATTTGCCTCTTACACAGACCTTAAATTATGCTCTAGTTGTGCAAGAACTTTTGACTCTCGTGAGTCAGAATTAGGGAATTTAAGTAGATTTTGATTCTGGCTATAGTTGCAGGTTGTAGAATCCATACATAAGGAATACATATTTGGTACACTACAAGTATGTACGACTTTACAATGCAATATGCCTAAAACATAAGTACCATTTTCATATCACAACATAGACCGTTACATATCGTATCATTCATATCATACTTGCATATGTGTCATATCATAAATTTCAAAAGAAATTACATTCTTCCATAAAAGTTGTGATGCATAACTTCTCACATAAATTCACGACTTTTTAAAAATAATTTTATGCATAATACTCACATAAAATTATGATTTTTCATAAATATTTTAATGCATAATTTTTACATAAAATCATGCATGATTTTTCATAATTTTATCATGACTTGGGTATGTAAAAAAGGCTTCCAACGAATGGCATACATGCGTAACATTTTTATAAAAATGTCTTTTACCATACATTCGTACAAGGATATAACCATACTACTTATCTCTTAACACTGATGTTTTATTCCCACATCATAACTCGTAACTTACACAAGATACTAATTGTCACTAACTTTTTGTAAAAACATGTCGTAGCATTCTAATTGCTTAAAATCATATCAAAAAGATAATTCAATAAATATTTAACTATAATAAGATTAATACATAATATTATTTATAACTTATAACTTATTCCTTAACTTTCTATTTTAAAACATAACTAGTTTTTGCATTAAAAATATAGTTAAATGACAATTAGAATATTAATAAAATATTAGACTAAAAAGTATACTTTAAAACCCGTAAGAATATAGGAAGGCCCAAGGTCCAATTGAAGAAAATAGTCTACTTAAAACCCAAAACAATTTTTAAAACAAACTAAATCAAGGCCACATGATTTAAATACACGTCCAGTTAAAAGCTAAAACTAACAAGTCTATTTTAAAAATAAACTAGAATAGTTTATGTAAAAGAAATTGCAACCTAACCCACTAATTCAAAAGCACGTCCATAAAAATAAACGCAGCATAAAAACACTTGGCCAAATGGGCTTGAGACCCAAGGGCCCTTGAAGAAGACATAGGTTGCAACTGGGGATAAACGGCACAATAATAATTACAAAATTAGTAGAGATATTTTTGGGAAAGATTGAAACAAAACCGTAAATCAAAAAACAGAACATCATGGGAGAGAGAGATTCCGACTGGAACTCATCGGAAGATGGATAGGATGGTGGATGGTGACAGGTCGACAAGTTCTAAGGCAGATTCCGATGAAGTGATGGTCGATGGTGGCTAGGCAACACTTGGGCTATGCTGCTACCAAGTGTTTCGATTTGCCGAGGTTGCTACGATGGCTAATGTCGAAGTTTGATTTCTTGGATTTTGCTGAGGGATCTCAGGTTATTTTATAGATGAGAGGGAATGAGAAACGTATTTGATGAGGAAACTAGAGATTGGGTAAACTTTAAATTTGACTAGGTTTAGAAATCTATTTTACGAGGATACACAAATTTTGGGAGGATTTTTGAGTTGAGAATTTGAATTAGAGATAGTTTCGAATAATGATTCTATGAGAGGATAACAGTCTGAATTTGACTAGATTTAAGAATTGGTCACTAATTAGGAAATCAACACAAAATAAAAGTGATGTTTGAGATTTTGATAAAAAAACATTAATCCAAAAAATGAATATTGAGATGATTGAAGTGCACAGTTTTAGATGGAGATAGATTCAAACTAAAATAATGACTCTAAAGTAAAGAGTCATAAGTTAAAAATAATTATCGTTTTCGAACTGATAGATAACATTATTTTAAAATAATAAAAGTAATAATAATAATAATAATAATAATAAAGATTTAATCCTCATATTGGGATGAAATATTACAATCTACCTCTTTAAACAAAATCTCGTCCTCAAGATGTAAAGTGTGTTAGAAAATATTAGTGTTTTATAAAAGTGCTAGGATAAACCAAAGGAAAACTTGCAAAAATAAATAAAAAAATAAAAAACAACCAAGTTTGATGTGCTAAAAATAAAATAAAATAACTTATAGAAATTATAACTAATAAAACGAACGTCTCCAAATCTCGTGGTGTGAGAACATAAGTGCTTTCTTCGACGACAATATACATGCAAGAACAAATTTTAAAGAGTTTGTTAATCAGTTCAACAATGCATTAAAAAATTGAGAATGAAAACTAAGCGAACTTTCATTCAATTAACATCACAATTCCTTGTATATCACACTTGGCTTTTGAGAAGAAGATTCAAGAAGTGTACCCAAATACAAGATTTGGGGAGGTTCAACAAATGATAATGGAATTATATATTTTCATTTTCATTTTCATTTTCAAAAAATTGATGGAGTTATCGCAACTTACTTGGTCGATGATGAAGTTAAGGCTAAAGAATTCATCGATGAGGTACTTATATTGTTATTTTCATGAGGTCGAATGTGAGGTGAAATGTGCTTATAGATTGTTTGAGGATAATATCTAGACATATTCTTGCTATATATTCAGCTAGAAAAGTCTATGACTTTCCAAAAAAATATATTTTGGATTAGGGAAGAAAAGAATAAATCGCAGCTATACTATTATTTCAAGCAATTATGATCTTGCTAATCAGAGATCCAAAAAGATTAAGTATAAACGTCTATCGAAAATTTGTTATGACGTAATAATAAATGTAGCTTTGTGCGATAGGCATACGATAATATGATATCGAAGTTGTATATACCATACCTTGAAGTGCCACCATATAGATTGCAATTTTGAAACTAGTACTATGAATACAATTACCAAAAAAAGTTCAAAAAATATGTGGAATCCTCATGATATTAGAGGCAAGGAAAGAACTACATGTCTGTATGGAGACTTGGCACGGGGGTCTTCCATTGCATTTAACAACATTGGAACTTAGCACATTTTTAGAACTTCCTTTTGTGGTTGTATTCATAGTATTAACTCCAAAATTGGAATCTATATGGTGGGGCGTTGAGGTATAGTATACCTCATTCATCACATACAAATTCGATACCATATCCTTAATTTGCCCACGCACGACGTTGCACTTGTAATTACCTCATAACAAATTTTTAGTAGACGTTTATAACTAACTAACAACTTCGAGTCTATGATCAATATCATAACTGTTCGGAATAATAGTATATCTCTATTTTTTATCCATTCTCTGCCAATTCAACATATAATTTTTCAGCAACTTATGAACTTTTCTAACTGAAAATATAGCAAGAATATGTCTACATATTATCCCTCACATCTTAAACAACTTACAAATACAATTTGTCTCACACTCGACCTCATTTAAGTAAACAGTATAAGCAACCTCTTCAGGAAATTCTTCAGCCTTAACTTTATCACCGACTAAGTAAATTGTGATTACTCTCTTCATTTTTTGAAAATGAAAATGACAATATATCATTCTCATTATTCTTGTTAAACCTTCCTGAATTTTGTATTTGTATACACCTCTTGAAACTTTTTCTCAAGAGCTTTGTGTAATATGTAAGGAATGGTAAAGTTAAGTGAATGAAAATCTTCTTGGTTTTCATTCAATATATTATTGAACTGATAATCAGACTCTTTAAGGTTTGTCTTAGAATGTACATGGCTGTTGAAGAAAGCGTTCATGCTTTCATTGTACTAAGTTGTACTCATTCCAGCCAAAATGATTCTTTAAATTTTTTGGCACCCGAAAATTTTTCTCTGCATATAAGTTTTGCAAATATGTATTTTCATGCAAGTTTAATGTATCCTTCATAACGTTCTAGGAATTCTTAGAGTCGTTGATAGTAAAGGAGTCATATACACAAGATAGCAACTTACTTTCTAGGCCTCATTTTTATTAATTATAGGAAACAATATTTTCATGGACCTTTTGCAATATGTGCCACAAGCAATATCTATTCCGCATGTTAGGAAACACAATGGTGATCACAATTTTTATTGCACAATCTTGATTTGTAATAATAGTATTTGGCACTTTTCTATCCATGCAATCAAGCTAAGTTTTAAATAACCATACAAATGATTCTGTATTTTCACTTGAAATAAAACTTGCACCCAAAAGAATTAGAGCACATAAACTGCTTTACCAACCAACAATCACCTTGTTGCTCTATATGTGTTGTTGGCACTTAAAGGAAGCATAAAAGTTGGTAACCATGAAGAAGGCATTGGACCTTAGTAACTTGACATGTCATTTGAAAAGTCGGGATAAAGTGGTATTAACCCATCCTAATATACATGAACATAGTGCTAATCAACCCAAGTGGATAGTAACTACATATAAAATAAACACAGGCCAATTATTGAAAGATGTGTACACTACTTGGATTGATGGATTAGTAAAAGGTGGTGTTATGGGGGATGCATATTCTTTCTTTTTCCCCATCTACACAATTTCAAGTAGAAGTTGAAATATTTACTAAATTGTGAAATGTCAATTATTATTAGCAATCTCAGACAACATTCTCTTTTAAAACATCCATATAATTTTGTCATATCCAATCAAAAAATAGAAGATTTGAAAATCCAAAACAATACCATCCGATCCAAAATCACTCCAATCTAAACTACGAATTAGGTTTTTTTTTTATTATTATTGTTCGTTTCTATGACAAATTATATCAACTAAAAATAAAAGAGTTAGACTCTATCTAGATATAAATATAAGCATTGATGGGATGTGGGGGTTGATTTACTAAAAAATGAGTAGCACAAAGGACATATGTAAGACCAAGCAGTGCTACAGCCCCTTCAAAATTTTTGAAAACTCAATATAGTATATAGATTAGTAGAGGTTTTTCTCCTACAACCCCCCAATGCTGAAATATTTATCCCTCTACTACATAGATATCTTTCTTAAGTCCAATGGTCCAACATATAAACTATAAGTCCACCGTCCAAAGTAAAAACTTGTGAGCAACTCAAGTCCAATGGTCCAACATAAAAACTATAGTTTACTATAGTATGCAACACACTTAAGACCAATGGTCCAAAGTAAAATCTTCTGATTTCTGTAAGTTGTATTGTTGTTGATGGCTATAAGAGCTGAGGTTGACTCGTACGTGATTGTGCAGCTGGTGTTGCATGTTGGTGTTGCCAAATGTTATAAACTGCATGTTTGTAACGTTTCTATAAGAGTCAAGACTGTGAGTTTGTGAACAGAACTCCTTCGAGTTTCAACTTCTCATTTCTACGTGTTCGACTTCTGTGAGTTTTTGACTTCTCATTTCTCAAATCACTTATCAATTTTGAGTGTTCCTCTTACGAGTTTTGACTGTTGCTTGCAGCATTTGCTTAGGTAGTTAGATTTTCCGAACTCTTATGGGCTTGTGGCGTTCGAGCTTGGTCTCAGAATTTGGAACTAGTAAGTCGATGATGTTGTCGACGACTTGGTGCCATCTCTACAGACTACTTTCAACAAGTTCTAACATTCTAATTATATTTTATAAATTCTCTCTAGACTAGAAACCAACCGGTTGATAAGGATTCAAAACCAATAGTAGGGCAAAAACATTTACATCAAAACACTCTATTACCCACAAACTCTTCAAACTACAAAAAATGATAAATTACAGAAAATGACAAAAATCTAACTAGCACGATGGCATAGATGCTATATTTTAATTTTAGTGCTAATTCTAACTTCTCTCTAGTCTCTAGACTCTTATATTTTCATATAATTTGTAATTTGTGCTGATTTACTCTCATATTCTGGTTAGTTATATGTTTGTTACAGCCCACGAGCCTTGGCCCTTAGTCTCATATCATGTTTGTTTGTTACGGGTTTTGGCCCTTGCTCTCATAATTTTATATGTTGATTTTGTTACGGGTATGAAATTAACATATATTTGCTAACTTTTAGACTTTTAGTTGCTTCATGCTTGTTTGTTATTTTAAAAATTAGGTTCATTATAAATTTATATAATTATCAAAATTTGTATGTCTAGAATTTTAGTTTAGAGATTATAGGTTTGTAGATTAATTAAAAATATTCGTTAATTGAAAAATTATACAAAAAAATTTAATGACTTTATATCATTACCTTTTTGTACTTCCCAAGTTTATTCTTGTTTGATCTATAAATTTTTCTTAAGGCGTAGAAAAATATAAACAAATCAAGAAAAATTGGTTTAAAAAAAGAAAAAGACATGGCAAAGTCGAATAATAATATACATTTAGAGAGCTCACTAACAACGAAATCAGAACATGATGCTTCTATCACTGATAATCGTCCTTCTAAGATTTAACTAATACAACCTGAAGAGATAGATGCTACGTCTTAGGAATGTGCTTCAAGATTATGTCTACAAATATGAAAATTTCCTTCTAACATACAAGATGAGATCCGACGTGTCTATCTTAAAGATGGTCCATATCAGCTTAAACTTTTAATATAGGCAATCAACGTCGCTGATTTCAATTTTCTTGGTTTTAAAGATATTCAAATTGATTGGAGTACTCACCTTCATAAAATATTGTATTTTTTCTTTCATACTACATATTTGCTAATAAATCAATGGGCCATCCAAGATCAAATGTGTTTACTAATAAAGGTCTTGATAATTGAAAAAAGTGAATGTTAGAATGAATTGTCTTTTAATAGGACATGTGGGAAGAGATCCAAATTTACCACATAAAAATGTTGTAACATATTGTGAGAATTTAATGAATTATTTAATACATATTGATAAGTTAATTGAAAAACAAATATCATAAGAGATGGAGAATAATTGGTTGCGACTCAAAACTTTTGATAGATAATGTTCGATTACTGACATTTTAAACTTATGCCTTTATAGATCATGATAAAAGCACTAACTTAAAAAATCAAGACAACTTCATTAAACTGATAAAATTTTTGTCAAATTATAATGATAAAGTTAATGGAGTTGTCGTAAAAAATGCTCTACAAAATGTCAAATATACATCACCCAAAATTCAAAAGAAAACTTTACATATATTTGTAAATAAAGTGCAAAATGCTATTTGCAAAGAAATCGAAAATGCTAAATTTTGTTTCTTGTTCGGGATGAGTCTAAAAGAGAACAAATGGCTATCATTTTGAGTTTTGTTGATCAAGATGGTTTTATTAGAGTCGCTTTTTTATATTGTGCATATCAAAGGTACAATATCACTAACTCTAAAAATTAAGATATGTGTTATTTTTTCTTATTACGATTCAAATTGAGAATAGTTAGGGCTAATGATATGATGTATGAAGTAATATGTGTGGTGAATGTAATGGATTACAAGTTTTATTTATTAAAGATTGTTAGGCTCATAAACTATAACTAGCATTAGTTGCAGCCTCTAGAGATGCCAAATATGTTCATCAGTTCTTTATCCATTTGACATTCATTACCAATATTGTTGCTGATTATTCTAACGTAATGATGAATTACAATTTGCTCAATCTACTGAAATTGAAAGTTTGAACACTTTCAAGAGGTTGAGATTAAAAAATGGGCAAATCAAATTGATACATTACAACAAGCTAGAGATACTAGATGAAGATCTCATTTTTAATATGTTTATAACTTGATGAGAATGTTCAGTACTACTTGCTCAATTATTAATACTATATCTAATGAGGAATCAAATTATTCTCAATATAATGATGCTAAAGCGGCTACATAGTATTAACATCTCTTGAATTTGATCTAATATTACATGTGATGAAAAAAATATGAGAATCACTAATACACTTTACCAATATTTATAACAAAAGTTTCAAGATATTGTGAATGTTATGAGCTTAGTTTCAACCATAAAAGTACTCATTCAAAAACTGAGAGATGATGAGTGGGAATCTTTACTTACTGATGTTAAATCTTTTTGTGAAAAATACAAAATTGATATTTCTAATATGAATAACCAATATACTAGAGGTCGAGACAAATCTTGTCATCAAGTTAAAAGGCCAACAATGGAGTATCATTTTAGGATTGATTTATTTACTGCTATAATAGACTTTCAGTTGCAAGAATTTATAATAGATTTAATGACAAAGTAATAGGACTTCTCATTCTTAGTGTTGCTTTAAGTGTTTGTTTGGGATTATGATAGAAAATATTGCTTTTAACTTAAAATTTAATATAATAAGTTATACTACTAAAAATTTATTTACTGTTTGAGATTTATATGTCTAAATCACTTTTAGAGTTAGTTACGTTATTTTTTTAAAATATATTGTTATCTACGAAAGTTTTTTAATAAAAACTCAAATTTGGTACTTTTTGAAAATATTAATTTTTAACTTTTTTAACAGACTAAAGCATTTTTATAAAATTACCAAACATGTTATTTTTATTTCAAAAGTGCTTTTAACAGCTTAAAAACACTTTTTAAGTCTCGAAACGCAACCCAAACAAGCTCTAATCCTAAAGGTGCATGCAAATTATTTAAGATTGATGATATATGCAACTTAGTTGAGACGTTTTATCCACAGGAGTTTATTGAATAAGAAAATTTCCTTTTGAGAATTCAATTCCAGCATTTTGAACTTGATGTACTGACGTACTTAGATTTTCAAGATATGTTTATGTTATCTAAGTTATGTAGAGGACTAACAATTTTAGATCAATCAAAGATTTATTATTTAATTGCTAGGCTATTTCAACTAGTATTAATTATTCGGGTTTCTACTGCAAATACTGAGCGAGCATTTTCTGTCATGAAACATATAAAAGCTAGATTGCGTACTCGAATGGAAAATGTGTTTCTTCCAAATCATTTGGTAGTTTATATTGAGAAAAAAATTATCAAAAATTATACTTCAGAGATGATAATAAATTAATTTTATCTCATAAAAGATCGTCATCAAAATTAGTTTGAAGAGAAAATTTTAAGTTGATATTTCATTTTCTTTTCTTTTTTTACTACACACTTTGTTAATCACTTTCCTAAATACCAAATTCTAGTTTCGCCCCTAACAAAAGCTATCCCGAGTGTAGAAGTAAGTTGTGTAATAATTAATAATAGAATTTCTAAATCGTATCCTTAAGGAAAGCCATTTAAATCAAACTTGTGTAAAATGATGAAAATATTTACAAAAAGGTATTGGTCATGTACTAAATTCATATTTTTAAATTTTTGGGTGTCGGAATAAAAAGAGAAATTAAAATGCAAGACAATAAATTAATAAATAAACTAGAATCACTAAATTAATTAATCAAGAAGAAACTCACAAAACCAATTTAATTAACAATGCATTAAATATAGAATCTGAATATGAAACATTAAATTATAAAGTAAATTAACTAAAAGCATTAAACAACTAATTATGAAAACAAAAAGTTAATTTAAATACCAAAATTTAACATACTACAAATAAAATATCAAAATGAAATGATGCTAAATGAATAATCTCAAAGAAATCCAATATAAAATATAAACTGAAATGAAAAAACAAGCTGGATAAATGGGAATGGGAATTAAAAGGAGAAGATCCCTCTATTGTGTTTTCGAAATCCACTATTATACGCACTATTGTGAAAAATCAATCTAAAGGAAATTTATCTTGTGCAACGCTTTGAGGTTTAATCGAAATCGAATGAATGGGTCCCTTGTGAATTGAGTAGGGGTGACAATATGTTACACGATCCATTAACTCAATATGAACACGACACGACAATAGAAGGTTAGAATTTTGTCTTAATGGATTTTAGGTCAAAACGAGTTGACCTGTTATTACACAATTGCTTAACGGGCTGATAGCGGGTCAATCTGTTTAACCCATTATAATACGCTAAAAAAGTTAAAATTATAATTATACCCTTATACTTAAAAGTAAAATTGTTAGAATTTTAATTCCAATATTTTTATTGTTTAGATTATAATTCAAACTTATAGTTAGTGTTATAATTTTTTATAGATATTATGATTTTAACATTTGTATTAAATTATACTAAATTTAATTAAGATAAACAGGTTAATTTTGGACATATTTAACTCATTTACATAAGTAGGTTGAAAAGGATTATATAGTGTCATGTTAATCTATTTCATAATATTCACTAATGGGTTCTAACAGGTTTACACAACACAACACAAAGCGACACGTTATGTTAATGAATCATATTAGGATTGAGATTTTGATACAATAAACTTAACGAATCGGGTTAAGATTGATCTATTTAGTATAATATATATATCTTGACGTGATACGCATACGACTTGTTGACACAATTTGACACCCCTAGAATTGAGTTACCATGCGGCTTGAGTTACCATATTGGCAGCTTTTGGTCAAAAGTCTAAACCAAACGAATCTTATGAAGTGCTGCTAAACTGAAAGAAAAATAAAGTACAGCGCTGTGTGGACTTGTAAAAGTGTGGCTGCCCTTTTGAGGTTTAAGCCGAATGTATCTGTTATGAATTAAAACTCATTGCAGCGCTACATGTAGTGAAACTCAGATATATATATATATATATATATATGTAGTGTTGCACCGTTGTGAAATGAAACCAATAAATTAAATATAAAGTCCGCAACACCCCAAAAGAGAATTCCGAATTTATATCTTGTGCCTAGTGAAAGTTCAATAGCCCAATGATTGCGTGTTGAGCCCAAAACCAAGTGCAGCCTCTTATGTGTATTGCCGAAGTCCTAAATTGCGGCGCCTTCAATGCAAGGTAAAAGTTTGGCTGCAAGTGTAAAGTGTCGTGCGGCCCAATAAAATTGAATTTATGAATTGCAAAAACTAACATGCAGCTGCCTAGGAAAACAAAGTTGCGCTCCTCTCAAGTGTAAGCCTAATGATGAATCTGTTATGCTGTAAAGTGGCCAACCCAAAATCAAGAAGTTCCCTCTAAGAAGCCTGCTGCTATTAAGCTCGAAAGAAACCTTTCTAGCCCAAAGCCACATGCCTCATGTTCTCTTTTTTCTTTTCCTTTTTCTTTTCTTTAAACACTAATGCTTGACTTAGAAAAATAAAATAAAAACAATTTAAGATAAAATGAAGAATCAAATATTAAAAATGTGTTGAACATGTGAAGAAATATTATTCAATTAAATCATATGTTATAAAATTAAGTATAAATAATGCTATCAATCAATTTAAATCACAACTTGAATTTACACATTTTAATCATTTTTTTCATCTAAACTAATAATAATGTCATATAATATATAAAATATATTAATTCTAAATGGATAAAATATACAATAATTCCGCTCAATCAGAGACAAAACAATATTGGAATTGGATAATTTATATGTCTTCTTCATCAGCAAACACAAAACACGATCATATGAATATAATTTCATTTACATTCATGTCTCACTTGAGAAAATCCATACCTAAAACACTCCTCCAGTCATGTTATGGCAATTACAAATAGTCTCTCCAGTAACGATTCTTTTGGTGATGATGATCAATCTCTTCTAAACAATTTTAATTATTTTCTTCTAAGTTAAATGCAATTAGAGGTGATGCTTTTCAGTGTTCTTTCGTAATAAAAGGAGCATTGTTCTTTTGTAATTAATCTATTCCAATAAGGTACTTCCACAAGTTCAATTAGCATCTTATTTTAGGATTTTTATTTTTCTCAACATCTTATTTTAGGATTTGTTCTCCTACAAGAAAACTCTAATCCATAAAAATAAGAGAAAAGTTATATTAGTCTTATAAGGAGAAGAAAAGGAAAAACAAAATTAATGTGTTAATGATGACATTTTATCTAGATACAATCAACAAGAAATTTGTGAGTCAATACTGAAGGCACATGAAAACTAGTTTGCCAATCATATGTATAGGATGACTGACATCATGACTTGCAAATAGGGTTGGCAATATGAGACATGACACGTTGACACAAAACGAACATAATACGTTAAAAGCAGGTTAGTGTTTAAGTTTAACGGGTTTCATGTCAAATTGTGTCGACCCTTTAAGACACAATTTGATAACAGGTCAAATCCGTTATGATCCGTTAAGACACGGTTATATATATAACTTGTATTTAATTTTTTAAACATTTCAAAAAACCTAAATTCGTAACCTTCTTACTTATGCCCCTCCCCCCCTTCATTTTATTTTCATTTTCTCTCCCAAGTCCCACTGAGTTTGCTCCCTAGTCCCTCTTGACTCTTCCAGTCTTCCAGAGTCTCCAATCGGCACTCCACACTCGGCAGTCCCCTTCCAACTTCCAAGCTCGTCCAAGTTCCTTCTTGCCTTCGCCCTTCTAGTCCCCTTCAAGTTGTGCCATCCTCGTTACCGTCAGCAACACACGTCACTTCAAAATCGGCATCTCTGTTACATATTCAATGCTCCAACCACTTCTCTGAGCTCTCTCTTCGCAGCATTGCCACCCATGCAGTCATGCACGACCTTTCTCGGCCTCTCCTCTTCTCACGCCGCACCTTTTCACACAAATTCTAAAGCTAATTTCCTTTATTAATCTAAATATTCATAGATTGATTTTGTAATTTTGTTAGAGTTAGGGTTTAATTTTTGTTCGACCGAGTTGCTGTTGTTCTTCATATTATGTTCGACTGAGTTGTTCTTCATAGGGTTTCATTTATCATTTATGTTCTTCACAGGGTTCTTCATATAAAATGAAGCACTAATGTTTATGATCAATGCTGAAATTTGAATAGATCGAGTAATAGAAGCACAGAGCACGCTTTACTTCTATTAATACTTCTTATTTCTATTCAACTTGAGAAAAAAATAACTATATGCTGCTCTGTGCAACCCTATCAAAACCATTATTTTTTCCACTTAGTTTTACCTTTTTTTCCTCTTCTTTGAAGTGTTTATGGGGAAGGGTGGGTATAATATGGTATAGAAAGAGGGAGAGATTTTTTGTTTCAATGTGACCAGTTAGTGTATGTGCTTGATATTGGTATGTTGTTTTACAATGTTGTTTTGATTTTCATGTTTATTTGCTAAGGAACTGTGCTTAATTTTGGTAAATAATGCTAATAATCTTTTCAAGTGGAAACTAATTAGTATACATGTTGGAAGGAAATCTTGGGCATATGCAGTGATAACTCATTATGCTATTTAGAGCTGCAATCTATTCTCTAATATACCTATATTCAGATTAGTTTGGAGGGGACTCAGGAGATTAGGGGGATCCTTGAGTTGAGGATGCTAGCTAAGCTAACTAATGAAGAAGATTTGGTCTTGAAAGATTGAAATGAGACTTGATCTGGGTATTTGCCTATTTGGTCCTAGTTACCCTAATTTAGGTTGTTCTAAAAGTTTACTGGTTTAGATTATTCTCTTATATTCCTAGTTTTCAATGTTTAGATTGTTCTCAAGTTTTTTTTGTCAATTTTATAGTTTGATGTTACTTTCGTTGCTCAAGAAAGTATTATATTCATAGGTCAATTAATTAGTTGGTGTAAAAGTGAAAAGAACCAAAAATCATTATGGTGTGTTCTTTTTATTCTATCAGATGTTAAGATCCAATTTGTCTTCATTTGCTTTATTTAGATGATGAGAAGATACATGGATGGAAGATATATTGTAGACTATGAACCTCCCATTTCCAGTTCACTTACAATTAGCTTTGGCAATAGCTATCCTTTTCAAAATCTCTGGGTTTAGTTCTATATATATATATATATATATATAATGTCAACAGGTCAGTTGAATAATGTTGGTTGAATAATTTACTTACATATATATTTTTTTTTTCATTGTCAACTTGTAGAGGAAATACTTAATAATTTTGTTTAATGATATATATATATATATATATATATACACAAGAAAATCTCCTTGAATTGGATGCAATAACCAAAGATGTAATGGAATTGAATATCAACAAAGACAATGATAATGCTCTAGCAGCTCCACCTCTTTCTGCAAGTTCTATATGTGTTTAAATTTGTGTTTTTATCATATTTGAGATTGTAAAATTAATTTGTTTACAATATGTATTGTTTATTATTATATATATTTGGGATATAATTTTTAATTTTAATATTTTACAAAGTTTCGACTGTGGTGGTGTGAATGTGGATCATATTGATTACTTGTGCTATATTATAATATTTTATATTTTATAACTATCCTTTATAGTTTAATACTTGTATGAAATAAATTACTCAACAAACAAGTCTAAACGTGTCAAACATGTCAACGGGCTGAAACGTGTCGGATCGTGTCGAATAAATTTATTATATTGACTAACATATCTTAACGTATCGTGTCCTGTCCTGTCAACACGTTATCTTAATAAGTCGTATTAGTACTAAGATTTTTGACACAAAACCCTTAACGAGTCATGTTCATATTGATCATTTAAGTGTAATGTACATGTCTTGATATGACACGATAACACGTTTTAACACTCCTACTTGCAAAGGATATACTGATTATATTGATTATTTTTTACAAATTATAATCAAATTCTTCTTTTTACAAAGTGCAATGCTACATATAATCTATTTTTATAGATTTTTTTGTCGTCCAAATAATAGATAGACATAAAAGTCTTAATTTCATAATAAAATTAATTAAGATACCCTTATTTACAAATAAAAAAATATTAAATTTAGAAAATTCATTTATTTACTCATAAAATTAGATTGTTTTAATTAGGTTTATAATACAATATACAATTATAAATTATAAGAAGGATTATTCTTTTACAAAAGAAAAGAGGAATTGATGTGCAGTGTACAAGACTTTCGCATTTCTACACATGTACGCAGCGGGAATGGAAATACAAAAAATTTCTTTAAATATATATATATATATATATATGGCTGACAATAGATGATACAACTTGTAAATTCAATACAAAAACGACACAAAGTTAGTGAATTTAAGTCAAAATGGATTGAATAGTCAAAATACGATCAATAAAGTCAATAATGGGTCAACTCGCTTAATCCGAAATCCACTCACAATAACTCATTTAAATTTTGTTTCAAACTTTTAATTTTATTATTATTGAGTTGTAATATTAGTATTTCTTAATATGCTTATATCTTTATAATTGAGATTATAATTTTGGATCTATCCTCTTATTTGTTTTTGTAGTTTTACAATATTAGTTTTATAGTAAGTTTAAATTTAAAAACTATTGATATTTTTGTTAATTGGCAGTCTTATTATTACTTTTAGATAATTTGGCTACCGGTAAATATATACATATATATATATATATATCTTAACTTTTATAATTATTTCAAATGGATTATGCATATTACTTCAACATATTTAAATGACATGGATTGAAATGAATTGTGTTGTGTTAACATATTTCTAATTAGTTATTAAATGGATCAAAACAGCTACACGGTTCATTATTTAAATAAGTTCGTTGTTTAATAGGTCGGGTTTGAATTGATTTATGCAGTCAAATGTTTTTAATTGACACGACATGAACGAAATCCATAAACACGAATTGGCACCCCTACTAAAAAGATCATTTTGATTCCATAATATTTAAAGGATTTGTACACACACAAAGAAATTACATAAAAATAATCCCACAAATTAATTTAGCTATATCTAATCCATTAAATCTATTTTATAATAAAAATAATTTTACAATCTAATAAATCACATTAAAACATGTCAGTTCATAAGATAGTTTTTGTATAACCACTTTGTGACTATAATATATCATAATATTTAATATGAATAATGCTAGTACAATCTGCATAAGGCTTGCATACTCTAAAACTGCAAATCATTTTTCTTTTACTATATACAAGCATAGTATATGATATCACTTGTTATGTGATCTGATATTTGTTAACAAAATGCAAACGATAACATTTTTCTTCATTTATGAGATTCAATTTATTGAATGAGTAGAAAAATAAACTTGCAAACAGATATTTTGTTATAAAAAGTCTTGGAAGCGGGTCTTTTCATGGTGGGTATGCCTGATGCTGGCCCGGTTTGGATTGCAATGTCAATAGGCTAGAAAATGAACCTTCAGCCCAATGAAATGACAGATGAAGCCCATTACTTTCTTCTCTTACTGGATTTAAAGCCCATTAAGGTTATCCAAGTAGAAGACATCCATTCCCAAATAGAGAAAAAAAAAAGTACTGAATGAAATCCAACTCGGTGATCTAGGCCAGCAGCCCACCACCATACAACAAATTCTCAAGAAATATCAAACAAATATTAGAAGATCACGTTAAACGAAAAGTTGGGAATTATTTCCCAAACCAAAAGCATTTGTACCAAAATAATTATTTTTATTCTTAAATTATTATTATTTCTACATTGCATGTTTGTCTTCAAGACAATAGCAATTGAATTCCAATTAAAAGCCACTAACAACTAGGCAGTTAGGTAGTCCACCCTAATATCGTTATAATTTGTTTTTTTTTTCTAATTTTATTTATCACTTATAAATAAATAATTAATAGCATATTTAACCTTATTTATTAATCTGATGAAGTCTCTTTTTTTCGAAAACAATAACACCACCACAATCATTTGTTTTTTTTCCAATGAATTACAATAATGTTGCATGCCTAGAAAGAAACTAGAAAATTGAAAACCTCTCAGGAGCACTTTGTGGGCGTTTCTTATTAAAATGTTTTGTGTATTTAAGAAAAATTTATAAAAAGTTTATTTTTTTCACATATCAGTTATTGATATATTGCAGGCTCAACATGGAGAAGACTGCAATCTATTTAAGCAAGAATACAAAGTCTGATGTCAAAGTGGCCATTTTGCCAGCTGCAAAACTTTAAAAAAAAAAAAAAATAGATCATATGAGAAGTATTTGGCCCTTCCATCTTATGTGGGGAGCTATAAGGTAGCAACTTTTAATTCAATTCTTGAAGCTCTCGGAAACATACTGCAAAATTGGAAGGTTAGATTCTTATATCAAGTTGGTAAAGACATTTTGCTAAAATCTATAGTGCAAGTCATACCTACTTATTGCATGAGCATTTTTAAACTGCCTCGAGCCATATTGAGTGCCATATACAAGTTAATGCAGAAATTTTGGTGGGGTAAGAGTGATGATAAATCAAAAACTCAATGGCTATCTTGGAAACAACTTGGCAAAGCAAAGTTTGAAGGGGGTTTAGGTCATAGGGACTTTGAAGATTTTAATCTTACTTTGCTTGTAAAGCAAAGTTGGAGGATTATACAACAATCTCATTCATTAGCAGTTAGAGTTCTTAAACATAAATACTTCTTGAGAACTGATTTTTTGAGTAGTAAAGTTGTTAGCAATGCATCCTGCTTATGGAGAAGCTTTCTGGTAAAGCATGTATCGAATGAAGGCTTGATATGGAGAATAGGTAATGGAGTCAATGTGAATATTTGGAAGGTTAGATGGCTTCCTACTCCAATCTTTAAAGTGCAGTCCCCTGTAAAGGCAGGTGTTGAGGGAAAGATTGTGTGTTTTCTGATGGATTCTTTTAAAGAGAATTGGAATACAGCTATGTTGAGAAATCTTTTTGTTGATCAAAAGGTGGAGACTATTAGTAGAATCCCTATTAATCTAAGTTATGCTCCTGATAAATTGATTTGGAGATGCACAAATATGGGAAATTCATTGTTAAGAGTGCCTATCACCTCCTGGGTGAATTGGATGCTTCAGACAAGGGGCAATCTTCTGTTCAATTGGCTAAGAGTGATTTTTGGGCTAAGTTATGGAGAGAATTGGAGTACCTAATGTAGGGAGAATGATGCTTTGGAGGGCCTCTCATGAATCTTTGCCATATAAACAAAATCTATACAAAAGGAAGATTGTCAATTTGCCTCTATGTTCCATTTTCAATCTGGAGCCAGAGTCCTTAATTCATGCACTATTGTCATGCCCCTCCACTCAAGATGTTTGGAGATATAATTCAAGAAAGTTACAGAAAATGCATACATTGAAAACAAGTTTATGTGATCTTATGGATCTCTTATTTATACACATAGTGATGAGGATCTGGGTATATTTGCATCCACCACTTATTAGATATGGAAGATAATAAAAAATTTTGTTTTTGAAGACAAGTTTTTGTCCCCATTTTTTATTGTTCAAATTATAACTCAATTCAACTCAGTTCAGTTGGTAGGTGATTATCAGGTTGCACATCAGAAAGATTCTACAGCAAGTGGCAATGCAAGGCAGTCGGCAACTCAATGGACAACTCCTCCTCCCACCATGTTAAAAGTAAATTAGAATGTAGCAATTGATCACCTAAACTGTCGAGTTGGTATAGGGGTTATCATTAGAGGTCAAGAGGGGAAGGTAGTGGCCATTTTACAATCTAACAAAGAATTATTTTCAGAGGAAAAAATGGTTGAGATAGTGGCTGCTCTTAAAGTAGTGATTCTTTATAATCAACTGCAATTAGAAAATGTGATCTTTGAAGGAGATGCTTAAATTGTTGTTAATGAGATCAATGGTATGAATGAAAGTTGGAGTTCATTAGGCTTCATTATTTGAGATATTCAAGTTATGCTTAAGAAATTGCAGCATTGGAAAGTTGTTTTTGTTCTTAGAATTTGCAATAATTTAGCTCATTGTTTAGCTAAGGATGCACTTCAATTTTTTGATAGCGTTATTTTGGAGTAAGTCCCTCTGTGTATCCATCATTTCATGTCATAAGTTGAATAAAGATTATGCTTCTTTTTTAAAAAAATCATGAAACTTGATACAAGTTTGGAATTAAAATAATAATAATAATAATAATAATAATAATGATGATGATGATGAGTTTTATAAGTAAAAGTAAAATTAAACTATAAATACATATAACATTACTATTTTAATAGATGTGATTTTGTCGTCTTTTCTCGACTTAACAACTTAAATTGCCAGCCCTTCAAAAAAAAAAACGTTTAGATTTTAAAATGAGATGAATTTAATTTTTTTTTAATATTATAATTATTTTACAATTTAAAAAAATTGAATTGAAATTTAAAAAATATGTAATGAGATTTGAAAAATGTGTATAGAAATTTATATTTTGTATGAAAAATTGAAAAAATATAATAATGAAATGAAAATGAGTTGAGATAATTTGTTATCCAAACGGAACATTATAAATGGCAGCCAGAATAATTCTTCTTGAGGAAAACGACGACGTTTTGGCTCTATCCAACTCCACCAATTACTCAGGTCGTAAGAAGGAAGATTGTGAGTAGATTGCTGCTTCGAAGAGGAGGGAGGAGTTCATGTCAGGTACGAACCCTAGCTTCTCATCTACAGCGTGCATATATTCAATTATGGATTTATTATGGGTTGGGTCGTGTTTGTTTGTTTGCTGATCAAATCTACAACAGCGTTGGAAACGGAGACAGAGCTACTCTTTCACCAAGAGAAATTGGTCTATAACCTTAATAAACCCCGTTTCGATCAGATTTAATTATCATTTTATTTGAATTTTGACCCTGATCATGTGGTGGTGTGTAACTTTATCATTAATTTCTCTGAGTTTGAGTTCTCCATTTTTTGAACATGATCTGAGCTTGATTGTAGCAATATGCTCATTGTTCCTAGGTGTCAGAGTTATGAACTGGATTCAGCGCAAGATCTATCTTTACAATGTCACTTTTGGGCTTTACATGTTGGATTGGTGGGAGCGTTATCTTTTCAGTATCCTCCATTGCATCCCTCCTGATCTTCAAGGATCTGAGTTGCTTGATCTATGCTTGTTTTTTTTTTTTTTTTTTTTTGTACTTTTTGCAACAATTCAACCAAGACTTACTTGGGTTCCATACCATTATGATATCTATGAAGACAACCATAAACTGAACTCTCAGTTTATGGTTGATTTACAAAAGAGATAACAAGTACTTTTTAGCTTTCATATCCTAGCTTTTTTCTTCCATCAATTTCGACCCCTTTCCGTCTGTCAGTGTGATATTGCATTCTTGAGTTCCTAAAATTTTCCAGATGCTCTAGTGATTGTGTTGATATGGTTCGTTCTTTACAATGGATCACAATATGTAACCAAGTTATGCAAGAGGTAACTCAAGAACCTTTTTTCTTGTGGTTTTCCTCATAAAGTGGTAACTTAGCGTTTTACCATTTCATAAATTGGTAGCTTTGTATTGATCATTGTGGCATGAGGCTTTTCTTATGGAGTTTGTGATGTACTTTTTGAATTGGTAGGGGTACAAAATATGTCAAACATGCTTGAAAGAGCTGCCTGTGAAATTAAAAAGGTACTTGCAGGTTGTGGCAACCATGCTTGACTGCTCTAGTGCTAAAACTGAGTTTTTGACTTTTTCTCCCTGAACGAATGTAGTATGTCTTGCTATTAGTCAATCCAAAATTAATAAAATCAGCATTCTAGTACATTTTTAGCTGGTAAGCTGCATTATTTCTTACCGTCCGACTTTTATGTTGAGCGTCTGTTTTTTACCCGCAAAATTGGAATCCTGTAAATCTCTTGGTGACCCGACATGTACTCTAGTTTTACTTCTAAATAATTTCATTTTCTGAATTTGGCTTTTAATTTTTATCTTACGTCAGGCATTTATGGTGAGGAACAGAACTGGAATCAAGTCATAACTGGAAGGATGACAAATGCAGCATTGCAGATGAGTGGCAGCAGATATAATGATGCTGCTGTATAGTTTAATTTCATTATGATTGCATGGGGACTTGGGGAGTTTCTTTAGTTTGTGTAGATAGAGATGCATGCATGTCTTGCCTGTGTTTTCAAACTTCCACAAGAATTTTTCCAGAGCAATTTCTGTTGTTTTAGCAAATTTTTTCTATTTTCTTGTGATCAGGATTTTTAAAAAAATTGTTTAGACTGTTGTAAAAATAGGCTTTTAGAATCAGTTATAACTTAATAGGCTTTCAGAATCAGTTATAATTTTATTTCTTTATTTTTTTTGTAGCATTGTTACTGTATTTCTCTTCCTTTATTCTGCGTCCATGTAAAGCTCAAATTCTTATAAAATGTGACTTTGGAAGAACCCTGTACATTGTTTTTCAACAAAATTATCAAGCTCACCATCTTGTAAAGAGAAAGAGCTTTTGGTACAGGCCCAGTTCTATTGGATTTTGGTTGGAGAACTGGTTTGCCGATACCAAGACTGAAACCAAAAAAAGTCTTGCACTTTGAGAGTAAGCAAGAGACGAGCAGATTGGCGAAAAGTATGACCATTTTTTGGATGACTTATTACTCATAGGCGTGAGGTTGTTGCTGTCGTGCCAGTGGAGAGAGAATAGTCGAACGCTGGGTGAGGAACGAGAGAGAAATATTATGTGGGGAGGAACAAGAGCAGTTGTGATAAAAAATATAATTTTTAACTTTAAGATTTATAATTTATAACTTAAATAATAATAAGTTCTATATTTCAAAAATTATTTACTGTACTTTTAAAATTAATTATAATAATTTTTTTAAAATATACAATTGTCTATACAAGCTTTTTAATAGAAATTTCAATTTGATATTTTTTGAAAAAATTAAATTTTAATTTTTTCAACTGTTTAAAACTCTTTTTTAAAAAATTATTAAATATATTATTTTTTCTTTAAAAATATTTTTAATAGGTTAAAAGCAATTTTTAAGATTTAAAACGGAACTCTAAACTGGTTTTAAACAAGTCTTTGTTTTAAAAAAAAAATGTTTTTAATTACTTAAAAACATTTTTGAAGGTTCAAAATGCATACCCAAACAATTTCTTATTCTTTCTTCTCTTCGAGTGTGTTTTTTTTTAAATAAAATAAGCCGCCATGTCAGCTGGGAGGTGCAAATTCACGCGTCTAATTGTAGATAGCATAACCGTGAATGAAAATATCAAATTCTCTCTTCTGTTATGAAGAGTCGGCAGTCGCTCCCTGTTCCACCACTAAAATTATGTGAATGACCCTACCACTATTATATTAAATTCTGCATAGTGACTTACATAATAATTTTAAAGCCTATAAATAGGAGTTTCAGTTGTAATGAAATTCATAAGAAAAGATAGAGAAGGAAGAAAGTTTCAGAGAGTTTCTTTTATATTTCTCTTGCAATAGTAGTAGTTTTCTTTTTAGTTTTATAATACGTTATCAGCACAAGGTTCTACCGATACTGAAGCTAGTGGTCTTCTATTTCAAGTAAGTTTTTCAATATATTATTTGCAGTCCTTGAGATAAATATTAAAGGTAATATTTCTGAATATTACTTGATAAAATTTTATTTTTATTCTCATGATAATGTGAATATATTTCTTAAATTCACAGATTTATTTTTGTAATATAATGTCAAATATTGAGATTTATTACTATTGACATTTCTGAAAAATGTTATTTATCCAAGATCCTTGATGAGATCTATTTGGATATGATGATGAACTTGAAAGATACAATCATAGAAGAAAACCATGTGTCCCTGAAGGACCATACTGTGTATCTGAAAAATCATCTTACTGTGTGAAATAAATTAATGGAGTAATATAAACACCAGAAGATGTAATCCTCTCAAAAGATCATTATGATTTATTGCACCTGAAGTTGCAAGATTTTAAGAGTGGTATTGAATATTCTGCACTCTTTAAAATCAGCTCAATATTAAAATTATGCAGTGAAAATGTCACTGATGATGATATATAAAAGAAAACATTATTTTTCATACCTCGAATGTGCTCCTGCAGTAGAAATATTGAGAGTGAAAGTTCAACAAATATTCTGAACTTTTGTTTTGTCTTCCAGTGATTGAGCTAAATAATGAGTTTTTGTTACACCAGATACGTCCTATTAATGATATCGAATTTACATAATTCCCAGAAGTGAACGGGAACTAAGAGCGTAGACGTGGTAGAAAAATTATAGAAGTGTTGGTCCCAAAAGCGACAATACTAAAGATGATAAAAATATATCGTATCACCAGAAGTGATCCAACTCAGAGAAGAGTAAAGGCCTTCAGAATAATTTTTCATAAAAAGATGAAAATGTTTGTCATAGATGTAATATGACTAACAGTAGTCACGTACCTGTTGTACGGTCAAGCACTTAATTTACTTATACTAAGTTTTTATATATAAGCTTATTAATATTTCATCATATTTTAAAATAATGAAATATCAGTGCCTGAAACATGACAAGAAATTACTTGGGATAATAAAACCTTGTTTAAATTTGATCCTCTTACAAATAAATGTGAACTAAAAGTTTAGAGGATTATTTATCTGCAAAGTGTTGCAAATCAATTACATGATGTATTTACTGACACTAAAGGTGTTGTAAAATCATATATTACTGCTGTTACTGCTTAAACAAGAATTGAAGTCACTGAAGAACGAGTTGTTAAAACAGCAATAAATGAGTCTAAGATATACCTGAAGCGTTGAAGACCTATTGGTGCACAAGAAAAATAAAAATCGGTGCTCATGAAGAGACTGTATTTTCTGTATAAAATATAATCCTCCTGAAGAGTGTAACTCCTAAAGAGTATAACTCCTGAAAAGAAAACTCCTGAAGAGTATAAACCTCCTAAAGAGCAACCTCCTGTAGAGGTGTTTCATGAAATGTTTTCCCCTGGAGAGGAATAATGAGATCTCAATACATTTCATGAGTACTGAAAAATTTATGGATAGAAATAAAACTGTTGTCGACAACATATATGATAACACTTGATATTACCAGAAGTAATAAAGAAAGTGAGTCAAAAATCGTCGAAAAATGTCGACGTAGAAATGATTGGCCAAAATAGAAAGCAGTTATTAAAACTGAATTAAACTCGCTAGTGAAGCGAGATGCATTTGGACCTGTTGTCCAAACACCAAAGGGTGTAATATTTGTCAGATATAAGTGAGTATTTATACGAAAGCGTAATGCGAAATGAAATTATGCGGTATAATTTGTCGTATAAGATTTCTAGTAGAAACCCGAGCAATTATGAGGAAACATATTTCCTTGGTATGAATGAAATCACATTCATATTTTTAATTGATTT
The DNA here is from genome assembly GCA_036898215.1 of Platycarya strobilacea. NCBI lineage: Eukaryota > Viridiplantae > Streptophyta > Magnoliopsida > Fagales > Juglandaceae > Platycarya > Platycarya strobilacea. The sequence continues at coordinate 26,270,946 of CM072551.1, forward strand.
GGTTATTACAAAAGGATTAGATATGCAGTTAATGAATGTGGTCACTGCATATTTATAAGCATCATTAGATTATTACGATACTTGAAGCATCTAATCCAAGTACATTTAGGAGTATGTACTTTATAAAGTTTCAAAGATCTTTACATGGGTTAAAGCAATCCGGACGCATGTGGTATAATTGAATCAACAAGTATCTATTGAAAGAAGGATTTAAGAATAATCATATATGTCCATGTGTTTTATCAAAATTCGAATTTGTCATTATTACAGTTTACGTTGATGATTTATCTTGTTAGAACTCTTGAAAAGATCACAAGGGTTGCTATAAATTCAAGGAATGCATTTGAAAAGGAAAGATCTTATTATTCAATTCATAGATGAGTTACAAGAATTTGAGACTTCTAGCCTCATCTCTCAAATGCATTTACTTTTCATAAAACAACATACCATCCTTATCTAAAGGATTAGGCAATCGAAATGAAGAGGCAAGTAAGGATTTTAAATCCTTATTTTCTTGCTTTAAGTCTGCAATTTTTCTGTCAGACTCTTGAACGAGTCGTTGAAGTACAGAAACCTTCTCGTTAAACTCCTCAATCTCACGATTTTTGGATTGTAATCGGTTGGAAAATCCAACAATAGAGGAGGAGTATCGGGTGCCGAGAGTCACCAATTCATAAACAACTTCACGATCTGACTTATTAGCCAGATCATTTGCTTGCTGTAACATTGCACTTGCGGAAGATGCAGGATCAACTTGTAATTGAGGTGAAGGATACCTCATATGTTGATTGTGAGAAATAGTAAAAGGAAATTGATGAGCCATTGGAAATTTGTAGAATAAGAATACAAATACAGATGAATTATAGATATGAGAAGAAGATTTGATGCGTACTAAATGAAGCTAAAGACGGTTCTTATAGAAATGGAAATAAGAACAAGACAAACCATCATCTCTTCAAATCTCACTTTACAAGATATGCTGGATGCATAATTTCAAAACCCAGTGAGATTAATTACAGCTATCCCTATTTTCTTGTAAACGCTGAACCTCTGCCATTAGCTGCTGTTGTTGACTTTGTATCTGAGCTCTATCTCGTTCCAACTCTTCTACTCGTGTTTTCAGGTCACGAGAATACCAGTCTACAAGTTTCTTCAGCTCCTTGTTATCTTGTTATAAATTTTTATTTTTTCTATCGTTAGTTGCAAGCGTTTGATGCAACTCAGATATTTGATTTTTAAGATGATCAACCTCACTCGTTCTTGCTAATAGCCTCTGAGACATGGTTGTAAGAGAGGCAGCATATTGAGCACTGAGGGTTCTTGATGCTGCAACAATTTCAGGATCAGATTTACTAGAAAGATATATCTCTGCTCCTATTATGGTATTTACAGCCTCAGAAGAAAATATAAGTTGTTGAGGTATAAAAGGTTCATGGTTTAAATCTGGGACATTAGAATTTCTATCAGACATAATATCGTTCTGAATGAACAACAACTGAATCTATGAGGAATGCGAAATCTTTTTGCTGGAGTAAACCAATGGTAAAATTGGTTATATTTAAACAACAACCCGAAACCTTCAAATCTCTTCAAGATCTCGTTTGTCTACAATGTCAAGCGGATTTGATTTTCTGCCGAACCGATAATATTAAACTTCAAAACTTTTACAGCTTTTATCATACATAGATGGTTTCCAATATTATTTTCGCCGTATATAAATAAGTTCTTCCTAATAACGCCGAATGAGGGGGAGAAAATTTTAAATTAAAATATTATCATACTCTCTCTAATGCATTATTTAGTTGGAGATCGTGTTTGAATTCTTAACTTGTTATATATACTGAAATCATATTTACTTATTACTTGAAACACTAACACATATTATAAGGGGAGTTTAAGTATTATTGCAGGTATCAGATTTCTAGTAAGTTTGTCAACCAGATATTATTTTTCATCTTCAAATCACTCAGAGATTATTGCAATTTATGAAACAAGTCGAGAGTATATTTGGCTAAGATCAATGACTCAACAATTTTATACGAAGATAATGCTACTTGTATCATTCAAATCAAAGGAGGATATATCAAAAATGCGATCAAGTAATAATCTAACAGATTTATTCACGAAGACATCACCAACTGCGACATTCAAAAAAATTATGCAAAATATTAAAATGTGAAGATTCAAAAATTATTGTCATGCACTTTCCAGGAGTAAAAGTCCTGAAGACTTGTACTGATTGTACTCTTTTTCCTTCGCTTCGCTAAGGTTTTATCTCATTGGGTTTTCCTTTGCAAGGTTTTAATGAGGCAATCTTAAAGCATTTGTAGATACATAAAGAGACTGTACTCTTTTTCCTTCGCCATTAGTTTTTCTTCCCACTGAGTTTTTCCTTGGCAAAGTTTTAACGAGACAGATTCTTTATGGATGGTTATTCAAGGGGGAGTTTTATGAAGAGTCGGCAGCCGCCCCCCTGTCCCACCACTAAAATTATGTGAATGACCTCACCACTATTATATTAAATTCTGCATAGTGACTTGCATAGTAATTTACATAGTAACTTGCATAGTAATTTCAAAGCCTATAAATAGGAACTTCAGTTGTAATGAAATTCATAAAAAAATATAGAGAAGGAAGAAAGTTTCAGAGAATTTCTTTTATATTTCTTTTGCAATAGTAGTAATTTTCTTTTTAGTTTTATAACATCTTCCTCTTTTTCGTCTATTTTTCATTTATATTGGATTTTGAATTTTCTGTGAGTGAAGTTGGTGACTCCTATTATGAAAACCGGATGGCCCAAGATGGTGGTCGATCGCAAACGACCCAATGGGTGAGAGAGTCTCCTCACCCACAAAGTGGCTACACGACCAGCTCCGTGCTGGCATATTGCGCCCAACCCATAAGTGCCCACTCACATGGGGCTCTCATGAGTCATGCCGAACTTAATTAATTTTATTATATTTAATTATTCTGTCTATTATATATGTTAATTAATGATTATATTTTAATTAAAACATGAGTTTAAAAATATAATTAGTAATCATATTATACTTAATTAAATTACTAATTGATATTTTAAGTATTTGCAATTATTAAATTAATTAATTTTATCATATTTAATTATTCTATCTATTATATGTTAATTAATGATCATAGTTTAATTAAAACATGAGTTCAAAAAAATAATTAGTAATTATATTATATTTAAATTAAATTATTAATCGATATTTAAAAAAATGATTTCTACTCAACATTCGAACGCTCATTTGAAGTGATCTCAAGTGGGTCATGTGTTTTCATCACTGTTTACAGAGAAGACAAACCACCTATGGAAGTTGGCCCCCTATTTTTTCAACAACATATCCCAACTTACTTCATAGTTCATACATCCAAAGACATCCAAAATATAACTCACTCCAAAGAGACTATCTTCGTGTGTGTGTGTGTGTGTGTGTGTGTGTGTGTGTGTGTGAACTCCAACACATTCATGGGTATTATATAAGTCATACATCATAGCTATGCAATGCATACAATATAAAACACAAATTCCGATCATTTCCATTTGACGGGAAGCACAATTGGTTCTGAACGCCTATTCAACATCACATTCCAAAAGATAGAAAACGGAAGAAGAAAGGTACAATACAACAATATAGTAGCATTGAACTCATTTTTGACCGAGATTTGTTCTACTGGTAAGAGGGAAAGGAGGCAACTGGAGAACAGATTCCTCATTCTCCAACGGGTCCGATCTTAGAATCTACAAAAATAGTGGTAATTGAAATCTAGGCAAGTTACGATTAGTCTTAAGTCGACAAAATGAATAAACTTATCCTCTAAGTCATAAACACACACAAAGGGAAAACTTACTATCAAATAAAATTGCACACGTCAAGAAAATAAATAAATATTTAATTAATATATATACACACACACACACAGAGAGAGAGAGAGAGTAATGGATCTTGGAGGACAGGCTTGGTGTCATCTTGAGTAGGCCTGAAAGGGGGTTTTGGTTTGTGAGGTTGCGAACTGCTTTGGATATTGCTATTGTTGTTGGTTCCAGTGATGGTTGATTTGATCGAAATCTCCGAAATTTTCATTGTTGCAAGTCTTGCAACACTCTTACACACACACAGCAAAACTGAAAATCTAGAAAAAAAATAAATATAGACATAATCCAGTGACAGCTGCGAAATAATTCAGGTTTAAATCAAACACATTATATGCATAACAAGAAAGAGCTTACCCAATTAATACAATTAATAATAACACCATCAGTTAAAATACATTGATGTAAGAAAACTTAGTGAAGACACAGCCTTATTACAATCCCTAAATTAATAATAACACCACACTATCCTGCATGCAATTCAGTGGTCCAGTTGTATAATAGTGCAGCTAAGAATAGCAGCAAACTTAGTGAAGACACAGCCTTATTACAATCCCTAAATTAATAAATTGTTTTCTTCATGATTTCAAATAATCTGCCAGCATAAATAAGAAACCTGCATATTCAAAGAAATCAAACTCTACCAAAACTCCTGTCATAGCTCCGAGATAATCAAAAGTGAAAATCTAAAGAAAATTCGAAACTCTCCTATAAGAGGAACTTAAAAAATTATGTAAGAAAAAGCATAACAACACAAAAAAGTACCCTATATACCTTAAGAAATTCAAACCAATTGAAAACCACACAGCCAAAAAATCTAAACCTGAGCAATATTCAATTAAATGAATCATAATACATAACTAAGTACTGGCAAGATAAAACTACATGTAGAACATGGATAATCAACTGAACCTTAATCCCAATTAGGATCAGCTTTAGTGATGCAATCAGAACATCAAAGTCGGCCACATGTATTCTCTTCATGTATAAATACATAAAAAAAAAAAAAAAAAACCTAAAAATAGCATGTTTATATCAAATTGGAAAAAGAAACATTTAAAGCAACACCTAAAATCTTAAGAAATGACATACACGTGGTCTTTTGTTACCAAAAAAATATGATCCATATTCTTTAACAACTAGAAACTAGGAGAGTGACTAACTAAGTAATATATATATATACACACACCATTTCTGTATACACTATACATAAAAAAGTATCTGACAATGTTGAAAGCAGAAAATATTATGACCACTTCCACTCCCCAAAGTGTAGAGACATAGTTTAACTACAACTATAATTTTTCTCAAATGGGCAGTTCCAAGCAACATTATAAGAGTAGTGAAGTCCTGGCTATTGTTAAAACATAACATTACTAGTAAAGTTGGCTGCATCCAAACTGCATAACGTATAGTGAATCTTCTCGTGCAAGAACCCGTGGTTGTGAGAAAAAATATTTCCCTTTCTAATATATTGGCCTAACATAGAGACTTTATAAATAGATAAACTCAAGATATCATGACCATATGAACGTAGCTTAACATCATTAAACCATATGGAGTATTGGGTAAAAAGATGAGATTTTGCATTTATAGTCTAGAGAGCCCTCACACAGCTCAAGTTGAAATGAAATCAATGGAAGGAATCGAAAAGCAGAAAAATAGGCTTTTGCCGAGGGAAAGAAATGAGCTTTTTTGGGTTAATAAAAGCGCATGAACCAACTTCCCCACATAATCACTATTAGCACAAGTATACTCAGATTTGTGGCAAAGAACACATTTTTTTCTTGCTAATAAACGCCTCTTTGAAACCTTCTGTAATAGCAAAACACATTGTTAAAATCTTTTTTTTTTTTAGGTGAAGATTAAAGGTAATGGAGGACTCACTAGATGTTGGTCTTCAGAAATATCCTGGCCTCTGCTTTGAGGTGCGCGGATGAAGGTGTTCACTCTTCTGCAGTACCTCGACAGCCTGAGGAAATGGCTTTGTTCTGAAACTGTAAGTTTGGAACCCTCAAAACTTTCGAAATGCCCAAAAAAAGAACAAACAAAAAGAGAGTACCTGTGAGTTTGGAGGAGAAGAACGGTGAGAGAAAGGGGGGTTGTAGTTGTCGCTGACGAGACCTCGAGTGTGATCGTGATCTTGCCGACGAGTCTCCAATGGTGGTGCGGTGGTGATTCGGTGGGAAGATCGCCTGGAGGCCGTCACTGCTGCACGAAGTGTTCTTCTTCGTCTTCCCTGGAACGGTTGCTTGAAGAGAGAAATTTCGAGGGAAATGGGATACGGAAAGAAATCCGGAAAGGTAAAGTTGAGAGAGGGGAAAAAAAATAATAATAAAATAAAGATTTATCCAATCTCCAAATCGGCCATGAATGGCATTTGTCGTTATTTTACTGTTCATTTAACTTTTACGTTTAGAGTTTGGCAAATTCAATATGACCTAAAATTAAGATATATCAATTAAAATTTTATGGAATTTGCTTTTTAGTCCCCACGCGATCTTCCTACTGAAACACTATCGCACCACCATTACGAACTTATATAAATATAAGGGTTATATTGGGAAGTAGTCACACTCAGGACACTCCCCTTCACATGAACAGTGTCATGGAATTGTTTATGTGAGGGAAAGTGCACTGAGTGTGACTTCTCCCCCTCATTTTTCTAAATATAATAGTCAAAAATCATTTTTTTTTCATTAACTAAAATTCTCCCTTAATTTTAGGCAGAAATTCAGAAAGAAAGAGTATTGAATATCAGTCTTAAATTTAAACAGCACAAATGTAAGAAAAAATTTACTCAACAGCTACTGTTTCACTACATCCATGACACGCATGACGTGACAAACACCACTGAACCCAAGCCCTCATTCAGCCAAATTTCCCTCGACCCCAATCCCTCCTATTGAATATTACACTCCCCCATCAATTAAAATTTTATGGAATTTGCTTTTTAGTCCCCAAGCGATCTTCCTACTGAAACACTATCGCACCACCATTACGAACTTATATAAATATAAGGGCAATATTGGGAAGTAGCCACACGAACTTATATAAATATAAGGGTAATATTGGAAAGTAGCCACACTCAGGACACTCCCCCTCACATGAACAGTGCCATGGCATTGTTTATGTGAGGGAAAGTGCAATGAGTGTGACTTCTCCCCCTCATTTTTCTAAATATAATAGTCAAAAATCATTTTTTTTTCATTAACTAAAATTCTCCCTTAATTTTAGGCAGAAATTCAGAAAGAAAGAGTATTGAATATCAGTCTTAAATTCAAACAGCACAAATATAAGAAAAAATTTACTCAACAGCTACTGTTTCACTACATCCATGACACGCATGACGTGACAAACACCACTGAACCCAAGCCCTCATTCAGCCAAATTTCCCTCGACCCCAATCCCTCCTCCCGAACCATGGATCTCATTCGTCTTCTTCGACCTCAGTCACCAAAGCCAGCACAGCCACTATTTCACCCTCCCTTAGCCCTCTCCACGACGAATCTCAACCAGTATTTCACCATCACTCAGCCCTCCCTACAACGAACCCCCGATGAAAAAATGAAGAATTTCTTGCAAATAAGGTTTCCAATTACTTTTATGTGTCGACCGATATAGCCTTTCTAAACTCTAGATTTTAAGCAAAATCCAAAAGGACCGCAGATTTCATAGAAGAGACATGGCTCTCGAGTCTCTCCAACTCTCTCTTTCTATCGTGTTTTGGTTTCTTTTTTTCTTTCTTAGATAATGAAGCGTTTGAACTTTGATCCTACTGCTGAATCGCATTTCGATCGAGAAAATCGTCCCACCATCCAAGACCCATGCCGGCATTTTGCTTTGCAAGAAAGCTATCGAGGTCAATTCCCTTACTCTACATTCTTTTTTCCTCATTTTTCTGCTTATGGCTGTCAATGTGTTTTTTTTATTTTGAAATTTGAAGAAAATTGAACAAACCCAATACCCACAAGGAAATAATTGTGATAAGCTTAATTGAGTGATGAGATTTGCAAATTTGTTGCTTTTCTTTTTTTTCGCCCATTTTTTCAGCACCCAAACGATAACCATAGGTTCTTGTTTCTAGGCCCTGTTTGTAGATAAATTATGAGGGAATTTTCATTTTTGTATACATAAAGCGACACAAAATTTGTAGTCAACTTGTTTTTTCTTTTTGATTTACTTTATTCAGTGGTTAGTCTTGTAAAACATTTTCTCTACTTTTCCTTTTGTTCTTTATTACTAATTGGTACAATAAATTGAAATTCTTCATTAGTAATGTTTCACTTTAGCACTTTACGAGGTTGTCAAAATTTGTTTTCTTTATTTTGTTCATTTAGTCTTCAAATGCATGATTGTGCACATCCTAATATGAGATAACTATAAAAGAAACAATAAAAAAAACAAATCCTAAGAAGACATTTGGTAAGTATTTTGAATTTATGATGAGGAAATCTCTAGTATCTTCAGCTTGATTTCTTGTGAATGCCAAGTTGGAATAAGTAAGGCAGTAAAAAGACCAGACCGGACTGGACCGGTTGTCCCAGACCGGGTCGGTCTAAGTTTTACATGGACCGATTAATTCCAGTACGGTACCGGTCCAGATCCAAAGAATCTCTCTCCTTGGACCGGACCGGACCGGACCAGACCGAACCCCACATATATTTATATATGTATATATAAAAATAGTATATAAATTATAATGTTAATATTAATATAAATTAATATATTAATATATAATATATATTAACATATAATATATATTAACATATTAATATATAATATATATTCTTATAATATTAACATATTATTATTTATCAATTAACTAGTTGTAGTATAAAAATATAAATTATAATATATCTATATAGAATATTAATAATAACTTATAAATAATAAGTGTATTATTATTATTATTTAATATATTATTCCTAATTTATCACTATTTACTAACATATAAATATATAATATACTAATGTAATAGTATTATTAGTTATAATTTACTAATATACTTAATATATAATATATACTAACATATTAATATATAATATATACTTTTATAATATTAACATATTATAATTTATCGTAGTTAAATTTGGGCCAAAAAAATATTTGATCATTGTAGAATTGTAGATTAAATTTGGCCCATTAAATCATATGGAATATCCCTGAACCAGACCGGATCGCCCCTAAACCGAATTAGACTGGTCTAGGGTGAGAGAATTCTTGGACCAAATGGAATCGGTCCACAAATTTCCCGAATCGGACCAGACCGAACCGGACTGGACCATTTACACCCCTAGGAATAAGTGTTCGTGGCTAGCATTGTGATCTGTTGCATTCGTACCTGTAGCTTTTTTTTGTGTTGTCATCAGCTTCAAGTTGGGAAGTAGATTCTAGGCTCTGCTCTCTCAAGTGCCCAATTCTTTTGCATCTCTAGACTTGTATATAAGATAGAATCTTTCCTGAACCTGCCTGAGCTTTCTTTTCTGATTTTATCCTCCTTAAGATTTAGTAGTTGGTTGGCTACAATTCAACTCATTCCCTTTACATGACACAAAGTATTGAGAATATATGCAAACTTAAAGCTACTTAAGTTTTTTTAAGACGTCTAAGCAATTATTTTATTACTCTGTCCATGCTATAGAAACATTGTTTATTTTGCATATGATCACTCAATCATTTTCTAAACTAATGCTAAGACAGCTATTAAATTGGGAGTTCGCATTGTGTGCAGGGAGATGCGAGGTGTGAGTTTTTCATATAGGCATATATACTTCATCTGCTAGAGAAAAGTTTTCATGTAAGAGATAACAAGGCTTCGAAGACGTTGGATGATGTACCATACATACAGTTACTGCTTAAAACTGCACAAACTAGAAATCACAAAAATGAAACCAACTTCTAAAAATTTCTATCAATGAATAAACCAAGAAAATTACCAAACACAAATTATGACAGCCACCTCATGAAGTATGAACATAAAAATGTCTGATGCAAGAAAAATCCAGAACTGATCCGATAAACCCAAGATAGCTTTCTTCTTGTTCATAGATATGAAAAATAACAATAAAAAATAACTAGTAATATCAATGGAAACCCTATGCTTCATCCACTGTTTACTTCTAATTTTTAAAATTAGTAACTGGAACAAATAATACTTAAAAAAGATCCTATTTGGTACATACATGCAACACCATTTAGAAATATATATAGTTTTATTGAAAGTGAATGGTTATTGATACCATTATGATAGGTTTCTGAAGATACTCAATCAAAGTGAGTGAATGCACCGAAGAAATTAGTCATGCATTATTATGGCTTAGACTTGGAATACATTATATTATGATAACCCACTTCCTACAATTTCACAAAAAACTAAAAACAAACAAATCTATACAGAAACTTCTTTAATGAAGCAATAATATACCTAATATATATATTATGTTACAGCACTAGTACTCACAGAAATATAATTATGCATTTTTACCCTACAATAATATCATTAATATTACTGAAAGCCGCCTCATGAGTTTAGTATTAACTGCTTCGACGACTTTTGTTATATTTGTGATCTTGCATTTGAGAATTATAGAAATATATTTATAATTACAGTTTTTGGTGACTATAGTTGATTCAACTATTAATTATAAGTAGTACTGATATTAAGCATGATGAGGTATCGGGATAAGGCTTTGATTGACAAACTTTAGTTTGTTTATTTATTTATATTTTAGTAAGGAAGTCATGGGGTACAGATGTTTATTTATTGATCACACACGAATGTTGTTGGTGCGTGCATATACCGATCTTATCTTTTACAAAGAGAGAATTAGTACATGCTAAATACTAATATATGGTAACCAATGGTCAAGAATCACAGTTTCATTCCTTTGATATATATATACTCACATCAGCTAGCTGTGAGGCCAAAGATCACCACAAATACACAAACCAAATAATCTAAAAAAGGTTTCCCCTGTTTCATGAGATTCAAATTACCTTCCAAAGAAAAGGAGAGAATATTCGAAAGGGGGATCATTTTCAAGTCCTTTCATGCCACAATGCCATAGAGAACTCTTAACTTTCACAGGAAAAAGCACACCTAAAATCCTAATAGCACAATGTTTCCAGAATTAACAACACGGGGCTATGCCAATTAAAGCTATGAACTTTTTAGGTATAAGCACCTGATGCTGACAAAGAACACACATGCTTACTAGTTGAACTTAGTTGTCCAATGAGGATCTTACCTTCATTTCCTTATAAAATCTCTGCTCTGCAGCATGAAGTCTTTTAAGTGTGATGCAGTGAGCTCCAGGGCTGCATGATTCACTAAACCCACAAAGCTCAACCGCCTCCTTGGTTACCTGAAGAAACATGGAAGACCAACTCCAAGACAATGCACAAAAGACTATTGAGTTAACTTGTACGTATTTATTAATGCTATAAAGAGTATTGCAAACTAAAGTTTCTCTCTAGTAGAAGAAAAAAGATGAGGTAAATTTTTTAATGAAAGCAGAGGTCTTCAAAAGCAGAAAGCTAGGTGTTTTCTCCATTCCCCAAGTCTTTCGAAACCCAACTCACAAAATCCATCTCAGAAAGCAAGATTTTTCTCCATACTCTTAAGTCTTTCGAAACCTATCTCGCAAAACCCATCTCAGAAACTAAAAGCAAGGTTTTTTCTCCAAGCCACCTCGCAACGTTCTCTAGGTTGGTTTGGTCCGTTCAATGAGCTCGCGGGAAGTGGCAGAGATGGGCAGACGGAGGAGTGTCACTCGATGGCGCTGAATGAAGAGACGGTGTCGCCGGGTGGCACTAGGTAGATGAATGAAACTCGGACGATGCAGAAGGACTTTCGCGGGGGAAAAATTCGAATGGGGAAAAGAGAGATTCAAACCGACCTTCATATGTACAAATCGCAAGTTTTGTTTCAAAAAAAATAAAAATAAAAATAAAAAAGAGAAGCCACGTAATGAGTGCATTGAGTGCACTGCTACAGTGGCTTTTCCGTAGAATAACTCCAAATATAAACCATCCGATTTCTCATCCCCTGCCTTTATAAAACCCCAATCAAACGCCCTAGCGCCGTATATGAGGCATCTCATCAGCTCGCCCCTTTATCTGTCTTCTAAGCAAAATTAGGGTTGTATCCTGCCCTCTTTCAGATCTATTCTCAATGTTTCTGTGTCGCTATAGAAACAGAAAAATGTTTTAAAAACACAAAATCTTGCTTCGTATTATCTTCTTTACTCTTTCAACTGAAAGGCTTCATCATCTGGTCAGTGTGGATTCAATTCAATTCCCATATGACTCGTTCCCTTGAAGCAATATTGAGTGTGTTGCTTCCTTTCAGAATCTCTCCCTCAGCCTTTTCCGCTTGTTTCTTTGGGAGAACGCATGAGCAACTATATTTCTGATACTTTTTCAAATAAAAAGTATCGAATCTTATTATGTATTTTTATTCCTTGGAATCCGGTATGTATAACGGTGATGAGCCTACGGACCTGTAATGAGTTACGGTGATGATCGCAAGTCTTTAGAACATCTAAGGGACTGAATTTCATTCCAGATTCATCTTGATCTATCATATATGGAATTCCGTCTTGCCTTTTTATTTTATTAATTGTTTTATACATAGCTTATGGGCTTCATTGTTTGTGACCTTCATGATTTGGCTTACACTAAAGTTTTAATTTGTGTTTGGCTATACTTGAATGAAGCCCAGAAACATGTTCTCCTCACTATCCAGTGTTTCCTTCATGTTGCATTAGGACGTTGGAGAACTAAATTCATATAATTTATTTCTACTACTTCTGAAAATCTTTTAGCGAGAGTTGTTTTTCTATAAATCTTTGGATGCAGGTCCCTTTCTTAATGGGTAAGGTGTGGTTCCTTTTCTCTTCAAGGTGAAGGCGGTAGAGTAGGGTTTGACCTAAATTGAGGAGCTTGTGGACAAATCTCAACTTAACAGAGACTCAGAGAGATGAGATAACATTCACCAAGAAGAAGTGAGATGAGATTGTTATAATATATATATATATATATTGTTATAATATTTTTTTAAAATATTAATTTTGTTTTAAAATTTAAAAAAATTGTTTGAGATTTGAAAAAGATGAATTATTTTTAGATTATTTTATATAAAATTTTGAAAAAATATAATGAAGTATTTAAAATGAGATAAGATAAAATAATTTTAAAAAAGAAATAAGGTCAAAACGTGCAAACAAAGAATTGTATAGAAGAAAAAACAGATTAAATAAATAAGGGTAAAATTACTTCATAAGAGCTACTGTTTTTAGTTTAATGGAAATTGGTGATAAAAGAGAAAGAAAAGGAAGGACAGACGTTGGAGATCGATCCGTTCGATCTCTATTAAAAACAATTCTTATATAAAATATAATAAAATTTTTTAAAAAATATAATAAAAAAATAAAATGAAAATAATTTTAAATGGATGTTCGGTCACAGCCTAAAGGGTGCTGGCGTGAGTCGAAACAGGTTTAAGGTTTTGTGGGGTATATTGGAGGTCGTCGTGTGTCGTCGTCGCACGGGTGAAATTGCCGGATGTCGATGGTCACGATAGGGTGGGCGGCGTCGCCATCGGCGTCAGCGAGGTCCAATTTTGAAGAAGATCGGATAGACCAATCCCCAGATATTTTCAAAGAAAATAGATCACCAATTAATCAACATGGCTATGTAGAAGGACAAAGTAGTAGGACTCCTATGTCTAAACAAATGGCTTATCTATAAATTGAGGAAGTTTTTATTGAATTCACTCTTATCGTTTGGTTGTCAAAGTCATATTAATATATTCTATTTTAAACTCATTTCATTATCAATATACACAAATTAGATTCACTTTAAAGAGGATTCGATAAACTAAGTCACTGTAGCACGTCACTTTGTATGTCATTATAGCAATCAACACATCACATTGTATTGTACACGTCACTATAGTCTGTAAGATTTTTTTTTCTTCTCTCTCTCTCTTTCTCTCTTTCTCTCTTTCTCTCTCTGTCAGTTTGGCGACAAGTGTGAACGCAATTTTTTTTTCTTCCCTTCAGGTCACCCGCGTGTGGGGGCAAGTTTTATGTGGGCCTCACAATTTCACATCTTCCTATAACTTAAACACTCTAACCATCTAAACACACTTTAAACTCATTCAAGTAGATCCCACTAAACCTACTCAATCATCTCAATTAACTACTATTTAAAAAGAATTCAACTCAACTCATCACACTTCGACATCCAAATGCTAAACAACAACTAGAGAACCTATCCCAAGTCACTATCCCCACCTACATAAGGAAACACATCATGTATTTGGAGTTGCTGGACTAATAAGATCCTGATGATTTACAAAAGCAAATCTTTTAAGAGGAAGATCATTAAGAGGCAACACTTTCAGTACCTAGATACTAATAACATACCCAATTATATCTCTATGGCAAAAGTTGTCACACCAACTAAGTCAATAAGATGGAAAAGTAGAGCTAGAGTAATTAACCTGTTAAAGGGTCCAGGAAATAGATTGTAGGCAAACCAACCAAGTTGTCTTTAGCACAAGAAAGAAATATTATAATGGAGACCAATTAAGAAGCTAAAAAAAGATTAAAGAGGGGCTCAATCTTACAAGGAGCATAACTCAGGAAATTGAAACCCCACTAACAACAATGAGATACATTTCATGGATTTGTCAAGGACTTGGAACCCTTGAACAATTTCTGAACTTCATTTTATGGTGAAGTAAAAGTGGCAACAAATCCTCTTCACATAAAAACTAAAAGCTTAAGGGAAAGGACTGAGAATATTTGAAATAAACTAAGTTATGATAAAAGTTTTGTTGTAAATAGTAGAAGAACTAGAATGGGATTGAAAATGATGTAGAAGTCCAATTTTGACATTGAGGTGGAAAATTACACATATACCCATATATCAGCCAAAGTTTTAGATCCTTAGTAGGGCAAGGCTTGGACACTTATACAATTTCATGAGGATCCAATCACTCCTAAGAGAGATGAGAGTTAGCAACTTTTAAGGATGCTACAACCCAAGGATAATGGACCATGGTTATGCATGCGTGACTTCAATGAACTTTTCTATCTGCATGAAAAGTATGGGGGACCACAAAGACCTTTATCTCAAATGGAAGCCTTTAGACAAGTTATTCAAGACAATGACTTAAGTGACATGGGCTATATTGATACTAAGTACATGTGATCAAATGATACAAAAGGACCTAACTTCACAAGAGAAAGGCTAGACAGGGTTTTGGCAAACACTCACTGCATAAGGTTGTTTCAAGTAATTTTAATTTCAACTCTAGCAACATGTCATCTGACCACAATCCTCTATTAATACAATCGAGTACTCAGGCACTACCTATTTAAAGAAGACAAAGAATGTTTATATATGAGCTTAGTTGGGGGCTAAAGAATTCTTGCACGGAAAAGATCAATGAGGCATGGAAAGAAATTGGCACAACTGATAGACTAGATTAACACAAAAACTCAATAGATGCAAAGAATGTTTAATTGACTGGTAACAGAAATCATGAGAGGAACTGGAATCAAGACATTGAAAACCATTTTGGTCATCTTAAGCATATGAAATAGGTGAATACAAGTGTTGCTCAGGAAGAAATAAAACTACTCCAGCAATAAATTAATTTTAAATTGGAGCAAGAGGAAGTCAAATAAAAATAAAGACCTCCATTCCTCTCATGATTGCTGATAAGATGATCCTCAAGTTAATCAATGACTTTGAGCTGATAGAAGTTTAGGAAGCATTACATCACATGAATCTCATGAGTTCTCGACGGCCAGATGGATTATCAGTTGGTTTCTTTCAATGGAATTGGAACTTGATATAGAAGGATCTTTGGGAAACTATTACATTGGCATCAAACATTAACAGGTGGGATAATGCCATTAATGAGACTTATAATCTTAATTCCTAAAACAAAAGATCTTGAAAATGTTACACAATTTCAACTCACCAACTTATGTAATGTTTTATACAAAGTCATGGCAAAATTTTTGGCTAACGGATAAAAAATATATTGCCTCACATCATATCTCCAACTCAGAATGTTTTTGTTCAAGGGTGGCTTATAGTAGACAATTTCATAGTAGTTTTTGAAAATCTACACACTATGCAGTGTACAAATGGAAGGAAATGAAGGTTATGTGGTCCTTAAGTTAGATATGAGCAAAACTTATAATAGGCTAGAGTGGAGTTTTATTAAAATAGCGATGGAGAAAATGGATTTTCATAGAAGATTGATAGATCTCATTATGAAAAATATAACCACAGTTTCTTACTCAACTTTACTCAATAGAATTCCACAACCAAGCATTATTCCATTTCAAGGCATTAGGCAAGGTGACTCTTTGTCACCATACTGATTCTATGCTCAGAATCACTAAGTCAGATGCTTAACAAAGCAACAAGTGAAAGTCATATCACAAGTCTTCCACTAGCAAGGGATCAACTTCACTTAAATCACCTATTTTTTGTAGATGATTGTCTGCTCTTTTGCAAAGTCTCATCACTAGAATGGAGCAAGCTGCTTCACCTCTTAGGGCTCTATGAATCAGTTTTCGGTCAAAAATTGAATGAGAAAAATTCATCCATATTTTAGAGTAAGAACACACAAAGCTCAACAAAGAATAGTTGTGTAGCAGAGGTCAAGATTAAAATTTCATGTGAAAAATATCTTCATCTTTTGAATCTAATAGGAAAATCAAGGAACCAAGGTTTCAAAGAAATCCTAGACAAAGTCAGAGCCAAACTGAGTAATTGGTAGCTAAAATTGCTATCTAAGGTAGGAAGAGAAGTTTATTAAATCAGTTCTTCAAGCCATAGCAATTTATGCAATGCGAGTTTTTAAAATCTCCAAAAACTTCTTGCAACAACTTAACATAATAATGACAGGTTATTGGTGGGCCTCAAGTCAAGTCAATCAAGAAACAAAAATAAGTTGGCTCAATAGGGGTCAAATGGAAAAGTTAGAAAAGATAGGGGTTTAGGATTTTGTGACTTTGTGACTTTGAGAACTTTAACTTGCATTCCTAGTAAATAAGGTTGGAGGATTCTCAAATCTCTTAATCCCCTCTAAGGTTTTACAAACAAGATCCTTTCCTAACTCATATTTCTTTAAGGCAAAACTAGGTAGTACTCTTTCATTTATATGGATAAGCATCTTATATGTTAGAGACTCATTTCAACAATGTCTAATATGGAGAATTAATAATGTAAGCCCAACTAGAACCTGGCCAAATCCTTGTCTCTCTTAACCTACTTCGTTCAAGTCTCAAAGTGGTATAAATCTGTTGATAAAAGATGTAAGAGTTTAAACACTTATACAAGATGATATTAGAGAGTGAAATGTCCATTTAATTAAAGTTGTTTTTAATAGTCAAGAAGCTTATCTAATTATCCAGATTCCTATTAGACAAAGCAAAAAACTAGATGAATTAATGTGGAAAGGCACTACACATGGTGATTTTACAGTGTGGAATGCATATCATCTTCAGAGAGAGTTGCAAGCCAAGAAGTAAGCCGAAACCTCATGTAAAGCATTTCTAAGAGATGATTGATCTAAACTATGGAAGCTATATATTCCTCCAGCTTCGAAGAACTTTCTCTGGAGAGCCTACAGGAATATCTTACCAACTAGAGTTAATTTGTGCAAAAAGAAAATCTCGGAAGACTTAACATGTTCAATGTGTCATCAACAACCAGAGAAAATAGAACATATTTTGTGGAACTCTATGTCAGCATCTGATGTATAGGGTGTCTCTTTTAGAAAATTCAAATATCACAAAGCAACTTTTAAGCAGATTATGCAGGACATGTTTAACAAACTTGATAGGGAAGAAATGGTAGAATTCTCATTGACTCTTTGGAATTTATGGTGGATAAGGAATGAATTGGATTTTAGGAACATTTTCATTGAACCAAAGCAAGTGATACACAAAGTGCATCAAATGAGTACTGAATTAGCTGCTGCAAATGTCAGAGATCACAACCATAACACATCATCTAATACTAGAAGAATAATATGGGAATGTCCTTCACAAGGTTTTTGTAAGATAAATTGAAATGTTGCAGTTGACTCAAGATCATGTAAAATAGGTATAGGAGCTGCTTTTAGAGATGAGTAAGGGAATATTTTTGGCAACAATGAGGAATAAGAAAACTTCTATTCTAGACCCTCTAATAGCAAAAACAATGGCTGCTCTCAAAGCAGTCATTTTTGGCCTTGAACTGGGTATGAAAATTGTAATGAAATGAGACTCACAACTAGTGATTCAAGCAATTCAAAAGAAGTATAAAAAAAAACAATACTTTGGAATGCTTATCTCGGACAATAAAATTTTAATCACTTGATTCAATTCATGTTACTTTAGACATGTAATAGTGTGTAGTTTATCAATGAATAAAAGAGTTCATCAAAGTAGTCATTTTTTGCCTTGAACTAAGTATGACAATTGTAATGAAATGAGACTCTCAACTAGTGATTCAAGCAATTCAAAAGAAGTATCAACAAAACAATACTTTGGAATGCTTATCTCAAACAATAAAATCTTAATCACTCGATTCAATTCATGTTACTTTAGACATGTAAACAGAGTGTGTAGTTTATCACTCAATTCAATACTAAGTTGCATTCTCTATTTACATGCATTTTAGTATAGTTTATCAATTCATTGTTTTTGATTGAAAAATAATGGCTGTGTTTTAGCAACATGAGTGTGTAAAGAGAGGAGTCTCCAATCTATAATCAACCTGTGTTTTAGCATAGTTTATCAATGAAAGAGTTAATTTTCAAAAAGAAAAAAAAATTACTTGGCTGTAATTCTAACTTTATTTTTATTATAAACATTAAACTTATTTTTTGTGAGATATTGTTATGTGTAAATAAGATTAATGTAAATTGTAAACACTTAACTCTAGCAATTTGAATTTTGAGGTACCAGAATTTTCCACACTCACAATTATAAAAATATGTTTTGAATGTCTTTTCACTATAATTGGTTCTGAATTTAAATACATGTATTCAAGATGACTAATATAGACTACTAGCTAACTTGTAACCCACTACTGGACGTGAACACAATAGTGACTCAATTAACCCAAATAACTAACTTATGTGCTAATAGACTTGGCCCAACATGGCCTATAATAGATTAACAATACTATTGACTAAGGCCTTATTTAGATAGTGAGATGAGATAATTTTAGATGAAAGTTGAATAAAATCTTGTTAGAATAATATTTTTTTAATATTATTATTGTTTTGAGATTTGAATTAGTTGAATTGAGATTTGAAAAAACTGAATTGTATATTGTAATTTGTGTTAAAATTTGAGAAATTATAATGATGAAATGAGATAAGATCAATCAGACTCTTTAATCCAAACCAGGGCTAAGTCTCAGCATAACCTAACCCAACCCATGATTCTTGTAGAAAATACAAATATGCCCTTAACAATTGAAATAATGACACCCTATATATATATATGAATATATCTTTAAAAATCCTAATTGCCTTCAGACCAAATCCCTACAACCACGCTGCACCTATCATCACATTGCCTACCGTGGTCCCGTCCACTTTATTGAGATCTCAGCTCCAGTACGATGCCCTCTCTTTGCAAGTCATTGTTATAAGTTGTAACACTATCTTTGGTTCAAGAGCTAGGGCTTTTTCATGGGTGAATTGTGAGAGTTGTGGTATCGGTTGAACTTGTGCTCCAAGCTTTCTCTTGAGGCACGATATATGGAATGTGGGATGGATTTGGGATTCGTGGGATAGATCTAACATGTATGTTACTCCCACCTTTTGAAAGATCTTGAAGGGTACGTTGTACCTTGGTGAGATTTTCAATTTTTCCTCATCGCCACTGACATCTGACGATAAGGCTTTAGCCTCAAGTAAACCCACTCTCCTTCTTGAAGTTCTTGGTATGTTCTATGTTAATCTATGAACCACTTCATCCTCTTTAGTGATTCTTGCAGGTTCGCACAAACCAGTTTGGCTATGAAATCTCGACTCCTCAACTCCTCCTTTATTGATTGCACACGAGTTGATCCCGGCTCATATGGCAGCAACCAGGGTGAAGGTTGCCCATATACAGCCTTGAATGGTGAGATTTGTATTGAATTGTGCCTATATGTGTTTAGGGCTACAAATGAACATAACTATTCAGAGACAATTTAAGCTCGACTCGTATAAATTCAATTTGGACTCGATTCATTTAATAAACGAGTTGTTCGTGACTAATAATTTTTTATTTGAATATTAAACGAGCTAAACTCGTATAATCTCGACTCAACTCATTTTGGACTCATCTTAATACTCTTAATATTTATCTATATGTACACTCTTATATATATATATATATATTCTTACATATATTATTTTATTATATATATTTTATGCGTTATATATATACTATTTGTATAAGTAATATATTTTGTTACTTTTTGTATAAATAACATATTTTGTTATTTTCAATAACAATATATTAAATTCATAAAAGAATTATTGAGTCAAATGTTCACAAAATGTAAGCAACTCTAATTTGATTGCCACACTTTCTTATCTAATTCTGTTTTGATTATTTGGTCGTATTTAATATGATATCAATGATAATTGAATACTATAATATTAAATTAATAACTATATTATGTGATTTTTAATGTAGTAGGCATTCTTGATGTCATACATTTTGGGAAATGATAATGAATCAATGATATATTGATAGGCATATATTGTATGTAGCTCATATCAAGAGAAACATGTGTGCAGAGAAAGCAGAGCTAAGATTACATCTGTACAGTTAGACTTAATATAAATAATTATGATATAACCCTACTTTTTATATAGTGAAATTAGCCACTGCTCACTCATGTGTAGGCATACTACCGAACTATGATAAATCTCTGCGTGATTTTCTCTTATTTTTTCCTTTGCTTCTCTGTACGATTCATAATAATTACCGCACATTTCACAACAACTTATTTGTTAGTAGTTACTACCTCCTACTATCCCCTTGCTACTCTCTTAAATTTCTTTATTCATTTACTTTTTTACTTAGATTAGTAGTGAAATTGTATAATTTTTTAATTTTTTCTTAATAATTAAGAATGTTAAAAAAATACTTAAAATAATAATAAAAAAAAGATAAAAATTTCAAATACACCATAATCTATAGTATAAAATAGTAAAAATATTGTAACACCCCTTTCCTTAAAGTTAGGGATGTTACACGCTTACATGAATAAGACCACGCAAGAGCCTTGAATAATTTAATGAAATAATGTTCATCAGTTAACAAAGTCTATAGAGTAAACTATCTTAACACAACATAATCAGAATTCTCAAGTTGGCTACAAATCACTAAGTTCATAGCCTGCTCGTAAGTTTGGCTAGCCTGCTCGTATTGATCATTATCCTTTCTTAGATGGTGAAAAACATGGAATAAATCTAAAATGACTCAAAAATTCAGTAAAAGAATCCATCCTAATGTAAATATAATATACATAATAATTTTCATAAAAATTTCATGTTGTGAGCTTAAAATATAATTAGTCATACTTGTGCTTATGCTATACATGACTTGTCTTGATTTATCTTATTAACTGAACAACTTTAACTAACTGATATAATTTATTTGACTGATCTAATTGACTTTATTGATCTTATTAATTTAACAGATCTAATTGGCCAATACATTTAACCATGTGTGCAAGATTGTGCATCAACTTTTCCCACTACAGCAAAGGAAATCGATTGTGTAATATTTTGGTGAACCACGCTTGAATCTGTAGCTTGTCCATTTACCCTGATTTGAACTGCATTGGTACCATGCATTTGAATGCCCATCTAATTAATTGATCTAATCTTATCTTGCACTTAAACTTAAGATATAATTTACGTGTCTTCTACGGCATGAGATATATGATATACATATTGATATAAATAACTGTAAATTTCTAAATCTAAATATGATGTTGAATGACATAAATGTGTGATGTGTTGAATGACATACTTGCATGAGTGTGACATAAAAATGGTTGCCAAAGAATTGGTTATACTAATCTATATAAGCTAAACTATAATAATCCTAATTTGTGATCCAATTACTTATCTCGTTGCACTCTTTTCGGATCCTACTTCATAGCTCGTTACCAATTCAAAGTATTAAGTATTACTAAATTTTCTAAGAGAACAAGTCTATAATATCATATTTAGTTAAATACATACCCTAGAATTTATTCAAATAAAATGTTCTATTATATACTAAAATTAATTATTGTTAATTTCATATAATTATTAGAATAATAACATCACATCAAGTCCTAATAAGGAACATATATATATTTAAATCAATAAATGATGGAAATATGTAGTTCATAAATTAGATTCAATAATATTAAATATTAAAATTTTTTGTAAACAATTACTATAGTCTTCTAATAATTTAATACTTACTAACATGTATTTTAAATCTCTTAATTATTTCTAAAGGTTGATACAGTAAGCAAGTTCATCAATATATATGACTCAACGTATAAGATTGTAAACCCAAATGGTACTGACTTGATAGTTAATGGTATAATTGTTATAAACTTAAAAATGTTGAACACGCTTTACGGAGAGGAAGGTTGCAAAAGTTAAATCACTTCAGAAGTACTCCAGGACTCATGCATATAGCGGCTTTCTTGAAGTGGGTTGAGCTCATCTCAACTCACTTCTATTTCGTCATTATATTTTTATATATTTTTATACAAAATAAAAATTTATATACACCTTTTTCAAATCTCAATATACTTTTTTTAAATTCTAATATATCTTTTTCAAATTCTAAAATAATAATAATATTAAAAAATAAACTAAACTCATCTCTACTCATCTCATCTCTGAATCCAAACGGAACCTAAAACTTCAAATAAAGCAAAGCAAAGCAACTATTGGAGTCTTCGAGAAGAAGATTTGCGAAAGAGGGGTTTCAAAACTCACCAACTAGAAGAAAAAGACTCTGTGCGCTAAATCTAAGCTGGGATCCAATGAAATTGTCGATGAGAAATCCTACATCAGTTTCCAATTCCTATACCAGTTCCCATTTTCCAACACCACCAACCATACAATTACTTTTCTCAATTACACTTTTCACACTTTATTTCTCATCCTTCATAAATTAATCGCAATTTTTTTCTCTTCCTTCTGTCGAGACTATCTAGTTGTTTATTTCCTTCATCTAGTTACTTACATAGTCCTTTGGTGGGACATTTTCACCTTAAGGAGATGTAGCTATAGGGTTGCACAGAGAATCACAGACTCTCAGACTCTGTAGCAATTTTTGTGTGCTTGATACTCGATTGATGTAGTAGATAGGCAATACTCGTACTCTGATAGTAGAGAATTATGGAGAGAAGCGACTGTAAGAGATTGAAAACTCAAAAGTTCAAATTCTTAAATATTTCGAAATAGGGTCCTCGAAAGTGAGTAGGTGTAGCCGCTCTCTACTCTGCATTTGCTTCATCTCAGATTCTCAATATGTTATGGTCAGTGGGTATGGTGTTCCTCCTCTGTCTTCTCTATCTTTATCTTTTTTTCAGTTAGCTTTATTTTCTGTATTTCTTGGTCCCTCTTTGATTTTTTTTTTTTTTTTTTTTTGTGGATTCTTCTCGACTCCTTTTTTGTTCTCTTTGTCGTTAGCAAGTTAGCATTATGCTCTGTATGTTGTTTGTATAAATAGTGTCTGAAACTCCAGTGGCTTCAGCTAACTTTAGATCATATATTTAATTTCTAGTGCAAGCTACAGGACTGCTAAATGCGGCATTTATATTTGTTATAACATCATGCTTAATAGTACTAAAGGTAAGCTACAAATTAAAATAAACTAACAATCCATTTATGAAATGATTGCAACAGAAGAATGGACAGCTAGAAAATTTCACCAATGCATAATTAAATTTAAAAAATCTAATAAGGACATGCATGATGGTGTTGTTGAGTTATGTTTATCATGCAATGGTGATGATGATTGTCCCTTGACATTTTCTTTCTCGAATTTGAAAGCTCCTAGGTATTTTTGACTTTATTACTTGTTAATTATTATTCAATTTTCACTTTTAACTCTAATATTGCCACTAATCTAAAAATCTTTTTTAAAACATGTAAAAACATGTACCAATTGTATAATGCTCATCTGCAAGTCTATTCATATAAGACATAGAACCTAAGATGAAACTGGCACAATATATAGAGTGTGATGGTAATGATGAGAATTATGAAATTGATGGTATTGTTAGTGGAGAAGAAAACCCAAGTGCCCTTAAGGATCCCCAAAAATATGCATGCTAAAGAAAGCCTAGGAAGAAAACTTCTACTGTTTGAAAAGATTTTAAAAGCGTGGAAAAAAATGGTAAATAAAGCTGGATGTGACTTTTGTAAAGACTTATTGTCTATTTTCTCACCAAGTTCTATAACTTACTTCTATAAGCACTTGACCAGTTGTCTTCCCATATAATTGCTTCTACAAGGCAAAATTTTTTTAACTATTAACATGAAGGGTCTAGTGAAAATTTTCTCGTATGATGTAAAAAAGGTAAGAGAACCTGCTTCTCACATGATACTTCATCATGCGTACTCATTTTCCATGATTAAACATGTTGTGTTTGATAAATTTATGAGAGCTAATACTCCTTATTGGCAAAAGATAAGTCGTACTATAGTAAAAAATGATTGTGAATGCACTTATGAAATTCAAAAAAAGGAATTGAAAATAATATTCAGAAGTGTAAATAAAGTCAGCATAACAACAGACATGTGGACTCCAAGTCAAAAGATCTCATATATGGTTGTTACCTATCATTTTGTTGATCCTGATTAGAATTTAAAGAAGAGTCTTAAATTTTATAATGTCCCACCCCACATAGTGAGGTTGTTGTATCTGATACTCTTTAAAAATGTTTTACAAATTGAAAAATTAAAATAAAGTATCTACAATAACAATGGACAATGCTAAATATAATGATGTGGCTTCAAGGATTTTTAGAGATGTTTTCACTTTGAAAAAGCGAGTTATTTCTCAAGGGCAGCTTTTTCATGTGTATTGTTGCGCACATATAATAAATTTATTGGTCAAAGATAGATTTAGCGAGATTGGTGAAATTTTCAATTGTATTCGAAAAATGGGTGAAATACTTGATTATATCAGAAGCTTGTATCAAGTAATTTAATGATATTGTCAAACAATTGCAATTACCAAGTAAGAAACTATTTTCGGATGTTTCTATCCGATAGAATAATACTTACCTAATGCTAACAATAGCCTTAGAGTTTAGAAAAGTCTTTCTAAGATATGGATATGAAGATCAAGATTTTAATTATGTTTCAAGTGTTGAGTATTAGATAAAAGTGAAAAATGTATGTCAAATTTTGGCAGTTTTTAATGAAGTTACAAACATTATCTTAGGAATCAAGTATCCAACTGTTAACTTATTCTTTCCTGAGGTATGGATAATAAAATATGCGTTGAACATGAAGTCTCTTGACCAAAATAATTACATACAAGCAATGGTTGTGAAGATGAATACGAAATTCAAGAAATAATGGAGGGAATGTAACTTACTTATAGAAATGGCCATAATTTTAGATCCAAGGTTCAAAATGATGCTTGTTTAATTCTGTTTTTCAGTAATTTATTCAAAACCCGAAGTCGCTAGAGACATAGATACCATCTTGAGAATCTTACATGAATTGTATGATGAATATGCTAAATATTATAATTTAGCTCATGTGGAGTCAAGTGGACATGAAAATGCTCAAGACATAGGTTCTTCTTATGGTAGTTCTGTCAATGATGTGGGGAATGATATGATGAATAATAGGTCTATATTTGAATTACTTGTTAGAAGGAATTATACCATTCGACCCGTGAAATTTGATTTGGATATTTACTTAGAGGAAGGTGTATGTAGTGATGACTTAGATTCACAGTTGAATGCCTTAGAGTGGTGGAAGGTCAATGATAAAGTATCATATTTTATCTAAGATAGCACGTGATATTTTTCAATTTTAATTACTACAATGAATTCATAATCTACATTTAGTGCTAGTGGTAGAGTCGTCAATACTTATTGTGAATCAATATCTGTTGAAACAGTATAAATGTTGTTATGTAGAGCTGATTGGTTCATGTACTTCATGGTTTGAAAGTATTATCGAATGTAAGTATAATCTTATTTAGTGATTTTTCATTACTATCTTGAACTTGTCTTAACTTATTAAGAACTTATTCAAACTAATTTTTCTCTTTTATTTTGTAGAGAGAAGAACCAACTTATAAGAGAATTTTACTGCTTTGACGTAAATAAAGTGGCAACTCGTTTATTTTTGCCTTTTGGTATAATGCTATTTATTATTGAATTATTATTTTTTTATATCATGATGTTAATGATATTGTGTGTGTTTTGCATCATAGGTTGATGAGGATTGGCATCTAATTGATTTTTATTTTTTATTTTTTTTATTGATATAAAAAATAATAATAAAAGTAATGCTTATAGTCCATGTCTATAAGGCTGGATGTAATTATTTTTGTGAAAAAATACTTGTTGACTCGTTGGAGGTTAGAGCTGTCTAACTAGATAAGGTTGCTGGAAATTTAGATTTTTTTTGAAACCTTGGACATATAGGTAGCTTTATTATTTTAATAGTTGACTTACTTGAATTGCAGTCCTAATTTCTTTGTAAAAGTCTAATTGTACCATAGAGAGAAATATGGATAACATGAACTAATTTTTTGTAGTGTTTTATTTTTATACTTGTTGCTCAAAGAAATGATGATTTACTTTTCTTGTTTACTTGTGGAGGTAATGTGGAGAATATATGATCATCAAATTTTATCACTTTAGGTTATTTTAAGAGGAAACTGAAAGGTAGAATAAGTACCATATATATTGGATAATGGTGTATATAAGAGTTGATTGGAAGAGTATGCCACCTACCTTCGAGATTGGAAGAATATGTAGACTTTTTTTATGAATTGTTTTAACTTGTTAATTTATACAGTCACTTTACATATTCTTGTAGTACTTCATTTTACACAACTTCTAATTTATATTTCTAAAGGGTTTTCTGTTATAGTTTATACATACTTACAAGTATATTGAGTCGGTGGTATAATCAAGACAAATATTAAGAAAATTTTGATAAGATCAATTCTATGTTACCTTTAGCCATTGTGCTTGACCCATATTACTATAATTTGAATGTTGTAATTTGTAAACTTTTGATGCAAAAAATATGTTAGCATGGAAAAGTTAGCTAAAGTTATAGCTAGCAAAAGTGAATAAAGTCGTTTATGTAAAGAATATAATCTTAACTTCAATGTTGGTATTAATGGAGGTGAGCCAAGAGGTGAAAAGTCTCAAATTGAATTTACTTTACTTTATATGATGTTAATGATCACTGTTCTATGAATCTATTGAGTACTTACGTACAATTGCTGATGTCATAGTGATTACGACTGATGGTAAAACACTGTCTGAAATTGTAATTTATTGTGATACCTTAGAAGTTAGAATTATTTACCTATTTGTAACTATATTTCTTCAAGTGATGAATCATTGATTTATTTGTAATAAGAATATTGTAAATAAGCAATGCTATGTAATGTGCTATTATGCATCAGAGATGTGGTTGAAGTGAATAAGTGTTGGAGGACTTATTTTCTACAATTTGACATTGTAATTTATTGTGATGCCTTAGAAGTTAAAATTATTATTTACATATTTGTAACTTTTTTTTTCAAGTGATGAATCATTGATTTATGTCTAATAAGCATGTTGTTTAAGTAGTGTGATAGTCATTTGCAATAAGATTTCAATCTAATATTTATTATCAAAATTTTAGTTAAAATTGACTAAGAGAAATAATCTTATTTTTGCATTAGCCAAGAAAAAATATATATTATTTGTGCATCAAATGTGACCCGAGGTCAAGTTTGTATCAACTCAAGTATTTTTGGTATTTGAATTTGAGTCGAGTTTAATCTTAATAAATGTTAGGCAAGTCAAGCTCGAGTCAAGTTTGAGCAGATATAAATGTTAATCGAGTTTGCAACCCCTAGTTTGAATTCGACTCAATTCGATTCATTTGTAGCCTTAGATGTGTTGTAGACATATTCTGCCATCGATAGCCACCTTGACCAATCTTTGGGCTTGTCATTAGAAAAACACCATCATTAACATTTTAAGGTTTTCTTTGTTACCTTTGTTAGACGATTTGTTTATGGATGATAAGTAGAACTCATGAATAGATTTAAACCACATATCCAAAGCTGGCTTGTAGAAATGGGGTCCCTTTCACTCACATAGTATCTGGCATCTTATGTAGCTTGAATGCATTCTCTATAAAAGTCTAGCCACTATCAACGTTGTGTATAGACATGCAAGTGACATGAATGGGCATACTTGCTTAATTTGTCAACTACTACCATTACAACAGTTGTCCTGCCTAAGGGTGGAAACCTTTCAATGAAATCCATGCTAATATCCATCTAATTAGTCTCTGGTATGAAGAGAGATTAAAGCAATCTTGCTGGGTAATTGGTTTCAACCTTATTTCTCTAACACACATCACATTCTCTAATGAAGGCTCGGATATCACAACACTGACTAGGCCGAAGAAATTCCTACTTTACTCTTACATTTATTTTATATACTCTGTGTGATTCTCTAACGGGTTACTATAGATTGCTGCAACACCTATTGCTGGAAGGGCACGAGAGTTTTCAAATTCAATTTACCTTTATAAATGAGTAGATCATTGTAGAATTGGTATAAAGATGGGTCCAAGATCCCTTGATGATAGAGGCTAATTAGTTTCTACAACAAAGGATCTTAGTGGTAAGATTTCTTCAACTCCACCATCCATTTGGCTTGCATCATACTGATTTCTTGTAATGTCATGGTTATGGTCTGACTTTGGTTGTATTTATTGGTTGGATGGTATAGTAGATAGCTTTGGTTGAGTTGTCTGGTAGTTGGGTTTGGATTTGATGGGAAGCTTGCTGTTTTTGATTCTGTGTTTGAGTTTTATGGATAGGGTAGTCTTGATAATGCATCTGCCACTGCATTGATCTTTTCACTTTTGTATTCTACAATAAAGTCAT
This sequence comes from Platycarya strobilacea, assembly GCA_036898215.1. Lineage (NCBI taxonomy): Eukaryota > Viridiplantae > Streptophyta > Magnoliopsida > Fagales > Juglandaceae > Platycarya > Platycarya strobilacea. The sequence continues at coordinate 26,300,037 of CM072551.1, forward strand.
ACCTCAAGAACTTTGATACCCATTTCTATTGGAATGGAGTCCCCACCTTTTGTTCCAATAAGTATTTCAAGGCATGTTAATCAATGTATATCTTGAAAGTTTGACCTAATAAATAGTATCTCCACTTTTGAATAACTATCACCAAAGTTAGTAACTCTTTCTCATAAGTGGATAAGGCAAGACTTCTCTCCTTCAAAAGTTGACTTAGATAGGTAATGGGATGCCCTTCCTACATTAACATTGTCCAAGACTTTCTCTTGATGTCTCACATTTTATAACAAAGTCTTTAGCAAGATTTGGTAATCTTAATACTATGGAACTCACCATAACATTCGTTAGCTTATTCAAAGTTTGTTGAGCCTTCTCTGTCTAGCAGATGGCATCCTTCTTTAGCAAGGTTGGAAGTGGAGCATCAACACTCTCGTAATCTTGAACAAACTTTTGATAGTAGCCTGTGAGTCCTAAGAACTCCCTCAAGGCCTTGACTCCCTTTTTTGTATTGCTTCAGTCTTTCATGGATCTACTTTGACTCCCACTTTTGTGAAAGCCTTTGCAAAAAATAAAAAAATGGTGAGATTGTAAAATCTCCAAAATAGTGTGTAAATATTGTAAATATTCTTGTAAAGACTTACAGTAAATTAAAATATTATCAAACAAAAACAACACAAACCTCCTTAAATAAGGTTGAAACACCGTATTCAAAGGGTTGATGATGTATTGGTAAGTCCGAATGACATTATCAAAAACTCGTTGTGACCCTTATAGGTCCTGAAAGCAATCTTGAAAAAGTTCTTGTCATCCTACTTTGATAGTACTCTAAGTGCATATCCAACTTAGAAAATACTTGAGCCCAATAACATTAGTTCATCAATAATAGGTATACGGTATTTGTCCTTCACCATCTCCTTATTAAAAGTACGATAATTCACACACATTTGCCACCCCCCATCAGCCTTTCTAACTAATAAAATTGGAGAAGACGAGCCTTTATCTGCTTCAATACTACCACTCTTCAACGTTTATGCTACCAACCTCTCAATTTTCTCTTTTTGACAATAAGGGTACATGTACCGTCGTAAATAAGTAGGTATAGAACACAATTGCAAAATTATCTTGTGATCATGACTCCTAAGTGGAGGCAGATCACTTAGCTCATCAAAAACTCACTTAGACTTCTTAATAATGCCCTACACAGCCACTAGAACAGGTTCTAGAGGATCTTTGTGAGTCTCCTCTAAAACTTGAAGCCAAATTCCTTTGGTAGAAGTTTTCTTCAACCCTTGTACATACTCTGCTTCCATCACTGTTTTGATTGGTAACTGTATTCCCCTTCGTATAACAACAATATTTTCAACATTAAAAGACATAATTAAATCTGTAAAGTTCCATTCTACAATCTCCAATTCTCTTAACCAGTCCATACCTAACATTATATCGCATCCCCTTAAAATCAGAAAATAAAATTAGATATAGTGTACAAACCTTGTAGTAAGAGTTGGATAGCCCTACATAAACCAAGGTAAGGAGGTTAGCTCCATTAGCCAATTGGACTGATAGTTGGCTTTCCTCTACTGGCAGTCAAGCTTTCTTAACTACATTTGGATCAATAAAATTGTGTCTACTCCCCGTGTCAATGAGGACTATCGCATTGATTTTACTGATAACCCCTATTAATCTCATTTTCTTATGATCCAATGCCCTTGTCATAGCATGCAATGAAATCTCTAACAACTCTCATTCTTTCTCCTCTACAAGTTGAATTATAGTTAGAGACCCTTCAAATTATTCTTCCTTTCCCATACCTTCTAACAAAAAGAGTTTAGATCGATTACATCTATGGCCTAGTTGGAACCTTTCACTACAATAGTAACGAAGCCCCATTTTCCTTCTTTTTGCATTTGGGCAAGTAAAATCTATTTCATGGGTAAGGTTGGACTTCTATTGGGATTAAGGAATCCGGTATTATTGTTTTGGTAGTTTGGGTTGGGTCTGGTAGGTGGAGGTGGAACTCTTACGATAGGGTAGGTATTAGTAATTTGGGAATCGGGTTTGGGTTTAGATGAGTAGGGAAATTTCGAGTGCCTTGTTCATAGTTTCTCCTTATTACTTCCTCTTCATGTAATCTGGTTAAACAAAAAGTAGCAGATAATGGGAGTGGTTTAACCATGGTCACTATAATTTTAAGATCGTCTCTCAGTCCACTTAAAAAGGTATTTATACAAAACTCCTTTTTTATTCCTTTTATTTTATTAGATAACTCTTCAAACTAGGTTTGGTACTTTTCTAATATACTTATTTGCCTTAATTTAGTGAATTGCCCCCACTGGATCCTCATATGCCGAGGGTCCAAACACCTTTATGGTTGTGACAAATTCATCACAAGTATTAATTGGGTTTGAGACCATGAGCCAACAATACTATGAGAGGGCTTTATCCTTTATGTGAAATAAGGCTATTTGAACTTTTAGGTCATCTGGGATATTATAATATGAGAAAAATTGGTTTGCTTTCAGAACCCACTCAACTAGTTTAGCTATATCAATCCTAGGGAGCTCCAATCTAAGAGATCTGGTCTGTATACCCCAATTTTCCTCAAATAAAATATTGTTATAATTTTGGTATTCTAATTATGAGACCTTTCACTTAAGTTTTAGTTTTATGTCATTGTCAGCGTTGCTCATACTAGAGGCTAAATTATTTATCTACTGCAACACTGCTTCTAATATTCATTGTTGTCTCTCCTATTCTTCTCACAAGTGTACATTCTCCCCCCTTCAATAATGTTATTGCCTCTGCAAGTTGGGACTGCCTAGTTCCCTCCGTCATGTCACATGAACTCAACTCTAGGACTACTGTTATATGTAACCTAGATAAATGTAAACGGTAAACACTTGACTTTGACAATTCAAAGTGCCAGAATCCCTCCACATACTCACAATTCTGAAAATAGGCTATGAATATCTTCATTGTAACTGTTATTGAATTTAAGTACAAGGACCCAAGAATTCAAGATAACTAATATAGACTACTAATTGACTTGTAACCCACTATATCAACTCAACAGCTAACTCAGTTGACCCAAATAATTGACTTGCGTGCTAATGGATGTGGCCTAACATGGCCCATAACAGAGTAACAACATTATTGAGTTAAGTCTCGCATAACCAAACTCAGCACATGACTCTTGCAAAAATACAAATATATCATTAACAATTGAAATAATGACACACGGCCAAAACACGTGTTGGCATCTATCTCAATTTGAACAGTAATGAACAGTTCTAATTATTTAACATCTATAATCCAAAATTATCCCTAAGCTAACACACAGCCAAAATACATGCACAGATTATCACAGACCCACGCGACCCATGAGACCCACGAAACCCACAACATTGCCCAGCTAACACACGACCGAGACCCACAACAAACCCACGAGACCCACAACATTGCCCAGCTCGATTTCATCCCCAATTTCATCCACACTTCTTTACTCATCCCCAATTTTGTAATGGAGTTCTGATCCTCGAAATCCACGAACGTGTCCACGAAACCCATGAAATGGTAGATGCCAAAACACGTCCACAGACCCACGCACAGCCAGGCTTCAACCCCGGCAGCTCCTCGAGATTCCCGAGACCCACAACCCACGAGACCATATCCCTGATTTCTCATCTCCGAAACCCACATTGAAATGAAAAACCCACCAAACCCATGAGGAGAATCAAACTGATGCGTGATCGAGGAGGCAGAGGAGAATCTGAGATGAAAACTGATGCGGTGCGTTTAGGAGAATCGACCTAGTCCGTGTGTGTTTAAATAAGTCTGGTGAGTGATGAGAACTGATGCGGTGTGTTTTACGATTTTAGTATTTATGTGATTGATGCCAAATGCATCATTTGAACTAAGTGATAGATGCGGTGGTTTTAATTTTTCTGTGACTTCTCTCTACGCACCATTTTCTTTATGCACCGTTTTGCTTCAAATTGCACATAGTAGTGTTTTCATCCATTACCAAATATTAATCTGCTTCAGATTTCTTATCTCTTTAGTTCATTTTGTTATAATTATTTTGATTTCTCTTAGTTCGGTTTCGTTTGTCTGGTTGTATTTACTATTTTGTGGTGTGACGTTATCGGATGAAATGATGTTTTAGGTTGTTGATAGGATCAATGGAAGACACAGTATTGTCTTCTACTTTTTGATTGTTCGTTGCCGTGCGAGAGAAAGAGTAGAAAGAGGAAAAAAAACTCTCGTCCGTTGCCGTAGTTGATCTTCGTTGGTATGTTTGCATTCTCATTCTTTTTATATCTGCATTGGTTAATTTTTTTGGTGACGAATGAAGCTCGCTGGTGTGTGTTTTCTTGATATTCACTGGTATGTTTGCATTCTCATTCTTTTTATTTCTACATTTGTCAATTTTTCTTGTAATGAATGAAGCTCGCTGGTATGTTTTCTTGATGTTCATTCTCATTATTTTTTTTTTTCTTCTTCTTTCTTAGCTCATTCTCATTCTTTTTTATTTATGCATTTGTTAATTTTTTTTAAAATTTGATTATTCGTTGTAGTGCAAGAGAGAAAGGGAAAAAAAATCTCATTTGTTACCGTGGTTGATCTCCACTTATATGCATTTGTTATTCTTTTTTTGTGATGAATGGAGCTCACTGGTATGTTTTGTTGATATTCATTCTCATTATTTTTTTCTTTTTTCTTTCCCAGCTCATTTTCATTCTTTTTTATTTGTGCATTTGTTAATTTTTTGATGATAAATGCGGCTAATCAAACATTTGATCTATGGAAACTAATTGCGAGAGAAAAACGAGAAATTTTTTATGAATTTTTTTTTTGTGATAAATATTTGATTATCCCAGCTTATTCTCATTCTCTTTTTTTTTTTGTTTGTATCCTACCTCATTCTCTTTCTTTTTATTTATGATTTTTTTTTTATCTTCGTTCTCATTAAATTTTTTTTCTTTTTTCCCATCTCATTTTTTTTCAGCTCATTCTCAATACTTTTATTTGTGCATTTGTTAATTTTTTGGTGATAAATGTAGCTAATCAAACATCTAACATACATAAACTAATAGTGATCAAACCTATGGAAACTAATAGTGAGAGAAATGAGAAATTATTTATGGATTTGTTTTTTTATATATAAATATTTGATTCTCCCAGATCATTTTCATTCTCATTTTTTTTTAATCCTAGCCCATTCTCAGATTTTTTTTATGCTGTCATGGTTGATCTTCGCTTGTATGTTTTTATGATAGCGAGAGAGATGAGAAATTATTTATAAATTTTTTTTATATATATAAATATTTGATTCTCCCAACTCATTCTCATTCTTATTTTTTTTAATCTCGGCCCATTTTCAGATTTTTTTTTATACTGCCATGGTTGATCTTCGCTTGTATGTTTTCGTGATCTTCATTCTCTTTTTTTTTTCCAGCTCATTCTCAATACTTTTATTTGTGCATTTGTTAATTTTTTGGTGATAAATGCAGTTAATCAAACATCTAACTTACGGAAACTAATAGTGATCTAACCTACGGAAACTAATAGCGAGAGAGATGAGAAAATATTAATGAATTTTTTTTTTTAATATTTGATTCTCCTGGCTCATTCTTATTCTCATTTTTTTTAATCCCAGCCCATTCTCAGAATTTTTTTTATGCTGCCATGGTTGATCTTCACTTGTATGTTTTCGTGATCTTTATTCTCAAATTATTTTTTTTCAGCTCATTCTCAATATTTTATATTTGTGCATTTGTTAATTTTTTGGTAATAAATGTAGCTAATCAAACATGTGATCTATGGAAACTAATAGCGAGAGAAAAATAAGAAATTTTTTATGAATTTGTTTTTCTTTTTGTGATAAATATTTGATTATCCCAACTCATTCTCATTCTCATTTTTTTTATCCTCGCTCATTCTCTTTCTTTTTATTTATACATTTGTTAATTTATTGGTAATAAATGGAGCTATAAAATATTTGACTTACGGAAACTAATAGTGAGACATATAGGAAAAATTATTTATGCATTATTTTATTTTTTTGTGATATATATTTGATTATCCGTTACAATGCGAGAGAGAAAGAAAAAAAATTCTCATCCGTTGCAATGTAAGAGAGAAAGGAAAAAAAATATTTATATTTTCTTAATCTTCGTTTTCATTAATTTGTTTTCCCTTTTTTTCCCAGCTCATTTTTTACCAGCTCATTCTCAATATTTTTATTTGTGCATTTGTTAATTTTTGAGTAATAAATGGAGTTAATCAAACATCTAACCTACGAAAACTAATAACGAGAGAGAAATAAGAAATTTTTTATGAAATTTTTTTTTTTTTGTGATAAATATTTGATTCTCCCAACTCATTCTCATTTTTTTTAATCCCAGCCCATTCTCATTATTTTTTTTATTTTTTTTTTAATTTGTGGATAATAAATAGAATTGTAAAACATCTAACTGACTTATGGAGATTGATAGCGAGAGAGAAATGAAAAATTATTTATACATTTGTATATTTTTTTTGTAATAAATATTTTATTATTGATTGTAGTGTAAGAGAAACGAAAATATTTTATTATTCATTGTAGTATGAGAGAGAAATGAAAAAAAAAATCACATTTGTTGCCGTGCTTAATCTTTACTTGTATGCATTTGTTAAATTTTTTTTTTTTGTGATGAATGGAGCTCGCTTGTATATTTTCTTAATGTTCATTCTCATTATTTTTTTCCTTTTTATTTCGAGCTCATTCTCAATATTTTAATTTATGCATTTATTAATTTTTTGGTGATAAATGCAGCTAATCAAACATTTGACCTACGAAAACTAATAGCGAGACAGAAATGAGAATTTTTTTTTTTTGTGATAATTCTTTGATTATTCCAGCTCATTCTCATTTTTTTTTTATCCTCGCCCATTCTCTTTCTTTTTATTTGTTATCCAGATGACTAACACAAGATGAGGGGTGAATTGAGTTGTATTAAAAAATTAACAATTATAAATCAAGTATACAATATAAAATATAAAGAAAATATGAAACAGTAATAAATATAAAGAGTAAAGGTAAGAAAGAAGCAAACTTAGTATGTTAACGAGATTCGGTCCCACTGCCTACGTCATCGTCTCAAGCTACCCATTGAGGATCCCCAAATCCACTATTCAATCTCCTTTAGGTGGAGATAGAAATCTATTACACCTTTGAGCAGTACCGCTCCAAAGAATCCATGTAGAACACCCTCTACACTTCCAATCACCTCACACTTGGTGATTTAACTATTCCCCGTATAGAACACCTTCTACACTTCCAGTCACCTCATACTTGATGATTTAACTATTCACCGTGTAGAACACATTCTACACACACAAGGGTTATACGCACCCTCTATAAATACAAGAGTTTATAGTGGGTAGACTATTAAAGTACACTCCTCAATGAGTGAGATAGAAACAATACAGCGCAACCTATATCTCTCTCAACAAGAACAAGAATTAAAGTTCAAAACTTTAGAAAAGAGAGAATAAGAGCTTTGAAGAAATGATGCAAAACTTAGCAATAGATGTGTAAGCTCTTGTTATCAATTTTGCAAAACTCAAGTGAGCTATTTATAGACAAATAAGTCTTCAATTTCAAATTTGAAAAGATTCCCATGTTAAAAACATCATCATTCACTTTTCAAAAATTTCAAATCTAATCTTTTTACTTTTTGCATGTGACAAAAGGAGCACACTTTACTTTTCAAAAATTTCAAACATAATTTTTTACTTTTTGCATATGACAAAAGGAGCACACTTTACTTTTCAAAATTTTCAAATAAAGACATTTACTTTTTGCATAAGTCAAGAAAAGCATCCACTACTTTTGAAAATATTTAAATAAAACATGCACATGTGAAAGATGACAATCAATCATCTTAATATTTTCAAAATTCAAACCTTTAATCATGCCATGCACATGTGAAAGATGACAATCAATCATCTTAATATTTTCAAAATTCAAACCTTAAATCATGTCATACACATATGAAAGATGACAATTAATCATCTTTCAAAATATTCAAATTTAATTTTCAAAATATTCATGCACATGTGGAAAATGTATTTTAATACTTTATGATAAAATATTAATTTTGAACCTTAATCCTAATTTCGAATTTTTAAGAAATTTACAAAATTACTCTATGATTTTAATGTGAACTTGTTCCCTTCTTGCTCATGCTTACTTCATTGATGTGCTTGATTCTATTGTGTGGACGACTTGAGCTTGAGACTCTTTTATTCTTTGAATTCATTTTTTATCATCAAAATCGATGTGTAGATTTACACGAAACTTGAAATCTTGAGTTCAACATTATTTATGCATTTGTTAATTTGTTGGTAAAAAATGGAGCTATAAAATATTTGACTTACGGAAACTAATAGCGAGACAAAAAGGAAAAATTATGTATGCATTATTTTATTTTATTTTTTTGGATAAATATTTTATTATCCGTTGCAATGTGAGAGAAAAAGGAAAAAAAATTCCCATCCGTTGCAATGCAAGAGAGAAAGGAAAAAAAATTTATGTTTTCTTAGTCTTCATTCTCATTAATTTTTTTTCCCTTTTTTTCCTAGCTCATTTTTTACTAGCTCATTCTCAATTTTTTTATTTGTACATTTGTTAATTTTTGGATGATAAATGGAGCTAATCAAATATCTAACTTATGGAAACTAATAGCGAGAGAGAAATGAGAAATTATTTATGAAAATGTTTATTTTTTTGTGATAAATATTTGATTCTCCCGGCTCATTCTCACTCTCATTCTTTTTTAACCCCAGCCCATTCTCATAATTGTTTTTTATGTATTTTTTAATTTGTAGGTAATAAATGGAGTTATAAAATATCTAACTGACTAATGGAAATTGATAGCGAGAGAGAAAGAAAAAATTATTTATACATTTATATATTTTTTTGTAATAAATATTTTATTATTCATTGTAGTGTGAGAGAAACGAAAATATTTTATTATTCGTTGTAATGTTGGAGAGAAATGAAAAAACAAATTCCTATTTGTTGCCATGGTTGATCTCCACTTGTATACATTTGTTAATTTTTTTTATTTTTTTTTTGTGATGAATGGAGCTCGATTGTATGTTTTCTTGATGTTCATTCTCATTATTATTTTCTTTTTTTTTCGAGCTCATTCTCAATATTTTAATTTGTGCATTTATTAATTTTTTGGTAAAAAATGCAGCTAATCAAATATCTGACCTACAGAAACTAATATCAAAACAGAAATAAGAATTTATTTTTTTTATTTATAATTATTTGATTATCCCAGCTTATTCTCATTCTCAATTTTTTTTATCCCAGCCCATTCTCTTCCTTTTTATTTATGCATTTGTTAATTTGTTGGTAATAAATTGAGCTATAAAATATCTGATTTACGGAGACTAATAGCAAGACAGAAATGAAAAATTATTTATGTATTATTTTATTTTTTTGTGATAAATATTTAATTTGTTGATAAATATTTTATTTTTCTTGATAATGGATCCCGATTACTTTTTTATTTTTATATAAAAATTAAGTAAACATTTTTTTTTATAAAATTATAATTTTTTTAAATGTTTAAGTGGATTAAAAAATGCATGAAAAAAAAACATCTAAATGGTCTTGTCAAATATGTCTACCTGTAACAATCCTATTAAAATATTGTTATATTTAAAAAAAAAATTATTTACAATCTCTAATCTTCTCTATACATTATATTTTTTTAATTTTTAATTTTTAATTTTTTAATTTTTAATTTTTAATTTTTATTAAATATGTGATATATGAATAAGGAATAAAAAATATTAATTAATTTAAAAAAAATAAATTCAAAAAAATGAAAAAAAATATATATATGATATGCGAAAGAAGTGAGAAGTTGTGTAGAATATTTTTTTTTTTTTTTTACGTATTATGAAATTTATAATTATATATTATAAAATATGTCTACGTGTCACAATCCTATTAAATGCTAAAATGAAGAAAGGGTCAAATTTGAGAACGGTCAAATCGCTTAAAACGAGCACACCCACGCAAGTCACAACAACTAGTACACTGGACTGCATGGGCTGGCCAGGCTGAGGACTCGTTCTATTTTAACACACGATACACGTGAATTAAATCCATTATAATTTTCAATGTTTTTTTTTTTGGCTTTTTAAATAAAAATATTGTGATTTCTTTACGAGAATCGAATCATAAGAACATAAATATTAGATTTATCAATTTTTTTAAAAAAAATATAAATTTATATACATATTAAAAAATTTGATCATAATTGATCAATGGTGAAAATAAAAAAATAAAAATAAAAATAATTTTTTTCTTTAAAAATAAATAAGAAATTCAAAATTTTCAAAGACAATAAAAGAAAATAAGAGGCGAGTTGGGCGAAAATCAGACTTCCGCGTCAGCTTCTCACATAAATAATAAGTTTATTATTCATATTAAGAATTGATGCGAAAACTCGACTTCCAAGTTCCACCTATCATTTTTCGAGAAAATAAGCGTCACAAAAGGACCTTTCTTCTTAAGTCCTATCAAATTGACTGAGTAACACGGCCCACGACTTTTCCTATGTGGGCTTTAGCTTTGTGACCCTACTTTTTGTCAATTATCCATATATATTTTATTTACTTATTATTTTTAAGTTTCTTATAAAAATGCATAATAAAATATCAATTTTCAATTGGTTTATATTTATTATACATTCTTTTACCAAGTCCAATTCGTTTCATCCTTATTTAAATATCACTTTATGAAATCATATTAGGTTAAAAATAATTATTTCAAAAGTTGAACGTATGAATGAACTTGAGGACAAATAAGCAATTAAATCATTTCTCCTCAATACTTCAGTTGTTTATTTATAGTTATGTTGTGTTGAAGTTTTCATAATAATAATAATATGAGTAATGCTAGAGAGCATCCATACTCATCACACTCATTCTCACATGAACAGTACACGTGTACTGTTTATGTGAGAATGAGTGTGAATGCTCCCAATCATTTTTGTAATAATATTATTATTATTATTGTATCTTTTAATGCTCTAGATAAGCACTTTTCTTGTATACATTATGCATACTTGGAATAAGCCTTAGCATTAATATATTTATTGATTACCTATAATAAAAAAAATATGAGGGATACAATAAATTTTTCTTGACTGTATAATATATTGAATGCAATATGTCAATAGTTTCTTTATTTAATTTCAATATCTAACATTTAACTCCACATTAACATAGTAGTTGAACAATAATATAGTTTGAAAAATGCTAATTGAACTGATAAAAGTGACTAATTGACTTTTTTATTTTATTTTTTAGATTCTTTTACTTAATAATTACTGAAGTAAATACTAATATATTAAAACTTTTTTTTTATTTTTCAAAAATATTTAAAAATGTTGAAAACTTTGAAAAAAAAATTACATTTACACTGAGCCAAATCTTTGGTAGAACCGTTCGGCTTTGTAACATCGTCCATATAGTTTTAACTTAAAATCTAAACTCGAGAGATAGATGTCTATCCATATACTGAATTTCAAAAAAGGAATAATCTGGGGATTAGATCGGCTGATAAATGTTAAAAAACAACTCACCAATGAATACTTAACACATTAGCAAGAATAGAGAAAAAATATTGAGGCGGACCACAGCCTAGACCAGCTCCCAGACTGCTCCCCTTTGACCGTTCGGTCTTAGCTCAGATCAAGTTGTCGTCGGCCACCGTCCATGTCACCGTCCCACCACCGGAATCGCCTTCCTAAGCATACTCATTCAGGTTTAAGGTTGTGTAGGGAATGTGAGAGACTTCGTGAGGTCGCCGTCACAAGGGTAAGGTCGCCAGAGAGAGGCAATTCCAGTGGTGGGCCAATGACATCTCCGATGATTGGCGGCAACTGGGTTTGGCTGAGGCTGAAGGAAGAGGGAGGTCATTTTAAATTTAAAATTGCATGGGAAAGATGAAAGGTTGTGTGGTGTCACTATCACAAGAGTGAGATTGCTAGAGGGTGCCAGTTTCGGTGGTAGAGGCGGTGACATTTTTGGTGGCCGACAGTGGCTGAGTTTGGATTGAGACCGAACGACCAATGAGAGAGGAGAGGTTACTGCGTGAGTTTTAGTGTGATAATGTTCAATTTTTTTTCCTATAATTGCTGGAGTGATGATATACTTACAACGGTTTTTACAACTATTTTACAATTTGTAGTGTCATTAATTTTTTTTATCATTTTATTTTAAGTATTTTTTAATATTTTTAATCATTAAGAAAAAATTAAAAAATATATATAATTTTATTAATGTTCACATTCTTAATCATTAAGTAAAATTAAAAATTAAAAACAATAAATACAAAAAAAGTTGTAAAATTGTTATAAGTGTATAATTTCTCTAATTGCTGATATGTCAAGTTTTTATTAAAGGGCTATTTTTTAGCTTCTATTAGTCCGTCTGGTTCCTAAGGTCTTTCCTTTTGAAAACATAGGAATGGTGGTGATCTCCAAATGGTTTCAAAACTCATCTCATCTTATTATTATAATTTTTTTAAATTTTTACACAAAATATAATAAAAAATTCAAAATTTTCAAATCTCAAAATAATAATAATATAAAAAATAAATTTTTAATAAATTTTTCTTTATTTTTTATTTTTTATTTAAAATTAATTCATTTCATTTTATTTTATCTCTAAATTTAAATTAAATTTTAAAATATCACGAGTAGATGACTCCTAACTCCTTCTCTAGTAAACTGAAATAAAAAAATTAATTAAACCATACTAATTTATTTTAAAATAAAATATTGGATAGTACACTCATTCATTCTAATTACATTGATGTAACATTTCTCTTAATTCTTAATTAAAAAAAACAATAATAAAAGAAAGAAAGAAAAAAAACATAATAAATGAATGAATCGGCACAACGGTCACAAATGGTGCAACGGTAACTTCTGGGAACCTGCCCTGACTGCCTGTTCGTGCAACTCGATTTGGATTTATTTTCGAGAGAGAGCGTTTGGAAGGGGCGGTTGGGTGGGACCCAAACAGCAGCTCGTAAACATCTTCGTAACGAAGAAATTAGAAAGGGAGAGATATTGATAAGTGGTGAGTCAAACCTGAATAGTGAATTCACACACATAAACGCTGCTTTCTTCGCCGTCTTTAACGCGTTTGACCCAAACCTTAAACGAGCACCACCGGTTCCCTTCTCTTCCATAAGACGCTTTTGCCCCTCTCCATTCCTCTTTTTTATTAAACAATATAATCCACTTAAAACTCTAAAATCTTTAACCTCAAACTACTATCATTAAATATATTTTGCACATTTCCGGACTTTCAAATTTTTAATCAATTTAATTTTTATTATGAGTATTTAAGTTCAAGAATTCGATGGAAATTATATTTAAAAATTGAGCCTAAAATATCTTTTTTTCTTCTTTAAAGCAACTATTGTTTATGGTAAAGAGAATGCTACTCTTATAGATGGGGATTTCTATTTTTTATTTATTTAATGATTGATAAAATATATTTTAATATTGTTATTTTAAAGAAAAAAATATTAAAAAATACTATAAAGATTCCATCCAAATCACTCATGTGTGACTGGAGAGCCACCTAATTACTTATTTTATTTGTGAATTTTGAAATGAAGTTAAAATTATGAATGATACATTAACATTTAAAAAATTTATAAATGATTTTTAAAAAATTTTATAATATTAATATTTGTAGTAATCATCTGGCTATTGCCTCTATAAAATTATTTAAGAATTATTTTATTTTTGACTTGTTTACCAATTATTTGATTTGATATCAAGTTAAAGAGTGAGTACAGTTAATAGACTTGGGAATAGAATTTTTCTCGAAAATCATATCATCAATTTCATGCACATGTTGAATGTGATTTTATTTCAAATTGTTTACCACACATTTTTAGTTTTTACAAGCATTTAAATTAGGCATGTTTATCCGAATTTTTAATTATGAAATTCAGATTCAAAAGATGAGTAAATTTTTTGAATCTTTTAGGTGAAAGTCTCAAAATTATTAAAAAATAAAGAAAATTTCAAGATCGGACTGAGTAAAACTCGACTCAAATGAACATGCATAATTTAGACTAAACTTTTTTTGTTTTTGTTTTATCAATATCAAATTTCAACCATTAATAAAAAAAAGATTTACAAGACCAAACTTTTTTTAATCAATATGTACAAGAAGTTTTCAAAACGTTTTAAAAATAGTGTTGTGAATAAATATTATCTAGGAGAAGATTTCTAATTTATTGTCTCGATTTTGAAGGAATAATAATCATATCAACACCTCCTAAATTATCTGATAGTTAATTAAAAAAGTTATAGAATATATTTAAGATAGTTAAAAATTTATAGAAAAATTTCAGTCAAATAAAAAAACTCTTAAACTAGTATGTAAACATCAGGTGCCTCCCTCTTCCCCCAATTCAAGACTCACTCAAAAGAATCGTTCATTTTAGGGAAAATAAACCGATTCTAAAGGCATTGACCAGTTGACCGAGTAGAAATTGTACACCAAAGATGAATAAACTTTTCAAAAATAAAATAAAATTAAAAACTAATAAAAGGCCTGCTAAGGGGCAAAGATGGCTTTTCACATAATATAGAACGGGCGCCCCAGAAAATTAAGCACCAGTCAAAGGACGTTAAAAATAAGTCCCCGAAGGAGCGGCTCCATATCAAATTATAGACGGACGAAGACAACCCCTATTTATGATTCTCTCTCTCTCTCTCTCTCTCTCTCAATTCTGCCTCTTAAATCTGTGAAAATCATAAGATCAGCGTTAGAGAAAGGCATAAAAGCAGAAGAAGAATTAAAAAGGAAGGCATCAAAGGAACGAAAACAGAAACGAAAAACCGATTCAAAGAGTCGGAGGAGTAATTAGACGAGGGTCACGGAGTTTTGTGAAGACGATTTTGTTTTTGGATTTTGGAAAGAAAGAAGATGTCTTGCTCCGTTGCAGTTTCGAACTCTCCGGTGTTCTCACCCTCCTCCACTCTGTTTTATAGTAAGAACTCGATACTTTCACCCTCCCATGAAGCGATAACCCTAACCTTAACCCACCTAAAGCCATCATCTTCTTCGTCTTCCTCTTCTCCCTCATCCCCGTCTTCGCCTTTTAGGCTTCGGCTTCCCAAGCCACCAAGTGGGTTTTCTTCTTCTTCGATTTCGGCTTCTGGGACGTCCTCTTCGTCGTCCACGTCGCCGAATACGGTGCTGAAGAGGAAGAGGCCGACGAAGCTTGATATTCCGGTGGCTCCGTTGAGTTTTTCTGTTCCGGCTACGCCGTCCGCGTCAGCGAGGGAAGTGGTGGAGGAAGAGGGGGATGGGTATTCTGTCTATTGCAAAAGAGGGAGGCGAGAGGCTATGGAGGACCGATACTCGGCTGAGCTTAACGTTCAGGGAGATTCCAAACAGGTAACGTTAAGCTATCTTTTTTCTATTTTTCTTTTCTCCAATATTAGATCCGCTGTGTGAGATTAATAATTTTGTGGCTATTAAGTGATTTATTTGGTTTTAACGTTCGAATTTCGTCTTGAATTTTTGAAATTGTTATATCTAAAAACTGATGAATACCTAAAATCCCTCTGGGAGCATGTGCGTGGATGGATAGCGATTAAGAATTTTTAAATTTTGGAACTGTTTGGGTTGAAAGTTGAAACAAGCTTATGAGCTAAAAACATGAAAAGGACCCTCTCAGCATTATATAATTGTAGAGGTATTGCGATGGAATTTGAATCGAACTGTGTCCTTTCATCTTTGCAGGCTTTCTTTGGTGTATTTGATGGGCATGGAGGTGCTAAAGCTGCCGAGTTTGCGGCAGAAAACTTGGATAAGAACATAATAGATGAAGTGACGAAAAGTGATGAAAATGCAATTGAGGAGGCAGTCAAGCAAGGATACCTGAACACAGACTCTGATTTCTTGAAAGAGGATATACGTGGTGGCTCATGCTGTGTGACAGCTTTTATCAGGAAAGGGAACCTGGTTGTTTCTCATGCTGGTGATTGTCGTGCTGTTATGAGCAGGCGTGGTGTTTCTGAGGCTTTGACCTCTGATCATCGCCCTTCAAGGGAAGATGAAAGAGACAGAATCGAGACTTTGGTTCGTGTTATTGAATCGGAATTTTGTTTAGCCTCAATATTATGTAAATTGCAGATATCAAGTTTTCATTTCTGATCAATTAGACTAATGGGCTGTTCTGAATTTTATTGTGTAGGGTGGCTATGTTGATTTGTGTCATGGTACATGGAGAATTCAGGGATCTCTGGCTGTGTCTAGGGGTATTGGCGATGGACACCTTAAGCAATGGGTAACAGCAGAGCCAGATACAAAAGTTCTTAGAATCACACCCGAGCACGAGTTCTTGATCTTAGCATCAGATGGTTTATGGGATAAGGTATTGTTTCTTAAGCTTTAATTTTCCTTTTCCTTTCATGGAATTGAATGCTCATTTGAATGCTTTGAAATGTACAAATACCCCAATTACTGATCAGATTCATTATTCTGTTGGTTTCAGGTCAGTAATCAAGAAGCAGTAGATATTGCTCGTCCTTTGTGCATGGGCGGCATCCATAAACCAGAACCATTGATTGCCTGTAAAAAGCTTGTAGACCTTTCTGTTTCACGAGGCTCTTCTGATGATATTAGTGTGATGCTGATCCAATTGGGACGCTATCTTTGATGTTCCGTCCCGGAGTAGGAAGCTGAACTAACATATAGATTGAGGGAGTTTGTAACTCTTGCCTTTTGCTGGAGAGCGAGAAGGCAAGCTAGCTTCTCCTGCTTACGACATTCATTCTTTGTACGATTGATTTTTCATAAGTGGTTCTAATCACAAAAAATCTGATGGTGGTGGTGGTGGGAGGTGATATTGATTATTTAGAGTAGCCTGATTTATTCATTGTATATACATGACATACTCCCAGAGATTCCGATTGTAGTTTAAGAAAGGAGATACTCTGTTATTGTCTTTATATATACAGCTTCATTAACTTTATATCTTTCATGTTGTTCTCCCTCTCACTAGGGCTGAGTATAACTTTTTACCCTTCTTTTAAGTTTTAAAGCCAACTTTTTAAACCTGGAATTACTTTGGTTTTAGCCTATTGTCACGTAACTTGCTCTGGTAATATGATCAGAATGGGTAGTCAAACCCCATCCCCCAAAAATAAAAATAATATTGTGATTTTTTTACAGGATTTTTAAAAGTAAGTATTTTTAAATAATATTGTGATTTTTTTTATATATTTTTAAAAAAATATTTTAAGATATTCAAAAAATCATATTAAAAATCACTCGAAAAATCATGTAAAAAAACTTAAAAAAAATGTAAATTGAGATCCTAAATAGGGATAAATAGCAATTTCCCCCCCAAAAAAAGGCATTCATTCTTGTATCCTACTGTCTCGTTCTGGGCTTAATTTTCCAACATTCTAGCATGAGGAATGCTAGGTACGGCTCCAAATGGATAAGTTGTTTTATATAAGCGTAAAAAAGTGGGTCTCACTGATAATATATAGTCTTTTATTTACATTTTCTTTAAGGTGAAATCTAATTTTTTTACACGTACTTAGATTTGTCGATTTGGAGCTTGTATAAATAGTTTCTCTTCTATCTCAAACCTGAATTTTCTGCAAAAAGCAATAATATGTCCATTTTGCTGTTGGGTTATTGTCCTTGTGCCTATATATATATATATATCATCATATAGCGGTTCACAGTGAGCTTGAAAGGTGTTACAATCATCATTATCTTATTGTGAATTTCTCTATGTTGTTGTCCTCCAATTTCTGTGTTCGCCCCATAGTTTCGGTCAACTTCAGGCCAATATTTTGAGACGTCCAGTAAAAAGATCGGAGGACCTGTAACATGCGATGAAATGATGCAATACGATGTTAAATACAACAAACCCAATTTGTTTCGAATGTAGGATTGATTGTTAATGGAGGAATACGAGTCCTTGACGGTTTTGTATGAAACGACAGCTTTTTAATTAACAATATCTATTAAAATAAATTTAAAACAACAAAAATCTTTTATCACAACCGACAAAAGTTAACAAGTTGGCTCACTTCTCCTCCTCCACTAGACCTTGCCCACGCTTTGCCAAAATGGGTGAAGTTATAGCCATACCATAAGGCATAAGTGGTGGCTATATTTAACCAAGAAATCAAAAAGAATTTTATTTTTTATTTTTTTGTTATTTTCTGCTTGTTTATAGTGATCGATGGTTACAAAGATTGACCACACACTGTTCAAATGCTCGGTCGTATGGGATGAAATTGTGGTAGCTTGAGTTGTCACGTTAATGATTACCAAAAATTCCCGTCATTGAATTTGGAATGTGAAAATATTTTATATTTTATATAAATTGATCTCAAGAGCATACAATCATTACCTAAGAAAAATACTACTTATTTATGGTCGATTATTTTTTATGATTTTTTTTTAGATTAAAGTGAGTCTATTTTTATCATAAATAATCGTTATTATCACAAATAATTTGTTATAAATATTTATTTTTTTGTAATGCATATTTATTTTTTTAATTATTTATATAAAATAAACTTGATATAAGCACATTAATTTATAAAAATTATTGTTTATAAACACATTACGGACCAATCATTTATAAAAGGACAAAGTCGGTTGGTTGAAGACTCATTCTTTAGATGTATATTCCTCCTCGTATTGGAGACCATTTCTTGGTCAGGAAGAATATATTAGTTATGCCTGCCGACCTCTCTGCCTGCAATAATATTAGGAATAGTTGGTAACGTCCAATATTCGTAATTTAGTTGGTAACGTCCAATAACGCCTAATTAATTAAAATAAATAAATAAAGATGGTCACATGATGACTTCTCTCTCTCTCTCTCTAAAAATATATTAAGTAAATAAGACACGTTCAATGGGATTGACTCAGAAAGAAGGAAAGAAAGAAATAGAACATGAATGAGAACAATGACCAAAAGCATGACATGCCTTCACTTCCGCCCACACCACACGTAGGAAAATCTGGGGCCTTTCCCCGAAGTTTCGAATTCATTGTTGTCTCATATTACATATCCATGTTGTCCTATGTTAGTGTTGTACCACGTTATGTGTTCGGTCAGTAGAGGCTAATTTGTTGTCTCTCTACCTAACTGATGGCCGGGATCCAAAACGATGTACAAGCCACGCTTAATATATACATGGCAAATTTTAGTTTTTTTAAATAAACAAAAAACAATGATACATTAACAAACTAGTACTTCAGAAATGAGTTCTACCATCTAATGTATCAAATTAAACTATGTTATTTTATAAATTTACTTATATGAAATTTCTTGCGTCTAAATTAACCATTTTCTTTTTAGTTATATACATAAGAAGATATACTAATAATATTAGTACGTACGTAAAATTCATGCATCTGGCATCAAAGAATATACGAGTAACAAATCGTGCTGCGAGGTTTGCATGTCGGCGGCAAGAAATGTGAACATTTTGCTCATGTTTTGCTGGATTGTCGGCCGTTAATCGATTTTGTGTTTGTTGTTTTCATGTCTTGCTGTCCAACGACATACGTTCTGCACAGTCTACCTGAACGGGTCGTGTGCCACCTCTTTTTTTTTCCCATAAAATAAAATAATAATAGCTATAATAATTCTAATCGTGTTGTAAATCGACTTGGTGAATGATTACCGACCATACAAATCGCCTTTGTCCTCCTATATGTATGTGCCGTTCATTTGTATTTTGTACAAATGTGATTTTTTAGTATTTGAGTAACAATACTTTAAATATACTTTTGCAATATTATAATTTGTTAGTTGTATAATATGTTATCAATATGAGATTCAGCCAATTCAAAAGTTAATGGTTTTCTACTTTAAATATATTTTTTTGGCCTAAGTTTATAAATTATTAAATATATACTAGTATTATTTTTATAAAAAAAGTATTAAATAATTAAATATATTACTTTGATATAAAATCTTACAATAATTAAATATATTTTTTAGCCTAAGTTTATAAATTATTAAATATATATTAGTACCACTTTCATAAAAAAAATCATCTTTACCAATTATCAATTTCTAATCTCATCTAAATATTAAACAAAATATATAGTTATAACTTATAGTATATAGACTTAATACTTATACTATAAGTTATAACTAATATTTTATATTATATATAGTCCATAGGTTGATTAGTTAATTTAATTCTCATAAGTTATATCAATTAATCAATAATATTAATGATCATTGATCATTCTTCATATATAGTTAAAAATAATATTAATAATTAATATTTATAATTATTACATGTAATCATAAGAAGAGTAATTATTAATTAGTTAATAGTAATTTAATAATACATCATAAGTTGGTTAACTATAACTAATAACACTATTACATAATTTACATTAGTATATTATAAATTTATATGTTAGTGAATAGTAATAAATTAGTAATAATATATTAAATAATAATAATATACTTATTACTTATAAATTATTACTAATACTCTATATAAATATATATAATTTATACTTTTATACTATAACTATTATAAATTTTAATATGTTAATATTATAAGAGTATATATTATATATTAATATATATATTATACTATCACTCTTAATCTATATTAATATTAATATTAAAATTTATATATTATTATTTATATTAATATTAAAATATATATGTATACATTCGGTCCGATCCGGTTCGGTCTAGGGGGAGAAATGTTCTCCCCTTGGATCGGACCGAAAATTTGCAGTCCATAAAAAAATTGGACCGGACGGGACCAAATTTCATTCGGTCCAGTTCGGTCTCGGTCCGATCCACCGGTCCAGTTCGGTCTTTTTACAGCTCTAACCATATTCACGAAAAATTACAAACTGAGTATTTTACGGTGAAAATTTTCTTTACTTTGTGTAATGATTTAAGAGAGAGATATATGAGTATCAAAAAACTATAATCATTCCAAAAGCTCGTAATAATTGGTTATACCTAAAATTGCAAGATTTTAAAAGTGTTAGTAAGTATAACTTCACATTTTTTAAAATCAACTCAATGTTAAAATTATGCGGTGAGAAAGTTATTGATAATAATATATTAGAAAATACATATACTACTTTTCATACCTCAAATATACTCATGTAGCAATAGTATCGAGATCAAAAGTTCAAAAAATATTCTAAATTTACATCATATCTGCTGGTGGCTGAATAAAATTATGAGTTTTTGTTAAAAAATCATCAATCACGTCATATTGGTTCCACATCATTCTTTAAAGTGAATGATACTGAATTTATACTATTCTCATAAGCGAATGATGCATTCTTTCAAAGAAATTGAAGGCGTGGATGTGATATGAAGAACTATAGAAGTGAGGGTCTCAAAAGTGATAATACTATTGAACTCAATGTTTTAAGTTTCATATATATATGTATAGATTTGATAATAATAAATAAATTCAAGTTTCAAGTCCAAGTTGTCTACGCATTGGAGTCAAGCACATCAAGTATAAATAAGAAATAAAACAAGTCTATAAATGAAACTCATAAAATAATTTTGTACATCTCTTAATAAAATTTGAAATTGGATTAAGGTTTAAAATTAATTTTTTTTCATAAAACATCAAATTGCATTTTTCACATATGCATGACATCATTAAAAGTTTTAGTTTTGAAAATTATAATTTTCACATGTGCATGACATTATTAAAAGTCTTAGTTTTGAAAATTATAATTTTCACATGTGCATGATATCATTAAAAATTTTTATTTCGAAATTTTTATTTTTCACATATGCATAAAATCATTAAAAATTTGAATTTTCAAAATTTGTAAGATGATTGATTGTCATCTTTGACATGTGTATGTATTGATTGAATTTTTTGAAAAATGAATGATGTTGTCTTTAACAAATGCAAAAAGGAAATACTTATTGAGTATTTAAAAAAAATGAATTATGGAAATGCTTTTATTTGAAATTTTTTGAAAAGTAAATAGTACTTTTATTTGATATGTGAATTTTTTCAAATTTGAAAATGAAAACTCATTTGCCTATAAATAACTCACTTGAGTTTTGCAAAATCATAACAAGAGCTTACACATCAATTACTAAAATTTTATATCATTCATTCAAAGCCTTCACTTTTTCTTTTCTAAGCATTAAATCTTAATTATTATTCATTTTGAGAGAAATATAAGTTGTGTTGTATTGTTCTTATTCTACTCATTGAGGAGTATACTCTGATAATCTACCCATTATCAGCTCTTATATCAGTAAGAGGCGTATAATCCTTATGTGTGTAAAAAGTGTTCTACACATAGAATAGTTTAATTACCAAGTGTGAGGTAATTGCAAGTGTATAAGGTGTTCTATGCGAATTCTTTGTAACAGTATTGTTCAAATGTGTAATAGGTTTCTATATCCACCTGAAAGAGATTTAATAGTAAATTTAGAAATTCTCAAGGGGTAGCTTGAGGAGAGGACATAGACAGTGAGGCTGAACCTCGTTAAAATACTGAGTTTGCTTTTTCTTATCCTTACTCTTTATATTTCCTAATGTTTCATATTTTGTTTATTTTTTATATTATGTATTTGGTTTATAAGCGTTAATTTTTTAATATAATCCAATTCACTCTCCCTCTTGTATTAGTCATGTAAGCAACAAATACTAAAGGGAATAATAATATAAATATACCATATCACTAAAAGTGATCTAACTCAAAGAAAGAGTAAAAGCTCTCAATACAAGTTTTCAAATAAAGATGAAAATGTATGCTATAGATGTAGTATGACTAGACATTGGTCACATACTTATCGTATGACTAAGCATTTGATTGACTTATACCAAACTTCTATAAAAAGGAAAACAAATAAGTTTGAAACAAATTTTATTGAACCATTAGATGCTTTAGCTTCTATAGATGGAGAATATATTGCACACTTTGATGTTTATGATTTCTTTGAGAATCTTAGTTTAGAATTGATCATTTAATTGAAGATGAAAATGTTTCATCAAATTAATAAATATATTTTATTTTATAGTAAAGTTTTTTAATATTATGTGACGTTTTGAAGTCATAAAAGATTTATATATTTTGTAGAATAATAGGTCATGCTGATAAACTTTTTATTTCTTAGTAAATGGTAGAGATATATATCTGGCTTACTACTACAATTCATATAATTTTTAAAGATAAGAAATATATTTAAAATATAACACTAAACAGAGCCTATGTCCATACCAATTAGGTTTTTCAAATCTAATTAAAAGTTTTGAAAAAACTTATATTATTTTGTCTTTGCCTAATGAAACAAAATTTTATATTGATGATGCTTTATTTTCTCCATAATCAAAAAGAAATTTATTGAGTTTTAAATATATACATCGTAATGATTATCATATTCAAAGCATCAACGAAGCAGTAAAATGAATCTTCTCATTACTAAACATAAAATGATTTCAAGTCCGAAGCTCATATTAAAAAAGTTGTTTGCTCTTTTTTCTGGACTGTATTATATAAAAATAGAAACAATTTAATCATATGTGGTAATGTTAGGGCTGTAAAAAGACCGGATCAAATCGGTGGACCGGACCGAGACCGGTTGTTCCGGACCAAGACCGGACCGGACAGAATTCCATTCGGTCCAATCCGGTCCAAATTTTACATGGACCAATTAATTCCGATTTGGTCTCGGTCCAAAGGATTTCTTACCCTGGACCGGACCGGACCGGACCAAACCCCACATATATATTTATATATGTATATATAAAAATAGTATATAAATTATAATATTAATATTAATCTTAATTAATATATTAATATATAATATATATTAACATATTAATATATAATATATACTCTTATAATATTAACATATTATTATTTATTGATTGACTAGTTGTAGTATAAAAATTTAAATTATAATATATCTATATATAATATTAATAATAACTTATAAGTAATAAGTGTATTATTATTATTTAATATATTATTACTAATTTATCACTATTTACTAACATATAAATATATAATATACTAATGTAATAGTGTTATTAGTTATAATTTACTAACATACTTAATATATAATATATACTAACATATTAATATATAATATATATTTTTATAATATTAACATATTATAATTTATCATAGTTAAATTTGAGTCAAAAAAATATTTAATCATTGTATAATTTTAGATTAAATTTAGCCCATTAAATCATATACGGCACCCCTGGACCGGACCAGACTGCTCCTAGACCGAATTGGACTGGACCGGTATGGACCGAACTCTTGTTCGGTCCGGTTCAGGGTGAGAGAATTCTTGGATCGAATAGAATCGATCCACAAATTTTTCAGATCGGACCAGACTATTTACACCCCTAGGTAATGCACTAAAAGTACATGTACCCTAAAATATTTATGACCTTGCATGATCGCCTTGGACATCTAGGATTAATAATGATAAGACGAATCATTAATGATAATTCATATAGGTATCCTTTAAAGAATTAGAAGATTATTTTATCCAATGAATATATGTGCTTTATTTGTTTACAAGATAAATTGATTATCAAACCATCTCTCTCAAATGTTGTTTTTGAATCTCTATTATTTTTACAAAAGATTTATAGGAATATATGTGAGTCTATTTAACCATCAAGTGGATCATTAAGATACTTTATGATTTTTTTAATTGATGCATCAAGTTGATGGTCATATATTTGTCTAATTTCTACTAAATCATTTACTAAATCTCTTGCCTAAATAATGAAATTACAAGTACAATTTTCTAATTATTCAATTAAAATTATTTGATTGGATAATACTTGTAAATTTATATCTCAAACTTTTGATAACTAATATATGTTAATAAGAATAGACGTTGAACATCCTGTTGTCCATACATATACTTAAAACAATTTAACTGAATTATTGATCAAAAGATTTCAGCTAATAGCTAGACATTTACTTAAGAAATCAAAACTATCTTTTTCTATCTAGGGAAATACTATACTTCATGCATCATCATTGATTCAGATTAGACTATTAGCATATTACAAATATTCTCTATTATAGCTTGTATTTGGTCAATAATCAAATATTTATCATCTTTGTATTTTTTGAATGTATCATGTATGTTCCAATTATACCTTCAACACATACAAAGAGGGATCTCTAATGTAGATTTGGGATTTATGTTGATTTTTATTCTTTATCTATTACTAAATACCTTGAGTTTCTTGTAAGAGATATCTTTAAGATACGTTTTGAGAATTGTCATTTTAACAAATCTATGTTTTTACCATTGGGTAACAAGAAGTCAGTACCTGAAGCACAATAAAAAATTACTTAAAAAATAAAACTCTTTCCCAATTTGATCTTTATACAAATGAATGTAAACTAGAAGTTGGAAAAATTATCAATTTGCAAAGTGTTATAAATTAATTATCGGATATATTTAATGATATTAAAAGTGTATTAAAATTATATATTTATGCTGTTAATGTTCCAGCAAGAATTGCAATACTTGAAAGTCAAGTTACCAAACAGTAATAAATGAATTTAAGACACGTTTGAAGAGTGGATAACCTATTGGAACAAAGAACAAAATTTCTCAGAAGAGAAAATTATAAAATGAATTTAGTATTCTTGAAGAATCCATACCTACAATACAGGCCACAAGAATAATTGATGTTCCAGAATAGATCAAATCTCATGTTTCAAGATTTCTTTAAAAAAAAAAAGATGAAGAGGTATTCCATGAAATATCTTTTCTTAAAGAATGACAAGTACCTGAAAATAATAAGATTTCTATAACTTCATAAGTACTGATGGTGTACATGAATGTTGTACTTTTTTTTAGCCATTGATTTTTCTTTCTAATAGATTTTCCTTAATAAGGTTCTAACGAGACATATTATTTATGGGTGGTTATTTAAGGGAGGGTATTGTAAACCGACTTAGTGAATCGGCTTGGAGAATAACCACTGCCTATACAAACTGCCTTTGTCCTCTTATATATATTAGAGCCGTTCATTTGTACAAACGTAATTTTTCAGTATTTGAATAAAATATTTTAAATATTTTCTGTTTTAATATTATTTTCTTTTAATTTTATAACAAATCGTATTTACTAAATATAACCCGTAATATTGGGGGCAAATTTAATTGACTTATGACCATTACATCCTCCTAATTTGCCCTCAATTTTTTGTATCCAATGTGTTGTCAGATGGCTACTAGTTTATCTTATCCCTCTATAATTATGGGGTAAAAAGTAAGAACAAAGAAAAAGAGTCTTCTACAATTCTACCTTCCAACGGAACATATCGCTACACATAATTTTTATTTTTTGAAAGGATATCACTATAGATAATAAATTTGTAAAAGTATGCCATTGAAGTTATACCTGTGCCATTATTATATTAATTAGAATAATGATATGAACCTAATTATTTTACAATTCATTTTACAGATAGTTGTAAACAGTGGCAGAACTAGAGATTTGTTTTAGGGGGAGTCAAGCAAAATTAAAATAAAATATATAAAAAACTTTATTCTATTTATATATAATTTTTTATGCAGTATAGAATACTTTGATAGTAGATATGGCTCAATCACGGGTAATAATAATGGAGAACCTGACGGAGGCGGCGATACGTAACGCCCGTCAAGGTTCATAAACAAGAATAAGATTTAAGAAAAAATACGAATAAGATAATAATTTTGGAAAAAGAATCATTGCATGCTACGAAAGATCGTGTACCAATAATCATATAAGTTTTCATGTAAATGCATAAGTTTATTTGAAAATGGTACCTGAGTCATGCATAAGATATTCATCAATCATGTATTAAGTTAATTTATCATGATACATACTATTTTGTATTATTGATTTATTCTTGTTAAGTTATTTGTGTACTTACTGAAATTTCTTGAAAATCTCACTCTTTTAATCTTATCTATCATTTCATATGGGATGATAGACGATGTTGCAGGAATAGGTAAATTATCAAGAGAACCAGATGTTACAAGAGATTCTGAAGTACCTTGAGAGTCCTGCAGAATACTCATCTCTTGATGGGATGATCTCTCCTATACGTGATCAAGTGAAATAACAAGATTTCAAAACAACAAATGATTATTGTAGGTATTTTGAGAAAACTAACTGGTTTATGTAAATATTTGATACATTATGTTATTGTAAGTCCAAAATTTTGAAAATTATAGTTTTATTTCTACCATGTGATTTACTTATGCAAGAGTTAGGTTTCTTTGCATAACTACGGTTATAGACTCTATTCTGCTACGAAATGCATCATATATATTAGTAAGTTTAGATGTATGTATAAAATTTCCGACACTTATAGGGGTATGTAGTCTAGTGCTATCTGTCCTGACGCTTCAGTTTACATTAAAGTCCAAATATAAATTGGGGATGTCACAGGCTGATTACTACAATTCACACAATGTTTAAAGATAATAAATATTTTTAAAATCTAACACTGAACAAAATTTATATCCATACCATATTAGATTTGTCAAATCTAATTGAAAGTTTTGGAAAAGCTTATATTATATTTTTTTTGTCTACTACACCAAATTTTATATTGATGGTATTTTATTTTCTCAACAATAAAGAATAAATTTATTGACTTTTAAATATATACGTCGTAATGATTATCATATTAAAATTATTAATGAAGGCAGTAAAATGAATCTTCTCATTACTAAAAATAAAATGATTTCAGGTTAGAAATTCATATTAGAAAAGTTGTTTGCTCTTTCTTCTGGATTGTATTATACAAGAATGAAAACAATTTAATCATATGTGGTAATGCACTAAAAGTGCATTTACCCCAAAGTATTTATGACCTTACATAATTGCCTTGGATATTTAGAATCAATAATGATAAGACGAATCATTAATCATAATTTATATAGATATCCTCTAAAGAATTAGAAGATTATTTTACCCAATGAATATCTGTGTTTTGTTTGTTCACAAGATAAATTGATTATCAAATCATCTATTTCAAATGTTGTTGTTGAATCTCCATTATTTTTACAAAAGATTCATGAGGATATATGTTAGCTTATTTAACCATCAAGTTGATCAGATACTTTATGATTTTTTAATTGATGCATCAAGTTGATGGCCATATATTTGTCTAATTTCTACTAAATCATTTACTAAATCTCTTGTCTAAATAATGAAATTACGAGTACAATTTCCTGATTATCCAATTAAAACTATTTGATTGCATAATACATGTGAATTTACATTTCAAACTTTTGATAACTATTGCATGTCTATAGGAATAGACGTTAAAAATCTTGTTGTTCATACATATACTAAAAACGGTTTAACTGAATTATTGATTAAAATGCTTCAACTAATAGATAGACATTTACTTAAAAAATTAAAGCTATCTGTTTCTATCTATAAATATGCTATACTTCATGCATCATTCTTGATTCAGATTAGACTATTAGTATATCACAAATATTCCTATTACAACTTATACTTGGTCAATAATCAAATATTTCTCATCTTTGTATTTTTGGACGCATCATATATGTTTCAATTGCACCTCCAACACATACAAAGATGGGTCCCCAATGTAGATTTGAGATTTGTGTTGATTTTTATTCTCCATCTATTATTAAATACCTTGAGCCTTTTATAGGAGATATGTTTAAGACGCGTTTTGAAGATTGTTATTTTAACGAATTATATTTTTTCACCATTGGGTAACCAGAAGACAGTGCCTAAAACACAATAAGAAATTAATTGAAAAAATAAAACTATTTTTCAATTTAATCTTCGTACAAATGAATGTAAACTAGAAGTTAGGAGAATTATCCTTTTGCAAAGTATTATAAATCAATTATCGAATATATTTAATAATACTTATATATATTCTTGCTGTTAATGCTTTAGCAAGAATTGTAATTCTTGAAAGATAAGTTACCAAACAATAATAGATGAATTTAAGACACATTTGAAGAGTGGACAACTTATTTGTGCAAATGATAAAATGAATTTAGTGTTCTTGAAGAGTCCATACATATAACACAAGCCACAAGAATAATTGATACTCCTTAAAAGATCAAATTTCCTATTTCAATATCTCTTTAAAAAGAATTTTTTGAAAAGTTATTCCATGAAATATCTTCTCTTAAAGAATAACAAGTACCTGAAAATAATAAAATCTCTATACATTTCATAAGTACTGATGGTGTACAGAAATATTGTATTTTTTTTTTTTTGCCATTGATTTTTCTTTCCAATGAATTTTCTTTAATAAGTTTCTAATGAGACATATTGCTTATGGGTGGTCATCTAAGGAAGAGTGTTGTAAACCGACTTGGGGAATAACCACTGCCTATACAAACTGCCTTTGTCCTCCTATATATTGGGGTGTTCATTTATGCAAACGTAATTTTTCAATATTTGAATAAAATATTTTAAATATTTTCTCTTTTAATATTATTTTCTTTTAATTTTACAACAAATTGTATTTACTAAATCTGGCCCACAATATTGGGAGAAAATTTAATTGGCTTATGACCATTACATCCTCCTAATTTGCCCTCAAATTTTTTATCTACGTGTTGTCGGAAGGGCACTAGTTTATCTTATCCCTCAATAATTATGGGGTAAGAAGTAAGAACAAAGAAAAAAAGTCTTCTATCATTCTACCTTCTAATGGAATATATCGCTACATATAACTTTTTTTTTTGGTTGAAAGAATATCAATACACATAATAAATCTGTAAAATTATGTCATTGAAACTATACCTATGCCATTATTATATTAATTAGAATAATGATGCGAACCTAATTATTTTACAATTCATTTTATAGTCAGTTGTAAATAGTGGCAGAATTAGAGATTTGCTTTATAGGGGCCAAGTAAAATTAAAATAAAATATATAAAATATTTTTTATTCTATTTATATAAAGTTTTCTATGTGGTATAAAACAATTTGATAGTAAGACTTATAATAAAAATAAAATACGTTAAATACAATATATGTATTAAAAATATATATAATATATCATTAACATGTCATCATAATAAAAATATATTAAAAATATATTAGAAATCATCCATTTTTTTTTATTTTTATCTATAAAAAAATATGTCATCATGTTATTATACCGTTTTATTTTATATGAGATGTATTTTATTTTAAAATTAGATTAATTTTGTAAAGGGGGACCAATATAATTTTTAGAGAGGGAACCAACACAAAATAAAATTAATATTATCCTACAAATTATAAAAAAATAAACATATTTTATTTTATTTTTCTTAAAAAAAACATATATCTTTTTTTTCAAATTTTTTTTAGGGTGTGGGTGGGGCCCATGGGGAGGGGGGGGGGCCTGCCCCAACGTGGCTTCGCCACTGGTTGTAAATAATGTGACCATTTTATTAATGAAAAATGATATACACACAACACAAATATACTACACATTTCACAACAAGTGTTAAATGAGGGGTAATTCTGTAAAATATTGTATTTATATAAAGTGTTTTACAGAATTACTCCTCATTTAATATTTGTTGTGAAATATGTTGTGTAATTGTGTTGTGTGTGTATCACTTCCTTTATTAATTTATATCATTCAAAATATTTATTTTTTTAAAAGAATTTTGAATTTCTTAACTATATTGAAATTTTAAGGCGAGGTTCGGATTGAGAGATAAGTTGAACTCATCTCAAATTTATCATTATACTCTTTCAAATTTTCACATAAAATATAATAAATAACTCAATTTTTTCAAATCTCAATTCAATTTTTTAAAGTTTTAAAATAATAAATAATATTAGAATATTATTTTATTTAAATATGAAATAATTGTTTTTAATTTATACATGATTTGAAAATTTATAAAAAATATTACACTAAAAAAAAAATATTTGTGACACTTTAATTGCTATCAAAAGGACTATTTGTCACCAAAACAGTCTGTTTTCATTGCAAATAGTCATTCTAATTACAATTAAAGTGTCACAAATATCTATTTTTTTTTTGTATTGTTATTTTATGGGTTCTGCAACTCCCACTGAAAAAAGACATTAATTGTGAGAGGAGGCCCATCTAGGATCAACCGAGCCTTAGGCCCAGCTCAGAACCAAAGTAAGCCTAACCCTATTGAGCAACTAGGGACTCGGGAAGGAGGGCAACCCAAGGATATGCGGGATGCAATGACATTAGCGAAGTGAGTTGTACGATAGGGAAAGCCGAATCAGGAAGTGTCTGACACACTTTTTACCGCAATAAATGCTAAAGACTGTTGAGGCCACATCGCATTAAATGCAAATATGACAAAAGCATGTTGTGCATCCCTTCGCATTAAATGCACTGTAAGCAAACACTACTTTGCATTAAATGCGAGTCAGGAGGCCAAACACGTGCTTAAATAAAGCAAAGATTGATACGGATTGGAGGGGACGACTCGCCACCTGCGCAGAAAGGCCGCTCGGGCACGTCAAGGAGATAATGATGACAAAGGACGAATGGGACGTCCATCCTATCCCTCGGGGCGCCAGGTACTAATCCACGCCTATAAATAGCGAGGAACACCATGATGCGCAGGTTAAGCCTGGTTTGTTTTCACAAACCATCTTATATCATCTCAAACTTATCATTATATTTTTTCAAATTTTCATACAAAATAAAATAAAGAATTTAATTTTTTAAAATTCAAAAACAGTTTTTTCAAATTCCAAAACGAAACTAAAATTAAAAAAATATTTTACAATAATATTTTATTCTTTTTTTAACTTTTATCTCATATCATCCCATCTCATCTCTAAAAACCAACCAAGCTTAAGTTATCAATCTCTAAACTCTCACTTGTTTTAGCATTCTCACTACTCATCTGTCTAACTTTGGCATTGGAGTGGCCTAAAGCCAACCGCTGTCTCCCTCTTCTACACTTGTGTATGTGCTGCTTGTTTGAACATTGCTGAATAGCCTAGGCCGCAGGAACAACCTCAAGACTGATAATATGCACCAAATGGTATTTTTTGTGTGTGTGTGTGTGTTTATTTATTAAAACACACTAATACTTTAACAAACACACACATTCTTAAGACAAAAAAGAACATATAGTATATCCATTTTCGGTGGGAGTATCACTTTTCTTGTTGTATCACCATTATTCTTATCTTATGGCTTATGTTTTCCATTCTCACATCACGTTGATCTCTGTTGCCCAGATGACTAACACAAGAGGGGGGGTGAATTGGGTTATATTAAAAAAATTAATACTTATAAACTAAATATACAATATAAAATATAACCAAAATATAAAGCAGTAGGAAATATAAAGAGTAGGGTAAGAGAAAGCAAACTCAGTATTTTTACGAGGTTCAGCCCCACTGCCTACGTCCTCGCCTCAAGCTACCCCTTGAGGATTCCCAAATCCACTATTCAATCTCCTTTAGGTGGAGATAGAAACCTATTACACCTTTGAGCAGCACCGCTCCAAAGATTCCGTGTAGAACACCCTCTACACTTCCAATCACCTCACACTTGGTGATTCAACTATTCCCTGTGTAGAACACCTTCTACACACACAAGGGTTATACACACCCTCTTACTTCCAATCACCTCACACTTGGTGATTTAACTATTCCCCGTGTAGAACACCTTCTACACACACAAGGGTTATACACACCCTCTTACTGATACAAGAATTGATAGTGGGTAGGCTATCAGAAAACACTCCTCAATGAGTGAAATAAGAACAATACAGCACAAACTATATCTCTCTCAACAAGAACAAGAATTAAGGCTCAAAACTTTAGAAAAGAGAGAATGAGAGCTTTGAAAGAATGATGCAAAATTTAGCAATAGATGTGTAAGCTCTTGTTGTGATTTTTGCAAAACTCAAGTGAGCTATTTATAGGTAAATGAGTCTTCAATTTCAAATTTGAAAAGATTCCCATGTCAAATAAGAGCACTATTCACTTTTCAAAAAATTCAAATAAAAACATTTCCTTTTTGCATTTGTCAAAGACAACTCCATTCATTTTTCAAAGAAATCAAACCTAATCTTTTGCTTTTCATACAAGACAAAATGAGCATGATTTATTTTTCAAACCAAATCATCTTCTTTTTGCATATGTCAAAAAAACACACAACCACCCTTTAAGATTTTCAAACAAATCATCTATCTTTTATATTTGTCAAAAAAACACACAACCACCCTTTAAGATTCTCAAACAAAATCATCTACCTTTTGCATTAGTCAAAAAAACACACCACCTCCCTTCAAGACTTTCAAACAAAATATGCACATGTCAAATATGATAATCAATCATCTTATAAAATCAAGTTTTTATAAAAAAATATAATTTTCGAAATTATTTTGTTTGATGGTGTTATGCACATGTGAAAAACATAATTTTCAAAACTAAGACATTTAAAAATGTCTTGCATATGTGGAAAAAGTAATTTGATGTTTTATGAGAAAAAAGAGTAATTTGGAGCCTTAATCCAATTTCTAATTTTATCAAGAGATGTACAAA
This sequence comes from Platycarya strobilacea, assembly GCA_036898215.1. Lineage (NCBI taxonomy): Eukaryota > Viridiplantae > Streptophyta > Magnoliopsida > Fagales > Juglandaceae > Platycarya > Platycarya strobilacea. The sequence goes on from CM072551.1 coordinate 26,333,682, forward strand.
AATAATCTATGAGCTTCATTTGTAGACTTGATATCTTTCTTGCTCATGCTTGATTTCTTGATGTGTTTAGCTCCCTTCATGCATAGACAACTTGAGCTTGAGTTTTCAATATTATTTGTTATCATCAAAATTTATACGTAAATACGAGACTTGAAACCTTGGGTTCAACAATCTCCCCCTTTTTGATGATGACAAATACTTAGTAGAAATCTGCGACCTGCAGTAATACTTAAGCTCCCCCTGAAAATATGCGTTAGTATTTCAAGAAAAATATAAACATGATTCTAGCATATATAACAGGGTAGTATAATACTAGTATAAGACTTCTCCCCCTTTTGGCATCATTAAAAAGGAATCATAATTAGATCAATAAGATATATTCCTGCAATAACCAATAGACAAATAAAACGCTGCGTTAGTAAAGACTGTAGAAATTAGAACCACCCGTGTCCGACAAAAGTTGCAAATGTTGAAGCCGAATTTTATCATCTCGGTGCGGAAGAAGATTTAAACACTCCTCAATTGTTAAACCCAAGGTTTCAAGTCTCGTATTTACGTATAAATTTTGATGATAACAAATAATATTGAAAACTCAAGCTCAAGTTGTCTATGCATGAAGGGAGCTAAACACATCAAGAAATCAAGCATGAGCAAGAAAGATATCAAGTCTACAAATGAAGCTCATAGATTATTTTTGTACATCTCTTGATAAAATTAGAAATTGGATTAAGACTCCAAATTACTCTTTTTTCTCATAAAACATCAAATTACTTTTTCCACATATGCAAGACATTTTTAAATGTCTTAGTTTTGAAAATTATGTTTTTCACATGTGCATAACACCATCAAACAAAATAATTTCGAAAATTATATTTTTTTATAAAAACTTGATTTTATAAGATGATTGATTATCATATTTGACATGTGCATATTTTGTTTGAAAGTCTTGAAGGGAGGTGGTGTGTTTTTTTGACTAATGCAAAAGGTAGATGATTTTGTTTGAGAATCTTAAAGGGTGGTTGTGTGTTTTTTTTGACAAATATAAAAGATAGATGATTTGTTTGAAAATCTTAAAGGGTGGTTGTGTGTTTTTTTTGACATATGCAAAAAGAAGATGATTTGGTTTGAAAAATAAATCATGCTCATTTTGTCTTGTATGAAAAGCAAAAGATTAGGTTTGATTTCTTTGAAAAATGAATGGAGTTGTCTTTGACAAATGCAAAAAGGAAATGTTTTTATTTGAATTTTTTGAAAAGTGAATAGTGCTCTTATTTGACATGGGAATCTTTTCAAATTTGAAATTGAAGACTCATTTACCTATAAATAGCTCACTTGAGTTTTGCAAAAATCACAACAAGAGCTTACACATCTATTGCTAAATTTTGCATCATTCTTTCAAAGCTCTCATTCTCTCTTTTCTAAAGTTTTGAGCCTTAATTCTTGTTCTTGTTGAGAGAGATATAGTTTGTGCTGTATTGTTCTTATTTCACTCATTGAGGAGTGTTTTCTGATAGCCTACCCACTATTAATTCTTGTATCAGTAAGAGGGTGTGTATAACCCTTGTGTGTGTAGAAGGTGTTCTACACGGGGAATAGTTAAATCACCAAGTGTGAGGTGATTGGAAGTAAGAGGGTGCGTATAACCCTTGTGTGTGTAGAAGGTGTTCTACACAGGGAATAGTTGAATCACCAAGTGTGAGGTGATTGGAAGTGTAGAGGGTGTTCTACACGGATTCTTTGGAGCGGTGCTGCTCAAAGGTGTAATAGGTTTCTATCTCCACCTAAAGGAGATTGAATAGTGGATTTGGGAATCCTCAAGGGGTAGCTTGAGGCGAGGACGTAGGCAGTGGGGCTGAACCTCGTAAAAATACTGAGTTTGCTTTCTCTTACCCTACTCTTTATATTTCCTACTGCTTTATATTTTGGTTATATTTTATATTGTATATTTACTTTATAAGTATTAATTTTTTAATATAACCCAATTCACCCCCCCTCTTGTGTTAGTCATCTGGGCAACAAGTGGTATCAGAGCTAGAGATCTATTATAAGATTAACTATCTTTGAGTTAAGATCTTATGGCTAACATTGCAGCTTCATTTGGTGAAGGTCAATCTAGCAGTCGGCCTCCACTCTTTTGTGGAGACAATTACTCATTCTGGAAAGTTAGAATGAGAATATTCCTTCAGGCTCAAGGTCGAGAAATCTGGAAATGTATTGTAAATGGACCTTATATTCCAACAAAAGTAGTTGATGGAGTAAAGGTCAAAAAGGAAGAAGAAGAGTTTAATCGTGAAGACGATCGACTTTATACTTTGAATTTAACTGCTATGAATTTATTATATAATGCTCTCAATGGTAATGAATTTAATAGAGTAATGACTTGTGCTACAGCAAAGGAAATTTGGGATAACTTGGAAGTTACTTATGAAGGAACTTCTCAAGTCAAGGAATCAAAAATTTACATTCTTACTCATGAATATGAAATGTTTAAGATGAATGATGATGAATCTATTTCTAGTATGTACACTCGTTTTACTAACATCATAAATAGCTTGACAACTCTTGGCAAAGTTTATTCCAAAGTGGAGATAGTAAGAAAAATTCTCAACTCTCTACCAAAACGTTGGGAATCAAAAGTGACAGCGATTCTTGAAGCTAGAGACCTCAAGAAGCTCGAAGTGAATGAACTCATCGGGTCACTTATCACCCATGAGTACACATTGAAAAGAGGAGAAGAAGAAGGAAAGTCAAAGAAGAGCTTGGCACTTAAAGCTGTTCCACATGAAAGTGAAAGTGATGAAGATGAGGAAAATGACGACAAAGATGAAGAAGTTGCGATGATAACAAGAAGAATTCAGAGGTTCTTAAAGAAAAATAAAACTCCTCCAAGGAAATCCTTCAATAAGTTTTCCAAGAAAGATTCAGGTAAAAATGACACTTTAATTTATTATAAATGCAATAAACCCGGTCATATCAAGCCAGATTGTCCTCTGCTAAAGAAAGATCGAAACAAAGGCAAAAAAGCAATGAAAGCTACGTGGAATGATGATTCAAGTAACTCAGATAGTGAAGCAAGCAATGGAGAATCAGGAAATCTTTGTCTTATGGCTAAAGATGACATTGAGGTAACAAATTTTGATAATATTGAAGATCCTTCATATGAAGAATTGCAAAATGTTTTAGAAGAAGTATATGAGGAATTTGAAAAATTGGGTATCAAGTATACTGTTTTGAAAAAGAAAAATTCTTCTTTAACAAACGAAATTGATATTTTAAGAAAAGAAAATATTGTTTTGAAAGATGAAAATTTTGAGTTGAAGAAAAAGAAAACTGATTTAGAAAATATTATTGAAAACTTTACGAATGGAAAAAGAAATTTTGAAAAACTTCTTGGTAGTCAAAGATGTGTTTTTGATAAGGTAGGCTTGAGATATATGCCAAAACAAAAATACAAACCTTATAAAAACTTCTTTGATAATCCTTCTACATCAAAGTCCAATATTCAAAATTCTTTTCATAAAAATAATTTTGTTAAAAAAAGATACTATTATAATCACTCAAGTTCTTCATATATGTCACATGCTATTTGCAATTTTTGTAATAGAAATGGTCATAATTATTTTGCTTGTCCTATTAGAAGAAAACATACAATGACTATTAGGGCTATATGGGTACCTAAAAATCTTATTTCTTCTAATACTAATAAATAAAGGACCCAAAGAACTTGGGTACCAGGAATTGTTTTTAATTGCTTTTGTAGGTATGCATGAAGTATTCTACAGGTAAAAATAAATGATTTTTAGATAACGGATGCTCAAGATACGTGACAGAAGACAAAACTAAATTCATTGACTTCACTTCTAAAGAAAAAAGATGTGTGATATTTGGAGACAATTCAAAAGGGAAGATCATGGAAATAGAAGGAAAGATCATCAAGACTTAGTACAAGATGCAACCAAATAGTGGAAACATGTGAAAGATCATCCAGCGGAATAAATTCTAGGAGAACCTTCACGAGATGTAAGTACTCGATCATCTTTTAGAAATATTTGCAATCATACTGCTTTTCTATCTTAGATTGAACCTAAAAATATTGATGAAGCACTTCTTGATGAATCTTAGATTCTAGCTATGTAAGAAGAGCTTAATCAATTTGAAAGAAATGATGTTTGAACACTTGTTCCTAAACCCAAAAATCATACTATTATTGGAACAAAATGGGTTTTTAGAAACAAGAAACATGAGTCCGGAGTCATGACTAGAAATGAGGCTCGACTAGTGGTCCAAGGTTTCAATCAAGAAGAATGAATCAATTATGATGAGACATATGCACCAGTTGCAAGATTAGAAGCTATTCGAATGCTACTTACATATGCTTGTTATAAAGACTTCAAACTTTTTCAAATGGATGTTAAAAGTGTTTTCTCAAACGGTTTTATAAATGAAGAAGTATATGCTGAGCAACCTCCAGGTTTTGAAAATCATATTTCTCTAAATCATGTTTTCAAACTCACAAAAGTACTATTTGGACTCAAACAAGCTCCTAAAGCGCGGTACGAGAGATTCAGTAGTTTCTTGATTGAAAAAGGCTTTTTAAGAGGAAAAATTGATACAACTCTTTTCATTATATACGAAAATGATGATATTCTTTTGATTCAAATTTATGTTGATGATATAATATTTGATGCTACTAATGAAAATATGTGCCAAGTTTTTGCTAAGACTATGCAGGAATAATTTGAAATGAGCATGATGGGAGAGCTTATATTCTTTCTCGGATTGCAAATTAAGCAAGCAAAAAGTGGGATATTCATCAATCAAAATATATTAAAAAATTGCTGAAGAAGTTTGGGATGGAAGGTGCTAAGGAAACTGGAACACCAATGAGCTCATCCACTAAACTTGATAAAGATGAATCCGGTAAACTAGTTGATTCGAAGGTATATCGAGGTATGATTGGTAGCTTATTATATTTGACAACCGGTAGACCAGATATTATGTTTAGTGTATGTTTATGTGCACGTTTTCAATCATTTCCAAAATAATCTCATTTGATTGCAGTCAAGCGGATTTTTAGATATTTTGCCAATACCATTGACTTAGAGTTATGGTATCCTAAACACATTATTTCGATCTTATTAGTTATTCAGGTACCGATTATACTGGTTCTTTGAAATAAGATATCATTTTTTTGAGATCATGTGCAGAAAAGGCGATATAGTACTGGAGTTCACAAACACACACGATCAGTTAGCAAATATATTCACAAAACCCTTACCAGAAGATAGATTATTTATGATTAGAAGAGAAATAGGTATGATGCATGTTATGAATATCTCTTGAAAGATAGATCAGAGTTCATAAAAATAGAGAGATATTTTTTTAAATACTTTTACATAAACTTGAGGTTCTTAGCCTCATGTTTGAGACGCTCATTCTCTTCATACAATATCATGTCATCCCTATCCATGGGAACTGGCAAGCGGAATGAAGAATCCAATAGAGATTTCAACTTTTTATTCTTCTGCCGAAGGATTCCTTCCCTTGTGTGAGACTCTTGAACAATTCGTTGAAGTACAACAATTTGTTCTTTAAGCTTTTCAACCTCATGATTTTTGACTTGTAGCCGCTGGGAAAAAGCGACAATAGAGGATGAGTAGCGAGTCCCGAGACTCACCAAGTCGTAGATAGCATCGGAGTCTGGCTTATTAGCCAAACTATTGTTCTCTTGCTGCAACATAGCGCCAATGGTAGCTGCAGAAAGGACATGAGATTGAGATGTAGAATACCTCATGGATGCATCTAGAGGAATGTTAGAAGAATGAGCCATTGAGAAAAGAATTGAAAACTTAAAGCGAGAATATTGAAGGAATGTAGATGAGTTATAGAGATGAGAATAAGATTTGATGCAAATCGGATGAACTTTAAAACTGATTTTATAGAGATAGCATAAAGAACAAGACAAACTATTGTCTCTTCAAATCTTATTAGTCAAAAGAAATATAAGATATGCTGGACACACATTGTCAAAAGTTTTCTTACTAGAAAAACGGTTCTCTGCTTCTATCATGGCATTGACGGCCTTAGGAGAGAAGATTGATGGTTGATGCGTCAAGGGTTCCTGATTCAAGTTTGGAACATTAGTGGAAGAGAATTGTTCGGCCATTCTATCGTTATGGAGAAACAGAATTTAGGTCAAGAAGCAATTTTTTTTGGTATCCGATAGGTGAAAATGATTTTTTTTATAGAAACTCAAAGCCTTCAAATCCGTTTGTCAACAACATCAGGCGATTGATCTGCTTTCGCACCGACTACTAGAGCTAGGCCACCTTTGTAGGTTTTATCAGACACGCGTGGCTCCGCACCGAATTGCCAGAGTTAGACTTCCAACATTTGCAGGTTTTGTCGGACATGCATGGCTCCGCACCGCATTGCCAAAGCTAGGCCTGCAGCTTTTGCTGTCTTTGTCGGACACAAATAATTTTAATTATTCATCTTCAAATCTCCGAAACATCTAATTCGTCAATAACATCAAGCAGATTTAAATCTTCTTCCGCACCGAGATGATAAAATTCGGCTTCAACGTTTGCAACTTTTGTCGGACACGGGTGGTTCTAATTTCTACAGTCTCTACTAACGCAGCGTTTTATTTGTCTATTGGTTATTGCAGGAATATATCTTATTGATCTAATTATGATTCCTTTTTAATGATGCCAAAAGGGGGAGAAGTCTTATACTAGTATTATACTACCCTGTTATATATGCTAGAATCATGTTTATATTTTTCTTGAAATACTAACGCATATTTTCAGGGGGAGCTTAAGTATTACTGCAGGTCGCAGATTTCTACTAAGTATTTGTCATCATCAAAAAGGGGGAGATTGTTGAACCCAAGGTTTCAAGTCTCGTATTTACGTATAAATTTTGATGATAACAAATAATATTGAAAACTCAAGCTCAAGTTGTCTATGCATGAAGGGAGCTAAACACATCAAGAAATCAAGCATGAGCAAGAAAGATATCAAGTCTACAAATGAAGCTCATAGATTATTTTTGTACATCTCTTGATAAAATTAGAAATTGGATTAAGGCTCCAAATTACTCTTTTTTCTCATAAAACATCAAATTACTTTTTCCACATATGCAAGACATTTTTAAATGTCTTAGTTTTGAAAATTATGTTTTTCACATGTGCATAACACCATCAAACAAAATAATTTCGAAAATTATATTTTTTTATAAAAACTTGATTTTATAAGATGATTGATTATCATATTTGACATGTGCATATTTTGTTTGAAAGTCTTGAAGGGAGGTGGTGTGTTTTTTTGACTAATGCAAAAGGTAGATGATTTTGTTTGAGAATCTTAAAGGGTGGTTGTGTGTTTTTTTGACAAATATAAAAGATAGATGATTTGTTTGAAAATCTTAAAGGGTGGTTGTGTGTTTTTTTTTGACATATGCAAAAAGAAGATGATTTGGTTTGAAAAATAAATCATGCTCATTTTGTCTTGTATGAAAAGCAAAAGATTAGGTTTGATTTCTTTGAAAAATGAATGGAGTTGTCTTTGACAAATGCAAAAAGGAAATGTTTTTATTTGAATTTTTTGAAAAGTGAATAGTGCTCTTATTTGACATGGGAATCTTTTCAAATTTGAAATTGAAGACTCATTTACCTATAAATAGCTCACTTGAGTTTTGCAAAAATCACAACAAGAGCTTACACATCTATTGCTAAATTTTGCATCATTCTTTCAAAGCTCTCATTCTCTCTTTTCTAAAGTTTTGAGCCTTAATTCTTGTTCTTGTTGAGAGAGATATAGTTTGTGCTGTATTGTTCTTATTTCACTCATTGAGGAGTGTTTTCTGATAGCCTACCCACTATCAATTCTTGTATCAGTAAGAGGGTGTGTATAACCCTTGTGTGTGTAGAAGGTGTTCTACACGGGGAATAGTTAAATCACCAAGTGTGAGGTGATTGGAAGTAAGAGGGTGCGTATAACCCTTGTGTGTGTAGAAGGTGTTCTACACAGGGAATAGTTGAATCACCAAGTGTGAGGTGATTGGAAGTGTAGAGGGTGTTCTACACGGATTCTTTGGAGCGGTGCTGCTCAAAGGTGTAATAGGTTTCTATCTCCACCTAAAGGAGATTGAATAGTGGATTTGGGAATCCTCAAGGGGTAGCTTGAGGCGAGGACGTAGGCAGTGGGGCTGAACCTCGTAAAAATACTGAGTTTGCTTTCTCTTACCCTACTCTTTATATTTCCTACTGCTTTATATTTTGGTTATATTTTATATTGTATATTTAGTTTATAAGTATTAATTTTTTAATATAACCCAATTCACCCCCCCTCTTGTGTTAGTCATCTGGGCAACAAGATTTGAAGATGAATAATTAAAATTATTCGTGTCCGACAAATATAGCAAAAGCTGCAGGCCTAGCTTTGGCAATGCGGTGCGGAGCCATGCATGTCCGACAAAACCTGCAAATGTTGGAAGTCTAACTCTGGCAATTCGGTGCGGAGCCACGCGTATCTGATAAAACCTACAAAGGTGGCCTAGCTCTAGCAATTCGGTGCAGAGATTTGATCCGCTTGATGTTGCTGAAAAATGAGATATTATCATGATTTGTAAGTTTGTCTTGTTCTTATTTCCGTTTCTATAAGAGCAATTCTTAGCTTTATCTATTTCGCATCAAGCTTTCTTCTCATCTTTGCAATTTTCTTGCATTCTCATTCTACAATTTTTCAATGGCTCGTAGAATTCCCTTCAGTGCTTCTCTTGATCAAGATTTGAGGTATCCTTCACCTCAGTCTCAATCTATTTCTGCATCTGTCGTGGGTGCCATGAAGCAACAAGAGACTGATTTAGCTAATAAATCAGATCATGACGCCATTTACGAGCTTGTGGGTCTCGGAACTCGATATTCATCATCTATCGTGGCATTTTCTGCTCGGTTGCAGTCCAAAACTCGCGAAATTGAGAAGCTTAATGAGAAGATCGATATTCTTCAACGAATTGTTCAAGAGTCTAATAAAAAAATAGTAGATTTAAAACAACAGAATAAGGATTTAAAATCCTTATTTGCCTCTGCATTTCGATTGCCTAATCCTTTAGATAAGGATGGCATGATGATTTATGAGGAGCAAATGCATTTGAATGATGAGGCTAAACGTCTCAAGTTTCTGTAGGTCATTTGAGTTAATGGAATAAAAGTATCTAGCAGATATTGATGGCATGCATAATTCCTATTTCTCTTCTAATCATGCGTAGTCTATCTTCTGGTAGGGGTTTTGTAAAAATGTCTGCCAAATGATCATGTGTACTAGTGAATTCTAATGCAATATCGCCCTTCTGCACTTTGGTCCAAGATTGTTGTATTGGATTCTTTGAAAGATTTATAGCACTTGTATTATCACATTTGATTGGAATGTGATTGTACATACGTTTAAAATCCTCAAGTTGTTACTTCATGTAAAGAACTTGGGCACAACAACTTCCCGCAGCAACATATTCTGCCTCAGCAGTAGATAGTGTAACAAAATTTTGTTTTTTACTAAACCAGGAAACTAGTGCATGACCTAAGAAATGACATGTTCTACTAAAACTTTTTCGATCATCTTTGCAACTAGTATAATCTGTACCTGAATAACTAATAAGATCGAAATAATGTGTTTAGGATACCATAACTCTAAGTCAATGGTATTGGCAAAATATCTAAAAATCCGCTTGACTGCAATCAAATGAGATTATTTTGGAAATGATTGAAAACGTGCACATAAACATACACTAAACATAATATCTGGTCTACCGGTTGTCAAATATAATAAGCTACCAATCATACCTCGATATACCTTCGAATCAACTAGTTTACCGGATTCATCTTTATCAAGTTTAGTGGATGAGCTCATTGGTGTTCCAGTTTCCTTAGCACCTTCCATCCCAAACTTCTTCAGCAATTTTTTAATATATTTTGATTGATGAATATCCCACTTTTTGCTTGCTTAATTTGCAATCCGAGAAAGAATATAAGCTCTCTCATCATGCTCATTTCAAATTCTTCCTGCATAGTCTTAGCAAAAACTTGGCACATATTTTCATTAGTAGCACCGAATATTATATCATCAACATAAATTTGAATCAAAAGAATATCATCATTTTCGTATATAATGAAAAGAGTTGTATCAATTTTTCCTCTTAAAAAGTCTTTTTCAATCAAAAAAACTACTGAATCTCTCGTACCGCGCTCTAGGAGTTTGTTTGAGTCCAAATAGTACTTTTGTGAGTTTAAAAACATGATTTAGAGAAATATAATTCTCAAAACCTGGAAGTTGCTCAGCATATACTTCTTCATTTATAAAACCGTTTAAGAAAGCACTTTTAACATCAATTTGAAAAAGTTTGAAATCTTTATAACAAGCATATGTAAGTAGCATTCGAATAGCTTCTAATCTTCCGACTGGTGCATATGTCTCATCATAATTGATTCATTCTTCTTGATTGAAACCTTGGACCACTAGTCGAGCCTTATTTCTAGTAATGACTCCGGACTCATATTTCTTGTTTCTAAAAACCCATTTTGTTCCAATAAGAGTATGATTTTTGGGTTTAGGAACAAGTGTTCAAACATCATTTCTTTCAAATTGATTAAGCTCTTCTTACATAGCTAGAATCTAAGATTCATCAAGAAGTGCTTCATCAATATTTTTAGGTTCAATCTAAGATAGAAAAGCAGTATGATTGCAAATATTTCTAAAAGATGATCGAGTACTTACATCTCGTGAAGGTTCTCCTAGAATTTATTCCGCTGGATGATCTTTCACATGTTTCCACTATTTGGTTGCATCTTGTACTAAATCTTGATGATCTTTCCTTCTATTTCCATGATCTTCCCTTTTGAATTGTCTCCAAATATCACACATCATTTTTCTTTAGAAGTGAAGTCAATGAATTTAGTTTTGTCTTCTGTCACATATCTTGAGCATCCGTTATCTAAAAATCATTTATTTTTACCTGTAGAATACTTCATGCATACCTACAAAAGCAATTAAAAACAATTCCTGGTACCCAAGTTCTTTGGGTCCTTTATTTATTAGTATTAGAAGAAATAAGATTTTTAGGTACCCATATGGCCCTAATAGTCATTGTATGTTTTCTTCTAATAGGACAAGCAAAATAATTATGACCATTTCTATTACAAAAATTGCAAATAGCATGTGACATATATGAAGAACTTGAGTGATTATAATAGTATCTTTTTTTAACAAAATTATTTTTATGAAAAGAATTTTGAATATTGGACTTTGATGTAGAAGGATTATCAAAGAAGTTTTTATAAGGTTTGTATTTTTGTTTTGGCATATATCCCAAGCCTGCCTTATCAAAAACACATCTTTGACTACCAAGAAGTTTTTCAAAATTTCTTTTTCCATTCGTAAAGTTTTCAATAATATTTTCTAAATCAGTTTTCTTTTTCTTCAACTCAAAATTTTCATCTTTCAAAACAATATTTTCTTTTCTTTTCTTAAAATATCAATTTCATTTGTTAAAGAAGAATTTTTCTTTTTCAAAATAGTATACTTGATACCCAACTTTTCAAATTCCTCATATACTTCTTCTAAAACATTTTGCAATTCTTCATATGAAGGATCTTCAATATTATCAAAATTTGTTACCTCAATGTCATCTTTAGCCATAAGACAAAGATTTCCTGATTCTCCATTACTTGCTTCACTATCTGAGCTACTTGAATCATCATTCCACGTAGCTTTCATTGCTTTTTTGCCTTTGTTTCGATCTTTCTTTAGCAGAGGACAATCTGGTTTGATATGACCGGGTTTATTGCATTTATAACAAATTAAAGTGTCATTTTTACCTGAATCTTTCTTGGAAAACTTATTGAAGGATTTCCTTGGAGGAGTTTTATTTTTCTTTAAGAACCTCTGAATTCTTCTTGTTATCATCGCAACTTCTTCATCTTTGTCGTCATTTTCGTCATCTTCATCACTTTCACTTTCATGTGGAACAGCTTTAAGTGCCAAGCTCTTCTTTGACTTTCCTTCTTCTTCTCCTCTTTTCAATGTGTACTCATGGGTGATAAGTGACCCGATGAGTTCATTCACTTCGAGCTTCTTGAGGTCTCTAGCTTCAAGAATCGCTGTCACTTTTGATTCCCAACGTTTTGGTAGAGAGTTGAGAATTTTTCTTACTATCTCCACTTTGGAATAAACTTTGCCAAGAGCTGTCAAGCTATTTATGATGTTAGTAAAACGAGTGTACATACTAGAAATAGATTCATCATCATTCATCTTAAACATTTCATATTCATGAGTAAGAATATAAATTTTTGATTCCTTGACTTGAGAAGTTCCTTCATAAGTAACTTCCAAGTTATCCCAAATTTCCTTTGCTGTAGCACAAGTCATTACTCTATTAAATTCATTACCATTGAGAGCATTATATAATAAATTCATAGCAGTTAAATTCAAAGTATAAAGTCTATCGTCTTCACGATTAAACTCTTCTTCTTCCTTTTTGACCTTTACTCCATCAACTACTTTTGTTGGAATATAAGGTCCATTTACAATACATTTCCAGATTTCTCGACCTTGAGCCTGAATGAATATTCTCATTCTAACTTTCCAGAATGAGTAATTGTCTCCACAAAAGAGTGGAGGCCGACTGCTAGATTGACCTTCACCAAATGAAGCTGCAATGTTAGCCATAAGATCTTAACTCAAAAGATAGTTAATCTTATAATAGAGCTCTAGCTCTGATACCACTTGTTACCGATCATAGGCCACACCTATGTCACCTAACAACTGTACCTACCAGACTAGCCGGCCACCGTCTCTACCGGTGCACCGTCACCCATGGTCGGAGAGTCTTGCTTCGGTGACACAGTCACAAGCGAGAGTTCCCATGAGTGATCTGCCTGTATGAACAGTACAGGTCAACTAGCTCTGATACCAATTGTTACCGATCATAGGCCGCACCTATGTCACCTAACAACTGTACCTACCAGACTAGCCGGCCACCGTCTCTACCGGTGCACCGTCACCCATGGTCGGAGAGTCTTGCTTCGGTGACACAGTCACAAGCGAGAGTTCCCATGAGTGATATGCCTGTATGAACAGTACAGGTCAACTAGCTCTGATACCACTTGTTGCCCAGATGACTAACACAAGAGGGGGGGTGAATTGGGTTATATTAAAAAAATTAATACTTATAAACTAAATATACAATATAAAATATAACCAAAATATAAAGCAGTAGGAAATATAAAGAGTAGGGTAAGAGAAAGCAAACTCAGTATTTTTACGAGGTTCAGCCCCACTGCCTACGTCCTCGCCTCAAGCTACCCCTTGAGGATTCCCAAATCCACTATTCAATCTCCTTTAGGTGGAGATAGAAACCTATTACACCTTTGAGCAGCACCGCTCCAAAGATTCCGTGTAGAACACCCTCTACACTTCCAATCACCTCACACTTGGTGATTCAACTATTCCCTGTGTAGAACACCTTCTACACACACAAGGGTTATACACACCCTCTTACTTCCAATCACCTCACACTTGGTGATTTAACTATTCCCCGTGTAGAACACCTTCTACACACACAAGGGTTATACACACCCTCTTACTGATACAAGAATTGATAGTGGGTAGGCTATCAGAAAACACTCCTCAATGAGTGAAATAAGAACAATACAGCACAAACTATATCTCTCTCAACAAGAACAAAAATTAAGGCTCAAAACTTTAGAAAAGAGAGAATGAGAGCTTTGAAAGAATGATGCAAAATTTAGCAATAGATGTGTAAGCTCTTGTTGTGATTTTTGCAAAACTCAAGTGAGCTATTTATAGGTAAATGAGTCTTCAATTTCAAATTTGAAAAGATTCCCATGTCAAATAAGAGCACTATTCACTTTTCAAAAAATTCAAATAAAAACATTTCCTTTTTGCATTTGTCAAAGACAACTCCATTCATTTTTCAAAGAAATCAAACCTAATCTTTTGCTTTTCATACAAGACAAAATGAGCATGATTTATTTTTCAAACCAAATCATCTTCTTTTTGCATATGTCAAAAAAACACACAACCACCCTTTAAGATTTTCAAACAAATCATCTATCTTTTATATTTGTCAAAAAAACACACAACCACCCTTTAAGATTCTCAAACAAAATCATCTACCTTTTGCATTAGTCAAAAAAACACACCACCTCCCTTCAAGACTTTCAAACAAAATATGCACATGTCAAATATGATAATCAATCATCTTATAAAATCAAGTTTTTATAAAAAAATATAATTTTCGAAATTATTTTGTTTGATGGTGTTATGCACATGTGAAAAACATAATTTTCAAAACTAAGACATTTAAAAATGTCTTGCATATGTGGAAAAAGTAATTTGATGTTTTATGAGAAAAAAGAGTAATTTGGAGCCTTAATCCAATTTCTAATTTTATCAAGAGATGTACAAAAATAATCTATGAGTTTCATTTGTAGACTTGATATCTTTCTTGCTCATGCTTGATTTCTTGATGTGTTTAGCTCCCTTCATGCATAGACAACTTGAGCTTGAGTTTTCAATATTATTTGTTATCATCAAAATTTATACGTAAATACGAGACTTGAAACCTTGGGTTCAACAATCTCTTTGAGTTTGGACAAAAAATCATGTCTCAAACATGGAATCTCATTTAAATTTTTTGAAAAATTTAAATAAAATAGCATACAAAATTATAGATTTAGTAACTATAAAGAAATGATGGGAGATTTTTTCCACAACAGACGAAGGAAGGAGATGGCGTAAGAAACAATCTGACGGGAATACAATATCTTTGACATAAAGACGCTACCCTTATTGCCAATTGGTGAATGGTGAGCACTTGTGTTTGCACCACAGCCTCATTTATTTATCCAATAATGCTCACGAAAAGGAAAAATGATGCCAATTTGTTTTTCAGTAAAATGTAAACTTGAAACACACCTTTATGATCTTTAATTCTCTGCCAAAGGCGTTATTGGCATATCCTTCGATCCGATTTGGAGTTTGAAACTCTCCTCTCCCAAATGTATCAATATATATATTTATATATGATAATTATAAAGAAAGAATTAAAAGAAAAATAGTAATTAGAATAAAGATTGATCTAATATCTTATTTATGTTAAATCACAAAAATAAAGATGAAAAGTAAGAAATCAATAGACTATCTAGAAATAATTTGATTATGAATTATTGAATTCAAAAATCCCAATGATATCTTTCTATTTTAGGTTCACTTAATTTATATCTTTCTATTATTTTGAATTCAAAAATCCCAATGATAAAATTTGATTATTATTTTTTTCGTGTTCTTTGATTTTTTTTAGTTTTTTCTTAAAAAAAGAGCTTTAATTCTCTCTTTCCCCTCCCCTCCCCTCGTGATAACATGATTCATTAAAGAAATATAAAAAAGTTATTATTATTATTAATTTGCCAGCAGACTCATCTTTTGACCGTGTGCAAAGTCGAGAAAAAAAAGCCCCTGTGCCTGTGGCGTGGACGATTAGTGGAAGGAAACACTTTCCAACTTAGCTAGGGTCCCTGATTCCACACTCCAATAAATAACACGTGTCTTAGAATTCTTGAAGCTATAAGGGATAGCTTTTGAATTTGGATATTCGATGATCAGAGATTGAATTTGTAAAGTTATTCGACACAAAGTGTATATACTACGATTTATCAATGTCTCAATTAAAAAATAAAAAAATAAAAACAAACAGATAATACGCAATGTCCCTCCCGGCCTACTGGATTTAATTTTAGCAAGACGTCGATATTAACACATTACAAAAAAAAAAAAAAGATTTTTATTATCAATTAATTATGACGAAATGATTATTAACAATTAATTTTGATTATAAATAATTATTTTATTAAAATTAATTGAATAAAAATAAGTAATATTCTTATATATCATTAATTTCTTTTTTGCATTTTTAGTTAAAAAGAGATCTTATACAAGTTAATTTAACTTTTTACATTTTTAGTTAAAAAGAGATCTTATAAAGATTAATTCATTTGATATAATATGTTAGACTATAAAATTATTTTTATTATAAAATAAATTTATAAATATATCAAATAAAATCATATCAATTTATATATTTATTTTTATGAGGTCTCGGTTTAATTATTACAATTTTATTCTTATTTTAATTAAAAGAAACTAACTAGTTAGTTAGTTGTTGCCCGTTGAAGTTTACGTGGACGACACACACACTCTTTTCCTTTTCGTTTACGCCGCTTGCTGAAGAAATAGTTCTAACTTATCTCTACTGCTGACACCTTTCATATTATACCAGCCAGCTTATATGAATTGGGAATAACTTGGATGGATGGATGCTGTGAGAATGTCGTTTATCACCATCCACAAGGCAAAGAGTACACATCATGCATGCACATCCACAAAACTCGGACACATATATTAATGTTAATATTAATATTAATATTTATATTTATAGGAACATCACCAGTCACACCAAAAAGATTGAGGCAGCCTTCTCCATCTATACAATATACATGATCATCATTGTCTATTTGTCTGTCTTCTCTACTTTCATGTGAATTAACAGCTGCCTCGTATATATAACTCCGTCTCCACCCTTTTAGCTTTCGTTTCGTATTAGTTATTCCCTGTCTCCAACACACCACGAGTTCTTTGTTTCCCTCAATTCTTCCCCCTTTTTAAAAGTGGAATGGTTTGAAAATGACTATTTAAGTTTGGTATGCTTGTTGGGTTTCATTGAGGACAAGTAGAACAAAAAAAAAAAAAAAAATTGGTTGATTTGAAAGTTTTACAGTACTTTAAATAATGTGATCATAAAAATCCATCCAAATTCATCATAATAATATCTCTTTACACAAAACTTAGGAGATGAGGTATCTATCTTATAAATGAGATAGAAAGTGTCTAGTACAACAGTTGAATGTTTTCCCAACACAATAATTTAAACGTCGCTTATTCTTATAATATATATTATTTAATTTTTAATTTTTAATTTTTAATTTTTAATTTTTAATTTTTAATTTTTAATTTTTATCTTATTTTATTTTATTTTATTTACGAAAACAAATAAGCCCCTACCAATTTAGATAGAGGTGTCGGTGAGACTAACCTTTGAAACATATATGAGAGAGAAACTGATATAAATATGGATAACAGTGGCGGCGGGGGATGTCATGCAAAGCAACTTGCAAAATATGCTGAAGAAGCAATTATTATTATTGTTATATTATTATGTATACATATTTGATAGGATGGATATCTAATGAAGGCTGGTCGTGCACGTCAACCGACTGCATCAAACTCTCTCTCTCTCTCTCTCTCTCCCTCTCTCTCTCTCTCTCTCTCAGACACAACAAAACACAAACACGAGGCAAACGCACAAACAAGCATCGTGGGAAGATGGATTCCGATATCTTGGCATCTATGTATTTCTTCCCCTCAAGTCTTTACCAGCCTCTAGTTCAAATCTATGCGCGACGTGGACCTACGATTATGCGCCACGTACGTCAACCAAAACACTCCGCCCCCCAACTCGTCTAAACCGAACTCTGTTCCCGACACCTCTACCCCCATTTGGCGCGCTCTTTTAAGCCATCCCATCCCTTTCCGCGCGGCCAATTTTAATTTGGCACCTAAGTTTATATTCTCTTTATTTTTATTTTTTAAATGTTTTAAAAATTATTCACTACTCCAGTAGGCTTTTAATTAAATTATTCAGATTTCAATTATCCCAGCTCCCCAAAAGAGTCCTAAATTCCCAATTACTTGGGAATTAAGTCTTTCACAAGTCTATTGACCGACCGATAATCAATAACAGCAATAATACGGTCGGTTCATTTTTACGGTCAGTTCAAAGTATTTTAATCGATGTTTTAAATATTGTATCAATATCATTATCGATTAAGTCATTAAAATGAAATATTTTAATATTAATATTATTTTGAAATCATTTATATATAAATAAATTATATATATAGAAGTATCAATATGTGATACGACACGTTAACACGAAACGAACACGACACGATAAAAACGGGTTAGTGTTTAATCTTAACGGGTTTCGTATCAAATCGCGTGTCACCCCGTTAAGACACGATTTGATAACGGATTATAACGGGTCAAACTCGTTATTATCCGTTATAACCTGTTAAGACATGATTTCATATATAATTTTTTTTTAATTATTTTCACCTATTTTCAAAAAATCCTAATATCTTTGGCGTCATTACCGCACGCGGCCCCCCCACACTTTCGATTTCTCTCCTTCCCAGACTCTCATCTCTCATCTTTGATCCTCATCTCCTTCGGCTTACAGT
Source organism: Platycarya strobilacea (assembly GCA_036898215.1). Lineage (NCBI taxonomy): Eukaryota > Viridiplantae > Streptophyta > Magnoliopsida > Fagales > Juglandaceae > Platycarya > Platycarya strobilacea. Next base: position 26,352,058 of record CM072551.1, read on the forward strand.
GCCGTCATCTCTCATCTCCTTCGGCTTCAGCAGTTTGGCAATCTCTGATTCTCTCATCTCTCATCTCCTTCGGCTTTGGCAGTTCAGCGATTTCCCTACTTTCTCACTTTCAATCTCCCTCCTTCCCAGACTCTCATCTCTCATCTCCCATCTCCTTCGGCTTGGGCAGCTCGGTAGTTCGGCGAATCCACTCGGTGATTCCTTCCTTCCCAGACTCTCATCTCTCATCCCCCTTCCTTCTCATCGCTCCTTCCTTCTCGATCTTGCCTTCTCACGGTCTCACCAAGTGGATTTGGTTTCTCTCATCTCGCATTCTCGATCTCGATCTCAATCTCAATCTTGCTTTCTCACCTCTCGGAGTCTGCTTCTCTCATCTAAGATCTCTGTTTTTTTAATTTAATTTTTGGGTCTTGGAAGGTCGACGAGCAGATTTTTGAATCCGATTGGTTTTGTGGTTTCATGCTTTTAATTTTTTTTTTCGTCTTTAATGTTGTGGGTTTCTAATGTGAGTGTTTTCATTGTTCTTGTTTTTGTGCAGGCCTTTTCTTCCTACGATTTCAGAGCGTGAATTTAGACTTCACCAAGTGCTTGTACCAGACACTTTTTTTCAACTAAAGGTCAGATTTTTCTAGCGAGCTAGATTGATCTTGGACTCCTAATGATTACGAATTACACTTTCTTGTACTTAGGCTATTAATTGATCTGCATATATATTCAGCTAGTATGTACGTTCATGGTGTCAAAATTGTAGCAATCTATGTAAACCCCTTGAATCAATGAATCATGTTAAACAAATAACCAAGAGGTAGAGCAGTACACAAAAATGACTTTGAATTCCTCGATTGTATTTGATTGATATGGTTGTATGTATGCACGTAACAATATCATTGTCTCAAGTTTTGTAGTTTAGGTACTATATTGCAAAGTAGGTACCAGTTTGGATGTGCAAAAGTTGTAGCATATAATAGTCTAATAGATGTAATAGTCATATGATAACTTAGCCGGCATTTTGAGATCAGCAACCTTTAGTTTCCCTTTTGATGGAAAACAACGAATGTATTTTCTGGAAGGAAATGCACTTATCATGTTCTATCACTGACTTTCTCATGTTGTCAGTTTGCCAATTAAAACCTTGCTAAAATGGCTCGTGACATATTGAGTGTTTTAATTTCTACGGACATCTAAATCTAGTTTTAGTATTGATGGGTGTATTATTGATCAGTTTCGGAGTGCACTAAAAACAGATATTGTTGAAGCATTAGTCTGCAAACAAAATTGGTTATATGGCGATGAGTAAGGTAAGATTTTAAAATTATATGTCAACGGTTTGGTTGAATAATGTAGTTAATATACATTTTTTTGCATTGTCAACTTGTAGAGAAAATGCTTAATAATTTTGTTTATTGATATATATATATATATATTTTTTATAGAAATACAAGAAAATCTAGAATTGGATGAGATAACTAAAGACCTAATGGAGTTGAACATCAACAAAGACAATAACGATGATCCAGTAGCTCCACCTCTTTTTGTAAGTTCTAAACGTGTTTAACTTTGTGTTTTTATCATATTTGGGATTGTAAAATTAATTTGTTTATAATGTGTGTTATTTATCATTATTTATATTTGGGATGTAATTTTAATATTTTACAATGTCTGGACTGTGGTGGTGTGACTGTGGATCATGTTGATTATTTTTGGTGTATTTTAATATTTTATATTTTACAACTATCTGTCTATCTTTTATAGTTTAATACTTGTATAAAATAATAAGATAAATTATTTAGCAAACGGGCCTAAACGTTTCAAACGTGTCAAGGGATCTAAACGTGTCAAACATGTTAACGCGTCTAAACGTGTCAGATCGTGTCGTGTCGTATAAATTTATTGTATTGACTAACGTGTTTTAACGTGTCGTGTCATGTCAACACGTTTTCTTAACGGGTCATGTTAGTATTGAGATTTTTGACACGAAACCCTTAACGGGTCGTGTTCGTATTGACCCTTTAAGTGTAATGTATATGTCCTGATACGACACGAACACGACACAATGACACGTTTTGACACCCCTATTAATATATAAATACGTATATAAATTATATTTCAAAATAATAATCAATATATAAATAAATTATATAGATAAATATATATGTAATTAATTTAGTCTAAATTGAAGTTAAAACATATATATGTAATTAATTTAGTTTAAATTGAAATTAAAATATAGTAAAATATTTTTAAAAAAATTTAAAAAAAAAAATTAGAAGGCCGAAATCTAGTATGACCGGTACCGGCCGTACCAGACATTTTTCGACCAATTTCAATCGTAGCAGCTTATACATATGAAAAATTAACCGAAATAAAGTATTCTTTTATTTGTACTGGCTGAAAAATTTTAACTGTACCAACTATTACACTACAATATTTAAAATTGTAATTTTAACCAAACTTGCAATACAGTCTTCATAAAAGGTTAGTGCCTTAGTAGTAAAAATTTTAAAATTCTCACAACGATGAAAGGATCTCTAAAAAGATTATGATCTAATGACAACTATGATTCTGTACGAACGTGATTTAAAAAATAAAAAAAATAAGACAGATCTGAAGGACATAAATCTTGTATTACGAACTAGCAAGAATTCCTCCACGTTCCAGACAACAACAGCAACTGCCACGACCCAAACACTTCTCCCAGTATTCCAACTCAACACATTAACGCACCCAAAATATTAAAACAAAAAAAAAAGGTTTCTTCCGCGAAACATCATATATTTAGATCGTAATTTTCTTTTCTCTTTTTTATTATTTCCCATCACAACAGTGAAAACAACGCGGCAAAGTTTCCAGACCACAAAGACAAATAAATTAACCTTTCTTTGCAAGCTATAAGGATTACACGAATTAAACATGATCGTGAGAGATCTCTCATAAACTCAACGGCCGAGATTAACCTCCGCGCTTTATTACGGATAAGGATAAAACCCGGCATCCCACTCCCAAAGGAAAAGGGCCAAAACCACCCCTCCCACAAGTTTACACTTTTATGCCCCAGAACCTCTTCTGACGTCACCCAACTTTTCTCCGAATTATCCATTCCTAAATTCCATGTCATACCCATTTTATATATATTTTAACTTACACTCGTATACGTATCTGTCTATGTGTATATATATATATAGAGCTAATTGGACACCGCAGTTTTCTTATTAAGGCTTACTTTCAGACACAGAGAGGGAGAGATGGAAAAGTTGAAGCTTCTTCGCTCGGACATGGCTTCTTGGGTCAGAGGCAAGTGTATTGGGAAGGGTTCCTTTGGTACTGTAACGCTCGGAGTGAACCTTCGTGACGGTGGCCTTTTTGCTGTGAAATCCGTGGACAGGAACTCGGGTCTGCCCGCCCACCTTGAGGCGCTGGAGAACGAAATTCGGATCCTCCGATCGTTGTCTTCGCCTTACGTCGTCCGATTTCTCGGTGACGATGTCACGTCCGAGTCTCCGACAACGTCGTGCCGGAACTTGCACTTGGAGTACTTGCCAGGTGGCACCGCGGCTGACATGGCGAAACGGTGGGGCGATGACGTGGACGAGCGGGTTGTACGGTCGCACGTCTGGTGTGTCGTCTCGGCGTTGCGGTACCTACACTCCAGGCGCATTGTCCACTGCGACGTCAAGGGAAAGAATATTCTGGTCGGCGCCGATATAAATTTAGCCAAGCTTGCCGATTTTGGGTCGGCGATCGATACCTCCGGAGAAGCGTGTGGGACTCCGATTCTGCCACGCGGGAGTCCCCTGTGGATGGCGCCGGAGGTAATTAGGCGGGAATTGCAGGGGCCTGAATCCGACGTGTGGTCCCTGGGCTGCACGATCATCGAGATGATGACCGGAAAACCGGCGTGGGAGGATCGCGGGGTGGACACACTGAGTAGAATCGGGTTTTCGGACGACTTGCCTGAATTCCCAACTCGGGTATCCGAACTCGGTCGCGATTTTCTCGAGAAGTGTCTAAGGAGAGATCCTAGCAAAAGGTGGAGCTGTGATCAGCTGTTACAGCACCCATTTCTGACTTCGCCAGTTTCGCCCAGCACGGTTTCAACTGACTCTTCTCCACGGTGCGTACTCGACTGGAATAACTCAGAGTTCAACAACGAAGATGATGAAGAAGAGAACGAAATGAGTCTGAGCCGCGATTCAAGTACAGAGAACTACGAAGTCTCTGCTATGGAGAGAATTGGTAAATTAGCAACGACATCAGGGGCAAATTGGGAATCCGATGGTTGGGTGGCGGTAAGGGGTTTCCCATGTGACGCAGAAGTAGAAGCAGGTGTGAGTTGTCATGGGGACGAAGGGGAAGGGACGAGTACGGAATATCAGGATTTAACGAGGGCAGAAGAGGAATATCAAAATTATGGTGGCGGGGTTTTACAGAGTTGGCGGAACAAGAACAATCACCGCGAGTGCGGGCTGTGGTGCGGTGCGTGCAGTCTCGATTGGAAAGCTGGCTCGACGACCTGTCGTTATGGGCTGGTGAGGTGTCATGGGTCAAGCAGCCTTTACAGGTTGTGGAGTGTATTGTTTACACTATTATTGTCGTCATTGTATTTCACATTATTAATATTCGTGAATAAATGGCCATTCATATTCCTTCGCTTTTATTCTTGGCCTCTAATCCAAGCATGTCAATGTGATTTGGTCCATTTCTTTGAGTTCATACCCGAAAGTAAAATCTGAAATTCTGAATGAGTGAAAACAATTTTAAACATAAAAACTACAAGACGATGAATACGTTTTTATAGCAACTTAAAGTAAAAGGGTGTTGAGAGAATGATGATAAAAGGACAATGAATAATATTATTCTTTTTAAAATAAATTATTTTATTATCAAATAGGAATATTGGGGATAGAGTAACCTACCATTAATAATAAGAGAAGAAATGACGGCAAGAATCTATCCCAAAAATAAAGCTAATAAAAAATATGAAAAGTTGGCTCACACTCTTAAAATTTCATAACCCAAATTAGACTAAATATTTAAAGAAAGGAAATAAATCTTTTAAAAAAAGATTTATACAAATCAAGGGAACTCTCAATGATTTCTCTACATAATTATTTTTCTAAAGAAAGCGCCCACATCAATCTCTCAAAATTCTAAATTCTTTAATTATATCGAGAGGCATATAAAACTTCGAAAGATTGTAACGTCATATATTATAGCGGATTCACTTCCAAATAATTGTAAACTTAGATTTTAATGTCCAACTATATAAATCCTTGTGTCACTTTTTATTTATTTTTATTTTTTATTTATTTTTATTTCTTGTCAAAGATTAACATGAAGAGCACTGTACCAACGTCGGAATCATCATCGTGAGCCATAGATAATTCTTTCTTCCATTCCAAAATATTGTTCAATTTTTTACATTAATAGATAAAGATGTCTATGAGATTGACTTCTTATTATATTTGGTAATAGTAGAAGGATGATTCTCCAACTCACAATATCTTCACCAGGAGGATATATTGTTGATTACTTGACCATTGCCTTCAAAGTTGATTCCCTTGACTCGTAGCGAATAATGAGCGATGACAGTTCCTTAATTGCTTAGTCCTTGCCCTCAAAGTCGACTCTCTTTATTCACAATGGACTACGAGCTATAAAAGTCCTTTGGCTACTTCAACCCTTGTCCTTTAAAGTTGCGTGCCATTGCGCTTGCGTCGAAGAGCAACGCTAGCAAAACATTTTCTCTAGCAAACGTTAAGTGTTTACACTCTTGCTACAATGTTCGTCAATAGGTTACCTTTAGGAACAAGCTTTCGAGCTCTACAACTGCCTTGCACATGTTTCTTTTAGGAACAAGTCGACGAGCTTTCGAGTTTGACAATTGTCTAAGATAGAATTAGGAGGTTAACAAGCTCCCTAATCACTTAACATGAGTTACTACAAACAAGTTCTAATGTCAACTAAAATATGTAAAAATCAAACAACAATTCATATTAAGTAACAAAAAATCCATTAACACCATAAACAAAAATAAAAGATCGAAAGAATATACACATTGTTAACTATAAACAATCTCATGCAATCAATCAAGCAAACATTCATACAAACAAACTCCAAGTCAAGCTTCATACTCGCCATAGCACATCTCTTGTTTATCACTTCAAGTCAAGTTTCGTGCTTGCCACTAACGTGGTCGAGCACATTTTTTGCTTGTCTCCAAGCCAAGCTCAATGCTTGCATTTAGCACGATTGAGTCATCTCCTGCCTAACACTCCGAACCAAGCTTCGTGCTCGTATCTAACTCGGTCAAGTCATCTCCCACTAGCTCCTCAAGCCGAACTACGTGATCGAAGTTTTTAACTGCGTAATACAAACAAACAAAAAATTAGAGATCAACTTTCAAATTTATTTTTCTACATTAATTCACAGACCATCTTTATCGTGACTTGATTTGAAGATCTTCAAAACCTTTTTATTAAGAGTGTAAGAAAAAATAAAAAATCTAATCTCAACTAACCCTAATTAGTGGAATTGGTCCAATTTTAGATCGATTCGGTCCGAAACTGATTTCTATAATGGAATCGGCCTGGTTGCGATGCTAGGCTTTTTAGGACCAGACCGGACCTAAGTCTAGTATTAGAACCAAATTGAACTGATTTCACATAATATATATTTTAAATTATTTTTTAAATATTATATATGCTTTTTAGGGTTTGATATTGTATACATTAATATTACCATAACTAATATTATTAATATATACCTATGTTAATAGTCTAATATAATATTATTATATAATTATGCTAATCATTATAACTAAGTCATTATAATTACATATATTTAGTGTTAATGTATTATTATATTCTCTAATGTATTTATATAATCTATGTATAGTAATAACATCACTATATAGTAGTAACATTTTGTTGGACTTTTGGACTTATTTTATTCTATAGCAGAATTTTCTTTTTGTTGCATATTTTTATTTTCAATTTTTGTCGCAATTATATTTATAGGCTTATATCAATTTTTTTTTTAAAGCAGACTTTTGTAAAGTTAGTTTTAGTAAAGGTGATATTTTTTTAAGTAAAACAGATTTTTTAGTAAAGCTTTTTTTTTAGTAAAGTAGATTTTAGAATAGTATAGCTTTTACTAAAGCAATTTTTTAATAAACAGATTTTTTTTTTTACAAATTTATATTTTATTAAAATAAAAAAATAAAATCGAGCAGACCATAATCAGTAAAATCAAAAGTACCAATTTGTGGAATAACCAGTGTATAATCAATTTTTAAAAATAAATATCAGTACCTACCGATTCAATCTTGAATTTTGTTAAAAAATAAGATCAAATCGAACCGTTTACACTCCTACTTTTTATTAACCAAACCGACCATAAAATAAAATCTAATTTATAGTGTGTTATGCAAAATAATTTGAAAATAGTATTTTACCTTTAAAGTGTTCATAACAAATCAATATGATATTCCAAAATTCTCAATTATGACAAAGAGATGTCATATTATAAAGAAAAGAGTTATAAATACTTTTTATCATCCATTTTACTAATTTTTTTTATCATTTTATAATATGATAATAAATGATTGAAAATTATTTATTATATTTAAATTATGAGTTTATTATTTAATATCACATCAAAAAATGTTTAGAAGAGGATGATAAATGAATGATAACTATTTGTTCAAATCTAACTAATCAATATCTTTACGCTACACGATACCATGTAATAAAATTTACCCTCTTATGATATAACCGCCGCAGGGGATTGAACCTCAAATAAATATGCTTAAGAGTTAAGAGAGAACGAGAGAGGGGAAGGGTGGAAGCGTTGATCAGGCCAGATATGTATTGGCGAACAAAACAGAAGTTGGAGCACAACCATAAGACTGAAATCCGACGCAATTCATGGTGGAAAAGGAAATAAAAAGGCTAGTCTAAGCCACGTATAAGTCACTACCACTACTAGCACGTAATGACCACATTATCGTTCCTAATTATTATCTTTTAGAAGCCATAAAGATACTGATAATTAACTATATATCTTTAATCTTCTTTTTTCATTATTAAAAAAAACGAAAAAAGAAAAAAAGAAGCTTCTCTAGGATGAGAGTTTCCTGTATCTTTGACGGCTTCTACGGCAACAAATTTCAGTTCAACGACATGTTACTATCATGATTATCCGTATGAAACGCGTGAGACCCTAATGAGTCTTGAACCCACGTTTGGCGTTAAGTGTTTGTATACAGCATGAATGGTACATACGGGCTATCCCTTTTCCTATTATCAGATATAGTCCTCGTGAAACACGGGTTGGAATGACAACAAAACATCGATCTAAAGAACTATCCGAATAGGAAATTTCCTATGCTGAACCCCAAATCATCGGATCATCCTAACTCTTTCTAGATTAATTCCATTTAGTTTCATGTCATATTCACTTTTGAGATCAGCATATTCCCTTTGGGTGGGTTCTTTAAATGCTAAGGATAAAACAATGTTTTGTTTGTACTAAACATGAGGATACATGTGCATCCTCTTTTCTCCTCACTATTAAAATAGGCTTGTTCATTTGAGTTCTAGATTTAAAATGTGAATTCGAAAGATAAGTAATTTTCTTGAATCTCTTAAATGAAAATATCAAAATTATTTAAAAATTAAAAAAAAAAATTAGGGTTGAGCTGGGCAAATAATTATAAATCATGTCAAATATTGAGATTATAGGTAATTAAGTTTGAGTAATATTAAATATAAATTTCAAATGAGTAGTTCTATATTTATAAAAGGATTATATAAAAATAATCTCACAACTTGACGTGTTTCATGTGAGTTATCAGATCTGCATTACAATAAAAGTAATTTTATAATATGACAAATCATATCAAAATACATCAATTTATAAAAGCACTTTTATATAATTATTTTATAGTTAAAGTATTTCTTGTTAAGAATTAAGTTGCTCGATTTTGAACTTTTACCTTGGAATAATGGGTTACATTAGAATTTCTTGGATATGGGTAAATAGTTACTCGAAGCGTTTCGAATTCTTGGCTGTCCACTTTCTTAATCCTTGGTAGAGTTAGAGATCATCAATCGATATAAATATAAGAAGAAAAGAAAGGCAATACGCCAGTGATTCAGACTCATCATTGATCATAATTATTATGAAAAAATTATTTACTCATAATTAACTAATTTTTGTTAAAATCACTATATTTTATCAAAATAAATATATTTTCGTAATAAATAATCATTTTCAATGCAAATTATTGATCAAAGATATATATATATATATATATATATATTATAGTGAAAGTCGTTCATCCGCTTCCCTTCACTTGTCTCCATCGTTAGGCTGTGTGATCGATGATTGTGAATTACATACGACAAACAAGATCTTAAAATTGTGGTTGCCAACGAAGTGCTTGCGGATTTCGTGCAGTTTTGGAATCTCAAGTGGGCCTGCCCTTCTCTTTCGTGCTTAGTTTAAGGTTGATTACAGACGTTGAAGCTTCCTGCGAATATGCTCTCTGCAATTTTATGCCAAAACCTTTTGAAGAGCGTGCTTCTTATGATGACTAGAACACCATCATTATTAATCTTATAATCATGTTTCCATCGTACCATTTGTGAGAACTCAACATCCTGGGACAAGGAAAGTTCGTGACTCCTACCAAATGACACCATCTTTTTGAGCATTTATTTGCAGTGTTTATTATTGGGTTACAGATAGTAATGATTTGTTTAAGTTTCACCAACCAACAGGAGTGAGCTTCATATGCTGTCAGGGCCGCCTGTTACAGATCTAGCTGCTATTTTTTTTATGCAGATAAAGCTTGGTTTCATCCTCGTCTCATATGGGAAACAGAGTACTAATGATCGGCATGCCGATATATATACTTCCACAATTATATAAGCATTAAATTAATGGATAATGTTTTCACTTGTTTATATAATTATCAGTAACACTGTAATGATCCAAATAAACTCAAACCACGTTTTCAAAAAGACTTTTGTTAATATTATAATTGGAGTCCATTGTAGTTTATTATACAGGACAGTGATTTTTCTCTTTCTAAGAGCATTCTTATTGGAATAATTAAAAATTATCTTTCAAAAAGTGTATTTTTATACAAATATAAAAAAATAAATGAAATTTAGCAATTATTTTAACTTTTTAATAATTATTTTAGTTTTACTATTCACTTCAAGTATGTTTTGAACTTTTTCCCGTACATTTTATTGTCATATTTGATTAATTATAGCATTTATTTTTGAATAATTGTGTAAAAGTATACTTTTTGAAAGATGGTTTTTAACCAATTCAATGAAAATGTTTAAGTAATTTGAATCCTATTTATCTCTGTCTTGTGCTTAATATAAAGGATAACAATTATGTAACAATATATTTGTTCTATAATATGTCCGAATTGTGACATTAGATTTCATTTGGATATTGAGCTGAGTAGAAATGAATTGAATTTTTTTATAATTTATAGTAAATTGAGATGATGAAATAAGTTTTATAGAATCTACTTAAGATAATTTTAGATGTATTCAGATATTAAAATGAATTTAGATATATTTATAAAAAATTAAAAAAAAATTGAGTCTCGTATGTAAAAATGTGTTGAGTTGAAAAAGATTGTGAGCCTTATTTATAAAAGAGTTTTGAGTTGAAATAAATTTAATAATTTAAAAAATAAGATGTTTGGATATTATATTTAATTTAAAATAAAATTAAACTGAATTAATCTCAATAAAATAATTCCTAACGAGACCTAAGCAAGATCAATAGTTCGTAAACATATTTTGCTTTTTGGCACGGTTTCTTCGTAGAGCTAATATTACAAACGATCGTATCAAGCGGCTTGAGCTTGAATTTCATTAGCTTTTGGGCTTTCTGTAATTGGGCTAGTCAATTCATTCCCAGCTCTATGGATCAGTTTAGCCCCAGGATCAAAAAGCCCTCAACTCTGAAATTAGAATGGGCTTGTTGTGCTCTGTGATGTGTGCTGGGCGAGTACTACGAATCCCTTTTGGGTTTTGTAACCAAAGTTAAAGACACTCCTCGAGACAAATTCCTAAGGTTTGGAAGGCTGGAAGCTTGTAATTTTGACGACTCCTTGATCTGTTTCATTTTTCAAATTTTAATTTAGGTCAGTCTAGATATAAAAATTATCTTATATTATCTCATCTTATTCATCACTATAATTTTTTTAATTTTTAATACAAAATATTATAAACAATTCAATTTTGTTTTCAAATTTTAAAATAACAATAATATTAAAAAATAATATTTTATTCATCTTTTAACTTTCATTTAAAATTATATTATCTCATATTATTACTTAAGTCTTATTTGAATTGGGAGATGAGATAAATTGAAATAAGTTTAGTTTATTTTTTAATATTATTATTATTTAAAAATTTAAAAAAATTGAATTGAAATTTTAAAAATATATATTAGAATTTTAAAAATATGTATTGAAATTTATATTTTATATAAAAAATTAAAAATATATAATAATAAAATTAAAAAAAATAAAATAATTTCAACTCATTTTCTAATCCAAACAGTTTAAAATTTCAAGATTACTAATTGGTGATAGTACTATTATATTGATAACAATAACAATTAAAGAAAAATTATTGATGAAGTGCCAGTCTATTCTACCATGTGTTGGCAATGAATCCTTTGTATAGGGTGGAATAGTTTATGATTTTCCTTCACCCATTTGCTTTCGAAATCTACAAAATACTATATGGTGGATTTTCTAATCCATTCACATCATTTTTTTTTAATTCAAATTATTTAAAAACGTCACTTTTAGAGACCATCCAACAGAGAAGAAACACCTAGATTATTTTTTTTATAACAAATATTGTAAAAAGTCAAACTACAATGATGTTATTATGTTAGTGCTTTTGCTGACACTGACACTGACACATACCTCGATTAGTATGCCGAATATGTATTAAAATACAGTTTAAATAATAAAATAAAATAAGATAGTTTTAAATAAAAATGAAATAAAATATTATTTTTTAATAATATTATTATTATTTTAAATTTTAAAAAATTCAAATTATTGATCCTATTTTAAATTAATTTTTTTTTAAATTATAATAATTAAATAAAATAAAATAAGATAAGATATCAAAAACGTCATACAATAATTGTGAGAGGCATGTTTTAACTTGTATTGAAAACTTTTATCAGTGAAATTATTATTAAAACGTTGATATTATATTATGTGTTTTGTAGCGTGATGTACCAAAGTGGTCGGACCATCTTTTTCTCTTTGTTTTTTATTGGCAAAATCCCTTACAGCAAGTAGCAAGTAGGGTGGGTGAGATATGAGAATGCTTTCTATTGTTGGAGAGGATGTGGCTCTTTTTGTTAGTTCTTTTCATCGGGCAGTACTACAGGTACTTGTTCTTAGGGTTGCAAATCGACCAACCCAATGGGTGTTTCAACCTGACCCCTCGACTCCTTTGTCGGGTCCCGATGATCCGACTATCCATCTTCTTGGTAATTTTTTTTTCTCTAAGTCACTAAAAGTCGATCAAAGTTTGATATCGTGGTTGAAGCTCCCATACATGAATACAGCTTATATGAAGCACAACATATGCACATCAATGGTGGATCTGTAAACTCCATTTCTTTGCGACTCGACGAACATGCATGAACATTTAAGTGTTCCCAAAACTTACCTTTGGCTCTCCCAGAAGCCATATGTTGTCATACACGATTTTCCAATTCACAAAACCAAACCATTATTGATTGTAATGATTGTTAGAAACAAAACCATTCATTTCCAATTCACAACAAAAAATACTCAAATCAAATATCATTTCAAAAGCTGATAAAGGTCATACAGATTGCAAAGATTCAATTGAGCAGGTAGATTTTTCATAAAACTTTGAACAATATTGCTGGTGAGACAGTAAGAAAGACATCATCAAAGGTTGGGAAGTAACAGAGGGCAACTGAAAGTCCAACAATGCCATTCAGAATGTCAAACAAATTCAAGAACATCGATTGATCCTTTGGATCGATTTCCCACCTCTTCATCGCCACGATGAAATCCTTCATCTTTGGTGTCTCGAACTTTCAATGATTATGATTATGCTCATAGTTGATTGGAGGAGCACTCATGCTTGAGAGATGGAGATGGAACGTCTCTAGTTAGGATTTTCGTAGGGGAACTCGAGAATGAGTATTGGGCAATGCTACGTACAGTCCAAAAAAATAGATTTCTTTATAGTCCAAGTAATAAATAAATCCACATTTTAAAATGAAATTGATTAAAATATTCTTATTTACAAATAAAAAATTTTAAAAATTTTAAAAATTCATTTAATTTAATTATAAAATGATAACGTTTCTATGTGGACTGCATTGCAATTCACTAAATATGGACTACAAAAAGAATTATTCATTAAGTTTTAGAGTCTCAACTTCAATATTTCATCTATCGTGGGTTAGTCGGGTGGATCCCTTTTTGAACCACTTAAGATTTTTAATTTGATAAAACTGACTTTTGTCGGGCTGAATCCGTTGGGTGAGTTAGGTCACGGGCTTTTTTGCACAGGACTACCCACTATGGGGTACTTTTGCGTACACAAATGATGTGACTAATGTCACGTTAGCCAATATTATTCAAAAAAAAGTGGGCAGAAAATCGATGAAAACAAAAATCAAATCCCATCTACGATGTCAAAATCCTTGGAAGGATAAATCGCCTCATGGGTCAACGACGTCAAGCAGTGCTCCAAAAAACTATTTTTTGACAAATGAAAATCGTGTGACTCCATTTTCTTCCAACTTTTGGATTTTGCACAGGCAATTGTATTGACGAAGTGATTACCAAGAAGTTATTCAAATTCTTCAACAAGACTGTGCAATCTAATTTTTCTTAAAACTTTTGTAGTGACCACTGTTGAACTCAAGGTTTCAAGTTTCGTATAATTATAAATCTACACATGGATTTTGATGATAACAAATGAATTCAAAGAATAAAGGAGTTTCAAACTCAAGTTGTCCACACAATAGAATCAAGCACATCAAGGAACCAAGTATAAGCAAGAAGGGAACAAATTCACATTAAAATCATAGAGTAATGTTGTAAATCTCTTAAAAATTCGAAATTATGATTAAGGTTCAAAATTAATATTTTATCATAAAACATTAAAATACATTTTCCACATGTGCATGAATATTTTGAAAATTAAATTTGAAAATTTTGAAAGATGATTGATTGTCATCTTTCACATGTGCACGACATGATTAAATGTTTGAATTTTGAAAATATTAAGATAATTGATTGTCATCTTTCACATGTGCATGACATGATTAAAGGTTTGAATTTTGAAAATATTAAAATGATTATTTGTCATCTTTCATATGTGCATATTTTATTTGAATATTTTTAAAAGTGATGGATGCTTTTTTTGACAAATGCAAAAGGTAGATGATTTTGTTTGAGAATCTTGAAGGGAGGTGGTGTATTTTTTTGACAAATGCAAAAGGTAGATAATTTTTTTTTTAGAATCTTAAAGGGTGGTTGTGTGTTTTTGTGACATATGCAAAAAGAAGATATTTTGGTTTGAAAAATAAATCATACTCATTTTTTCTTATATGAAGAGTAAAAGATTAGATTTGATTTTTTTGAAAAATGAATGGAGTTATCTTTGACAAATGCAAAAAGGAAATGTTTTTATTTGAATTTTTTGAAAAGTGAATAGTGCTCTTATTTGACATGGGAATATTTTCAAATTTGAAATTGAAGACTCATTTGCCTATAAATAGCTCACTTGAGTTTTACAAAAATCACAACAAGAGCTTACACATCTATTATTAAGTTTTGCATCATTCTCTCTTTTCTAAAGTTTTGAGCCTTAATTCTTGTTCTTGTTGAGAGAGATATAGGTTGCGATGTATTGTTTATATCTCATTCGTTAAGGAGTGTACTTTGATAGTAGGTTTTGATAGTCTACCTACTATCAACTCTTGTATTTGTAAGAGGGTACGTATAACCCTTGTGTGTGTAGAAGGTGTTCTACACGGGGAATAGTTAAATCACCGAGTGTGAGGTGATTGGAAGTGTAGAGGGTTGTTCTACACGGATTTTTTGGAGCGGTGCTGCTCAAAAGTGTAGTAGGTTTCTATCTCCACCTAAAGGAGATTAACTAGTGATTTCAGGATCCTCAAGGAGTAGCTTGAGGTAAGGACGTAGGCAGTGAGGCTGAACCTCGTAAAAATACTGAGTTTGCTTTCTCTTATCCTACTCTTTACATTTCTTAATGCTTTATATTCTGTTTATATTTTATATTGTGTATTTGATTAATAAGTCTTACTTTTTTAATATAACCCAATTCACCCCCCCTCTTGTATTAGTCATCTGGGTAACAATTGGTATCAGAGTTAGAGCTCTGTTATAAGATTAACTATCTTTTGAGTTAAGATCTTATAGCTAACATTGTAGTTTCATTTGGTGAAGGTCAATCTAGCAGTCGGCCTTAACTCTTTTGCGGAGACAATTACTCATTATAGAAAGTTAGAATAAGAATATTCCTTCAGGCTCAAGGTCAAGAAATCTGGAAATGCATTATAAATGGACCTTATATTCCAATAAAAGTGGTTGATGGAGTAAAGGTCAAAAAGGAAGAAGAAGAGTTTAATCGTGAAGACGATAGACTTTATACTTTGAATTTAACTGCTATAAATTTATTATATAATGCTCTCAATAGTAATGAGTTTAATAGAGTAATGACTTACTCTACAGTAAAGGAAATTTGAGATAACTTAGAAGTTACTTATGAAGGAACTTCTCAAGTCAAGGAATCAAAAATTTATATTCTTACTCATGAATATGAAATGTTTAAGATGAATGATGATGAATCTATTTCTAGTATGCACACTCGTTTTACTAACATCATAAACAGCTTGACAGCTCTTGGCAAAATTTATTCTAAAGTGGAGATAGTAAGAAAAATTCTCAACTCTCTACCAAAATGTTGGGAATAAAAAATGACAGCGATTCTTGAAGTTAGAGACCTCAAGAAACTCGAAGTTAGAGACCTCAAGAAACTCGAAGTGAATGAACTCATCGGGTCACTTATCACCCATGAGTACACATTGAAAAGAGAAGAAGAAGAAGAAAAGCCAAAGAAGAGCTTGGCACTTAAAGTTATTCCACATGAAAGTGAAAGTGATGAAAATGAGGAAAATGACGATAAAGATGAAGAAGTTGCGATGATAACAAGAAGAATTCAGAAGTTCTTAACGAAAAATAAAATTCCTCTAAGGAAATCTTTCAAAAAGTTTTCCAAGAAAGATTCAGGTAAAAATGACACTTTAATTTGTTATAAATGCAATAAGCCTGATCATATCAAATCAGATTGTCCTCTGCTAAAGAAAGATCGAAACAAAGACAAAAAAATCAATGAAAGCTACATAGGATGATGATTCAAGTAACTCAGATAGTGAAGCAAGCAATGGAAAATCAGCAAATCTTTGTCTTATGGCTAAAGATGACATTGAGGTAACAAATCTTGATAATATTGAAGATCCTTCATATGAAAAATTGTAAAATATATTAGAAGAGGTATATGAATAATTTGAAAAATTGGGTATCAAGTATACTGCTTTGAAAAAGAAAAATTCTTCTTTAACAAACGAAATTGATATTTTAAGAAAAGAAAATATTGTTTTGAAAGATGAAAATCTTGAGTTGAAGAAAAAGAAAACTGATTTAGAAAATATTATTAAAAACTTTACAAATGGAAAAAGAAATTTTGAAAAATTTCTTGGTAGTCAAAGATGTGTTTTTGACAATGCAGACTTGGGATATATGCCAAAACAAAAATACAAACCTTATAAAAACTTCTTTGATAATCCTTCTACATCAAAGTCCAATATTCAAAATTTTTTTCATAAAAATAATTTTGTTAAAAAAGGATATTATTATAATCACTCAAGTTCTTCATTTATGTCGCATGCTATTTGCAATTTTTGTAATAGAAATGGTCATAATTATCATACTTGTCCTATTAGAAGAAAACATACAATGACTATTAGGATCGTATGGGTATCTAAAAATCTTGTTTATTCTAATACTAATAAATAAAGGATTCAAAGAACTTGGGTACCAAGAAAAATAATTTTAATTGTTTTTATAAGTGTGCATGAAATCTTCCACAAGCAAAAATAAATGGTTTTTAGACAGTGGATGTTCAAGACACATGACGGGAGACAAGACTAAGTTCTTTGATCTTAGATCTAAAGAAAAATGACACGTGACATTTGGAGACTACTCGAAAAGGAAGATCGTGGGAATTAGTAAAATTGGTAATGAATCTTCTCTCATAATTGAAGAAATTATCTCACAAGATGCTATTTGTTTTTCAGTTCAAAATGAAACTAATTGGTTATGGCATAAAAGACTAGGTCATGCCAACATTGAACTTATTTCCAAACTTTCAAAAAATGATCTTGTGAGAAGTTTACCAAAGACAAATTTTCTTAAAGACAAAATTTGTGATGCATGCCAATTTGGTAAACAAACAAAAATTTCTTTTAAAACTAAGAAACATATTTTCACTACTAGACCACTGCAACTGATACACATGGATCTTTTTGGACTAAATAGAGTTGCAAGTTTAGGAGGAAAATATTATGCATTTGTTATTGTTGATGATTTCTCTAGATATACTTGGGTCATCTTTCTTACTCATAAAGATGAGGTACATAATGCATTTACCAAGTTATGCAAGATGATTCAAAATGAAAAGAGTTATACTATTTCAAGTATCCGAAGTGATAGGGGAAAATAGTTTGTTAATAAAAATATTGAAAAATTTTGTGATGAAAATGATTTTGTGTATAATTTTTCTGCTCCTCAAACTCATCAACAAAATGGGGTTGTAGAGAGGAAAAATAGATCTCTTTAAGAGATAGCAAGAACAATGCTCAATGAGAACAACTTGCCTAATTATTTTTAGGCCGAAGCGGTAAGTACTGCTTGTTATGTTATAAATAGAGTTATGCTAAGGTCCAAATTAGATAAAATCCCCTATGAGCTTTGGAATGAGAAAAAGCCCAACATTGGTTACTTTCATGTATTTGGATGTAAATGTTTTATTTTAAATGATAGGGATAATTTAGGTAAATTTGGTGCAAAATCTGATGAAAGTATCTTTCTTGGGTATTCTACTAATAGTAAAACTTATAGAGTATTCAATAAAAAAACTTTGACTGTACAAGAATCTATATATGTAGTATTTGATGAATCTAATTCTCTACTCTCCAAGAAATCTATTGATGAAGAAATATGAGGTATAAATAATACGGAAAGTCTCAATCTCAACAAAAAGAACACAATAGAGGAAGTCCAACATGGAGACATCAGGAAAGATCATCTTTTAGAAATATTTGCAATCATACTACTTTTCTATCTCAGATTGAACCTAAAAATATTGATGAAGCACTTCTTGATGAATTTTGGATTCTAGCTATGCAAGAAGAGCTTAATCAATTTGAAAGAAATGATGTTTGGACACTTGTTCCTAGATCTAAAAATCATACTATTATTGGAACAAAATAGGTTTTTAGAAACAAGAAAGATGAGTTCGAAGTCATTACTAGAAATAAGACTCGACTTGTAGCCCAAGGTTTCAATCAAGAAGAAGGAATCGATTATGATGAGACATATGCATCAGTCGCAAGATTAGAAGCTATTCAAATGCTACTTGCATATGCTTGTTATAAAGATTTCAAACTTTTTCAAATGGATGTTAAAAGTGCTTTCTTAAACGGTTTTATAAATGAAGAGGTATATGTTGAGCAACCTCCAGGTTTTGAAAATCATAATTCTCCAAATCATGTTTTCAAATTCACAAAAGCACTATATGGACTCAAACAAGCTCCTAGAGCATGGTATGAGAGACTCAGTGGTTTCTTGATTGAAAAAGGCTTTTCAAGAGGAAAAAATGATACAACTCTTTTCATTAAATACGAAAATGATGATATTCTTTTGATTCAGATTTATGTTGATGATATAATATTCGGTGCTACTAATGAAAATATGTGCCAAGTTTTTGTTAAGACTATGCAGGAAGAATTTCAAATGAGCATGATGGGAAAGTTTACATTCTTTCTCGAATTGCAAATTAAGCAAGTAAAAAGTGAGATATTCATCAATTAATCAAAATATATTAAGGGTTTGCTGAAAAAGTTTGGGATGGAATGTGCTAAGGAAACTAGAACACCAATGAGCCCATCCACTAAACTTGATAAAGATGAAACCGGTAAACCAGTTGACTCGAAGGTATATTGAGGTATGATTGATAGCTTATTATATTTGACAGCCAGTAGACCAGATATTATGTTTAGTGTGTGTTTATGTGCACGCTTTCAATCATCTCCAAAAGAATCACATTTAATTACAGTTATGCACATTCTTAGATATCTTAGTGATACAATTAATTTAGGGTTATGATACCCCAAGCACACATCTTTCGATCTAATCAGCTACACAGATACAGATTATGCTGGCTATAAAATAGATCTAAAAAGCACTAGTGAAGCATGTCACTTCTTAGGTCGTGCACTAGTTTCCTGGTTTAGTAAAACCAAAATTCTGTTGCACTATCTACTGCTGAGGCAGAATATGTTGTTGCGGGTAGCTGTTGTGCTCAAGTTCTTTACATGAAACAACAACTTGAGGATTTTAAACTCATGTACAATCACATTCCAATCAAATATGATAATACAAGTGCTATAAATCTTTCAAAGAATCCAATACAACATTCTCGGACCAAACATATCGAAATTAGATATCATTTTCTTAGAGATCATGTGCACAAGGGCGATATTGTATTATAATTCACTAGTACACATGATCAATTGGCAAACATTTTCACAAAAACCCTACCAGAAGATAGACTATACATGATTAGAAGAGAAATATGAATGATGTATGCCATGAATATCTGCTAGATACTTTTATTTCATTATCTTAAATGACCTACAGAAACTTGAGACGTTTAGCCTCATCATTCAAATGCATTTGCTCCTCATAAGTCATCATGCCATCATTGTCTAAAAAATTAGGCAATCGAAATGAAGAGGTAAGTCAGGATTTCAAATCATTATTCAGTTGTTTTAACGCTATTATTTTTTTGTTTGACTCATAAACTAGTCGTTGAAGTACAGAAACAGTCTCGCTAAACTTCTCAATTTCACAAGTTTTGGGCTGCAACCGAGCAGAAAATGCGACGATAGATGATGAGTATCGAGTTTCGAGACCCACAAGCTCGTAAATGGCATCATGATCTGATTTATTAGCTAAATCAGTCTCTTGTTGCTTCGTGGCACCCACGACAGATGCAGAAATAGATTGAGACTGAGGTGAAAGATACCTCAAATCTTGATCAAGAGAAGCATTGAAGGGAAATCTACGAGCCATTGAAAATTTGTAAAATGAGAATGTAAGCAAATTGCAAAGATGAGAAGAAAACTTGATGCGAAATAGATAAAACTAAGGATTGCTCTTATAGAAACGGAAATAAGAACAAGCGAGCTTACAAATCATGATAATATCTCATTTTTCAGCAACATCAAGCGGATCAAATCTCTGCACCGAATTGCCAAAGCTACGCCTCCAGCCTTTGCAGGTTTTGTCGGGCACGGGTAGTTTCAATTATTCAGCTCTTTACAAAATCTCCTTCCGCACCAAATTACCAGAACTAGGCCTCCAGCCTTTGCAGGTTTTGTCGAACACGTATGGCTACGCACCGAATTCTCTACAGTCTCTAATAACACAGTGTTTTATTTGTCTATTGATTATTATAAGAATATATCTTATTGATTTAATTATGATTCCTTTTTAATGATGCCAAAAGGGGGAGAAGTTTTAGACTAGAACATTAACATTGTTTAAATTGCTAAACTTGTTATATATGCTTGGAATTATATTTATATTTTTGCTTGAAAAACTAACGCACATTCTCAGGTGGAGTTTAAGTATTAATACAAGTTTTAAGTTCTATCAAGTATTTGTCATCATCAAAAAGGGAGAGATTGTTGAATTCAAGATTTCAAATTTCGTATAATTATAAATCTACACATGGATTTTGATGATAACAAATGAATTCAAAAAATAAAGGAGTTTCAAATTCAAGTTGTCCACACAATAGAATCAAGCACATTAATGAATCAAGTATGAGTAAGAAGGGAACAACTTCACATTAAAATCATAGAGTACTATTGTAAATCTCTTAAAAATTCGAAATTAGGATTAAGGTTCAAAATTAATATTTTATCATAAAGTATTAAAATATATTTTCCACATGTGCATGAATATTTTGAAAATTAAATTTGAAAATTTTGAAAGATGATTGATTGTCATCTTTCACATGTGTATGACATAATTAAAGGTTTGAACTTTAAAAATATTAAGATGATTGATTGTCATCTTTCACATGTGCATGACATGATTAAAGGTTTGAATTTTGAAAATATTAAGATGATTGATTGTCATCTTTCATATGTGCATGTTTTATTTAAATATTTTCAAAAGTGGTGAATGCTTTTTTTAACAAATGCAAAAGGTAGATGATTTTGTTTGAGAATCTTGAAGGGAGGTGGTGTGTTTTTTTGACAAATGTAAAAGGTAGATGATTTTGTTTGAGAATCTTAAAGAGTGGTTGTGTGTTTTTTGACATATGCAAAAAGAAGATGTTTTGGTTTGAAAAATAAATCATGCTTATTTTGTCTTATATGAAAAGTAAAAGATTAGGTTTGATTTTTTTGAAAAATGAATGGAGTTATCTTTGACAAATGCAAAAAGGAAATGTTTTTATTTGAATTTTTTGAAAAGTGAATAGTACTCTTATTTGACATGAGAATCTTTTCAAATTTGAAATTGAAAACTCATTTACCTATAAATAACTCACTTGAGTTTTACAAAAATCACAACAAGAGTTTACACAACTATTACTAAATTTTACATCATTCTCTCAAAGTTCTCATTCTCTCTTTTCTAAAATTTTGAGTTTTAATTCTTGTTCTTGTTGAGAGAGATATAGGTTGCGCTGTATTGTTTCTATCTCACTTGTTGAGGAGTGTACTTTGATAGTCTATCCACTATCAACTCTTGTATTTGTAAGAGGGTGCATATAATTCTTGTGTGTGTAGAATGTGTTCTACACGGGGAATAGTTAAATCACCAAGTGTGAGGTGATTGGAAGTGTAGAGGGTATTCTATACGGATTCTTTGGAGCAGTGCTGCTCAAAAGTGTAATAGGTTTCTATCTCCATCTAAAAGAGATTGAATAGTGATTTCGAGATCCTCAAGGGGTAGCTTGAGACGAGGACGTAGGCAGTGGGGCTGAACCTCGTAAAAATACTGAGTTTGCTTTCTCTTATCCTACTCTTTACATTTCTTACTGTTTTATATTCTGTTTATATTTTATATTGTGTATTTGATTAATAAATCTTAATTTTTTTTAATATAACCCAATTTACCTCCCTCTTGTATTAGTCATCTGGGCAACAACCACCTTACAGACAGAGTGGTTTCTCATCCTCCTACTCCAACCAAGTGTCTTTCTTGTTGGTTTTCCTTCTTTCTACCATGTGTTCTTTCTACCAAGTTTTTTTTTCTACCAAGTTTCCTTCTTGTTGAAATATAAATAAGAAATGGGTCTCATTTTTCCTTTCTTTTTTTTTTGACAAGTCTAGAGATCTTTGAAGTTTCGAATTTTAACGTATAAATCTAGTCTATTGGAGTGGGTTTTTGTAAATTGATATGGGAAGAAAGTCCTACTTCTTTTCAAGGTACCGGCAAGGTTTGTGAATGATTAAGGTTGTTGTTGTCCAGTGGCAACACCTTAAGATCGAGAAGGATGGGAAAGAGACTTGTGATGGTGGCGAATCTGATAATGTTCTCTCATCTCTGTCTTCATTGTTCAACCTAACCTTTATTATAGAAACGTCCCGTTTAAATTTTACACGTGGACGGATGTGTATGCGAGAGGTACTCAACCCTATGTGTAAATGGTATTTTTTTTTTATTTTTGTTAGTTCAAAGGGCAATATTATTCTGTCGTCTTAGTAAAACCACTTTATCGTACATCTAGTGTTAATTTTTTTTTTTGCCCTATTCATATATATTTTTTATTTAACATAATTTAAAAAAATATTTTAAAAAATCAATATATTAATTATCACTTTCTTAATTATCAAGTAAATATATATATATATATATATGAGATGTCAAAATTAATGGATAAAAGTAGCATTATTGTAATGAATATACATGACTTGGGTTCGCCCTGCAAAAACCTCTAATGTTTTAATTGAAATTCCCCACGAAAATATAGAGGGTGAAGTGAATAATGTGCGAGAGTGGGCTTCTATAACACAAAAAATACATGCATGAATTATTCATGATTAGATTTATGCTCAACAATTAGTTAGAGTAGCAAATTGTAGAAATTGTAGGTGCAATAGCGATAGCCAAACTGATTGTTAAAGAAGAAGCTCATGAATTAGATTCGAACTAATCAAGCAATTGGCCTGGTTTGTTTTTTGAGTTGAGTTTGAATAAAAATTGAAAGATTGAATAAAATACTGTTACAATATATATTTTTTATTACTTTTATTTTGGGATTTGAAAATATTCAATTATTTATTTTATTTTATACAGAAAACTAAAAAAATTATAATAATTAGATAAGATAAAAATAAGATGAATCGAGATAAACTCCAAAAACAAACTAGATTTACTCTTTTGTAGATCATAGGTTAATCTACAACAATAACTGAATAAGATATTAGTTGAGCTTATGTAAGTCAAGCCGAACTTTATATAAGTTATATTATTTTATAATCATTTATAATTTTATATTGACAAACATCCTTTTAATAAATAAATTAAATATAACCCGAGATTGAAAATTTTGATGAATCTCAAGAAACCTATTTATATGGCTAATGGTATCTTTGCATTCAAAGATAATTTAGTAGGGCTATACATTGATTGGTTCAACCTTAGTTTGTAACCACCCACTTCTCTCTAATGCTGAGTAAATTCTTAGGATGAAATTTATTATAAGAAGAGAGAGATATAACAATCCGCTCCTTCTTCTCTTGAATGGTCACAGGTTTCAATATATGTGCCGAATCTCGATGACGTGCTTTAAAAGATATTAGTTGATTTTAAAAATACACCTAGTGTTTTAATATCTTCGAATATTTTAAATGTCCTGCACATATTTATATGAAATATTTCTAGTGTCATTGGACCAAGCTTGATTTTAATAAAAGACAATTATAATATTTTGAAAATATCCGAAACATTATAATTGTCTAAAATCATTTTATTAACATGATTTTAGTTATTTAAAATATTATTTATTTAAATTGTGTTGAAAACTCTAATTTAAATAGATGATTTTATCCTCTTAAAAGTAATTAGCAAATCTTCATCATTTAGATAATGATGAATGAATAATATTTTATAAACTAAAGTTAAGTTAAAATAATATTCTATCTTAATTCTTATTAATATTTTAAGTTAAATTAACGTGTTCGCATTTTTAAATAGTATTTAAAACCTATCATTAGTCCGTTTCGAAGACTCCAAGGTGTAAGGCCTATAAATACCTAAAGAGGAAATCCTAACCCCACTTTTTCACATTTTCCTTTCTCTCTCCTCTCTTACTCAACCTTAGCCGAAATCTCCTCCTCCAAGCGAACTCCACTGTCGGCCACCTACAGTGTCGCCGACCTTCACATCACCTCCCTTTCACGCTGGCAACCCATTTATGATGAGCCAACCCTGGCAGTCCCTCCTCCAGCCTCACGCAACCTTCTACTTGAAATGGGTTTCCCTTATACGAGTTTACCCTTTAGTCGCCATAGCTCCACAATCGCAACCACCCACGTCACCACACCTCCAGCAACTATCACCCACGTTGCCACCAACTACCTCAAGACCACCCAAGCTCCTCCTCTCTCAAGACCACCTAAGCTCCTCCTTCCTCCTTCCCGCATCCCTAACTCCTCCATAGACCCACAAATGAAACCCACAGATTTCTCTTTGTAGCTGTCGTACATCGCGAACTATGGTCTCACCTCCACCATTAGCGACTCCCCCACTCACTTGTGATCTCCCTCTAACTCCCCATGCCCAGTCGAGGCCCCTAGTCGCCACACTCTCCCTCACTCTCTCAGATGCATTGTACATGGCTAGATGCCGTCGTGCTCCAACTTAAGCCACCAGGAGACCATCATCTCAAGACCAAACAAGCTACCCAAGACCACACTTAACCTAGCCCAATGCCCAAACATCCCCTAAGTAGTCCAAGCTGCCACCATATATGGTGTTAGTAGCTACATACGACCCTTTCACCATCACCCATGAACACCCCACCATGTTGGACACCCTTGCACAACCTAAATCTAGTAGTTGAAATCCTAAATCTGATTTAGAGATAGTCTCGTTTTGAGGTCATGGTAGTGACCACGACAGAACAGTTACCACTTAAGTTAATAGCTTCAGACACCATTGATCTTGCCAAAAAGCCAGTATTGCATGTGTTTATCCTGACGATGGTATAACTCTATTTCTCTCATTATTTATTATGTTAAGTGATTAGTTGATTGTGGATTATATTGTTGGTTTGTAGAGTTCGCTGTGTAGTTTTGTAGTTGGTTAGTTGTGTTGCAGTAGTTGAAGAGTTTGCTGTAAAATGTTGGGCATAATTATAGTGTGTTGTGTAGTCATATTGTGGACTATGCTGTGAAGTGTGGTTGTGGCGTAGTGTGGTTTGTAGGAATACATGTAAAGTATACTCTATATGGTGGAGCGATGCATCGTATAGCGTGTATTATAGTGATGACATAGCATGGTGTTGTTTGTAGGAAGTACACGTTGAGTATACTTTGTGGGATAAAGCGATGCACTGTGTGACCTATATCGTGTGATGATGTGATGAAGTGTGTTGTGAACAAAGTACACCTAGAGTGTACTTTACGTGGCATAATGTAGATGGAAGGGAGTACACGTGAAATCTACCATGTGATAAAGTCATGATGCATCATAAGGCATGTTATGAGAATTGATAATTGCGTAGCTCAAAAGTGTGGAGCGTGGCAAAATGTCGAGAACTGTGGAACAGTGTCCCGAAAGAGTTGTCATGTGATCATGTGGCCAAGTGACAGGTATCACTGTATAGTAATATTATGGCTGTTGTATGTGTGGAGGGTCAGGAACTGTAGAATAGTGTTTTAGAATATTTATCGTGCGACCTTATGGTTATAGTGACAAGAGTCACCATATAACAGTATTATGGTTGTTATACGTGCGAAGTATCGAAAACTATAAAACAGTGTGCCAAAATAGTTGTGATGTAACCATATAATCATAGTGATAAGAGTCATAGTATAATAGTGTTATGGCTATTGTACATGTGAAGTGTCGAAAATTGTGGTATAATGTCTCGAAATAGTTATTATGTGACCTTATGGTCACAATGACGGGAGTCATCATATAGTAATGTTATGACTGTTGTACATGTGAAGTGCTGAAAATTGTGGAATAATGTCTCGAAATAATTTTGATGTGACCTTATGATCACAGTGACATGAGTCATTATATAACGATATTATGGTTGTTGTACGTGTAAAGTGATGTAGTGGGAATGTGACAAGATGTCACATTGTTGCAAGAGTACGTGAGAAACTATATTCATGTCGAGTTAGGAGTTTGAATAGAAGTAACGTGACGTAAGGCCACGTGAAATGGTTAATATTGGTATAGTTCAAGAGTAATCTTGAGCTACGTGACGCGATAAAGATGTAGTTAAGGCACTTGTCGTGTTAAGTGTTGTGATGAACTTATAACAGGTCGAAAAGTAGGTTTAGTCCTACAAGTAGGTGATCAACATGTTATAGACCCGACCAATGTCTGCTATGAAAGCTCACCATCGGTCAAAAATAGTCAATTGGAAGAGAGAAAACTGATAATAGCGATCTCGATGTGCATTGCTGAGGTTTTCGATCTACTGTCAACATCTTTTATGACAAAGAAAATGAGTGAATTGTGAGCTTGTGCACGATTTGAAAATAAAACCCTAAAGCCTGAGAAAGAAGATGACGAGAAGAAGAAGATTGGGAGTGTGTTTATTTAAACCCTAAAGCCAAATGACGTCATTTTATATAAGATTTTTTAGCAAATATCACGAAGAAAACAAAGCTATTTTATATACACATATTTTAATATAGACATATATATATATAGGGTTGGGCGATTCAACAATTTTTAAAGAGTTCAAACCGCCGTTAAATCGATCGACATCGGTTTCTAACAATTTGTGCTGCTTGCCGACCAGTTCCCTACCGGTTTTGAACAGTTTCGTGCTTTGGCGGTCGGCTTAATTGGTTTCCAGCCGGTTTGGACGGTTCCTATATGACCCTATAATTTAGTACACATAGTTAAGTTGCAAGCCTACAATCTAAAGAGAGATTTCGATTGTTTTTATAACTATTTCCATCTCATTTTAATCCATTTTGTTATTATAATTTTTTTTTAAATTTTTATACAAAATAAAATAAATAATTCAATTTATTTAAACTTTAAGATAAAATGATATTAAAAAATATATTATAATAATATTTAATTTAACTTTTAATTTTAATTTTAATACATATTATCTCATTTACAAAAACAAAAGAGACAAACAAGGTTAATTAGGTATGTTTCCCTCTCTTATTACTGTGAAAATGCTAAAAAATGTGTTTTCAATCTAACATACGTCCTAATTAATTAAATAAGTAGCATGGAGCCTTGGAGATCGATTTCTGCTTAAAACTCAAACGTGGTATGGGTTCAGCTAATTTCTTCGCTTGTTTTATTAAAGGAAGTTACAATTACGGTGAGTTGTATATGTTATTCGTTTTTCTTTAATCCAAAAATTTTACACACATATATGTGGAACTATAATTCATCATAGATTGTTATTTCCAATATTAGCATGTGTTATATTAAAAGTGATATTTCATTTGATTGATTGATTTGCGAATAACGAAGTCACTTAAAATTTAAAAAATAATTATTTTACTTAGTATAGACACATCTTATACATTACTTAAATAAATAAATAAAAAATAATTTAAATCTTATCATATCAGCAAGGTTGAAAATTAGTTCTTTATTCAAACTTGTAAATAGATTATTTTTTAAAACATAACATGATAATATACCAAGTAATATGATTAAAAACAAGAAATAATTACGCATTTTAATTATTTAAATAATGTTAAATATAATTTTAAAAAAATAAATCTATTATGTACTCTCATTTTGATACTTACTTTTGATACCTCATTTATTTTTATTTTTTTAATTTATTTTTATTTAATAATTAAATAAGTAATTATTAGTGTATTGATATATTTTTTTTTTATATTTTTTAAAAATATTTTAAAGTGATACAAAAAAGAAAAAATGAGAGAGAAATTTAAAATCTACTAACAATATATTTGGGTGGTGCTACTCAAATAACATAATAGTATTACCCATTTTAAAATGCGCAAGACTCACTTATTGTTCTTGAAAAAAAGAATTCATTATTAAATATATTTTTTCCATGAGTTTTAAATTTATCTATTTGAAAAAAAGAGTCCAGAAGACTGCATATCTTATAACTTTATAAATCGTTTATTTAATAATTCTAATTATGTTTGTTTACTTCAAATAAATCGTTTCCTTAATCATTTTGGTTAGAAAATTTATATTTAACAGTCTCACTCCATAAAACCATATTACCTATTTTTGTTGTTTTTTTATTTTTATTTTAGTTTATTAAAAAAATGTACAGTGTACGGAAGAACTCTTTCGATTATATTCATTTACTACAGATACTGTCAATCGAAGCTAGACTTCGGACATTGACTAATCTCCCATTCAAGAGGCACAACCCATAAAGCAGTCGCTTCTCGAATTTGCTTGAAATCACGAAGATTAGTCTAAGGACTGACTAGTACGACCGTCCCTTCCTCCTAGATCTGCCTCAATCTGCCTTAATCTCTCCCTATCCCAGGGTTCTACCCTCCGATCTACGCCGCCATGGCTACCCCCATGCCGGCCGCCAACGCCCCCATCACCATGAAAGAGACCCTAACGGTGAATAGCCGTTCCCTTAGCTCTCTCTGGATCTTCTTACGCTTACGAGACTGTAATTTGTTGCATCGGTGATCCCGATTCGAGTTTGATATTGATTTTATTTTTGTGGTGGTTGCAGTTGCCAAGCATTGGGATTAATCCGCAGTTCATCACGTTCACGCACGTGACCATGGAGTCGGACAAATACATCTGCGTGAGGGAAACTGCGCCGCAGAACAGCGTGGTGATCGTCGACATGAGTATGCCCATGCAGCCCTTGAGGCGCCCCATCACCGCCGACTCCGCGTTGATGAACCCCAATTCCAGAATTCTCGCTCTCAAAGGTACGGAAATGCGTTTGCCCCGATGAATTGTGAATTTCGCTTTTTATTTCTCAGTTTGGTGTGCTGGTAACAAATTATATGCCCGCGGTCAATATAGTGATATGGAAATAGTTTTGGGCATTGCGGAGGGCTAGACTTTGGGCAAGGTTTGCGTTAGGTTAGCTTTCTTTGTTTTATGTCAACAATTGTCATTTTTAGTTGGCTTATTTAAGATGATCAAATTTGCCATTACAAAGTGGGGTATTAATATATTAATAATTATTTTTATTTAATCGTTCGAAATTTGTTCGTGGAAGGGAATGAAAAATGTGAGGATCATCTAATGATACATGCTGAGCACGTAAAATTCGAACCATAATATCAAGATGCCAAATCTGAACCGTTTATCAAAAATATGAATATTAGAACTTTTAGCGCCCCAACTTGGATCTGATAAGATCAGTGGCTTCGCTTCTGTTTTTTTTTTTCTTTCCAATACTTGTAAAAACCAATCTACTGAAAATTAGTAAACTCTGTGGACATTCTGAGTGTATCGAAATACTGTGATGAAAATGAGTCTGTTTGGAGTGTTTAAAGTTCATTTAAATAAACTGACCTTTTATTGAACATGAACAGCGTATGTTCAATGATGTAGATGGATCTTAATTTACTATCTTATCATTAGAACACTTGTATTCTCAAGCATTGAAAAAACAACCATTTTGCTAATTAGCTATTGATATAATTGGAGTTTATTTTGCTAAGCATTATGGTACATTTTTTTCTGTCGAGTTCCTGATTGATGTAATTGCTGGGTTTAGCATTCTTTCTTTGGAAAGTGATGGAAATATGTACATTCTATACTGTTCATATTTTCTTTTCAAGCATTTTCACATAAAAGTAGTAGTGGATTCAGTTTGTGCAATAGTAATAACAATGCTATACTGATGAATGACTTTATTCAATTTGAAGCTCAAGTTGCGGGAACTACTCAGGATCACTTACAAATATTCAATATTGAATTAAAGGCAAAGGTCAAGTCACATCAGATGCCTGAGCAGGTGACAGTTCTGTCCAGTTCAAGCATATTCAACGTGGATGAAGTTTTTTTATCCATTACTTTGTCATATTATGAGTTCGACTTCACTAAATGTTAATCTTGTACTTTCTCTTCGAATAGATTGTCTTTTGGAAATGGATCACCCCAAAGATGCTAGGTCTTGTCACGCAGACCTCAGTATATCATTGGTCAATTGAAGGTAAGACATCTAACCTTTCCCCTTTTGTTGCTTTATTTTAACAAATTTTCCTTTTATGTTGTGCTCTCTTTCTCACATTATTTGTTCTTATACCATTCTCGATGTATCTTGTATTTTAGGTGATTCTGAGCCTGTGAAGATGTTTGAGCGAACGGCTAATTTGGGAAATAACCAAATAATCAACTATCGTTGTGACCCTACTGAAAAGTGGTTGGTTTTAATTGGAATTGCTCCAGGTTCAGCTGAGGTAGGTGGTTGGGTGGTTCTGTCCTTATTGTAATCCGTGCCCATATTGTCAATGTTTGTTTGTTTTTTTTCACACTTGATCTTATCTTTGTATATCTTCCACTCAATTATTTTATGAGCACTCTCATTGGATTGGCTAAAAGCCATCCTTTTAAAAGTGCACTTTTGCACAAATACCAAAAAATAAGTGTTATATTTGATCAAATATGACAATGAAGTGTGTGGGGGAAAGGTTCAAAAAGTATTTGTTGTGAATAGTAAAGCTAAAACAGTTGTCAAAAAGCTAAAATAATTGCCAAATTTGACAATTGTTTAGCTTTTTAGATAAAGTTTTAGCTTTACTATTCACAAAAATACTTTTTGAACATTTTCCCATACACTTCATTGTTATATTTGATCAAATATGACACTTATTTTTTGGTATTTGTGCAAAAGTGCACTTTTTGAAGGATGACTTTTAGCCAATCCAATGAGAGTGCTAGAATGTTCTTGTTGGTTGGGTTCTTTTAGCATGCCATAATGCTGCAGACATTGGACATAAAACACTTATTTTCCCATCATTGTGGTTCTGCCTTTAGTCCATCTTTTTATGGATACAGCAGTGTTGTGCTTTTTTTTTTCTCTGTTTTTTTTTTTGTTTCTTCTTGCAAGAAGACTACAACTTCAGGTAGTATCTTTTACCCTGATATAATTTTTACTCTCTATTTTGATCGTAGAGGCCACAACTGGTCAAAGGAAATATGCAGCTTTTCTCGGTGGATCAGCAACGTAGTCAAGCTCTAGAAGCACATGCTGCATCGTTTGCTACATTCAAAGTATAACTCTCATCACTCTCCTTTGCTGTTTTGTTTCATATGGGCTTCTCGTATTTGATTGTGCTCTATAATCTTCATTTTCGTGTTATATGCAGATTGCAGGGAATGAAAATCCTTCAACTCTAATTTGTTTTGCCTCAAAAACCTTAAATGCCGGACAAATCACGTCAAAGCTGCATGTTATTGAACTCGGTGCCCAGCCAGGTCCATCAATTCTTCACTGGCAGCTGTCTTAACATATAAGTGCATGCTATGCGGCTAGCTTTATCTTCTCCACTGCAATTGTTTCTGCCATATGCATTCTTTTATTAAGTTAACCATTTCCGTTACTCGCTATCGTCTCCTGTCTAGTACGTCGTTGTGTACTGATTATGGGTTTTGGCTGTCAGGCAAACCATCATTTACCAAGAAACAGGCAGATCTATTCTTCCCTCCGGACTTTGCTGATGATTTTCCTGTGGCAATGCAGGTCAGTATAGTCTCTTACTGATTCTCTTAGTTCCATTTAGGCTTACTATAATTAAGCTGCTATTCTGCAGGTATCGCAAAAATATGGTTTAATATATGTGATCACGAAGCTTGGACTTCTTTTCGTGTATGACCTAGAGACAGCTGCTGCAGTGTATAGAAACCGAATCAGTCCAGATCCTATATTTTTAACTAGTGAAGCTTCATCCGTTGGGGGCTTTTATGCCATCAATAGACGTGGACAAGTTTTGCTTGCCACTGTAAATGAACAAACAATTGTGGAGTTTGTTAGTGAATCGGTATGTGTAAAGTTTCCCCTACTTTGCCTGCCAGAACAAAGGAGAGATTGTTATTTTTATTTTATTTTTGGATTTTTGCAGTTGAAAAATTTGGAACTTGCTGTCAATCTTGCCAAAAGGGCAAACCTTCCTGGTGCAGACAAGATGGTAAATTAGACTGATTTTGATTTCATTTATCATAATGGTTTACTTTTGTGCTATCATTGGTGATGTGTAGTGAGATCTGAGCAGATAAGCTGGTAAACTAACATTGATTTTGATTTCATTTATGATACTGATACTGGTTTTGCTTTTGACCTGTTTCGTTGATGATAGAGAGGTTGGAGCAGTGCTTTAATTTCGTTTCTGTTTTATTCATTATACATAGGTTATCCAGCGGTTTCAAGAGTTGTTTGCTCAGACCAAGTATAAGGAGGCTGCAGAGCTTGCAGCAGAATCTCCTCAGGGAATACTTCGTACTGCTGATACTGTTGCTAAATTTCAGGTCTGATCTTGGCTTGGCATTTTTTGGTTAGCTTGTGCTTTATTTTCCCTCCTAATAAATTGTTGTGCTTGAAAAAAAAAATTGTTGTGCTTTTCATTTGGCTCTGTTGGTGAATCAGAGAGCAGGATGATTCATCTCTAAGAAGTGCATTTGATCTTTGGGGCGTGATTATAATATGCTTGTGTTGTTTATTCGTTGCAGAGTGTTCCTGTGCAAGCAGGGCAAACACCACCATTGTTGCAGTACTTTGGAACGCTGTTAACGAGAGGAAAACTCAATGCTTTTGAGTCTTTGGAATTGTCACGCCTTGTTGTAAATCAGAATAAGAAGAATCTTTTGGAGAATTGGTTGGCAGAGGACAAGCTGGAATGCAGTGAGGATCTTGGAGATCTTGTGAAGGTCTGTATGAGAGTTTTTCAATGCTTTGGGCTTTGCTTAGAAGTTTTCAAGATTTAAACTCTTGTTTTTATTAGTAATAATTTTTCTTACTAAAAAAAATAGTTTTGAAAACTTAATCAAGTAATGGACTTTTCAAGCTGGCAAAGCTTGAATGTGAGCTCATTGGGTGGGGTTAGTAAGATATACGTTTTGGGGAGAGGGCTAACTTTTTTCAAACCAAAATTGCATACCGTTTTATGACAACTGCCTCCTTGATCTTTCGCAGCTTGTTTGTTTAATTGGTTCCATATGGTCCTTTTTTTTTTACTAATCTATTATCTTTTTGCTCTTTCTAATATTTTGAAATGGTTTATTTTGCAGACAGTGGATAATGATCTAGCTTTGAAGATATATATAAAAGCTAGGGCAACTCCAAAAGTTGTTGCGGCATTTGCCGAGCGAAGGGAGTTTGACAAGATTTTAATATATTCAAAGCAGGTGACTTGGATTTGAAAATGCTTTCCCTACTATTACCAGAATCTTCATATGTTATTGAAGCCAATAATTACATTCTAATTAAATCATTACCAATTTAGACCTTTGTCTTATTATGCGATATAATTTGTAGTAAGTACTTGTTGATGCTCTTCATATTTATGGTTTTCTTTACCAATGCAGGTTGGGTTCACACCTGATTATTTGTTCCTTCTGCAAACAATTTTGCGATCAGATCCGCAGGTGGGTGGATTATTTTGTATTAGAAATTTTGAGGCATATCTTTCTCTTTTTCCTAACTATGACATTAGAATTAAATTGGATGCAACATTTGAAGGTTCGTATGCCAGATCCAGGTGCTAAATTGTATTAGGCTATTGGCAGTTTCTTTTGCTTCGTCAAAGAAATATCTCTTATTAACTTGCGAATCTCTTCTCAAATGTTGAATATGTCTTAGTGTGGCACTACATGTTTTTTTTTTTTTTTTGGATAATTAATAAATTTTTTTATTGATATGAATATAAGTAGGCATAGCCCAAGTACATGGGGAGTATAGTATACAAACGAAAATGCCTAAGTACATTCTTAGAGTTCTACATCAAAGAAAAGAAATCATGCACAGTGCTTCCATTAGGGACAATGGCTGAAAACCAAAGAAGTAAAGTATGCAGGAAATAATTATGAAGCTTTGCCATTGTTCGCTCTTTATCTTCAAAGCATTGTGCATTCCTTTCCGACCAAATACACCACGTCAGGCACAATGGGATCATTTTCCATACTGCTACTACTTATGGACAATCCTGAATACCCCTCCAACACGCTAGCAAATCTACAACCTTAGGTGGCATAACCCACGCAACATCCACTCTACTGAATATTCCATTCCACAACACTCTCACAATGTAGTAATAGATGGTTCACTGATTCACTGTGCTTTTTGCATGAAAAGCACCAATCCATCACTATTATTTTCCTCTTGCGTAAGTTATCCATGGTTAGGATATTCTTGAGAGCTGCAGTCCCACACAAAGAAAGCCACTTTGGGAGGGGCACAAGTCCTCCATAGTCCATATGCTCTTCCACGGAAAGGAGTGTGGCACTACATGTTGCCTTATGTTACTTATTCAAAAAAAAAAAACAAAAGAAAAAAAAAACATGTTGCCTGATGTTTACTGTGTTTGTGATATTAGGATAATTTGGGGCTTTCTTGATTGCAGGGGGCTGTAAATTTTGCATTAATGATGTCCCAAATGGAGGGAGGCTGCCCGATTGACTACAACACAATAACAGATTTGTTTCTTCAGGTTCAATTCGGGGACTTTATTTTTATCATTTTATCAGTTTACAACTCTGAAGTCTTCATTTTCTTTTGAGGATAATATCTTGGATATGAAGTCATTGAAGTGAGATATTTTGCAATTTTTCTAATCTCTGTTTAGTATGTTGATGTTCAGATTTTGTACTAGGAGAAAATTATTGTATTCTCTTGTTACTGATATTTGCAACCTGAAAACTTCTTATTACTGAGGATTTGTTGTTGTTGCTCAGAGGAATTTAATCCGTGAGGCAACGGCTTTTTTATTGGACGTGCTCAAGCCAAATCTACCTGAGCATGGATACCTTCAAACTAAGGTCCAGTTTTTATTAATTGTATTTGATTTGATTTTCTTATTCTATTTCTCTTAATGTGATGTTTCATAGCTCGCTCTCCATGTTTTTACTTGTTTCAGTTTCATCTTCTGTTCTGCTTCAGGTTTTGGAAATCAATCTTGTGACATTTCCAAATGTTGCGGATGCTATATTAGCCAATGGTATGTTTAGTCATTATGACCGCCCACGTATTGCACAGCTTTGTGAAAAGGCTGGTTTATATTTGCGGGCCATACAGGTATGCTTGCTGCCAGAACTTTGATCACAAAACTCGTTACAAAGTAGTGAATTATCTCCTGGTCTGAATTGTTTTTCATTGTGCAGCACTATACAGAGTTGCCTGATATTAAACGGGTCATTGTGAACACACATGCAATTGAACCACAGGTTTGGTCTCAAGTGCTTATATATAACTTGGTCAAATGTGAATGGGTGAAATTTTTTGATCATTTGCTGCTTTCCAGTCTCTTGTTGAATTCTTTGGAACTCTTTCTAAAGAATGGGCTCTTGAGTGCATGAAAGATCTTCTTGTGGTCAATCTTAGAGGCAATCTTCAGATAATTGTGCAGGTAAAGTAGTGTTTCTTTTGTCCGGTGTTGCTGTTACTGCATTTATTTAACAGAAGCCTTACATGATATTGTTTTTTTTTTTTTGGCAGACTGCCAAAGAATACTCTGAGCAGTTGGGTGTTGAGGCATGCATAAAACTATTTGAGCAGTTCAAGTCTTACGAAGGATTGTACTTTTTCTTAGGTTCATATTTGAGTTCCAGGTACCCTTCTTTTTATTTTGAAAGAAATGGAAAAACTGACATTTGACTCCTTGCATGAGGTCGGCGATTTTCTTTTTCCGTTAATTATTATTACTTTCTGTACAGCGAGGATCCTGATATTCACTTCAAATACATTGAAGCTGCTGCTAAAACCGGCCAGATTAAGGAGGTGGAGCGTGTGACTCGGGAATCAAACTTTTATGACCCCGAAAAGACAAAGAACTTTCTGATGGAAGCCAAGCTTCCAGATGCACGTCCTCTGATTAATGTCTGCGATCGTTTTGGTTTTGTTCCGGATCTCACCCATTACCTGTATACAAATAACATGCTGCGGTATATTGAAGGTTATGTTCAGAAGGTATATTTTATTATTTTTTCTTGTTTACACACCTGTATAAGTTATATATATATATATATAAGTCAATGACTTCATTTTATTTTTTTATTTCTTGCAAAGCTTAGTAAATATCAACTGAAGTATATATTTCTTGGTCTGCTTGATAGGTCAATCCAGGAAATGCTCCTCTAGTTGTGGGGCAATTGTTAGATGATGAGTGCCCTGAAGATTTTATCAAAGGTCTAATTCTTTCTGTTCGTTCTCTTCTTCCTGTTGAACCCTTGGTGGAGGAATGTGAGAAGAGGTGTGCTATTTCTTCATCATGCTCTATTTCCAAAGTCTTTTTTTTTGTTATGTTTAATTGTTGCTTGTCTTTTTTTTTTTTTTGCAGGAATCGTCTCCGCTTGCTCACTCAGTTCTTAGAGCATCTTGTGAGTGAGGGAAGCCAAGATGTGCATGTTCACAATGCTCTGGGCAAAATCATCATAGATAGCAACAATAATCCAGAGCATTTTCTCACAACCAACCCATACTATGATTCTCGTGTTGTGGGGAAATATTGTGAAAAAAGGGATCCTACACTTGCTGTTGTTGCTTACCGCAGAGGGCAGTGTGATGATGAACTTATAAACGTCACAAATAAAAACTCCTTGTTCAAACTTCAGGCCAGGTTTGTAGATTACTGCATCCCAATATGATTTTCACAAACTTTTAGCAACTTTTCCTTTTGCTAGTTAGGTGGATGTCTTGTATTCTTCCTGTGAACCTTGATACCTCATTCTTCTGGATAAAAATATATAATTTATAAAAAAAAAAAAAGGGTCTGGACATTTTTGCTTGCTTTTTAGATATGAACCTACATTTTCGCACTTAAATTTGGCATGGTGGTTTCATTTATCTGTTTCTCCATCAGATATGTGGTAGAAAGGATGGATGGCGAGCTCTGGGAGAAAGTTCTTGATCCTGAAAATGAGTACAGAAGACAGCTAATTGATCAAGTCGTGTCTACGGCTTTGCCTGAGAGCAAGAGTCCTGAGCAAGTATCAGCAGCTGTAAAGGCTTTCATGACAGCGGATCTTCCACATGAACTAATTGAGCTTCTTGAGAAGATTGTGCTACAAAATTCTGCATTTAGTGGAAACTTTAATCTGCAGAACCTGCTGATCCTCACTGCCATAAAGGCTGACCCGTCAAGAGTTATGGATTATATTAATAGGTTAGACAATTTCGACGGACCAGCTGTTGGGGAGGTTGCTGTGGAAGCTCAATTGTATGAAGAAGCATTTGCCATATTCAAAAAGTTCGACTTGAATGTTCAGGCTGTGAATGTCCTCTTGGATAATATTCGTAGCATTGAACGAGCAGTAGAGTTTGCATTCCGGGTAGAAGAAGATGCTGTTTGGAGCCAAGTGGCCAAGGCTCAACTACGAGAGGGGTTAGTGAGTGATGCTATTGAGTCGTTTATCCGTGCAGATGATCCCACCCAATTTTTAGATGTCATAGTGGCTGCTGAGGATGCAAATGTGTATCATGACTTGGTGAGGTACCTTCTAATGGTTAGGCAAAAGACCAAAGAGCCCAAGGTGGACAGTGAACTCATTTATGCTTATGCTAAGATCGATCGGCTCAGTGACATTGAAGAATTCATTCTCATGCCAAATGTTGCTAATCTCCAGAATGTTGGAGATCGATTATATGATGAAGCCCTATATGAGGCGGCGAAGATCATATATTCATTTATCTCTAACTGGGCTAAGCTGGCAATTACTCTGGTGAAACTAAAACAATTTCAAGGTGCTGTTGATGCAGCTCGGAAAGCCAACAGCTCGAAAACATGGAAAGAAGTTTGCTTTGCTTGTGTTGATGCTGAGGAATTTCGCTTGGCTCAGATATGTGGTCTGAACATCATCATACAGGTGCCATTCATTTTTGAAGTGCATCTAATGTTTGCATCATCTTCCTTATGGAAGTTATTATATGGTTTCATAATTGGGTGTTAACCCGTCAAGGTGTAGCATGGTAGTCAAAGGTGGGCTTGGGCTGAACTGTAGACTTTGATTCAAGTTTGAAGTTTGATTCTGCACTAGGAGTTTATCTAGATTACTTGATACAGGCTATGGCGGGTAGGGTTTTGTAGCTGAGGTTTACAAGGGTCGCTAGGTTTCATGTCATAAATTTCCCTCTGATGTAGAAGCAGATACCACACCTGTCCCCCCCCCCCCCCCCCCTCTTCTCTCCTGCTGTGATAGAATACGGGTGGTTTAGCCATCATCAACCTAATTGCCATATTCCTGGGTTGGGATCTGTACTTTTGGTTCACTCTTGTACAAGATAATTAGTTTGTTGCTTGTTTTAGAATCCCATATCTATTTGACTACTTAATTCTGTTTATTTTGCTATCTAAGGTGGATGATTTGGAAGAGGTCAGTGAGTATTACCAGAACAGGGGATGCTTTAATGAACTCATTTCTCTGATGGAGAGTGGACTAGGTTTGGAACGTGCTCATATGGGCATCTTTACTGAGTTGGGAGTTCTATATGCAAGATATCGTCCGGAGAAGCTTATGGAGCACATTAAATTGTTCTCAACTCGTCTGAACATTCCAAAGCTCATTCGAGCATGTGATGAGCAGCAGCACTGGAAGGAATTAACTTACTTATACATCCAATATGATGAGTTTGACAATGCTGCAACCACCATAATGAACCACTCCCCTGAAGCATGGGACCACATGCAATTCAAGGATGTGACAGTCAAAGTTGCAAGTGTTGAGCTCTACTACAAGGCTGTGCATTTCTACTTGCAAGAGCATCCTGATCTTATTAACGACCTTCTTAATGTGCTTGCCCTTCGTGTGGACCATGCCCGTGTTGTGGATATAATGCGAAAGGTAAGAATTTCAAATTATTGTCATTAGAATTTTCTCTATGATGCTGCTCCCACCTCTCTCACTCCATAGTGGGAAGATGTTGATTAATTTGTTGGTGGGAATAATTGTCTGTAATATCTTTTTTTCTTTGCTATCCTTTTGGGTTTCAGGCTGGTCACCTCCGTCTTGTGAAACCATACATGGTTGCAGTCCAGAGCAACAATGTTGCTGCTGTAAATGAAGCTTTGAATGAGATTTACATAGAGGAGGAGGACTATGACAGACTACGTGAGTCAATCGATCTGCATGATAACTTCGATCAGATAGGCCTCGCACAGAAGGTGAGTTGAAAA
The DNA here is from genome assembly GCA_036898215.1 of Platycarya strobilacea. Taxonomy (NCBI): domain Eukaryota; kingdom Viridiplantae; phylum Streptophyta; class Magnoliopsida; order Fagales; family Juglandaceae; genus Platycarya; species Platycarya strobilacea. The sequence goes on from CM072551.1 coordinate 26,392,000, forward strand.
ATCTTTTAGTCACTGGAAGTTCTTGATGGTGAAACTCTTCTGAACCCTTGCTGTTAATGAAAAAATGTGCAGATTGAGAAACATGAGCTTCTTGAGATGAGGCGCGTTGCTGCTTATATTTATAAGAAAGCAGGAAGATGGAAGCAGTCCATTGCATTGTCAAAGAAAGATAATCTTTACAAGGATGCCATGGAGACGTCTTCACAGTCTGGCGATCGTGAACTTTCAGAGGAGTTGCTTGTCTATTTCATCGAGCAGGTTTGTGTTATAATTTTTTTTCAAGATAGTACATGGTTCCAAAAGAACGCAAGGATCAATAACCCATCTATATGTGACTTGTACTTGTTCTCCTTTTCCCTTCCCAACCTATCTTCTTGATTTTTCTTCCTGGATTATAATATTTTGGATTAGAAGAAATATGAGACATTAGACTATAGTGCTGCTATAATCGTTTTTGTTATATTTTGATCAGAAATACCATGTGCCTTTGTTGTCATTTTACTTGTTTTTGGCTCTGATAAACTTTACCCTTGTTTTCGGGATAATCTCCTATTTTCTGTCTGATGCATTGCTCCAGATGTGTTTACTTGAAGACTTGAAGTTTGGGTTCACCTGTGAAAACTATTTGGTACTATTGTCTAATACGTGCCCTGACATATATGCAGGGAAAGAAAGAGTGTTTCGCATCATGCCTCTTTGTTTGTTATGATTTAATACGGCCAGATGTTGCTCTTGAGCTAGCATGGTTGAACAATATGATTGATTTTGCCTTCCCATACCTCTTGCAGGTAAACCTTTTTTTTATGTCAACATAATTCTTCATCTTCATCTTGTTCTTCTTCCTTTGTTAACATCTAGTTATTTAATTTTTAAAAGTTTATTCGAGAGTACACAAGCAAGGTAGATGATCTTGTCAAGGGCAAACTTGAAGCTCAAAATGAGGTGAAAGCTAAAGAGGAGGAGGAGAAGGACTTGGTTGCACAGCAGGTATGGCTATCTGCCAACATCTCTTTTTGTGTCATTGAGGAAGCCTTTTCTGCACCCAGAAGTTATGGTTCTGGGTAGGGTTGGTAATCAGGTTGCCCCAAACCACTCGGGCTTTGGCTGTCTTGGATCTGATTGTAAGGACACATTGTAGGCCTTGTCACTGTATGTATTATCTAGGAATAAGTCATATATTGAAAAGTTTCTAAAGTATTATGTTGTTTCAAAAATCGTCTAAATTCTACCAGTGTTTAGATGAACTTCTTTAATCACACCTTGAGTCTAGATCATTATGGGACATTTTGAACTGCCATTTAGCATAGATAAAAAGGTGTCTCTAGAACTTTAAAATCATAAAATCAGTAATGAAAAGACTGATTTGTATGTTTTCCTTATCTGCAGAATATGTATGCCCAGTTGCTGCCTCTTGCTTTGCCTGCACCGCCAATGCCAGGGATGGGTGGAGGTTTTGCTCCACCACCAATGGGCGGGATGGGAATGCCTCCGATGCCAGCCTTTGGTATGCCACCAATGGCTCCTTCCCCTTACTGATCTCTGTGTTGGGGAAGACACACGAGATAACTACTTGTAGGTAGTCCGGGATTTTCTGTCTACTTTTTACAGCCCTATAGAAAAGGTAGAAACTTCAAAGCTTGGTAGCAGATAATCTATCTCTCTCTCTCACCAGTTTGTTGTTTATGGAGTTGTGGTTCGTCATATTGTTCTTGAAGTTGCATAACCAAATATTTATTTTGTGACGGTTGGAGGCTGAGCTGAGCAGGCCATGCTTGACCGATCTTTATCAGACCTGGAATGTGTTTCGGTGCGGTAAGCCTGCCACTGTATAGGTTTTTATTTTCGGTCTATTGAAACTTTTGTTGTTAGTTTCAACTGACGAAAAATATTAGGTTCTTACTGTGGGTTTAGGAAATTTTGTACACTTTGTATTTCCGTGTAATACAGTTGCCATGTCAAATTTTCGAATTGGTCGCCATTCATGTTTTGTTTTTCCAATTTCTTGCCCGTATTATTTTATTTTCTCGGTTTCTCTTTATCTTCAAGTGTCTTGTCAGTCTATTTGGAGGCACACATTGTGTGAGTGGCCAGATGTGAAGGAATTAGTAGTTACCACTTACTAGGGTTTGTATTTCGGCCGCCTCTGTGGGTTCTCCCCGCATACGGCTTAAGCAGCAAAGGCTCTTACCTTTGCACTTTGTTGTAGCCAAGCTTATTACTGGCCTATCAGCTAGAGCCGAACTTTGATGCCGACTGCAGGTCTCTTTTAGTTGCCTTGTTACATCATTCGAGGTCCACGTCAGCATTGGCAAAGATCTCTCGATTCCTCGTGGTTGGGCCAGCTTGGAAGCAAGCTACCTGACGCTTATCTTGCCTCTTTTCTTGTTATTAGTAAGATGGTTGGCCCATCCCTATTTCTCTAATAATAAGGGAAGCTTCCAAAGCTCATTCTTTCAGCTGAGTGAGCCTAAGTTATTCCTGGATCCAAATGGGAATACAATCCATTGAACAATCTGATGTATTTCCCGCATTCTTAAGGATTGGCCCACTTGTTACAGGGCAGTAAAATCTTCATGCACAATGCCCTGATTCGAGTAGTGATTTATTGAACTGGTACTTCTAAAGGCATAGGATATGCCATTCTAACCATTCTTGAGGTGTTACATTCGCAATACAAAGTTTATGACTAATCGGTATTGTTTATCATCATTTACATATTGCATTTATTTTTCTTCTTGTTGGTTAAATTTATAGAACTAATTTTGGTATTGGATAAGATTTTGCAATTTTTTTCTTTTGCAATATCTCAATGTGACATGAGCGTGAAAGGAGTTCAATAATCTGTTTTTCTACAAGGGTGAAAATAATTTATTTGGGCTTTTTGACCTTAAATCGTAAGCCCAAGATTATAGGGTGGATTTCAAAAGATGCTAAACATCTCCCTCCAAGATGTATATACAACTTTCATTGAATACAACTTTTTGCATAACCCTATATGTATAATAGCACATCCATTGCTTAACTATTGAGTTAAACAAATTAATAGTGAGAAGTGTTAAGAAGAGTTGTGAATAGTAGTAAAAAGTAATAATAGAATAGAGTATTGCTATAAATCACACTACTATCTCACTTGCATTTTATTAAGTAAGATGTGATATATTTATCATCGTTTAATGATGATGAAGTATGTAATAAATGATTATTTAATAGTGATAGATGTGTTATATCTTATTTAATGGGATGGTAGTATGATGTATAGAATTTTCTAATAAAATATTAAATAGTAGTGAAAAATAGTTAAAAGTAATGAATGTGTGAAGGGGGAATAATAGGTGGGCTTGAGCTCAATCGCCTAAAAAAATAAAAGGCAAAGGAATATGAGGGCTAGGAGACATGAAAAGATAAGGAAAGAGGGAGCGGGTTGCAGGAATAAAGGTGTAGGGATAGGGGGTCCAGGAATTGAGGTGTAGGGTGTTGAGGCATAGGAAAAAGGATGGTCGACATGAAAAAAAGGCTGAAAAACGCAAGGAGAGGAGTCCCATTACTGTAGACCAAAAATTGTATAAAAAAGCCGCGACTAGATGATCGAGAGGGGGGGGGGGGTCTCCTTCAACTTCTCTTTTGGCGAACGTTTGATCTCTCCTTACAAAAGGATTCTTTTCATAACAAATGACTTACATATTTTCTTGTATAATGAGATACGATAGACTGTAAAGTATGTATTATAGTAGATTCTCCTCCTTAAACACTCATGGATGTATGTATTATACTGAACCATGTAAATTGTGTTAATTTTTATTTATTTCATCTGTTATGAATGTACGTAACGTTATCGTACGATCACACCGAAACACTGTCGAGGGCACCAGACAATATTGGACAAGGCCTGAATCATCTCAGTGGGTCAAGAATGACTTTTTCTCTCATTTCAGCCTGTTGAGCGATTTTTACTGCATCAATAGATGCACCGTCTGTGGGATTCAAACCCACGACCTCATGGTGAAATCTAATACTTTCTAAACTGGAGGTGGGAGAATGACAATTTTTTGGCATACTGGATAAATTATTGGAGAGAAAAGAACACCCTCTTAGATGAGTATTCTATATTTTTTTAAAACTTTTATACGTTAAAAAATGGGTAAAAAGTGAGAAAAATTTAAGTCTTCTCATGCCCAGGCGAGGAATCCCTCGCCCTTGTACTTGAACCACTTTGCTACATAAAAAGTGCACTACCTAGAGACGTTTAACTTTAAAGTCACAGTAACTTCTTCTACTCGAAATTGTGCACTTAATGACAGTGCATGCACCGAAACACCGTCGGAGGCACCAAACAACTTCGAATGAGGCCCAAATCACCGTAGTGGGTCAGGAATAACTCTTTCTCTCTCCCCAACTTGTTGAGCGATTTTTATTGCATCAACAATAGATGAAAAGTAATAATAAAGTAATAAATAATAATTAAATATTTTGAGAATATTTGAGGTATTATTAGTACCCAAACCTAGCCTAAGATTATGATAGGGCTCTTCTGCTGCCTATGATGTAAACAAGATGAGGCTTCCACTTTTCTAAATGGCAAGCTAGGGAAGACAAATCCCTTTTAAAGTAAAGTTCAGGCGGAAATAACTCAATGTTCTTTCTCACTCCAAATCAGAGGCAAGAGAAGTCATAGGTTCCCAAAATACTTAGAAACAAACTTTTCTCAAAAACAATAAAAATCAAACTATCATAGAGGCCTTTGACTTCAACATTTGTTCCCTATTGGTGTTGCTCAACATTTGTTCTTATTTCTTTCCCTTTCAGATCAATAAAAGAAGAAATATACTAGAAAGGTACCAGAAGCAATGACAAAACACATTTCCTTGTGCAAAAAAGAAGTGAGGTTGGGGGATCTTGCCTATAGTGGTTCCCCCCGCCCCCTTGCCTTTGGTGATTGACCAAACAAATAGGCCTAGATATTCTATGTCCCTTAATAATTGAATGGTCCTTCAACCTTCATTCATTAGATTTTGATAGTTGCATAGATCTTAAGAAACCCGCCCACTATTCCTAAGTAACTTATTAACACTGGACCTTGAGTCAAATTGATTGGTCATGTGCAACTCCAATCATTCATTGATGGTTCATTAATGTCCATTGATTTAGACTCCTTCCCCTTTCCCAACTATGAATAAGATAGAAAGGGGCTCGAAAGCCACCAAACCAAGAAGGAAAATGAAAGCCTTTTGATTCAAACTCCATTCAAGATTCCTTCTAGCATTAGTTAAGCTCACTTCCTATTTAGTTGGATTGATAGGAGGGTGGGGAACAAACTCCATTGCCTCTTGCATGGTGGCGTGGAGCCCCTTCCCACTTTGGATGAGCTCTTGTGAAAGGCTTACTTTTCTCTTCAGGAAAGATTGAAGGGGGAATGCCCCTTAACCTATCTAGTGGGTTAAGATGATTGGTTACCTCTAGCCCTCCCCAATAAAAAATTGGGCAACTTCCTCTCCTTTGTAGGTCCTATCTCCACACCTTGGAAGCAGTTAAAACCTTAAAGGTTTAGAAGTTCTCACATATTTTGTTACAAATTTTGGACAAAAAATAAATATAAAGTTTATATTATGTAATTTTTTATATAATATAAAATTAGCAATAACTTTTGAAAGAATACTTGGATGCTTGGAGAATAAGATAATATAAAAAATTGTGAATAGTAATTAATGATTTGAGTTAAGATGTTTTATTAGATTTTGGAAAAGGGTAGAGAAAAAAATTAAATAAAAATATTATAAGTCAAAGTATTATTAGAATACAATTTTAAAATATTATATTTGTTTTGAGATTTGAAAAATTTTGAATTATTTTTTATATTTCATTTAAAAATTTAAGAAAATTATAATGATTAGATAAAAAAGTTGAAATTTTGAAATAGAAAACTATTTTTATTTGAATGATGTTTAGGAATAAAAAATTGATAAATTTTGAAATGAGATAAGATGGAATGTGTTTCCTGAACAACCCCAACGAATTATACCAAAGAAATCTGAATACTTATAAAATTTGAGTTAAATAAAGAAAAGTATTTGATAAAATTTGAGTTAAATAAAGAAAAGTATTTGGCTACCCCATGGTGGCCTTGAAGTTGAAAGGTGGTTGCCAGAAACTAGTCTGACCATAAAGTTGTCCATCAATTCTTTGCATCGTTTGTGATTCTTGGGAAGGGTATTCATTTGCATGTGAGTTCTAGTGCTTTTCAATTGTATTTTTCAACTTTCAAAATTTTCACCAACATCTTGAATTGGCTACTCAAATGAATGCCCCATTTATGGCAAAGTGCCAATTTCTACAAACACATATAATCTTTACACCTACGCGTAGCACTCTCCTCTCTTGTATGTTTGGACCAAATTGTGATCTACTTCAAGTGGGATGACATTTTATAAAGGAGTAATTTTTTTTTTTATTGGATGGATTAACTTCCATAGCCTCGAAAGGTTCTTGGGGTTCTATGTTCTTTGAATCAACCATATCAATGGAATAGCTAGATAACATAGTTTCTGTTATGAGTTCTTGAGGCGCCACATGAATAGAAGCGGATCAATAGCAAAATGCTCTGAAACGGAATAGCTTAGGAGAAAGTGGAACAATGCATTTTTACTACATATTGTGCTTGACTACAGATTCTAGAAGAATGTATTAAGGTTGTTTTACATCTGTCCTGTGGAAAGTTTGTTAGTTTGTTATTTTGTTGTATGTTTTGTTACGATGGATGTATATGGGAAGCCCCCAAAAGGGATATCTTATGCAGAATTTTATGAATGTCTGTTTTGAATCCTTGTCTAATTAGTTGAGGGGACTATTAGAACATCACAAACTAAGTTGCTTTCTCAGTGTATTGAAAGATGAGATCACGCTACCCATTCAAATGCTAAATCCAATTAACTTGAGTGATGTGTTTGGTCTGGCGAAGATAGAATATGAGTATTTACTCAGTACCAAAAAGGTCTTTAAACCAACTAGGAAGACTCTTACCTCATGGAGGAAGCTCTCAGACTCATTGGGGACAATTTGAATATGGAAAATGCTATTTTGTCAACCAATTTTGACATCTCATTTTGACACATCATGTATTTTATTATTTTTTTCAAATTTTATTATTTAATAATTAATAAATTAATTATTAATATATTGATATTTCTTTATATTTATTAAAAATATTTTAAAATGATAAAAAAATAAGAATAAAAAAATAAAGAAAAATAAAACCAACAATTTGGCTATACTCAAGCAGTTCGCTTGAGTAGGCATTGTAGCACCACCCTTTTGAATATAATAGTAATAAAGGTAAGAAGTCCTTCCTACCTGCAAGAAGAATTTCATAGCTCAAATGAATGAAAATAGAAAAAATGACTTTGTTACTATTGTGAAGGAAAATATAAATCTGGCACATGTATGTAAAGATCATATGATATATCTATTACAATGAGTAGATGAAATAATAGAAAAAGAAGAAGAAGAAGATGATTTTTATGACTCTAAGAAGGTAGAAGATGGGTGGTGGAAGTGACAACGGAGAGGGAGCTCGAGATTTCTCTTAATGCCATTACTAGAACTCTATGTTCAAATATAATGAGATTAGTTGGGAATGTGGGCAGTGAGAGAGCAATTATTTTGATACTCTTAAGAAGTACTCATAACTTCCTGAATCCTTCAATAATGAAGAGAGCAAGACTGTCCATAGATCCTACTATCAAATTCTCTGTAAAGGTAGCTATTGGTGACATAATCAAGAGTGAGGGTTTGTGCAGAGAAGTGAAGTTGAAGATTCAGGATAATCGTTTCTTCCCTTCCTTCTACGTTTTAACCTTAGGTGATTATGATATTATACTAGGAGTGCAGTGGCTTTGTAGATGTTGTATTTTGTGGTCTAAGTTGGTCTACGGTGACCTAAACTACCAGAACTTGCAAAAGAGAAAAGGAAGGGGTGACCTCAGAGGTCGAGGGACCACTCTGATGCTAAAGTCGGGTGAGATTGAGGGAGATAGAAGGATATACAAAGTGGATAAGAAAGAAAGTGTGACCTGTGTTCTGGAGAGGCGTAGCTCTATTTATATGTTGCTCGGGACCTACTTACTGGGGAAAATGATGGAGGCGTCGTGTTCGTGTCAGCTTAGCCATCATTTGTTTGGTCGTGTCAGAGAGTAGGTCTAACTTGGCACGGTTATCGAGAGGGGTTAGTGGGCGAACATTTTTTCTAAGTCCCTCTTGTAGCCCGTTTCTTGCTGCTGGGTGTTTAGGATTTTTGGTTCGCATTTAGTGCGGCGTACCTTCGGCCTTATCATCATTGAATGTGGCTTGCTTTATTGTCTAACCCTCAGTTAATGTGGTGTGCATGCACCATTCCGTCCCCTCAACTTTGAGGCATTTCTGTTATGGGGCAGATCTCTCGGGTGGCCTTCTTCTGGTTGGTTGGGTTTACTTGGTGGTAGGTCGGGTGTGCCATATCCGGATGGGTTCTCCGTCCTTCTGATGGCTCCCTTTATGCTCATGGCCCGGCCCATCTCTCTCTATGGGCCTGGACCCTCATTCCCTAGAAAGGCCTCCCTTCACAAGCTTAAAACCTTAGGACCTATTATTTGAAGTTTCTCCCAATTATTTATGTAGTTTCAGTAGAGAAAAAATGGTAAGGATAACTGGTCTCAACTTGAAAAACCTGACATTTTAAATGGATAATAAATTGATGTTAGCATCAATACACAACTTGTATGGTTGTTAGCTCAATTGCTATCAATGGAAGAGAGTTTGCAAGATGATAATCAGAAGGTGAAAATAGACAAGTTGCTAGAGGAACTTTAAGATTTTTTATGAATCCATGGGTTTAACCCCAAAAGGAACTCATGATCACAAGATCATGCTTAAAGGTGAATTGTATTGCTTGTAGTTTTAAATTCCATTCCATTACGACTGGAATTTTCTATTTTGGTATTGTATTTGGTACACTATACCTCCTTATTCCATTTCACTCCAAATTCCAGCCTATTTCAGCCATTCTAACTTGAATTGGCATTTTGGGCCTTATTCTGTTTCGGACTGTTTTTATAATTTTCTTGTGTTTGAATAACATTTTTGTAATTTTTTTAAAAATATATATGGTATTTAATTAATTCTACAATTAAAAATATATTTGTATTGCTTTAATATATTTGTAAATTTAAATATGACCCCACATTGTATTTTTTTAAAATATCACTATTTTTAATCATTTCTCTATTGTTTTATTTTTTTTCTTTGTTTTTGTATCTCAACTTAAGTTTTTCATTTTCTAAATGTATATTCATTTCATAAATCTTCAATTCTTTTCTATATATATATATATGATACACACTTACATATATATATTTATTTTATTAGTTATTAATTTATATAGACATATAAATATTTATATATAATTTACAGTTAATCCTGAAATGGTATACTAGAATGTGTCAATACTGAAATATATTGTTTCAAGACTTAAACTGGAATGATCATTGAAACGGAATTTTATACCATTAGTACTACGCTCATTTCATATAGGACTTATAGTTACCTCCATTACTAGAAATATGAAATTGAGAGGTTGGTGTTAGAATTGTTGAAGTCTGAGGTGGTAAGGTCAAGTTCTAATCCATTTTCATCACTTATTTTATTGGTGTGTATATTGGATGGAAGTTGGAGGTTATGCGTTGACTATAAAGCTTTAAACCAAGAAGTTGTAAAAGAAATTTTTTTCATTCCTGTAACTGATGAGCGCTTAGATGAATAACACAGATCAGTGGTATCTTCCAACTTGATTTGAGGTCCAGGTACTATCAAACCAAAGGTTTGCCTAAGGATAGTGTCAAATGGCATTTAAAACTCATGATGGGCATTATGAATTTTTAGTGATGTCATTTGAGCTCATTTATACCCCCTACATTTTTTAGGGGTTAAATGAACCATGTTTTTAAACCATTTTTAAGAAAATCTAATATAAATATTTATATATAATATACAGTTAATCCTGAAATGGTATACTAGAATGTGTCAATACTGAAATATATTGTTTCAAGACTTAAACTAGAATAATCATTGGAACGGAATTTTAGAACATTAGTACTACGCTCATTTCATATAGGTCTTATAGTACCTCCATTACTAGAAATATGAAATTGAGAGGTTGGTGTTAGAATTGTTGAAGTCTGAGGTGGTAAAGTCAAGTTCTAGTCCATTTTCATCACTTATTTTATTGGTGTGTATGTTGGATGGAAGTTGGAGGTTATGCGTTGACTATAAAGCTCTAAACCAAGAAGTTGTAAAAGAAATTTTTTTCATTCATGTAATTGATGAGCGCTTAGATGAATAACACAAATCAGTGGTATCTTCCAACTTGATTTGAGGTCCAGGTACTATCAAACCAAAGGTTTGCCTAAGGATAGTGTCAAATGGCATTTAAAACTCAGGAGGGGCATTATGAATTTTTAGTGATGTCATTTGAGCTCATTTATACCCCCTACATTTTTTAGGGGTTAAATGAACCATGTTTTAAATCATTTTTAAGAAAATTTATACTGGTTTTCTTTGATGACATTTTGATGTACAATAAAAACTTGGGAGAGCATCTAAACCATTTAAGACAAGTGCTGAAGGTGTTAACTAATCATAAGCTATATGCCAAAAGGTCAAAATGTAAGTTTGGGGTATTTGGAGCACATAATATCAACAAAAGGACTAAAGGTAGATCCTCTAAGGTGACTTTTATGTTAGATTGGCTAGTACTTGAATACCTAAAATCATTGAAAGGATTTTTGGGCTTAATTGGTACCAAAAGCTTATTAAGAATCATGGACTTATTGCATCCTCTCTTACTGCCTTAATGAGAAAGAGTGCATTTGCATAGGATGAAGAGACGGCACAAGCTTTTAACGATTTCAAATTGATCGTGCATAAACCACCTAGTACGAAGTTACCAGATTTCTCCAATACATTTATTGTTGAATATGATGCAAGTATAAAGGGGATTGAGACAGTATTCATGTAATTGGGTCAGCCTATAACTTATATGAGTAATGTTTTAAAGGGAAAGGCTTCTCTTACTTTCCACTTATGAAAATGAGTTACTAGCTTTCTAGTAGCTACTGTTTAAAGGTGGAGATCCTACTCTTTTGGAAAATCCTTTACTGTATAATATAGATCAATAAGCACTTTTGAGTCAAGTTTCTGTTAGAACAAAAGATGGTCATTGTGGCCCAACAAAAGTGGATAACAAAGGAGATGAGATACAATTTCATTATCGAGTATAAAAAATAAAGGAAAATAAAGTGGTCATTTCGAAAGCATGAAGCATGAAGCATGAAGTAGAAGATAAGGTAGAAAGGTTTTGGCAGTATTTACCTTCCCAACACCAATATGGATTGAAGTGCTTAAAAAGAGTTATACAAGATCCCCATAAATGATGAACTTGTTAACACACATAGCTCAAGAATAACCAACAAGTGCCAAAAGGGTTCCCTCTCCTCAATGATCTTATAATTTATTCTTAAAAAAATGAGGCTGTAATTGTTCCTGGACCCTCTTATAAAGCTAAGCTTCTTCAATATATCCATATTAATCCACAAGCTGAACACTCAGGTTAGTTAAAGATATATCATAGGGAAAAAAGGGATTTCTTTGGGGTAGGAATAAGGAGGGGTATCAAGAAGTAGATACAAGAGTGTGATGTGTACTAAAATTTTAAGAATTAGCCTGTACCACCTGCATGTTTACTACAGCCTCTTTCTATTCCTCAGCAAGTTTGGGAAGACATCTCAATGGATTTCATTAATGATCTAACCTTATCCTAAGGGCACAATGTGATTTTCCTGATTTCAAACAGATTTACTAAGTATGGACATTTTATTGCCCTATCTCACCCCTACCATGCACAAAATGTGGTACAAGTGTTCTTTGATGGGGTTTTCAAACAATACATCCTCGGCCCTATCCAAGTCTATAGTGTTTAATGGGAATCTTGTTTCCTTGAGTTCATTCTAGAAAGCCCTATTCTTTTCAAGTGTTTATCTTAAATTGTAGTTTTGCTTATCATCCCCAATTAGATAGTCAAATGGAGGCATTGAATATATGTTTGGAAGGTTATCTAAGATACCATGCAGGGACTAAACCTAGGAGCTAGTCTTCACGGTTATCAATGATAGAATGGTCATACAACAACTTTCAAACCACTATCAAGATCTCTCATTTTGAGGCCCTTTATGATTACTCAACGCCAAGGATCATACCTTATGTATTGAATGCTTCAAGTATCGAAGCTGTGGATTAGCTGTTAAGCACCTAAGAGCAGATTAGAGCCTTGTTAAAGGAAAAATCTAAATGCGGTCCAAAATTGCATGAAGGTATATGCATGTAGGAAAAGGATAGAGTGACAATTCAAAGTTAGAGATTGGGTTTACCTCCACATTCATACATCTCGTCAAAAGTTTGTGGCCATGCGCCACTGCATGAAGCTCGCTTTGTGGTTTTACAGGTCGCCACACAATCATTTTTTTTGTTGGGGGGGTTGTCATGAGTTTTTAAGGCGCCATGTGAATGTGAGGGAATATTTAGTACTTTCAATAAAAGAATATCCTGAAACAGCATCGCTTAGGAGAAAGTAGAATGTTGCACTTTTATTGTACATTACATTACATTTTACTACAGACTTCAAAAGAATGTATTAGTTTGTTTGTATTGCTACCACATTTGTTAGTTTGTTATTCTGTTGTATGTTTTGTTGTGATGGATGTATAAGGAAGGGGGGAGACGAAAGGGACATTGTATCTAGAACCTTATGAACATCCGTATTTAAGAAGGTTGGAATACCTTGAACTAATCCATGACATTTCTATGAGAATTTCATCACTCAGTGTTATCTATTTCTTCTTTTGTTCATAATAATTATTTGGAGAGTTGATTTTTATTGGAATCCAGTGGCCAGCTCGATAACAGTTTATAATCTTTATGCTTGCTAACTAATAAATTAAGATTTTTTATTTTTTTCTATTTCAGGAGAGCAAAATGCGATTTTAGCTATGTTTAGCACGCCATGCCATGTTTATTGGGAATCTTAGTAATTGGAAAAGTTCAACAAGATATGGAGTTCCTATAAACAATCTAGTGGGGAAGACTATTGTTTTAATACATTCCATGGTCTTTGATTCATGGAGTGGTCGGTTGGACTGACGTGATTAATCCATACCTTCCAATGCATAGGGCTGTTTTCTCTATCTACTTATTTTCATTAGCCATGATAACTGAATCCTTTTAAATTTCACTCAAAGCCTTATGTGGGAAGCACAACCCAACATGCGTGGTTACATAATGATTACCCCATGCTAAAGACACTCACTTTTCTCGACTAATTACTACCAGCTTGGGTAAGACCTCGTTTTCGCAAATGAAATAAAATGAATTAAAATGAAAAATAAAAATTATATAGACATTATTAGAATATATTTTTTTAATATTATTTTTTATTAATAATTTTAATTTTTTTTTTAAATTATAACAATTAAATGTGATAAGATGAAATGAAATTAGATAAAAATAATTATAAAAACAAACAAGACTACATTTTCAATAAAGAATTTTGGTTGGTAGATAATGAATAATGTTACATATAAATAATTTTGTATATCAATATGCGCATCAGTATATTTCTATTGACTAATTATATCTTTTATTTTAAACTTTAAATTTCTGATTAATCACATTAGACGTGTGCTAGTGCACAAAATTAGATGCAATCACATTTTTCTGTAGAACAATTACACAAGTAAATAATGCATAATGTTATCTACCATATGGCTACCTTACCAACATCTTGTTATAGTAAAATGTCAAATGTGGGGTAGACTGTCGACACCCCCATAATAGGATGTCAATGGGATATCTTAAAAAATAAAAGTGCTAAAAGTTATAATCTTGTCCTAGCGAGTTTGTTACTTACAAGATAATATGTAAACATGCTATTTATTATGCGATCGAGTCAGTCAAATAAAATTTTACACAACTATTTTCTTATGTTAATTAAGGTGGTAGATCTTCATATTAGTACAACATCTAGTGGGTTAATAAATAGAGTTACAAATAGAATTTTCTATTTTGATTTTTATCTTAATTTAGAGTTAACCTTATTATAAAAAAAAAAAAAGAATATTGTTAGAAAACAGTCACATTCAGAATATTTATTATTTATATGAAGTTAAATATTCCAACCATTTCGATAAAAAAAAATGAAAGGAAAAAAGTTTCCTAACACTAACCCAAGATAGGAAATTCTATAGCAGGGTAGGGCGTCACAACTTCTTGCAACCAAACACACCCCTTCTCTGCCTACTCTTACGGTCTTGTCTTATAAGGATTTTCACAAAGCTTTTACAGACACTCTAACCCTCTTTCACTGCTAGAAAACCTCACTTATTCCTATCCCTGCAAGCCGAATTCCCAATACCTTTTTCTCGAGGATTGTTGTAGAAGATAGTAGAAGATTATGGCGAGCACAGAACCGGTGCACGAGCACAGAGAAGACGAAGAAGCCGTCGCCAACGAGGACGAGGACACCGGTGCTCAGGTCGCACCGATCGTCAAGCTTGAGGCGGTCCCCGTCTCCACAGGAGAGGAGGACGAAGATTCCATTCTCGATCTGTACGATTTATTTATATATGTCCTGCCTTTTTCTGTACTCGTCAAGCTAGGGTTTTTTTTAATCATTTTGAAAAAATGGATACGATTTTATTATGGTTCTCACCTGCAGGAAATCGAAGCTCTACCGATTCGATAAGGATGGGAACCAGTGGAAGGAAAGAGGTGCCGGTACTGTGAAGCTCCTTAAGCACAAGGAGACTAGCAAGGTCCGCCTGGTTATGAGACAGTCCAAGACCCTCAAGATCTGCGCCAACCATCTCGGTCTGTTTCAATTTGAGTTAATTTTCTTGGTCAGGCTAGTGTTTTTTAAATCGTTCTTTGTAAAGGTAGGGTTCTTTTCATCTGATGCGGGGATCTTCTGTGTTGTATTCTCAGTTCTTCCGACGATGACGGTTCAGGAACATGCTGGGAACGAGAAGTCGTGTGTATGGCATGCGACTGATTACGCGGATGGTGAACTGAAGGACGAGCTTTTCTGCATTAGATTCGCTTCCATTGACAGTGAGTCTCGATCTTCTTAGTAGAGTAGCAGTATATTTGAATTTTGATCGGTAAATCTTGATGTGCTTTAGATGCTAGCCAAGTATTCTAGTTTTTGTTTTTTCACAATCGATTAGTTTTAATAATCTTAGTGATCAATAATATTGGGTACGTTCCTTTTATGTAAAGAAAAAATATATGATTGCACTCACATGGTTTTCTTATTGCCATATAATATATGCAGGAATCATTTAAAGATTTTGCTGCGTTATTGTGATGTTGCACAAGTTATTAAAAAGCTATGTGAAGTTAGGGGTAAATTACTTATCAAAAAAGTTAGGGGTAAAAGAAAAAACTCAGAATGGAAATGTGACCATAAGAGTCAATAATTGTGATTTGTCACTAGTACACCTGATTTTCCATTAGTTTAGCTACAATGATCTTGGTTTAGGTGATCTCAAATGATTGTAATGCTTATTTCATGTAATCTGAGAAACTTCATTCATTTTTTTTTTGACTGACTTGAGGGTTCTGTAATTGAAAGAGACACCTCAATTCTTAGATAATATCTGTGCTGAGTCAATAGAGGGTTCTGTAATCAAAACCAAGAACTACATGGTGTAAAGTTTTGCTGTGAATCTTAATTTCAATTGTAAAGCATGAAAGTAAATCCACTTTATTGGAGAGCTCACTAAGCCTGCGAATATGTGAAGAACTAGGAGGAAACAATGAGTGCACCATCTTGCTCTAAATATTGGAATGAATGCGCCATCATGCTATAGATGTGATAATCAGAGAAAACTATCTTCTTACTTGTAAAGAAATGATAATTACAGAAAAATGTTTGGGAATTTTAGTTTAGACAGAAATATAAACTCAAGTATCCCATAGCTTCAGTCAACTAGTGTTTTCTGCAGTTTACTAGATGCTTTTGTGATACTTCCTGCAACCATCTCTTGTTAAATTAGATTGATGCGCGGAAGTCGTCACTACATTTTATTTCCTGTTAATTTAAAAGGTTACCAGCCCAACTGTTGTTGACATACTTCTTAGTTCAGCGAAGAACTTTCATAGCATGGATCTGCATAATTTCCTTGTATCTAATGCGCCGTCTTGAGGGACTTTTTGTTTTGTGTTTTTTTTTTTTTCTGTTTTTGTTTCCTTTGTAATTGGCTTTTGCCCTTTTTTGATTCATAAATTTTTACTTATAAAGAAAAAAGTTCAGTGAAGAATTAAGTACGTTGTGTGTCTTTTTTCCTTATTCTTTTTAGGCAATATTTCTCTAACTTTGGATATCTTTTTTATATTTTTCTGTATCAGATTGCAAAACCTTCATGGAGAAGTTCCAAGAAGTCGCCGAATCCCAAGGCAAGAAAGAGGAAAACAAAGATGCTACTGCAACTGCTGGGCTTCTTGAGAAGTTGAGCGTTGAAGAAAAGAAAACTGAGGACAAAGCTGAGGAGGAGGTACCCGTTGCAGCCAAAAAGGAAACTAAGAGTGATTCAGAAAAACCAGAGAAGAAAGATGATGAGCCTGCTTCCTCAACTTGAAGAGGTGGTGATTTTCAATGCCATAAATACCTGGCAATATGATGAGGTTGGTTGGCCGACCTTTTTCCCACCCATGTCTTGGTATACTCATGCAGCAAAAATTCATATGGTTGTGATTTATGGGTTGGATGGTTTGGGTCGTCTTGTGCGTCCTTCAGATGGAGTCTTTTTCAAAATTTGGTCAAACTTCGTTTCTTATTTGGGTATTTGAGGGTTGTGTTTTTGCGATCTTGGAATCGTCAGAGTTCAGCTTAGTGCTTATCAACACTATTTATTTACTTGATGTATGCTGCGAGTCATTAAGCTCGGGAGGTGCTGCAGGAAAGAGCTATTATACACCGACTTTTGTGCAGAGTATGGAGTGGTTATCTTTCGAGTTAATGATCAAAAGGTCGTCGAATTGTCCACATTTCCTGAAGTTTTCTGTTCTTCTTGTGCCTCAACCGACAATCCATTCGCTGATTTTTATTTATTTATTTTTCAACAAATAAAACATTCATAGATTGATATAACTTCTAATGACGGGGAGTTTCCTACAGTTTTTTCAAAATTAACAGATACATCATAAAAAGAAAAAATAAAAAATGAGTCTGGAATCAAAAGTCAGGCGCTCACTCATTTTCCGTCAGGGGAGATTGTTTAAAGCGACTTTTATATGGTGTAGATTTTTATATGGTCTGGCAAACAAATTATAATAGGGTGGCTTGAAGTCACAGTGAAAGGTGGTGTGTTACATCTTGTTTATTTGGGTTGGCCGAAAGAAATTTAACGTACACTTTTACTTGATTCTTAGTTAAAGAAAGTGGGAATATAGGATATAAGTTGAAAATACTGTGTTTTAAATTTATATCGTATTGATTGGTACGGTTGAAATATGCCGTACAGACCAGTTGATCGGTGTAGGAAATAGTCTATTTCGTTTTACTGCAAATTTTGGTTGTACCGGCTTGTATTAGCCGTATTGGATTTTGATTTATTTTTTCATTTCTTGCTATTTTTTATCTTAATTCAGACTAGATCATTTACATATATGTATTTATATGTATAATTTATTTATATATTAACTATTATTTAAAAATATAATTTATATACGTATTTATATATATAATTTTTTTTTATATAGACTATTTCAAAACAGTACACGAAATGGTACTAGTATCGAAATATTTCGTTTCAATATCTTGACCGGTATACTCACCGGTTGGTATTCAAAATTTTGATGTAGGTCATACATCACACTTGGAAAGGAATAGTATGTTGGATATGGAAGAACTAAAGCTGCTGGTCTTAAGGGTGCCACACGTGGAGGTAGGAAGCTCTCCAAGGCTCGGTAGTGCGTGAATTCCATGTGCGGCATAAGCCGCTCATAAGATTTACGTGCTGCACACTGAGCAGAACATAAATGAAAATTGAAAATAAACAAAACTAAAAATAAGTCATGGCTAAAGAGGGGAGGAGGTGAGTGGCTCCAACACCCTCCACCCTGGAGGAAGATCCTAGTTAAGGCAATGGAGACTTCGTCTGGAGAGAAAAGGGTTGAAAGAGGAATGAGCAACTGATCCCATTTACTAATTTTAATTGAGGTAATGATTGTAGATTAGTTTCTTTTTCAAAAAGAGTGACGTTGGGGACCAATCGGGCTGTCTCCAGCGTCAAAAGCAGCCTAAAATAATTGGGCTATTTTTTGACAATAAATACAATAAAAAAATATAATAAAATATAATAAAATGAAAAAAATACAATAAAAAATATAATAAAAAAATAAAATGAAGAAAATATAATAAAAAATACAATAAAAAATATAATAAAAAACACAATAAAAAAGTAAAAAATATAATAAAAGAATAAAATGAAGATGAATTTTAGAGAAATTCAACCCTCAGCCGAACGGAGCTGTTGGAGGCGGCGGTAGCCAACACCGCCCACCCCATCGGGGCTAGCGAGCTTCGACGAATTCACCCTACGAACGGACCTATTTCGGGTTTAAGACTGTCGAGATTTCATCGGAGGTCGACGTGAGTCGCCGTCACATGGGTGAACTCATCAGAGCCTGTTGGTTCCGATGGAGTGGGCGGTGTCGGCCACCGCCGACTCCAACGATGGGCTGCTTTTCTCAAAAGAGTCGGTCCGTCCAGCTTTTCTCTTTCCAAGAATTGTGACGCAAAAAAACTTCTTATAAGTCGTAGGCTCGCCTCAACACTTGTGGTGATTGATTGCCACTTTTTGCACAACGCGTGCGGCTGCAAAAATTAACAAAAGGATGAATTATAGGAACAATAAGTTTCTCGAGCATGCCCCTTGTCATCAAAGGTGTCGAATGAAGAAATGAAATGAGTTACCAAGGCTTGACAACTAACAATCGGCCGAAACCAAGACAAGACATGAAATCCAAAATGGTGGGATACACTTACTGCTAAAACCATAGCTATCTTTTGATGACATATCAGTGGAGCATAAGAGGATGATATTTTACACTTTTTCAGATTCTTTTGCGTACTAGTCTCTTTTTTGCCCCCTCGATTTTACACTTGATATGCATCCTCATGATACTAACTCGTGTTCAAGGACTGCTGTTCAAGGACTGCCCAAAACATTAGGTATTTGGGATCTGTCTGGACTATATATCTAGTTTATGTATAATTCAGGCTTTTTACTTCGATTGAGTATCAACTATTTAGGTATTTTTGTGGTTTATCTGTGGTGCTTGCGTTAAGGACTTGGAGTTGGGACAATCCTAGTGTTAAAGAGTTTCATATTTAATATTTTGTGGACTTTTTCATGGTCTGGATCATGTTAGGCACTTGGGCTTGGCATTATAAACCACCAATCACTTAAATGGACTTTTCAGTTCCCACATAAGATATCTAGAGATCCTTTCAGACCAGAAAATCAAAATATCCGACCCAAGATACTAGGAGTTCCAACTTGGCCCGATCGCATGTTGCATCCTGGCTCCTGCTAATATCAATTATCAATCATAGAAAGAACAGATCAGCAAATGCACACGTGGCAACACTAAGGTTAGAAACTGACTGATTTCATTATGGGACCCCAGAGGGACCCACTAAAACACAGACACGTGGACCAACTGGCTTTTTTTTTTGTCAATTAAAGCAACTTTTGGATGGGGTATGTGGCCTTTCAAACGTCCCACAAAATCCAATCTTGGACGGCCGAGCATTGAATCAAAATGGGAACACACAAAAGAGAGGAGAGCCATAAATATTTGAAGTAGAAAGCACACCTAACGTAACATATTCCCAGTTCTGACTCAAAACTCTTTCATTCTTTCTTTTAAAATTTCTACCCTCTCTCTCTGCAATCTGCAATCTCTAATATGCAATGTACTCAGAATTTTAAAACAGTTATGGGTTGGAATCCAATAACATCAGGACTAGATAGTTATCTTGTTATTCTAATCATCTTTCTTTCAGTTCAAAGCCACAACCAATCAATTTTGCCATAAAGAAATTTAATAATGGTGATGAACAAGAACTTGCACAGCTGGAATCCAATGACATAAAATAAAAACTGTCTGATTTGGTTGTTAAGGAAGATATCTTACTTTCTAGTTATAAATCTTATGATTAAAATTCAAACACAATTATTTTTGCCCATAATGTAACATCTTATCACACGTGCCTCTGATTGTCCAGGTTCAAGAAATTTTTAAGGTTTCGTTTGGATTGATAAATCATCTCTACTTATTCATCTCATTATTATAATTTTTTTCAAATTTTCATACAAAATAGAATAAATAATTTAAATAAATTTATGTACAATCACATTCTAATCAAATGTAATAAAATAAGTGCTATAAATCTTTCAAAAAACCCAATACAACATTTTAGAACTAAACATATTAAAATTAGATATTATTTTCTTAGAAATCATGTACAGAAAGGTGATATTGTACTAGAATTCACAAGCACATATGATCAATTGGAGAACATTTTCACAAAACTCCTACCAAAAGATAAATTATGCATGATTAGAAGAGAAATAGGAATGATGCATGTCATGAATATTTATTAAACATTTTTATTCCATTATCTCAAATGACTTACAAAAACTTGAGACTTCTAGCCTCATCTTTCAACTACATTTGTTCTTTATAGATCGACATGTTATTCTCATCTAAAAGATTAGGCAGTCGAAATGAAGAGGTAAGTAAGGATTTTAAATCATTATTATGTTGTTTTAACTCTACTATTTTTTTGTTTGACTAATAAACAAGTCGTTGAAGTACAGAGACAGTCTCGTTAAACTTCTCAATTTCGCGAGTTTTGGATTGCAACCTAGCAGAAAAAGCAACAATTGATGATGAGTATTGAGTCTCGAGACCCACAAGCTCATAAATGACATCATGATCTGATTTATTAGCTAAATCAGTCTCTTGTTAGTTCATGGCACCTATGATAGAAGTAGAAATAGATTGATCACGAAAATTACTAAAAGAAAATTGACGAGCCATTACAAAATTATAGAATGAAAATGCAGATGAATTGCAAAGATGAGAAAAAGATTTGATATGAAATAGATAAAGTTAAGGATTGCTCTTATAGAGACGGAAATAAGAACAAGACAAACTATCATAATTTCAAATCTCTGCAATATCTTGCTTGTCAATAACGTCAAGCGGAATTGAATCTCCTTCCGCACTGAATTTCTAGAGTTAGGCTTCTAGCGTTTGCAGGTTTTTTCGGACACGGGTGACTCTAATTTTTCAACTCTCTACAAAATCTCCTTCTGCACCAAATTGCCAGAGCTAGACCCTCCAGACTTTGCAGGTTTTGTCGGACACGCACGCAGGAAGAAATCTCCTTCCTCACCAAATCTCGATAATATTTTATTTTTCAACAATATCAAGCGGATTTCTGCACCAAGACGATAAAATTAGGTCTATGCCTTTACAGTTTTTGTCGAATATGACGGGGGAAGAAATTTTACTGAAATCAATTCCGGTTCCTTTTTAATGATGCCAAAAGGGGGAGAAGTCTTATACTAGTATTATACTACCTTGTTATATATACTAGAATTATATTTATATTTTATTTAAAAAACTAATTCATATTTTCAGGGGGAGTTTAAATATTAATTACGGGTCGCAGATTTCTACTAATTATTTGTCATCATAAAAAATGGAGAGATTATAGAACCCAAGATTTCAAGTTTCGTATCTACGTATAGATTTTGATGATAACAAATAAATTCAAGACTCAAACTCAAGTTGTCTACGCATGAAGAGAGCTAAACACATCAAGAAATTAAGTATGAGCAAAAAGAAGAAGTATACAAATAAAACTCATAGAGTAATTTTGTACATTTATTAAAATTTGAAATTGGATTAAGATTTAAAATTAATATTTTTTCATAAAGTATCAAATTGTATTTTTTACATCTGCATAACTTTATTAAAATATTTAATTTCAAAAATTATTATTATTTTTCCACATATGCATAAAGATTTAAATTTGTAAGATGATTGATTGTCATCTTTAACATGTGCATGTGTTGTTTGAAAATCTTGAAGGGTGATTGTATTTTTTTTTACAAATACAAAAAATAGATAATTTTGTTTGAAAATTTTGAAGGGTGATTGTGTGTTTTTTTGACAAGTACAAAAGATAGATGATTTGTTTGAAAATCTTGAAAAGTGGTTGTGTATTTTTTTTGACATATGCCAAAAGAAAATGATTTGGTTTGAAAAATAAATCATACTCATTTTATCATGTATGAAAATTAAAAGATTTGATTTGATTTCTTTGAAAAATGAATGGAGTTGTCTTTGACAAATATAAAAATGAAATGTTTTTATTTGAATCTTTGAAAAGTAAATAGTGCTCTTGTTTGACATGTGAACATTTTCAAATTTGAATATGAAAACTCATTTGCCTATAAATAGCTCATTTGAGTTTTACAAAAATCACAACAAGAGTTTACACATCAATTGCTAAGTTTTGCATCATTTTCTTAAAGCTCTCATTCTCTTTTCTCTAAGTTTTGTACCTTAATCCTTATTCATTTTGAGAGAGATATAGGTTGTGTTTTATTGTTCTTATTTCACTCATTGAGGAGTGTACTCTGATAATCTACCCACTATCAGCTCTTATATTTGTAAGAGAGTGCGTATAATCTTTGTGTGTATAGAAGGTGTTCTACACAAGAAATAGTTAGATCACCAAGTGTGAGGTGATTGCAAGTATAGAGGATATTCTATACGGATTCTTTGTAGCGGTGTTACTCAAATGTGTAATAAGTTTCTATCTCTACTTGAAGGAGATTGAATAGTGAATTTGGGATCCTCAAGGAGTAACTTGAGACGAGGATGTAGGCAGTGGAATTGAATCTAATTAAAATACTGACTTTGTCTCTTCTTACCCTTACTCTTTATATTTTTTGCTACTTCATATTCTATTCATATTTTATATTGTATATTTGGTTTATGAGTATTAATTTTTTAATATAATCCAATTCACCTCTCTCTTGTGTTAGTCATCTGGGCAACAAAACTAATATTAAAAATGATATTACAATAATATTTTATCTTTTTTTAATTTTTATCTCATTTTATTTCATTTCTAAAAACAAATCAAACCTTAATTTCTCACAGAAAATTATTGTTTCCCAAACCACCAATAAGAAGAAATAGGAGAATGTAGGGGAAATGATTTTAGATGGTACATGTGTGTAATGTACATTGGACAACCTTCTCGCATTTTAGCAACAAATAGATACTGATATCAACTGCACATAAGAGTTACAAGATGTGTTAGTAGGTATGATTTAGGACCCTCATGCAGAAGAAGCTTTGCGTAATTTGTTTGAATACAACTTGTTTGGTCAACTTTAATGTGGGTTCCCACACTGAGGTTCTGTTTCGATTCGAAATTGAGATGAAATGAATTGAGATAAATTTTGAAAGTTGAACAAAATATTATTATTATTATTATTTTAAATTTTAAAAAAGTTGAATTAGAATTTGAAAAATCTATATTGAAATTTGAAAAAACTGTATTGAAATTTGTATTTTGTATGGAAATTTTAAAAAATGTAATGATGAGTTTGAAGTGAAATAAGTTGAGATGAGATGAGTTTACAATCTAAATTGGACTTGAATGGGACATGAACCTAGAACTAACAAGAAAATTGTCTTTTTCTTTTTAGGAGAGTTGTTTTCCCCTTAAAAAGATCAAGTTGCTTTTTGGGTATTAGAGGTAGAATTTTCTTAATGAAATTAAGTAATACTACGTAAAGTCATAAAGTGTATATACTTTGTGTAATTAGTGATATTTTACAAGTAGATCTCATATTTTACTCAATTTTTTAAAAATGATTACACGACATTTGCATACTTAATGATTGAAAATATCATTTCTCTTAAACAAATGAGACTATGATGTCCATTCGTCGATCAAGTGAAAACCAATAAGTGCTAAATTTCCATGAGGGAACTGTCATCAAAGGCTTTTGTTATGACATTAATGTAGGTTCTTCCAGTGATATTTACAAGATTGCTAGAACCTCGAGGCCATGAAGATGGTAGTGCCTTCAAGAGAAAAAGATGAATTGGGCAGTTAAATAACAATTAAAACAACAGGATAAGCATAATATTTTGGTGAATAATCTGCTTTTTAGAATTCAGTCTAAGTTCAATGTTCGTACACCATTGTTTTTCAACAAATGTATTAAGAATTTCTTTTACTTTATACTTAACACAAATAAAATACAGTTAATAAAGCACAGGATGGGAAATGGAATAAAATAACTGCAATATAGAGAGAATTAACCTAATGTTTTAATCTAAATAATTTTCTCAAAGGAAAGAGAGGTCAAGAGAATTGAATGCATTTTGGCCATGTATACCACTTGCCAACTTACTGCTCACTTCTTTCACTATTTATAATCTCATTCTCAAGTATCTTTCTTTTTAATTGCTTCTTTGACTCTACCTCCCTCTATTTCTCTCTCAGAACTATGACTTCTGCAGAATTAGTAGAATGCGGAATATCTCAAGAGGCATGCTTCTTCTGTTGCCTTTGAATTAAGCAATTATGAATTTCAATGTTAGTATCACCTTTTTCTCTTCAGTTTTTTCCTAAAGAGTTTCTAGGTCTATTAGAATTAAGGACATTGTATGATATGGTGTTTATAAACAATGTGCTTACGAAACAAACCTAAAAAATAGTGAAAGTATCACATTCGGATTGTGAGCGGTTTTTCCTAGGTTGATTAGTTCTATTTTAAATGGAGTTCTGACAAAAGATTGCCGAGTTTTCTTTTGATGCAGTAAAAGGAAGAAGAGTTTATTCTGCTTCAATAACGTAGTTCAGGCTTCTTCTTTTTTTTTTTAAATTCTGTGGCTATTTCATTTTAATTCTAATATCTAATGCTTGTTCATTTTATTTTTCCTAAGTTCAACTCATATATGTTAATAGATTTAGTGTCTTGAACCAGAACTTGAAAAGGGTCTCTCGCACAACAATGCTCAAATTGAGTTACCAAAGTCTAGGAGTGGTATATGGAGATCTCGGTATTTCTCCCCTTTATGTTTACAAGACCACCTTCTCTGGCAAATTGAGCCTCTAAGAGAATGATAAAGAGATTTTTGGGGTGCTCTCCTTTAGCTTCTGGACAATTGCTTTCATTGCTCTATTTAAATACATATTCATAGTGATGTTGGTCGATGACAATGACAAAGGTATGACATCTTCATCCCTTTCAATAATTAATTATTTAATCTTGATAACATGATCAAAATTATGACTCAAATCTACTTGTTATCCCCCAACTTTCCCTCACACCCCTAATGTAGCTGACTAGAACACAAAATATTAAGACACCATTTGATGCTTATCCAAAACTTTGTGCCTGAGATTTCGTTCTGTATTTCACATGGTAGGCATAAGCATCAGAAAAGAATGTTGTGATTAATATGTAAGGCAATACTTTTAATACTTTGTGCTTGCAGATTTAGGCAACGAAGAAAATTAATTAATGTTAACTTTTTGCATGATGCAGGTGGTACCTTTGCATTATACTCCCTTCTCTGCCAACATGCAAGACTGTAAGCATTCTACCCAATCAACAAGATGTAGAAAAGAATTTCTCTTTATATTTAACAGAAGAATCTATAGAAACATGGCAGAGTTCGGCTTTGAAGTCATTCTTCAAGAAGCACCCACAATTTCGCAAATGGCTTTTTATTTTTGTACTGCTTGGAACCTGTATGGCTATTTGAGATGGTGTACTCACTCCTGCAATATCAGGCAGCTGGATTTTGTGTAGAAGTTTGGCCTCTAGTGCTATTTACTTCTTAACTGATATGCTCTCCATCATTTGAATTTTTCTAGTAGCCAAATTTATCCACATCAAGTCCACATGATATAGTATAGATTCAAGTTTAACTAGCATCAAATTTTTCTTAGTTGCATGTATCAAATATGCTACAAATTGACTAAAGTTCTTAGCATTTTATTTCACAAATTTGTTTCCATGATAATGAGATTACAAAATATCTTCATTTGATATTGGCAATGAAACTTATAATGAACCCAAATGTTAACCACTTAATTTTTTTTATAAAACATTCCATGTAGCTATGATATAATTAAATAATAGATTCATTTATGCGATATGTCTAGTTTTGGGACTTTTTGCAGTAGAAATGTAGGAGTCAGTCATAAATAGTTTTTTTGGCTGATTTTAAAAATTATTTTTGGTAAAGCAAAGAATTGTTCATGTAGAATCCTGGATCATAATCCTAAAAAGAGCCTTGGCTCAAGATGATTCTGCATGATAAATGTAAAGAGTGTAAAACTAAAATTCAATGGTACTGTGTTTTGGTGGAGGTGAACAGGAATGATTGTACATTTTCTCTTTGGTCTTGA
The DNA here is from genome assembly GCA_036898215.1 of Platycarya strobilacea. Taxonomy (NCBI): domain Eukaryota; kingdom Viridiplantae; phylum Streptophyta; class Magnoliopsida; order Fagales; family Juglandaceae; genus Platycarya; species Platycarya strobilacea. Next base: position 26,418,602 of record CM072551.1, read on the forward strand.
TCCTACATGCTTAAAGTTTGCTATTAGTATTTGAGTCAAACGAACTTATGCTAGTCTTTCAATTTTATTTTTGCTTCACTTTCCACTAATGCTCTAGTAAAGATCAACATGTGTTCCCATTTTAGTTCTTTCAGCAGTTTCGGGCATCATACTGAAGATCGCAGAACTCCACGGGAGTAAGTCTGCTTCATACACTTCTATCTGCCAATTCCCTTTAAAACTCTTCTACATCTAGTCTTTCTTTTTCTTTTTTTTTTTCCGTGGGGGGGAGGGGGGGAATCTACTTGTTCTATCTGATTGTCTTTTCTTTCAAATTATGTTATCATAACATCATGCATCATCTTGGTGGGGCTTTTCTCCCTTCAGCACCATGGAACACACAAAGTAGCTTTCATGTTTGCTCCTGTTGTTATATCTTGGCTTCTTTGTCTTACTGGCATTGGGGTGTAGAACATATTACGGTGGAATTATCATGTATATCGTGCACTTTTTCCGATTTATATGTTAAAGTTCCTTAGAAGCACAAGAGTTGAAGGATGGTTATCATTAGGAAGAGTGGTTCTTTCAATCACGAGTAACTCCTCACAATTTCAATATAACTTTCTATTTACTGTGGCTAAAAGGAGCAACTGGAACTAGTTTACTTGGAATATTGTTTCAGGTGGGGAGGCAATGTTTGCTAATTTGGGTCATTTCTCTCCACTCTCAATTAAGGTAATCTAAAACTCAATGAATTCATGGGACATCAATGGTGGACATCGACACCTTTCCATATTATCAAACCTAGTACATAATAGTTGGTTCTCAAATCCTAGATGGCCTTCACATTTCTAGCCTATCCTTCTTTGGTTCTTGCATTTATGGGTGAGGCTGCATACCTCTCTAAGCATTATGAAGATATTTAAAGAAGCTTCTATAAAGATATACCAGGCAAGAAAATACCGAGGTGCTAGTTAGGTTATATTATTCCTTCCCGATCTCATGTTAATGCCATTGTCTTCTATGTAGAAGTTGTATTTTGGCCGATGTTCATAGTGGCCACTTTTGAAGTTGTGGTAGGAAGCCAGGCTGTAATATCATCTACCTTCTCCATTATTAGCTAGTGTTGCACATTGAATTACTTTCCTCATGTTAGAATCATTCATACTTTGAGCAAAATATATGGGCAAATATACATACTTGAGGCCAATTGGTTGTTAATGTGCCTGCCTTTAGCTATGACAATCAAACTGAGGGACACAAACATGATGGGTCATGCATACGGTATAAACTCAAACCACCAAGTAAACATGCAAATTGTAATGCTTCTATAGGCCCTTCATGTCCATGAATGAACTTGGTTGTTTTACTGAACATATAGGGCTTGCATTTACTACTGTCATGTTTGTGACAACTTGCTTGATGGCATTGGTGATGATAATAGTGTGGAAGCAGAAGATAATTTCTACTGTTTCATTTCTTTTGTTTTTTGTGTCATTGAAATTACTTTACATCCCTGCATGCATGTTCAAGGTACCTGAGGGTGCATGGATTGTGCTGGTAATTTCTTGTGTTTTCATGGTTGTAATGTATGTATGGCACTATGGAACAATGAAGAAACACCAGTTTGATGTGGAGAATAAGGTCTCAATGAATAGGATAGTGTCTTTAGGGCCAAGCCTAGGCATGGTTCTTGTCCCTGAAATTGGACTTGTATACAGTAATCTGGTGACAAGGATCCCAGCTAGTTTTGGACACTTTGTGACTAATTTACTAGCATTCCATTAAGGGCTTGCATTTTTTTGCATAAAGTTTGTCCAAGTTCCCTATGTTAATGAAAATGAACAACTTCTCATTAGTAGGATTGGCCTGAAGGAGTGTGGTATGTACCGGTGCATCTTGAGCTTTGGAGACAAGGATTTGCATTAAGAAAATTACAACTTTGAGAACAGGCTAGTGTCAAGACTAGTACAATTTGTAGAAACAGAGGAAGAAAGTGCATCAAAAGCAAGAGCTAATTTTTGTGCCGAGTTTGGAAATTCGGATACTGAAACTTTTGATTTGTCAGTGCACAGTATCACACTTCCAGATCAAGAAGGGAACACTATGAAGTCTGCACATGATATTCAAATAATGACATTAGGTATCGGGCATAAGTTTCTTCCTAAAGGATGAGTCTCAGCACATTTTAAGAGCAAAAGAATCAGGTGTCACATATGTTCTTGGGCATTCATATGTGAATGCAAAGAAATCATCTTCCATCTTTAAGAAACTTGCTATTAATGCAGTATATGCTTTTCTAAGCAAGAATTGTAAAGAATCTAATACTCTTATGAATGTGCCTCCTACTTCTTTGTTGGAAGCTGGTATGGTTTACTATGTCTAACATCAATAATGCTAAAAAAAGAGGGATTTACCAACATTCAGACTCAGAAGATGTCTCCACAAGTGTTGTTTCTCCCCTCTTTCACACATAGATTATTTGTCATTTCTTTACGTTTGCATTGCTTGATTCTGAAATTTTAGGATGTAAATCATATGATTTTATCATTTTGACAAAGTAAATCCATACAGCAGAACTAGCACTTTCTTAAAACCGCTTCTTTTTCCTCATGGTAATGAATTGAATGATAAATTGCTTTGAGCCTTTAATAAGTTGTTAGTCGCTTTACTTTTTGTTGAACTCAAGGTTTCAAGTCTCGTATTTACGTATAAATTTTGATGATAACAAATAATATTGAAGACTCAAACTTAAGTTGTCTACGTATGAAGGGAGCTAAACACATCAAGAAATCAAGCATGAGCAAGAAAGAGATCAAGTCTACAAATGAAACTCATAGATTATTTTTGTACATCTCTTGATAAAATTAGAAATTAGATTAAGGCTCCAAATTACTCTTTTTTCTCATAAAACATCAAATTACTTTTTCCACATATGCAAGACATTGTTAAATGTCTTAGTTTTGAAAATTATATTTTTCACATGTGCATAACATCATCAAACAAAATAATTTCGAAAATTATATTTTTTTATAAAAAAAAAGTTGAATTTAGAAGATGATTGATTATCATATTTGACATGTGCATATTTTGTTTAAAAGTCTTGAATGGAGGTGGTGTGTTTTTTTGACAAATACAAAAGGTAGATGATTTTATTTGAAAATTTTAAAGGGTGATTGTGTGTTTTTTTTAAATATGTAAAAAGAAGATGATTTGATTTGAAAAATAAATCATGCTCATTTTGTCATGTATGAAAAGCAAAAGATTTGATTTGATTTTTTTGAAAAATGAATGGAGTTGTCTTTGACAAATGCAAAAAGGAAATGCTTTTATTTGAATTTTTTTAAAAGTGAATAGTATTCTTATTTGACATGTGAATCTTTTCAAATTTGAAATTGAAGACTCATTTGCCTATAAATAGCTCACTTGAGTTTTGCAAAAATCACAACAAGAGCTTACACATCTATTGTTAAGTTTTGCATCATTCTTTCAAAGCTCTCATTCTCTCTTTTCTAAAATTTTGAATCTTAATTCTTGTTCTTGTTGAGAGAGATATAAGTTGCGTTGTATTGTTTCTATCTCACTCGTTGAGGAGTGTACTTTGATAATCTACTCACTATCAACTCTTGTATTTGTAAGAGGGTGCGTATAACTCTTGTGTGTATAGAAAGTGTTCTACACGGGGAATAGTTAAATCACCAAGTGTGAGGTGATTGGAAGTGTAGAAGGTGTTCTACACGGATTCTTTGGAGCGGTACTGCTCAAAAGTGTAATAGTTTTCTATCTCCACCTAAAGAAAATTGACTAGTGAATTCGGGATCCTCAAGGGGTAACTTGAGGCGAGAACGTAGGCAGTGGTGCTGAACCTCGTAAAAATACTGAGTTTGCTTTCTCTCACCCTACTTTTTACATTTCTTATTGTTTTATATTATGTTTATATTTTATATTGTGTATTTGATTAATAAGTGTTAATTTTTATAATATAACACAATTCACCCTCCCTTTTGTGTTAGTCATCTGGGTAACAATTGGTATCAGAGTTAGAGCTCTGTTATAAGATTAACTATCTTTTGAGTTGAGATCTTATGGCTAATATTGTAGTTTCATTTGGTGAAGGTCAATCTAGCAGTCGGCCTCCACTCTTTTGTGGAGACAATTACTCATTCTGGAAAGTTAGAATGAGAATATTCCTTGTAGCTTCATTTGAGTTAAGATCTTATGGCTAACATTGTAGCTTCATTTGGTGAAAGTCAATTTAGCAGTCGGCCTCAACTCTTTTACGGAGACAATTACTCATTCTGGAAAGTTAGAATGGCCAACAATTGGTTATGATGTTAGTAAAACGAGTGTGCATACTAGAAATAGATTCATCATCATTCATTTTAAACATTTCATATTCATGAGTAAGAATATAAATTTTTGATTCCTTGACTTGAGAAGTTCCTTTATAAATAACTTCCAAGTTATTTCAAATTTCCTTTGCTGTAACGCAAGTCATTACTCTATTAAACTCATTACCATTGAGAGCATTATATAATAAATTCATAGCAGTTAAATTCAAAATATAAAATCTATCGTCTTCACGATCAAACTCTTATTCTTCCTTTTTGACCTTTACTCCATCAACCACTTTTGTTGGAATATAAGGTCTATTTACAATGCATTTCCAGATTTCTCGACTTTGAGTCTGAAGGAATATTCTCATTCTAACTTTCCAGAATGAGTAATTGTCTCCGCAAAAGAGTGGAGGCCGACTGCTAGATTGACCTTCACCAAATGAAGCTACATTGTTAGCCATAAGATCTTAACTCAAAATATAGTTAATCTTATAACAGAGCTCTAGCTCTGATACAAATTGTTGCCCAGATGACTAACACAAGAGGGGGGGTGAATTGGGTTATATTATAAAAATTAATACTTATTAATCAAATACACAATATAAAATATAAACAGAATATAAAACAGTAAAAAATGTAAAGAGTAGGGTGAGAGAAAGCAAACTCAGTATTTTTACGAGGTTCAGCACCACTGCCTATGTCCTCGCCTCAAGCTACCCCTTGAGGATCCCGAATTCACTAGTCAATTTCTTTTAGGTGGAGATAGAAACCTATTACACCTTTGAGCAGCACCGCTCCAAAGAATCCGTATAGAACACTTTCTACACTTCCAATCACCTCACACTTGGTGATTTAACTATTCCCCGTGTAGAACACTTTCTACACACATACGAGTTATACGCACCCTCTTACAAATACAAGAGTTGATAGTGGGTAGACTATCAAAGTACACTCATCAACGAGTGAGATAGAAACAATACAGGACAACTTATATCTCTCTCAACAAGAACAAGAATTAAGACTCAAAACTTTAGAAAAGAGAGAATGAGAGTTTTGAAGGAATGATGCAAAACTTAGCAATAGATGTGTAAGCTCTTGTTGTGATTTTTGCAAAACTCAAGTGAGCTATTTATAGGCAAATGAGTCTCCAATTTCAAATTTGAAAAGATTCACATGTCAAATAAGAACACTATTCACTTTTCAAAAAATTCAAATAAAATCATTTCCTTTTTGCATTTGTCAAAGACAACTCCATTCATTTTTCAAAGAAATCAAACATAATATTTTTCTTTTCATACATGACAAAATGAGTATGATTTATTTTTCAAATCAAATCATCTTCTTTTTGCATATGTCAAAAAAACACATAATCACCCTTTAAGATTTTCAAACAAAATCATCTACTTTTTGTATTTGTCAAAAAAACACACCACCTCCATTCAAGACTTTCAAACAAAATATACACATGTCAAATATGATAATCAATCATCTTCAAATTCAACTTTTTTTTTATAAAAAAATATAATTTTCGAAATTATTTTGTTTGATGATGTTATGCACATGTGAAAAACATAATTTTCAAAACTAAGACATTTAAAAATGTCTTGCATATGTGGAAAAAGTAATTTGATGTTTTATGAGAAAAAAGAGTAATTTGGAGCCTTAATCTATTTTCTAATTTTATCAAGAGATGTACAAAAATAATCTATGAGCTTCATTTGTAGATTTGATCTCTTTCTTGCTCATGCTTGATTTCTTGATGTGTTTAGCTCCCTTCATGCGTAGACAACTTGAGTTTGGGTTTTCAATATTATTTATTATCATCAAAATTTATACGTAAATACGAGATTTGAAATCTTGGGTTCAACAAAAAGTAAAACGACTAACAACTTATTAAAGGCTCAAAGCAATTTATCATTCAATTCATTACCATGAGGAAAAAGAAGCGGTTTTAAGAAAGTGCTAGTTCTGCTGTATGGATTTACTTTGTCAAAATGCTAAAATCATATGATTTACATCCTAAAATTTCAGAATCAAGCAATGCAAACGTAAAGAAATGACAAATAATCTATGTGTGAAAGAGGGGAGAAACAACACTTGTGGAGACATCTTCTGAGTCTGACGGTTGGTAAATCCTTCTGTTTTTAGCATTATAGATGTTAGACATAGTAAACCATACTAGCTTCCAGCAAAGAAGTAGGAGGCACATTCATAAGAGTATTAGATTCTTTACAATTCTTGCTTAGAAAAGCATATACTGCATTAATAGCAAGTTTCTTAAAGATGGAAGATGATTTCTTTGCATTCACATATGAAGATGGAAGCTACAATCTTATAACAAAATATATTCTTACTCATTGATACCAATTGTTGCTCAAACCTTTGATTGTCCATCCATAACCAATACAATAAGTAAGAGACTAGTAGTCCGTCTCAACATTTTATAACACTAAAAAACCTCATCAACATTTCACCAATCAATAGCTGACCAAAAGGAATTATCAGCACAAGCATTCTTCGATAATCTATGATACAAATTGGTGAAGGGAGATGTTGGCATTAAGAACGGGTGTAAAACATTAGATTTACAGCATCCAATTACAAATTGACACATAAGTATTTCTTTAAAAGTGAAATACGCTTAGCTGTAGTGGATCTGTAACCACATGCGAAAAACTTTCCTCAATTCCTCTCCCACTGACTCAGCCTCCCCCTCTCGTGCTGATGCTCTCTCCTCAAGAAGTACATTTTTTTAAAGCTTTTCTACTTTAATAAACACTATAAAAAAACTCCATAGCTGGACACAAGCGTGCGTCAACCAAGTTTTCCAACTAACTTATCATAAGAAATGATAGGAACAAAGCTGCTACCTTGTGCAAATTATCACCAATAGCTTTCCAACTATTTAGAGCTTTTCATTCTGGGATAGCAATAAAACCCATTCGACCACCTCAATGCACCAAATACCAAATCATGGTTATTATAACAATATCGATGATCAATTCAAGCTTCATCTCTTCAGCTAGCCTAAGCTTTGTACTTCGATTTTCTCATATTGGTTGAAAAACTAAAACTTTGATAGTGCTCATTTGGGTTGAACATTACGAGTGAGAGAGAGAGAGAGAGAGAGAGAGAGAGAGGGGTGAAAGGGGTAAAAAGTGAAAAAAAGGAAAGGAAATGGGCAAAAGTTTTTCGGGTGAATGAGATATGTGGCTATGGATTCATTGCAGCCAAGTCTATTTCACTTTTCAAAAAATGCTTATGCATCAATTTGTGATTGAGTGATGTAAATCTAATATTTTACACTCATTCCTTATTGAAATTTTTCTCATCGATAAAAGGCAACCCTAAATCTATATATTTTGGATCCATTTCCAGAGCAGTTAATTTGTTCATGATTTTTCTTACTGTTAGCAGATGAAACTAAGTTCATTGAAACTTGTCTGGGTGAAGAGAATCTTATGCTTCAAGGAGTTCGATATGCATATCGAGTACGCCAAGTACAATGGGCTCTGAGGCCCAATTTGATTCCCAAACTCACATCAATTCATCTCATCTTATCATTACAATTTTTTCAAATTCTCATACACTTTTCAAAATTTCCATATAAAATATAATAAACAATTCAATTTTTTCAAATCTCAAAACATTTATATATTAAAAAATATTATTTTATTTAACTCATCTCAGTTCAGCTCAATTCATCTCAACATCCCAATGCAATGTCCGTCTAACTAACCATCCGAATGTTCAGTTTGAGGCGATTTTGATGCAGAGACCATACAAGCATTTGAAAATCTAAAGAAGGCTGGCTTGAGTGGAATGTGATTAAGGGTGTTCATTTAGGCCGGTTTTTTTCTCGATCTGGTCCAGAACCCAGATATCTGGATACTCGGTTTCGGAACCCAGATATCCAGATACCCGGTTTCGATTTTCAACCCATATTAAACTAGATTCAAAACCCATATTAAAAGCTGTTTGGATCCCAACCCGAATTGAAATCCGGGTTGGACCCAAAAATCCAGTTTCTGGATTTTAAACCGCTTTTTTTTTAGTTTGTATTATTAATTTTTTTGTTGCAAAATTTGTTAATAATAAAACAAAAAAATTTTTATAAATATTTTCAGAACAAATTTCTCAAAAAAAAATAATTATACCGATTTTATAAATTAAAAAGAAAAAACGGTTTGAAATTCGATTTTCAGATTTCTGGATCCAACCTGGATGACTCCGGGGTGGAGTCCAAACCGCTTTTTACTATTTGGTTCCAGGCCAGGTTGACCAAGATTTTCGGTCCGAAATCCGCTTGAACACTCCTAAGTGTGATTTTTCAATTGTCGCTAAACACCCTATACATGTCAGAATATGATAATAGATAAGTGGTGTCAAATAAATCCACCAGTATTATTAAGCATCCTTGCTAGTTAAGTCATATCCTTCGTTCAATGATTGCAAATGTTGGTTCCATATTATAGGCAAGGGGAAGTTTCATATATTATTGGCCGGAGTTCCAAACTCTAAAGCAAGCCATTCACCTTTCAAAAAAAAAAATGCAAGACATTCAAAGCCATGGGAAACAACCTTGATAATTTAGCTTATGAACAAGTCCTTCCACCTAAGCAATGCACAGCCATTGCAACCCACTAGACAGGTCAATTCAATAATGGATCAAAGAAACTAAAGAGCCATTCCTTACTTGCCTACCTAGGAAGCACTAAAAATAAAACAAGGCACCGTTTGAAACTTAGCCTCCACTGAGAACAATTCAATTCAGTTTAAATATAAGGAAATCTAACATCCAAACACACAACTCTCAAAATACTTTTAAATTTATCTTAACTCAAGACTTCATACACGTGAAACTCACAAGTTTTTTCAATTCAAAATCTCTTTATATACAAGATCCACAATCTTTTTCAACTTTATATAAGTACATTTAAACTCATATTAACATTCAACGACATCTAAATTTATCTTAAATAGATCCTACAAAATCTACTTCATCATCTCAATTCACGACTATTCATAAAGAACTCAACCCATGACTATTCATAAAGAACTCATCCCACAACTATTTATAAAAAAACTCAACTCAATATCGTAAAGAAAGCACTAGGCAAGCTCAATACTAGAAGATTGCAAAAAACACTAGGCAAAGCTCAATAGCATTTCGGATATTCTACATGATACAGCAAATCAGAGACTCTGTTCTTTATTATCGCATGGAAAGCATGGTACAGAAATGCTTTCAACACACAGAGACATCACAGGGGTAGGATATTACCCACGACTCATGAGAACCCACGCATTGACGCAAGTGCATCAAAGTATTGACATAAACCCCAACCTGTTGGGAATCTGGGCTTCCAAATTCCCCCCCACCAGAATCTACTTTTAACAGAATAATAAGAAAAATAGAGAAATAAACACAACACAAGAATTTACGTGGAAAACTCCCAAACCAGGAGAAAAACCACCAGACCCAGAGAAGAAAATACACTATGTGAAAAATTGTTACAATCACACAATTTTTCTCCTCACCCCAACGACACCCACAAAACTTTTCCCACTAGTAAAACTCTAACTTTCACCTCTCTTCCTTTTACATATAAAAAGGATAACAGAGGAATTTTACTAAAGTCAAAAGTTACTAGATAAGTTTCTGACTGGTGTAATTAACTAAGGAGGCTAGGCCTCTATTTATAACCATGTGGCCTTACCCTCTATTACAAATCCCACCGATGTGGGATTACAAAGAGCAATAAACCAACAATCTCCACCTTGCGACTTTGGCTGATCCCACAGCCACGCTCCACCGCAATGAGGATCTTCATAGCTTCCGCTATCATGCTCCACCATAAAAGCATAACCACTCAGAATAAACCAATTCCAAGCATTTTACTTCGGCCCATGTCGAAAATAATCTTGCTGAAAAATTATGGTGCAACTCCCACGTTTGGCTTTCCTGGAAGTTCATCAGCCATCGACATGAATTTCCACCACACACCCTGCATCAATGCCAAACCAATGCCCGTGTGTAAATTTGTGGAACAACTAACATTAACATCCTCTATCATGGCAACTTTGGGATTAGCGACATGCCATAAGGATGTACATGTCTCTTTTTAACAGACATCGTCTTCTGTAAAGAGAGATATAATGTTAGTTTCATTGTCAGTATCTCCATTTATTGACTTGGAGCCTCTTGCCGAACCTGCTCCACCGCTTCTTGGACAATTTCTTCTGACGTGCCCAGGTTGTCCACACACCCAGCAGACTACTTTCTTCTTCATGGAGTTCTTCCTCTTCCATTCACCAGCTGTCACCACTGCTAAGTTCTCAAGTGAACCATTACTTCTACCACTTAGCCTTCTTTCTTCAGAAAAAAGTTTACTAGTAACCTCTGAAAAAATTATTTTCTCCTTCCCATGTATCAAAATAGGCTTCATATGCTCATAGGAAGATGGAAGAGACCAGATTAGCCTCAAGGCTTGATCCTCATCATCAATTTCAACTCCAATAGATTCCAGCTCAGAGACAATGCCATTGAGAACACTTAAATGGTCTGTAATAGTCGTACCTTCACTCATCCGCAGTGTATGAAACTGCTCCTTCAGGTACACTCGATTCGAAACACCCTTCGTCTGATACAACTCTTCGAGTTTTTCCCAGAGTCCCTTTGCCGTGAATATTCCATGCACATTTGCAAGAACATTCTTAGCCAGGCACAAACGAATTGCACTTGCTGCTCTCAAATCCAAATCCTCCCAATCTTCATCGCTCATTCCAGATCTGCTCTTTGTTTCACCAGTAGTGCTTGAACCGCTACTGACTTCAGGGATTGGTCTACTTTTCAACGCCTTGTGTAATCCTGATTGAATCAAGATATCCTTGACTTGCACTTGCCACAAGCCAAAATTGATTCTCCCATCAAATTTCTCCACATCAAATCTGATAGGATTTGAAACTCTACCTCCTGACATAACTTCGATGAATTTTACCGTAGAAATGAATAGTACCCACTAAGTAAGTTCCCAGGAAAGATTGATCTTTCCTAGACAGAACTTCAAGGTTCCCAGGAAAGATTGGAGGGTCACAACGGACACACTTAAAATTTCCAATCTCCTAGACAGAACCTCCTTAGACCGTACGTATTCACACTACCACACCAAAACTCCACCCTGTAAAAAGAACCTAGTGGCTCTGATACCACTGTTGGGAATCTGGGCTTCCAAATTCCCCCCCACCAGAATCTACTTTTAACAGAATAATAAGAAAAATAGAGAAATAAACACAACACAAGAATTTACGTGGAAAACTCCCAAACCAGGAGAAAAACCACCAGACCCAGAGAAGAAAATACACTATGTGAAAAATTGTTACAATCACACAATTTTTCTCCTCACCCCAACGACACCCACAAAACTTTTCCCACTAGTAAAACTCTAACTTTCACCTCTCTTCCTTTTACATATAAAAAGGATAACAGAGGAATTTTACTAAAGTCAAAAGTTACTAGATAAGTTTCTGACTGGTGTAATTAACTAAGGAGGCTAGGCCTCTATTTATAACCATGTGGCCTTACCCTCTATTACAAATCCCACCGATGTGGGATTACAAAGAGCAATAAACCAACACAACCCTCACATACAACTACCGCTTATCGGGTAAACACTCGCTGGGCCGCACTCATAAGCTCCAACACTGTCAGTACAACCCATTTGCAAAGATGCTAAAATCAACTGCGTAAAAGGTGTAAGAGCCAAGGCAGACGTCTACGGCATTCAAACGCTAAGATATTCAACGGAACACGTTCGCCGTTCAGATAAACCGCACCCATCACACAAGCATGAAAAAATAGCTGCAACGATGTCCCATAATCCATTTCATAAATGCAAAATTAAACGTTTAACAGAGTTAATCACTACATCGGGACGTATAAATTGAAAGATAAAAACAAAACGCTACGAGATGTTCCACAAAAGGCATAAACTAAAGCCAGGAAAGGAAAAATGGCAGCAAGAGCGAGCCTAAAGCTGGTAAAGAGCTCCATAGGCCCCAGCGTTACTCTGCTTCTACTTAGATCTCTGCCTCATCTTTCGGCGCTTCCTCTTCAGCCTCCTCATACGCTTCTTCTTCCACTGCAAAAACACGATCACCATAGTAATTTAGCGCGGTGAAAAACCATTTTACAACAAAAATGATATATTATAATATTTTGATTATTACCTTGGCTCTCATGGCGTCGCACAGAGAGAGAAACCCTAGCCTCCTTTGACAACCTAGATGGCTATGCGCAGCGAAGGAAAACGAAAACTTATGTCTATCGATGGGTTTGGCTGGGGTTTAGCGGTATTTGTATGCAAACCCTAGAACTTTTAACTGGGCCGGTTTTGAAAACTAGGCCAGTCTGGATCTGACCCACTCAAAGACCGCGGCCTTTAATGAACGTAACGCTTGCGGGGCCACCACACTTGGGAGCCTATGAGCCGAGAGTATTTATATGGTTGAAAGAACTAAGAGCACTGGCGTCAGTGCCTAATCAAATTTGAGCTAATTAATTTAAAAGTGATCTGATTAGTCATTAGAGTAGTTAAAATTTTAATATTTTAATTTTGAGCTATAATAATTTTTTTTTTCAAATTTGGCCAGTTACTATTTATTTCCAAAAAAATATTTTACTCTAAAATATTATTATTAAAATATCTAATATTATATTATTATTAAAATATTTAATATTATATTATTATTTTGATTTTGAAATGAATAATCTAATATGAATTAATATTTTTAAATATTTTAACTTTAGTCAAAATCTCAATTTTTAATCAAATTTTGAAATTGACAATAGCTACAATATTGCCAATACTATATAAGGGAGAACTAGCAAAATTGCCAATGGTTTAACAAAGATACATCTTACAACAGTTAAGACAAGTTTTGAGGTTAAACTTTATATTTAAAAAAATATTATGTTTTTGAAAAATATTTCAGCTAAATTTGTACAGGCGATCCCCATTTCGTGGACTCGTGGTAGCAAAAGGAACGCCCAACGTAGTAGCTTTTTATAAGACCGACCCGATAACTCTCACAAGTGCGCGACACGTGTCCGATGGAAAGATAAGAACTGTGCGTGTCCACTAATCGAAGCGAATGCGAATACACGCGGTGAGTACGAAAAGTCAAGACAAAAGCGACTCAAATAACTACGATATCCAGATAAATTCATTTATTAAATCCCACGAATTTTGACTTCTTTCTCTTTCTTGTATAGAATTTCCGATTTCAATTTCGGTCTGTTTATTATTTTATTTTATTTTATTTTATGCAAACCTGTTTATTAATTTGTTGGGCAGTGCTGTCGTATTTTATTAATTTGATCAGTCTAATGCTAGTATTCTAATTACAAAAAAATTAAATTTGCCATAAATCAGTTAATTTAATAGCATGTGATTTTTCTAATTTGTTTTTATATTTGTATATAAAATATAATAAATTAATTAATTTTTTTAAATGTTAAAATAAAAATTATATTAAAAAATTATATTTTATCAATATTTTATTTAATTTTCACTTTTTATATCGTCTCATCTATGTTATCAGATAAGATTAGGTGTCGAACTAAGTTGAATTTAAAATATATTTAGATGGTTAGATAAATTTATGAAAATATGTGAATTTATAAAGTCCACTTTTATAGGAAAATACATTGCAAAAGACGTGTGGAAAAAGAAATAATTTCGCCCCCCTAGACTAACAGTGATGCTAAGAGAGAGAGAGAGTATATGTATGTGTGTGTGATGCCCCCAGATTTTCACTTGGGATCTGCTAGACATTTGAAATGTCGAGGACATATAACACAAGATTATCAGTTCTCAACAGATAAACATACAATATTTTTAACATGCATCTAGTAATATATAATATTCGCAACAGATAATTTAAAAGTGTCATAAAAGGGGGCGGGGGGAGGGAACAAATTGTACCAAACAAAAATAGAAAAAAGAAACCATTAATAAGCCATTAATGAGCCATCAATACTTGTCATAATTTGTTTTAAAAAATATCAAAGCTTTTTGTTGAGCATTAATTCATTGCAGGAGCAAGTTCACTTGAGTCTAGCTAAAAATAGATTGAATTTGTGTATTTGAATATCAAACTCATTCTAAAGTGAGATAAAGTGGATTGAGTTTGTCATCCAAATGGAACCTTAGGCTCCATCTCATTAATTGTCTCAATCTACCTCATATGATCTTATATTAACATCTAAAAACTATTAAAAAAACATCTTTTAGTTTTAAATTCTCAAATTTTCAACTTTTTCATCTAAACATTACAACTCTACCAAACTTTCAAATAAAATATAAAAAAAAAATCAAATCAAATCTAAAAACAAAAATGATATTAAAAGATTATGTTTTATATTTATAACATTTTTATTCAACTTTTTATCTCACATTTCTCAAAACCCCACAAATATATATTAAAATCAAAACATTTCAATATTATTTACAAATTATTTTACTACTATTATTTTTTATTTAATCTTAACTCATTTGTGTAATCAAACGAGTCCTTAGTATATTTTGAGATTGTGGTGTATAATATAGCTTTTAATTTAAACATTTTCAATCATAGAGCTTAAATCAACCTTGCCTCCCACCCACTTCAATAATACCAATGGTCATTGGGGATAAAGATTATTATTGGGTTTAAATTTTTATTTTTGAACCCAAATTATTTTGTAATTAAAATTTAAAATATAATCATTATTCAACAAATAATATTTTAAATTTGTTAGACTTGTATTCACAAGAGTGTATTATATTGACCAACCTTTATATACGAGACCAAAACAATACAAAAATTTGACTGAGTAAAGGGAGACTCACTATATGTTTAACAAATTGTAATATATACAATTTATATAAATATACAATTATATATATATATAGGGTTGTAAAATAAACAAACTTGATAGTCAATTTGAATTCGACTCGATAAAATTCGAGATTGACTTGAATCGTATATTAAATGGGCCGATCGTAAACACAAAATTAGGCTCAATAATTAAACGATACAACTCGTATAAAACTCGACCAATTCGTTTAATGTTCGTGAACAAACTCGTATATAGCTCGTTCGACTCGAGTTCGACTCGACTCGATTAATGTTTGCAAATAAACTCATTTAAAGCTCGATCGACTCGTATAAACGTGTGAACTCAACTCATATATATTTTTATATATAAAATAATATATATATGTGTGTGTGTGTGTGTTTTATAACATACATAATGATGTATATCCAATAATATAAATTTATAAGTCAATATATAGTCTTATAAACATAAGTTTACATATACTACTATATAGCCTATATTATATATTATATTATACAAATATTAAATATATGAAAGAAAGATTGTGATCTACTATAGCCTATATTATATATTATACTATATTAGTAGCATATACTATAGTTATAATATTATATTAATATAATATAGTAAGTTATATATATACTATATAAATTATAACTTACTTATTAAATTATTAAGCATTAACTAGTAACAACTAAATACTAAGTAGTATAGACTCTGTAAGACTTATAGTCTTAATTTATTAGTATTAACTTATTAGAATACTATATATATACTTTAATTGTATTGAAAATATACATAATTTAAATATATATATAGTATTATAAATTTATACATATATAATATTTATAGTCTTAGTACTATATAGTAATAGTAAAAGTGTAAAAGTATAACTATTACTACTATAGCCTATATTATATATTATACTATATTAGTAGTATATTAGTAGTATATACTATATTATATTAATAATATATTATAATTTATAATTTAAAGAGTTATATACTAATATGATAGTCTATAGACTATAGAATATAAATTTATAATATAGTTAGAATATTATAATATGATTAATAAATTATAATGTTTGATAAATTATAGTCATAACTTATTAACTTATAACTTATTACTTATAAATTATGATCCTTTGAATTATTATTGAAGATTTTACAATATTGTTATTGATATATCATAGATTCTTAATATCAATATTAAAGATTCTATTATTATATATTTTATGAAGTTACATCATATTTATGAGATATGATTTTACTATTAATAATTTATCACTAGTTATTAATCTTATTACTTTATACAAAATTGATAAATAATAACTAAACTCAAGTATTTTTTTTTGTAAGATTATATAAACTATAGTATGTATTAGTATTATAATTTATAAGTTTATAAGCTATAGGTATTAGTATGTATTAGTATTATAATTTATAAGTTTATAAGCTATAGGTATTAGTATTAGTATCATAACTTATATTAAAAATCTCAAAAACTTACCATATAACTTATAAGTATTAGTTTTATAAATCTATATTATATACATATGTTGGTGTATTAATAAATATATAGACTAATATAATATTATAAGTTAATAGTTTTTTATTATTAACTTATTAAGTGAATCAATAAAATAGTATAGTTTATTAATAAATATAATAAATTTAATATAGTACTAGATTAATAGTTTAAACCGTTAAATCTGTTTAGGCTAATCTCATCCATTGATTTATAATGTGGAGCCCTAAATCTGCACCGTTGGATCTAAACCATAAGATTAATCTTGACCGTTCATCCAACTTATATAAATATCATCTTATTCTAACCATAATCTCAACTCTTAAACACATAACACACTCGTCGTCTCTCACAATCACTGTCTCTGCGTCTCACCTCACGTCGTGCATCCCGATCTTTCTCCCGAGTCCAAACCCTCACGCATCCTCTCAATTCTTTCTAGGGTTTTACTTTCCATCTCGTCCTATTGTATGTTTGGACCAATTTGGTGTGATTTCATAGGTGTTAGCTTATGATTCGTGCGTGTTTGAGTCGAATTTGCGAGGAAAATGATGCTTTGTTGTTCATGTTTTGGTCAATTACTATCATCCTTTTGGTTATAATTTATTTTGTTTTATTGTTTTGATGTTTAGGGTTATAGGTTAAAGGGACATGCTTGAGTCAATTTCTTTACAATTTTAATATGTTTACATGTGCTCTTTGATGTTTGTGTTTTCATTTTATTTGTGTTCTATTTAATGTATATATTTGTTTTGAGTCTTCTGACTTTTGATATTTGGCAACAATTTATATATTTTTTTGTTACTTTCAACGTGTGTTTTTGTTTCTGTTTGGATTGCCTTAACATGTTTGGGTGTTTATATTCCTTATTCATATGCCTTGTTTATTTGTGTTCTCATTTTATTTGTGTTCCCTTTAATGTATATATTTGTTGTGCATACACATCTATTTAGACTGTTCTGTTCTGACTTTTGAGGTTTGGACAGCAATTTATATATTTTTTTAGCTACTTTTAACATGCTTTTTATTTCTGTTTGGACTGCCTTAACATGTTTGTGTATTTATGTTATTGAAGTGCCTTGCTTTTGGAGGCATATCGAGCCACCAATGTAAGAGTACGCTGAAAATGTTAGAGTCAAAATTGTTTGACTCTAACTAATCAAATATGTCAATCTTGTCTATCGAAGACCATTGAGCCACCAAGGCATTACCTTTCGGAGGCATTTCGAGCCTTCCAGACAAAGCTATATTTTTTAATAAATGTTGGAGTCAAATTTTTATGGCGTTAATATTTTTTGGTGTTCTTTTTTCTGGAGGCACCTTAAGCCATCAAAACAAGGTTGGAGTCCCGAAAATTGATCTAAATATACTGGTTTGTTTTTAAGTTTAGAAGACCCTAGCAAATGGACAAAATATCACCTGTGCAGCAGTTACTAAATTGTATTTTTTGTTAATGATGCAAAGGAATAAAAATAATTTTATTTTTATTAATGTATATCAGTGTTCAGCAGTTACTAAATTGTATTTTTTGTTAAAATATGGAACACTACAATACTGTCTAAGGGCTTTTGTAATGGTTTATGTGGTAACTATTATGTTCTGTTTGAATTCCTATTATAATTAAAGTCTTGAATTCATATTCTGTTCGTGTGTTTATAGAAAACTGAGGACCTATTTTTTATTTTTTAGATACCTTCAGTGAATCAATGGTGTTGAATTTCAATTCTGTTTTTGTGTTTATAGAATAATAGAAATATTTTTTTTAGATACCTTCAGTGAATTAGTGATGGAAAATTCAGAGATGAGAAATTCCTATTCTGTCTATCACTCCAATCTACCTTGACCTCTTGTTATTACTACTTTACTTGTTGTTTGTTAACTTGTTTCATTGTTTGCACAATTGCACTTGCAACGTTGATTATACTATCTGTTTACACTGTTTGGTCTCTATTTTGAGTAACAATTCTCATTTCTCACGAGTTATTTGCCTAGTTGTCCTCATTTCTATGTTTTTCAATTGAAGCAAAGCTTTTACAGAGTCAACGTAGTAAGTTTAACCACTCCATATTGATGATTTCTAGCTTTTTATTCTGTTTGCGTGGTTGCCTCAACACATTTGATTTCAGTCTCCATCTTATTATTGTTGGTACTTGTTTATGTCATTTGCTATGCTTGGCATCTATTTAAACAAAATATCACTTGGTTCATGTTTGATGTTTTGTTTTACTCTCTTTGTGCCTATGCAATATTCATGGCTCTTGGAATATGTTCTGTTATACTTAACATGTGCATGTGCAATGTTCTTGGCTCTTGGTTATGTTCTGTTATACTTATATTGGTTTTATTAAGTTTCTATTCTATTTATACATGTTTAGCATCATCTTATATTGACTTTTTATCTATTTGTTTGGTAACTGATATCTATTTCTGTGTTTGTTTGGTATATATTTAGCTCCACCTGAGTTTTAGCCTCAACATATTTAGGACCATGTTATTAATATTTTGAATCCATTCCTGATTGCTATCTATAATTATGATTATGATTACTTTCTATTTATTTTCAATAAATGTTTTTGGCCTTCTTATTTAATGCAGCAGTACATGTTTTATAACTATAATTATTTTTGGTATTTGCAATCTGTTTGGGGCCTTGGACAGATTGGTATCTAGAAGACTGGAACTCAATTATTTTATGTGTTTACAATTTATGGCACATGTTATCTATTGGACCTGTTTTAAATTGATTGTGGTGATTAGAATGTAATTGTAACCAATTACTATATGTTAATGTAATCTGTTTTAGACTGTTTAATAGATATTTTATGTTTGTAGCATCTATTATTTGTTGGACTTGTTTTAGATTGATTGTGGTGAATAAGATGTAATTTTTATTGATTGTTATATATTAATGTAATCTATTTTAGTTTGTTCAATACTTATTTTATTTTTATGATATCTGTTAACTCATCACTTTTTAAGGCAAATTAAGTTCTGCAATTTAATTCAAACATTCCTTGACAGTACTTCTAAGCTAACACTTAATAGTACTGAGCAAGGGATTAAAATTATGACTAATATTTTTAGTCTTATTAGTGTTTGTAGAGGTAGATGACAATGTACTAGTAGCAACTGGAAGATTGTGCAAGTGGCGTGATTGTGGGTAATTTGTAGATTATAATTCAATATAATTTAATTGTTGTTATAATTTGTAATCTGTTATAATGAGCTAATTTATTGTAATTTGTATATTTAATTAGGCCTAATAATGTAATACTTTAATTTAAGTTATTAGTATATAGATTTTTATTTAATAGACTATTAAAAATTATAGATTATTTTTGTATGAAACAATTTTGTTAGATTTGGATTTGGGCTCATAATAAATGGGCTGAGCATCAACTTATTAATACATTTTTAGGTTATTAAAATTTATTTTTAGATCTTACAATAAACAGGTCGAGTTCGAGTCGAGCCCAACTCAACTCGAGAATAGGCCCGAGCTCGAGTCGAGCTCGAGCTTCATGTAGAGTTGAACGAGCCGAGCTCGGACAGTGTTTTGGGCTCGTTGGTTAAACGAGCCGAGCTCGACTCGTGTAGTAAACGGGCCGAGTTTGCATAATCCCAACTCGCTCGAACTCAGCTCGTTTACAGTCCTATATATATACAAAGCCACTTCTAAGCAGTCCATCCGTTTATTAGAGATAATCAATCCTCCTATCATCATTAGTCACAATAGAAATCACACAAAAAGGGTATAGGTGCAACCACACCTGATCAAGTCACACAACTACTACCATCTCTTCCGTCGATCATTTTCTCGCATTCTCGTAAAAAAATCATTGCTCATTGCATGTAAAATTTTGTCCTTATTTTTTGCCTTGATATTTGTCTTGATATTATGTAATGTCAAACAAAGTTCAAGTTTGAGGGCAAACATGAGGGCAAAAGATCAAGGTAAACAATATTGGGGATTTACTACCATACCAATATTGGGAAAAAAAAATCAAGATTTACTAGAAATCATGATAGTATTGGTAAAAAGCAGACATTACTATCATAATGGAGATTTAATACCATACCATACCAATACCAAATACTGAGGGCAAATATAAGGGCAAAATATCAGGACAAAAATCAGTAGTAAACCATGCCTTCTGTTACTATCAAACCAATCCTCAATTTAGAACTTGACTATCAAAATGTTAAGCCCTCAGTAAAAGCTGACAAACAGTAGTACAATCTTCTAAAAATTAATCTACAAAGTCATCTATTAAAAAAATAAATAAACGTAAACTCAGCTTAATTGTTTAATTGAAGAAATTAGAAAAAAGTAATGAACTTTGAAGAGAAAAGCAATTGCTTAATTGAAGAAATTGAAAAATTGGAGAAGTGAAGGATGTGAAGAGAGAATCGAAGAAAAGAATTCTCAGACATAAGAAAAATAGAAACATTCAGTGAATCTAAAAGTTAGGATTTCTGTATTTGTCGCGAGATGGGGGTTGTATATCTCCTTGCCAGTCATGAGAGAGGGTTGTGCGATTCGCTACCACCATTGTGATAGAGGTTCCTAGAGATGAGTCGGGGGTCCTTGGAGATGAGTCAGTCGTGAAAAGGGGCCTGTTCATCTCCTTGCCACGATCGCAAGGAAGGCTTGTGCGATTTGTTGCCTTTGTCGTGAGAGGGGTCCCTAGAGATGAGCTGGTGACCACATGATATAAGAAAGGGAACTTGAAAAATTCAAATGCTAGCCACGAAGGTTCAAATAATCAAGTGAAGTGCGGTCATACTATTAGTAAATTGAAGAAGCTGACATGGCATAACATTATTGGAGGACTATTTTTGTTGGATTATAAGCCCAACCGATCTAAAGGTTTTCTTATATATATAAGCCGGGGGAGGGGGAGATGCGGGCCATAGTTGGGCTCTGCCTACCCTTATTGGGGGCAGATGCGAGTGATGGGATCCCATTCAAGAGGTAATTCAGTTCGGTCTGATTAGTCCTCGAAGAGTTTCATAGACAGGACTGGACCTATTCGGTCCAAGATTTTTCTACCTTG
This sequence comes from Platycarya strobilacea, assembly GCA_036898215.1. Lineage (NCBI taxonomy): Eukaryota > Viridiplantae > Streptophyta > Magnoliopsida > Fagales > Juglandaceae > Platycarya > Platycarya strobilacea. The sequence goes on from CM072551.1 coordinate 26,440,387, forward strand.
GATTGAACCGAATACTCCATAAGATGGGACCAAATCGAGTCCTTTCAGTCCACTCGGTCTTTATACTATAACTTTATATATATATATATATACTATCTTTATACTATAACTCTTATAATATGTTCATATATTAATATATACTAATACTATATATTATAGTTAATATTTATATATTAAAAAATTTTAATAATACTTTCATACTAAATAATATATATAAATAATATACACTAGATAATTAATTATATACAACCATAGTTATATAAATAATAGATATAAATAATAAAAATATATATGTATATTGTATTATTCATTCGGTCTTGTCCGGAGTGAAAAATTCTTGGACTAGGACCGGATCGAATACCTTTCGGTCCTATAATATTTGGACTGAAACTGTTCAAATCCAATCTTGGTCTAGTCTGATCGGTTTTTTCGGTCTGGACCGACCAAATTTTATTTGATAATACATCATTCACTATAAATTTTATTATATTCATAAAAGAGGCAAGATACTATATTTTTTTTTTTGGATATAAATCGACTTTCGTATAATGAGCATGTTTGATGTATTAATAAAAGAGTTTTTTTACTTTTTATTATTTTGAAAAAAAAAATTGTTATTCATTATCTCATGTACCAGACTCAACCGAGTTTTATTTATTTATTATTTTTACATATTTATTAAAAAAACAATAAAAAAAAAAAAATCATATATAATATGTAGTGCAGAGATAATAAGTAAATTCCTTCTTAACAAAAGGATTCTCAAATAAGTTTATATTATCACAACTTTGTTGGATTATAATGTTTGCGCAAACGATTGTGGTTATTTTATTAAATTTAAATATTGGATTTATTAAATTAACTATATATTCTATAGGCTAGGCTAAACAAATTTGCTAAACAAATTTTTGAATTAAAATCTAAAAATACAAATTTCATCAGTTGAACAGAATGTATAAATATTTAATAAATAGTGTCAAACTCCTTCTTCTGTTAACCACAATTACAAATCAGACATTAAAACTGTTAATAAAAATGTAGGAGGTATTGGCATATTTTGCAATTGGAGATGGTCCAATGGAGGTGTTTTCGACTTTTCGGAAGAGAAAATCCTATTCCAACGAACTGACCCGGAAGCAAAGACCAATCACCAGTTCATCCACTTACGTGGATATCAGTAAATTCCAAACGGCATAAAACCCACACAAAAACCATTTGAAGTTTACTCTTCTCTCTCTTTTCATCTCCATCTCTCAATCCTCTCTCTCTCTCTCCTCTATCCAGTATCAGAAGAAACAAAATGGTGTAACGTTAGAATAAACTCTGAACACGTTCATATCCATCTGCTTAAGCACAGGTGAGAAAAATCCAAAACAAGTGGTACGGGTTTTTGTTTTGGGAGAATTGGAATCGGAATGGGAACTGGTGCGTCGAAAAGTACTGACGGCGGGTCTCACGGGGGTGAGGAGGAGCGTGAGGAGAACCTAGACCAGGCGGGCGGCCAGCTCTACGTCTCCTTGAAGATGGAGAATTACAAGCGCAAAGGGGACCTCATTCCCCACGTCTATGGCTCCGTCCCTCTCGTTGGCTCTTGGGATTCTTCGAAAGCCGTATTTAATTTCTTCTCTATAGCACCCATTCTCTCTCGGTTATCTCTGCTGCGCTGTATTGCGTTTTTCTAGTTCTAATTTTTTAAACTTTGTTTTCCTTTTAAAGCTTCCGATGGAACGAGAATCTGCGTCAATGTGGGAGTTGAGCTTTGTTGTCCCCCCCAATCACGGTAACCATGTTTCACCTTGAGGTCCTTACTGAATTAATCATCTTAATTGCTTTGGAAGTGCTTAGTCGCTTCTGGAAGCATAAAATGCCTTCATCTTCCAAAATATACAATTTATCATTGTTCTTGGTATCATAGAATAGAAATAATAGAAATTGTTGTACTCAATTGAGGAAACTAGTGTAACCACGGCGTGACACCATTGTAGGCATTGATAATTTGATATGCCCATCACATCAACCAGAAAAAATGATCGACTTTCCCTGTCAGAAGTGTCATATTATTTGGATAATAAGATATAATAAAATGAGGCGAAATGATTTTAAAAATATATTATTAATAAAATATTATTTTTTAACATTATTATTATTATTATAAAATTTGAAAAAATTTGAATTAAGATTAAAAAAAAATTAAGTTATTAATTATATTTTGTGTAAAAATTTAAAAAAATTTTAATGATGAGATGAGAGTTAAGAAGGCTTATTAATCCAATCCAGGGTTAAGGGTTCTGCGATGTAGAATTTTTCTTGATATTATCCTTAATCCGTTGGAAAATATGGCTTTAGATGGTGAGAAACGAAGGACAAAGGAATCTAGTTATTTCAATTTTTCAAATATTGCAGCAAACAGTTATGCAATGAATTTTAGGGGTTTCGGCTTGTGTATTCATGTTTTTATTTTGTCTTGGACGTAGAAACATTGGACTTCAAGTTTCTTTTGAAGCCCATGTACAATAATGCACCGTGTGTAGTGGAGGAGGGTCCGAACCGACTGCTCACAAGGGGAACCTTGCAAGGGGATGCAAGGCTGGCTCTGTTTAGGCTTAATGCTGAAGAGGTTCTTGAGTATCGGATATTCATTCACGCTGATAGGGTTTCACCATTTGATCTTGCTGCCAGTTGGAGGGCTTATCAGGAGAACCTTCGGCCTTCGGCTGTTCGTGGTATTCCTGATGTCAGTATTAATTCAATGCCGGTGTTGGGTGCCGAGGTGCATTTTTCACTTACAATCCTTCACCACTAATGCTTCTTTGTTAGACTTTGTTGAAGAGGTATACTGATGGAAAATAACTTTGAGAGTTGTATTCTCATTTCAATAAGCTATGAAATTCGGTTGAACTAAAAGACAAATAGAGAATTTGTTCCTTTCCAAGAGATGATTTTATATAACACCATCAAAATTTGAATTTTCTTCCCTATGCCAAATTAGAAGCTTGAGATATCTCTAGTTCTATTTAAGGCAACTGAATATTGGGTATAAACGGATTGTTTATGAGTGCCAATGAGGCTTTCTTCGCTCGAAATATGAGTTTATACGTTATGACATGTATTTGCAACATTTTATGTAGTTTTATGAGAGTTTTTTTTTTTGGTTCCCTTGTCTGTGCAGAATGGTTCTTCAGCCAGTTTGGAGCTTGATCTTGAACATTATCTTGTTCCAGCTCCATCAACTTCTGCCAATTCAGGTTTGGTTTATGCAGCTAACAACGCAGAGACACCAAGGTCATTAACTCGTGCTGGGGTTTTTAACAATATGGATGCCTCAGGGAGTGTTTCACAATCCTTAAAGGATGGTGGTGTTTCTGTTGATCGACCTGCAACTATAAAGGTTTTTCTTGGTAACCTATCCTGCAAATATGTAAATTGACTTTATTTTGGGCTTTGGAGTAGTTGTAAGCTATATTAGCATGAGGATATGACTTTCGACATTCAGGCATTCTTTAGTCCATAATGGAATGGAGCTTACTATATGCAACAACTAGCATATTTATGTTTGGCACACTTGTTGATTCAGTGGCAACACTACACTGTTACTTAAGGAGCTAGATAAGACACTTCTGGTCGATAAATCTGTCTGACTTGCATATGCCTCCAGCCTTTATCCTTTTCTTTTATCAAATACTATGTTATTCTGGACCTAATGCTTTATAATCATTTGTATGTAGGAGATGGAGGTAATTGTCCCTGATTCATCCCGGGTGTATTTGGGCTCTGGAATGGTTGAATCAAAGTCAGTTGGGGCATTTTCCCCTTTCCAAAAGCAAGATAGTCACAGGGGTCTCCTTGTAGATAGGGGTGTTGGATCTCCTAGGCTAGCTAAATCGGCTAGTGCAAGTACTTTCGCTATTGATCCCAAAAATGACACAGAAACGAAGGTTTGGAAAAATATTCATTTCCTCTAATCAGTGAAGACTGTGCAGGTCAAACAATTGCTTCGGTGGTGTTGTTTTATTAAGTGATCATGTGGTTTATTTTTAATTGTTAGAATTCAATGCCGGCTGCCGCTGGAGCTGTTGCAGCTGCAGCTGTAGCTGATCAGATGCTTGGACCAAAGGAGGATAGACATTTGGCAATTGTCCTGGTATTTCTTTGCAGGACTGGAATTCAAATTTGAACCTTGATAGCCTGAAAACTAGGTGTTGGCAAACATTGAGAGTGAATGGTTCTAAATATTTATTTTAATTTTAGGTTGGTTTGCCAGCTCGAGGAAAGACTTTTACTGCAGCCAAGCTTACTAGATATCTTCGTTGGTTGGGTCACGAGACCAAGCATTTCAATGTTGGAAAGGTCATTTACATTCTCACCATGACCGTTCCTTTTGCGCTTCAGACCACTTGTTAGTGGGGAAAAGTATAAAGATGAAGCTATCCTGATTTTTTTTTTCTCTTGGTTGCGACAGTATCGACGGCTTAAGCATGGGGCTAATCAGGTACATCACTGACATATTTTCCACATTGATAATTCTTTCAAGTTTTCTGAAGTTTGGTATGAGTAATTTCAGGCAGATCTGACTGATTGATTGTAATCTGTTGAGTGGTTAATGGTTGTGTGATGGTGGTGTGATAAATACGTTTGAATAGTTGATCTCGTAGTATTCATAAATGATGCTCTGTTTCTTTCTCTGCTAGTCTCACTATTTCTATATTCATAAATGATGCTCTGTTTCTTTCTCTGCTAGTCTCACTATTTCTATATGAGTTTTTTTGTCGTTAATCTCACCTCCTCTTATGTCATCAAAGGTTCACAATTTCATATGGTTCATAACCGTGAAGATGACATGCAAAAGTGCAAGGCAGAGACAATAGTAGAAAATTATTTTGAGAAATCTTGTCAAATAGCTGATGGATGTGTGCATGAAAAATTCCTAGAGTGTATTGGTAGGATTGGATTGGGTTTTCAGTTCACTTCAGCAAACTAATCTACAAGTACATGTTGAGATTGAAGGGGAAAAGAGAATTGGGTGTGGGCTTGGGTTACAATGGGTCTGTCCTGATGTAATGTCAGGTGTTGAAGGATTGGATTGGGCCTGCCACTACCTCACTCCCTGCTGTCAGAATGAACCTTGGAAACCCGAGGGGGGACACCTCCGATACCTAAGGTGGTTCTTTACCCTTTAGAGCGTATAGTATTAACAAGGAAAAGATAAGGGATCAGGATCTAGGTTTACCTCCCATTTCCTATATATTGCTGGAGTTGCTGGCAAAGCCCCTTTTCCTCTACGGCCCGGTATGGGCATTTCATGCAGTAATCCCCTCTTAAGCGTTTGATCTTTACGGCTTGCCATGGGCATGTCTTTTGAGAGGGCATTTCGGGGCATTTAATATGGTAACCCCCTCTGGGCCTCTGTTTTTTACAGCCTATTGTGGGCAACCTGACATCGGCATGTCCCTTGAGGGGGGCATATTGGGGCATTTAATGTGGCAACCCTCTCTGGGCACACAATTGTCGTTCTGGTCTGACATGACCACCAACTGAGCCGGTTGGGATGGACTGCCATTGTTGATAGGTTAGTCATCATGGGTTGTACTCTGCTGGGATGTAGCCGAACGGTGATGCCCGTTCGTGGACTTCCCCTCGTTGGGCCGTCCTTAGCCGTGGGAGAGAGGGGCTTCTGGGCCCTCTTTGACCCTGCGATTTTTTGGGCCCATTTCCCATAGGAAAATTCTAGACATCATACTACCATCCCCTTTTTATCTCACTAAGAATGATGTGGCACATTTATAATTATTGAATAATCATTTATTGCATGCTTATTTGTCATCTAATGGTGATAAATGAGCCACATCTATCTTAGTATGATGAAAATAAGATTAGAGTATGGTGTATATTATTACTTTTACCCATAACTTTGGGATATATGAATTTTGAACAAGAGGGAGTTGGAGTTTGGTAGGGGCTACAAATGTACTTGCCTCTAATTATTATGGCCTTTCAAAACAAGCTTGCCTGGAAGTTTTTATTGCTGGAGGAAGTTTTGTCTTGGAAATGTTAGGGACTTCATAGTTTAGGAGAGGAAGCCCAATGTTTATCTGTCTGCTACATCTGCCAATGCAGCAGAGGGCACCCAAGCTTTTACAGGGGAAAGTATTTATATCCTTAAGATGTCAGGATCTTCATATTTTGTCATCAGGCCAAGGTTTCTTTTCGGAACATCTTACTAAAGTCTGAATAAGATTTCATTAGTTTCCTTAGCTTTCTGGAATGATTTATGATAAATGAAGAATATCTTTGTGCAGTCTGCAGATTTTTTCCGAGCTGACAATCCCGAAGGAATGGAAGCACGCAATGAGGTGAATATTTACCAGAATGATTTGTTGCTTTGAGTATATCCTGTTTGTTCTCTATATTACTCATGGCTTATGTAGATCAGGTGAATGGATATGGTGATGAGGGATAATAGTTAATTGATTATACTATTATGAATTGGGTATATCATCCCTCTAAGACCTGATTTGTTATTACAATGTGATAACGAGTAGTTTTTTTTTTTTTAAAATTATATTCTGGTCAATTGGTAATATTAACGCCATATTAACCCTCTTCTTTGTACATAGTTTTAATATATCGCATGCTACTAGGTAGCAGCCTTGGCTATGGAAGACATGATATCTTGGATGGAAGAAGGTGGCCAGGTAAGTTTATCTTAGATTCTTTCGTATATCTGTGGTTTCCGCTAATCCATTTTTTTCATTAATCCCAATTTGATTTTAGGTAGGGATATTTGATGCAACCAACAGTACCAAGAAACGAAGGAATATGCTGATGAAAATGGCTGAAGGGAAATGCAAGGTACCATGATCACTGCATGGGTAAGGAACCCCATGCATGAATAGTAGTATAATTAGTATTGAATCTTGATGCGTATTATTTTGTTTTAATGCAGATTATTTTTCTGGAAACACTCTGCAATGATGAGCGCATTATTGAAAGGAATATACGACTTAAAATTCAACAAAGCCCTGATTATGCAGAAGAGTATGATTGCTCTCTGAAACCAGTTGCTTTTTACCTTGATTGAAAGTGTGTACCTCATAACTATGTCCTAATGCAGGCCGGATTATGAGGCTGGATTGCGGGACTTCAAAGATAGACTAGCCAATTATGAAAAAGTAATTGCCTCAACTTACTTTTATAAATTGACTAGGTGAGATTTGGTTAGTAGAATGCTTTGCATCGTACTAAAATATGCACCGCGCTCCTGTTACAAGGTTTATGAGCCTGTAGAAGAAGGATCTTACATCAAAATGATTGATATGGTCAGTGGAAATGGTGGACAAATACAAGTAGGTTTGCTGACTTTATTTTTTTGAAGAATCTTATGTAAAAAGTTGTTTTCTAGTAAATCTATGTTTATCTTTTAATTGTGCACTCTGTTAATTGTTTTGAAAATTGCTACGATTATAGAGAAATTTTGGATATGGTATTACTTGCCTATTGTTTTCTTTACTGCCTTATACTTTTGAAGATTAAATAGTACTTCAGTTCATAGCATTGGCCTCTTGTATGCTCCTTGCATACATGGGCTATGCCTAATTATACGGATTAATAAACTTTTACTTACAAAAAAAGTTCATGGCATTGGCTTCCCTGCAAGGTAAGGGGGACTGGTTGGGGGCAGTAGTGTGGGGCACTAGTAAGTTAGCATGTTTCAGTTTGTTGGGGGCAGTAGTGTGGGGCTCTAGTAAGTTAGCATGTTTCAGTGTGGGGCACTAGTAAGGGGGACTGGTTGGGGGCAGTAGTGTGGGGCACTAGTAAGTTAGCATGTTTCAGTTTGTTGTTTCTTGTAAGCTGTCGTTATTACTTACACTATATATATAAACATATATATTTCCTGCAAATCCTTTGGTTCATGCATCTTTGTCGTTCTCCTGATGTAATTGTGCTGTGAGAATTTGATTTTCGATTTACGGAAGACATTTTTTATTTCTTCAGGTGAACAATATCAGTGGCTATCTTCCTGGGCGAATTGTATTTTTCTTGGTATGTTCTTGTGAAAATATGGTCATGGTACATAGTATATCTTCCTTATTTGATAAGGCTTTGTGATCTCCAGAACCTTTTCTCATCTTGTTTAAGCAATATGACCACATCTTGTTTGTTCTTCAGTATGCATATTGGTCAACTGCATGGCTAGCTCACATATTTATAACTCGTGCAAAGAATTCTCATTTTTCAAATTTTTGATGAACATCTCTGCACATGTGGCTGTACGATGTAAACAGTAGTTATGCCCATTTGTGTCAATAATAGCTTAGGATGTACTGGATATGGCCTGCATAAGATTTTATTTTATATTTTGCAAGTAAGTTGGGCTTGAAAAAGATCAAATTAAGAGATAAAAGCATAAACTGTGATGATTAATAATCTTCACATAATAGGTTCCCCGCATATTTTCCAATAGATTTTTTTCACAAAATTTAAGCTTGTAAATAGGGACAGACTTCTACATCACTACACTTTAAGATGAATGAATGCAGAGTGAGGTTACCTGGAAGGTGGTACATTTAGTTTCGTGGCATCCCTATGGGAATGTGGAAAGCTTTGACCCGTTATGTCGTATGGTGGGGGCAAACTTAGTTGGTTTGCTACTTGGTCGTAGTACACATTGGGACATGATTTGGGTCATGTGAAGATCACCATTTGTATTTGTGCATGCAGGCATGCATGTAGCCATGTCCATAGGTAGGTATGTACACACAGATGGATTTCACTATTGTTGTGTTCTTTTCAGATATGAGATCTTTTTGTGCTATTGCTCATAAAAAATTGAAAAGATAGATTTTTTTGTGCTGTTACCATGTTGATAAATCTTCAGATTCTTGGAATGTTTCATCATATATGTTGCAGGTTAATACCCATCTCACACCCCGCCCAATTTTACTTACTCGTCACGGGGAGAGCAAGGATAATGTTAGAGGCAGGATTGGAGGTGACACTGCTGTGAGGTATATCTTTCCCTTTACCTTAGAGAGAGTATGGTAGTATCTTTAATTTTCATCTGTCCATACATATATGGTATTCTAACCAAGTAGCTGAATTAACAAATTGGAACGAGTACACATGCAAGAACTCAAACATTGATTATAGTCTATATTGCAGTAGTGCTATCATCAGCCTTTAAGAAATGTCTTATTTATAAATTGTTTCCAAGGAGTATGTTTGGTTTTGATAATTTGGCGATAAGATTTGGAATCTATCCTATTTTTTGTCCTTTTATTGGTGGTACTGCTAGAACTGCACGCTTAGAGAACTTGGAATCTCCCCTATTTTTTTTTTGATAAGTATAAATTTATTAAACCAGGCAAAAGCCAATTACAAAGGTTCACGGCAATTACAAACAAGTAAAGTCATGTCCTATCCACTAAGCACATTAGAAGCTAAGAAATCATGTAGGTCCATGCCGTTGAAATCCACGGCAATGGACCAAGTATAGAAGGTTCTAAAAAATAAAGCAATCAATTCCTCCTCGATTTTCTCCTTGTCTTCGAACGTTCGCTCATTACGTTCTAACCAAAGACACCACATGATATGTATGAGAATCATCTTCCATACAGCTCTGATATGCCGCTCGCCTCTAATAGAGTTCCAGCATGCCATTGTTGTCATTACGGTCTCTGGCATAACCCAAGCTAACTCCAACCTTCTAAAGACCGCACACCAAAGGGCTCTAGCTGTCTCACAATGTAGAAGGAGATGATTTACCGACTCCCCCCCATTGCGACACAAACAACACCAGTTTATGATAATAATTCCGCTTTTCCTCAAGTTGTCTATAGTAAGAATTTTCCCTAATGAAGCTGTCCAAACGAAGAATGCCGTTTTTGGGGGTGCTTTGTGTCGCCAAATATTCCTCCACGGAAATTGCGTCGCCAATCCTTGACTGAGCACCTTATAGAAAGAATGGACTGTGAATTTTCCTCTGCTTTCAGGATTCCACCATAAGCTATCTTGAGTCTGGAGGTTCAGTATTTGTGAGTAGATGAGACTGAAAAAATCCTCAAAGGAGTTTAATTCCCAATTCTGTGCCGCCCGGTTGAAATTCCAATGTAGACGGCCTCCATTTGCCTCCACCGCCTCTGCCACAGTGATTTTTTTTTGCGCTAGCTACCTGAAAAAGAGAAGGAAACAAGTCAGTCAAGGCCCTATTGCCACACCAGGCACCTTTCCAAAATCTAATTCTTGAACCTGCACCACAAAGAAGCCTAGTGTGCTGATGAAAAATATCCTATCCACTTCTAATATTTTTCCACACTCCTACACCACACGATCCCCTGACCACATTGGAGCTCCACCCTCCCCATGCTTCCCCATATTTATGATCAATCACTATTCTCCATAGAGCTTCTGATTTTTTATGATACCTCCATAACCATTTACCAAACAATGTTTGATTGAACAACCTCAAATTACGAATGCCCAAACCACCTTTTGATAAAGGACGACACACATTCTCCCACTTAACTAAGTGATATTTGGACTCCTCCCCCAATCCTCCCCACAAGAAATCCCGTTGCAACTTTTCGAGGTGGCCTGCCACTCTAGTCGGGATTGGAAAAAGAGAGAGAAAATAAGTGGGTAAATTGGAAAGAGTACTCTTGGTGAGAGTGACACGGCCCCCTTTAGTCAAATACATCATTTTCCACCCTGCTAGTTTCCTTTCTATTCTTTCAAACACTGTATCCCAAATCTCAGCCGCCCTTGATGGCGAACCCAGGAGAAGTCCTAGATATGTCAGTGGAAGAGGGGAAGTCATGCAACTGAGGGAACCAACCAACTGTTGCAGGTTACGCATGTCACCAATGAGAACTATCTCAGATTTATTATAGTTCACTTTTAACTCCGATACTGCTTCGAAGCAAAGTAAAAGAGCTTTTAAGGCTTGCACTTGACCTAACTCTGCCTCGCACAGAACAAGAATGTCATCTGCAAACAGCAGATGGGATATATTAGTAAGACCTTGATGTGGTGTTCCGAACTTCCGATTGGAAACCTTTTTACCAAACCATTATCCACCAGGGCCGACATTATCCTGCTTAGCGCTTCCATAACCAATACAAATAATAGCGGGGATAATGGATCACCTTGTCTCAAGCCACGAGCTAGGAAAGAAACTTTCAGGACAATCATTTATCAAGACTGAGAATCTGGGAGTGGATATGCACCACTTTATTCACGTCGTCCATGTTTCCCCAAAACCACATCTGCCAAGAAGATACAAAAGGAATTTCTAATTCACATGATCATAGGCCTTTTCCATATCTAATTTACACAGAATCCTATTTCCACCCGCTTTTATTTTGCTGTTGATACATTCATTTGCTATTAGAACAGCGTCGAGAATTTGTCTATCTTTCACAAAAGCATTATGAGATTTAGTAATAATCTTCCCAATAACCTCGCTGAGACGGTTAGCTAGCACTTTCGATATGATCTTATAGACCCCTCCAACCAAGCTAATAGGTCGAAAATCCTTGATTTCTATGGCCTCCACTTTTTTGCGTATGAGAGCTAAGAAAGTAGAGTTGAGACTTTTTTCAAATTTCTAGTGTAAGAAAAACTCCTGAAACATCCGCACGTGATCTTCTTTGATTACTTTCCAGCATTCCTGAAAGAAACCCATAGAGAAACCCAGGCACTTTGTCTTTGATCATTTTACGAATGACCTTAAGGACCCCCTCTTCCTCAAATGTTCTCTCTAAACGAGCCACATCATCTGGGTCAATAGTATCGAAAATGAGACCATCCAAATTAGGTCTCCCGTCCTCCTGTTCTACCAACAAGTTCTCATAATAGTTGACAATGTAATTTCGGATAACCGTTTCATCTTTACTTTCCATACCATTAATCTTAAGCATCTCAATGTTATTATTCCTACGATGAGAGTTTGCAACTTTATGAAAGAATTTCGTACATCGATCCCCTTCCTATAACCACAGAGCTCTTAATTTTTGGCGTCAATAAATTTCTTCCATAAGAATGACCCCTCAAGATCTGCTAACAAAGAGGTTTTATGCAATTGCTCCTCCTTCGTGAGGGTCTGCCCTTCTTGAAGTCTATCTAGTTCTTGGATATCCCTCCATAATACATTCTTATTATCTCCTAAGTTTCTAAACGATTGCGAATTCCACAACTTCATGTCTCATTTTAAGGCTCGCATCTTATTAGTAAAGATGTAGCTGGGGGAGCCGTCGAAGTGATAAGAGGACCACCATTGTTTAACTCTTTCAACAAAACTGTTTGACTTCAGCCACATATTTTTGAACTTAAAGTATCGCCTCCCATTCCGAAGACCACCACAGTCTAACAGGATCGGCCAATGATCAGAGGATAAACGATCCAGATGCTTCTGTATAGTATCCAGAAAGTGACTTTCCCACTCCAAAGAAATGAGAAAACGATCCAACCTAAACCATGTCTGGTTATTTGACCAAGTGGCTAGACCTCCAACAAGCAGTAGATCTACTAGATTTAAGTCAGAGATAAGTTCTGAGAATTCTAAGCTAGCAAGCCTCACTCTTCTATTACCAAAAGTTTCACTGGTAAAACGAACTATGTTGAAATCTCTGCCCATGCACCAAGGGAAATTCCATACACTATGTAGTCTTGCTATTTCTTCCCATAGAAGTCGTTTGTCAGCATCCACATTAGGCCCATACACACCTGCAAAAGCCCACATAAAATTATCAGTAACACATCTAAACAAACAAGCTACCATGTACCTACCAATATGCACATCCACTTTTTCCACCACCCTCGGATCCCAAAGCACGATGACTCCTCCTAACGCCCGTGAGGAAGTCATATACACCCAATCCACATGAACATCCCTCCACAAACTTCTCACCAGACTCCTATCAATATTTTGCATCTTAGTTTCCTGCAGACACACCATATCAGCCTTCCAATTCCGAAGAAAGTTACGAATCCGAAGTCGTTTATTCCCTCGTTAAGACTCCGGGCATTCCAAGACACAATTTTGGGCTTCATTAAGAAATGATCAGCCTATTTCTTTTTGCCCTTCCCTTATTGGAAGGACCTTCCGAGTTCAAGGACCATGTCAACCGGTTCAGCTCTCTGATTTGCCTTGAATTATGTCTACGGTTTTTGTTATATCCTGACTCAATGGCAGTAAGTAATGCCATGAATTGTTCTTTGTAACCAACACACTGAATCCCAATCAGTTAGTGAATCCCTTGGGCCATTTGCAGCACCCAATCGGATTGGTTTGGAAAGAAGTAGTTTAGGGGATTTGGATTCTGGGGTTCTTCATCAACCGAAAGCTCCTCCAGCCCCTGCATAGAATCTTCTTCAACCGAATGCATAAAATCCTCCGAAGTAGTAAGGTCCTTCGAGTCCGACAGTTCAAAACCAAACTCAGGGTGTCTGGAAGGGTTCGCATACAACGTAGCCTCACCACCTCCCTCAAACGGAAATATCTGAGTTTCCCCTAGAGTATCGGCGCTTTCAAATGCCCTCGAGGGGTTCTCGTTCTTCCTGTGCGCCAAGGACTCCTTCTCCGGCACTCCCGCTGCCACCGTATGCTCATTGGAGAGCACCATTAGCATCGTCGGCACTATCTGTGCCACTACCGACGGCGTCAACCTGGATGGTGACGTTTCTGGCACATAGCCGTCACCTTGGAGTGAATCGACGATGGATGTATTGGGTCTGTGGGTTGTTTCAAAAACGGCTGGCCCCATCCTCTCATGGCCTCTCAATTGAGGCCCCATTTGATTGCGCTGGGCCTTTGCTGCCGATCCTTTGAGCCCCGACTCATTCTATTTAATTTGCCACATTCTGTTCTTCTTGGGCTTTGACTCGATCTTGGTATTAGAAGGCCTGGCCTCATTCTGTCCCGAGCTCTTATACACCCGCTCAGCTCTCTTGCGCCAGTCATCTCCTTCCAGAAATAGATTGACAAGCTATGATACAGGGGCCATTTCCTTCTTCAGCTGCCGAAGTTCATCGTGTACTTCTCACAGCAGCATGCGTATCTCCCATGCTTCAGACCTGTCAACCGCGTGGCTCGAGGGGTCCTTCGCCTGTATTGTCTTCTTCTTATCGTCCCTATGCTTCCTAACGGTCATCTTCTACTCCGGGAAGCTAGAAGCCAGTGCCTCCTTATAAGAACGTGAATTTTTCCCTCTTTCCCAGCGACCATAGAGGGGTTTTGTATTATCTTGATGCTCCCCTATTCTTTTTCATTTGATTGGAGGTACTGCTAGTCTCCACTAGGACCACACTGCAGACTTGGACGCAAAGCCATCTTCTTGCAATCCTGCCATCCCGCTTGGGTTTGCTGAAGATCTAACTTCATAGACCAGAAAATCTATTTTTGTAATTATTACAAAGGACTAAATTGGCCAATGGCCTATGGGCCAACTGGCATCCACCCTGGTCCTTTGGGACCATGGACTAAAAGCTGGAGGGTTTGACCCTCGCTCTAATGCCTCTAAAAGATTTCCTAGCAAAAGAAATAATAAATCCCCTTTTTTGCCCTTCCGAGAGCTTAAGAACATAAATTTGGCAACAGAGACATGACAAAAATAGAAGAAAGTCATCAGTGCCATCAATTGGTTGAGGCTGGATGGCTTCCGTGGTCTTCTAAGGAAACACATCAATCGTGTTGATGTATCATAACTGTATCTCATCTGAACCTTTAGTTAACACGAAGGGAATGATTGACCATGCAAACACCAACTGCTACTCATACATGCATAAAAAAAAATGAAGGTCAGGTTGTTTGGATGCTGGTTCAAGACCCAGTGAAGTCAATACATTCCTGATTTAATGATTTCGGTGAATATTTTGTGTAACATTATACAATGACATGCCAACAGTAACACTAAAGTTCTATCTGAAAATCTGAATGTTTTATCTGTACCTAATCTTCTTCTGGCATCTAATTAGTTTTTTTACGCTTAGCTATCTAAGCTATGCATTGTGATTTATTTATGAAATTTAGTTCTGCCATGGAATTGATTTCAAAGCATGATGTGACTCATCCATCCATACTGCAACTTGTTTGTACAGTGATCGTGGAGAAGTTTATGCTAAAAAGCTGGGTAACTTTGTTGAAAAGCGACTCAAGTCAGAAAGGGCTGCTTCTGTAAGCTTCTTTATATTAATGATAGTGATGTTTAGATTTTTATTATATCATTTACTTTGAAGCAATTCTTCTTTTGTGTTTATCGTGACTTGCCTGTATTATTCCAAGTACAAGAAGTGAAGCAATAATAAGTCAATTCTCAAACCATAAAGGACCTTGCTCTTTTTCCTCCCCTTTGCAAGGCAAACAAAATAACCTACTTTCGTTTATTTTGTTATAGACTTGGGTATACAACTATCTTTATTTGAGGTTTTGAAATTCCTTTTCTTGCGCTCTACTATCTTTATTTGACTTAGGAAGACAAACTACTTTTATGAAACAAATTGCTAATTGATGTTCTCAAAAGCCATAAAGAATTTCAAAATGTTATGTATTGACGTAAAAAAAGCTCAAACCACATTTGGACTTATACTCTAAAGCTAAAGATCTAGTCAAGGCTATGTATGGAACCTGTTGGAATCATTTATAATCCACAAGAATTTTTACCTCCTAGGCAATGTGGGTCCCTAGGCAATGTGGGACCCCACACACCGTTTACTATTAAATCTAGGGTATGGTAATCTCTTCTCCATAAATCTCTGGCATCCTGTCAGTCCATTTTTTTTTATAAGTGAATATATATAAAAGAGTAATGAGATATCTAAAGTTAGCCTTATCTATTTTGAAGTTAGTCTTACCTGTCAGTCCATTTTGTGGTGGGTGGTTCAGCTTGACAAATCCTACATTAAGCATATTCATCATATATATGGCACAAGCATTACATTTTAAAGCATTTGCAAATTTGAATTTATAACATATTCAAAGGCTAGTGACATGGCATATAACATGACACTTCATTTTACATAATGTAACATTTAAATTTGAACATTAAAGGCATGGTCATACTTGCCTAGACTTGAATGTTTAAATGGATAGAACTTTTCTAGAATCATTCTTGGAACTTGTCTATATTACTTATCACCATATCGATTGGCTTTCAACTATTAATTTTTGAACTTCTTTGAAGTAACGGACTAGTTTATTTATACTTTGTAATCTTTTAGATTTGGACAAGCACACTGCAACGAACAATTCTGACAGCAAGTCCAATTGTTGGATTTCCAAAGGTTGGTCTTGGTCCACAGGAATGTCACTGGAAGAAGCCTCCTTTTTTTCTATTTTTTTCTACGTTTAAATGATTTTGGTGGGCGATAGATGTCTTTTGAAATTTATTCTACAAATGTGCATAGGAGGTCGTTTAATTTCTTTTGTATCTATGGTAGATACAATGGCGTGCACTTGATGAAATAAATGCAGGAGTTTGTGATGGGATGACATATGAAGAGATAAAGAAGAACATGCCTGAGGAGTATGAGTACGTTGGAATATTTATTTTATTTTTTTATATTTTATTCGTTTCTTTCAGTAGATAATATACAAGAATGTATATGAAATCTCTCCGTATAACAGTTAGATCAGTACATTTTTTGTTGGTATGAATAAGCTGTGTTTTATTTAAGGTGTGTGCTGGATAATTATGTCATTGAAAAAATGTCAGGTCACGTAAGAAGGACAAGTTGAGGTATCGGTACCCACGTGGCGAGTCCTATTTGGATGTTATTCAAAGGTTCGATATTCATGTCTTAGGATCCATCGTCTTTGAATACTTTCTTTTGCAACACATTCTATAGTTTTCACATCCTCACACACTGCAGGCTAGAACCTGTAATTATTGAGCTTGAACGACAACGGGCACCTGTTGTAGTGATATCTCACCAGGTTATATATATATCATAAACTTCTGCTGTATCAAGTTTTGATGTTGCAGTTATAATTTCGTTAAGCTTTTCAATTGCTTTATTCTTGCAGGCAGTATTGAGAGCATTATATGCATATTTTGCTGATAGGCCTCTTAGAGAAATTCCACACATTGAGGTTTGATGGCCTATAACATTGCCTTTTATGGTTGAATAAATTTTACAGTTATCTTTACATTCCCTCCATGTTTTCTGCATCTATGTTGGGGCAAGAGGGATAAGGATCGTTCTCCTCCACTAGATTATAAGAAATCATCCTTACTAGGGTTTACAAACAATCATCTGTCATAGTTGTTGCTAAATCCTGGGAATTACAGAAGTAAATCGGAATTTGGATCTTGATACTGTGTATGTGGGGTTTCATCCTAATAAAATTCTGTTTTTCAGGTGCCACTTCACACTATAATAGAGATTCAAATGGGAGTTACAGGTGTCCAAGAGAAACGATACAAACTCATGGACTAAAATAAGCGTACAAGAACTCTAATATTTAGTGACTCAAAAATGTTGAGGCAAGTTTCCATTCTTTTTAATTCTCATTCGTCAACAAGATGTAACATCGCCATAAATGTGACATTGAATACATATTTTCAATTGTAACCCATCCAAATATGGTTATTACTGCTGTTTAAATTTTCCTTGTTCTTACCTCATGGGTTGAAAATCCCAGCCTTTATTTTGTTAAATATGGTGTTCTATAATATATTTTTTTAATATTAATTTTGTTTTAAAATTTAAAAAAGTTATTTGAAAATTTGAAAAAATTAAATTATTTATTTTATTTTGTATGAGAATTTAAAAAAGTAATAATGATGAGATGAGTGTTTGTAAAAATAAACTAGGTTTGAGTTGAGAGATGAGATGCGATGAGATGAGATAAGATGAGATGCATTGAGATGAAAGTCGAATAATATTATTAGACTAATATTTTGTTATTATTATTATTTTAGAATTTTAAAAAATTAAATTATTTATTATATTTTATAAAAAAAAAAATTAAAAAATTTATAATGATGTTGGGTTTTTGCTATAAATTGCGTGGCCTATGACTGAATTCAAAGTCTTGTAACATTGGTGCGTTTGACCCTTAGCTAGGTCGCATGTCGCAAGCCTATAATTAACAGTAGAATTTAATGAGTTGCTGAAACATGCAGCGAAAAAAATTGGGAATCTGGCGAAAGATGTACTGTAGTAGCAGAGGATGGTAAGAGTCCAAAAAAAAAAACCTTGTCTCGTAATGCCTTTGATTCACATGGGAGTTGGGATCCCCCTGTTCCCATTCACACCTTTGTCCCGTGGGATCCCTCCTCAGTCCACACCCTTCTACGTCCAAGACTACAATCCAAGGATACAAGAGAAAAATAAATAAATAAAAGCAAATTTTTTTTTGATTAAAAAAATAATTATGTGAAGTTGTGCATTTAAAGTTTGTATATATTATTTCTCATTTATTAAACACCTCAAGAGATCTTGGCATGAGCTGCTAAGAAAGACATTAATTTTCCCGTAACCATTCTTTCATGCTAAAAAGAAGAGGAGCATTATATTTCTTCTTGTCAAAGCAACGAAATGGTTGGTAAGATCACAATGGTTCCTCCTGACTCGCCAAAGCAACCCACCCACATTATCCGGAGCAATATATTCTCCTACGACGGAAAAACTATGCTAGCCGCCTTAACATCTCTTCTTCTTGTCATCTTCTTTGTCTTCCTCCTCCACCTCTATGCAAAGTGGTTCCTGCAACGGAGGCGACGCTCCATGACCGTCTCGCACAGACCCTCTCGGATTCACCATTTCCATACCTTCGACTTTGCCATGACCTCCGTTTCAAACTCTCCTCGGAAAGGTCTCGACGCCTTCGTCATCGCTACGATCCCATTGTTTGAATACAGCTCCGAGGAGCAAAAGGGGTTGGAATGTATCATCCGCTTAAGCCCGTTTGAGGAGAAAGAGCTAGGGAGGAACTTGCCAAAGTGCCAACACCGTTTTCACTTGGAGTACTTAGACATGTGGTTGAGTTCGCATTCCAACTGTCCATTTGTGTAGAGCACTGGCGGCGTGTGAAGCTAAGGTTTTCACGATCGGTACCAGTACGGAAGCAAATGACGGGATTTCATCTGTGAATTCTTTCAAGGGAGTGGAAGTTGATCAACTGGGTGTGAGCAATTGGAGATTGTTGTAACGCCCCGGTCCCGTAGAGGTCCGAGAGTTACTATTTATCACATATACTCACATTCAACACTATAATTATAGACTCCAAAATTCCAAATATCATATAAATACTTGGTTTGAAGATCACTTTCTTCAATATCACCAATTCTAGAAATGTTAAGTCATTAGACTACAATAATATTTTCATACTAAACCTTATCAATGTTCATATAAATTCTCTATACTTAATCAACCATTCTTGAGTTATCTCACCCAATGCTTCGTAATCCAATTCTTGGCTGAAAAATCCAAACTCATCTGAAAAAATATTCAGAGATAAGGGGTGAGTTTAACCACAACTCAGTAAGCAGAGGACATATACAAGAGTGCAAACATGAGCATTTACAAAATATTGTATGCAAAACAGAAATAATTCTCAGAGTCAATATGCAGAATAAAACATATTTTCAAATGTAACAGAGCGATCATTTTTAAATGATAAGAAATAAGGAATACTTTGGCATAACAAAACTGAGTATCATCGTCATATCCAAACAAAGCATCTTACAGAGCAGAGACCATGTTTAACCTCCGTGGTAGGGTTGTGCTAATCCCGGTGGCCAAACCAGGCAGAGACAGAGGTGAAACTTTCCCTTATTCGTTCTCGGAGCCCCGAGTGTGCACACAGAAAAGTCCACAATAAACCACTTTGTTTCCAAAATGGGTGCACTCAGAAACAGAGAAGTTGGTACCAACCCAAACAGAGCAGAGACAGAGCAGAGTAGAGCAAAGCAGAAATAGAGTCAGATACAAACCAGTATACCATGCCAAAGGTTTTCAGAGTCACACTAAAATAACATATAGTTCCAAAGTATTTTCAGAATCCTTGTTATATAAATAAAATAGAGTCAAAGTATCTCTATAAAATCAATGCACAATTTTTCAGATAATCAATATCGCTCTTTTTCGCATTTTCAGAAACACATGACAAAAACTAAACTCATGTCTACACAATGCATGATAGAAATATTTTTCTTTCTTTCATATAAGTTTCATGAGTAATGCAAATAACTGATTGAGGTTGGTTTTTCTCAAGTTCTCATTTCATAACAAAACATGCACAATTTTTTAGAAAATCAACCTCAGACTACATTTGGTATAAAACCAAGCATATGAACCCCGCTTACCTGAATCTTTTAGCTTTTCAAAATTATCCTCAACAATGCTGCACAAACTAAATCGCCACCTATAAGATAATCACTTACTTTCATAAATTTTCCAATTGATCACAAACTTCGAAAATGTAACCTAAGATATAGAATCTAATATCTTATCTTAACATTAACAGATCCTCAAATCTTGAATATAACTCTTAATAATTGAATTTACCAAAATCCTCCTAAACTCTAAAATTCTCCAATACCTCAATTTTCGCTAGAAAAATACTCAACCCAAATTTCTGCTCAAATCAAGTATCTTACGAAAATCAAAACTCAATCCATTTAATAGAAAGCAGCGTCATTTATCCATTCGAAAAAAAAAATCATTTAAAAGACGAGTCCAGAAATAATTTTAAAAAAAAATCGAACCCGACTCAAAATATTTTAACTTCAAAATACCTGAACATAGTCGTAATAATTCAAGACTCGTATCTGAAATAATTTAAAAACACGAATCCAAAATAGTTAAGAACCCAACCGAACCCAATACATTTTTCTAAAAACAATCAGAAAATCACGTAGCTAACCGGCTCAAAAGCAAACCAGACATACTAGCCAATAACGATATGCACGGCTCAAGCCCAACACCAAAACCTTTAATTTTCAAAAACAAACTTAATAACATACTCAACTAACAAGTAATCCAGTAGAAAGAAAAAGACTTTAAAACTCACGGTTTGTGTTAAAACCAAGGGAGAAAAACGTAAATCCAATAAATGAACGCACCCTATGCTAAGCTTACAGAAGAAACAGTATCAGCGTGGTCGAAGCTTACCGAGAAGAGGAGTTGTGCACGGACTGGAAGGGCGGTGGTTACGACGGCGATTTAGCGACTGAGAAACGCAAGAAGACCGACAGACCCGGGGAAACGGACAGCGGTTGCTATGGTTTTCAGGATAGTTTCCGGTGAGTATCAAGGGTTGCTCCGGTTTTAAGTTGCAGAAACAGGGGTATTGAGGGCATGCCATGGTGGCTTGCGGTGGGATTTTCCTGCGTGGTTTCCGGCGTGAGGTGTGTGGCTGAGGTGAAGTGTGCGTGGAGGGCAATAGTATGTGATGCTCTGTTTTCGGGTGTCAAGAACAGAGTACTGTTTGTTGTGTTTTCGTTTGGAGGAACGACGCCTTTTCAGGGTGGTGCAACAAGGTGGTTAATGGTCTGCATGGGCGTCTCACGGTGGCAGCGTAGTGGCGTAGGGTGAAGGTCCAAGACGTGGTTCAACGTGGAGGACTGGGCTGGGTGGTTATTTTCGGTAGTGGTGAGGCTTTGCAGCGGCGACGATAGTGGCTTTGCCATGGGTAGAGACGACTGAGGTATGAGCCGAGGTAGTTTTAACAAATGTATCTAAATTACCAATACACATATATATTTGTTGAGAGGGAGGTTTTAAGAGAGAATCTAAAATGGAAACCGCAGAAGTCGTGAGAATTCAAAAACTCGAAGGAGCAAAATCAGGAGGAGATGTGCCAAGTGATTGGTAACGTGCACGATGCCTAAATAGGTGCTACTGGTGGTGGTGCAGAAACCTGGCAAGGGGTGCGGCGGTGATGTTTCTAAAAGCAGGCGATGTGTATATTTATAAGATGATAAGGAACCCTAGTGACAATAAAGGAAGAGAAGAAATGTTACGTGAAACAAAGGCTATACGTTGTTGCCGTGATATCCGTGGGATGCATGCAGGACGTGGAAACATGCTTATTTATAGCAACAAAATCTTTAAATTCATATATATATATATATATATATACAAATACACACACGAATAAGTAAAAAAAATAATTATAATAATAATAATAAAATCAATTTGTCTAAAAATAATTTCTCAATCCATAAAAAGATTTTTAATAATCATCAAATCGAACGAGAAAAGACAAAAATTTACTAATATAACAATTTTACACTCGTGCTTAATTTTAAAATAAAAATTTGAATATCAAAAAATGAGTTTTTACTTAAATAAATAATTAATTAAATAAAACAATTTTTTTTTTTTAAAAAAATATGTGGCTGGAGCCGGGTATTACAATTGTGATTGATGTTCCACATTTAGAAGATGTGACTGATGATCAGAATGTAGGTGGCGGGCAATACCAATTCTATGTCTGTGTCTTTATCGTCATCTTCGTCGCTGAGTTGTTCGTTGAAGAGAATGCTGAACAGGAATAGATCAGAGAATGATCAGACTGATCATCAGAACGTATTATCAATGTATTATCAATGTATTATGTGTTCATTATCTTCATCCCTGGGTTGTTCCTTGAAGCTAGAGGATCCTGAGCAGGAATAAATCCTCAGAACGAAAGGTTTTCCCATCGTATGATCACGGGAATGAGTTGTAACAAAGATCATTGTGAATGTGAAACCCAGATCTTTTGTTGTATAGAATTCATGAAAGTGAACATCTTTATGTCAGTTCTGAAACCTTAGTGATAAGATCAATGAACTTGTATACGTGTCTTCCTTCAAAAAAGGTAAAAGTCTTGATTCCTTGATAAATTGTATTCAGATTTTGGCCTAAAAGTTGCCAGTGATGGGATGTATGACGACGCCTCATAAATGCAGACAAGATGTTTACATATGATTTTGTGCAAACCTTTACATGTGTACAAAAAAAAGGTGCAAATAATATTTTTGAGAAATTAAGCTCAAATAATCTTAAATTTATCCGAGATGTCATATTAGATAAATAAAAAATACATATAACCTGATACGACAAATTGCAAGAAGGATAATACTAGAGGATGAAGAAATAATGTTTGTGAGGAGATATTTTTATTGGCAATGGGGTTCGAAGAGACATTTTAGTGAAGCAAATAAGAAGTCTCAATTTAAAACCAGCTGGCGAATTGGCCTGACCGCATAAAGACTAAGAGGACTAATGCAAAAAAGGGATAGTCCTATAGAGAATATTCAAAATAGCAACCCATACGAGTTAATAGGTGGTGTTGGAGATGAAACTTGTCATCCTAGAATTCTTTAGAGCCATACCAGAAACTCAAGTACATGTCTAATCGAGCAAATAGGAAGTGAGTAGAACCTTTGATCTTCTAACAAGAGGACATTGACAGGCAACCAAAGAAACCCGTAGAAAAGAGTAGACGAGGGTATCACACTGCATTAATGTCGTTACAACTCGGATTACATGCCATATTAATGGCACCACAATTTGGACTACAGACCGTATTAATAACGCCATTGTAGAGGCCACTCGAAACTAAATGACTTTGATAAAGAAATAATAGAAATGAAGATGGCCCCACAAGGACATGCACGATCTGTCTCCCTAGTCTCTTAATATAAATAGCAGTCTCTTAGATAAAAGGAACATCTATAGACTTTCATTATTTACAAGTTTTTAAGGATATTTACTAACTTAAGTAATGAAGACTTCTCGGCCCTCAAGGTCGCCCTTTCCCTACCTTCTTCTTCATCATTTTTTCAGGCCCAACTCAGAAGACTTGAGTTGTTAGAACTTGGTCCATAGGTGTTCAAAATACATCGTTAACAGTGACGCCGTTTGTAGGATCTTAGTAAATATTATGTGTACTTTCAGATCATCATATGGTTGTGTCAACCCATTCTCAGGCAACTTGGGGAGAAGGAGGAAGTGCCATGGATGCAAGACTGAAAACTCTAGAAGACTAGACGAGAATGACTCTGGAGGTGGAGAGGCTTCACAAAGAGAATGACGAGCTCAAGCAATGTCGACAAGAATGATGCTGAGCACAACCATAGCAAGCACGATGGATCCTACAACGCCGGAGGCAAAGCGAATGAAGAAGAAGAAAGAAAAAACATGCAGGATGAATTCCACAATCTCAAGGAAAATTATGAGGAGATCATGGTGAAGAAGATGGGCACATCATCCTCGATAGACCAATTGCTCAAAAGCATTGGACTGCCCTACATTGAGGACCACCACAGTTCGGAGTCTCCACAATGGACATGTATGATGGAAGAATGGATCCACTTGAGCACCTAGAAACCTTCAAGGCTCACATGTTGTTGGATGGCTTCGCCAGAGAGGTGGCATGCAGGGCTTTTCTGTTGACCCTAAAATGATCGGCACAAGTATGGTTTGGATTGCTGGCACCCAATTCCATAAACAGTTTCAGCGAGCTAGTGCTTATGTTCCTGACCTAGGTCATGTCCAACCGAAGAAGGCAATGTCCAGTGGCGTACCTCCTCACCATCAAGTAGGCGGAGGCAGAAAGTCTTAAGGCACACTTGTTTTGATTTAACAAGGAACGGATGACTACTGATGAACAGGATGAGAAGGTAACCTAGCAACACTTCTGGAAGTGGTATGGTCACGAACCTAGCTTATGATCGAGTTGGCGAGAAGGACCCCAACTACAATGAGGAAATTTATTGCAGTGTTTTTAATATCGTACCGTACCAATTGATATGGTCAAAATATGTTGTACCGATCAGTACACAAAATTTCGGCTGAAATATTAGCTGATACAGACATTTTTGTTGTATTGGATTTCAGCCATTCACTTTTTTTTTTGCTATTTTTGTACCTCAATTCAGACTAGACTAATTATATATATATATAATTTATTCATATATTGACTATTATTTTGAAATATAACTTATATATATTTATATATATAATATATTTATGTATAGAGTATTCTAAAACGGTACACAAAACTGTATCGGTATCGAGATATTTCATTTCAGTACTTTAACTGATACGCCCACTGGTACGTTATTCAAAACATTGATTTATAAACCAAGCTAAAAACTTCATCAATGCCAAAAACACCCTATGGGCACTGATGGAATTGAGAAGAAAGGATTGTGAGTGAGTGGAGAAGGGAGAGAAGAGCTGCCACGATAGGAGAAAGAAAAAAGCCTCGACGAGGGGCCTTGGCCTTCGTTTTGACCTATTAACCTTTTTTGTTCAAGAGTTGACACTCGAATCAACTAGGAGGAGAGGACCATGGTAGGGGTGGGCAAATTTTTTGATTTTCGAATTCCAATCGGAGCCCGCACCAATTTTGACTCCAATTGGAGTCGAAAGTCGGGATTCGGATTCGGAGTTGGAACTTATTCGATTCTGAAATTGGAGTTCGAATTCAAAACTGGAATCAGCTTTGGTTCCGAGTCTCGATTCCAAACTTCGAACTCAAAATTTCGGGGTTTCGGAGTCGGAGTTTTTCTGACTCCTAACTCCGATTTAAAAAAAAAAAAGATACAAAATAACGTCGTTTTGCATTCGTGTGTAAATTGTTAACATTTGTCTAAACGAGACCATTCCATTTAAATAGGAACAACGTCATTTAAGTCCTCAAGTGACCCTCTTTTTAATTCCACTCTTCTTCTTTCTTCTTCTTCATTTCTCCTCTCTTCCTATTTCTCTCATCTCTGGTGATTGCACCTCTCAATCTCCGCCTCTGCTATCCGCGATTCTGCCACGATCACTCCGCCGTCATCTGTCACGGACTCACGGCCCACCACCCACGGTCACTCCGACTACACCTTTCAACTTGGATCGGTTATTGATTTTTCATTTTAAGAGTTTAGTTTTAAAATTAAGAATTTTAAATTTAAAAGTGTTATTTTTTTTTTATGTTGGATTGTGTTAATTTTTTGTTGTATCAACTTGTATATTTGCTTTTGTAGTGAGAAAAATTTGGGACGATTGTTGAGATTTGTGTGCTTGGACAATAGACATTGTGTGCAAAGTATTTGAGGGAATGTCACTGTGAATTCTGAATTACATTTCTTTATTATTTAGTGGACATTTAGTGGATGCTGTTTGACAGGATGTTTGACTTCTCAAAGCTAATTCAAATTGCTCACAGTTATCATGTTTTGGAAGTGTTTTAAAACTTCTTGGTCAGAATCTTGGCTTTGAGGATTTTGCTTTCAGCAAATAGTCAATGATTTCTTGAGTGTGATTCGTTTAAGAGATGTTTATTTGAGGGGGTTGCCGGTGTGCTGGGCTGCCTCCTATCATTTTTATTCGTTTAAATATCCAACAATGGGGTCCACTAAAGTCAACATTTTTTTTTCTAAGTAATAGGAGAAGAAAGGGGAGAGTTTGAGATTTTAATCTACATGTTGGACCAGAGAAAACACGAACATTCACTTAACTGGGTTCATTAATATATTTTTAATAAAACAGCCTAAAGCAAATCTTTAAAATTACTGTCATTTCCTTTATATATGTCCTATGTACTTGGGTTTGCTTGTTCATGATAATAAAATTTTTTTATTTGACCATAAAAAAATTAATATTATTTTAAACACCATTTTCTTTTAGTGAAACAAAATGGAATGCTTAATAGTGGAAATTATACACACATTTATACATATGTACATATTTATATATTTGCAGATTCCGTAATCTGGTTTATCATCAACTTCAATGAGGACTATTTTTCATTGTTACTATTTGGCTTATCCCTGATCATTTCTCCCTAGTAGACTGTTCCATTGGATGACTCATGTACATGTTGTTTCTTCATGACAAAAAAAAAAAAAAGACATGTAAATGCAAGCACATGCATCCATCTTCTTCATTCTCTTGCTTTGTGCTATCTGGAATTTTATCCTTCTTTTTGGGAAAATGTACTTCTCCTCACAAATCAAAGTACGATATTTTTAATAAAATGGATTTTTGATAAAACAACTCTTAAACTCCTTCTCTTGTTCTATTAAGATTATGATGAGCAATATCTATAATATGGAAATTACATATGATGCTAATACTTTGCATCATCGACGTAGTGCGAATCTAATTATGCACCCAACAAGATGATTAGGATTTTTGTTAGCCTTGTCTCATGCATGACATCCTTCTTAAATGCTACCTTTTTAATTGGGGCTCAAAATAGTCTGCCCCGTTTGGATTGGGAGATGCGATAAGTTTAGTTTATTTTTTAATATTATTATTATTTTAGAATTTGAAAAAGTTAAATTGAGATTTGAAAAAAGTGTATAGAGATTTGCGTTTTGTATGAGAAATTGAAAAATTATAATGATAAAATAGAGATGAGTTGATGTGAGTCTTGAATCCAAACCGAGCTTAAAGCTTCATGACATGGAAAGCCTTTTCAGCATTCAGAATATACGATACTGTCACTGATAGATATCTTGGGGCAAATCAGTCAAATGCGATACATACACATAAATTACAGGCATGTACAAGTATATTATGTAGTGGACATTTAGTGTATTCTTTTATTCAAATTTTCTTTCATTAAATTTTAAAAGATAATGAATTTTGTGGATCTTAAACTGTTGCATTGTTAAATTCCTTTTATATGTTTAAGATTGCTTTGGTACTTGAATGACAAGCAAAATACATGATGCAAAATCCCAAATATGCATTACAGTTTTTTATTGTTTTCCTTTTAGATTGACAGGTTTGAGTGAATCTCAATAGTCAACCCTATTCCTATCCTTTTCAATTTTCACAACAGTAAAAAAAGTTACTTCACCAAGTAGTAGCACCGATGGATCTCTCACATAGTGCTAGTGGCAATGGGACTTCGACACCATATGAGATTCTGGATGTTAGGACTCCATTGGCTTCCCAAGTAGCAGCATCGAGCTAGACGCGGAGTTGACTACCTAACTCCACTCAAGCACAGACCTCGTGTGCTAGCAGTTGATTTCCACTTCCAGTCAACATAGAATTATAAGCGGAAGATCTCGATTAACTTATGGAGGAGGAGGAGGAGATGGGTCTTGGGGACGATCTGGTTCAGGATCTGGATGTACCAGCACACCCTGCAGATGTAAGTGCAACCATTTGGCGCTCAAGTTGGGTATCATTCAAAAAAGTAAGACATCGCTTGTCTATCATCATATTTCAACGGTTGTCAGCGGTACCAAATAGCGAAAGGGATGGCGTCAAGAGGTTAGTGTTTTATTAATCCCATAGGGCCATATGTATGCTACTTGATTTGTTCATTTAATCCCATTTAATTTTAACTTAAAACTAATATTGGGCCATAAACTATTAAATGCAGCCACATGTGAGTATCAAATTAATTTTAGCTACGAGACCTCTACAGCTATTGATGGGACAAGAAACCAGATGAGGAATCTAGTGATCCCTTGATATAGTGAAAATGTGTACCATGAGGCATTTGCCATTTACTACGGTTGACAAGAAAGGGTTCCGCAAGTTTGTGAAGCTACTTGAGTCAAGGTTTCTATTGTCATCCCGTTATACAGTGATACATGATTGCATGAAGATGCATCTGAGGGAGAAGGCAGATATGAAGAAGATGTTCATCACCACTGGCCAGAGAGTGTTATTTACGACCAACACATGGACGTCTATACATGATACCTCGTAAATGTATATCACAGCACATTACATTGACAATGAGTGAAATCTTAAAAAGAAGATTATTGAAATTAAAGTAATAGTTGACCATAAGGGTGCATCAATAGGAGCAGAGATGGATGATTGTTTGAGGGACTGGGGCATCCAAAAATTGCTATGCATTACAGTTGATAATGCTAATGCTAATGAGACCGCCATCGAGCGGTTTATACGGAATACAAGGGCGAGATACGATGTGATTAAAAACCACTAGTATATCCACATTCGATGCACTCCTCATATACTCAACCTTATTGTTGGTGAGCCTTTTTGGTTTTGGTTTTGATTTTGTATTTTATACTTTAATATTTTGTGATTAAATATTCAAAAATTAGGAATTTTTTTTTTATATTTTATGATAATAGAGTATTTTTCAATGATGAAACAATTGAAAGGATAAAAAATGTGGATATCTCTATCAAAACAATTCGAACATTGTGCAGTATGCGAAAACTTCTCCCCAAAGGCTGCGAAAGTTCAAGATAGTAGCAGCACATGTTAGGATTGAGTCTTCAAAAATGTTGTGCTTGGATATTCTCACTCGATGGAACTCCACATATCTGATGTTGGATGTGGTATTGAAGTACCAGAAAACATTTGAGCGGTTGGAGGTTGAGGATGGGGGTCTGAGGTATGCTCTGCTAGAGCCTAATGGAACGGGGCTTGGTCTGTTAGACAGTACGGATTGGCAACATGTATATGAGTTTGTCAGCTTTTTATAGATTTTCTATGATATCACTATGTGGGTATTTGGATCTGTATATGCGATGACAAACATGTGGTTTAGCAAGATCACAATAGTATACCATCACTTGAAAGAAGGTTGTGCTGACCCGAGTAGACTGTTATATGGTATGACATTACAGATACAGTCAAAATATGATAAATATTGGAGGCAAGTTGAGAAGATAAATCGATTATTTTTCATAGCATCAATCCTCGACTCCCAATTAAAGTTGGCGGTGATAGAATGGTGGGCAACTGAAGTTCTTGGGGGCAGTGAAGGCTGTTGCATTTATCACAGCGCTTAAGACAAATCTAAACGACTTAACACCCACTATAGCGCCAATAGCCAGCCTTCTTCCTCAGCAACCGCAGGTAGCTCACATTCGAGCTCGAGGTCAGGACCTCCTTCAGATGCCCATACTCATCATGCCATTGCAGACAATGCCAGTCAATCCTAAGGCTTTAACGTTATGAAATCGTTTCATGCACGATCGACGTGAAATCCTCTGCAGTGTACGAATGAGGTTGAGTGGTATTTATTGACAGAGGTCGAGGAGCCTAGTGATGAGTTTCAGATCTTGATTTGGTGGATGGCTAATCCACCAAGTACCCAATCATTTCTCATATTGCTTGAGATGTACTAACCGTTCCTATCACTACAGTTGTATTTAAGTCGGCGTTTAGCACTGGAGGTTGAGTGTTGGATGCCTATCGGAGTTCATTGGCATTGTCAACTGTGGAGGCCTTCATTTGCACACAGAATTAGATTAGTGATATGCCTTTTGGACTAGAGAGCATTGGCATCGATGCTGTCAACTAGAGGCTTGAGTCAGGTAAAATTAAATTAATTTGTTTACTTTTTATTAATGATTAAAGTAAAAAAGTGTATATAATTATTTAATTATTTCAATGACTATTTTTTATGATTCATAAATCTATTTAACTTATATTGTATATAATTTCACATATCTACATATCAACCCCGATATAATTGTCGATGATTGATGAACCACATTATGGTTGTGTATATTTTTTCTCTAATTTACGGTTATTTGTTTGTTTCATTTGAATTTTTATTGATAATAATATTTTTTAGTTTTATCTTAATCTCAGGTTTTTAGGTATGATCAGTCCGACGATAATAAGCATTGTATGCTAGTTGCTATTATACCGAATGATTTATTTTGTAGTCTATACTATTATTTATATTAGGCTTAGTAGTTAGCAATTAACATTATAAATTATAATAATATAATTTCTATTATTTGTTTATCAATTTAACTGTTTAAGACTAATTTATTAATTTATTATTTATATGTGAAACGGATAAACTACATTAAAAAATGAGCTCATTTGGGCCCATTTAGAATCAGAATAGCCCAATTGGGCCCATTTTGTTTTGAAATGGGCTATTTCTGGTCCATTCCAGTCGGGAGTCGGAACGAAAATCGGAGTTCCGACTTTTGTTCGGAATTCCGTGGAGTTCAGAGTTCGGAGTTTCGAACTCCGATCGGATTCGAACTCTGACTCCATTTCAGAGTCGGAGTTGGAAACTCTGAACTCTAACTCCATCGGAGTTGGAGCCCATCCCTATACCATGGTATCATCATCCAATACTTCACCTACCATAGATATACCTCCCATAACAATGAAGATTGCTTTTCCCAATAGGGGTGAAAGGAGCATGAGCAGCGAACGAGGCGATGCTATATGCCTACCCGAAGGCCAGAGCAAGAGAAGATGGGGGAATCTAGGGAACAACGTGTGGACCAGACCAATCGTCATAGAAGGGAAGAAAGCTCGCAACGACAATCATCGACACATGAACCATAGTAAGATAGCCCCCGCTCGCTGCCGTGACGAGCTCCCTTGCTCACTCCACAAAGAGGTCCCCTGCTCAGAGAGATAAGAATCATAACTAGAGGGTTTGCCAATGGGATGTGTCTTCCTCAAGTAGGAAGTCTCTCACTAGGCGAGCCTAGTACTGCGAGTTATATTCCGCAGAGTACCAACTTGCTAAACAATAGAGATGTGAGTCGGCTCCTATCATCTCATTCGAGGATACTGATGAAGAATGGGTCCTATACGCAAAAGATGACATGCTGGTGGTGACCATGCTCATCATCAAGATAGGAATAGACATCGCCCGAGTGTAACAGTCTCCTATGTTGCTGAAGAGTTTCTCTGGAGATAGGGTCCACCCAATGGGAACCATTATGCTATTGATTCCTATAAGCAATGCTCCCTATGTAGCATCTATAATGGTCTACTTCTTGGTGGTGAAGGCCCTTCCTTTGATAATGCCATTATTGGCAGGTTGACCCTCAATGCCTTGCAAGCAATAACGTTGACCTACCACCTCAAGATGAAGTTTCTAACTTCTCAGAGTGTGAATGAGATCTTGTGTGAATAAGTGCTAGTGCATGAATGTTATGTCTAGGAACTAACGTAGAAGAGACATGCATTGTCGAAAGAGCTTAAGATGGTTTAAGTTTAC
Source organism: Platycarya strobilacea (assembly GCA_036898215.1). Classification (NCBI taxonomy): domain Eukaryota; kingdom Viridiplantae; phylum Streptophyta; class Magnoliopsida; order Fagales; family Juglandaceae; genus Platycarya; species Platycarya strobilacea. Next base: position 26,472,296 of record CM072551.1, read on the forward strand.
GACTTGGCCTACCAAACTTGAAGGAGAGTAAAGCAGTGCATGGTCCTAAAAAAGGAAGGTATAGTAGATGAAAGCTTCTCGGTTGGGGGATCCCTCCTCTTTTATCTTGTATTTTTTCAATTGCATAATGTAAATATCTAGCTTGTTTAATGAAGAATGTGATTTTTCATGACAACGCATCTCATCCATTCCAATATTTGTAGCAAAAATAAAAATGACTCTCAACTAGCAAAGCGTCATCAATTAATGCCTACCTTCATTGAAAGTATTAGGATTGGAGTGGGTTTAGCCTCAAATTGTCGGAAGAGTGTACCTCTTGTAGGATAGCAGTGCAATGGAGAGTGGGTTGTGCGCCCTTGCAACCTAGACAACTTACCCCGACCCTCTTTGTAGTGAAGTGCGAAGTAGCCACATCGCTGTCAGAAAAAATTACCTTGTCATCGACACTAAAGGGATGAGTGCGCTAGAGGCTACTTTATCCCTCCCGCAGTGGGGTGTATGTTGGCCATTGGCCACCTGAAGAAAAAGGCTTACCTTGCGAGCATAAACAGGCGTGAGTTTGTCCAATCTCAAACCAACTCAAATAGTGTACCTCCTGCAAAATCTAAGGGAAAAGCTGGGCTAAAGGCCCTTTTTTTCTCCCGCAATGGAGAGCAGGTCATGCCCCTTTGGTGACCCGAACAAATTATCTTGACTTTCGTTGCAACAAAAAGTAGGCTTGGCACTAGCCCAACCTAACACTTACCTATTCATGCGATATCAACAAGCGGGAGTAGGTCCAGCTCCAAAATGTTTGAACAATATACCTCTCAATGGACTAAGGGGATTAGCACGCCAAATGCTGCTTTATCCCTCCCATGATGGAGGTGATGGAGAGCGAGTCTAGCTTCCTTGGCAGCCCAAATAGTCTAGTCAGACACTCATCAGGCGAAGAAGTGGATTGGCCACATTGTTGTCTAAATTACCTCCCCGCAAGGTAACAAAGGGAAATGTAAGCCAAATTTTCTCCTTATCCCTCATGTGGCAGAGAGCGGCTTAGTCCTTTACTACTCGAAGGCCAGTCACAAACTGCCCAAATATTTATCTCCTCGCGGAATTAAAAAGGGAGTTACACTAGAGACTACCCTACCCCTCCCATGACAGATTGTGGATCTTGCCCTAGCAACAATCCAAAAACTTACCCTAACATCACTGTGAAAAGAGTGGGACCGGTACTAGCCTGACCCAAATTGTACATTTCTTGCCATGTGAACGAGCGAAAGCGGGTCTAATTCCAAATTGTCTGATTAGACTAACTCCATGCGGGCAACAGAGATGAGTTGCATCAAAGGCCTATAAAACCCTCATGCAAAGGAGAACGGGTCTAGCCTTTCAACTGTCCAAGTTATTACTTTAACTCCCATCATAGTGAAGAGTGGACCAACCTCATGACCATTCGAAAAAGTTACCTCCTTGGAGAATTAAAAGGACTTAGCTTGACTTGAGGCATCCTAACCCCTTCTTGATGGAGTGTGGGCCCAGTCTTTGACTATTCGACATGAAAAAAACATCTACAACAGCAAAGCACAAAAGAACACTGTCTTCCAGGTCTGCAAGTCTATCACCCTTATGATCAAGAAAGGACGCTTGAGTTTACTTCTTTTCCAACCATATTGCAGATCAGAATGCTATGCAAACAGAAAGCTAAAGGTCGAATTAGCAGGGTAAAGCATCATCAAAAAGTCGACAAGTGAAGAATAAATGGCATCTCAGACCAGACACTATAAGGCTTAACGGAATGCAAATAAAAAGAAGGCTAAAAGAATCAGTGGGTAAAGCACCAACAAAAGGTTGACAAATAGAGAGTAAAAAATATTACAAACCAGGGATGTCTCAAATGAAAAGCTAAAGGGAACAATAGGATAAAGCATCACCAAAATTTCAACAAGCGAAAGATAACTGGCATCATGAACCAAGATGCTATAAGGCAAAAAGAAATGCGAATGGGGCTAAAAGTATCGACGGAGTAAGTAGCACCAAGAGGTCGACAAATAAAGAGCAAACAACATAACAAACCATAAACATTTCAAATGAAAAGCTAAAGGAATTGGCATGGTAAAGCATCACCAAAAAATCGACAAGTGAAGAACAAACGATGTCGCAAGTCGAGACACTATAAGAACTAGAAGGCCTAATTTAGAGCCAGTTGGCCTACTGGCTCAATCTACATAAGAACCAAAAGGACTAATGCCAAAACGGGGATAGTCCTAGAAAGGGTACTTTGTAATACAACCCATACGAGTTGATATATGGGATAAGGGAGGGGACTTGCCATCTTGGAGCTTCTTCCAAGTGACGTTTGACACTTAAGTACTTGTCTAATTCATCAAACAAGGAGCAAGGAGAATCTTTGATATCTTGATAGGGGGACATCGATGACAGACCAAAGAAATGCGGGAAAAGGAGTAGACGAAGGAATCACACCACATTAATGGTACCACAATTCGGACTATATGTTGCATTAATGATTCCATCACAGAGGCTTCTGCATTAAAAGATTCTGACAAAAAAATAGTGGAGAGGATAGGAGTGATCTATCCCCTATGCTCTAAGTATAAATAGTAGACTCTTAAGTACGAAAAACCTCTTTAGACTCTCATTATTCACAAGCTTTCAAATATATTTATTAACTTAAGTATCGAAAACTTCCTAGTATTCAAGGTGGCCCTTTTCCTACTTTCTTCTTCATCTTTTTTGCAGACCTAATCTAAAAGATCCAAATCATTGGAACTTAGTCCATAGGCATGTCAAACATGATATGAACAATATTTATAATTTAAAGTTTGATTTCACACATTTCTTCTAAAAGGAATGTATAAATATGAGATTCAAGTGAAACAAATTACTTTTTATGATGAATTATATCTATTTTTAATTCAATATAAAAAATTAGATATTTTAATGCTATATCTAACATTAGTAAGAGCACTTACATCCGGCCTCTCATATTGCTCTTCTCGTTATTATTTAGGGACCAAAAATATATTTTTGCCCCCACATTCGATCTTCCATTTTAACTGGGTGGATGAACTTATGAATAGTGATCTCCCATATATGCTTAACCCCAACGGCAACTATTGAATCTAAGATTTCAAGTTTCGTATCTACGTGTAGATTTTGATGATAACAAATAAATTCAAGTCTTAAACTCAAATTATTTATGCAATGGAGCGAAGCGCACATCAAGTATAAAATAACAAGTCTACAAATGAAACTCATAGATTATTTTGTACATCTCTTGATAAAATTCAAAATTGGATTATGGCTCCAAATTACTCTTTTTTTTTCATAAAATATCAAATTACTTTTTTCACATATGCAAAATATTTTAAATGTCTTAGTTTTGAAAATTATATTTTTTTACATGTGCATAATATCATCAAACAATATAATTTCGAAAATTATATTTTTTTTTATATAAAAATTTGAATTTGTAAGATGATTGATTATCATATTTGATATGTGCATATTTTGTTTGAAAAATTTGAAGGGTGGTTGTGTTATTTTGACAAATGCAAAAGATAGATGATTTGTTTGAAAATCTTAAAAGGTGGTTGTGTATTTTTTTTTTAAAAAAAAAGATAATTTGGTTTGAAAAACAAATCATGCTCATTTTGTCATGTATGAAAAGTAAAAAATTAGGTTTGATTTCTTTGAAAAATGAATGGAGTTGTCTTTGACAAATGCAAAAAGGAAATGATTTTATTTGAATTTTTTGAAAAGTGAATAGTACTCTTATTTGACATGTGAACCATTTCAAACTTGAATATGAAGACTCATTTGCCTATAAATAGGTCACTTGAGTTTTGCAAAAATCACAACAAGAGCTTACACATCTATTGTTAAGTTTTGCATCATTTTTTCAAAACTCTCATTTTTTCTTTTCTAAAATTTTGAGTCTTAATTCTTATTTTTTTAAGAGAGATATAGGTTACGCTGTATTGTTTCTATCTCACTTATTGATGAGTATACTTTAATAGTCTACCCACTATCAACCCTTATATCAGTAAGAGGGTGCATATAAATTTTGTGTGTGTAGAAGGTGTTCTACGCATGGAATAGTTGAATCACCAAGTGTGAGGTGATTGGAAGTGTAGAGGGTGTTCTACATGGATTTTTTGTAGCAGTACTGCTCAAAGGTATAATAGGTTTCTATCTCCACCTAAAGGAAATTGAATAGTGAATTTGAGATCCTCAAGGGGTAGCTTGAGGCGAGGACGTAGGCAGTAGGGCTGAACCTCGTAAAAATACTGAGTTTGCTTCTTCTTCCCCTACTCTTTATATTTCTTGCTGCTTTATATTTTGTTTATATTTTATATTGTGTATTTGATTTATAAGTGTTAATTTTTATAATATAACCTAATTCACCCCCCTTCTTGTATTAGTCATCTGGACAATAATTGGCATCAGAGCAAAGGCTCTGTTATAAGATTAACTATCTGTTGAGTTAATATCATATGGCTAACATTGCAGCTACTTTCGCTGAAGGTCAATCCAGTAGTCGACGTCCGCTATTTTGTGGAGATAATTATATTTTTTGGAAAGCTAAAATGAGAATATTTCTTCAGTCTCAAGGTTGAGAAATCTAGAAATGTATTGTAAATGGGTCTTATATTCCAACAAAAACTGTTAATGGAGTAAAGGTCAAAAAGGAAGAGGAAGAGTTTGATCGCAAAGATGATAGACTTTTTACTGTGAATGTAATGTCTATGAATTTTCTATATAATGCTCTCAATGGTAATGAATTTAATAGAATAATGACTTGCAGAATAGCAAAGGAAATTTGGGACACTTGGAAGTAACCTATGAAGGAATTTCGCAAGTCAACAAATCAAAAATTTATATTCTTATGCATGAATATGAATTGTTCAAAATGAATGATGATGAATCTTTCTCTTTTATGTATACTCGTTTTACTAATATTATAAATAGTTTGACATCTCTTGATAAAGTTTATTCCAACTTGGAGATAGTAAGGAAAATTCTCAATTCTTTACCAAAACGTTGGGAATCAAAAGTAACGGTGATTCTTGAAGTTGGAGATCTTAAAAAACTTGAAGTAAATGAACTCATCGGGTCACTTATTACCCATGAGTACATATTGAAAATAGAAGAAGAAGAAGGAAAGCAAAAGAAGAGTTTTGCACTGAAAGCCGTTCCTCATGAAAGTGAAAGCAATGAAGATGAAGAAAGCAATGACGAAGAGATTGCAATGATCACAAAAAGATTTAAGAGATTCTTGAAAAATAAATCTCCTCCAAGGAAACCTTTCAAAAAATCTTCCAACAAAAATACAGATAAGAATGATTAATTAATTTGTTATAAATGTAAAAAGTCAGGACATATCAAGGTAGATTGTTCCCTGCTAAAGAAAGATCGATATAAAGGCAAGAAAATAATATAAGGTACTTGAGATGATGATTAAAGTAGTTTAGATAGCGATGCTAGTAATGAATAATTTGTAAATTTTTGTCTTATAGCTAAAGATGATCTTGAGGTAACAAATCTTGAAAATCTCTCTTACGAAGAATTGCAAAATGTTTTGAAAGAGATATATGAAGAATTTGAAAAATTGGGTATTAAATATAATGTTTTGAAAAAGAAAAATTCTTTTTTAATAAATGAAATTGATGTTTTAAGAAAAGAAAATATAGTTTCAAAAGATGAAAAAGATGAACCGAAAAAGAAAGTAACTGATTTAGAAAAGATTGTTGAAAATTTCACAAATGGAAAAAGAAATTTCGAAAAATTTCTTAGTAATCAAAGATGTGTTTTTAATAAGGTAGGCTTGGAATACATGCCAAAAGAAAAACTCAAACACTATAAATTTTTTTTGATAAAGCCATTAAATCAAAACCAGATTTTCAAAGTTCTTTTCTTAAAAATAGATTTGTAAAAAAAAAAACATTATTACAATAACTCAAATTCTTCAAGTATGTTACATTTTATTTGTAATTTTTACAATAGAAATGGTCATAACTATCATACTTGTCCTATTAGAAGAAAATATATAATAACTATTAGGGTCATATGGGTACTAAAGAATCTTATTTTTCTAATACTAATAAATAAAGGATCCAAAAAACGTGGGTACCAAGAAAAATTATTTTAATTATTTTTGTAAGTATGCATGAAGTCTTCCGTAAGTAAAACAAGATGGTTTTTAGATAGCGGATGCTCAAGACACATGATAGGAGATAAAACTAAGTTCATTGATCTCACTCGTAAAGAAGAATGATACGTGATATTTGGAGATAATTTAAAAGGGAAGATCGTAGGAATAGGTAAAGTTGGTAATAAGTCTTCTATCATAATTGAAGATGGTCTACTTGTTGAAGATCTAAAACATAATCTTTTAAGTATAAGTCAATTATGTGATAAATGATTTACAGTTACCTTAAAAAAGGATAAGTACATTGTTTTGAATAATCATGGTTGCAATGTTTGTTTTATTGCTCTTAGAAACAATAATGCTTATACAATTGATTTTGAAGAAATTGCCTCACGAGATACTATTTGTTTATTAGCTCAACATGAAAATAATTGGTTATGGCATAGAAGGTTAGGTCATGCAAACATGGAACTTATTTCTAAACTTTCAAAAAATGATCTTGTGAGAAGTTTGCTAAAAGCAAACTTTTTTAAAGACAAAATCTGTGATGCATGCCAATTTGGTAAACAAACAAAAACTTATTTCAAAATCAAGAAACATATTTCCACTACTAGACCTTTACAACTAATACATATGGAACCTTTTTGGACCAAACAAAATTGCGAGTCTGGGAGGAAAATGTTATGCATTTGTTATTATTGATGATTTCTTTAGATATACTTGGGTCATCTTTCTCGCTCATAAAGATGAGGTACATATTTACCAAGTTATGTAAGAGAATTCAAAATGAAAATGGCTATACTATTTCAAACATCTGAAGTGATAGGGGAAAGAGTTTGTCAATAAAGATATTGAGTCTTTTTGTGATGAAAATGGTTTTCTGTATAATTTCTCTACTTCTCGAACTCCTCAACAAAATGTGATAGTAGAGAGGAAGAATAGATCTCTTCAAGAAATGGCAAGAACAATGCTTAATGAAAATAGTTTATCTAGTTAATTTTGGACCGAAACGATAAGTATTGCATGTTATGTTATAAATAAAGTTATGTTAAGGTCTAAATTAAATAACACCCCTTATGAGCTTTGGAATGGGAAAAAGCTCAATATTGGTTACTTTCATGTATTTGGATGCAAATGTTTTATACTCAATAACAGAGATAATTTATGAAAGTTTGATGCAAAATCTGATGAAAGATTCTTTCTTGGGTATTCAACAAATAGTAAAACTTATAGAGTATTCAATAAATAGACCTTAATTCTACAAGAATCTATGCATGTAGTATTTGATGAATCTAACTCTCTATTATCTAAGAAATCTATTGATAAAGAATCAGAAGGTACAAATAACACAAATTGTTTCAATCTCGACAAAGAAAATACAATGGAAGAAGTCCAATATAGAGACATCAGGAAAGATCATCAAGATTTAGTATAAGATGCAACCAAACAGTGGAAACATCTGAAAGATCATCTAGTGGAACAAATTTTAGGAGAACTTTCACGAGGTATAAGTACTCGATCATCTATTAGAAATATTTGTAATCACACTATTTTTTTTTTATCTCAAATTGAACCCAAAAATATTGTTGAAGCACTTATTGATGAATCATGGATTCTAGCTATGCAAAAAGAGTTAAATCAATTTGAAAGAAATAATGTATGGACATTTATTCCTAAACCCAAAAATCATGCTATTATTGGAACAAAATGGATTTTTAGAAATAAGAAAGATGAGTCTGGAATCATCACTAGAAATAAGACTCGACTTGTACCCAATGTTTCAATCAAGAGGAAGGAATCGATTATGATGAAACGTATGCACCTGTCGCAAGATTAGAAGCTATTCGAATGTTACTTACATATGCATGTTATAAAAATTTTAAACTTTTTCAAATGGATGTTAAAAGTGTTTTCTTAAATAGTTTTATAAATGAAGAGGTATATGTTGAGCAATCTCCAGGTTTTGAAAATTATATTTCTCCTAATCATGTTTTTAAGCTCACAAAAGTATTATATGGACTCAAACAAACTCCTAAAGGTTGGTATGAGAAGTTTAATAGTTTCTTAATTGAAAAAGATTTTTCAAGAGAAAAGATCGATACAACTCTTTTCATCAAATATGAACAGCATGATATTCTTGCAGTTCAAATTTATGTTAATGATATAATATTTAGTGCTACTAATGAAAATATTTGCTAGAATTTTGCTAAGAGCATGCAGGAAGAAGTTGAAATGAGCATGATGGGAGAACTTAATTTTTTTCTTGGATTACAAATCAAGCAAGCAAAAAATGGATCATTTATTAATCAGTCAAAATATATCAAAAAGTTACTCAAAAAGTTTGAGATGGAAGGTGCGAAAGTAATTGGAACACCAATGAGTCCAACTACAAAATTTGATAAAGATGAAAGCGGTAAGTCAGTTGACTCAAATGTATATTGAGATATGATTGGTAGTTTATTATATTTGACAGCTAGTAGACCTGATATTATGTTCAGTGTATGTTTATGTGCACGTTTTCAATCATCTCCAAAGCAATCTCATTTGATTGCAGTCAAGCGTATTTTTAGATATCTTGCCAGTACCATTGACCTAGGGTTATGGTATGCTGAACATACTTCTTTCGATCTTATTAGTTATTTAGATGCGGATTATGCTGGTTGCGAAGTTGATCAAAAAAGTACTAGTGGAACATGTCATTTTTTAGGTCATGCACTTGTTTCATGGTTTAGTAAAAAGTAAAATTATGTTGCATTATCTACAATTGAGGCAGAATATGTTGCTGCAGGCAGTTGTTGTACTAAAGTTCTTTATATGAAGCAACAACTTGAGGATTTTAAACTTATGTACAATCATATTCCTATTAAATGTGATAATATTAGTATTATAAATCTTTCAAAGAATCCAATACAACATTCTAAGACTAAGCATATTGAAATTAGATATAATTTTCTTAGAGATCATGTGCAGAAGAGCGATATTGTATTAGAATTCACTAGCACACATGATCAATTGGTATACATTTTCACAAAACTCCTAACAGAAGATAGACTATGCATGATTAGAAAAGAAATAGGAACGACGCATGCCATGAATATCTGCTAGATATTTTTATTCCATTATCTCAAATGACCCACAGAAACTTGAGACGTTTAGCCTCATCATTCAAACGCTTTTGCTCTTCATAGATCAACATGTCATCCTTATCTAAAGGATTAGGTAATCGAAATGCAGAGGCATGTAAGGATTTTAAATCCTTATTCTGTTGCTTTAAGTCTACTATTTTTCTATTAGACTCTTGAACAAGTCGTTGAAGAACATCGATCTTCTCATTAAACTTCTCTATCTCGCGGGTTTTGGATTGCAACCGAGCGGAAAAAAGCGATAATGGACGATGAGTATCGAGTTTCGAAACTCACAAGTTTGTAAATGGCATCATGATCTGATTTATTAGCCAAATAAGTGTTTTGTTGCTTCATGGCGCCTACAACAGATGTAGAAATAGTTTGAGGTGAAGAATACCTCATATCTTGATCACGAGAAACATTGAAAGAAAATTGATGAGCCATTGAAATTTTGTAGAGTGTGAATGAAAATGAACTACATAGATGAGAAGAAAACTTGATGCGAATTAAATAAAACTAAGAATTATTTTTATAAAGATGAAAATAAGTACAAGATAAACTATCATCTCTTCAAATCTTACTTAGTCAAGCTTACAAGATATGCCGGATGCATATTGTCAAAAGTTACCAAACTAAGTCAGCGAGATTAATTACAATTGTCCTTATTTCTCTCGTGAAACGTTGCCATTATCTGCTGATATTGACTCTGTACTTAAACTATCAAACTCTCACTCGTTCTGATTCCTCTATTCGAAATTTAAGAACACGAGCTAATTCCGTCAAATCTTTATTTTTTTACTTTAACCTCTTATTCTTTCTACCTTTATTTGCAAGTTTTGATGCAGCTCAGATATTTGATTGTTAAGTTGATCAACCGTATTCGCCCTCGCCAATAACATTTGAGACATGGTTGTAACAGAGGCAGCATATTAAGTACTAAGAGTTCTGGATCCTCAACAATCTCAGAATCAATTTTACCAGAAAAATGCATCTTTGCTTCTATCATGGTATTGATAACGTCAGGAGACAAAATAACTGGTTGGGATGGTTGTTGATTCAAATCTGAAAGATTAGTGAAAGAAATAGAAATTTTCTCAGCCATTCTATCATTTTGAATAAACAGAAATTGGATCAATGAGTGGTGTGAGAGTTTATTTGAGTATCCGATAGGTGAAAATGGTCTTTTAAACAGCAACTTTCAAATCTCGATAATATTTTATTTGTCAACAATATCACGCGAATTTGAATCTGCTTCCGCACCGATTGCTAGAGCTAGACCTCCAACCTTTACAGGTTTTGTCGGATACGCGTGGTTCCGCACCGAATTCTCTACAGGCTTTACTAATATACCGTTTTATTTGTCTATTAGTTATTATAGAAAGATATCTTATTGAGCTAATTATGATTCCTTTTTAATGATGCCAAAAGGGGGAGAAGTTTTAGACGTAAATATTTAGATTTTTAACTCTGTTATATATGCTGTAATTATGTTTATCTATTACTTGAAAAACTAAAGCATATTCTCAAGGGGAGTTTAAGTATTACTACAAGTCTCAAAATTCTACTAAGTATTTATTATCATCAAAAAGGGAGAGATTATTGAATCCAAGATTTCAAGTTTCGTATCTACGTATAGATTTTGATGATAACAAATAAATTCAAGTCTCAAGCTCAAATTATTTATGCAATGGAGTGAAGCGCACATCAAGCATAAAAGAACAAGTTTACAAATGAAGCTTATAGATTATTTTGTACATCTCTTGATAAAATTCAAAATTGGATTAAGACTCCAAATTACTCTTTTTTTTTCATAAAATATCAAATTAATTTTTTCACATATGCAAAACATTTTTAAATGTCTTAGTTTTGAAAATTATGTTTTTTTACATGTGCATTACATCATTAAACAATATAATTTCAAAAATTATATTTTTTTATATAAAAATTTGAATTTGTAAGATGATTAATTATCATATTTGACATGTGCATATTTTGTTTGAAAGTCTTTAAAGGTGGTTGTGTGTTTTTTTGACAAATACAAAAGATAGATGATTTTGTTTGAAAATTTTGAAGGGTGGTTGTGTATTTTTTTGACAAATGTAAAAGATAGATGATTTGTTTAAAAATCTTGAAAGGTGGTTGTGTATTTTTTTGACATATGCAAAAAGAAAATGATTTGGTTTGAAAAATGAATCATACTCATTTTGTCATGTATGAAAAGTAAAAAATTAGGTTTGATTTTTTTGAAAAATGAATGGAGTTGTCTTTGACAAATGTAAAAAGGAAATGCTTTTATTTGAATCTTTTGAAAAGTAAATAGTACTCTTATTTGACATGTGAACCTTTTCAAATTTGAATATGAAGATTCATTTGCTTATAAATAACTCACTTGAGTTTTGCAAAAATTACAACAAGAGCTTACACATCTATTGTTAAGTTTTGTATTATTCTTTCAAAACTCTCATTCTCTCTTTTCTAAAATTTTGAGTCTTAATTCTTATTTTTTTTGAGAGAGATATAGGTTGCGCTGTATTGTTTCTATCTCACTCATTGAAAAGTGTATTTTGATAATCTACCCACTATCAACTATTGTATCAGTAAGAGGGTGCATTTAACCATTGTGTGTGTAGAAGGTGTTTTACACAAGGAATAGTTGAATCACCAAGTGTGAGGTGATTGGAAGTGTAGAGGGTGTTTTACACAAATTATTTGGAGCAGTACTGCTCAAAAGTGTAATAGGTTTCTATCTCCACCTAAAGGAGATTAAATAGTGAATTTGAGATCTTCAATACGTAGCTTGAGGCAAGGACGTAGGCAGTGGGGTTGAATCTCGTAAAAATACTGAGTTTGCTTTTTCTTATCCTACTATTTATATTTCTTGTTGCTTGATATTTTGTTTATATTTCATATTGTATATTTGATTTATAAGTGTTAATTTTTATAATATAACCTAATTCAACCCCTCTTTTGTATTAGTCATCTGGGCAACAGCAACCATCATCCCGCACCATCTCTCACTCTCTCGAGCCCTCTCCATTGCAGCCTACCTCTTTCTTGTCTTCGTTCCTATACTCCACCGCCAACAATTTCTTTCCCACTTCCACTTTATTTCATGCCGGTAAGATCAAAGCAACCCCATTTTTCGTGGTCTGCGATTTTCGAGCCCTCTCTCTAGGGTTACATCGAACCTTTCCATTTCTTTAACAATGGTTGAATTTGGTTGTTCTAGGGTTGATTTTGGAATTATCGAGCTCCTCAATTTCATGGGATTTCGTGTGTCTCTTCCATTTTGGCTTGTTCCCTTACGGATTGGGTTGATATTGTTGTGGATTTTCACTTATATTGTTGTGGATTTTGTGGATATCATTTGGGTTGCTGCTCAACCCTGAAAGTAGGCCTAGGGTTTGCATCCGTTGGTTTATTTAATCCCTATATTTTGCTATCATTCCCGAAACTAGGGATCTTGGTTTGTTAAGATTTCGATTTGGTCACTACTATTCATTTTCCCTTGTTGTGGATGTTATAGGATGATCATATTTTCTTATCCTTGTACTGATTGTTGTGGTTTGTTGCTGCCAATTTCCATCCTATTGGAACAAATGTTGTGGATTATTGCTTTATCTTCCTTGGTGTGGATGTTATAGGAATTATGATTTGTTGTTGCCCCTATGTTGATTGTTTCCTTGGTGTAAATGTTATAGGATGATCATATTTCCTTTAACTAGTTTGTGTTCTTGTTCGTGTTATTTCTTAAATCATGGATTTTGAGGGTATTCAAGGGTTAGATGTTTGGAATTTGCTTCCCTCTAAATTTGTATGAGTTTGTGGCTCTATATTTGTAATCACTGCACTAGTTTATATGATTTAACTTTAGCTGTTCTACATGGTGTTGGAAGACTCTATTTTCTCTTTTATTTTCCCTAGAATACATGCTTATAAGTTTTACATGATTTAACTTTAGATGTTTTACAAGTTTGGGGCTTTTGATGTTCTGCATTAGTTTAAACGGTAAGGAATTATGGTTGGGAATCAATCTTTCAAAGTATTTTAATTCATTTTCTTTACCACATTTGAAACTAGTTTGGATACTAATGCTATGATTTTGTTCAAGCCTGCTCCGAGTGTTCAAGCTTGCTAATGCTAATGCTATGATTTCTTTACCAAATTTTAATTCATTTTCTTTAACAAATTTAAAACCAATTTATTCCATGATAATGCTATGATTTTTTGTTGCTCCGGTGCTGATTTTGTTCAAACTAATTTTGTCTAGCTTGCTCCAGGTATTCATGTTAACTTTTAGGGACCTTTGAAATTCATTGTTTAGCATCTTTGAAATTCATTTGTTGCTAATAGGATCGCATTTTTTTTGTCTATGTCCTAGTGTTTAAATTTATAGAAAAAAGTTTATTTTATAATGAAAACATAGACCATTTTAAAAGATGGTTTAAGTTTGTATTACATATTTTTTCGTGCATCCAATAGGACATAGATATTATATCCCTCTATATTTTGAAGATGATTTTTTTCCTTAACTGCCAGGCGTTGCTTCATCACATTCACTCTATATTATATCCTTCATCTCACTACACTATTATTACTACACTTTTTTGATGCATGTTGGTGCTAAATTGAGCTGTCCTACTGCATTTTGTGTGTTTACAATTAGTTATTTGATTTTGGGTGTTTGACTTCGTATTGGGTCTCTCTAGGGGATGGACGTTTAAGCTGCAAGTTGTGATGAATAGGCTCAATTAACAAGTGCTCAGGCATTGAGAGACATCGATATGGTAGGGTAATCCATGAAGTTTGGATACCCGCAATTGGCAACTGGTTTTCATGACTTTGTATCCATTGTTGCATGCCTCGTGTCGAGCAAGTGTATTACGTTAACATTTTACCACTCTGACCCCTGTTACAATTAATCTATATACTATCGCGTTTCTACATAGATTTTGTGTGTATTTTATTACTTTATTTTTTACAAATTTGAAGTAAAAAACAACCTAATGCTTGCGTCAGTAGTAGTACAACCAGTGTATCACGCTCAGGAAACACGTGTCGCAACGAATACCTGGTGTGTTTTGTGGCATTAAAGCTTGTCGATGAACAACACACATCGACGAGCATGATGGTCGTCAATTTTTTGGTTGTCAAAATTATGAAGTTAATTCACGCAACCGTTCTAATTTTTTCCCAAAATTTCTTTTCGTAAGCATTTATAATTAATTGTGAATTCAATTAATGTTGGATGGGCATACGAATTCTTTTACAGGTATGACTCTGAAATACCTCCATATGGACAGATGACAATTAATTAATTAAAGAACGATCTTCTGAATATACAAGTCTCGTTGGACGTCCAAAGTAGCAGACACCATTTGAAAATTGACGTGAACAGGCGTAAGAGAACAGTGAAAAATATGGGTAATTAGTTTTATTTTTATTAGTTGGTTAATCGTAATATTACTGTATTTTGAGAAATTGTGAGATATATTCCACCCCTTGGATTGTAATTATACAACTTACTTGCATGGATGTTTTGTAAATTTAAGTGGATTTGAAATTGTTTTTGGTACATATTCCTTTCGTTCTTTTTGGTACTTATTCATTTACTTCTTAAATATTTTTTTTAGGTTGATTTATTATTGTATTAAATTTATGTATTCAAAAATCTCATAATCTAAAAAATTTTATGCCATATTTTTTTTTATAGTCAATTGAAGTTAGAAATAATTAAAAAAGACAAAAGAGTATGTTGTTAAGAATAAAAATGAAGGTGAGAGAAAAAAGTAATAAAGAATAAATAAAAAATGTTATTTTAATATATGAGAAAAAGTATAAGATATAGGATGTTAGAGGTTTTTTGAAGGTGATTAAAATAAAATAAAAAATACGCTTTTTATTAAAATTTGAAAAAATTATGGTAAAAGAAAATGTGAGTCTCTAATAACATTAAAATTTTGAACCGTATGATTTTATCAGATAATTCACAACTCAAAATGGTACATTCACATCAATTGATTGATGAAAAATTCGTTATCTTTATGATTAAAGGGATGGGTCTCATGTCAATGACTGGAGAAGAGCAATTGCCGCAGCGGGGACACTGGAGGAGAACAGTGAAGGACGAAAGCAAGGGCACATCCTTTTACG
Source organism: Platycarya strobilacea (assembly GCA_036898215.1). Classification (NCBI taxonomy): domain Eukaryota; kingdom Viridiplantae; phylum Streptophyta; class Magnoliopsida; order Fagales; family Juglandaceae; genus Platycarya; species Platycarya strobilacea. Next base: position 26,487,725 of record CM072551.1, read on the forward strand.
ATTTTCTGGCCAATGTCTTTAAAAGTCTTCATCCATTATTATGCGAAGGAAAAAAGGTTAGCCGACTAATGCTGCAATTCTCTACATAAATTGAGGTCTATTTCTGCATCTCCAGTCCCATCAATATGTACTGCTGAATTGCAATTGTTTACGTGGGGTAGGAGAATGATAGGAGTATAATTCACATCACGGTTAACGATACTTAATTATTTATCTTATTAACTATATTTAATTTTTGAAAAATGAAAGGATTATAATTTATCTACAATTCTTTTATTATATTTTTTTAAATTTTTTTAAAAAATTTACTTAATAATTAAAGAAATAATTATTAATGTAGTAACTCTCAAATAATATTCTTCTTCTACTCTATTAAAATAATAATACTTTATTATTATTATTTTTACTACTTTATTTTATATCTTTAATTATTTCTAATAAAATATAATTAAAATTTAATATAGAGATAAATAATAACTCCCAAATTTAAAAATTTATTGTAGCACTCTATATAAACTCATTCTTTATTATGAAGATTCAGATGTAAGTTGAATTTGTAATAAAATTTTAAAATAAATCTTATAATTTAATGAAAAAGGACTTTTGATACGTTTAAAAATTAAATAAAAAGTATTTTTATTTTTATTTATTTATTTTATTTTTATATTTGATCAAATATGATAAATTTTTTCTAATATATATACAAACTTATATTTTTTGAAGAAAGATTTTAACGAATCGATTAATAGTGCTCTAACCCTTTCTATTGAGGATTTGCTCCCTGACAAGCACCGAGGACGAGCTTCTCAACTTCATATTTTTTGAAGAAAGTCACACGAATTGTCTGATTTAGCAGCTGTATATCATGTAACCGGTTCATGACCCGGTGAATTTAAATACTTTTGGCCGCTTCATTCTTGACAAATTATATTGTCAAAGCCATGTAACTTAGGATTTGCTTGGATTCGAAGATGAGATGAGTTGAGAGGAATTTAGTTTATTTTTTAATATTATTATTATTTTAAAATTTGAAAAAAATATATTAGAATTTGAAAAATGTGTATTGAGATTTGAAAAAAAGTATATAGCAATTTGTGTTTTATATAAAAAATTATAAAAATATAATGATAAAATAGAAGTAAGTTGAGATGAGCTCAATCCACTTCCAAATTCAAACGGGACCTTAATCGACATAATTTTCATCCTCTAAAATGAAACTTTGAAGTTTGAAACTCCTATCTCTTTATCTCTTAAATGGATAAAAAAAGGTCTCGTACACTTTCTTAAAAAGTATATACATATGAAAATCATATAAATTATTTTATAATAAAAATTTTACTTGTTAAAAAAATATATACAATACTTACATATATATTATAAAGCTATATCTTAGAGTATTGACATTAGATCTATTATTAGACTCATCAAATATAAATTTGATAATTTTATCAAAAATAATTTTATATTGGACTCATCAAAATCCATTAACTCAAACTTTGAGTTACAGTATTTGAACAATATCCTTTATATTTAAAAAGTTACTATTCACTTATCAAAATATTTTTTATTGTTTTTTAATATGTTTATTGGATGAATAAATTATAAATGTGTTTGTTGGAATCATAAATTGTATATTATATTATTATTTTGATGAATTTAATGTGGAGTTATAGATATGAATGTATTGATTTTTCATCAAATTTATATTTTTTATTAAATTTCGAAGGAAATTTTGATATAACTAATACCAATTATAACGCCTCGATCTTTAGGGTCTGGAGAGTTAACTCATTTTTTTTTCTAAAAAAAAAAAACCATCTCCAATCATACAAAAGCTACAACTCTGAAAACTCCATAATTATATCAAATTTAAATCGATCAACATAAATATTCATGAACCTCCACAAAAGTACCAACAAGAAATCTTAAATAATAAAAAGTATAAATCTCCACAAAGATGCAAAATATCCAAACTCGACAAATTAAAAATAATCGTCTACAATAACTTTGCTAAATAAGACCCAAAAGACAACTTGTACCCTTAGACACTTATTCATTTACGTTTACCAAACCTTTCTAAAATTTGCTACTCATGCTTTCCAGTCGAACTATCACAGTTATCTAAAAATATTATAAAGATAATGGGTGAGTTATCAACAAATCAGTAAGTAGAGAATATATACTAGTGTGCAAGCATGAACATTTATCAAATTCAGAATACAAAACAAAAAATATTTCTTATTTTCAGAATGCAGGATCAGATCATGAAATCAAAAATTAGAGCGAAAGTTCAGTATAAACAGAATAAAAAATCTCTTTGGTATAGCAAACTGAAATATTTTATCAGAACAGAAATATCATGTTTAACTCTTATGGTAGGGTTGTGCAAATCTCAGTGGCTTACTAAGCAAAAATAGAATGTAAATTTTTCCTTATTATTTTTGGAGTCTCGAATATACACACAGGAAAGACTATACAAAAAATCATTTTACAATCAAAGTAGGTACACCAAAAACATAGAAATTAATACCAACCCAGAACAGATAGAGCGGAACAGAAACAAAGTGTCTTGCCAAAGGTTTTTAGAGATTACATTATCAGAATCAGAACATTTTTAGAACAGAATATAATCAGATCTCAGAAAATATACTTTAAGCACAAACTTTCATATTTGTTCTTTTTCAGTTTAGAAACAGAATGCACAAAATTAGTTTATGTCTACACCAGTCATGCAAAAAAATATGTTATTTTTATATAGAATTTCATGTAAATGCTGAAACAATTAATTGAGGTAGTTTTAAATAATTTCTTTTTATCAAAAAACATGCATATTTTTTAAAATTGATTCTAGTTCATAATTTTAATGTAAAGTTTAGCATAAGAATTTCGTTTACCTAAACTTTTTAGTTTTATGAAATTAACCTTAATAAATCTGATAAGAAATTAATCACCACCTAAAAGAATAACCACATAATGTCCGTAAACTTTCAATCATCCATATGTTTTGATATTTAAGCCTAAAAGATTGAGATAATCTATATTCCTAAGAATCTAAAATTTTTCAAATCCTAAATATCAACACTCACCATAAATCAAACGGTATCTAAAATAACCACTATGATTGAACTAATAAAATAAGAGCATTTCTAAAAATATAGTAATTTAGTATTAACAAGTTGAGTTAACAAATCCGCATACGGTATAGAATTTTTTGAAATTTACTTGTGAGGTCCATTGAAACATGTCCCATATAATAAAATATTACACTGCTTCGAGAAAACAAACCCATAGCTTTTTAAAAGAAAAACAAACGCATTTCTATTTATTTTTAAAAAATAAACTATAAACTAAATTGCTCTCACAAGATAACGTTTAAAACATTGTTTTGTTCATATAAAAGACAAGTATCAAAAACAAGGTTCATCACATATGAAATTAAGGGAAACTCAGGCTACTTAAAAGACAATGATATATTAGGAAATGATAAAACTTCATGCACGAACCCATTGATAAATTAAGGTTTGGTTTATTTTTAGAGATGTGATTGGGATAAATTAAGATTAGAGTGAGAAGTTAAATAAAACACGTGTATGCAGGGATGCCGATTTGATGGGGCCATCTTACATGGGCTCTTTGAGGAAATGTATGGGTCTACTTCGTGGGGAATGGGCCATTATACGGCCTGGAATCATGAGGCCCAAGTTCCAATTACAATAGCAAATTAAAAATGGCTGGAAAATTAAAAGCCCAAAAGGGGAGAACGATTAGTTGGTCCCGGCGGGGCTCGAACCCGCGACCTTCGGCTCATAAGACCAACGCTCTAACCAACTGAGCTACGGGACCTCTTTCTGGAGGATCACAGATACTTTTGTAGTCTTTTTCAAAACACTCTATTTTACGAAAGTTTTGTAGTTCTAAATTTTAATCACTGATCTAGGGTGTTCGATCAAGATAACGCACCCATCTAAGTTTTGTAGTTCTTTTTCAAAGTGAAGACTTTTACTTGGTCGAGTAGATAACGCACAAATCATGAAATGGTGTTCGATCAAGATAAGAAAAATGGTGATGCTAGTACCTTTGGGCTTAGTTGAGACTGACAAATCACTCAGGAGCACGTTAGACGCGCCCATCATCCCTCTCCAAAATTGTTGGTTCTAATGATACATAAGAAATATATAACTTTGCTTTTTATATATAGTAATAGATAAATTAATAGGGAGAAAAAGCGATTGAAAGAGGAGAGAGAATTTTATTAAGCTTGGTTTTGTGTGTATGATTAATGCTTATAGCCCTTTAACAAATTCTTGCCTTTTCTTGCAGGAACAAAACTAATATTAAAAAATATTTTATTTTAATTTTTATCTTATTTTATGTGATTTTTTTAAAGAAGACTTAAAATAAGGTTTATTTATTTATAGTAAAGAGTCGTGTACACTGTGTATCCACTTCGATCTCCACTTACCCTTATCCTATCAAAAATCCTTTTTTCAACTTTTAAATAATGCTGGTGCTTGTTTGTGCACTTCCTTCTATATTTGTTTAGATTACATATACATGCACTGACACATTGTTTATACGTGGGAATAACCAAGGACGCAGATGCTGCTCCACTGCTAAAGGCAAAATAATTATACATACAAATTATAAACGATTATACAAAAAAAAAAAAAAATCACAAACATTGTAAAAAATTTACTTATTTATAATCACTTAATTTTAGTGAAATGATTATTTACAGTCAAAATTAGTCAAAATAATCTTTTCATTACAATTAATTAATCACAAAAATTCAATTTTTTTTAAGTAAAATTGCCGTAAATAATTTTATAAGTTAACATATCACATCGTAAGTTTATGAATTGCGAAAATTCCTCTGGAAACTCCTCCCCAATTTTGATCAAGATGTAGATTTCATGTAATGGCCGAACCAACACAGTAGATCTTACCAATGTTTATGACTTTATTCCTAATATCAACAACCAAAACCCAGAATTAAAGGGTTAAGCCCAAATGGCAAGGATAGACATTGCAGTAGAGCCAAGGGTTAAGGCAGTGTAGGAAGCCTTTTTCAACCATGGACTGGAACTCATCATCTTATTGTGGAAGAAATCGACGGCAATGAGATCCACGAGAGCCATGTATATTAGTATTCCTGAAGAGAATGACCCCAACAATCCCTCCATTATCAAAGCATTTGTGCTACTGTCATCGTAACCTGTCACCGAGAATATTATCATTCCCATCACTATCCCCATCGGCGTTGTCACTGAGAACATGAAGCACATGTATGCCGTCGTTCCAAAACCAAAACCCGCCTGCAATTTTCACCATCATCACCGACATTAATTAGCTACAAACAACGATGATTATTATTATTTTTTCTAATAGAAAAGGACACCCCCCCCCCCCCCCCCCCCCCCGGCGGGGGGCGATCAGTGTAGATATTCTCATTATTGGACGTGACTATAAGAACCACTCTCTATTGTAAAATGTCCGATTTGAAGTATAGCCATTATCCGATGGGCGAGCCCGTCACCCTATTACCACCAAGACATCAATTAGTCCAAAGCACATCTCATAATCTGAAAATCAGGTTTTACTGCCACAACTAATTTCAACTTATGTGCTGACTCAAATTCTTGACTTTGAAGCTATGTAATACAATATCGTCCCAACTAAACTACCAGGATTATTAATCCTATTACGCATGAAAACATATAATTCCTAAGATGCAAGACGCAATATCGATTTAAGTATTTAATAAAATTCCGTGATGTCTCTAAATCCTGAAACCAATCAGATCACATCTCTCAGTGTTGAGATAGCACTTCCTCTGGTCCCCAAGTCTCGAGTTGATGTGTTCTGTCATTGTAGTAAGAATGTAAACAAACACGTGTCGGCATGTTGGTGTTTGTGTTTTACGTCAGTCTATTGACTGTTAGTACTAAGGATGTTTGTAGCCTTAGTTTTTTTAAAGCTATAGAATGGAGAAGTGTCACAAATAATCTTACAATCTGCAGTTAACTTGGATTACGATTCTTTAAAATCAGAAATTAAAATTGGGATTGAGAATAAGGAGGTTCATGTAGATTGATGAAATTAAAAGAAGTAAAAATACCTGAGCAATGCAGCCTCCGAGACCCATGCCTTCAAAGATCTGGTGGAAAGCAAGAGCAGCCACGAGAGGCCTGATTGTGCACTGGTTCTGAGACATCCCCATCGTCACTCCGATTATCACCGAGTGGAATATTATCCCTATCTCCAGCACCTGCGACACCAGCCTCTGCTTCTGCCTCACCACCTCTGCCGCTACTCGCTCCTCCTCGCTCGTTCCCGATTCGCACCTCGATTCCTCCGACTTTTTTCTCTCCAACAACTCCTCCTGCGTCAGCGCCGGCACCGGCGAGTAGTGTTCGGCATGGCTGTGGCTTTGCTCCACGTGCGAGCTGGCCGTGATGTCAACGAGAAGAGCGAGCAACGCACCCACCATGGTGACCAGGCCTGAAAAGGGGAAGTCCTTCCATGGGTGATGGGAGGCGACGTGGCAGTCAGAGATGGCGGTGAAGGCTTCGGGAAGTACGTGGACGAGGGATGTGGAGAGGATAACTCCGGCGGCGAAGCATTTGATCAAGAGGACGGCCTTGTCGTAGAGGGGTTTTCCTTGGAAGTAGCGGGCGAGGAGCACCGGCGAAGATATTCCGACGACGCTAGTAAAGAAGATTACCCAGATGGAGATGAACTTCAGCTGCGCCGCCGCCTTACCGTCCCGGCACGCCAGGGCTCGAGCCGTGTCCAACACGCACGCGGCCATGGCGAATTGAACTCGGATTACAAACAGATTCAGAGAGAGAGAGAGAGAGACCGAGTACGGGGTTTTAGACTTTTGTGGACTTTGTTGCGAGAGCTAAAAACTGAGATTGGGAGAGAGAGAAGATTGTGCGGTGGTGGAGTGAGAAAAAAGAAGTTGAATTTAATGGAGTGGGCCATTTAAGTGACTTCGTGGACGTTTTTCACGGGTTCATTTCTTTGCTCCGTACGTGAATTTTAGAGTGGGGGAGAAGGTGTGTTTTTTCCATGAAAAAATTTAGACTGCAGCTTACTCTGTCCAGAGCCACAATAACCACTCTTTTTATTGTTTATATGAAAAGCACTGCTATAAGCACAAATAAATTTTATAAAAAAATCTTCAAAAATTAGTGTCACGTATTACCATTTCTAGCTTGATCTCCTCACCCGATCTCCTCCATTCACTAGCCCAACCATTGAGCACCGCCACCTACAACGACGTAACTAGCGTCATCCCCACCTCAAACCAACGACTACCCCATGGACCCAAAAAAGTGGCTGGAGATACCGGTGGAGAAACCCAACGACGTAATCGGTGGAGAAATCCATGGGAGAGTGAGAGAGTGTGGAGGAGATGTAGGCTTCGACTGGGGAAGATTAGGCTAGGAGGAGGTTGTTGGTGAGGAATGAGGTTGACGGTGGTGGCGGTGAGGCAGTACAGTGACAAACGGCAGAGCTGTAGGTAGCAACTCTTGTGTGCGAAACCCATTTCGGGTTGGGTATGCATGTACGATGGAGGAGGTAAGGGAGGCTGGGATGGCTTGGTTTTGGTCGAAGGTGGCCAGGGGTGCTCGTCGGCAGCTCAAGGTGGTGCCAGTGGCGGCAGTTGGGGCTGAACTGGGAAGAACCCATGTATGAGAAATCCATTCAGGTTGAGCTCGCGTGTGAGAGAAGGAGCTGCCGTGAGGGGTTGTTAACGGTGGGGAGATATTTGCCGGCGTGAAGGGAAGCTGGTGAGGTGGTTGGTGGTGCCACAAGTGGCCAGCGGTGGTGGATTCCATGGAGAGGAAGAAACGGCAATGGGGTCGGCCAAGGGGGGAGGGGAAGAAAAGGAAGAGGAAAAAAAAAACACGTGGCACAATACTAATATGTCACATTAGTATGTGAGATTTTTTTGTGGGATCCCTTTGTGTCTCTAGTGTTTTCCTTATATAAATAGTAAAAATATTATTTATGTGAGTAATTATTGTGGATTGCAACCTGCAATGCACAGTGAGCTCCAGTCCAACACAGTTCTTTTTCTATATTCATTTTTCAATATGTTTTCATAACTTTTTAATTAATTTAATCTTATGTTATTTAATTATTATATTTTAAAATTTTTTAAAATAAAATAAAATAAAATAAAACAAAACAAAATAAATTATTTTAATTATTTTAAAATTTATAATAATAATTGTTGAATCCAAGGTTTTCAAATTTTGTATCTACGTGTAACTTTTGATGATAACAAATAAATTCAAGTTTTAAACTCAAATTATTTAGACAATGGAGCGAAGCGCACATCAAGTATAAAAGAACAAGTTTACAAATGAAGCTCATAGATTACTTTGGTACATCTCTTGATAAAATTCGAAATTGGATTAAGACTCCAAATTACTTTTTTTTTTCATAACATCAAATTACTTTTTTCACATATGCAAGACATTTTTAAATGTCTTAGTTTTGAAAATTATATTTTTCACATGTTCATAATATCATCAAACAAAATAATTTAGAAAATTATTCTTTTATATATAAAAATTTGAATTTATAAGATGATTGATTATCATATTTGACATGTGTACATTTTGTTTGAAAGTCTTAAATGACGATGGTGTGTTTTTTTGACAAATGCAAAAGTTAGATAATTTTATTTGAAAATCTTAAAAGGTGGTTGTGTGTTTTTTTGACAAATGTAAAATGTAGATGATTTTGTTTGAAAATCTTAAAGGGTGATTGTGTATTTTTTTAACATATGCAAAAAAAAGATGATTTAGTTTGAAAAATAAATCATACTCATTTTGTCATATATGAAAAGCAAAAAATTATGTTTGATTTTTTTGAAAAATGAATGGAGTTGTCTTTGACAAATACAAAAAGGAATGCTTTTATTTGAATCTTTTAAAAAGTGAATAGTACTTTTATTTGACATGTGAATTTTTTCAAATTTGAAATTGAAAACTCATTTGCATATAAATAACTCACTTGAGTTTTGCAAAAATTATAATAAGAGTTTACACATCTATTGCTAAGTTTTGTATCATTTTTTCAAAACTCTCGTTCTCTCTTTTTTAAAGTTTTGAGTCTTAATTCTTGTTCTTTTTTAGAGAGATAAATGTTGTGCTGTATTGTTTCTATCTCACTCATTGAGGAGTGTACTTTGATAGTCTATCCACTATCAACTCTTGTATCAGTAAGAGGGTGTGTATAACCCTTGTGTGTGTAGAAGGTGTTCTACACAGGAAATAGTTGAATCACCAAGTGTGAGGTGATTGGAAGTATAGAGGGTGTTCTACATGAATTTTTTGGAGCGGTGCTGTTCAAAGGTGTAATAGGGGTTTCTATCTTCACCTAAAAGAGATTGAATAGTAAATTTGGATTCTCAAGGGGTAGCTTGAGGCGAGGATGTAGGCAGTGGGACTGAACCTCGTAAAAATACTGAATTTGCTTCTTCTTATCCTACTCTTTACATTTCTTAATGCTTTATATTCTATTTATATATTATATTGTGTATTTGATTTATAAGTGTTAATTTTTATAATATAACCCAATTCACCTTCCCTTTTGTATTAGTCATCTGGGCAACAATTGGTATCAGAGTAAGGATTTTGTTATAAGATTAATTATCTGTTAAGTTAAGATCATATGGCTAGCATTGCAGCTACTTTCGCTGAAGGTCAATCCAGTAGTCGATCTTCGCTATTTTGTGGAGATAATTATACTTTCTGAAAAGTTAAAATGAGAATATTTCTTCAGTCTTAAGGTTGAGAAATCTAGAAATGTATTATAAATGGGTTTTATATTCCAACAAAAACTGTTGATGGAGTAAAGGTCAAAAAGGAAAAGAGAGAGTTTGATCGCGAAGACGATAGATTTTATACTGTGAATGTAATGACTATAAATTTTCTATATAATACTCTCAATGGTAATGAATTTAACTAAATAATGGCTTGCAGGACAGTAAAGGAAATTTGGGATAACTGGAAGTAACCTATGAAGGAACTTTGCAAGTCAAACAAAAATTTATATTCTTATGTATGAATATGAAATGTTCAAAATGAATGATGATGAATCTATCTTTTCTATGTATACTCGTTTTACTAATATTATAAATAGTTTAACATCTCTTGGTAAAATTTATTCCAGCTTAGAGATAGTAAGGAAAATTCTCAACTCCTTGCCAAAACATTGGGAATCAAAAGTAACGACGATTCTTGAAACTAAGGATCATAAAAAACCCAAAGTAAATGAACTCATCGGGTCATTTATTACCCATGAGTACACATTGAAGAGAGAAGAAGAAGAAGGAAAACAAAAGAAGAGCTTGGCACTTAAAGTCGTTCTTCATGAAAGTGAAAGCGATGAGGATGAAGAAAGCGATGACGATGAGATTGCAATGATCACAAGAAGATTTAAGAGATTCTTGACAAATAAAACTTCTCCAAGGAAACCTTTCAAAAAATCTTCCAACAAAGATACAGGTAAAAATGATTCATTAATTTGTTATAAATGTAAAAAGTCAGGACATATCAAGGTAGATTATCCCTTGCTAAAGAAAGATCGATATAAAGGCAAGAAAGCAATGAAAACTATATGGGATGATGATTCAAGTAGCTCAAACAGTGACGCAAGTAATGAAGAATCTACAAATCTTTGTCTTATGGCTAAAGATGATCTTAAGGTAACAAATCTTGAAAATCCCTCTTATGAAGAATTGCAAAATGCTTTGGAAGAGGTATATGAAAAATTTGAAAAATTGGGTATTAAGTATATCGCTTTGAAAAAAAAAATTCTTCTTTAATAAATGAAATTGATGTTTTAAGAAAAGAAAATATAGTTTCAAAAGACGACAATGATGAACTAAAAAAGAAAGTAGTTGATTTAAAAAAGATTGTTGAAAATTTCACAAATGGAAAAAGTAATTTCGAAAAACTTCTTGGTAATCAAAGATGTGTTTTTGATAAGGTAGGCTTGGGATACATATCAAAAGAAAAAATCAAACCCTATAAAACTTTCTTTGATAAACCCATTAAATCAAAACCAAATTTTCAAAATTCTTTTCCTAAAAATAGATTTGTTAAAAAAAGACATTATTACAATCACTCATGTTCTTTAAATATGTTACATGTTATTTGTAATTTTTGCAATAGAAATGATCATAACTATAATGCTTGTCCTATTAGAAGAAAACATATAATGACTGTTAGGACCATATGGGTACCAAAAAATCTTATTTTAATACTAATAAATAAAAGACTTAAAGAACATGTGTACCAATAATAATTATTTTAATTGTTTTTGTAGGTATGCATGAAGTCTTCTGTATGTAAAATAAAATGATTTTTAGATAGCGGATGCCCAAAATACATGACAGGAGATAGAATTAAGTTCATTGATCTCACTCCTAAAGAAGAAGGACACGTGACATTTGAAGACAATTCAAAAGAGAAGATCGTAGGAATAGATAAAGTTGGTAATAAGTTTTCTCTCATAATTGAAAATGTTTTACTTGTTGAAGGTGTAAAACATAATCTTTTAAATATAAGTCAATTACTTGATAAAGGATTTACAGTTACCTTAAAAAAGGATAAGTGCAATATTTTGAATAATCCTGATTGCAATGTTTGTTTTATTACTCTTAGAAACAATAATGTTTATACAATTGAATTTGAAGAAATTGTCTCACAAGATACTATTTGTTTATCAACTCAACATGAAAATAGTTGGTTATGGTATAGAAGGTTAGGTCATACAAATATGGAACTTATTTCCAAACTTTCAAAAAATGATCTTGTGAGCGGTTTGCTAAAAGCAAACTTTTTTAAGGACAAAATTTGTGATGCATGCTAGTTTGGTAAACAAACAAAAACTTCTTTCAAAATCAAGAAACATATTTTCACTACTAGACCTTTGCAACTAATACACATGGACCTTTTTGGACCAAACCGAGTTGCGAGTCTGGGAGGAAAATGTTATGTATTTGTTATTGTTGATTATTTCTCTAGATATACTTGAGTCATCTTTCTCGCTCATAAAGATGAGGTACATAATGCTTTTACCAAACTATGCAAGATAATTCAAAATGAAAAGGGCTATACTATTTCAAACATCCGAAGTGACAGGGGGAAAAAATTTGTCAATAAAGATATTGAGTCTTTTTGTGATGAAAATAGTTTTCTGCATAATTTCTCTGCTCCTCGAACTTCTCAACAAAATGAGATAGTAGAGAGGAAGAATATATCTCTTCAAGAAATGGCAAGAAGAATGCTTAATGAAAATAATTTACCTAGTTATTTTTGGGCCGAAGCGGTAAGTACTGGATGTTATGTTATAAATAGAGTTATGTTAAGGTCTAAATTAGATAAAACCCCTTATGAGCTTTGGAATGAGAAAAAGCTCAACATTGGTTACCTTCATGTATTTGGATGCAAATGTTTTATACTCAATGACACAGATAATTTAGGAAAATTTGATGCAAAATCTGATGAATGTATTTTTCTTGGGTATTCAACAAATAGTAAAACTTATAAAGTATTCAATAAAAAGATTTTCATTGTACAAGAATCTATGCATATAGTATTTGATGAATCTAACTCTCTACTTTCCAAAAAATCTATTGATGAAGAATCAGAAAGTACAAATAATAAAAATAGTCTCAATCTCAACAAAGAGAATACACTAGAAGAAATCCAACATGAAGATATCAGGAAAGATTATCAAAACTTAGTACAAGATGCAACCAAACAGTGGAACAAATTCTAGGAGAACCTTCATGAGGTGTAAGTACTCGATCATCTCTTAGAAATATTTGTAATCACACTGCTTTTCTATCTCAAATTGAACCTAAAAATATCGATGAAATACTTATTGATGAATCATGGTTTATAGTTATACAAGAAGAGCTAAATCAATTTGAAAGAAATAATATATGGACACTTGTTCCTAGACCCAAAAATCATGCTGTTATTGGAACAAAATGGATTTTTAGAAATAAGAAAGATGAGTTTGGAATTATCACTAGAAACAAGGCTCAACTTGTAGCCCAAAGTTTCAATCAAGAGGAAGGAATCGATTAAGATGAAACGTATGCACCTGTCACAAGATTAGAAGCTATTCGAATGTTACTTGCATATGCATATTATAAAAATTTCAAACTTTTTCAAATGGATGTTAAAAGTGCTTTCTTAAATGGTTTTATAAATGAAGAGGTATATGTTGAGCAACTTACAAGGTTTGAAAATCATATTTCTGCTAATCATGTTTTTAAACTCGCAAAAGTATTATATTAACTCAAACGAGCTCTTAGAGCTTAGTATGAGAGGTTTAGTGGTTTCTTGATTGAAAAAAATTTTTAAGTGGAAAAATCGATACAACTCTTTTCATCAAATATGAACAAGATGATATTCTTCTAATTCAAATTTATATTAATGATATAATATTTGATGCTACGAATGAAAATATGTGCCAAGATTTTGCTAAGAGCATGCAGGAAGAATTTGAAATGAGTATGATGGGAGAACTTAATTTCTTTCTTGGATTGCAAATTAAGCAAGCAAAAAGTAGAATATTCATTAATTAGTCAAAATATATCAAAGAGTTACTCAAAAAGTTTGAGATGGAAGGTGCGAAGGTAATAGGAACACCAATGAGTCCAACCACCAAATTTGATAAAAATGAAAGCGGTAAACTAGTTGGCTCAAAGGTATATCGATGTATGATTGGTAGTTTATTATATTTGACAACTAGTAGACATGATATTATGTTCAGTGTATATTTATGTGCACGTTTTCAATCATCTCCAAAGCAATCTCATTTGATTGCAGTCAAGCATATTTTTAAATATCTTACCGGTACCATTGACCTAGGGTTATGGTATCTTAATTACACTTCTTTTGATCTTATTAGTTATTCAGATGCAGATTATGCTGGCTGCAAAGTTGATCAAAAAAGTACTAGTGGAATATGTCATTTTTTAGGTCATGCACTTGTTTCATGGTTTAGTAAAAGGTAAAATTCTGTTGCATTATCTACTGCTGAGGCAGAATATGTTGCTGCAAGCAGTTGTTGTGCTCAAGTTCTTTATATGAAGCAACAACTTGAGAATTTTAAACTTATGTACAATCATAATCCTATTAAATGTGATAATATTAGTGCTATAAATCTTTCAAAGAATCCAATACAACATTCTAGGACCAAACATATTGAAATTAGATATCATTTTCTTAGAGATCATGTGCAGAAAGGTGATATTGTACTAGAATTCACAAGCACACACGATTAATTGGCAGACATTTTTACAAAACCTCTACCAAAAGATAGATTATGCATGATTAGAAGAGAAATAGAAATGATGCATGTCATGAATATCTGCTAGATATTTTTATTCCATTATCTCAAATAACCTACAGAAACTTGAGACGTTTAACCTCATCATTCAAATGTATTTTCTCCTCATAGATCATCATGTCATCCATATCTAAAGGATTGGACAATCGAAATGAAGAGGCAAGTAATGATTTTAAATCATTATTTTGTTACTTTAAGTCTACTATTTTTCTGTTAGACTCTTGAACTAGTCGTTGAAGAACATCGACCTTCTCATTAAGTTTCTCTAACTCGCAGGTTTTGGATTGCAACCGAGCGGAAAAAGCGACAATAGACGATGAGTATCGAGTTCTGAGACTCACAAACTCGTAAATGACATCATGATCTAATTTATTAGCCAAATCAGTATTTTGTTGCTTCATGACACCTACGTTAGTTGCAGAAATAGATTGATCACGAGAAGCACTGAAGGAAAATTGATGAGCCATTAAAATTTTGTAAAGTGAGAATGAAGATGAAATACAGCAATGAGAAGAAGATTTGATGCGGATTAGACAATACTAAAGACTGCTTTTATAAATATGGAAATATGTAGAAGGCAAACTGTCATCTCTTCAAATCTTACTTAGTCAAGCTTACAAGATATGTCGGATGCATATTGTCAAAAGTTACCGAACTAAGCCAGCGAGATTAATTATAATTGTCCCTGTTTCTCTCGTGAAATGCTGCCATTATCTGCTGATATTGACTCTGTGCTTGAACACTTACTCGTTACGATTCCTTTATTCAAAGTTCCAGAACACGAACTAATTTTGTCAAATCTTTATTTTCTTGCTTTAACCTCTTGTTCTTTCTACCTTTATTTGCAAACTTTTGTTGTAGAACAAATATTTGATTGTTAAGTCAATCAATCTCATTTGTCCTCGCTAGTAATTTCTGAGACATGGTCGTAACAGAGGCAGCATATTGAGCACTGGGAGTTCTTGATACTGCAACAACCTTAGAATCAGTCTTACCAGAAAAATGCATCTCTACTTCTATCATGGTGTTGACAACCTCAGGAGATAAAATGACTGATTGAGACGGTTCCTGATTCAAATCTGGAAGATTATTAGATGAAATTTTCTTCGCCATTCTATCGTTTTGGATAAACAGATACTTGATCAATGAGCAATGTGAGATTTGTTTCAGCATTCGGTGGGTGAAAATGGTCATTTAAACAGAAACCAAAAACTTTCAAATCTCTATGTATCTTATTTGTCAACAACATCAAACGAATTTGAATCTCTTTCCGTACTGAATTGCCAGAGCTAGACCTCCAACCTTTGCAGGTTTTGTCGGACACGCATGGCTCCACACCGAATTGTCAGAGCTAGACCTCCAACCTTTGCAGGTTTTGTCGGACATGCGTGGCTCCGCATGGAATTCTCTACAGTCTCTACTAACGCACCATTTTATTTGTCTATTGATTATTATAGGAAGATATCTTATTGAACTAATTATGATTCCTTTTTAATGATGCCAAAATGAGGAGAAATTTTAGACGCAAATATTTAGATTTTTAACTCTGTTATATATGTTGGAATTATGTTTATCTATTACTTGAAAAACTAACGCATATTCTCAAGGGGAGCTTAAACATTACTGCAAATCTCAAAATTCCATTAAGTATTTGTCATCGTGAAAAATGAGGAGATTGTTGAATCCAAGATTTCAAATTTTGTATCTACGTGTAAATTTTGATGATAACAAATAAATTCAAATCTCAAACTCAAATTGTTTACGTAATCGAGCGAAGCACACATCAAGCATAAAAGAATAAGTCTACAAATGAAACTCATAGCTTATTTTTGTACATCTCTTGATAAAATTCGAAATTGGATTAAGGCTCCAAATTACTCTTTTTTTTTTCATAAAATATCAAATTACTTTTTTCACATATGTAAGACATTTTTAATTATCTTAGTTTTGAAAATTATGTTTTTCACATGTGCATAACATCATCAAACAAAATAATTTCGAAAATTATTATTTTTATATAAAAATTTGAATTTATAAGATGATTGCTTATCATATTTGACATGTGCACATTTTGTTTGAAAGTCTTGAAGGGGGTGGTATGTTTTTTTGACAAATACAAAAGTTAGATGATTTTGTTTGAAAATTTTAAAGGGTAGTTGCGTGTTTTTTTGACAAATGCAAAAAGTAGTTAATTTTATTTGAAAATCTTAAAAGGTGGTTGTGTGTTTTTTTGACATATGTAAAAAGAAGATGATTTGGTTTAAAAAATAAATCATGCTCATTTTGTCATGTATAAAAAGCAAAAAATTATGTTTGATTTTTTTGAAAAATGAATGGAGTTGTTTTTGACAAATGTAAAAGGAAATGCTTTTATTTGAATTTTTTGAAAAGTAAATAGTGCTCTTATTTGACATGTGAATATTTTAAAATTTGAAATTGAAAACTCATTTGCCTATAAATAACTCACTTGAGTTTTGTAAAAATTATAACAAGAGCTTATACATTTATTACTAAGTTTTGCATTATTATTTCAAAACTCTCATTCTCTCTTTTCTAAAATTTTGAACCTTAATTATTGTTCTTTTTTAGAGAGATATAGAATGCGTTGTATTGTTTCTATCTCACTCATTGAGGAGTGCACTTTGATAGTTTACGTACTATCAACTCTTGTATCAGTAAGAGGGTGCGTATAACGCTTGTGTGTATAAAAGGTATTCTACATAGGGAATAGTTGAATCACTAAGTGTGAGGTAATTGGAAGTGTAGAGGGTGTTCTACACAGATTCTTTGGAGCGGTGCTGCTCAAAAGTGTAATAGGTTTCTATCTCCATCTAAACGAGATTGAATAGTGAATTTCGGATCCTCAATGGGTAGCTTGAGACGAGGACGTTGGTAGTGGGACTGAACCTCGTAAAAATACTGAGTTTGCTTCTTCTTACCCCACTCTTTACATTTCTTGCTGCTTTATATTCTGTTTATATTTTATATTGTGTATTTGATTTATAAGTGTTAATTTTTATAATATAACTCAATTCACCCCCCTCTTGTGTTAGTCATCTGGACAACAATAATAATATTAAAAAAATATTTTAAGTAACTTTTAATTTTAAATTCAAGTTATCTTTTTTTTTATCTTATTTTATCTCATATATAAAAATAAATAAAGAAATAAGGTCATATATATATATATACATATATAAAATTTGGGCAAACACTTATGAGGTGATGGATGCATGTACTCTTCACTTTGGGAATGCATAATGGTATTAAGTTCCAGCTCAAACATCATCATGAATTATATATATATATATATAATATTATTGATACATAAAAAATTACACAACATGTTGGAATGACAGGAAGAAATATTCTTTGCTCACTGTGAAGACTTAGATTTTATTGGTGTTATTTGGAATTTCAATAGTGTTCTAGTACGGTTGTACGGTGTCAATGCATACATTCTTGGCTGTGGATGATTTTTTTTAGAGAAAATAATAAGAAATGGAAACACGAATTTACGTGGTTCAGTATGTTGCCTACCTCTATAAGTGTCTGGAGAGAAAATTCATTATAATATACTTGTTTACAATCTCTCATAGCCTCTCATTTCTCACTGTACATGAAAATTAGAGATCTACTGGCTAAAGAAATTCAATCAGAGGCTTTCCCTCATGAGTGTGAAGAAGAATTCCATTCTTTGGTTGTTTGGCCATTGGCTTTTATTAACTCCTTTTGTGTGTGCTTGTCTGTAGTGTTAGGACTTGGCCCTTTGCGTGTTTAAGCTGCCATCATTTTTTCCACTTCCTTTTGACCTCCTCTTACACCTCCTAACCCATGGTCCTTTCTTGTCCCCCAATCCCTTACTCTTTTGTCCTTTAGTGATGACTTGGTGGGCTAGATCCAACCTTGGGCTGGATATTTTATTCCCTGCAGATGCCCATGATTCTTAAAGGATACTTGTTCCAGCAAAAGACCTTGAAAACTTTTAAGATAAAATATGCAATAGAGGTCATTAGTAAGAAAACAAAATATTTTTCTTGTGTTAAACGATAAATGCCTCTAAGGTCGAATTTAGGTGGGAGGTGCGTGTGATTGCATAAGGTATGATTGCGAATGTGGTAGGAGGTATGCTCAATTGTGTATGATGCGAGCACGGCACTGGATGTGGTGTGAGGTGCACTCGATCATGCATGATGCATAGTTTGGCAGTGCGTCATTCAAATGTTTGTACTTATTGAAAAATGTATGCTCGTTCAATGTTTTTATTTTTGATTTATTGTTAGTGTTAGCATTTTTATTAGGTAACCCACGTAAAGTGGTCAGAGGGCTCGTCAATCCCTTGGCTTATAGTACAATAGCTAGTAAGTTAAGAGATCTTTGTTCTGGCTAGGTTGTTGATGGGAAAACTTGGTGGCTCTGGCCTTAACCTTGCTTCGTGACAAGTAAGGGACTCGACTTGTAGCATTAAGGCCAGTAAATCAAGGGACTTGTGCTCTAGCTAGGTTGTTGATGGGGGCCATCTGACCCTAACCTTATTTCGTGGTGAGTCAAGTGATTTATCTTGTTGCCTGAAGGTCATCAACTCAAGGGACTTGTGTTTTGGCTAGGTTGTTGATAGGGCATAGCTCGGTGGCTCTTACCCTGACCTTATTTTGTGGTGAGTCAATGGACTCAACTTGTAGCGTGAGGGTTGACAAGATGAGGAACTTGTGTTCAATCGTTCTGTCTCGACGAGTCTAATGACTCAGTTTCGATGCGAGAGTCGACAAGTTGGGGGACTTGTGTTCGACCATTGGGTCATCTGTGTGGTGCCTGAGTGGGGTCGTGTTGCTGGCATCTGTTGTTCCGCACAATAGGAGACAACTCTTGTTAGTAGAAATGAAGCTCACATAAATTTTGAGAGAGAAAAACTGGAAGTTTTTGGTTTCCGTAGTGAATTTTTCTTGATCGGAATTGTCTGCAGCTAACTGTCGTTTAATCTTTGGTTGCTCCTTTTTCAATCTTCTTTTCTTTTTTTTTTGCTCCTCTTTTGTTCTCATGTTTTTGTTTAAGGATCCATCAACACCATATCCCTCACTATGGAGATCGGTTATACTTGCCCGCTGGCCCGAGTCCCATGCATACCTGTTGGTTGTGCAGGTGATAGCTCGCAGAGCTAGTGTCTGAGTCTTCTGTTAAGGGTGTCCGAGTCTAGTACAGTATAGCTGAGTCCTGAGCTCCATCTATGCCCACTGGTTATGCTGGTGATGGGCTCGCCAAGTTGTAGATCTGAGCACTATGCTAATGGTATCTGAGTCTGTGCTAAAAGTAGTGTCCAAGTCTAGAATAGATGAGGGGCTTGTCGAGCTACAAGGTGACTTAGAAGGATGCCTGGCTGAGGTGGGGTTACCTATTGCGGGTGCTGAGCTGAGTGACCGAGAGGGTGCTAGCTTCGGGTGGGGGCTCTACAAGCGAGGAGTGAGTTCCGAGCAAGTTTACTATGGGTGCGTGATTAGTGGTAGAGAAACTCATAGCCTGGGCACCGAGGCTCATCAGCACTTTCTGTTGTCGCATGCCACTTTCCCATGTAATAGAAGACATCGATAGGGATGTCGCTATGCTCACTGAAAGTGCGAGATGACACATGTCGTGGATATAGGGTGGGAGGGTGTTTGACGTAGGGTCTCTCCGAGCTTTGGGGTGACTTGCCTATTGCAGATATCCCCGGTAGTCTAGTGGATGCTAAGGTTCCCACTAACCTGCTGGAGCCACTAGAGGGAAGGGACGCCCCTCGTGTTCATTGGGTGAGGTTCATCCATTACTCACTGTGCCTAAAGAACATGGCCTCCATAGTCTACGACCACCACGATAGCTGTAGATAACTCCGGCAACCCTCGTGGTGATTTAATGCTCCTCCCAGAGGGCTCATAGGGTTGGCCTGTGACATATATCAGGTGCACGAGATGTGCACCCATTGGGCTACGTGTGCTCGACCACTACATACCTTCCTGGTGGTTAGTGATGTACTAGTGGAGATAGATGACGTCGACAAACCACATGGTGGGCTCTGGTGCCCTCTTATGCTGTTATCTGATAGGGCCATGTAATTGTCTATGTGTGCATTGTTTAGGATCCTTGTCAACTACCATGATCGGGGTCATATTTGTGGAGCTAGAAAATGCTGGTGGGATAATTGGGCTCGCGGGTGGCACTACGAGCCTCGAGGTGCACCTAGTCTAGTCTCGTGCACTGTGCATGTGTGGTACAATGTCTTGTGTGCTATTGTACACTTAAGTACACTGCTATTTCCCGCTAGTGCATGTGCCTTATGCATGTGTGTCGTGCATAAATTAAACTCCCAGAGTTGAAAGATGAGGGGCTTGGTTCTTTGAGCTGCTTAGTAATTTGAGTCGCAAGTGCCATGTACATGCAGTTAAATGTATAAAATTATTATCCACATAGGCGAGGAAGAGTTTTGCTCGCCCAATCTTTGCGATGGCATTGTTAACAAGAATAAGAGAAGAAGAGCTAGAGTACTTATCTAGAGGAAGTTTCAGTTGTTCATTTAGAAATTATTCAATGCATTGGAAAATCATCATTATCTTACCTCCAACATAGAAAGTGAATCAGATCTCAGATCCCACAAATGGCATCAATGTTGATGCATGAAAGGTCTCACAAGCTAGAAGATGAGAAAGATTCATTTATGACCCACTATGACGACTTGAGCCTTGATTGGTGTTGGTTGGAGCCTCTCGTAATGTTCTGGTGTGGGCTGTATGGTTTATGTATTTCAATAGATATAAAATAGGTACAAAGAAAATAATGAGAAATGTACACACAAATTTACGTGATTCGACGTGCTGCCTATGTCCACGAGCGTTTGGAGAGGAAAAATTCACTATAATATACATATTTACAGTCTTTAATGGCCTCTCATTTCACATTGTACAAGGAAAGCTAGAGGTTTACTTTTTGAATAAGTTCTCCCTTGAGAGGTTAAGAAGAAGAAGTCCCTTCACTGGTCGTCTGGTTGCTAGCTTTTATCCGACTTCTTTTATGCATTACTGTCCTACGTGATTGGGCCTAACCCTTTGCGTGTCTGAGCCGCCCTCCTTTTCCCTACTTTATTTTGATCCCCCTTTTACACCTCTTGACCCATGGTCATTTCTTGTCTCCCACTCCCTTCCTCTTTTGTCCTCTAGAAATGGCTTTGTGGGCTAGGTCCAACCTTGTGATAGATATTTTATACCTCACACACATACACACAGATATTGTAATTCTACATGGCAACCATTGTAACAGTGCACATATTGCACTCATGATGTGGCTACTTTTGCTTTTTTGTTCTTTTATGTAATAGAAACAACCATTTTACCAAATAGTTATTAGTCAGTGCATTTCAAATTTTAGGTTCATCCCATGCCCCCAGCAACCTCGTCGCCGACCCATGCCACTTCGATGGCCATCCCTTGGTCCAACGCACCCACTACGCCGTCCATCCCTCTATCCTGCATCGCCCCTAGTTCCTCCTCTATCACCCCTAAAATTTACACTTCCTACGTTGCCCCAGCACCCATATAGCCGTTGCCCCTCTTGGTACCTTGTGTAACCGTCGCCCCTGCCTCTATGCCTAGCATCATTGCTAGCTCGTTCCGATCAATGGCTCTGATTGCTGTGAGTGGAGGATCATGGTCCCATATTGTTCCATAAGTCTGAGTCCTAATAAGAGTGTGAGCTGTCTCAGCCACCATGTCCTTTCATTCAAGGCCGTTGTCTACGATCACCATAGTCCACCATATTCTTTCATCAGGTCCTTACTCCCAACCATAACTGCATGGTCCCTAGGTTTGTTCTTTAATTCTTTAATTTGGTTTATAAATTTTTGTTTTTGGGTTTGTATTTTGGTTGCAAATTGATAATGCTTCCGCTTGTACTAGTGAAAGAGGACGATGTGTGCATGAAAATGCTCGCTGCTTCTATCAATCCTTCTGATATCAATCGCACAGAAGGTTACCCTTCTTCCTATTCTCATTGCTCCTATAACCCTAATGCCTTAATTAGGATTGAAAACTAAGAGATTACCCTTTGCTTGGTTGCTCGTTTTACGTGTGAAAAATATAAAGAGATAGACATAGAATTTTTTTAAAAATAGAAATGATCCATTATCAACTATCAAAATTGGCATTTAACACACAACTCCTCCCTCCCTCAGTAATACCTCTCACTCTCTCACTCTCTATTTTCATGGGATTTTTGGTGCATTTGTATTTTTTCAACGCATTTGGGCTTGTGTTGTGTTGTGTTATGGAGTTGGTATATCGGGTATTTACATGGTCTTCATCGAGAAATGTCAATGAGCAACCAATGTTATGTTGTTCTCTGAAACGTCATTGAGATAAAAAAAAACACATTTAAAGCTCTCTACTTTCATCCTTTACTAGGAACTTACGGTACCGATCATGTTGTTATAGTAAATCCCTCTTTGTTTTCCAGTATGTAGAGTTCAGAAGCTGCCTTAGCCATTTTGGACTTGAGTTTTAGAATTTTTAATTGATTTGATTTCATAACAAGTATGTAATTCTTTCATGACTTTTTAAATTAGGATAATTTGAACTCTTGGTGCTATTTGATACTTTTTTTTTGTCTAAAATAATGTTATGTATACAAAATCCCCATGCATAAGACAACTTGCTCATTAAAAAGGATGCTATAATAACCTAGTAGCTAGAGTAGTTATATTAATCTAGACAACTTGCTCATTGTCTAGATTTTTTCATTGAATAAGATGAAGTCTTCATTCTTGTTGCTTTTCCCTAACAGCTAGATTTATCAATTCATGTGTTATGATTCTTCTTTAATTAGGTATAGGCCACATAGTGGCATAGTTAAAAAAAATTTGTATATGCACCATCAATATATTTTATCTTTGCTTTTGCTAACTTGAGTTTTTAATAGAAATATAGAGAAATAGAGCATAGTGAGAAAATTAGTAGCAAATCTTAGTAATATGATAGAATAAGAAAACCATAAAAAATATTTTTGAATGGACTGGGTCATGCTTGTTGAGGAGTCATTTATCATCAAATATTGTAAGTTGTTGATGACTTGAGTGTGAAGGTTGAAAATGTTGATTTTTTTTTTCTATGTAATATGAATCTAGCTTTTGTTTAGGCTTGTAATATGTACAAATGCTTAAGATTCAAGTTAATGGAAGTTATGAATGCTGCTACTCAAGTTCTCCTTGGTGTGCATATATGTGAAAATGCTCCAAGGCTCAATCTTATGCCATTTGCAGATGATAGCCTAATTTTCTGTGCAGCTATAGCTAATACCAATCTAAAGCTTCTCCAACTTCTCAAAACTTATGGTGATACCTTTAGTCAATCGATAAGCCAGGACAAGACAGCCATGGTGTGTAGTCAGAATGTAGAGGCTGTTCCCTAGAATACAATTATGGATCCATGGGGGAATTCTCACATTCAACGCTATGACAGATAACTCGGTTACCATTAGTTATTGGGAAAACAAATGTAGTTGTTTTTGTAGATATTAGGCACAAGGTTTGGTTAAAGTTGCAAGGTTGGAAAGTGAACTTATTTTCACAAAGGGGAAAATAAGTTCTACTTAAAGTCGTTGCACTTGCTATACCATCTTATTCTATGACCTGTTTCAAGCTTCCACACTAGGTTTGTGTTGATATTGAGAGGATGATGGCAAGCTATTGGTGGGGTTAGAAAAAGGATAAAAAAAGCTCCATTGGCTTAGTTGGAAAAACATGTGTAAGCCTAAGTTTGTGGGTGGGCTCGAGTTCAAAGATTTGGAGACTTTCAACTTGGCCATACTTGCTAAACAAATTTGGAGGTTGTTACAGCATCAGGATGGTATGTTTTATCAAATTTTTAGGTCCAAGTACTTCCCTAATTCCCACTTGTTTTCTGCTTTTCTTGGTAATACTCCCTTATTTGCATGGAGAGGAATATGTGAGGTTATGCAATTGTAAAAAAAAAAAGGGAGATGAAGTTTGGGGAACGGGAGAGAGATACACATTTTGAATGACTCTTGCGTGCCTGGGTATCGTGAGTTAAAGGGTGATGCTTCTATTACTGCTTCACAAGTCAATTCCGCACTTTTTGAGTTGGATGACAAAGTGGCTTCTTTGCTTGATTGTACTACCCATTGGTGGGATCTATCCAAGGTTAGGGCTTACTCCAATCCAAATTTGGCTGAGACAATTTTAAGAATCCATCCTAGCTATCATAATGAAGAAGACAAGGGGATTTGGGAACATGAAAGCAGTGGATCCTACACTGTTAAAAGTGGATACATATTTTTTACAAGTCTGGGTTCTTCTGATGTAAGTCATCATCTAGAACTTTTTTGAAGCCCTTTTGGAGAATTATCTGGAAACTAAAGATCTCTCCTAAAATCGAAACTTTTGCTTAGAGAGCTTCCTAGAGATCCTGCCTTTTAAGACAAACCTTATGAGAAAGAAAATTATGGTTGATAGTTTTTGTATTTTTGCAATTCTTCTATGGAAGATTCGGCACATGGCATTTTCTTTTATCACGTTATTCACAGTGTCTGGGTGAGTAGATTATTATTTTGAATTTCATTTCGGTGATTATTTAGGTTTAAGTACTGGAACAAAATATTTCAGTTTTGATATATTTCGGAGCACCATTTTGGAATTAATTATATCTTGTATATAAATATTTATATGTATATATAAACTAACAACTAATAAAATAAATACATAAATATGTAAGTGTATATCACATATATATGTGTACATATATGGATGAATTGAAAATTTATAAAATGAATATGGGTTAAAACAAAATACGAATTTAAGTTGAGAAACAAAAACAAAGAAAAATAAAATAAAAACAATAGATAAATTATTATTAATAATGATATTTAAAAATGAAATAAAATAAGTGGACATATTTAAAGTTAAAAAAAAACCTAATATTCTAGAATTAATTAAATATCATTTGGGCT
Source organism: Platycarya strobilacea (assembly GCA_036898215.1). Lineage (NCBI taxonomy): Eukaryota > Viridiplantae > Streptophyta > Magnoliopsida > Fagales > Juglandaceae > Platycarya > Platycarya strobilacea. The sequence goes on from CM072551.1 coordinate 26,513,102, forward strand.
TAAAATTTTTTAAAAATATTATTCAAACACAAGAAAATTTCCAAAATAGTCCAAAACAAAATAGGGATCGGAATGCCAATTTCAGCTATAATGGCTGAAATTTGATCGAAATGGCCAGGATGGACTAGAACGGGCCGAAATTTGAAGTGAAACGAAATAGAGGGATACAGTGTATCCAATAGTAGACTGAAACGAAAAATTTTGACTGGAATAGTCAGAATGAAACGAAATTCAAAACTATGGAGCAGATTTAATCAATTAAAGGACATTACCTCATTTGATTATTTTCTCATAATGGCAAGGAGGATTCTATTATTATAGTTAAAAGGGGGATTCAGGGACTTTATCCTAATGGCATGGGGTTTATGGTATCGAAGAAATAAAATGATGTTTGAGGAGCTTAAATTTCCCCCTAACAAGTGATCAATTATGTTCTCTCATTAATGAAAGATCATGTGTCCATTTCTAGGCCAGTTTAGATAGACCTCAGTTACATCCATATTTGATAAATGGGTTCCTCATCCAAGTAGTTGCTTCAAGTTAAATGTGGATGGGGCCTTTTTTTTATTGTAATAAAATTGGTATTGGGGATATTGTTTGAGACACTAGTGGTACTGTTATAATAGCTATGAGTAGAGTTGAATTGGAATTCTTGGATCCAAAAAATGCGAAAGAAATGGCAATGTTAAGAGGGTTGCAAATTTGTCTCCAAACTGGATGACCAATTTTATGGTGGAAAAGATTGCCTTAATCTAGTTAAGGACATCAACAGCTCTGAGGAACCATGTACAACAATGAGAAATGTGATCATTGAGATCAAGAGACTGATACGACGATTTCAATCATGTCAGTTACAATATGGTCCTCAAATCTCCAATGAAGCAGCCCACCTATGGTGGAATGATGTTCCTTCGTTTATTAATAATGTAATTTATGTTGATACTTTGTCATGTAAGGATTCTTAAAACCTTTATGATTTCTATGGAATGAAGTTATGATTCCCTATAAAAAAAAAAGATGTATGTCTCGGTTTAAGCCTTAAAAATTATATGGTGTTCTCGGATTGATGTTCTTGTTTATAAATTATGTTGGATGCTGCATTTCTTCAAATATGCACAAATAGTTTATTCATAAAAATGACAATGCATGCCACTAGTATCTTGGCTTTGCTACAAGTGGTTTAACTTTTTTTCTTAGACTTATGGCTCATAGTAAGTGTAGGATGGCTTGTCACTGAATTGGTCAGGATTCTATAAATCCAATAATCTTTGAAAAAATGTGGGATACATTGACATTGCATGTTAAATATATATTTCTAGCTTTGTGCACCTTTGCTAATTCTTTATATGTGTGGCTCGAATTTCTTTTTCTTTTCATTTACATCATCAGCTTGTCTATTTTTTTCCTATTGTTGCTGAATTACTCCATGCAAATATAGAACATTAAAACTTTGGGATTTTGGTTGCAGGAAAGGTTGAATAGGTCGCCGATGGCCTGCCAAGACAAGTTTGAGTCAGCTAAGGTCCAAAAGAAACTCGATGGCCTGTATGAATTGGTGTCCTGTGTTGATCAGTCAACCCAGGACAACATCAAGATGTTGTTGCATATTGCTGGAAAGTTGAAGGCCTAATTTTTCATCAGTGATTTGGGAAAAGAACCACCTTATTTTTTTAGTATTGTATAAACCACCAATAATCGATGAAGATTGTTGGTAGGATATTGAACTCCTTTTTTTGCAACCAGCCCAAAAATCAACAACTAATTCAATTGATTATAGTTCTATATCAGTTGATTTTTTGTAATAGCCAGGAGTATCACTACCGAGTGCCGTTTTTGGCAACAAACGGAATCATCATATTGATTATGAATAGCATGAGGTATCACTACTAGGTGCCATTTTTTTGCGACAAATGGAATCATCATATTGATGTAAAAGTAGATAATTATACATTTGGCTCAACTAGGATTTAATATTGATAGCTTAAAGTTCTCAAGTGTGTATGTATTCTAACCTCCAAGTGATGACTTTTGGAATGATGAAAAATTATGAAATTGGCTTGTGAGACTTAAGTTCAGTCAATTATAAAAAGAACAATTTGCAAGCAAGGCTAATAATATTCAGTCAATTATAAAAAGAGCAGTTTTGCATTTATTTTCATTGATGAGACTTGAAGCCACAGTAGTCTTCCAACATGAGTTGTGTGTTTGAAAGGAGGCCTGTAGATGAATGTTCATGTCCCCTGACGAATAACTGAATATAAGCAACTTAACTGCTTGCTATTGTCTGCAAACTAATCAAAACTTTTCATTATTGTTTTCATTACAGGACTTTTCATTACAAATGTTGATTTAATGAACCTGCAAATACCCTTTTGAACATCATAACTAAAACATAAGAGAGTACCATTACAATTGGTCCATTAATAAATGATACTTATGTACTATTTACATACAATTATCCAAACCAAGCCAAAACTACAACAAATGTTACAACCCAGTACAAATATAATAATTCTTCCTTTTTATTTCGTAGAGTTCTCTCTCTCTCTCTCTTTCTCGATCTCTCTCTCTTACTTTATCTTCCATTTTACGAACTTCATGCTCGTGTAGCAATATATAATCCCACATCTTGCAAATTTTATTATCTCTTGTACAAATATTCTCCTTTAACAAGTGAAGTATATCTACTCAAACGGAAAAAAGTCACACCTCCTCGCTTCTCCCTACACACAAACTAACATTAATTAAAACGATAAAGCATACCGTGCAAAATAAGATTGGGCCAACCTCTCCTCCTATCTTGGATTATCCAATTCTTCCACAAAATAAAATCACAATAGGACTTACACACAACCCCATAGACACTTAAAATAGTAGCTCATCCAATCAATAAAATATAATTCAAACATTTGTAAGAAAATGATGAACAATCTATCATATTAGCTTCATCGGTGGCATCATAAAGAAAATAGTGTCTATTATCTAAAACCAAAACAAGTACTTAAAGAGGAAAAACAATTTCACAATATTATCGTGAAACTAGACCAGATTCACAGAATAAAATAACTATTTAAGACACAAACCCATAAAATCTACCACTGCGAATAACAACCAATCATTTAGAAATCTCATTAAAAACAGATAATAATACCAATTATGGTTTGAAGAAGTTCCAAAATAGACTAGAATTTACCACAAAAAAAAAAATAGAAACAAATAATAATACCCCTCCCAAGCCAACTTGCTATCATTTAGAAAAAAAAGAAAGTCTTAAGCCTCTCAAATGGTCACTCATTTTGTAACATGCCTATCAAGAATATCTATTTCTAACGATTAGGAAAGGGTAATCTTAACAAGTTCATTATTTCTAATCTAAAAATTATCTAACAAACTCCACTAAAGAATATAAATTAATTGTGGCAATAATATGCAGTTACAACATAGGTCTTGGAAGCAACTCACCTTATAGTCATTCTTGATAATGCTCTTATTAGCATTTTACCACTCCAATAATATATGCCTAAAACCCTTAGAGATTGTATTACAGATCACTGATATAATAGACCCATTGTTTAGATGAGTTTTACTTGACTTTAAGGTCTGATTTATTTTTAAAGATGAAATGAGATGAAATAAGATAAAAGTTAAATATATATATAAATATATATATATATTGTTGTAATATATTTTTTTAATATTAGTTTTGTTTTGAAATTTGAAAATGTGATTTTGAAATTTGAAAAAGTTGAATTTTTATTATATTTTGTATGAGAATTTGAAAAAGTTTAATGATGAGTTTAAGAAGAGTTTGAGATTTTTTATTTTGTCTCCCAAAGCAAATAAGGCCTAAATGTTGATAATTTTTCTTGTATAATAAGTGTTCAAATTTTTGTAATAGGAGCTTCCCCACCAATGTTAATATGACTGGTGACTGATACTTGTAATTACTCCATATGAGGCCAAACTTGGGGTATGCTGCTTATGATACCTCTCATGAGTTTAGGATGCATTACAGCAATCATGGGTTTACAGATTAGCACCATACCAAGATCAAAGCATACCAAACTTTACAAATTGTCTAATGCATAACAAATTAGTGCATCCCAAAATACCTTAATTTCAAGCTAATACCACTAATTTATAGCTAATATACCTAAGTCCTAGAAATAAACACAAACTGAGTAAACATAAAGAAAACAAGGAATGTATACCTAAATCCTAGAATCACAGAGCAACAATGATTTTCCCAAAAGTTTTGAGAAGATTACATTTTCTGAAATCTCTAAATACGGTTTCATAGTGTCTAGACTCACACCACTATGAGATTGAGTTGGGAAAATCATATAGGGTGGGAAATCGAAGTGTAAGCGAATGAAGGGATCTCAAAATCACACTGCACATGAAGGGGTTGAGAGAATCACAAAGAAAAGGTGTTGAAATCGAACCTGAGTTCCACACTTCATAGAGAAGCAAATTTAATAAGGGTTCTCAACTTCGCTAGCGACACTTTGTGATTCACGGTGAAGAAGAAGAAGGCGACGAGTTTTGTGAATAAACTTGAGGGATTCACAGTGAAGAAGAAGAAATGAATTAGAAATGTGAGGGGATTGAGGATTTCATAGGCAGAAGGGATACGAGGAAGAAGAGAGATTTCGAATTCAAGAGGGTAATTAAGGGATTTGGGGATAAGAGAGAGGGGGGAGCGGCTGAGGTGCAAAACCATTTCATTGTTAGTGAACTCGGTCTACACATCATGAGTATAATAGATGCAGCCACATGGTGGTTGCTCCAAAGATTATTCTAATATATATATATTACCTTTTTTCCTCTTAAGTTTCTTCTCCATATAAGGTTTGAATTATTGTGAATTATCCTTTTAAAATTTTTTGTGATACACTTCTTTGAATGATTAGATTTCGTGCAAGTGTTTTTGTTAAGTTTTTTGGTCTTTTGGTAATATAGCATTTTAAGAGGTATTTTTTTAGTGTATTTATTGCTATAACATTTTAGGCTTGTTTTGTAAATATTTCGAGGAAATGTTTTATATAACAAAAAGGAAAAAAAACTGGTAGTTATTAAGGCATTGCACGTAGTACCTCACTTCTCTGCAACAGCATAAAGCTTTGCGCCTTAACCTGCAGCACCCATGACAGCAGCAAGGCACATCACACAAAATGCAATACAGAAAGAATATTATGAAAATATACCATAACATACTGTACTAAATATAGGGACACGTGTTATAATGTGAAAGAAATAGGAATCAAAATTGTTATGTACTTTGTCTATAAATAGTACATTGTATTTACGCATTATGCAAGTAGTGAAATGAGGATTCTAAAAATAGTATGAGTCTGTGTTGATTTAGTCTTCTTGTCAAACCCGTAGTGTCCCTTCTATCATTTTAAAAAAATTCAACAATATCTTTTTACTCTTGGTAATTTGATAGCTCCACACGATGACCCTGACTCATATACTCTTAATTCTCTTATAACTTTTTTACAATTCATTCTATAATAAATCATTATAAACCTGTCATTTTATTAAAATAAATCTCAATTTGTAAAACTAGCCTTCATTTAATATAGCATTAGCAAAAAAAATAATCTTCTAGTGTTATATATTGCTTTTAACTTCTCTTTAAAAGCAAAAACAATACTAGGACACTATAAATAAATTAGGTTGTGTCCATGTCTCCATGTTAGACTTGTCATTTTTTCTTTTTCCTTTTTCCTTTTTCCTTCGCAACTAATGCAAAGCATCCTATTTTCTCTATGACAAATAATTTTTATAGGAGAATAATTATGTCTCCTCAAGAATAAATAGTAATGTCACGATGTGGAGATTCAAGGAATATTTAGGAAGTGAAAAAAATATCTTAATTTCAGATTCTAATTCACCCAAAAATTACATTTTGAGTTCAAAGTCTTAAAATAAGAAATATCTTGGTGAAAATGTTATAATATTAAAACTCTCTATTATAAGTGAAATAGAGAATACGTTAGCGAAACTACTTGTGGTCCAGGCCACCCCCTCCCCGCCCTCCCACCCCACATGGAAAGGGGGTGCGAGGGCAGAGCCCATCTCCTGCCTACTGCCTCCCCAAATAGGCCATTGGCCCAATAACGGTTTTTGGATCCAAAATGGCTTAGAAATTGCAGAATGACCATTTTAAGCTGAGAAATAATAATTTTTAATTAGTTTATTTAATAAAAAAATGTAAATAACAAAAATATGAAATAAGAATCACAAATTGAGGGAAAATGAACTATGAAGTGCTACTCTTAGTCTCCTACTTAATAGGCTACTAAATAATTAATAATAACTAACTTCTTCCAAATTAATACAAAGGCAATTACAAAATTACAAACATAAAAGACACAATGTATCAATCTTACAAATAATTGAATCATTAAATACAACTGAACAGTCTAAACTAACTAGTAACTATTAAGTGTACTGTTGATATTTGGAGCGGGTGACCAAGGATGGAAGTAGGATTTGTGTTGCTTAACATGAGTTACAAGATCATAAAATATGAAATATTAACAATTTAATAGGAAGATAAATTAGAATTATAAACAAAAAAAATTAAAATTACGAAGTCATTAGAAATAAAAAAAATGAAAAAAATTCTTAATAAACGAGATGAGATGGAATCAAGATCAGACATTAAGAATATATCATTTAAATTTTGGCTTGGAAATAGAATTGACGCTTGAGCTGCATATATGAGAGTAAGATTATAAAAATAATTAAAAACCAAAAATTATATAAATAAGAAAGAAATTAAGGGACAATACAAATTGTACAAACCTATGAAAAATGACAATGATAGGTCTGATATGGTGAAGTCATAGCGTAGCAGAGGTAGACTTCGTATCATGTATGATAACAACAATTAAATTTAAAATTGATACTGATGAAAAGGAGATAAATAAAATAAATCAAAATAATAAAATGAAATCAATGTTACCAAATCCAAGCCGATCCCTACCCTCCTTCTTGTCAAGCTCATTGAAGTCAAGAATATCTGAAACAAAAATTTAAGTCCCTTTGATCCAACTATGCGTTTAAATCAATGACTCCATGATAGTAGCAGAAAGAGAATTTCAAAATGAATCCAATATGTGTGCTAGGCCTATAAGGAATTGGCGAAACCAGTCAGCACCGGCTCAAACTGACGCCAAAGCAAGGAAACGGCCAAAATCGATAGAGAACTAAGTAGTAGACGACAATATTTTATCAAAATCGACGTCGGCCGGTTTGAACCACAGATAAACTGTTGAACTGGCTGACAATGATTTTCCATTCTTTTTATATTTTATACCTATATAGAAATGATGTTGTTTCACTTAAATAAGTGAAACGATGTCGTTTTAAAGCCTGGAAATAGAGAAAAAAATTCATTAATCCAAAATTGGATTAATAATCCAATCACTCATCTCTTCTTCTTCTTCTCTGTCTTCTTCTTCCTCGATCTAGGTTTTCTTTCTCCTCTACAACTCTTCTTCCCAGACTCATGGTAGGGGATGCAGCTCGATGCATGTTGAGACCGAGACTATTGATTTTCTCTCCCCTAGTTGATTGCTTTTGGCTGGTTCTGAGCATTATTCTCCAACGTTGGTGCGGCATCAATTTGGAATCGAAATTGCGACAATCCCATCGATTTCACCCCTAATGTACCCTCCAGTAATAAAGGTTGACTAAGAGGTAACTGTGTTAATAGGTGTACCTCCGACTTTGACTTTATAAATTAATGGACTAGTTGGAGGGTCTATGAGAGGCTTTGGGCCCACGCCAACTTACAGTTTTTTTCTACTTTGGCTTTTGAAGGAGGTGATTGGGTAGGTGTCGATGTAGATGCATTACCATCCCTAATCATAGTAAACTCACTAAATAAGTTATTGATTGTGTCTCTAAGCATGCCCTTAATAAGCTCAGCCAACGCAGTCTCGTGCACAAGTTCTAAACCATATATCATACCATCAATTTTGATTTGGTTGTCAAGAACAACAACCGCATATAAAAAAGATTTTGCCTACTCAAATCTCCCTTAATATGTTCATATTTGATCCTCATCATCAATGACATCTCCCACATCCTAGTATGGTCACTCATACACATCTCATCTAATTCTTTTTTCACCCTACATATTTATTGAGTGAAATCATTACATGTAAGGTACAAAGAACCAGATATTCTCAATATTACCTCATAAAAAAGCCTTAAAAGATCTATAAAAATAGCAACCACCTCCCAATCATCATCAATAGGCTTTCCTAATTCTCCATTCTCACAGAAATATTTGACATATTGAATATCTTCATCACCCAATAATTCAAAAGTTACCTTATATTCTTGGGCCGCCTTCAACATCAAGAAGGGTAAGTTCCATCTTATATGAACATTAATACAAAAGGCATTCTTGAAAGTTATGCCTATATTCCTTGCAATAATTTTGAATTTCTCTAATCTAGCAGAGAATATCTCACAATTCTCACAGCTATTCTGACTCATGCAACCGAGGTATCAATATCTTTCAAGCCATCAGACACAATTAAATTGAAAATATGTATAACACATCTAACATGCAAACTATCATAACCCAAGATTGTCTTATTTGTCTCTCTATGATAAGTCTTAAGTTATCCCAAAGCGATATCATTAGATGAGACATTATCGATTATAAACGTCAAAACCCATGCCAATCCTCACTTCTTTATTGGAGACTACAAGGCCTTCCCAACTGTTTTACACTTGTGATAAAAAATTTGATAAAATTTAATAATTGCTTAATGTAGTGTCCAATCACAATTAATGACATGCATGGTTAAAGTCATATAATTAAAATTTTGAACAGATGTCCAAGTATCGATAGTGAGGCAAATAATTTGACCCACCAATTGGCCTTTAAACAAATCGTTCTCTTTTTGGTAATATTTTTTAACATCCTTAGCCATAGTGGGATGAGAAGGGATATTAAATCTAGATTTTAAGGAACATGAATATTCTTGGAACCCTCTCCCCTCTACAAACTGAAAAAGTTTCTCATTCATGATAAACATACAAGCTAACTTTCTTCTATACTCATCAGGATAATACTTAGTATACCCCTTTAACGTAAAACTCCTACAACTCCCATCCAACATTTTTTTAGTCCAATATCTAGGCAAGATTGACTATTCTCTTGTAAGGATCTCAATATTAGATTCTTCTTGTATTGTTCTTCTAAGTGGACCTTTAATTATGATGTGCCATGTTTCCTATAGTGATATCCATGAAGTTTCTCACAATAGTTACACTTTGCTTAAGGATTATCGGGATCACCACCCTCGAGTTTGGCAAAGTGAAACCAAACTATTAAAACAGGTTTCTTGCTTTGTGTGTGCTTGGGGGCAATGTAAGGTTCCATGGGGTTAGGACTAGGGTCCATAGGGTTAGTGCTGAGTGTAAGACTAAGTGTTGGGATAGGAACAATAAGGGTATGATAGCTATCACTAAAATCTGATAGAGTAGAGGAGGATATTCTCTGCAAGCAACAAATTTAAAATTAAAACAAAAATATGCCACTAGCATCAACAATCAATATATCGGGATCAACAATAAATTGTGTTCAACTTTACAAAAATACAAGTTCATATTTAAGGGGAATATAGGTTCAAATTTAAATCATTGATATTGGGAAAATAAAAAATGGTATACAACATTTTTTTAATATAATACTTCACAAAAACATAATTACACAAAAAAGGATTTTGGATTGTAATTGCACACTCACACTGCACAGAATTGCCAAACACAAAAAGAGGTGAGGTGGGACAGGGCAATAGGGTGTGGGGGCCCCACTCCCCACTCCTAGAAGACATCAAATCGGATCGAGATTCTATGTTTAAATGGTATAAGTAGATTTATCAATATGTTTGTATAGATTCTAAAATTCATTAATGGGAAGTTTTTATTATCATTAGGAAATTATTGGAGATATAAAGAGATCTCATATTTTGACAAGTCAGATTTTTTCAAAACTCTGAGAATGAGAGTCCCCACTTCTATTCCTTCCCATCTCTCTCTCTCTCTCTCTCTCTCTCTCTCTCTCTCTCTCTCTCTCTCTCTCTCTCTCTCTCTCCCTTCCCCCACCTTTCTTTTCCTTGCTAGACCCTGCACAAAGACTATTGTGTTCTTTTTTGCCCACAACCCGTCACCGACAGTCCTTAATGAGACTTCACTCTCCGACGACCATTGTCAACACCAGGTCTCTCTCTGTGTGTGAGTTGCCCTAACACAATAATACTTTTCAAATTTTGATAGAGTTTTAGGATTTTGTGGGTTATGCAAATCTATTATGTTCTCCCCTTGATTTTTGGAAAAGTGGCCCCTTTTAAAGACCTTATCTAAGAATCTATACGAATCTAAAATGGGATGTAGGGATTGGGAAATTGAAAGGATGCTGAACTGGATTGAATGGGACATGATGGATGACATAGTTGTCTGCAAAAAGTTTTTAACAAAAAAGAAGAGCAGACGTGACAGTGTGTGGAATCACATTTGTGGATTCTTGTATGTCCGTAATAGCCCTCTTATTATTAATTAAAATTGAAAAACATGAGAAAGTAAAGTTTTATATATTTTTGTAGAAATTATGATTTCGCCTCAAGATATGTTGGGTGGTGAAGATTTGTGATAAATATTTTTTTAAACAAATTATTGTTTGAATAAATAAAAACATTTTATATTCGTAATTTATTCTCAAAGAAAAAAAAGCATGTTTGAGATGAGGATTGAAATTATTTTCGAAGTTAGATGGTTTTTGTCAAATAAAAATGGGCTGTGCTCATTAAAGCAAAAAAAAGATTGTGAGTTTGGATAGTTTCCAAAATCATTTTCTTCTAATCAACTTTTTACTTATAAATTGTCCTAGAATGAAGAAGGCGTTGATGGGCCGCAAGAGATCTGAACACAGACAAGCAAGGCCTAGTTCTAGTACTTACAAGGTTCTATATTATTAAGCGAGGCCCAATGTGATTTTCTTAATATTACATGCGCATAACAACTTATAATATTTTACTTTGAAAATAAGTGGCCTAATTCCAGTGCTGCTCCAAAACGTGGTCCCCGCTCATTGATGTCAAGTCTAATATCTTATAAAGCCCTTAATATATAAGTGTTTTTGTACTGAGGAGTGCAATTGTTTCTTTGGTTTCTTTTTTGAAATACTTTTTAAACTCTTTTCAAATATTTAAGAAAAAGAGAAATTTTTTTTACAACAAACTTATTTAAAAACACTTCTTAACAATTAAGTAAAAACACAAAAGAGTTATCGATATCTTTTTCAGCAGCTACTCTCAAACATTATAATCCAAAACAAGGGGAGTACAGTCCAAAAATACTATAAGAGTAATGCTACATACAAGCACTTTTACGCATCAATCTACGCACCATTGTATGCTTATTAGCTATATTTAATTTGTAGATTAATCACTACAAGAAAAATAATCATATATAATCAATTTGATGCATTTAAAATAGACAAAAATAATGAAATCGATTATTTCTGTACATTTTAGATGCATCAGATTGATTATATTTAACCATTTTACTTATAATGAATCTGATCAATCACTTTAGATGGTTGTGCGTGTTGTTGCACAAAAGCACTTCTAACAAAATTTTTCCCTAATATAAGAATCCAAAACTTGATGATGTAGGTAGGTTGAATAATATTAAGTAGTACTGGTCCAAAGTAATATTTGAAATCAGGATTTATGCCAACTTAGCCGTTAATTATCTAGTGGTCCAAAACTAACCTTAATTTAAATATGAGCATATATATTTTATTATAATAAATAGCTATCTAATGGCTATTTAATAGATTTTCTAATTTTTTGTTAATTTTTCATGTTTTTTCTATTAAATTTATCTGTCATTTAACACTAGATATTTATAACATTTGATATGTTTTAAATTTAGATGAGATTAGTTAGATATATAATTTGAAATTTATATTAAATTAGTTAGATATAGAATTTTAAATTATATCTAAATTATTATGAATTTAAATTTAAATAAATTTTAAATTAAATCTATATTATATAAGAATTTAAATTTAGAATTATATGGAAATTAAATTTATATCTAATTTAGATATAATTTAAAATATAATTTAAATTTAAATCATATATATATTTAAATTTAGATAAATTTAAATATATATATATATATATATATATATATGAATTTAAATCATGTATATAGATTTAGATAAATTATATGAATTATTATTTTTCTGTTTTCTTTATAAATTATATAAATTATCTTCATAATAGAGTGGTTAGCATATACATATATATAAATATATATATATATATATGTATATATATATATCGATTAGAAAATAAATATTTGGATTGATCATTGGAATCCCATTGGACTTATATTCTGTTTATATATATTATATGCTATTTAACAATCACTTAATAAATTTTCTTATTTTTTTGTTAAATTATTTTTTTTTATTAAATTTAACAGCCACTTAAAAATATATATTCAATTTATAAATAATATATTTGAATTAGAAGTAGTAAATTTATCAAAATTATAAAAATTTAACTAGAGATTTAGCTAGAAATTCATTGATAGTCCTGCCCCAAGAATTTTACAATTGCTAGAATAATTATGTACAACATTATTATAGGTACTGTTTTAGTCAAACTCCATCACTAATATTATTCTCTTTGATTTCCTTATCCCCCGGTCCCTCAAAAACTATTTCTTTCATGGAATGATTATAGCAGTGCTGCTCATTCTTATAAAAATAATTTTATAAAATGATGTGATTTAATTTAAAAAAATATAAAATAATTAAATTTAAATCTGTTTGCCAACTACATTTGCAAACACAATTATTTGAAAAAAAATATTATTTATTTTTCAATTTAAATTCATTATGAAACATTAAATTCAAATAATAATATTTTGTGAATGAAATTATAATTATTATTAAATAGTTACTTTCATCACTTCACGTTTACTTATATATAATTCTTCCGATGTTGTTAAGATATTTTTATTTTATTATCGGTCAAATATTTATAGAATTTATACTTTTTATAAAAATTATATCATTTATAACCGTTTCACTAAACTAGCAAAACTTGCACCTTACTCATCTCTAATATATATATATATATATATATATATATATATATGTGTGTGTGTGTGTGTGTGTGTGTGAAATATAGAAAGAGACTGCACGTGCATGCAGATAGTAACATCTGAGCCCATGTAGACCATAAACTCTTAATTACAATTTAACGTGATCGATCAAGTTGGGTACGTTTGTCAAAAGAATGTTATATATGTAGTAGGAAACTTCATACTTTCAAGATTCCAAATTCCGAGTTAAGGACCACCTCATAGCAACCTGTTTCTTTTCTTTCAAGTTATAAGTGAAATATTTCAGATCATGTACGTGGCGCAAAAAAAATTCTTGAACATTATTGTGGAGCTTACATCTTCTATAATTAAAGCGTTCAAACTTGGACAAATTAAGGGTCTTTCATCTTTCGTGGACTTAGGTCTCTTTCTTGGCTAAGAAACTTATATATATATATATATATATAAATTCAAGAACATTATTGTGGAGCTTACATCTTCCATAATTAAAGCGTTCAAACAGATACATATATATATATATATATATATATATATATATATAAGTTTCTTAGCCAAGAAAGAGGCCTAAGTCCAAGAAAGATGAAAGACCCTTAATTTGTCCAAGTTTGAACGCTTTAATTATGGAAGATGTAAGCTCCACAATAATGTTCATGAATTTATATATATATATATATATATATATAAGAAAAATGATCATCTAAAAAAACTGATCAAATATAATCAATCTGATGCATTTAAAATGAACAAAAATAATAAAATTGATTATTTCTACACATTTTAGATGCATCAGATTAATTATACCTGACCATTTTCTTTTATAATGAATCTGACCAATCACTTTAGATGGTTGTGCGTGTTGTTGCCCAAAAGCACTTCTAATAAGATTTTTCCCTAATATAAGAATGCAAAACTTGATAATGTAGGTAGGTTGAATAATATTAAGTAGTACTGGTCCAAAGTAATATTTGAAATAGGATTTATGCCAACTTAGCCGTTAATTATCTAGTGGTCCAAAACTAACCTTAATTTAAATATGAGCATATCTATTTTATTATAATAAGTAGCTATCTAACGGCTATTTAACAAATTTTTTAATTTTTCATTAATTTTTCATATTTTTTTTGTTAAATTTAACGCTCATTTAATACTAGATATTTATAACATTTGATATGTTTTAAATTTAGATGAGATTAGTTAGATATATAATTTGAAATTTAGATTAAATTAGTTAGATATAAAATTTTAAATTATATCTACATTTTTTATGAATTTAAATTTAAATAAATTTTAAATTAAATCTATATTATATATGAATTTAAATTTAGAATTATATGGAAATTAAATTTATATCTAATTTAGATATAATTTAAAATATCATTTAAATTTAAATCATATATATATATATATATTTAAATTTAGATAAATTTAAATATATATATACATATGAATTTAAATCATGTATATAAATTTAGCTAAAATATATGAATTATAATTTTTTCTGTTTTCTTTATAAATGATATAAATTATCTTCATAATAGAGTGGTTAGCATATACATATATATATCTATATATATACACATAGCATATATATATACATCCATTAGAAAATAAATATTTGGATTGATCATTGCCATTTTCTTTTTCAAAAATAAATATTTGGATTGATCATTGCCATTTTCTTTTTCAAATCCCATTGGACTTATATTATGTTTATATATATTCTATTATAATAAGTGACTATTTAATAATCACTAAATAAATTTTCTTATTTTTTTGTTAAATTTTTTTGTTCTTTTTTATTAAATTTAACAGCCACTTAACTATATATATTCAATTTATAAATAATATATTTTAATTAGAAATAGTAAATTTATCAAAATTATAAAAATTTAACTAGAAATTTAGCTAGAAATTCATTGATAGTCCTACCCAAGAATTTTACGATTGCTAGAATAATTATGTACAACATTATTATAGGTACTGTTTTAGTCAAACTCAATCACTAATATTATTCTCTTTGACTTCCTTATCCTCCGATCTGTCAAAAAACCTATTTCTTTTGTGGAACGATTATAGTAGTGCTGCTCTTTCTTATAAAAATAATTTTATAAAATGATGTTATTTGATTTAAAAAAATATAAAATAACTAAGTTTAAATCTGTTTGTCAACTATATTTACGAACACAATTATTTGAAAAAAATATTATTTATTTTTCAATTTAAATTCATTATGAAACATTAAATTCAAATAATATTATTGTGTGAATAAAATTATAATAATTATTAAATAGTTATCTTTCATCACTTCACGTTTACTTTTATATAATTCTTCCGATGTTGTTAAGATATTTTTATTTTATTATCGGTCAAATATTTATAGAACTTATACTTTTTATAAAAATTATATCATCTATAATCGTTTCACTAAACTAGCAAAACTTGCATGTTACTCATCTCTAGTGTGTATATATATATATATATGTGTGTGTGTGTGTGTGTGTGGAATGTAGAAAGAGACTGCACGTGCATGCAGATGGTAACATCTGAGCCCATGTAGAACATAAACTCTTAATTACAATTTAACGTGATCGATCGAGTTGGATACGTTTGTCAAAAGAATGTTATGTGGTAGGAAACTTCAGACTTTCAAGACTCCAGATTCCCAGTTAAGGACCACCTCATAGCAACCTGTTTCTTTTCTTTCAAGTTATAAGTGAAATGTTTCAGATCATGTGGCGCAAAAAAAATTCATGAATATTATTGTGGAGCTTACATCTTCCATAATTAAAGCGTTCAAACTTGGACAAATTAAGGGTCTTTCATCTTTCTTGGACTTAGGTCTCTTTCTTGGCTAAGAAACTTATATATATATATATATATATATTTCCACTTCATTATTTTATTTAGGGTTGACGCTTGTCGGGGTTTGAATTTGACTTTTTGAAAACAGAAAAATAGTCATGATACCAGAGATCATCGTTGTGGAGGTTAGGAGTGAAAACCACCGGCAGCAGTTTGGTTTTGCCATCGAACCGACACCACATGAGCCTCCCTACAAGTCCTATTTGCCAATTGAAACCGACCTTATAGGGGCTATGTTGAGTTGGCATCGGCGTCAATTTCGATGGCAATCGGAGGTCGGTGGCCTATTTGGTTTGAGCCTTCTTTTGGGCCCCATGTTTTTTGTCTCTCAGTTTGTATTTGTTATTTTTGTTGGATTTTTTCTTACTCATATATTCTATTAGTCAATATTCACAAAATTTTAGACTTTTCATGGATTTTTAAAATTTGTTACTAAAACAATAAAACTAATCACTAATTAAGTAATTAATAAATAGAAAAATAAAACTAAAAACAATAAAACTAGTGAGTAACTACTAACTAATAAGTTAATAACTATTAAGTTCTAACTACCAAGTAAACAATAAAAATATCTGATAGATGAGTGGATGTTTAATACAATTATTCATTACAAAATCACAAATACAAACCAACATAAATTGTTTTAAGTAATAAGCAAACAACTAACACATAAAATAAAATTACGCCAAAAGTCAAAATGAGTCTTCAATCTTCACATCTTCAATCTTCAATAGTTGTAATGATTGATTGTGCTCCCAACTCTATAAATATATGAAAAAGATTAATAAATTTGAATAATGAAAAATTAATTAAATTAATTTATAAAAATAAATGAATATTGAATGAGAAAAACATTACAAAATTCTAGAACAAAGCTCTCCACATTATCCATGGCCTCTCAAATATCAATTGGCGTTGACGGATGTCACAACCAATTCTAAGCACAAATAAGTGCCTCAACTGTTCTCGAACCAATGAACCCCGAAAAAGATCGAGTACACGCTCTCATGCACTAAATGCTGACTCTGAGGCTATAGTGAAAACATGCATGGCTAACAAATCTCGTGCAATCCTCGCAAGTATATGATAATTAATCTTATTAATTCTCCACCAGACCAACAAATCAGAAGATGGATTGAGTGCCTAAATATCGGGCCATCTCTGTTTTAGAAACTGTAGATCCAGTCTCTCAGAACCTGCCTAATACCACTTTCACATTAATTGTGATTCATGACTTCTTTCACTTTCTTCTGAGGGTGTAGATGTCAGAGCAGGCACATATTTTTGATTACTCGAAGTAGAACCAAATGTAGTATTATACTCATCGTATAAGTTTGATAGTAATTGTTTCACATTAGACACCAACCTCTCAGCCCGACTTTCATCATAATTTTTCATAATATTTATCATCATACCACTATCACTCTCTCCAATTCCTTTTTGGATTGTTGCCCCACCCGCCTATGTTTGTTGGTACTTATCTAGAGGCCCATCATGTTTATGAAATTTTTTTGGACCTGCTTGTAGGTGGATCTTCATAGTTGAGGTCCTGTTTCTCTTTGAGTGACAATGGTAAATCTTTCCACAATAGATATACATAGCCTTGGGCTCGTCTACGGGACAACCCTAAACTTTTGAAAATGGTCCCAAACAAATGATATTAGCTCTTTCCCCTTCCATTTCTTAGGAAGTGGGCAAGTACTACTATTAGGGACACTTAGAGGATTGAGTATTTGGCTCTCTTCCAAATTAGGCATTTGTTTATCATTGTCAAGATCAATTAGAAATGATGAAGAATCTATCTAACATGTAAAAAATTTAATTCAATTAATTAACAATCACATCTAATTTAAACATTAAACAAAGCACAATATTGAGCACAATATTATTTGGAGGCTGGCTGTTATAAGAGAATGTATATTAGAGTACTTGGAATCAAACCCATAAGTTCATAACATTTGATATGTTAAAGATCATGACTGGTTAACTGATATGTTATATGACAACTAGAACAGTTTCTCATTGACACATTCTTAATTTGAAATTATATCGTACCAACCTGCGTGACTAAACATGATATAAACAAAGATGAAGAATTGGATTGTTCTTCATTATGCTCTAGATTAACAAGAAAACTTCTTAATTGATAGTTGTGCCAAGGAATTATAAAAATTTACATCTAATTAATTAGTTTATGTTATCTCTATCAAGAAGAATCTAGGCCAAGGGAAATTAACTACTTTTGCAGCATTGTGTTTCAACATGTGAACCATTCCCATGCCAATATATATAAATTTATATATATATATATATATAGGACTATCCATAGGTAGAGTTGTACTTCAAATTATTGGTTTGAAACCTTAGAATTACCATCAATAATTTAACCTAGCGTGCAATTCATAGCTCAATTCATAAGAAATTCATCAACAATTAAAAACCTAAAAATTACCATCATTAATTCATCAATAATTACAATCAGTTATTGCAAAATTACAAGCATAGCTCTCAACTTATTTTACATTCATTCTACGCGAACAACAATTATAAAATTACAAATAAGTTGATAACAAGTTAACAATAACAACAATAACGAAAATTTGAAAAAAACCTAACACTAAGGCCTAAGCATCAGCAACTACTAATATGAAAATGAAATAACAAATCAAAAAATTAAAATAACGAAGAATTGGAAAAAACCCTAACCTGAGATGGTGCTGAGGGCTGAGTTGGTGAAGGGTGGTGGATGGTGCTGCGAGTCTACGAGAGTGGCGAGAGAGTAGGAGGTCTGAGTTTTGAGCCTTGAGGGATTCAAGCTTCGCAGCATGAGAGAGGAGATAAAATTTCTAAACGGTGAAAGTGAATGACGAGCGGAGGGGGGAACGAAAAGTAAACCATAAGAACAGAACTACACCACTTTAATTGAAATGAAACGGCGTTGTTTTGCATATATATATATATATAAAAGAAAAAATACCTAATCGGTTGGTTTATCGGTTCGATATAGGGTTGAATCGGTACCGACATCGATCGACGTTGGTTGGATGTATTCAACACCGCCTCCCGATCAGTTCTTTGCCGGTGGCGGTTAATTCCGGCATCAAAGGCAGTTTCTAGCAATTTGGTCCGTTATTCTATTTTTTGTATACCCCTAGTATTGGAGGCCATCGATCATGAGACCAGACATATCATTTCGATTAGTCGGATATTGAATTTTGATGAAATCACTTAACACTGAACGGATGAAATTGATTATTGTAAAATGCTTGGGATCCAGTTTTGGGATCCCACTTTCTCATCCCGCTTGACATCATGGATAATACACTTGGAAAAAATAGTCTTCATCACTTGACCTTCACATATCCATGTCTCCTAGCTTGAGTTTGCATCTCCATCAACAAGCTCTGTAGTAAATGTGTCCGGCGATGTCCCCATCAACAAGCCATCGACATTACATCTCTGACAATTTCTCCATTTCCGATAACAGGAAAAACTCCCATTCGACCTCTACCTCTGACAAGCCTCTCAGCTCCTCTCCATTTCCATCTTCGCAGGTTGTTGTTGAAACGACATCTCAACCTCTATCTCAGACTTGTCCCTCCGATTAACAGGTTCCGACCTCATCTTCCCTTTGACCTCCAGCTCCGAACTTGGGAGGAAACATGCCAGATGAATACATCAAGATTGTTTTGATGGGTTATTGGCTTGTTTGGAGAGGATATAATCCTATGGAACTTGGCAGATTTCATTCCTAATTTCAGGGACCTGATCTTGTGATTGCTTCAAAGATTGTTATGCTTCACACACTTTTCCTTCCATTTCCATGAAATCTTCTCCCAAGTGTTTGAGTGAGGATACAATCGTCTAGTTATTCAATTCTTCTTAAAACTTGGAAAATCAACCACCAAACATACATAGGTCTTGAGTTAGAACATTCTTTGAAAAATATTTGAGTAAACTAAATTAATATTGAGATAAAATGCACTGTAATTTGCTAAGAATATTAAGAAGAAAAAAGAGGTATGGACAACGATCCAAGTGGGCATGGAGGGATCGGAACGTTTGCCTGAGTTGAAGAGCTCAAGTAGGGTTTTAGAGTTTGATGTGGCACCGAGATATGATTGGGAAGATTAAGAGGTTGAATGAGACAAAGGGATTTTGTGTTTATGTGATGATTGATGCTGAGGTACTCACTCACGTTCATGTCGTGAATCAGGGGGCTCCTTCCTCTATCAAAGTAGAGGTAACTACATTAAAATTACTAATTTCTTATGGCTTTTATCAATGTTTTAAATACTGTACCGGTAGACGTACCAATCAAAGCATTGGAATGAAATATTTCCATATCGATATCGTTTCGTGTACAGTTTCAAAATAGCCTATACATAAAAAATTATATATAAATACATATTTCAATTATATTTCAATTTAATAGCCAATATATGAATAAACTATATATATAAATATATATGTATTTGTAAGTAGTTTAGCTTGAATTAGGATAAAAAAAATAGAAAGAAATGAAAAAAAAAAGTAAAATACCTAAATCTAGTACGGCCGGTACAAGTATGTTTAGTAGGTCAAAATACAGGCCGGTATGACCGGTATTTGGGCCGGTACGAAACAAGCATATTTCTATGCCGAACAACTGGCCGGTATAGATGCAATTTTGTCTAGTTTGCCAATGAGCATCTATTATAGGAAAGATACAATTTTGATGAGTTTTTCTTTTACTTGGACGATTAGGATGGTTCAATCTGGTTGTTTATTGCACAAAAGTTTGACAGTTCACATCCATTCATGGTTCAAGCCAAGTATAAAGGTTTTTCATAAGGTAGTCGCACATCACTATAATGAGATTAGATGAAAATGAAGGGAAGCTAAGAGGCTTGTTGGAGATGGTGGTCGGAGGAGAGCTTTTTCTATTGCTAGAGATGGGGACATTGCCGGAGATGCGAAGTCAATGACTTGTTGATGGGGACGTTGCTGGAAGCATTTACCGCAGGGCTTATTGATGGAGATGCAAACTCAAGTGGTGAAAGACAATTTTGCCAGGTGTATTTTCCACATCAAGTGGGATGACAAAACCAGTCTCAAAAGCGGGAGCCGTAGTACCGTCCTTGATTATTTATTAGAGTAATGCTAGCAAATATAGTTATAGAGTGTGTAAATTTCGTGCACTTTATTTAAAAAAAATAGAACTTATTATTAAAATAATGATTTTTCATGAGTCATAGATTTAACTATTTTTTAAAAAGAAGTGCGTAAGGCTTGCATCCACACAACCTTGTAAGGCTTGCATCCACACAACTTTAATTAACTTCCGTTCATCTTTGGGACATGATCCTATTAGTCACGCATTTGAAGCAAATTATTCTTTTAGTAATAATTAAAATGTTACAAATATTCATTTTTTTTCTTTGTAGTATATATAATATGAAAAATGCTATCTTTTCCGCAATTATTGATCTCGATCCCATCCCATTTTAAGTGTTTTTTTTTAATTTTTTTTTACATGATTTTTATATAAATGTTTTTAAATAATGTTGTGATTTTTTTTTATATTTTTAAAAAATATTTTAAGATGTTAAAAAAGTTAGGTAAAAAAAATATTTTTTTATATGATTTTTTTAACATCTTTAAACATTTTTTAAAAATATAATAAAATTATAATATTATTTAAAAACACTTACTTAAAAACCATATAAAAAAATTTAAAAAAAAAAACTTAAAACGGGATAGGATTGAAATCAATAGCAGCAGAATAAGTAACACTGCCCATATAATATATAATATATTCTGCAGTTCCATATTTCTCGTCAATCTACTAAATTTTAGCGAATTGCTGATTCATTTGAGAGTTTAATCGTGGTAATAGTAAGATGATTGATCATGTAATTAAATATTTGATTTTCAATCCCTTATTCTTGTATATATTGAAAGGGGGTCCAACTTGCCCGGGCCTGAGCCCACAAGATTACCAGGCCCAAGGCCCGTTACCCGCACCCACCTCGACGCAGCGTCCGAATCCAACTGGGAGACCGAAATCGGGGACGAGCCGAGTCCCTGGTTATCCCGATCTGGGCAAGAAATGGTTAAACCGGCTTCGAGAACACGCTAAGGGCAGAACGGCGGCTCACGTGCTGGTATATCTCCTGAACCCGTCTCCCATCAAGACCACTCCCGCATTTATGAACGACAGACAGCCGCCGGCCTGCATTCCCCCCTTTTTTAATACGGAGACGCCCCAGACATACACCATTAATTACTAAATTGACAAAAGATACGGCAACATTTAATGCCCCTGTCCAAAGGGGGCTAATTGAGCATTAATTGAGAGGATACTCAATTAATGCGATGGGACCGACCGAATCAGACCAGGTTTTCTTATCGAGGATGACGGACGAGTGATGCCCCGATTTCGGCGCTCTCGGACCCTCCACCCAGGGGGGACACCTATAAATAACACTCAACCAACGACGGAAAGGGGGTACGCTCACAAATTCTCTTATTCTCTCTACCACATATCTTCTCTCATACACTAACTTGATCGTCGGAGCGGTCCCGGACCCCGACCCCTCTTGTCCTTGTTTTGCAGGTTACCATCACACGGGATTCGGTAGACGAGATAGCAGAATACGTCCTTAACAGTGGCGCCGTCTGTGGGATACGATTGTTTTTGATCAACGTACTTTCTGCATGTCTACTCTACCGCTGTCCCAAACGACCAAGCACGACCAGCAGACAGATCCGTCGATGGAAGAAAGGCTGGAAGCATTGGAAGAAATGGTGAGGAAGTTGAAGGAGG
This sequence comes from Platycarya strobilacea, assembly GCA_036898215.1. NCBI lineage: Eukaryota > Viridiplantae > Streptophyta > Magnoliopsida > Fagales > Juglandaceae > Platycarya > Platycarya strobilacea. The sequence goes on from CM072551.1 coordinate 26,535,948, forward strand.
AAAATGCGGCCCTCCGGCAACCACGCGAAGAGGCATCGGCCCGCGGCGAAACCCACCTGGGAGAGAATGCGAGCTCCCGACTCCCTGAGGAGAGCGAAGCCTCCGAAGGAGAACGACGTCGGATGCACACCGAGCTAAAGGAGTTGGGAGACAAGTACGCTGAAATGGCAAAACTGATCAGCCCGGCAGCAAGGCATCTCTCCTCGCAGGGAAGCATAGGAACACCCTACAGCGCAGACGTCCTGGCCGTCCCTCTCCCGCCCAAATTCAAGGTCCCACAGGTGGAACTGTACGATGGGTCTCAGGATCCTGTGGAGCACATAGAGGCTTTTAAAGCCCATATCAGCCTACATGGCTATCCCGGCGAGGAGGCCCATTCCGAGGCGGATACATCGCATGGGTGGATTGACCAACCCCGCGGGATTCCGAGGCGGATACATCGCGGGGTCGGTCAATCCACCCACGCGGGGTCGGTCAATCCTCGGAATCCCGCGGGGTCGGTCAATCCACCCACGCGATGTATCCGCCTCGGAATCCCGCGGGGTCGGTTAATCCACCCACGCGATGTATCCGCCTCGGAATCCGGGGTCGGTCAAACCCACGCAGAGCAATTCACAACTCCCGAATCCCGATCTTAAGTACATCGACCGGGTACGTTTGGAAAAATTTTTTTCTTAAGTTTACACTTATCCAAAAAATTTCGCGGGGTAAAGACAGAATGAAATTATAAACAAACCACCAGAGGAAGATTAAGTTCAAAATTCATATATATTATCGGTCATACAAACTCGCTCGAATCAAGCTCGAGCATCATTACAAAAAAAAAAAAAAAAAAATTTTACAATAATCAGGTCAAGCCTCAGGAGGGGGCGGAGGAGGATTCAGGTCGTCAAAGGGAGGGTAGCCGCGCATCCCGATCTTCTTGACGAATCTCTTCGCGGCCCGGTCTGGACGAAGAGACTTCACGCTTATCCTCCATGGATCGAGCTCGGGATCCACCAAGAGCTGGGATCCTAGTCGGCGAAGGCCCTCGGCATAACCGTGCCCCCAGGCGGAGTTGCGAATCGCCACCACTCGGGATATCTGCCGCTCGAGATCAGCAATCCTCGAGTGAGCCTCTTCTAGAGCACCCCGAGCCCCCACGAGCTCGGACTCCCGAGCAGCCCGGACCTCCTCAAACCGCGCCAACTCCGCTTGCAGGATCTCCCGGGCGCGCCTCGAACCGACCAGTTCCTCCTCTAGAGTAGTCCGAGCCTGCTCGGACATAGCTAACTCCTCTTCCTTCAAAGATAGAATCTGAGAAGAAGTCGCTAGCTCCGCTGTCCGAGCGGTTAGCTCGGACTGAAGGAGGATCTTGTCCTGCTCGGTGGCCGATCTTGCGTCCACGAGACGGGCATTCCTTGATGGGCCACTGCCAGCGATTCCCGAGCCGCCTCCAATTCGGCTCGAAGAGAAGAGTTGGCTCGCTCCAGCCTGCCCTTTTCCACCCCCAGCTCCTCGACCGATCTTACCAGCCCCCTGCAGGTTTCCTGCGACTGCTCGAACTGGTCCCGTGCCTGCCGCAGCTTGTAGAGCCCGAACTTGCAGACGGTCCCAAGCTCGCTGTTGAATTCGGCAAGCTCGGCCAGCTCGGATCCCACTGTCCGGGATATCTCCATGGCGACCTAAAACACCGAACAAACAAAAAAGAGAAAGAAAAACTTAGCAAATTAAAAAGAGAAAACCATCCAAAATTCAACAAGGCCTACCGAACAAACCTGAGTCAGCAAAGGCTCCAGCATCGAGGCCACTCGGGCGGAAGCTTCCGCCTTCGCTTGATCGAATCGGGAAGGCCGCTCTGCGCCGGCCTGACGAGCTCCTTCCTCCGAATCCGACCCGAAGAGCTGACCAAGCACAGCGACCCCACTTCGAAGCCGAAGAGGAGATGGGGGTCGAGGAGGAACTCCCGAGCCCGGAGGTGGGCATGCGTCCTCAGAATGAACCCCCGAGGTCGACCCCCTCTCGAAAGTCGGAGGTGGCCGCTCAGGAGACCCCTCGGACTCAGTGGCCGGTCGACCGCTCTCATCTCCGACCTCCGTATGGCTCCCCTCCTAGGGATGGTCGGACCCCCTCGACCTCTCGGGGGTTGCCTCGTCCCGATCTTCTTGCGCCGGAGCCCTTTGCTGCCCGGCTCCCTCGCAGGCGCCCTCGGAATGGGCCTCCTCGCCAGGTACTTCATCTTCTCCCTCGGAGGCATCTGAGTGGCGCTCGGAAGATGAAGGGGGAGGGGTGGGCAACTGATTTGCCCTAGCAGCTTGCTCCTCCGACTCCTGCCGAAAGACCTCCGCAAATGGCATGGCCCCCGGAGTCAGATCGGCGGCATGTTCCAGAGCCTCCTGGAAGGCGCGCTCTATCTCCTCTCCGTCTGAGGAGTCGACCCCGGCCCGGTCGGCCGCCTCGATCTGGGCTTCCATGACCGTCCTCCCGGCCTCAGCCCTCAATCCCTCGGTCTGCAAGAGCCGGAGCTCGTCCGAGGACGACGACGAGGAAGTCGGCTCGGGACGTCGTGCAGGAGAGCCTGTAGGGGGGGCACCTCCGCCCGGACCCTCGGCCCGTGGACCCTTCTCCTTCCTCTGTTTCTTGGGTCGGGCACCACGGCTCGAAGTGGCCTCGCCGGCCTGACTCTTGGTGCGCCTCTCTTGTTCTACCTCCCGATCAGAGGCTCGCTTGCGGGAGGAGGTAGGAGGCTCTTCCGGGACGGTGAAGAAGTTTTGACCCTCGGCGTAGGACCGGTCTGGTCGGGTCAAAAACTCTTCGATGTTCTCCTCGGTGAGGAGATTATCGGACCATAGCCGATCGGGATCCTCTGCCCCCCAGGAGAGGACCGCCTTCACCCTCTCCGCCTCCTGGGCCGAGAGGGTAACCTCCATATGTGTCTGAGAGGGGAGGAAGCCCCAGTCTTTCTGAACGGGGAAATCGCTCCCCTCCCCCTCCGGGAACTCCCACTCCCTGCCCGAGAGGAAGAAGAACCTCTTGTGGTAATCCCGGGCACTCGAATGCCTCTCCTCCATTCTGTTCAGTCTACATTTCGGCTTTATCTGAAAGCCGGCAACATTCCCGTCCCGACGAAGGAGCCGGTACAGTGAGAATAATTCTCGAGCGGTCAGGTCGGGGTAGGGATCGTTCTTCCCGGACAGAATGATCCTAAACGCCACGCAGGTGGCCAACAGGATACGCCACCCGTTCGGCATGAGTTGGGCAGGTGCCAAGCCCAAAAAGTGTAGGACCTCCCGAACAGGCCGAATAAAGGGAAGGCGTAGTCCCTTCGAGAGCACGAGGGAGAAGAGCACGACCTTCTGAGCCCGCCCATCGCGCTCACAGGCCCTAACTCCATCCCCCGGGGCCTCCAAGGTGTGCCGCCAGGAAATGTGGTGCTTCTTCCTAAGCGTGTCCACATCGGAGGATTGCATGGTGGACAACCAGCCGTTGCCGGCGAAGAAAGGGCATGGGTCAGAAGAAGCCATGGGGGCGAAAACAGGGAGTGGCAAGAAAGCAACAGAGAAAGAATCAAAGATGGCGAAGAGCAGAGGCAAGGAAGAAGGACAACAGAATGACAAGAAAGCAAACAGTAAAGCGAGGACAGTGACAAGACCGCTGGGTAATTTATACCCAGAAGCAAAATTTAATGCGAGCGGAAAACGAGGCCGCGCCGAAACCGTCACCTCAGACGTGGCCCTTGGGAATAGGAAGCACGCCCCGAACTGACCAATCAAAGGAAAGAAGCGTGCGCCGAAATGACAAGTCAGTTAATGATGGCCACGCGCGTGCGCCTCACCATTTAATAACGGATCACTGACGATTCGGGAATCGGAACGATGCGTGCGCCTCACCATTTAATAACGGATCACTGACGGTTCGGGAATCGGAACGACGACTCAATTAAATTTCAAAACTGCATTAAATGCCTGACACGGAATATGACGGGTCACGATCCGGCATTAATTGGTCAGAATTCAAATCGTCCCTCTGAAGTCCGGTCAGTAAACGAATCGACGTGCCAGCAGGGATTGCCCGAGCACACCCAACCTCGTGTTCCCGCTCGGCAGGGAAAATAAAGGAACACCGCCCAGTGTTGAAGGACGGTACAATCAAAGGAAAGGAAGACCCTAGCTCTAAAACGTTCGGAATTTCCATCGAAGTGCCTTCGATGGAAACTCGCAGGGTACTGAAAGGGGGTCCAACTTGCCCGGGCCTGAGCCCACAAGATTACCAGGCCCAAGGCCCGTTACCCGCACCCACCTCGACGCAGCATCCGAATCCAACTGGGAGACCGAAATCGGGGACGAGCCGAGTCCCTGGTTATCCCGATCTAGGCAAGAAATGGTTAAACCGGCTTCGAGAACACGCTAAGGGCAGAACGGCGGCTCACGTGCTGGTATATCTCCTGAACCCGTCTCCCATCAAGACCACTCCCGCATTTATGAACGACAGACAGCCGCCGGCCTGCATTCCCCCCTTTTTTAATACGGAGACGCCCCAGACGTATACCATTAATTACTAAATTGACAAAAGATGCGGCAACATTTAATGCCCCTGTCCAAAGGGGGCTAATTGAGCATTAATTGAGAGGATACTCAATTAATGCGATGGGACCGACTGAATCAGACCAGGTTTTCTTATCGAGGATGACGGACGAGTGATGCCCCGATTTCGGCGCTCTCGGACCCTCCACCCAGGGGGGACACCTATAAATAACACTTAACCAACGACGGAAAGGGGGTACGCTCACAAATTCTCTTATTCTTTCTACCACATATCTTCTCTCATACACTAACTTGATCGTCGGAGCGGTCCCGGACCCCGACCCCTCTTGTCCTTGTTTTGCAGGTTACCATCACACGGGATTCGGTAGACGAGATAGCAGAATACATCCTTAACATATATATATATATATATATATATATTTATTGACCAAACAAAGTAGGCTGCACGTACAGGTTTACCTGATCAGTACAATTAATTCAACCATTTTACTCATCACTATTTCTTTCGCGTGTGCGACATTCTATAATGGTGTAGAAGTACTGATAGCGATATCTTTGCGACCAGAAAATTACCATTCCATGAATTGGTGCGCTAGTTGGCTTGTTCACGTTTGGCCTCCAATGTCCTATCCATTTCAAAGACAGGCAAATATATATCATGTACGCGGTACATAGATTGTCAAAGACTACATGAGTCTAATATATATATATATATATAGGAATTAGATACAAATTCCAATTATATAGCTTGGTGTTTATCCATTCATAGGCTTATCTTATTCTTATCCTTCTCTCAATTTCTCAGTTCTCGGAGAGATTAAGATCATATAGTTCGTACGTTGGATTTGATTGTACAAGAGTGGTCGACAACCACGGCCAGCTCAACCCACCAAAATGCAGCATTAGCCGAAACTTTCTGAAAAACAAAGATTCAGGGGTCCTTGAATAGATTTGGTTCTGTAAGTGATATCAGTCCACCTATATATCTAAGATATTTTCTTAGGGTACCGGCCAGCTTTTTTAGAATGAAAAAAAAAAAAAAAACGAATTTTGTGAAATGGTGACAAAAAATATATATATATATTTGTAATAAATTATTTACTATTATAATCACTACTTGCAATAAAATAAATTTATTTTAATAAAAAAAATTATTTTAGTCATAAATAACTACTGAAAACAAATAATTAATTTTCTTATAGCAATTTAATTTATTAGATAACCATCTGGTTATGCTGGTGCAATTGCAAGCATCTATGCCGTTTCCTACTGATGGAAAGTTTCCGATTTCTTAAGTTCTTTTCATCAATTTCTGCAGTAATTGGGTGAATGTTTACATCATGCGAATGAGGTTTGCATCGAAGAGTTGATTCTAGTGCCCAAATGAATTCACTATTCTAGCAGGTAGCTAGCGGAATTCAATGAGCAACATCTAAAAAAAAAAAAAAAAATTTAGGATTACTGGCATTTGCTAAGTGCTGGTAACAGTAAAAATAAATGCCACTAATTGATTAGTGGCATTTATCGGCATTTGCTAAGTGCCGATAATAGTCAAAATCATGTACTCTGTTGTGAAACTCTCTCAGCAACTCTACATTCTTGCTATAATTTTGTTTTCATTTTCTGTGGAAATAACAAATGAAAACAAATTGTAAAAGGAGAAGGTTTACCCAATAGCAAATTGTGTTGTCCGCTTCACCCAAAATCTGTAGATAAGTCTAACAAACCCAAAGCATACTACAGACTCTCACACATGAGTCCATCTCATTCCATTCAGCTACTCCATTTCTGTTGAGTGGATCCATCTGTATGGTATGAACAACACTTTACCTTCTTGTCTGTCGATCACTAGTCTTTTCAAATGTTTGAATATATCAAACACATCACAAAATAGATAAATAAAACCAAAACTCTTTGTCAAATGGTCATCAACAAATATGAGCATAAACAAAACAAAGCATACACAAGACGTATTTCCAAAAGATCATAAATATATAGGAAACCTAATTCTACATTGCTTCGCAAGAATACAATGCAAATAAAAAATTAAGTTTATTGTCTTCTAATCACACCAAGTAAAAGATGCCTACTGATAAGTGACTACACCTATTTGGCACACTTACCTGTATAGCATGCGAGTAATATCTGAATCTGGATCATGTGAAGATACTCCACCAATTACTGTACTGCCCTGAAGGAAGTAAAGACCACCTGTCTTCTTCCCTATCATTACCACTAGAGAAACCTTGTAGACTCGAAAGACTCTACCTTCAGTTAAATACTGATAACCAACAAAATCAAGAGTGCTCAAAAATATGAGATTCTTCTTTAAAGACGGAATATGCCGAACGTTAGACAAAGTTCTAACGGTTCCATCATACAGCTCAATATTGACTGAACCAATCCCAACAATATCATAGACCATATCATTTCCAAACAAAACGGAATCACCTTGATTAATTCATAGGTACTAAACCAATCCATTTTGGAACACATATGGCATGTACAAGCTGAATTCATGATCTACTTGTCACCAAAACAACCGCTAGGGCTACTGACTACTAGGACAATATCAAAGTAGTTAGACTATTCTTCAACACTAACTACATCGGAGGAACTTTCTTTTTCCTCCAAATTCTTTAGTATAGGACACTCATTCTTGTAATAACCAAATTTATGACAGTATTAATACTTAACATTTTTCTTATAAGATTTAGAGTTACCACTGGAATTATCTCTACTCTTTCCTGAACATCTCTCTCCAAATCTATCACCAGAGGAACCTTTCACAAACAAAGTATAAGCTTGATTGTCCATGCCTAATACTCTTAATTCCTTAGAATTCAAAGCAGATTTCACATCTACCAAGGAGATTGTATCTCTACCATACAAGCTTACGTCCACTGTTAGGTCGGTCTTAATGAATTCATTATCAAAAAAAGATGGAGTACAGGAGATGAATCACAAGATTCTTACAAAAAAGTCACTCCCCCTCACTTACAAGTTGCAAAGCTCACCTACACACTCTCAAACTCTCTCTTAAAACCAAAACAAGTAATGAGACCTTCCCATGGTTTGCTTTCAAAAGAAATGATGTGCACGTTTTATAAGTTGCATCTTACTTGAGCGAAATACTATTTGAAACGGTACAAACCTAGTCTGTAGAACATTAACTTGAAGTGAACTGTTGAACGAACTGCTAGGGTTGCATCTCGCTTGAGCGGGCTCTCGAGTGGTCAAGGGAACTTACTGTTTGGTGTCTCACTAAAGCTAGATATCGAGCAAGGGTCGAACGAACTCTTTATTTGACCTTTCTGATAGCACCTCATGAAAAATCGCCCATGTTCAAGGCCCGAGACACACATGGACACTCGAGTTGGCACCACTTGTGGCACCAAGTCCAACATTGGAAGACTCCCTCAAGAGTCATGAGCATGTCTAGGAAGTTTGAAGGAGACGCACGAGTCAATTGGGACGTGGCTCACTTGTTCCCATTTGATCGTGACACAATTAGGCCTTGATAGCACCACGACACATTCGCTGACATGCCATGACATGCCTAGCAATAGCCCAACGCCTAGCAACATGCCTAGCAACCTATCAGCCTGGCTTGTAGGCAACCCTAGCGCCCATCAGCATGTCCAGCAACAATGGCAGGCCACTGGCATAGCCGGCAGGCAATCCCAGCGCCCATCAACCTGCCCAACACCATCAGTAGCCCACTAGCACACACACAGGCAGGTCGTGGCTCCTACCATGACACCCACCTAACGGCACCAAAGGCATGTCGTGGCCCTTACCAAGGCACGCCCCTTACAGCCCAACAAACATGCCATGACCCTTATCATAGCACACACTTGACAACATCGTAAGCATGCCAAGGCCCTTGCCATGGCACCCCCCTATCAGCACCGCGACAACCACGTAACCATCCTACGTATGTGCCTTAGCCCTAACCCTGACACGCACAAGGACCCCAGCAAGGCTACCAACTACGAGTAGCCTAGTGCATAGCCCACTTGGCGCATGCCTGCGTGCAGCCCTGTGTGCCCACCTGAGCACCCCACGGTGCACAACACTGCACCAACCATGTTGCGCACCACGATGTGCCATGCTCTAGTGCCCACCTGTGCGGCCCTCTGACACTCACTGCGTGCAGCCAGGCAGTAGCCTTGTGCTGCATGCACCAACCATGTGCCGCACGCTCCTGTGTGCCACACTCCAGCGTCTACCTGCACACCTACCTGATGCCCTTGTGTGCACCACAACAGCAACCTGGGCCATGCCCAGCGCCCAGTGCCAACCTGGGTCCTGCCCAGCACCCTACAACCCATGCCATGCAAGGGCCACTCATTAGCAAGCCATGCTAGCCGCACACATGCCACCAGGCTAGACCACTCAACCAGTAAGCCATGCTAGGCCATGCCAGTTACTCACCAATGGACAAGGCCAGCCACACGCTAGTAAGAAAGCCAACCATATCAATCAGGCCATAGCTCATGCCATAGGCCAGCCAAGCCCCTATGCCTATTGCAAGCCACGGCCACATAGGCCATTCAAGTCTAACTCATTTGCTTTTATTTATTTTATTTAATTAAATAATTGCTAGTAACCTTTTGGGAGTTTCCACTTTGTAAGCTTTATAAATAGGACCCTAGGCCTCTTAATTTTTTATTTTTTGGTCATTTGAAAAATTGAATATTGGAGTGCTCTTAAGAGAGAGTTAGGCCGGCCACTATGTCGTTTGGTTTTATTTTCGATACTTAGTACTTGGGTTTCTTGGGATGCAATCCGTGAATCTCCTTAAAGGAACACACCGTGCAATTCGTGAATTGGTGTTGTTCAAATTTATCCTTTTATCATATTGCTTATCAATAAAGTTTGAGGTATTTTTTAATTCAGTGTTCTTGTTCTTGGCGTGATTAGTGTTTGTTGGAGTCTTGAAATTGTTTAGTTATTGTTGGAGTGTGTAGTGAAAGTGCCGAATTTACACTACTTGTGAATTTGAGAATTGAGTGTAAGTCATTATGTAAGTGCCGAAATCCACACCACTTGTGGATTTCTGAAGTGTGAGTGACTGAATGTGTGTTGAAAAGTTGAGTTGCTTTATTGAAGTGTGTGTAAGCCGACCACATTAAGAATCCTTATGGTTGGCGTGTTCATCTTGTGCTCGGATGTGCATCCATTTACTTGGGAATTCATCCAATTTTCTTGAAGATCATTAAGCCTTCCCCTTTCCAAAATCACCATAGTGCCAACCCTAATTGCCCATTCACCGAACATGCCAAAGTCATCAAACCCTATAGCCGGTCACTCATTCCACCAACCTTACCATATTTGTCCTTGCATCAAAACCCTACCTTACCTTCCCAAAATAACCCTAGTCAACCACTACAAGATTTCCAATAACTGGCTACATAACCTCCCACCATTTCAGATTATTTTAAAATTCAAATCAATCCAACCTTCTAAGATTACCATATTCAGCCACCTCACAATTACACTAGCCAAAACCTCCACTTGCCACATCATCCACATATATTTCCTCATTTGATTTAATTGATCAATTATCCTTTAAGTGACTCAATTAAATCCTACCCAATCTAATCAAATCTCCATTCAAATCCACACATTATCCCCACTATACATAACCGGCCATACATTCTTTCTAAATTGAAATTCAAATTTCCTACAATTTAGGAATTTGTCTTTCAAAATTGCCTTAGCCGAACATCACTCCCCATACCATAACCAAAATCCTACTTTGCCATATCACATTCCATATCTTTCCACAACTTATTTGATTGATCAATCATCAACTAATTGATTGATTCAAATATTCCATCAATTAAGGCAACTTAAATCTCCCTACCATTCTACCCATACTCGGCCAACTCAATCCCCACAAGCCTTCAATCTTCCAAACATCTCTCAATCAGTATATAATCAATCAGTAAGATACTCTTAACCATCTTACCATAGCCAAACCCTTCATTGCCACCCCATCCATCTTATCTTCTCATAATTGGTTGGATTGATCAATTATCCCTTAATTGACTCAATCAAATCCAACTAAATCCAATCATAACTCCAATCAAACCTAATCCATATCCCCACCAACCATATTCGATCATTCCCTTATCCATTTGAAATTCAAATTTCCACCAATTAAGGAATTAGTCTTACAACCAAAACCCTAGCCAAATTACCATCCCTAGCCCTAGCCGAAACACTTTTAGAATCCTAGCCTAATCTCATTCATCCACTATTTTATCCAAATGACCAAAACCCTAACCCTAACCCTAATCCTTAATCTCGAAGTTCTCCTAGGCCACCACTAAAACCCTAGAGACATTACACCTTGTGAGCCATATACCCTACTCAAGAGGCCTTAACACATAAGCATACCCAAAGGTCATCCCTTTAAACCATTTTTCACCCTACTCTACCACTTAGACTACTATATCTCCCTACTCAACCCAAATCCACCCTTAAATACCATAATCTCATTACTATTGGAACTCAAGAAAGTTAGAAAAGTGTCCAAACCAACCAAACAAACGAGACGTGATTGGTCACCATGAGGAGAATTAGAAAAGTGTCCAAACCAACCAAACAAACGAGACGTGATTGGTCACCATGAGGAGAATTGCATAGGGAGGATCTCATTGTTTGGAAGCTAGATCGAGAACCCAACACTCTCACTCGAGCTGGATGTCGAGTGAGAGTCGAGTAAACTTACAGGTTGAGTCTCGTTCGAAGTAAATCTCGAGTGAGAGTCGAGTGAGCATACCGAAAAGGCACTTATTCAAACTACCTCTCAACAATTACTTCTTTGACAGGAGTGAATACGCACCTAGCTAGCTAACTCATGCAGCTTTATTTAATCTTTGATACAAACATGACATTTTAGAGCCAAGGAACCGTAACCAACGTTTTCTATCCGCCAAATTAACTAGCTAGCTACGGTTATGGATAATGTAGTATTCCGCATTTGGCTGCAGATCGAGACAATGCTCTCAGCAATGAAAGCGGTTCCAAAGTTCTTCCAATTATGCTAATTAACCTTGTTTGTAGGAATATTACAATATTTAGTGGTCTAGTTCCCGATAGAAAGTAGAAACCCACTTGTGTTAATACGTAAATATGATGATCATGTTCTCGATCCTTTCATTTGAATGGACTTAATCTTAATTGTCAGTATGCGCGCTATTGTGGCATATTAGGGAGATGGACGGTGTGATGGGACTCGACAAAAGAGGGGGGATGGTCCAACTAAAACTTTTACCCGATAGGATGGAGACAAAGTTGGACCACTGCATGCGCCTTATTGATTAGTCTGATTCATGAGGCGCAAAATCTAGTTGCGAACAAGGACAACAAAAGGGTGACACCTATTTAAGGAAATCTTGTGTGATTGTGTCCCCGATGTGAAAGGAACAAGAGGAAGAACCCCAGGAGAGATGGATTCGACTCATGAAATAGTAAATCATGAGGTGGGGTTTGGCCAACTCTTAGGCAAAGAAAAGAAAGGTCGGAATATTTTTAATGGAATTTGCTACGTACAAGAAAATTTGCATATCAATTTATGTATTAATACTATTATCTTTATATCCAAAATTCAAATTTGCACCGTTTTTATTAGAGTCTGATTTTCCAACTAATTACCTATGTGCGGAACCGATTACAATCAGATTTTTTCCATCTTTAATTTGGTTCCTCATACTTCTCTGGGGTCTACAAAAAGGGATCTTGCTGTTGGGCTTTCTGTCAATTCATGGAGGCTGTTTTTTTCATCTATTTTCATGGCCTTCATGCACCACAGATCTTCCACGCACGAGAGCAGTTTCCAGTGTGGGATGTGATGTTTCAGCGTGTCGTTTCCTGCAACTTCTGTTACGATAACCTTACAGTCCTTACACTTTGTAGCCATGTTGTGTACGAATTTGCACAAACTCCTCACTAGTTTTCCAGACATTGGACCCTCGCGATGCACCCCATACATGAAGTAGAATCCAAATGGATGGAAGAAATCTGGCAGAAAAGGCAGTTTGAAGCACGGGAAAAACTTATCCATCAAACTCGAGCTTTTTGTGTATATTATGCAGGATAAAGGTGCTTTTTCTAACCTTAGCTTGAATAGCTCCCCGCTGTTCCATACGCTAAGCATGGCCCAACTACTCGGTAACTGCCCATTAGAACCAAAACACTCACCTCTAGGATAAGCCATCCATGTCCCCAAACTTAGCCTGTTCCTTAGCACTTTGTCTATGTCATGGGGGAAGAACTCTACGGACGCCATGAATCTTCTGTACAGAAATTCAGCTTCTTCTATCTTCAGCTTCTGTATATCAACGTTGGACGAAATACGAAATGGCTGATTGTGAACCGGGTTAACGAGAATAGCCGGAGTCCTGAACTTCATATAGCCAAACTTGTTCACGAATAGCTTAACCGAGGCCCGGTTATCTTTGTCAGTGGCCATGTACGCATAATCCACATCGTTGGCAACGAACCATTCCTCGAGGTGGCGCACCAGGCTCGAGCCAATCCCTTTTTGTCGATGGAGGGGTGCAACCCTTAGGCCTAAGATGTAGCCTACCTTGGCTAGATCCTTTGGAGGAGGCCTTTCAACCGTGACAACCTTAATAGAACCTTGAATGACACCGACCAATTCCTTGTCCAACATCGCAACCTAACATGATAAGTAAATATTTGATGTTTTTTATTATTAGTCATGGATATTTGTCGATTGGTGCAGAGAAAACCAAGGAAGAAGATGCATGAAAAAAAAAAGGGTGTACGCGCGTACCAGCATCTTGTACATCGGACTGTTTCGAATTCTGCAAATGGGGTCACCCATAGTATCCGTCAAGAGAAACAGTCTTTGATCAGCTGGCCCTACCCCACATCTTCGCTCGAGATCTTCCACTTGAGCTCTATCGGATTGCTCTTCATAGCTTCGGATTGTAGCCTCCTCAAATCCCATTCTATTCCAATGCACTTCCACCCAGCTAGCTTACCACTAAATATGTAAAACAGGGAGAGATAATAATAATAATATTTAAAAAAAAAAAAAAGCATGCAAAAGGGGGTAGTTTGAGTGAGGTTAGATATATAAGGTAAAGAGAAATGAGAGCTAGCTCGAGCTCAGCGGCCGATTATATGTACATATATATATACACACTACTGCTTTATAATATATATATATATATTATAGAGAGAGAGAGAGAGAGAGAGAGAGAGAGAGAACTTTTGCCCTGGTTTGAACTTTCATAATTATCATCATTTATATGGAGGGAAGGAAATGGGAATGTTGTCTATCATGATCAGCATCAACCTCGTCTTCTACAATACTTGTAGACAAGTAAAAGGTGACTGAAAATAGTATTTGTGTTTTGTCTCTTGCCTTTGCACTTGCTTAAAACTACATAAAAAAAAGTATATCCACACGTTAGGATAACCTCAGGTTCACGACAGGGTGCACGCCTGATTCAAGGGTATATTTGGAAACAAGCACCTTTCAACCACTCTCAAATATTTGAATTACTATTCACTATTTTATTATTACTCTTCACCTAGTTTTATTACTATTCATTACTTTTTTATTACTATTCAATATTTTATTATTACTTTTTACCTACTTTTTATTACTATTCACAAACACTCAAATATTTTCAAACATTCTCAACATCCAAACGTAGCTTAGTCTTTTATGTTGTTGGCTGACACGATTCGTCATTGTACGAATTATTATATTTGATGTGTACAAGATTTTTTAAGATAAATATAAATGATCATTAAATTAATCTGTTTAAATATTTAAGATAAGTGATGATTATTTTACACGATATCATAATAAAATTTTTGATATTTTGGGTTTGGAGCATTGAAATAAATATAAATAATTAAATATATTTCTTCCTATCAACTTAAATTTTTAAGATGGCTAACTTGATCAATATCCATCAAGCTTTAGGTTACGTTTGGATGTTGAGCTGAATTAAATTAAATTAATTAAGTTTTTTATAAATACTAATGAGTTGAAATGATAGAATAAATTTTGTAAGATTCATTTAAGATGAGTTTAAATGTGTTTAGATGTTAAAATAAGTTTAGATATATTTATGAGAAATTTAAAAAGGTTGTGAGACTCATGTATATAGTGTTAAATTGAAAAAAGTTGATTCCACTTATAAAAAGGTTTTAAGTTGAGATGAGTTTAATAATTTAAGAGTTAGATGTTTGAATATTAAACTTAGGCCCTATTTGTTTACCAAAAAAGAAAAAATCTAATTTTATCTCATCTCATTTAATCATTACACATTTCTCAAATCTCAATACAAAATAATATAAACAATTTAAAATTTTCAAATCTCAATACAAAAATCATATTAAAAAAATATTTTATAATAATAATTTATTTAACTTTTTACTTTAATTTCAACTCATCTCATCTCAATTTGAAAACAAACTAGATGTTAACTTACAAATAGATTGAACTGAATTCAATTCAATTGTGTTTGATAACCAAACCCAACCTTAGTTTTAGTCTACAAACATAAATATCTCAATCGAAAAGATGCATCTAGTTTACCCAATTTGAGGAGTTTAGAGAGTGTTGATGCACTACAAGAAAATTGTTTATTTATTACTATTTATTAATTATAAATAGTTAATTTTAGTTGCTAATAATCTATTTTAATCACTATTAGTTCTTTTGGTTGTAAATATTAGTCACTATTATCTATTTTTTTTATTATAGCAGGAGTACTACTACGTCTATACCGTATTGTGCATGAAAACGAAAATTGAATAATTTTAGTGTTGGGGATTAATTAATAACTGATTTGGAGGGCGGTTTGTTAGTTGGAGCTGTACTATATGGAAGGAAGTCACTTTCTTTTCGCGCTAAATCTTTTAGTTAATTAGTTTTGTATTATATATTATTTTAATTAACTATGATTATTGTTACTTTTGCTTGCAGTGTGAGTGCTTCTGCGTGGCTTCTTTAATTAGGTGGTCCATCCCCCCTTTTGGACACGTAGATTGGTTATAAGTGAAAGTGAAAACCCCCACTAATTATAAGAATATACTCGCCTCGCTTTCTGCTAATTGATTAGGTAAGTTTTATAATTAAAGCACCACTCAGATTAGCTTAATCTTGGAATAAGCGTGTGGAGAAGTACTTATGCATGATCAATTATTGAAGTTAAAGACTAAAAAAGAAGCTATTGTTCTTAATTACTTGTAGAGAAAACTGATCTATTAATTAAATCCTTAATTTTCTTCTGTGTTTCTTAATTAAACACTCGGAAAAAAAAATAAAGTTTTCAGTTATTCAATTACCAAAGGTAACAGGTCTATCAGTCTTTTAAAAGATCAATGTACGTGGAGCATGAACAGTTAGGATCAATTAGAGAATCTGGACTAGTACATGATCCATCCATCCAAAAGGAAACGAAAGAAAAATTAGAAAAATTCTGAATATCACAATCGTAGTCCATGTAATAAGTGATCACCTTTACCATCTGTTTTATTAATTATTATTATTCAATCATGATTCCATTATGTTGTATTAAGTAAATGAAAACTATTTATTATGTTAAATTTGTGGTCCAATCATTTAATGTCACGTAATAAAACATTACAGAAAAGATGCTAATTAAATGGATGATAATTAGAATTTAATTTTCATTTCTAAAACGCGTGTACATCTAGATAGGTAAATGTATTATATCATATAATTAGCACAAAAATCCAGAGCACTAAAACACATGCATCAAACAGAATCCCCAATAACCAGCACTAATACATGCAATATATATCCACATCATGATTAATCACTCTTAATCAACTCCCAAAACCCACATAAAATGGCTCACGAACCCCCAAAAATCGTCGCTGTTATCATCTTTTCATGCCAATTTCTTTAGATTCCTTCCTTTATGGCCCTCCTATAGCTTTAACCTACTTAGTTCCAACTACTTCACTTTTCCTAGTTCATCATTAAGCCTCCCATTATTACCCCAAAAAGACACGTCCACCTTCTATATATCACATATGCTCCATTGACCAATAGCAAAGTAGACACGTGGGCAAAACCCCTCCTCCCTCCCCTCTTCTCTCCCACCCCCCACCAAGTATACTTAGTCCCCACCTCACTCATTATTATTCAATCCTCCACAAGTGCTCCTCCAAAAAGTGTACATGAAACTCATGTCTTCTTTTGTGTTAATATTCTTTGCATGCATTATGTTGTACTCGACATGCTTTCTTGGATGGATACTTTGGAGCTATCTCCTGATCATCATCATCATAATATATATGTCCATGAGTAGTGGGGATCCACATTTTCATGTAAAAAGAGATAGCACTTGTGCAGGTTTTCCGGGGATTTGATTGTTTGGAGTTCTCTGACTGGACGAGGGTTGTCCCAAATGATTCTAAATATTCACAGCAAGATGTGCGAGCAGCGGTATCCTATTAAAGCATATGAGAGGTTTTTCCTATACCTAGCTTGTCATGTTGATGTTCGTACGTACATTATTTCTTTCCTTTCTCTTAATAAAAATGGGAGGTAGGGACAACCAACGATAGTTAATCTTCCTTAAGCATAATTATAAGAGCTCATCCCTATTATAGAATGTTCTGTTTGAGTTATAGCTATTGCTCAATGGCAAGCCAACCCGTCACCACAGTACAACCAAAATGCATGTGATCAGCTCATCCAAAACCCATTCCATGACTTAAATGTCAAGCTTTATTCTAACAAGTGGTTTCGACTTATGTTCTGCTCAAACTCCTAATTTCGAGGTCATAAAATATAGTTCGTATTAACTGAACTTCCACGCCTTGATGGTACGTATGTTGCTTCTTAATTAGTGTGCGTATATGTATATATATACAAGTTCCACAAGACATTTTTATTTAATTTTGTCATGTCTTTATTCGTCTTTACATCGATCCCTGTCTGTCTCTTCAAACCTTTTAGGAGATGCTTACTATGTTGGAATAGAGTCCATTGGCCATGGTACTTTATCTTCTTTGTCCATTTCTCTCAAACCCTTTTAGAGATGCTTACAGTGCTAAAACTCGTCTTGTATTCTAAGCAGGACGGAACCAGGAAGTGAATCTCCTGGGGGGACGTCGGTTTCTGTAGACTTTTCTTTTGGAGGGGCCACTATTAATTAATTATTGAGTAAATGAAAAAGAAACCCTAGAATATTTCCTTAATTTCATAGAATTCTTTTGGTGGGTTTAAGGGGTCCCACTGCTCCAATCTCCCCTTAATTAATTCGTCCCCCATCATTCCAAGATGCATAAACAGTCTGACTAAAATAGGCTTGAAACAAGATCAGGAGCAATGATGCAAACAAGCTTTAATTTCTTGAAACAAGATCATCATGAGGAGCAATGACATATAGGATATGTTAGATTAAAAAATTAATGGGAACTTGATATATTGGTCACTATTGTAGTTTGTAACGTGTCCTAATTATGTACACACATGTATTTATAAATTAACATACAATTGGGATAAGAATTTTCAAGAATATGACGTTGAACCTAGCTAGCTAGCTACCATACCTAAATCTAGATCGTGTGTATATATATATATACACACATTGTAAATACTTTAATAATAAAAAAAATTTATAAAAATAAATTTATAAACTGATATGATATAATATGATATACTATATTATAAAATTATTTTATTATAAAATATATATAATAAATTATATTAAACCACCTCATTTTATAATTTTATTTTTATTATGATGGTAATACTTAATATGTGTGTATATAAAAAATAATTTGTACAAATTTCAAATAGCTAGACAAGTCATACAAGTCTTTATAAAGAAGTGAACCCCATCTTAAAAATATATATATATATATAAAAATATTTTATTTTAATAAGATTCACTTTTTTACAAAAAAAAAAAAAACTTCTATAGAGTTTGTATATTTAAAATTTATATATATATATTCCTTCCTAAATCTATGCCTACTGCATGTGAATGTTTGGATGTACATTGGATTGAGTGAAGGTGAAGTTGCAAGCATCAATTCTTTAGAGTATTAACAATGGATCTATTAATTTTTTTTTTAATTAGTACAAATTCACGTATATATTAAAAAAGTTTGATCATATTTAATTAAAAATAATGAGAAGAAAGTGAGGAGAAGATAATAAAATAACTTTTTGTTTAACTTTTGGATAGTAACCCTTCAAAAATAATTTTTTTAATATGTATACGAAGGGAGATTTTGATAGATGGATTACTAATGCTCTTAAAAAGCTCCACATATAGAAGCTGGAAACCGAAATTAGCACAACATTTCTATTTAATTCTAAACGGATATATAATAATAGACTTAAATTTTATTTATCATCACTTTAGTATTTATAATATATTTATTTATTTTCATTTTTCTTTTATATATTTTTTATTATTTTTAATTATTAAGGAGAAATTTAAAAAATATATAATTTTACTATAGTCACTTTCTTAATTATTAAATTAAGAAAAATGAAAAAAATAATAAAATAATAATAAATAGAATAGGATATAAATCTATCAATATTATTCTTTCTACGCAAACGAGAGTCCCCGGCCCCGGTCCTTAGTACCTGCCACCTGGTGACTGGAACTGAAAGGATAAATAATTCCTTTCTCCAACATGAACACTTTCATCATAAATTATTTATTTAATATCTTCATAATTATATTAATGTGGTTAAGTTGGGAACCCAATCTCTCTAGGTTCTCTCTTTCTGGTTTTCTTTGCAAAACTAGAGTTTCTTCCCCTCTCAGACTTGAGTCTGTGGAGTTGTGAGGGATGAAAACTGATATTGCAAAACTGTACTGTGAAGGCCTTAAACTGAAGGAAGATGAGCAATAGGATGTCGGAGTAGAAGTAGAGGAGATTAAATGGTCAACTGAGAAGAGCACGAACTGTATTTTGGTGCAAGTAATGGCTGAGAAAGAGATAACAAATCTCTCTCATCTCACTTTTTTAACTGTGCCATCCAATATTACAGTTTAAGATAAATAATATCTTTTTATACTATTAAGCGGTGTAATAAACTTCCACATGAAAAAAAAAGTGTAAATTCATGATTATATTTTTTAAAATTTTTATAAAAATTATAAATTTTAATTTAATTTTTTTAAATCTCAATTCAATATTTTTAAATTTTAAAATAATAATAATATTAAAAAATAATATTTTATTTAATTTTCAAAACTCATCCTCATCTTCTATTCCAAACCACTCCAAATGAATCAATTGACGAGAAGAGCCAAATAAGAAAAGACATTTACTAAATTATAAACAACATAATAACAAATAATGGACAGGAAAATAACATAATATTCATTCAGATTATATTTACCAGCCGGCGATTAGGAATTACTTTGTTCATTATATAAATATATATATATCCACAAAAATTCTATTTAAATTTTCAAATAAAAAATAAAAAATTTGAATATTTAAATTAGAGAATGCGTAAAATTTATATTTTTATACAATATATATGTAAAAGATACACAAACCGTATACAAATAACATTTTTACATATATATATATATATAATTATATTTAAATTTTTAAATAAAAAATACGAATATTTAAATTAAAAGATGCATAAATTTTATATTTTTATATGACATATATGCAAAAGATACATAAACAATATACAAATAACATTTTTGCATATATATATATATATATATATCCACAAAAACTCTATTTACAAACCGGCACATATAAGACACTCTTGAAATGATAAGATTTTATTCATTAAAAAGGTTAAAAAATAAACTTAGTTAAGATTCAAATAATATTAACCACGTAGAATGTACACTTGTCCTTAAAATACATTACCAATTTTTTCTTTTTTTACTTTATATAATAATTTTTATAATATATCATATATCAGCTTAATCTAATTTTTATTTATATAATTTAAATAATTTTTTTTTATTCTTTTAAGATATTTCCTTTCTACAAATACATTTTAAATATCTTTATATTTTTATATACAACGTAATATAATTCAGTCTTGTACACACAAAATAAAAATATATAAGCCAAATAAAAATAAAAATAAAATCAAAATATGAAAGAATTGGTTAAAATTATTTTCAAGATATGTTTTAGAGGAAAATGAAATGGATGTGTTTTAAATGGAGAACAATAAAAAGAATTTTCTTACATGATAAAAATCAAAGTAACAAAAATGAGGAAGTAAATGAAATATGAATAATAAAAAAATATTTACAGGATTAACAGTACTATTACATGAGTGGGTTATTGCAGCTAATTGTATTTTATATTTCCTTTTACATAATTGGATGGAACTCTATTTTTGAATAACTTTTCAAAATAATTTATATTTCTTATATAATACATAAACCATGGTGGGTCTGGATTCATTTAAATTCTTGGGCCTGGGCCTAGCAGTAGATATGTGTATAAGGGCCTTAGGACTTGAATTGAGGGGCCTACCCAGACAGTGGTCCATGAGGTTAAGGAAAGTTGGTATGTAGAGGATTGATAATAGAAAATGACCATTCACTTAGCCCATTCTTTTGACAAGTCCAGAGCCCAACCTTGTTTAGTGAGTCATCTTCCAGCTCAAGACATACACTGACATGTACTTGTTTTTCCAAAAAAAAATATATATATATATATTTACTAGAGAATAATGGTTTTAATTAATGATAAACGTTTTACATCCATTAATGCGTGGTAATTGCACTTCATAAAAAAATTTATAATTTTTTAAATTTAAATATTAAATTTTACATAACTGTCCCCTCTTTGATGCATAATTGTCAAAAGAGTTGGTCTGCTTAATTTTATTTTGTTTTATTAAATTTTATATCCAAGCAGCTCACCAATAACTTCGTTTTTCTTTTCCTCAGCGTTCGGGATATTGCTTGTTTTGTTCTATCTTGTGTACATTGTTGGAATAAAGAACATTATAGTTATTATTTAATAACAAAAACCTAAAGGGCTTGTTTAGTTTCATAGATGAAATAGGATTAAAGTTAAATCAAATATTGTTAGAATATAATTTAATTTTGTTTTAAAAATTAAACAAGATTAAAGTTCTTTATCATATGTTTAATTCGGTTTCTGAAAAAGAAAGTTAGGCCTCCATAGGGATAAAATTTTCACAAATTAATTGATGATTTAAAAAAGAAAATATTTGTATCATAAAAGAATTTTATGAAATAAATTTATAAAATAACCTATATTAATTTGTAAGTTATTTTGACAAAAACCTTTTAATCCTGTAGCACTTTTCTTTATTAAAAAAAAACCAATTGAATAACCGCAAAGAAGTTGATATAATTTCTAACGAAAGAGATAAATTATAATAGGCTTATAGTATTTTTTAGGCTCAATCTATTAAGGGGAGCTCATCGGAGCTCATCAGGGGAGAAAGGAAAGCAGGAAGACATAAAAGTTCATGAAAGGGATCAGAAATATCTACAACACCTCAACAGTATAAAAATAGACAAGATTTGACCAGGGGTGGTGGGGGCTATCAAGAAAATAAAGAAAGTGACACGCACATACATCTAAAGTAAAATATCTGACTGTCTAGATATTTTACTTGGCTATAAAAGGATTCTGGCCGGCTGGAACAAGGGGGCTCTCTGCTTCTTCAACCTCAGCTTCTCTAGATTTCTCCAAAAAGCAACACGGCAAATTTATTTAAATATTCATATATATTTTTCTATATACAGTGAGCTATGAGAGACTGTAAAAATCTCCATTATAGTAAATTCTCATCCTCAAATATCTGTGGACGTAGGCATTCGCCGAATCACGTAAAATTGTGTGTCCATCTCTCTTTATTTCATCTGTTATAATGTACGTACAGTCACGCCGGGACCTCACCGAGAGCCCCAAACGACCTCAAATGAAGCCCAACTCGCACCAGTGGGTTGGAAATAATTCTTTCTCTCACACTGACCTGTTGGCCGATTTATGAGCCTAACAGTGGCGCCGTCTGTGGGATCCTATAATTGGTGGTGAGAAAATGATAATTTTTTTTACCCACTAGACAAATGTATTCGACCGACCAACTCAACACAATTTTTTTCCAGATAAGTGTGCTCGACCACCTTATTCTTATTTTTATTTTATTTTTTATTTTTATCACTGACACAACCTGGAAAGTGTTGGCATCAGTTCAGCCAGACTCTTGTTTCAGACCTCCCAATTTATATTTTTCCGATTAGGATACTTACAAAAACCAAGAATACACACACTAAACGGGCAACCGTTCCCTCCGGAATAGCCCACCGGATTTACTCCCAACTTCTACCGATTCGGGGAGAGCAGCCAGCCAACCCTGCCGCCGATGAGAGAGGTCGTGCATGCATGCCCGAGTGCATGCACGTTTACAGTGCATGCACTGTGCCGCTCGAGGCTAAGCCGAAGGGCTTTTGAAGCCCCTTGCCGCGAGGTCAGGCGCCTGGGCCACGACCGGCGATCACCCACGTGATCGCCGGCAATGTCTGTTTCGCCGGATACCCCCGTCTCCGGCGAAGGAGGCCGTGAACAGTGCTCTAGGAGCATTCGGCCTCCAAACATTAGTTGGGCAGCTCAGCCCATCACGCCGGAGCAGGGGTGTGGTAACCAACGCCCCATATCGGGGTTGTCGGCACCCTCTGTCTCCGGCAGGCCCCCCCGACAGGAAACATCTTTGGCAGCAGCAGGTCCATCGCAAAGGAGTCTCCCGAACAACAAACTCACGTTTAGGCCCCTCCGTCGCTCACAGGGAAAACTCCCCACCACTAGCTTGGTCACCGGTGCCACCTGCCACCCCAAGGGTAGTTTCTGACTCCCTCACATCGGCCAATTCACCAGGTGGCGAGGCACACTCCACGGGCGTGGTGTGCACTCAGGGTCGGATTCCAAGCATCCCACCAGCTCGTTAATCCGAGCTCCCCCAGCTCGTTGATTCCAAGCACTCTTCTTAGATGGCCCAATCCGAGCTCCCCCAGCACGTTGATTCCGAGCACTCTTCTCAGATGGCCCAATCCGAGCTCCACCAGCTCGTTGATTCGAGCATCCTCCTCGGACATCGCAGCTCGGGTTCCACCCATTCGGGACCTTTCACCCTTTTGCTCGGACTTTTCCGAGCTCGCTTTCAGCTCGGACACCTTCAGCTCAGACACTCTCGGTCAGCTTGTATTCACTAAACATCGCCCATTTGAGACCCTTCATCTCTCGAACACTTTCAGTTCGGATCCACTCATCTCGGATTCTTCATCTTGGAAAAGTCACCTTCGAAATTCCATCAGCTCAGTCAGCCATCTCTCGAACACTCTCGCTCGGATTTCTCTCCACTCAGATTACACACACCCAGCTCGGATTTCTCCCAACCAGCTCAGATTTTTCTCCGCTCGAATTTTTTTCAGCCAGCTCAAATTTTTCTCAGCTCGGATTTTTCCTCAGCTTGGATTTCTCTCTGCTCGGATTACACACTCAGATTTCTCTCAGCTCGGATTACACACTCGGATTTTTCTCAGCATGGATTTCTCCCAGCTAGGTCGGATTTTTCTTAGCTTGGATTTTTCTCAGCTTGAATTTTTCCAAGCTCGGTTGGATTTTTCTCAGCTTGGATTTCTCCTAGCTCGATTGGATTTTTCTTAACTCGGATTTCTCCCAGCTCAGATTTTTCTTAGCTCAGATTTCTCCCAGCTTGGATTTTTCTCAGCTTGGATCGGATTCCCTCATATTGGAATTTTCTCACATTACACACATTCGGGAACACAACTCATCAATCACAGACACCCTCAATCCAAGCCTCCCTTAACTCGAGAACCATAAACGGACGCCATCCCAACTCGGACACCCTCAATCCAAGCCTCCCTTACTTGGAAACCATAAATAGACGCCATCCCAACTCGGACATGACCTCCAGTCTGAGCCCTTCGAGTCAACACCCTTGGCCAGCTCGGGTTCGCTAGCACCACCCACTCTGGACCCTTCACCTCTCGGACACCTTCAACTCAGTCGGGCCACCTCTCACACACGGACAACTCACGCCAACTAGCCCAGCCGCCCACTAGACCTAGTCTCTTACTTGGATCTCCCCCAACTCGGGGATGATACCAGGTCGGTATTCGTCAAACTGGGATGCCCTCGAAACGAGCTCCACTAACTCCAAGTTCTTCGATCCAAGCCCTATCAGTTCGAAAATCCATTAAGCTACTTCCCTCTCTCCCAGATTTGTCACACAGACTCCTTCAATCCAAGACACCAACTCGTAAAGCTCAGCTCGGAAAATGCAAACTCGGGAACTCCTCTTACCACAACACGATCAGATTCCCTTTACTAAAACGCTGTCGGATTCCCTCCCTTGCACGGGAAACCTACTCGAAGTTGCACCCTTAGCCAGCTCAGGGTCACTAGCCCAAGCATCACTTCACTCAGAATTTCACTGGCTCAATTGCCTTCCACGTGCCACCATACAACTAGACACATACATCGCTCGGGATTTCTTGCGTGGTCGGTTACACCATCGCACAGGAACACGCTCACGGCACACGGGTTTACTAGCCCGAGTACCATTTTTCTCGCATACCCTCGACTACTCAAAACTCACATCACCCATGCATGTTCAAATTCACACTAGCCCGATCGCGATTAGCCTAATCTTAGACCACCACTCAGAAATAAAATGCCATTACCATGCCACTTGGAAACCCCCACCTCCGTTCAAAATTTATAGATTTGAGCCACTCAAATTTCCAGGGTACCGCCCACTCCTTGAGCTTGCAACTTCATTCGATCTTTAAGCACACTTCCGGGAGCTTGGACTTCCCTATAAGAGCTCAGTAATCACCACTTAGGAACATCTCTGAATTCACTCATACTCAGCTCCAGACACAAACCTTCACACCTCTCAAAACATTTACACAGTACACCTCTAGAGAAACACTTACCTTTATAGCATTCTGCTCACAAGACCCTCGCCACATCATACTCAAATTTTTGTCTTGAGGCTTCACTTCACGAAGTGCATGTGAAAGGGACTATACAGGTGCATAGTAACAAGACCATTGTACTCTCATGATAACACATCCCGTACCTAGGACACTCGTTCGATCACAACTTCTCATGTGCACAGCTCACCAAGTCGTCACACAGGCTCACACGCCTTTCACCTCGCTCATGGAAAACTCACAAGCTCAAAATATTCATGCTCCATAAGAGCTATCTTCCTCTCCTTTTTGCAGAAATCAGGCAACAACCATCCATGCCTTGACACTCGGAACACAACACTTGAGAGTCAATGTTTAGGATCTCACGGCTCCTCGCTCGAGAGTCGGCGTTCAAAAATTCATCACTCGACATTCGACACTCGAAAACTTTTTTCACGGACAAAAATACATCAGTTTGTCTCTTTTACAATATGTAAATTTATCTTTGTCCTAATAAAGTTATTACCTGCAGCATGGAATGTCAGCACATAATCACATCCCGCGGGGTCGGTCTATCCACCCACGCGAAGTGACAGAATCCCGTGGAGTCCTAGGCGATGCACTATCGTCAGGTCTCACTTGATGACATTTCCCGCGGAGACCTAGGTGATGCACTCCCGCCAGGTCTCATGCGATGACATTTCCCGCAGAGTTCTAGGCGATGCACTCCCGCCAGGTCTCATGCAATGACATTTCTCGCGGAGACATAGGCGATGCACTCGCGCCAGGTCTCACGTGATGACATTTCCCGCGGAGTTCTAGGCGATGCACTCCCGCCGGGTCTCACGCGATGACATTTCCCGTGGAGTTCTAGGCGATGCACTCCTGCCGAGTCTCACGCGATGACATTTCCCGCTAGGTCTCACGCGATGACATTTCTTGCAGAGTCCTAGGTGATGCACTCCCGTCAGGTCTCATGTGATGAAACCTCCTGCGGAATCCTAGACAATGCACTCCCGCGGACCTCACGCGGTGACACCACCAGACAGGTCTTATACTATGACGGAATAGGATTTGCGCCCTCCTCACAGCAACATCGCTCTCAAAAGGCTCGCAAGGTTGTCAGATCAACCACAACCATTGCAACGGCTCGCAAGGTTGTTGGATCAACCACATCTTGCTCAAAGGCTCGCAAGTTGTATGACCATCCACAAACTACAAAAAATCCCCCCACGCGAAAATTACTAAGGTCTCCCCTTAACCTAGCTCCACAGAAACATTTTACACAATCAGTATTTTCTCGAGATTCAGGATACAAAACTACAAAGACAAAATTCTCATCAAAGTATCTTTGATAAGAATTTGCAGGGTACTGAAAGGGATCAGAAATATCTACAACACCTCAACAGTATAAAAGTAGACAAGATTTGACCAAGGGTGATGGGGACTGTCAGGAAAATAAAGAAAGGGATAGGAACAAAGTAAGGAAATGACACGCACATACGGTTAAAGTAAAATATCTGACTGCCCAGATATTTTACTTGGTTATAAAAGTACTCTGGCCGACTGGAATAAGGGGCTCTCTGCTTCTTCAACCTCAGCTTCTCCAGATTTCTCCAAAAAGCAGCACGACAATATTATTTAAATATTCATCTATATTTTTCTCTGTACAGTGAGTTATGAGAGACTGTAAAAATCTCAATTATAGTGTATTCTCATCCCCAAATACTCGTGGACGTAGGCATTCGCCGAACCACGTAAAATTGTGTCAATCTCTCTTTATTTCATCTGTTATTACGTACATACAGTCACGCCGGGATCTCATCGGAAGCCCCCAAACGACTTCAAATGAAGCCCAACTCGCATCAGTGAGTTGAAAATAATTCTTTCTCTCACACCGACCTGTTGGCCGATTTTTATGAGCTTAACAGTTCAAATGCATGAAGAATGGCATTATGTCTGAAGAGAAAATGGATAATGTGACATAAAGCAAAGAAAAATGACATAAAAAAAATGAGGGGCATGAGATAAAAGGCACGAACATATAGGACTTCAGGAGCTTTTGGTCATGTTTCTTGGATACTTTATCTTCTTCAACTTAACGACAGAGATGTTTCGAGAGGAAAAAAAATCACATTTCCATTATACAGTAAGAATAAGAAACCATAAGAAATTCCAAATAAGCATATTATAATAAAATTTTCTCTCCTCAAACTCCTATAAACTTAGGCCTAATATCCAACTGCGTAAATTTATATACTTCTCTCTATGTATGTTGTTTGCATTTAAATGAGTGTTTTTGGAGTCCGGTTGAACTGTACTATTCCCAAAACCAGCCCCACAATTATAACCAATTGTGGACTGACACCTAAGCTAAGTGCACCAAGCCTTTTGAGAAATCAACCACATGAAATAAGTGGTCAATCTCCCTCAGTCAGACAACATTTTCATCGAATTAAGCCCCTATTTTTGTTCCCCTATTTTCGTTTTTGCACCAGTCCGGCCAAGCATTCCGTCGTCCGATAGCCCCTTCTGACGCAAAACCAACATTCCATCGCAGATTCCCCTTCCGACGCAAAACCAGTCCGGCCAAGCATTCCCCTTCCGTCGCAGTCACACATTCTGTCGCAAAACCAGTCCAACCTAACTTAACCTCACGGGTCCGTCGCCTAGCATCCCAGCCACCAAGTAATCGTCGGCGATGGTTGATTCCAATGCTCCCGATGTCCCTCAGGTATTTTCATCTTTCAAGCTACTCTATTAACTATCAGATTCACCTGTATGCTTGTTTGTCTTCTGTTGTTACTACTGTTGTTTATGTTCCGCCTATATAAGCACCATCTGATGCTACTTTATTACTACTTCTAATCAGCTGCTTAATATCATTAAAGTTCTATCTATTTGCAACCAAGGGTTGCCATTCCAAATATTCCATACTGCTTTTGCTTTATGTTTCAATGTCAATAGCTAATATAGCTATAAGATCTATCAAGAATAGGTTTTAAAAGTTCTTTGTTTATTATTTCATATGTTCAAGTGCCTTGTCAAATCTGTTGAGAATTTTTTAAATTCTTTTCTATTGAATTTTGTACTCTTCCTTTGATTTGGGAAATGAAAAACCATATTGCATTAAATTTTTCTACTCTGTCGTTGAACTCTTCATGAACTGGTATTTGGGCACATTAGAATTGCTGACTTTGAAAGTGGTTGAGATTCTTGTTATTTTTGGTGGGATTGTAATAGGATCAATGTGAGCCATATTATTTTTCAATTCAAACTTATGTTCCTTTAACATCAAACATGTGACCGACCAACCTTGTAAAAAAAATTGTATGATAAAGATAATTGTTCCTTATCATCAGAGGTTCCCACTTTACAAAAAAGTTGTAGCAATTGTTCCTTCCTTTCATTTTCTTCAAAGAAAACCAATCATATAAGGAGTTGAGTTTTTTTCAAAGTAAAAATGCAATTTGCAAAAAGTTGTATCAATTCAATTCACATGGTTATGCTTGTAAGTGGGTACGTCCATATGTGTATACCCATGCATGTATGTCTATAGTGAACATTTCGACAAACAGAACTCAAATTATTATTTTTCAAGAAATGCACAAAGTAATTTATTTCCTTGGAAACCATTAAAAATACTAGACTAAAGCTTTCTTTCTTTTTACAAGTTCCAGTAAGTTTTCATAAAGGCAACATCCACATGTGCACATATACACAAAAGTAATTTTTTCGAATGCATGTACTTGCTCTTTAATGTGCAAAAGGCACTAAATAACCAATCAGTCATTTTAAAATAAAATGCAATGAACTACATATATATGTGCTATAAACTTACAAGAGCAAGAGCCTCAAACAGAACAGCATTTCCTGAAATTTCATTTCATTAGTGCATTAGGCTAGATTGAAAATCTCTTATTAAATAGCTCTGGCAATGACATGGAACGACTCAGTTGTTCCTTCCTTTCATTTTCTACAAAGAAAACCAATCCTTTCATCCTTTGTTTCTGTGTTGCTTCATTGTTTGATAATTCTGCAGCATCCTTATCAAGATTAGCCCTGGTTTGATAAATTTATACATATAGTATCAAAGATAGTATAGACTGAAGTATGGGTGCAAACTTTGGTTTGGAGAACTGATTGACATCAGAGAGTATTTTGATAATGGGCAAGATATTTACATAAGGATGGTTGTCTCTAGATTAATTATGGTTCCAATATTCTTAATAATTATTTGTTTTTTAGATATCAATCAGTATAAGGAATAGTTTGGAGGTGAAAAAAAAATTATAGAATGATCTTGGACTATTGTATAGCATAGCTAATGTTAATTATTCAAATAAGACGAATATAGGTGAGAAGACAAAGTTTGATTATTCAAATTAGACCCGATTGTGGCATGTTTCTTACAATTTGAACTAAATAACATTGAAACAAATATTCTACACTGAAGTTCTATTTAGACAGATTCCCAGCAAAAAGAATCACTTGATTCCAATAATTAAATTTGAAAGAACATGCTTGATAATTGTCTGCATGCAAGGCCTCCCATAAAAATATATATTTTGGATATTTTTAGGGAAGCCAATCCTTTTAATATTTAGTTATGATCAGAAAGCTATTTTGTTTTTACCTAATTTAAAAGTTTTCTCTTATTTAATTTATTTATTTTTCTTCTAGCAGATACCAGTTTATAGTCTTGATAGTGATGAAGATCGAGTTAAAAGTGATATTCAATGTGACATGAATGTTGATGATGATGTGCATGTCGACAATAAGGTTCCTGTCGACGATGGGGTCAATGTCGAAACTGGAGTGAATGTAATTCCCTCATCCAGTAGCGATCCGCTTGAGCCATTAGTTGGTATGGACTATGAGGTGGTCGAAGACGCCCAAGTATTCTACAAAGCATATTCAAGGCGAACAGGATTTTTAATTCGGACTAATCATATCCGAAAGTCAAAAGAAGATAAAAGTCTTTGTGCAGTGGATTATGTTTACTCAAGAGAAGGTCATCAACGGGTAAGAGTAAATGCTGAAGATTGAGTAAGGCCAGAATCTGATAAAACAAATATTGGATGTAAAGCAATTATAAGAATTTAAAAAAAAAAGGTGATAAGTGGATAGTTAATAAATTTTTTGTTGGACATAATCATGTATTATTCAGCCCAAGATGTACTAGTCTCCTCTATGGACATAGGGGAGTTAGCAAAACTCAAAAAAACCTAATTTTGACTTTGAATGAGTCTGGTGTACCGACAAGAAAAATAATATCAGTATTGGAAAAAGATGCAGGTGATACATTTAGTGTCGGTTGTATTGGTAAGGACAGAAAAGTTTGTAGGAAGCGAATGGAGAAATGTATTTGAAGAAGAGTGGAGGATGCACAAAAATTATATAATTACTTTCTCGAGCAACAAAACAATGAGCCTGGTATTGTGTTTTCCATGCAAGTTGGTAATGACGGATTTACGAGCAATTGTTTTTGGGCTGATGCGCGTGCAAGAGCTGTGTTCCAATATCTTGGGAATGTTGTTACGTTCGATGCCACTTACCTGACCAATGTCTAAAAGCTTCTATTTGTGCCATTTTTTGGAGTTAATCACCATCATCAGACGATTTTGTTTGGGTGTGCTTTGTTAGTTAATGAAACGACAGAATCATATACATGGTTGTTGAGAACCTGGCAGATAGCAATGCTTGGGCGTGCCCCTTCAACGATAATTACAAATGATGACAAGGCAATGGCAAAGACAATTACCAAGGTACTTCCGAGTACAACTCATAAGTTGTACTTGTGACACATTTTACAAAAATTTTCTGAACACTTGGTCCAAGTATATAACAAAGTTTCGGACTTTGAAAACGAGTTTAATCATTACATCCATAAAACGCTTACTACGAATGAGTTCGAACAAGAATGGGCACGAGTTATGACAAATATGAGCTTCTCGAAAAGACTTGGCTGCAATACCTTCATGAACGACGGCATAAGTGGGTGCCTACTTTCTTTCGTACTATATTCTGTACTGGCATGTCAACAGCTCAGAGGAGTGAAAGCATTAATAAATTTTTTAAAGATTATGTTCGGCCAAGCACTGTGATTAGTGGCTTTGTGCATCAATACGAAAAATTCATAGATGCACGTTACTTAAAGAGAATCTTAAGGATGTTCAAACGGGTTCTACACAACCAAATATGAAAACACCTTTTAAAATTGAAGATGAGGCAGCATTTATATATACAAGGAAGTTTTTCAAGAAAATTTCAAGATGAGTTGTTCAATAGTCTATAGTACCATGCAAAAAAGCTGTATGGGAATGGTGAGACCAAGACTTATGGAGTGATAGCTAATGATAGAGAGACACCTCATTATCATGTGACAGTGGATGGTGATGATATTACATGTACATGCCATATGTGGGAGTTTATGGGAATTCTCTGTAGGCATATCTTATGTGTTTTAGGCAAAAATTTGAAATTAAATAGATTGCCACAACAATATATTTTAAAAATGTGGACTATTAACGCTAAGAGTCGACCTATTCCCGAGATACCATCTCCCGATTGGCTAGTGAGGGACGTACAAGATGAGGTATCCATACGAAAAACAAGTCAATGATATAGTTGTATGACATTGTCAAACTTGCAACACAATCAGAAAAAAATCACAACATTTCACACGTACATCAGAGAACGTTCACAAAGAATTACTTGAAATAGATGCACATATCCAGCGAAGACAAGGAGTTGAGTCAGCCCTTGAAGGTGATCAGGCAACCCCTGAAGGTGATCAGTCAAGAAGCCCAGTTCAGTCGAATTTGACTCAAACAGTGCATGATCTTCTAAGAGTACCCACAAAAGAACGTTCGAAGTAAAAAAAAATTACAAAACCTAAAAGAGCCAACCAACCAAAACAAGACGTTATGACATTTGTAAAACTAAAGGACATGA
Organism: Platycarya strobilacea; assembly: GCA_036898215.1. Lineage (NCBI taxonomy): Eukaryota > Viridiplantae > Streptophyta > Magnoliopsida > Fagales > Juglandaceae > Platycarya > Platycarya strobilacea. The sequence goes on from CM072551.1 coordinate 26,568,394, forward strand.
TAAGAATCACTATCCGTTAATGAGGTATTGTAGGTTTCGATTTTTATTTTTTTATTTTATTTTTTTATTTTAATGTCAAAGTGTTAGTATTTTTTTTTATTGTATTTGCGACATGTTTTTGTAGGAATATTGGTAGTCTGGGTACTATGGCACTTACACCGCTTGAGGTCGAGTGCACTAACTTGTAAGTATTTAAAAAAATTAATTAATTATTTGTATTTTTTATTATTATCAAAGTATTATTGTGTTTTTATTGTTCAATGTTTATGTAGGAATATTGGAGGTACATCTGAGACACATTTACAACCTGTACAGCCTGCGATCCAACAAACTAACTTGTATGTTTTAAAATTTTTTTTATTTGTAGTTTTTTAATATTATCAAAGTATTATTGTATTTTTATTGTTTAATATTTATGCGAGAACTGCCTGAGACACATGTTGAACCTGCGGCACCTACGCACTAATTTGGAAAACTGATAGAGGTTTGCTTAAGTCAATATTCAAAAATAAATTTAGAATTTGTATGTTTGAAATTCATCTTGTAATCTAAGCATATTTTTTTCTCATATTTCAGGAGGGTTGTGAAGCTTTTGAATTTGTTTAGAGGAAATGACGCACAATTACACTGAAGTAAATTTGTGACTGATACTTTTTATAACCCCAATAGTTATTTTAACAGTAAATAGTAAAAATAATGTTTATTGTAAAAGTGAAACAGAAGCATGGAAGTTAATATCATATATTCGATTCTTCTGTCCAATGTTTATTATAGTGATAAATATGACTCTTCTATACAAGTGCCTTTTTTTGAATGGCTATTTTAAACAAGAAAAAACACTTAATTGAAAAAATGAAGTAAAAAATAAGAGATCGAAATTTTAATTTTAAAATTGATTTTCATGAAAATTTAATATTTAATAGCTAAAAATATAATAGTATCGAAATTTAATATTATAATTTTAACTATAAAAGTGATATTTTTTAATTTTAAAAGTGATCTTTTTTTAACTATAGTTAATATAATTTATAATTATAATATAATTTAATATTTATAATATAAATAGTCAATAGTTATAAATATGATTTAACTATAGATAGTAGCTATAAATATAATTTAATTATATTAGTAGTATATAGTAATATAATATAGTAAGTATTATATAGTATTAATTAATATAAATGTATATACTAGTACTATATACTATAGTAAATATTAATAATTAATTTAACTATATTAGGACTATTTAGTAATGTAGGATTTTTTTTTTCTCAAGGGTCAAACCATATCAGTCTTCTTCAGGGGATTATAATCTTCTTTAAAGAGCTGTAGTCACCTTTAGAGTGCTGGGAAGTCACAGTTTAATGTTTAGTTGACTTGTTTTTAAGTCTAATTATAATGCTCTATATGAATGCAAATAGTTTGCCTTTATGAAAAATAAAAAATTGCTATTTAGTAGCTATACATTAATTTAACTAATATTGATACTATAGTAACATATATACTTAATACTAGTACTATATTAATAATAGTAATTACCAATGTATATACTAGTACTATGTAAGATAGTTAATAGCTACACATTAATTTACTTATAGCATTACCATAGAGTAATATCATATAGTACCATATAATACTATATAGTATACTAGTGACATATACTACTATAGTTATAGTAATATAATATACTTAATAGCTATACATTAATTTAATTATATAGTTCTAAATTAATATTAGTTATTACTAATATATATACTAGTATGATATACTATAATAAACATTAATCTTTAATTTAATTTATAGTACTAATAGTATTATATACTATAGTTAAAGTACTAATATAATTAATACTATTATAATTAATACTATATAGCGGTAGTTAGTAGTAATATATATACTAGTACTATATACTATAGTTAATAGCTATAAATATAATTTAACTATAATAGTACTATAAAGTTATATAATATAGTACTATATACTATTACTACATGATTCTTGTATATATTAATATAATATAGTACTATATATTAATATAATTAACTTAACTATATAGTAATATATATACTAGTACTATATAATATAGTTATAGTAGTACTATACATTATAGCAGTTAGTACCAATAGTCCAATACTATTGGTATTAAATAATACCTATAGTCCATATAATCAGCACATTTATAATAGTATTTAATATATTAATATATAGTTAATACATAAATATAACTTTTATTAACGTATACTAATACTAATATTATATATTATGGTTAATAATTATAACTATAAATAATATAATAATATTTTGATACTAAATAATATATATACAACTATATTTATTAATATATATTAATGTAGTAATATAGCAATATTTATACTACTACTATACTATATACTAATATAATTAAATTACTATAATAATATAATACTAGAACTATATTTAGTACTATATATATACTATAGTAAACATTACTAGTATATATAATATAACAATATATATACTAGTACTATATACTATATATTAATATAATTTAATTACTATAATAATATAATATTATAATTATATACTAGAATTATATAATTAAATAATATAATATTAGAATTTCTAGTAATTATAATTATATACTAGAATTGCTATAATTAAATACTATAATATATATTACAATTATATACTTTACTCAATAGCTATGCATTAATTTAACACGATTAATACTTAATAGCTAACTTAATAGCTATAAACTTGATTTTTACATATTCCATCTTCATAGTTCATATATGAACACATACTAAATATGTAAAACGTTAATATATTAAATTATCAATGTATACTAGTCTAATACTTATATTTATGATTAAAAATTATACATTAAATAATATAATAATATTTTGATACTAAATATTATATATAAATAATAAATAATAAATAAGATTATTTATATACTTAATTATATACAACTATATATATAAACATAATATATATATATAATGGAAAATACATATAAATAAAAAATAAAAAAATATATATATAATGGAGGATGCCATTTCGGTTCACCCTTTGTTTTGTCCCGAAAATAATTCGAATTCAAACAGATTTCATTTCTTCGGCGTGTTTGATGGGCATGGTTGCTCTCGTGTAAATGCTTACATCTCTTGTCCTTTCTTTCACTGAATCATTAATTTTTTATCTAAATAATTCTATTTTTTTTCTCTAAGTTGCAGCCAAGTGTAGGGAACAGTTGCATGATATAATGAAGGAAAAGGTGCAAGGCGAAGGAGAGTCTGTGGAATGGAAGAGCATGATGGAGAGGAGCTTTAATCGGATGGACAAGGAGGTGCAAGACTTGAGTGACTCTGGGAGTAACAGCTGTAGGTGTGACACTCAGACTCCGTAGTGCGACGCCGTTGGATCTACTGTCGTTGTAGCTGTAGTGACCCAAGAGACGATCATAGTCTCCAACTACGGTGATTCTCGCGCCGAGCTTTGTCGAAATGGCATCGCAATCCCGCTCTCGTCCGATCATAAGTTGAAAAAATCTCACCAAAAAACAAGTCGAAAAGTATCTAATTTGGGATCACCAAATTTTTTTTCACATGTTTGTATTTGAGATCTAAATCTTCGGTACAAGCTAAATGGAAACAATTCTCTGGGTAGTAAAAATTTCAGATTTTTCGGTGGGGTGGAGTGGATCTTGAGGCTTTGGGAAAGGGTTGAGTTCGTGAGCTTCAATTGTAATGTTTGAACAGAAGGTGAAGTAGGGGATAGTGATCTTATGTTGGATAATTTTTTGAAGCTAGAGATGTTTCTCGGAGTAGAGATTAAAGAAGCCATTGATGAGCTTTGCATTTGGTTGGCTAGGTGGAAAACGGAAGGAAGAAATCGAAAAATGAAGAAATGAAGAAGAAAGAAGAAGAAATCTGATACGGGAAGAAATAAATTTAGTTTAATTAGATGGACACGTGTCATTACGTGATTGGTGGGCTGCATTTTAACTCATAGCAGTCCGACCGAACCCCAGCGTCACCTTCAAAATATTGTTCACCCTCATAGATATACGTACAGACACTATACAATCACACCCAATCACCACCAGCGGATATTTTTTCCTTTTTAGACTATGCCATTTTAGGTGCTAAACCCTAAAATTTAGGAAAAAGAAAATCACAAAAATCTATTGGGTTATGTGGCTTACATCCTATTTGAATAATAAAAATATTTCATCTTATCTTTTTTCCTTTAGTCACATCTAATAATATTTTATTTTATTTTTTAATTTGTATTTAGAACTATCTTATTTGATTTCACTATCAAGTCATACCTTATAGTTTTAGTAAGTTAGGTAGTTCTTGAGTTTAGCTCTCGACTCTCTCTCCAAAGATGAGTTCATCTCCTTCTCTTTATAGTTTCACTTTTATGACCACCATCTAACTGTGCCTTAATCCTCACCTACCCCCACCGCCTTAACCCCATTTACTTAATCCCGTAATCTCCTTCCCTTCGATTTTATTTGCATTTCCATCCATCATCTCCCACCTAATTTTCCCCGGACATGTCAAAAAGTACACCATATATGAATCAATAGATAGAGCAAACGAAGGCTTTGTCTTGGGATGCCATCATCTTGGTCCTCACTTCAGAACCTGCTAGAAAGATCTTTAACCAGGCTCTCATAGGTAAGTTGGTCTCCTCTAAAGCCCTCAACAAACATACTTACCATTCCATAATTAGAGTGGTTTGGAGTTTTGTACTTGGGCTAACTATTGAGGACCTAGGTACCAACACTTCCTCTTCTAATCTCCTTATCCCTAGATAAAAATAGTCTTTTTTCCAAAAACCTTGGAACTTCAAAGGTTACCACATGGTCCTAAAGGAATGGCTCCCAGGTCTTAATCTATAGGAAATATGCCTCTCCCACTCTGCATTTTGGGTCCATATATATGGCCTACCCCTTGAAATGATGACTGAGGATAATGTTGAGAAAATAGGCTGAGTCATTGGGTGATTGCTCGACATTGATCCTTCTTATCTACCAAATATGTGTGTTAGATAATGTTTTAGAATCTAGGTGAAAATCAACACATATAAACCTCTCTACGAGGGTTTCACTTTTCCCAGAGTCAATGCCAGTCCTACTAAAATTAGCTTTAAGTATGAGCGATTATTATAATTCTATTATGGCTGTGGAAGACTGGGACATCTCCAGTAGGCATGTCCAATCTCTATTAGCTCAGCAAAAGAGTGCTACCTCGGCCCATGGATGCGCACCGACCTTCAAACCCTAGACGATTGATACATCCACAAGAACCTCTGAGAGAATTACCTTAGATTGTTCTTCAGTTTGAACTGGTCCAACCATGGTCTCTTCCTCCAGTATGTATTAGAGATCCACCGAATTCTCCCATGCAGAAGTGTTCTTGGGTCTCAAAAAATACGGTGAAGAATGTTAATGTTAAACACCTTGCAAAAGGTAAAGCAGCCATCATACATTTCGAAGGAGGACAAAAGAAAGAATTCTGTATTAATAAGCTTTTTTCTAAAGCCACTAGCAGTTCCATTCTGAAGCTACAAGATGACACTATCCATAATGTTAGAAGTCAACCCTCAGAATCAGGAGAAAATCGGCCAAGTAAGCTTTCTCTCTCACCACGTGGCATTGATCAAGCCCCCAAGACAATTTCGACAGTTTCATTTATGGAGAGCAGCCATCCAGTTGCATTTGGCAGTAAACTTTCTAACATTCCTGCTCCACTAACGCCAGTTGTCTGTCCTTTTGCACTCCATCTCTCCCTTGCTAGAACAAATGCTAGTCCCTATCTCTCAGCTTATCTAGATGCCTTAGTTCATTGGGGCCCTCCCCTTAATATTATCGATGGGCCCAAATCAATTCAACCGAAAATCCTCTTATTTGAAAGCCTCAATGATAAAGGCACGCCCACTCGCTCTTTCTTTCAACAAATAATAGCCAACTCAAGTCAAAAAAATAGACACCTAGATTTTGTCAAGTCCAATCATAATCTCTTCTTTCTTGTTAGCTTATTGAGTAAAGCCTGCATAGCCTTCAACACATTTCAACCAAGCACAACCCAAACTATTTCTCAAGCATAGCAATTCCCTCACCTAGATTTCATTCTCCTAAAATCCTTTCCCCAATTTTTCTATCACTTCAGTTTGAAATAGATGGCCCTTCCAACTATCCCTCATCTCCTCTTAACCCATACAATGAACCTATGAAGAAAACGAATGACTTATCTAGTGAGATGCCCCATCCCTCTCCCCCTCATAAAAAGTGTTTTTTTAATATAGCTATTGCAATGGATTCTTCTTAAGAGGCTGGCACCGACAACTACGTGATCCTTTGAAGAATTCTAGTTACATGATCATTTCATCTTTAAAACCATCAAAAAATCTTAAAACACTTATTTCTTTGGAACTCCATTTTACATTCTCTCAAAGAAGTTCAAGGCCACTAAGAAAGCTCTTTGAATCTAGAACAAAAAAATTTTGGTTATATCCAAACTCAAATGAAGAACTTAACCAATGCTCTCTCCTCCATTCAAGATCAAGCTTCTTCTCCCCATTCTAATACTCTAGAGGCTGATATACAGAAAAATATCAATGAATTTCTCTTAAGGGAAGAATCCCTTTGGAAACAATGCTTTGGAGTTACTTGGTTGATCATCATGGATCTAAATACTAAATTCTTTCATGCTTTCACCTCCACCATACATAAACACAACGGTATTAATTGCCTAAAAATAGGGAGGAGTTAATGGATGCCTAACCACTTCACTATCATTTCCAAAATTCAAGATCATTTCCAAATCATACTTATAATGCCCCTAGATTCTACTTGGGATCAGATGGATATTTGAAACGTCGAGACATGCAACAGAAGGTTACCTACTCTTGTTCATGACAGATAAATATGCAATACACCTAACACGCATCTAACAGTATGCAATATTTACAGCAGATATTTTTTTTCTTTAGCAATACTATGCACCAAACTAAAAATACATCAAATACTTAAAACATCCTTCATATAAAATACATAATAAGTAACTGAGTTCATAACTCTAGTCCAAAATGGTTATGATCAAAGAGCGTTGAAGATGCAACTTCATAGTACAAATAGTAATTTAAGCTAACTACTATATTAACATTGACATTACCCTATCGCTCAGTCGACTGTATCTAGCTAGTCTAATCCTAGTTCTCATTTAGGTATTGCAACAAGATCTACCATTCAAGGGGAATGATAGTGACACTACCACAATGAGATTTGATTACAAATCTCAGCAAGTTAACAAAAAAATCTCCACGTAGGTTAATGATGCATGCATGACGTTAAGAGCATGAATGCATAATCAGAGTCATAAATAAGCATAGTATAACTTGACATATAGCATGACATAATTGGCATAACTTAAACTAAAACGTGATTTGAACTTGACTTGACATGATATAAACTTGAACTTGAAACAACATAAACCCGATCATAACGTGAACTCAAACTTGAACATAGTATGAACATGAACTTGAACATACATAGACTTAAAGCATAATATAAATGTGAACTTGAACATAACATGAACGTGAATTTGATCATACATGAACTTGAAATATAACATGAACGTGAATTTGAACATAACATGAACGTAAACATAATTATAGCATATACAGGAACTTGAATTTACATGCACTTAAAACATAGCATAAAAGTGAATTTAAAACATAACACGAACTTGAACTTGAATGTAAACTTGAAACGTAACATGAACGTAAACTTGAATATAACTTGAATGTGAACTTGAAACGTAATATAAACGTAAACTTGAACATAACTTAAATGTGAACTTGAAACGTAATATAAACGTGAATTTGAAACATAATATGAACATAAACTTTAAACATAACATAAACGTGAACTTCATAACATAATGGCAGATTATATTCTTTCACCATAGTATTTGGTAGCGCATAGCCTTGATCATAGTATTAGGCAACGCGTATCATCCTTCTATAATACTCCTTCACCATAGTACTCTGCAGTGCATAGCCTTAATCGCAATACCAAGCAGCGTGTATCATTCTTTTATAATACGACATATTATACTTCTTTACCATAATACTCGACAACACGTAGCCTTGATCATAGTACTAGACAACACATATCCTCCTTGACCATAATATAATTTAAGTGATTGATCCATCTATAGTATGTTAGATTATACTCCTTTACCTTAGTACTCGGCAGTCCATAGCCTTGACCAGAATACTAAGTAGCTCGTATCATCCTTGATCGTAGTACAATTCAACTGATAACTAAAACTTAATTATTTTTTAAATACACAACTATATTCAAAATGAACATGGATGGAATATAGAAAGATAAAAGTCTTGAAGTCACATAACATGACTTGAACATAACTCCAGAGACATGACTTACTTGAAGTAGAAATATTTCGTAGTATGACATAACATGTGGCAGAGAACATCTCATAACATATCATACAAATAGCATTTCGTAACGTGGCATAACATGTAATGGTGAATATTACATGATATTATGTGACATGATATACATGTAACAGATGGCATACATGACATGACATACTTGCAATAGATAACAACATGTGATAAAATTATTGTCTAACAAATAAGTATTTCGTGACAGAATGATTCATATAACATGCAAACATGTAATGATATGGCATGTCATGGCATTTATGATAACATGCATAAATAAATTGTAGTTCTCTTACCCATCTCACATACACATTAAAATACTAGTAAGTTAAGAGTTAACTTACCTCGATCGTCATGTTCTACGAGAATAAAGTGCAAAATACGAGAGACTAAAAAGTAGTGATTCTAAAAGTTAGAACTTAATCACTAAGAATTAGCAATACCAAAAATACTAACTTAGACCAAAATTATCATTTTACCTTCTACATGTGCGAAAATGACCATTTTACTCCTAACTTAAGAATTTCACATCCTAATTCCAAAAATTATGAAAATTTACATTCCACATGTAAGTATTGTTCTAAAATTAACTATAAACTTAGAAAAATTTAAAACTAAATACAACCATGAAAAAATCTATAAAAGCCGAAAACATGCATGAGTTTTTTTCTTGATTTTTGTTGCAATTCTTCCAATTATAAAACTCATGATCAAACCAAATTTTTGTAACAAAAATCTTCATATCCTAAATTTAAAAACATACTTAAGATATCCACTATAAATATGCTAGTCATTAACACCAGACTTTTTAGAAAAAGATCCAATCTTTTTAACTAAAAAGAATAACCTTGAGTCATATGGTTTGATCTATTTCAACGTATCTCCAAAAATTTCAAAAAATCCAAATCTTACCTCTAACATATTCAAAACATAATCCTAAAAACAATCATGTTTTGAATCATTATCTAAATATCATCAAAATTACCAAATCAATACTTGAAGTTCTTAGTTTTCCTCTAAGTAAAAAATCAGATTTTCATATCTAACTTGTTATGATCAATCTCTTGATCCATGACTTGTAAAAAGTGATTTTTAAATCCAAACATTACATAGTTTAAAAAAATTTCCTAAAACATATCCAAGCTTCAAACTCAAGATCACATGGTTAAAAATCAACCAAAATATAAATTTAGTCATGAACTTCAACACTTTGATCTATCCAGACATGCCTTTGTATAAAATATTATATTTTTAAAACTAACATGAAATATTTTCAAAAAAACATTTTAACATGTATATAAGGGCTTAGGATCCTTCAATAAAATTATCAAAACCATTAAAATAGGATTAGGCCACGAAATATTCAAACTTACTCAAATTAGAAATTGTTTTTTCACTTCCAGTTTTCAAGTTTCTAGATCCAAGAAAAACCATCATCAAAAGCTTTAGTCACGCAATAAAACCTCAATGGTTATTCATAAGCACATGTTAACAATACTCCATAAAATGTTAGGATCAAGATATTTTCATTAGCTTGATCAAAACTCCAAAATATAATCCACACTCCAGTTTAACGCCTAGAGTGACCTATTCATGGTTGAAATCATTTTTGACTAACCAATGCTGATGAAATGAAATAATAAATATATCCACGGAAACTAGACTCAAAGAAAAAAAAATTTATGAAGGGGTTGTAGCAATAAAATACTTACAAGGGGTCCAAACTCACCACACAAAAATACACAGAAATCTGTCTGAGAGAACTATTTTTGAAAGTGGGGTGACAAGATGATGAAATGATATTAATAGGGTTTTGCATGACTAGAGAACTCTAGAGGGGGGAGTTATGACTTTGAATGACCTTTGATTAGAAGTGATTAGTTCACATAAATGTAAGAAATGGTAAGAAGTATGGATAGCTATTGTAGTTGTGAAGCATAGAGAGAGGTAAGGTAAATTTGTACTTCACATCAAGGCACTATTGAAGGCAACCAAGAGTAGGAAATGACCTTCCATGTGGGGAGGAAAGTTCCACAAGAATTTTTTCCAAAGTGACCAATTTTCGTGGGCCTTAGTGGTCTTCAATTTAGGGTTTAAAAAGGGTTTGGTTAGTGTTTGAGATATTATCAAACCCAAATTTAATTTTTCTTGACCCAATCAAAATTTCAAGATTTAAAAAGTTGAAAATAATGTCATAATATGAATTTGAGAAATTAATAGCATATTGAATTAATTTAATCAAATAATTAAAGACAATACTAGACATTGGATAAAAATGGATTTGGAGGCCAAGTTTAAGATTTGGAAAAACCGTTTAAGATTTTAATTTCAGCCGAGCCTTTTAAGTTTTAATTGGATTCCAACCATTTAGAGTTATTAGGGTTGAAACCCTCTTTGGTTAGGCACAATTTGGACCGTCAGATAAAAGAAAGGGTTTTGCCTTAGTGCTCCCGTCTCACATCTTGATTCCTTCTCAAAACATCTCTTGATTTCTCTTGATGCAAAGTGTCAATTACTACTCACCAAGTGTGGCCAAAATCTTCTAAGCGTTCAAATAAAACTTCTCCAACCTAATTTGGACTTCTCATACTGTGATTCTAAAAATACTGTACTAGTTGCTACTAAAGAAGTTACTATTCACTCTGAGAAAATAAAAACTAAACTTTGCACTGAAAAAAATTCTAAATAATAACACTAAGTTAAAAGTGAAATTTGTCGCCTCTAAAAAACCAAAGTGCAAATTTTAACAAGCTTATCGACCAAAAACTTAAAAATGATTATTACGCCATAAAATCTTAAATAATCAATTGAATCTAATAACGCAGATAATAACATTCTGACACTTCTAACTATCTCAAATAAATAAAATCACACTTTTGGCACCATAGTGAGTGGTAACATGACTATACTGATAAACTAAAACATGCGCGATTAACTGATTCGTGAAAATTTATAAAATTTTTACGAGATTCCTAAAGCCTATAAAAATTCCAAACTTGAATTTCTAGCGGGATGTTACAATGCTCACTCCCACCTTGTGCCTCCCAAGGGAATAGATATCCTTTTTCCTATAAGATCTTTGATAGGGAGAACGACTCCCTCTGCACAATTCCTAATGACGAAGAAATCTCTCCCACTATACACAAACTTTGTATTTCAAAAACTCCTAGCCCGGATGGTTTGAAGGGTCTCTTTTACAAAATCCTCCTGGGAAGTTATCAAGATTGATTTGGTTGCTGCCGTTAAGAGATTTTTCATTCATGGTAAGTTTCTCAAAGAGTTCAACCACAATAACTTGGTTCTCATTCCTGAATTTGATAATCCCAATGAAATGAGTCAAGTCTGGCTTATTAGCCTTTCCAACATCTATTATAAAATCATCACTAACAAACTCAAATCTATCCTCCCCATGTCATCTACCTTTGTTCATCTGCCTTCATTTTTGGCCGCCTTATCCAAGAAAATATCATTCTGGCCCAATAAACTTTTCACAAGATGAAAAAAAAGGTTGGGAAGAGTGGGTCTATCAATATTCTCATGGCTAAGGCTTTTGACTTTATGGAATGATCTTGTCTTATATCAGTTCTTCATCATGCTGGTTCCAGTCACAAATAGATCAATTGGATTAAGGAATGTATCTCCATTGTGTCTTATTCTACCATTGTCAATAGAGCCCCCATGGTTTATTCTCATGTCTCATCACCTAAAAGGAGAACCAAAATTGTATAAAGGGCATCAAGCTGTCCAATAAAGGACCCCGCATTACCCATCTCCTCTTCGCTGATGATCTTTTCCTCTTTAGGTCTGTCACAGATCAGACTGCTCAAACTTTTGTGGACTGCATTAATCGCTATAACTCTTGTTTGGGACAATGTATCAATCAGAGGAAGTCTTCCATCCACTTCAGCAGGAATACTTCCCTAGAATCGATCCATGTAGTCAAAAACTACTTCAACTTTCATGTTTCCTCTCCCAACTCTAATTATCTAGGCCTCCCTCTCTTGCATAGAGTAGACAAGAAAAAAATCACTTTATAACTTAATGGATAAGGTCAAGAACAAACTCAAAGGGTGGAAGACAAAAATCCTATTCTAAGTTGCTAAGTCGATTTTGATTAGAGTGGTGGCTAGCACGTCACCGTTCTATGTCATGTCCTCATCTCTTCTTCCAAAATACTTAATCCACTATTTGGATCCTCTTTTTCGAAGATTTTGGTGGGGTTTTGAGAACATGAAAAAAAACATTTCACACTAAAATCTTAGACTTCCATTTGTTTCCCTAAGTCCATGGGTGGTTTGAGTCATAAGCAAATGCTTGCCTTTAACTCGGCCTTCGTTTCAAAGTTTGTGTGGTCCTTTCTAAATGGTCCAACCAATCTTTGGAAGCATGTTCTCTCTAGCAAATGCCTCAAGAATAAGTCCTTTTTTGAAGTGGCCCCTAGACCCTCAAACTCTCATTTTTGGAAGTGCATTCTCAAGCAAAGAGAGTTCCTAAAATCCAGCACTTACTTTCAAATTAATAATGGTATCTCCACTCGAGTCTGGATCGGTCTTTGGATCGTCTCCATCCCTTACTTTCAACCGATTCATAATCCACTCAACCCTGTCTCGGATAATAATATTAAGTCTTGGAACTCATCCTTGAAGATCCTAGACATTAGAATACTCTTTTGCTGAACACCTTGTTTTTGGCCTATACCTCCAAAGAGATCCAGAAATCCTTTTGGCAAACCACAATTTCCACCACATCCCAGATAAACTCAAGTAGCTTCATTATTCTTCTGACAACTTCTTGGTCAAATTTGCATATGCCGCAATTGTTAGGGAGTCTCTTTCCCCTACCCACCTCTCTCAACTTGTTAATTTGAAAGGTTTTTAGAAATTGAAATTGCAAGATTGCCTCAAACTTCTTATCTAAAAAATTAGCCACAACATTCTTCCACCAAATCTTTTATTAATACAGTCATTCATTTGGTAGAAGATCATCTTATCTTCCCCTTGTGTCGAATCGAACTTGAGGATCTCTCTCATCTATTCCTTAACTATTCTTACTCTAGGATTTATGGAGACAATCCAAATCGCCTATTGACATCTTACTCTTTGCAAATTAGTCCATATACAACTGGATAAAAAAACATCACCAACCCTTCAAAAACTCTCAAAACTTCTGAACAAGTGCACCAACATTTTCAAATCTTTGTTACTATTGCTATGGATAATCTCTGGTACATAAGAAATAAATTGGAGCACAATCAGATAGTTCCCACCCCTTCAAATTATATTGAATCAGTTCACAATATATTCCATTAACACCCTAAAGCCTGGTCTTATTAAGCCAACAAGTTAGAAGAACATGAAGAAAGACATCCACTTGGTTTCCATCTACTGACTTTTGATGTTACAATCAGATAGTAGGGAAGCATTCTTGCCACTATTTGTGGGAAACACAATGGTGAAATAATATTTACAAAAACATATTTTCAGTGCTAATCCGAATCTATCAAAAGCTTCAATAGCCTTAATGGTCATCAAGGAAGCCGAAAATCAAAGACTAGAAAAAATTATCTTGGAAGGTGACTCAAAGGTGACAATTCAAGCAATTACACACCATTCCTCCATTCAAAATTGGATCATGAGCCCTACCATCAGTAACATCAAACATCACTTAAATTCTTTAAAAGAATGGTCAGTGCGTAATATTCATTGATATCAAAATCGATTCGTGCATAATTTGGTGCAATGGACAGCAGCAACACAAGCATTTAGAAATATCCCCATTATCCAAATTTCCCTCTTCTTGTTGAACTTTCATAGTGGTAAAGATCTATATTTTTTATTTGTATAATTTTTTCCTTTATGCTCTTTGTATTTGGATCTTATGATTTAATATATATATATATATATATATCAACTAGCCAAAAAAAGTAAGGTGATTCTTGAAAGGTTTCTTTTTAAGGTTGTTTATTTCCTCGCAATTTCCTTCCAACAGCTACAAACCAAAAAGCCTTCTGCATCTGCAATGGCTGTCACCCAATCTCGATCATATGCAACATATACATTGATACATGATTCGTTACTGAGATAAATAATAGATATGGGTCCCACATACTACATTGTCTTCAATATTTTATAACTAGCAGAGACAGCTAAAAAATTAGAATTTGTGGTGAAATTACATGAGCCTTTTCTTTTAAATCAATATAATGAGGTTTTGGTTTGGATTTTGAGATGAGATGAAATGATTTTAGATGAAAATTGAATAAAATATTATGAAACTATTATTCTAATATTATTATTGTCTTGGAATTTAAAAAAATTGAATTGTTTATTATATTTTATATGAAAATTGAAAAAGTCATAATGATGAGATTAGGTATATTCACCCGACCCGAATCGATAATGTTGTTTTCGACTCGACCTACTTTTAAACCATATCGGATACTCGATTGCACGATAGCCTTTTCCATGCTAAATCTGAATGTGGTTCTATCTAGAATCCTAAGATCTAAAACGATCTACACCGACATGAAAGTGAAATAGAGCTCCAGCACTGATACCTCAACATCCGTAACCCAACGTTCTCAAGCTGAGTAGCGCAGATTCAATAGCGATTGTGAACGATGCGACCAAGTTTCAAATCCAAATTTCTTTTTCGAGAACCCAAGTTAAGGCCCAGAATTTACTCTTAACGAATTGTTTTTTTGGGTTGATGTAAACGTGTTGTAGGTACCTCCACTCCACATCAACTAAGGAACAAATTTGGAAAAATCATATTAATGAAAGCGGTATTAGTTGATTAACCGCTTCCGACTTTGACACAAACAAGTCAGGCATTTTGGGTCGAGTTGGATCAAAATTTTGGATAATTCGAAACATCAACTTTTTTCAATAGTCCTAAATGAGATAAAATAAGATGAGATGTTTTCCAAATCTAAATGAGGCTGATATAACAAATCTTATTTTGGAGAAAGATTTGAACCATGTTAAAAGGGTAATAATAAGCTTACATCTTTTTATCATCAATTTGTTACTCATAGTATATTTATTTTATTTTTTTATTTTCTTTGAAGTACTTTTTTAACCTTCTTAATTATTAATTTTTTTTAAGAGCATACAATTTAATTAATAGTGACTTTCTTAACTACTAACTAAGATTTTTTTTTTAAATTAAAAAATTATTGGGAGGTAAGTCTATATTATTCAACGTTAAATTACGATACCCTCTTGAGAGGTCTCCATCCGTCTTTTACTTTTGCATGCACTGTTCGCTTGCTCTAGCCTCTCTCTGCCAGCCGCATCCCTTCCCCTCTACATTCCACGACTTTCATCTGATTTGGTGACTATGAAAAGCTCGACTTCAAAGGATGTGGTGAATGATGGCTCTAATAGAGAGATAGGTTGGGAGCTCAGGCCCGGTGGCATGCTTGTTCAAAAGAGAGATTTTGGGGATGCCTCTTCTGGGGCTACGATCAAGATCAAGGTTTCCCATGGTTCTTATTACCATGATGTCACTGTCCCTGCGCGGTCCACTTTTGGTAATCATAAAACTGCATACTGTCTGGGTCCTTGTAAATTTACACAGTCAATTTGGTGAAAAGTTTCTTGCCCATTTCATAGTTTGGTGTTTGTCATTTTCATCTTTTGAGTCTTTGTTCGATAGAAAAGTGCAAGTGGGTAATTGCCATAAAAGCCACTTTCATGATTTTGGCCTGCATTTTAGTAAGTTTTTATATTGTAGACGCTACGAACAAAA
Organism: Platycarya strobilacea; assembly: GCA_036898215.1. Classification (NCBI taxonomy): domain Eukaryota; kingdom Viridiplantae; phylum Streptophyta; class Magnoliopsida; order Fagales; family Juglandaceae; genus Platycarya; species Platycarya strobilacea. The sequence continues at coordinate 26,584,609 of CM072551.1, forward strand.
TAAAGCTTATTAATTTTTGAGAATTTTTAGAGGCAATTTTGAAGTTGATCTTTCTCCATTGTTTAGCATTGACCTTTTTAATTCAATAGGCAATTGACTCTTAAGAGTTTCCCTCCTCATCTATACTAATCATGTTTCTGTTGGCTTTATTTATTGTTCATATTTCCTCTCTCTAGATCCCATTATTTAGTATTCATGAGGCTGTTAAAATTTTGCTTCATTACTTGGTTTCTTGGACTTATAATGACAATTCTGAACTTGATGCTCAATTGCTATTTTGTGGTTCACTTCAAGGGGATTTGAAAATGGTTCTTTCCCATGAAACTGGTCTGGAGCCTAAGGAGCAAAGATTGTTGTTTAGAGGGAAAGAAAAGGAGGATGAGGAATGCTTGGACATGACAGGTGTAAAAGATTTGTCCAAAGTTGTATTGTTGGAGGATCCCGCTAGCAAAGAGAGGAAGCTTGGGGAGATGCAGAGAAATCAATGTGTACTAAAGGCCTGTGAGGCAGTTGCCAAAGTGAGAACAGAGGTCGATAGGCTCTCTGCAAAGGTTGGCATCTAAATTTTTTTAAAAAAAAAAAAAAAAAACTCAAATATCCTAATTCCTAACTCCTAGGCATCCTAAAAGCTCATTACGTACTTATAAATGCTTGCGAAGATTATGGCTTTGGAGGCAACCGTTCGCAGAGGCACCAAGATCATGGATAAGGAATTCGTTGTATTGACGGAGTTGCTCATGGTGCAGTTGCTTAAATTGGATTCTATTGAGGCTGTTGGAGAGGCAAAAGTGCAGAGGCGGTTTGAGGTATGCGATTTTTTCTGTTTTGCATACTTTTATTTTCCTATTTATTCACACTATTTGAATATCCCATTTCGACTGGACAGTACTCTTTAAAATAAATACCACACCGAGTGGTCGAATGCTGCCCAAAACCTATAGTAGACATTAACAGTGGCTAGAAACTTCATGAGCGACCCACCCAATCTTTACATTGTGGTAGTTTTGAAACTCTGACCTCTTCTACAGCATCATTTATGAACAAACTCATCCCACCAAACTAAAACTTTAGCAACATCTTAATCAAACAAAAATTAAAAGAACTTATAGGGGGGCTAAAATCAAGTTTAAATCAAGACTCGGAATTCTTTTAAATTCACTTGAGCCAATGTCTAGGGAAATGATTACGAAACTGTCATTCAAGGCTTGAGCCAATGTCATGGGGTATGCCTCCTGAATCAAAAATCACAATTTCCACTGTAGCCAAGGTCTGACATGTTGTCTCATTAAGTTGTGAGCATTCATGCTTGAGTTTGTGTTTGGGCGTGACATCTCACAAACTTTTGGAAAATGTGGCGCAAGCGTGGATCATGCAGTTATCTTATGAACTCCATATCTTTGCACTTTTTTGTTCCATATTTACCAACATGATCATTTTAAATTAACAATATAAATCTGTTGAAGCCTTTAGAGGTTGATCCATAGCCATAATTTATGTTTGGTGGTTGCTCACCAAATCAGCATTTCATTTCAGGATATTCTATGAAATGCTCTGTGTTCTGGAAATCTAAGTTGATGCACGTCACTTTCACCACAATTCAGATATATAAACATTTGAAACTGGAAAGTACCTATTTGGAACAACTGAAAAGCTAATGGTGTTTGAACTTGGCTCAATTGAATGGATTGCTATCATTAGGCATTGTTAGGCATCAGATGAATTTTGAATTCTTACTCTTATCCGGTATATTTAGAAGAAAATTCTTATGGCTTCTTGCTCAAGCCAAGTAGCTATGGTACTGTAGTTGTTATGGCTCCGTGCCTAAAAACAGTACATGAGCAAGAGATTGGCCAGATAATCTGTCCTAACCCCCGGCATCTTGTATGTAAAGCAAATGATGTTTTTTATTTTCCTAAAAGGATTTTAAGTCTGAGCTTCCTGATCGTATGTGGTTTTATACACTTTTACTGATAAAAAAAAAAAAAAAGCCTGCGCTTCCATGTGGTGGCTTGTTACCTTTAAATATTGTTTGCTTCATAAGTACTTAGTATTCCTCAGTGGTTTATAACAACCATTTTTTAGTTTTGCTGTGAATGTTTTCTTAGGATGAAAAGGAAAGAGAAGATTACATATAACATACCATATGTTTGCTTGCCATCTTATTTGCTACATTTGAGGATGGGAACTTCACCTTGATAATTGGTTGCACAGGTTCGTCGAGTCCAGAACTTCGTAGACACACTTGACAATCTTAAGGCACAAAACTCCAATCCGTTCTGCAAAAATACAGATGCGCATCAGTAACTACCAGGCGGGAGGCATTCGATTCAGGCGTGGGAAGCCTGCACACCCCAACTTCAGTGCAATCTTCCACCAAAATAACTTAGGACTGGCAAGTGTTTGACTAGCCAAAGTTCCATCCAGTACATGGTTCTGTACAAATTGGTATATAAGTATATAAGATTTGCTGGGATTGGGAAGCCCATTTAGCTTGTTCATTGTGTTTTTGAATGTTGGAAAGCTATTCTGCATATAAACTGGACCCATCTATGGTTGAAGAACTTTGGTAGCTGTAGATATGGCTTGTATATATTGAAAGGTTGGAGATGCTTTTATATGATTATCTGATTGCCTTCTCTTTTGCATTCTACCGGCACCACTTAAGCTTTGTTGTAGTTTGTGGGATCGTGTATGCATTTGACTTTATGATCAGTGAGATTAGCTAGAAATTGGTAGACATCATATACTGGCTTCATAATGTGCTTTTCCTTTGTAAACTATGCCTCTGATTCAGTTTTATCTGGAAAAGCCTTTCAAACTACTGCTGCGCTTGGAGACTTTTGCTCGAAAGTAACCCGGAAAGCCTTATGTATGGGCAACGTAATTAAACCTAAACTTGGTATTATTATAAATTGTAGAATGCCTAAAGCATCAATCCGTTGTAGTCTAGTTGGTCAGGATATTCGGCTCTCACCCGAAAGACCCGGGTTCAAGTCCCGGCAACGGAAATTTATATTTTTGGGAGATTTTTCCACTTCTAATCATACAGACGTAAACAAGCACACTTAAAATGATGTTTTCTTTCACTTCTCAGTTCTGAATTTCATTGCCTTGTGGGTTGAAATGAACTATAATTTTTGGGGAATGAGATAAAATAAAAAATTGCAATAATAATAAAATTATTTGTGAATAATAAAGAAATTATTTGAATTTAGATGTTTTATTAAATTTTTAAAAAATGAGAGAAAACATTGAATAAATATATTATTATAATATTATTTTTATTTTAGAATTTAAAATAATTAAATTCTTATTTTATGTTATTAATTATTAGAAGTCGGCAGCCACCCCTATCCCACTACTAAATTATGTGAATGACCCCACCACTATTATTTTAAAATCTGCATAGTGACTTGTATAGTAACTTGCATAATAATTTCAAATCCTATAAATAGGAGTTTCAGTTATAATGAAATTTATAAGAAAATATAGAGAGAAAAAGAAAGTTTCAGTTTTTAAGAGTTTCTTTTATATTTCTCTTATAATAGTAGTAGTTTTCTTTTTAGTTTTATAACACGTTATCAGCACGAGGTTCTACCGATACTTAAGTTAGTGGTCTTCTACTTCAAGTAAGTTTTTCAATATATTATTTGCAGTCATCGAAATAAATATTAAAGGTAATATTGCTGAATATTACTTGATAAAATTTTATTTTTATTCTCATGATAATGTGAATATATTTCTTAAATTTACAGATTTATTTTCGTAATATAATGTCAAATATTGAGATTTATTACTATTGATATTTCTGAAAAATGTTATTTATCCAGGATCCTTGATGAGATTTATTTGGATATGATGATGAACTTGAAAGATACAATCATAGAGGAAAACCATGTGTCCCTGAAGAACCGTGCTGTGTATCTCATGATGTAAAATCATCTTACTATGTGAAATGAATTAAGAGAGTGATATAAGCACCAGAATATGTAATCCTCTCAAAAGATCATTATGACTTATTGCACCTGAAGTTGCAAGATTTTAAGAGTGGTATTGAATATTCTGCACTCTTTAAAATTAGCTCAATATTAAAATTATGCAGTGAAAATGTCACTGATGATGATATATAAAAGAAGACATTATTTTTCATACCTCGAATGTGCTCCTGCAGTAGCAATATCGAGAGTGAAAGTTCAACAAATATTCTGAATTTTTGTTTTGTCTTCCAGTGATTGAGCTAAATAATGAGTTTTTGTTACACCAGTTACGTCCTATTAATAATATCGAATTTACACAATTCCCAGAAGTGAACGGTGCATCCTTTCAAAGGAATTAAGGGCGTAGATGTGGTAGAAAAATTATAGAAGTGTTGGTCCCAAAAGCGACAACACTAAAGATGATAAAAATATATCGTATCACCAAAAGTGATCCAACTCAGAGAAGGGTAAAGACCCTCAGAATAATTCTTCATAAAAAGATGAAGATGTTTGTCATAGATGTAATATGACTAAACAGTAGTCACGTACCTGTTGTACGACCAAGCATTTGATTTACTTATACTAAGATTTTATATATAAGCTTATTAATATTTCATCATGTTTTGAAATAATGAAATATCGGTGCCCGAAGCACGACAAGAAATTATTTGGGATAATAAAGCCCTATTTAAATTTGATCCTCTTACAAATAAATGTGAACCAGAAGTTCAAAAGATTATCTATCTGCAAAGTATTGCAAATCAATTACATGATATATTTACTGACACTAAATGTGTTGTAAAATCATATATTACTGCTGTTAATGCTTAAGCAAGAATTGAAGTCCCTGAAGGACGAGTTGTTAAAACAGCAATAAATGAATCTAAGATACACCTAAAGCGTTGAAGACCTATTGGTGCACAAGAAAAATAAAAATCGGTACTCATGAAGAGACCGTATTTTCTGTATAAAATATAATCCTCCTGAAGAGAAAACCTCCTGAAAAGGTAACTCTTGAAGAGTGTAACTCCTGAAAAGTATAACTCCTGAAGAGAAAATTCCTGAAGAGTATAAATCTCCTGAATAGGAACCTCCTGTAGAGGTGTTTCATGAAATGTTTTCCCCTGGAGAGAAACAATGAGATCTCAATACATTTCATGAGTACTGAAAAATTTATGGATAGAAATAAAACTATTGTCGACAACATATATGATAACACTTGATATTACCAGAAGTAATAAAGAAAGTGAGTCAAAAATCGTCGAAGAATGTCGACGTAGAAATGATTGGCCAAAATGGAAAGCAGTTATTAAAACTGAATTAAACTCGCTAGTGAAGCGAGATGCATTTGGACCTGTTGTCCAAACACCAAAGGGTGTAATATCTGTAAAATATAAGTGAGTATTTATACGAAAGCGTAATGCGAAATGAAATTGTGCGGTATAATTTGTCGCACAAGGTTTCCTGTAGAAACCCGAGAGAATATATGAGGAAACATATTTCCTTGTTATGAATGCAATCACATTCATATTTTTAATCGATTTGATTATTACAAAAGGATTAGATATGCAGTTAATGAATGTGGTCCCTGCATATTTATAAGGATCATTAGATCATTACATATATAAAGATTTACGATACTTGAAATATCTAATCCAAGTACATTTAAGAGTATGTACTTTATAAAGTTTCAAAGATCTTTATATGGGTTAAAGCAATCCGGACGCATGTGGTATAATTAAATTAACAAGTATCTATTGAAAGAAGGATTTAAGAATAATCTTATATGCCCATGTGTTTTATTAGAATCCGGATTTGTCATTATTGCAGTTTACGTTGATGATTTATTTTGTTAGAACTCTTGAAAAGATCACACGGGTTGCTATAAATTCAAGGAATGCATTTGAAAAGGAAAGATCTTATTATTCAATTCATAGATGAATTACAAGAATTTGAGACTTCTAGCCTCATCTCTCAAATGCATTTGCTCTTTATAAAGCAACATATCATCCTTATCTAAAAGATTAGGCAGTCGAAATGAAGAGGCAAGTAAGGATTTTAAATCCTTATTCTCTTGCTTTAAGTCTGCAATTTTTCTGTCAGACTCTTGAACGAGTCGTTGAAGTACATAAATCTTCTCGTTAAGCTCCTCAATCTCACGATTTTTGGATTGTAATCGGTTGAAAAATCCAACAATAGAGGAGGAGTATCGGGTGCCGAGAGTCACCAGTTCATAAACAGCTTCACGATCTGACTTATTAGCCAGATCATTTGCTTGTTGCAACACGGCACCCGTGGAAGATGCATGAACAACTTGTAATTGAGGTGAAGGATACCTCATATGTTGATCGTGAGAAATAGTAAAAGGAAATTGATGAGTCATTGAAAATTTGTAAACTAAAGACGATTCTTATAGAAATGGAAATAAGAACAAGACAAACCATCATCTCTTCAAATCTCACTTTACAAGATATGCTGGATGCATAATTTCAAAAGCCAGCGAGATTAATTACAGCTATCCCTATTTTCTTGTAAACGTTGAATCTCTGCCGTTAGCTGCTGTTGTTGACTTTGTATCTGAGCTCTCTCTCGTTCCAGCTCTTCCACTCATGTTTTCAGGTCACGAGAATACCAGTCTACAAGTTTCTTCAGCTCCTTGTTTTCTTGTCTTAAATCTTTATTTTTACTATCTTTAGTTGCAAGCGTTTGATGCAACTCAGTTTTTTGATTTTTAAGATGATCAACCTCACTCGTTCTCGCCAGTAGCCTCTGAGACATGGTTGTAAGAGATGCAGCATATTGAGCACTGAGGGTTTTTGATGCTGCAACAATTTCAGGATCAGATTTACTAGATAGATATATCTCTGCTCCTATCATGGTGTTTACAGCCTCAGGAGAAAATATAAGTGGTTGAGGTATAAAAGGTTCATGGTTTAAATCTGGGACATTAGAATTTCTACCAGACATAATATCGTTCTGGATGAACAACAACTGAATCTATGAGGAATGTGAGATCTTTTTGCTGGAATAAACCAATGGTAAAATTGGTTATATTTAAACAATAACCCGAAGCCTTCAAATCTCTTCAAGATCTCGTTTGTCCACAATGTCAAGCGGATTTGATTTTCTGCCGAACCGATAATATTAAACCTCAAAACTTTTACAGCTTTTATCATACATAGATGGTTTCCAATATTATTTCCGCCGTATATAAACAAGTTCTACCTAATAACGCCGAATAAGGGGAAGAAAATTTTAGATAAAAATATTATTATACTCTCTCTAATGTATTATTTAGTTGGAGATCTTGTTTGAATTCTTAACTTGTTATATATACTGAAATCATATTTGCTTATTACTTGAAACACTAACGCATATTATCAGGGGGAGTTTAAGTATTACTGCAGGTGTCAGATTTCTATTAAGTTTGTCAACCAGATATTATTTTTCATCTTCAAATCACTCAGAGATTATTGCAATTCATGAAACAAGTCGAGAGTATATTTGGCTGAGATCAATGACTCAACGTATCCAAAAAAAGTGTGGTATTTCATAATCAATAATAGCTCAACAATTTTATACGCAAATAATGATGCTTGTATCACTCAAATCAAAGGAGGATATATCAAAGATACGATCAAGTGATAATCTGGCAGATTTATTCACGAAGGCATCACCAACTGCGATATTCAAGAAAATTATGCAGAATATTAAAATGTGAAGACTCAAAAACTATTGTCATGCATTTTCTAGGGAGAGTAAAAGTCCTAAAAACTTGTGCTGATTATACTCTTTTTCCTTCGCTAAGGTTTTATCCCACTGGGTTTTCTTTTGCAAGGTTTTAATGAGGCAATCTTAAAACACTTGTGGATACATAAGAAGACTGTACTCTTTTTCCTTCTCCATTGGTTTTTCTTCCCACTGGATTTTTCCTTGGTAAGGTTTTAACGAGGCAGATTTTTTATAAGTGGTCATTCAAGGGGGAGTGTTATGAATTATTAGGAGTCGGCAGCTGCCCCTGTCCCACCACTAAATTATGTGAATGACCCCACCACTATTATTTTAAAATCTGCATAGTGACTTGTATAATAACTTACATAGTAATTTCAAAACCTATAAATAGGAGATTTAGTTATAATGAAATTCATAAGAAAATATAGAGAGAGAAAGAAAGTTTCAATTCTTAAGAGTTTCTTTTATATTTCTCTTGCAATAGTAATAGTTTTCTTTTTAATTTTATAACATTTTATTTATTTATTTTTGGTTTAAAAGTTTGAAGAAAGGTTGAAATTTACACCATCAAATGAAATTCAACCATGTCATTTGATTAATGTGGTTATCATGAATACATCTGCAGCAAATCGGTAGGCCGTCTCCATCACTCTCAAGCTCGCTCGCATGCGCTCTCTCGCGTGCGCTCTCTCGCTCTCTCTCTCTCAAGTGCTCTCTCTGCTCAAGCATTCTGACATTTGAAAAAAATTTAATATTTCTTTTTCTTTGATCTCTAATAATATGAGCCTATAACTCATATAATTTGTAGACCGTTATTTATATTAAATTTTATAAATTTAAATAATTTCTTATACATAATTACAATTATAATTATTAAAAAATATATAAAAAATAAAATATGCATAGATAAAATAATTTATTTTATCAATAAGTTTTTCATTGTCAATTGATAATATTAAAAATGTAATTCATACTTATAATTAATTGTTCAATCTGCATGGTGCTTACTGTTTGTCAATAGAGAAAAAATGAGATAAAAAAGAAAGTATTTCGGGCGAATCAGTTGAATGATTCAAGTCCATTTGTTGATAAATCCTGCTGGGCGTGCAAGTGTATTGCCTTTGCTGTTTGGTAATTGAATTACCGTATCTAATTGAATAGTTTTGGTTGGGGGTAGTGATGATGGAAACAATCAATATAAAATATTGGAGGAAAGGAATCATATCATGAGAAGGGCTAATCAAAGCAGTGATCAGGAGCATTTAAGTTACGTTTGGATTCGGAAATGAGATGAGTTAAGATGAATTTAATTTATTTTTTAATATTATTATTATTTTGAAATTTGAAAAAAGTGTATTGAAATTTGAAAAAGGTATATTAGAATTTGAAAAAGGTATATGAGAATTTGTGTTTTGTATAAAAAAATTATAAAAATATAATGATGAAATGGAAGTGAGTTGAGATGAGTTCAACCCACTTCCAAATCCAAACGGGGCTATGCGTGAAAAGGTTTTACTTTCTGTCAATTGGAGTGATGGGCCCTACCATCATAAAATCCGATTTAAATGTCATATGAATTTTAAGAATAATTATGTGGAGTCTGGCGTCGGGGGCCTTTACGCCCCCCACTAACGTCAGCTGATTTATTTTATTTTTGAAATAAAAAACCAAAAATAAAATTAGAATAAGATTTAAAATTCCAAAATCACAAAATTAAAAGAAGGAAAAACTCAAACCAGTATAGAATTGCTTGAGTTTTTGAAGAGAGAAAGAGGATAGGAGGGGGGTTGAAATATTCTATTAGTCCTAAACTTTGAATGCTCAACATTTGCAATTGTTATTTGTGTTTTCTCTATTTCTTTTAGTTAGTTTAACGAGATTCTATACAGAAACAATTAACTCAATGCATTATGATTCTATACAATTGTTATAGGCAATGAACAATTGATTAAATCAGACAAATGGCATGATTTTGATCCTCATCATCCATGCATTTTCTTTCCAAGGTTTAAATTAGCTTTAGCTTGTACAAGTATTATTTGCATTCTCATTGACTGTTTGAAAATATTTAATAGTTTGATTGGGAATAGAAATAATGGTCAAATTATTCAAAGCATTACACAATTAAGGCATTCTACATCTCATGCATCATGATTCAATGTGATTGCATTTTAGCTGGATGCTAAGAAATTCCTTCATTTGTATTGGTTGGAATATTACCAAGATGTGTTTGCCTAGTGATACATTACGTAAAATTGGAATTTCTTGTTTGAGGTTGTTTCAAGACAATCATAATTATCTTTTTCCATAAATTATTCATAGTGGCTTACATTTTTGAAAGACTTGTATTGGAAGTGCTTTATTTTTAGTATTATTCATGTGATAGTTGATCATATAATATCAACATATTTGAATGACTTATATTAATAATGTTTTGGTTTCAAAATCACAATGTTAATCTGTTGACTACATGAGTTAGATATTAACATAAATCTGAACCTTTAAATCTATACTTTAGATTTGTACCTTACTAGTTTTTTCAATTGGACTTTGTTGTTAGAATACTCATATATTTCTTTGCTGGAATATCTATAGCTCTTTACAGCTAGTATTGGCATTTGGCTCCCTTATTTACTCCCTTATGAATGATATTTCTTTGTTTCCTTATTTGCATTTTTACTATTCAGATCTAGTATTGGCATTTGGCTTCCTATCAGCATTAGAAATGAGAAAGAACACCCATTTACGTTAACACCATGTAACTCAAATTTTGCATCCATGGTATGTTATATTATTTAATATATCAATAATACTTGAATGTGTTGAGTGATAGTTATTTTCAAAATACATAATATATATATATATATATTATGTTTTTTGCAGTGTGCGGGTTACTCATTTTCACATGACATGGAATCTCCAACTCTGTCATCAATACACACTTCAGAACGAGCAAAATAATTGGTTCAGAGGATAATAGACCCGGTGGTGGGGAAACCAAATCGCCATGTACATCCTCTAGAGTTGAAGAAATTAATGAGGATAGATCAAATCCACTAGAAATTGAGGTTGCAATACCAGGACATCTCAGAATGTTGAAATTGATAGTGATGATATGCTTGAGGAGCCAACGAAAGGGATGGACTTTAACTCCCTTGAAGATTTATTGAGTTATTATAAAAGTTATGGTAAGTAGTGTGGGTTTGAGATGATGACAGAAATGACCGATAAAGAAGAATATGGGATTGTTAGGTATGTCACCCTTACTTGTGCTCGTGGTGGAAAGTCTCATAATAAGACTTTGAATGTCGCCAACCCATGTTTGATAGAAAAGACATTTTGCAAAGTAAAGATTAATACCTTAAGATCTGGTGGGAAGCTTCGGTTGATGACAGTACATAACATTCATAACCATGACCTCAGTCCAAAAAAATCGTGCTACTCTTGATGTAATAGAGAAGTCAAGGACTCAGTAAAAAGGATCGTGGATATAAATGATGAGGCATCAACACGAGCATGTAAGAGCTATGGAGCTCTTGTTGTTGGCTCGGGTGGGTACAAGAAGCTCCCATTTACAAAAATAATATTGTCGTAATTATATCCACAAGGTAAAACTTCTACAACTTAGCGCAAGTGGTGCTAGAGTACTGAAAGAGTATTTTTTTTTAATGCAGTATAAAATTCTGGATTTTTTTATATGATGGATTTAGATGATGAGCTACCGCTAAAGAATGTCTTCTAGGCACACCCTTGTAGTAGAGCTGCCTACCAATATTTCGGTGATGTGCTGACATTCGACAAACCTAACAAATAGATATGGGATGCCGTTTGCTCCATTTGTAGGTGTTAACCACCATGGGCAGTCAATTTGTTAGGAGCAGACTTGATTCCCAATGAGGATCCAGAGACTTTTGTGTGGTTATTTGATACTTGGTTGTAGTGCATGAATGGAGCTGCTCCTAAAGCTATTATCATTGACCAAGATAGAACGATGAAAGCAGCAATTACTTTGTTTATTACATAAATCTGAACCATTACATGTCAATTTATAATATGTAGATCACAAATCTGTCTAATACATTTCCAAAACATGCATTCCACAGAGATGTCCCAAATATGTCAAATACACTTCCAAAAGATGTCTCAAACTTGTCCAATACATTTTCAAATCTGTCCAACACATTTCCATTACATGTCCATTACACTAGCTACATGTTAATTACATTAAAAAAAAGTGCCATACAAAATTTGGCACATTACATGAGTCGTAGCTCGGGCCTAGTAATTCTTGAATACATCAAAGTTGCACAAGTCACAAAGGCAAAGTTGGTCTCTCCAAACTAGTCGTCTTCCCCTCTTGCAGTCCAACAATTTTATCTTCACAAGTCACAATGAAAGCTGGAGCAATTGCCAATCCAAACCTTCAACCTGAAAGCAACATACCAACAATGGAACAAAGTGGCACCTGAAGAGCAATCAGTTAGTGCATCAACTCAGCTCCAAGCAAAAATGAAACATTTGACAACTATAAGAGTAGCCAAGAACGAAAAGTAAAAATATAATTTGAACATAAAAGTTAAGGATCACTCTATGTGTAAAAAAAATTGTTGAACTCAAGATTTCAAGTTTCATGTAAATCTACAAATAGATTTTGATGATAACAAATGAATCCAAAGAATAAAGGAGTCTCAAGCTCAAGTTGTCCACACAATATAATCAAGCACATCAAGGAAGCAAGCATGAGCAAGAAGGGAACAAGTTCATATTAAAATCATAGACTAATTTTGTAAATCTCTTAAAAAATTTGAAATTAGGATTAAAGCTCAAAATTAATATTTTATCATAAAGCATTAAAATACATTTTCCACATATGCATGAATATTTTGAAAATTAAATTTGAAAATTTTGAAAGATGATTGATTGTCATCTTTCACATGTGCATGTTTTATTTGAATATTTTCAAAAGTGGTGGATGATTTTCTTAACTTATGCAAAAGGTAGATGTCTTTATTTGAAAATTTTGAAAAGTAAAGTGTGCTCCTTTTGTCATATGCAAAAAGTAAAAGATTATGTTTGAAATTTTTGAAAAGTAAAGTGTGCTCCTTTTGTCACATGCAAAAAGTAAAAATATTATATTTGAAATTTTTGAAAAGTGAATGATGATGTTTTTGACATGGGAATCTTTTCAAATTTGAAATTGAAAACTCATTTGTCTATAAATAGCTCACTTGAGTTTTGCAAAATTCACAACAAGAGCTTACACATCTATTGCTAAGTTTTGCATCATTTCTTCAAAACTCTCATTCTCTCTTTTCTAAAGTTTTGAGTCTTAATTCTTGTTCTTGTTGAGAGAGATATAGGTTGCGCTGTATTGTTTCTATCTCACTCATTGAGGAGTGTACTTTGATAGTCTACCTACTATCAACTCTTGTATTTGTAAAAGGGTGTGTATAACCCTTGTGTGTGTAGAAGGTGTTCTACACGGGGAATAGTTAAATAACCAAGTGTGAGGTGATTGGAAGTGTAGAAGGTGTTCTACATGGGGAATAGTTAAATCATCAAGTGTAAGGTGATTGGAAGTGTAGAGGATGTTCTACACGGATTCTTTGAAGCGGTGCTGCTCAAAGGTGTAATAGGTTTCTATCTCCACCTAAAGGAGATTGAATAGTGGATTTGGGGATCCTCAAGAGGTAGCTTGAGGCGAGGACGTAGGCAGTTAGGGCGAACCTCGTTAATATACTGAGTTTGCTTCTCTCTTACTCTTACTCTTTATATTTATTGTTGTTTCATATTTTGTTTATATTTTATATTATATATTTGATTTATAATTGTTATTTTTTTTAAATACAACTCAATTCACCCCCCCTCTTGTGTTAGTCATCTGGGCAACAATTGGTATCAGAGCTAGAGCTCTATTATAAGATTAACTATCTTTTGAGTTAAGATCTTATGGCTAACATTGCAGCTTCATTTGGTGAAGGTCAATCTAGCAGTCGGCCTCCACTCTTTTGCGGAGACAATTACTCATTCTGGAAAGTTAGAATGAGAATATTCCTTCAGTCTCAAGGTCGAGAAATCCGGAAATGCATTGTAAATGGACCTTATATTCCAACAAAAGTAGTTGATGGAGTAAAGGTCAAAAAGGAAGAAGAAGAGTTTGATCGTGAAGACGATAGACTTTATACTTTGAATTTAACTGCTATGAATTTATTATATAATACTCTCAATGGTAATGAATTTAATAGAGTAATGAATTGTGTTACAGCAAAGGAAATTTGGGATAATTTAGAAATTACTTATGAAGGAACTTCTCAAGTCAAGGAATCAAAAATTTATATTCTTACTCATGAATATGAAATGTTTAAGATGAATGATGATGAATCTATTTCTAGTATGTACACTCGTTTTACTAACATCATAAATAGCTTGACAGCTCTTGACAAAGTTTATTCCAAAGTAGAGATAGTAAGAAAAATTCTCAACTCTCTACCAAAACGTTGGGAATCAAAAGTGACAGCGATTCTTGAAGCTAGAGACCTCAAAAAGCTCGAAGTGAATGAACTCATCGGGTCACTTATCACCCATGAGTACACATTGAAAAGAGGAGAAGAAGAAGGAAAGTCAAAGAAGAGCTTGGCACTTAAAGCTGTTCCACATGAAAGTGAAAGTGATGAAGATGAGGAAAATGACGACAAAGATGAAAAAGTTGCGATGATAATAAGAAGAATTCAGAGGTTTTTAAAGAAAAATAAATCTCCTCCGAGGAAATCCTTCAATAAGTATTCCAAGAAAGATTCAGGTAAAAATGACACTTTAATTTGTTATAAATGCAATAAACCTGGTCATATCAAGCCAGATTGTCCTCTGCTAAAGAAAAATCGAAACAAAGGCAAAAAAGCAATGAAAGCTACGTGGGATGATGATTCAAGTAGCTCAAATAGTGAAGCAAGTAATGGAGAATCAGCAAATTTTTGTCTTATGGCTAAAGATGATATTGAGGTAACAAATCTTGATAATATTGAAGATCTTTCATATGAAGAATTGCAAAATGTTTTAGAAAAGGTATATGAGGAATTTGAAAAATTGGGTATCAAGTATACTGCTTTGAAAAAGAAAAATTATTCTTTAACAAACGAAATTGATATTTTAAGAAAAGAAAGTATTGTTTTGAAAGATGAAAATCTTGAGTTGAAGAAAAAGAAAACTGATTTAGAAAATATTATTGAAAACTTTACGAATGGAAAAAGAAATTTTGAAAAACTTCTTGGTAGTCAAAGATGTGTTTTTGATAAGGCAGGCTTGGGATATAAGCCAAAACAAAAATACAAATCTTATAAAAACTTCTTTGATAATCCTTCTACATCAAAGTCCAATATTCAAAACTCTTTTCATAAAAATAATTTTGTTAAAAAATGATACTATTATAATCACTCAAGTTCTTCATATATGTCACATGCTATTTGCAATTTTTGTAATAGAAATGGTCATAATTATTTTGCTTGTCCTATTAGAAGAAAACATTCAAAGACTATTAGGGCCATATGGGTACCTAAAAATCTTGTTTTTTCTAATACTAATAAATAAAGGACCCAAAGAACTTGGGTACCAGGAATTGTTTTTAATTACTTTTGTAGGTATGCATGAAGTATTCTACAGGTAAAAATAAATTATTTTTAGATAACGGATGCTCAAGATACATGACAGAAGACAAAACTAAATTCATTGACTTCACTTCTAAAGAAAAAGGATGTGTGATATTTGAAGACAATTCAAAAGAGAAGATCATGGAAATAGAAGGAAAGATCATCAATACTTAGTACAAGATGCAACCAAATAGTCGAAACATGTGAAAAATCATCCAGCGGAATAAATTCGAGGAGAACCTTCACGAGGTGTAAGTACTCGATCATCTCTTAGAAATATTTGTAATCACACACTTTTTCTATCTCAAATTGAACCCAAAATATTGATGAAACTCTTATTGATAAATTATGGATTCTATTTGTGCAAGAAGAACTAAATTAATTTGAAAGAAATAATGTATGGACATTTGTTCCTACACCTAAAAATTATGCTGTTATTGGAACAAAATGAGTTTTTAAAAATAAGAAAGATGAGTCTAAAATCATCACTAGAAATAAGGCTCGACTTGTAACCCAAGATTTCAATCAAGAAGAAAGAATCGATTATGATGAGACATATGCACTAGTCGGAAAATTAGAAACTATTCGAATGCTACTTGCATATGCTTGTTATAAAGATTTCAAACTTTTTCAAATGGATGTTAAAAGTGTTTTCTTAAATAGTTTTTTATTGAAAAATGTTTTTCAAGATGAAAGATTGATATAACTCTTTTCATCAAGTATGAATAGAATGATATTCTTCTAATTCAAATTTATGTAGATGATATAATATTTGGTGCTACTAATGAATATGTGTCAAGATTTTGTTAAGAATATGCAGGAAGAATTTGAAATGAGTATGATGGGAGAATTTAATTTCTTTCTCGGATTGCAAATCAAGCAAGTAAAAAGTGGAACATTTATTAATCAGTCAAAATATATCAAAGAGTTACTCAAAATTTGAGATGGAACGTGCGAAGGTAATTGATTTGCAACCACTCATCTCAAATTTTGAGTAACTCTTTGATATATTTTGAGTAACTCTTTGATAAAGATGAATCCAACCACTAAACTTGATAAAGATGAAAGCGGTAAGCCAGTTAACTCAAATGTATATCGAGGTTGATTAGTAGTTTATTATATTTGATAACTAGTAGAACTGATATTATGTTCAGTATATGTTTATGTGCACATTTTCAATCATTTCCAAAACAATCTCATTTGATTGCAGTCAAACGGATTTTTAGATATTTTGCCAATACAATTGACTTAGAGTTATGGTATCCTAAACACACTTCTTTTGATCTTATTAGTTATTCATGTACCGATTATACTAGTTGCAAAGATGATCGAAAAAGTTTTAGTAGAACATGTCATTTCTTAGGTCATGCACTTGTTTCATGATTTAGTAAAAAGAAAATTCTGTTGTATTATCTATTACTGAGGCAGAGTATGTTGCTGTAGGCAGTTGTTGTCCTCAAGTTCTTTACATGAAGCAACAATTTGAGAATTTTAAACTTATGTACAATCACATTCCAATCAAATGTGATAAATATAAGTGCTATAAATTTTTCGAAGAATCTAATACGACATTCTCAGACCAAACATATTGAAATTAGATATCATTTTCTTAGAGATCGTGTGCAGAAGAGCGATATTGTATTATGCATGCCATGAATATCTGCTAGATACTTTTATTCCATTATCTCAAATGACCTACAGAAACTTAAGACGTTTAGCCTCATCATTCAAATGCATTTGCTCCTCATAAATCATCATGCCATCCTTATCTAAAGGATTAGGCAATCGAAATGCAGAGGCGAGTAAGGACTTTAAATCCTTATTCTGTTGTTTTAAGTCTACTATTTTTTTGTTAGACTCTTGAATAAGTCGTTGAAGAATATCGATCTTCTCATTAAGTTTCTCTATCTCACGGCTTTTGGACTGCAACCGAGCGGAAAAAGCAACAATGGAAGATGAGTATAGAGTCCCGAGACCCACGAGCTCGTAAATGGCATCATGATCTGATTTATTAGCCAAATCAGTGTTTTGCTGCTTCATGGCACTTACGACAGATGCAGAAATAGATTGATCACGAGAAGCACTGAAGGAGAATTGATGAGCCATTAAGATTTTGTAAAGTGAGAATGAAGATGAACTACAACAATGAAAAGAAGATTTGATGCGGATTAGATAAAACCAAGGATTGCTTTTATAAAGATGGAAATAAGTAGAAGACAAACTGTCATTTCTTCAAATCTTACTTAGTCAAGATTACAAGATATGCCGGATGCATATTGTCAAAAGTTACCGAACTAAGCTAGCGAGATTAATTATAATTGTCCCTGTTTCTCTCGTGAAACGCTGCCATTATTTGCTGATGTTGACTCTGTGCTTGAACTCTTACTCGTTCCGATTCCTCTATTTGAAGTTTCAAAACACGAGTTAATTCTGTCAAATCTTTATTTTCTTGCTTTAACCTCTTATTCTTTCTGCCTTTATTTGCAAGCTTTTGATGCAGAACAGATATTTGATTGTTAAGTCGATCAACTTCATTTGCTCTCGTTAGTAATCTCCGAGACATGGTCGTAACAGAGGCAGCATATTGAGCACTGAGAGTTCTTGATGCTGCAACAACCTCAGAATCAGTTCTATTTGAAAAATGCATTTCTGCTTCTATCATGGTGTTGACAACCTCATGAGATAAAATGATTGGTTGAGACGGTTCCTGATTCAAATCCGGAAGATTATCAGACGAAATTTTTTTCGTCATTCTATCGTTATGAAAAAACAGAATTTAGGTCAAGAAGCGATTTTTTTTTTGTATCCGATAGGTGAAAATTATTTTTTTTATAGAAACTCAGAGCCTTCAAACCCGTTTGTCAACAACATCAGGCGATTGATTTAAATCTGCTTTCCCACCGACTGCTAGAGCTAGGCCTCCAACCTTTACAGGTTTTGTTAGATACGCGTGATTCTGCACCGAATTGCCAGAGTTAGACTTCCAACATTTGCAGGTTTTGTCGGACATGCATGGCTCCGCACCGCATTGCCAGAGCTAGGCCTGCAGCTTTTGTTGTCTTTGTCGGACACGAATAATTTTAATTATTCAACTTCAAATTTCTGAAACATCTAATTCGTCAATAACATCAAGCGGATTTAAATCTTCTTCCGCACCGAGATGATAAAATTCGGCTTCAACCTTTGCAGGTTTTTTCGGGTACGGATGGTTTCAATTATTCAGCTCTTTACAAAATCTCCTTCCGCAACGAATTACCGAAATTAGACCTCCAGCCTTTGCAGGTTTTGTCGAACACGTGTGGCTACACACCGAATTCTCTACAGTCTCTACTAACGCAGCGTTTTATTTATCTATTGGTTATTGTAGGAATATATCTTATTGAGTTAATTATGATTCCTTTTTAATGATGCAAAAAGGGGGAGAAGTTTTAGACTAGAACTTTAATATTGTTTAAATTGCTAAACTTGTTATATATGCTTGGAATTATATTTATATTTTTGCTTGAAAAACTAACGCACATTCTCAGGGGGAGCTTAAGTATTAATATAGGCTTCAGGTTCTATCAAGTATTTGTCATCATCAAAAAGGGGGAGATTGTTGAACTCAAGATTTCAAGTTTCATGTAAATCTACAAATGGATTTTGATGATAACAAATGAATCCAAAGAATAAAGGAGTCTCAAGCTCAAGTTGTCCACACAATATAATCAAGCACATCAAGAAAACAAGCATGAGCAAGAAGGGAACAAGTTCATATTAAAATCATAAACTAATTTTGTAAATCTCTTAAAAAATTTGAAATTAGGATTAAGGCTCAAAATTAATATTTTATCATAAAGCATTAAAATACATTTTCCACATATGCATGAATATTTTGAAAATTAAATTTGAAAATTTTGAAAAATGATTGATTGTCATCTTTCACATGTACATGACATGATTAAAGGTTTGAACTTTGAAAATATTAAGATGATTGATTGTCATCTTTCACATGTGCATGTTTTATTTGAATATTTTCAAAAGTGGTGGATGATTTTCTTGACTTATGCAAAAGGTAGATGCCTTTATTTGAAAATTTTGAAAAGTAAAGTGTGCTCCTTTTGTCATATGCAAAAAGTAAAAGATTATGTTTGAAATTTTTGAAAAGTAAAGTGTGCTCCTTTTGTCACATGCAAAAAGTAAAAATATTAGATTTGAAATTTTTGAAAAGTAAATGATGATGTTTTTGACATGGGAATCTTTTCAAATTTGAAATTGAAAACTTATTTGCCTATAAATAGCTCACTTGAGTTTTGCAAAATTCACAACAAGAGCTTACACATCTATTGCTAAGTTTTGCATCATTTCTTCAAAGCTCTCATTCTCTCTTTTCTAAAGTTTTGAGCCTTAATTCTTGTTCTTGTTGAGAGAGATATAGGTTGCGCTGTATTGTTTCTATCTCACTCATTGAGGAGTGTATTTTGATAGTCTACCTACTATCAACTCTTGTATTTGTAAAAGGGTGTGTATAACCCTTGTGTGTGTAGAAGGTGTTCTACACGGGGAATAGTTAAATCACCAAGTGTGAGGTGATTGGAAGTGTAGAAGGTGTTCTACATGGGGAATAGTTAAATCACCAAGTGTAAGGTGATTGGAAGTGTAGAGGGTGTTCTGCACGGATTCTTTGGAGCGGTGCTACTCAAAGGTGTAATAGGTTTCTATCTCCACCTAAAGGAGATTGAATAGTGGATTTAGGGATCCTCAAGAGGTAGCTTGAGGCGAGGACGTAGGCAGTGGGGTCGAACCTCGTTAACATACTGAGTTTGCTTCTCTCTTACTCTTACTCTTTATATTTATTGTTGTTTCATATTTTGTTTATATTTTATATTATATATTTGATTTATAATTGTTATTTTTTTTAAATACAACTCAATTCACCCCCCCTCTTGTGTTAGTCATCTGGGCAACAAAAATAAAAATAGAAAATGATTAAAAACCTTTAGACTTCATACTGGTTTTATGTTTAAATATTTAAATGACAGAACATGAGGAAAATGTGAGGGTTATGAATGCATACATTAGACCATCTGGACAATGAAAGAGGGCTTATAATCTCAGCAGAGTGCAACTATAGGTGTTAATTGAATCATTGTTGAATGAAAACGAGCAAGAAAACCTTATCACCTTTATTACATGTTTATTCTACTCCTATGAAATGTTGCATTGGGCTATAATAAGATCAATGGCACGCTTATCTTTAGCAACCTGTTATAGAAAATAGTTTATATATTTTTTCACAATATGATAGGCATCATGAAAAGATCATTTTCAGCAAATAAACAAAGAAAAGACAAGACCATAATGCTCCATCTTTCTTAAGCTAATTATGATAAAAAGGTATTAATTAAGAAACATCATACTTGTTTATTAGCAAACAACTCAATAACTACTCTTTGCCAATGGAATCAAAACCCTTGGTTTGATATCAAGGTCTGTACATAAAATCAGCTCCATGTTACATACCCTTCATGAGATTGAACATTTTTTAATTTTGAAAGAAAAGATTTTAAGAACAACTAATATATCACTCCCAAAGTACACAACAACAACAATCCATCTATCCATTTTGAGAGTTGTCAGCCCCAGCACAACAATCCATCCTTCCATTTTGAAGAAAGAGGGAAAATAAGTTCTCCAGCATTTTGAGAGTTGTCAACCCCAACACAACAACAATCCATCCACTCAATAGGCCTAACAATACACACAACAATAATGCATGCCCTTTAGAAACTGTTGATACAATAGATGAACCTACAGATCATGTCCCTACGATGTTTCTAAAATAATCACTTAACACCTAACACTTCAATTTAATACAATATATGCTCGACCTAGAATTATGAGGTTCACAAAAATAACCTTTACACAAATACATAGAGAATATACTGAAAGAAGGAAAAAAACAACCATTAATAAGAATTCACAATATGATATTACTTCCTACAACAAAATCAGAGAAAATGAAGACATCACAAACGATGGGGTTGGGGAAAACAGAAAAAGGAACCCAGAAGAAAAATACCGATGGAGGGAAGCCGGCGACGGAATGGGCTCAGGCCAACCTGCGACGGCGCAAACCCTCTATCATGTTTTTGTTCTCCCTATTTCCCTCCTCTTCTAATTTTGTGATTTTGGGATTTCAAATCTCGTTCTAATTTCATTTTCCTTTTTTATAAATAAAATAAACCGACTAGCGTAACACATCAGCCAGAGGCGCAAATGGGGCTCAACGCCGACCCCCCATAGAATTACTCAAATTTTAAACTTAGTGGTGGTTAGGATTGAGATTCTCAACTCAAACTCATCATTACATTTTTTTTTTAATTTTCATATAAAGTATAAATTCCAATTCAACTTTTTAAAATTCAATTCAATTTTTTCAAATCTTAATTCAACTTTTTTGTATTTCAAAACAATAATAATATTAAAAAATAATATTTTATTCATTTTCGAAACTCATCTCATTTCATCTCCCAATCCAAACCACCTCTAAATTTTTATTTGAGAGTAGTTTCATCAATTTTTTTTTAGTGACCATGCACTGCCACCATATTAGAACAGCCCAAAAATTACTTTCTTCCTTCACTTCATTAACCCCACCATCGCCTTGTGCTCCTTCTCCTACAACTTTTGCTTCTTTTCCCTGCACGATGTTGTTTGCAACTACTTCTCTGACAATGAAGATGAGGCCACCGAAACTGCCCATCTCATCGAGCTCAGCTTTGGGTGAAGGAATCACATCTTCACTAAGAAAAAAAAAAGCAACGAAGGTGCTACAAAAAAAAAAGGGGCCTTTCGATCAAAACATGAGGAGTCTCCCCAACACCTTTCCCTATTCTCCTTCCCTTTACCACATTCTAAATAAAATTAGATTTTACTGCTCCCAAATCCAACTCTAGAGGATCCCCATAACCATAAGGTCTGATTTTACAGCCTTTTACTAATTTATCTTTTTTAAATAAATTTTATTTTTAAATAGTTTTTTTTAAGCGTTGGTGATGGTTTAGAAAAAAAATCAATCTATCTTAGATTTTTTATTAATATCTTATACAGTTTCTTCAGAGTAAAGAAAGAGAGAGCTTGTTGAGAGTAAAGATAATGTTGATAATGTGTTTGCAGTGAGGAGAGAGGAATTGAAATTAGAATAATGATTCGCATCATACCCGGTTTGGAGTCAGCCCCATACACACCATTAATGGTGCTTTTAAAATGACGAGACTACCTCCATTTGAGCTCCCCCCATTTGAAACTCTCACCCCCGATTCAAGACTCTACCCCCTTGGTTTTTTGGCTACAGAGCGACACACCATTCTCTCCCCCACATCACCCTCGCGTGCATCGTTCGGAACCCTATCTTTCGCCATTCTCTCCCCAACCCTTCCTTTACCCTGCACCTTCTCCATTCCAGATTATTTTGCTGCTGAAGATATCTACGGGCAAACATTGCACCCCATTTCTCTTGGGACATTTTTCTCAGATTTTGAATCGAGCATTTGGTGACTCGAGCATTGACTCGATCTTCTTTCTGACAAGTATGCGATAATTCGTTGCACTTTTCTCTTATATAATCCTTGGCGGGCACACATTACACCCCAATGTCGCTAGTTTGCGTTACATGACTTCGTAGGGAAGGGCAGCAATAGGTAGATGGATGAGCTTTGTAGGGTGGCACTGGGCAAAGGGAACCGCGAGGTAGCTTGTTTGGCGAGGGAGGAGGTGGGTTTGCTCCATTTGCTCTGTTCAAAGATTACTTGGGTAGCGATGGCTCTGAGCAGACGAAGGAGAGTCGTTTGGTGTCTCTGGGTAGAGACATGGCGCTGCCGGTGGTAGTAGACAGATGAACGTGACGCGCGGGCAGAGAGGATTTGAATAAGAGAAACGCGCCAATCTGTTTCTTTCAAAAATTCAAATGTCAAAAGCCAAAACGCATGTTTAATGAGAAAAAAAAGTGACACGTGTGTGCAATGTGCAACTACTATAATTGCTAATTGCTAGAACCACTCTTAAAATTAAATCTTGAATTTTCACTTATCCCATTTTAAGATTTTTTATAAAATTTTTATAACAATTAAATAAAATTAAAAATTTAAAAAAAAATATATTTATATCTATGTAATATATATATATATATATATATATATATATATATATTTAATTGAGATTGAAATAGTTTGTTCAGAATTGTTCACAAACAAGAACTCGCCCCAACTAGGCAATGATCAAAGGATATTGGCGGTAATTTGGTACACAATGACAAAGCCATTACGATTGCTTCGTGAATCGCCCCATAAGTTGTTGCCGTAATGGATGATGCTGAGAGCCACACTTTCTCAGGTAATCCCCAAGCTTCGGCAACTTTCTTCCATGGAAGAACTAGAACAAGTCCAAGCTTTTGTCACCAAAGCCGGCCTCTACACCCACCCCTATGCGCTCGCAAATCTCATCGTTTTCTCGGCCCTGTCGCCACTAGGAAGCCTCGCGCATGCGCAAGCCATGTTCGAAGAAACTACGAGGGACAACTCTTTTATTTGTAATACCATGATTAGAGCTTACGCTAAAAGCGT
Organism: Platycarya strobilacea; assembly: GCA_036898215.1. Taxonomy (NCBI): domain Eukaryota; kingdom Viridiplantae; phylum Streptophyta; class Magnoliopsida; order Fagales; family Juglandaceae; genus Platycarya; species Platycarya strobilacea. Next base: position 26,608,564 of record CM072551.1, read on the forward strand.
TATTCCCATTAAAGCTATTCACATTTACAACCATATGCTACGCGTGAATGGTGAATCTGATCATTTTACTTATACTTTTGTACTAAAGGCGTGTGCTAGAGCTTCGAGGTCCGTGGAAGAAGGTGGATCATGCGATCGCTTTGGTATTGCTCGTAAGGGAGCTGAGATTCATTGCCGTTTTTTGAAGTTGGGGTTTGACATTGATGGTTGTATTCAGACGTCGCTTGTTTTTATGTATTCACAGTGTGGGTTTATACGCCTCGCTCGTCTAGCGTTCGATGAAATGACTCAGAAAAGTGTCGCATCGTGGAATATCATGCTAACGGCCTATGATCAAATTAATGATTTCCAAGCGGCGGATGCTCTACTGGAGTTGATGCCTCAGAAAAATGTGGCTTCCTGGAACACCTTAATCGCGAGGCATGTTAGGTCAAGTAACATTGGAGCTGCTAGAAAGGTGTTTGAAGAGATGTCTGAAAGAGATGCGGTCTCTTGGAATTCCATGATTGCTTGTCATGTTCAGGTTAAGGATTATGCTGGAGCATTGACACTCTTCTGTGAAATGCAAACTGCTGAGGTGGAGGCAACAAAAGTAACGCTTATATCCGTTCTGGGTGCTTGTGCCAAGATGGGTGCATTGGAGATGGGTATGAAGATCCACGAGTCCTTGAAAGAGGAGAGATACAACATCGAAGGGTACTTGGGTAATGCCCTTGTAGATATGTATGCTAAATCTGGGAATTTGAGTCTGGCATGGAAAGTATTCGATGAGCTGAAAATGAAACCGATTAGTTGTTGGAATGCAATGATTATGGGTTTGGCCGTCCATGGTCATTGTGAGGAAGCTTTAGAATTGTTTGCAGACATGGAGTTAAGGCTAGAGGAGATCAGGCCTAATCGGGTAACATTCATTGGTGTTCTAATTGCTTGTAGCCATCAGGGTTTGGTGGAAGAAGGGCGTCAATACTTTAAGCGCATGATGAATGAGTACAAGATCATGCCTGATATAAAGCATTATGGTTGCATGGTCGATCTTTTTAGTAGATGGGGATTGCTATATGATGCTTGCCAGATGATCAAAACAATGCCTTTGCCCTCGACTGCTGTGTTGTGGAGGACGTTGTTGGGTGCGTGTAGGGTTCACGGGAATGCAGATTTGGCGAAGGAATCCTTCCAAGAGCTTGCCAAGTTGGAAGCTCTTACTGATGGAGATTATGTTTTATTATCGAACATTTATGCTGAATCTGAGAGATGGGATAACGTTGAGCGACTGCGGGATGAAATGGTTCGTGTTGGAGTCCTGAAGAAACTTGGCTCCAGCAATATAGAGATGAGATGATAAAAGGAATTAATCTTTGAAGTTCATCATAGATCTTGTGGCTTCATATTCACAATTGTTTTTGTCCAAACATCTAGAGAACTTGAACTGAGAAAAATCATGTAATGTATTCAGTCTTGAATTTTCAACATGCATGAAAATCAAGAACATATTTCCTACCAAGTATATGGTATTTTGGTCATTCGCCTGCATCCTGAAGTTAGCCTGATTAGCTCATCTGTTTCATGGCTCTGGAAATGTGCCATTTGAGTACTCCTCACCTGCAACACCAGATGTTCCGTTTGATAACTGGTTTGTGCTGGTTGAATTTGGATAAGGAGAGTATGTAGAAACAGAGCTCCCTCGTG